>OY725321.1:82252453-83530504 GCA_963242795.1 Inga leiocalycina
TATTTAGTGCCTTCTCCTCATCTCCTGATTGCACATAACCAACAATCAAGGTATTCCAAGTCACGTCATTATGCTCAGGTGATTCCACAAATAATTTCATAGAGTTCTCCATTTCACTACACTTGGCATAAACATCCATGAGGGTATTAGACACAAACACATTTGAGTCAAGACCAACTTTCAGGACACAAGAATGAATTTGCTCTCCCAAATTTAATGCAGGTAAAGTGGCACAAGCTTGCAACACACTAGCAAATGTGAACTGATTAGGGACAATGGATGATTGCCTCAAACGCTGGAACAACTCAAAAGCCTCTATACTTTTGTCACTCTGAGCATACCGGGCAATCATTAAACTCCAAGGAATAAGATCATTTTTAGGCATTTCCTCAAAAAATTTCCATGCAGCATCAAGGTCTTGGGACTTGCTATACAATTCCAGCAATGCAAGCCCAACATAAAGATCTTGTTCATAATGAGTTTTCAAAGCACACGCATGAATACTCATCCCAAGGTGAAAGGCCTGTAGCCCAAGACAGGACTTAAGAACCGCAGTGATGAGAAAGTTATTTAGTTTGTAACCTATTAGCCTCAGGTGGGAGAAAAGTTGTAATGAAGGGTAAAAGCAGTCATTCTCAGCATAGCAAGCTACCATGCCAGTCCAAGTGACCATGTCCTTATAAAGAATGTCATCAAAAACATTTCTAGCAATATCAACACATCCACATACAGAGTAGGCATCAATAAGAGCAGTACCAACAAATGCGTCAGAGTGACATCCAAGCTTATAAATACATGCATGAATGGCAAAACACATCTGTGCGCTGTCCATACTAACAAGCAACTTGAGAATGGACGTGAAAACAAAAGGATTAAGCTCGTGACCTCCTCTGAATAACCTAAGGAATAAGTCAAGAGCTGCAGGGAATTGAAGTGAACGCATATAGCCCTGGGCCAATGTAGTGAAGGAGACAGTATTACTGCTGGGCATTTCGTCGAACAGTTGAGATGCATCGGACAAAGAATCAGATTTTACATACAGATTAAGAAGAACGTTGAACGCAAATAAGTCCAAAGGCGCGCCTGTCTTAATTACGTGACAGTGAAGGCGTTTTCCGAAGTCGTAATTGCCGGTTTGTATGCATTTTTGAAGTGTAGCTGCGTAGAGATGGGAATCGAACTCCACAGAAGCTGTGGATTGATAATGGTGGTGGTGGGTTAATTGGGAAGAAATAGAATGTGTTGACAGAGTGATGCATGATCGAGTGGTATAGTTAGTGGGACGGAACAATCTGATCATGCGCCACCACGATCGCCTACTGCAACTCCAAAACTGGGTCCGTTTGGTTCAATGATTTGAGTCTTTGGACGAAACGGAAAGGAAACCAAAATCAGGGCTCTGAGTCTGAATCGTCTAGTTTGAAGAAGCTAAACAACATAAGCGCATTTGTGAGATACTTTACTATGGGTACTGTAAAGATGAAATTCAATGACGGCCCTCCTAAATCGCAACCCTAGCCAGAGAGCATAGGGGGAAAAAATCAAAACATTGATATAATAATGGATCTAGTAGTTCTTCATATTCAGAAAGAAAGAAAGAACTTTGCTTTTCGAATAAATTAAATAAATCAGCCGTTTACTTCATTAAAAAATTTTGAATAAAAGAAATGAAGAGTTTAGTTAATAGATCAAATCCACCCATATCTTTGAAGGTTTTGGGCCTTTGTTTTTCAGGAGTAAAAGTATAAAAAATTTCAAATGTTTGAGTATTATGAGATCTATGACAGTATGGTAGCTCAGTACAGAGACTGAATATAATCAATAGCTACCACAAGGAGAAGAAAACAGCAAATATTTTGCAGAAATTTTCTGTGGAAAATGAAGGGAAAACGAGTAAAAGAGAAGAAATAATTAATAACCTTGATCGAAAAAAAAAAGCTCTCACAAGCAAAGGTCTCAAAAATGGAAGCTTCAGAATTTGCTTTCTCTGCAAACAAGTTCTTCAGACTGCAAAGCTCGATGTGCCATGATTGTTGAAGACGACGCGCAGGGCTTAGAAACTGCTTAAGAGAGATCTCACAATCAAGCGTTGAATTTCTATCGCAGATGCCGCTATCGCACCATGAAGCTTCCTGGATATTCCCTTAGGCTTTGTTTGGTTTAATGGAGGTGAGGTTAAGTGAGGTTTATTTAAGTTAGGTTAGAGGAGGTTATAATGTTGTTTGGTTCAAACAGAGGTTAGGTTAGGTTTGATATTTTGTTTGGTTCAAGAGGTTAGGTTAGGTGAGTTAATTATAAGTGGACAAAAATACCCTTATACATATTTTCTTTCTTTTTTTATAATGTATTTAATAATAATAGTTATTTGTAAAATTATTATTTATAAAATAATTATTTTAACAATTATATACATTTCTTTCATAATATATTTATTAATAATTATTATTTATAAAATAATTATTCTTGTTTGTAGAAAAAAAATATATATCCTTGTTCAATGCTTCACTTCAAAAGGTAGCGTGGGTGACTTTGAAAAAAAAAATTCAAAATGTTCAATGCTTTGCTTCACTTCAGAGGGTGCGAACCACGAGAGCAAATTTGATTTCTGTGCTGGAGAGGGAATGAAATAATACACACAGGGGAAGGACATGCGGTTTTTTGGGGAAGGGTAGTTCTGGAATTTTCAAAAATTTCCATGGGCATTTTAGTCACAATTGCACACAAAATTTCTCTAACCTAAGAAAACCCCCAATTTTGGAGGTTTACTAAAGTGGGTGAGGTTTCCACTAAATGACAAAAAAACAAACCTCACCTAATCTAACCTCATTCCAACCAAACACCTATTTTTAATTCTCAACCTCACCTCAACCTAACCTAACCTAAAATAACCTCCAACCAAACATACCCTTAACTTTTTAAACGCGTCTTTAATCTTTTTCTAAAACGCCACACATCAACTGTCTTGGAATAATCCAGGTCCAAAAAAAAAACTGTCTTGAAATAATAAAATAAAACTTCATCATAGTGTTTGGTGTTTAAACATTTTCTTATATTTAAATACATTATTACTCTGTATCAAAAAAAAAATACATTATTACTCACCTACCTTCGAATCAAAATATAAAATTCGGTGAAATATCGTTCATTTATCTAAAAACATCTTTTTATAAGAATATTTCTTTTGCATTCCTAAACGTATAGATTAGCAAGGGAAAAAAATGATTTTTTCCTATGACTTTTGGAATAAAAGTTAATCAACGTTGTGTGGTTTAAATTTGAATAAATTTGATTTAAATTTAAATCATTTTTTATAAAAAAGTCAGTTTGATTAAAAAAATATATTTGAATAATATATTAAAAAATCTTTAAAAAATTTGAATAGGGAAAAAAAAGTTTAAAATATATATGAGTTAGCTGTAAAAATTATTTGGGAAAATGACACAAAAAGAACTTTAAATATACTAAAAGACAAAAAAGTGTTAGAAGATTTGGAAATACCACTGAGGTGATAGCACTTATCAGGGATTTACAATTTCAAGGTAAAATTATCATTTTACTCTTACTTATATTTTTATTAAAATAATAAAAACCCCTCCGGCTAAGGAATATTCCATCGGTCCCCAAGCTTTGGGAAAAAAATCCCAAAGCTTTGGGGGGTGGGGGTTCGAAACCCCACCTGTTGTCATGCACCTGACCACTAAGCTAAGGAAGCCTATCAATAATTATAATGCAAAAGAAAAATATATAGTAAATTTTGATTTTTAACTAAACCAACCAATAAGTTCAGATAAGGAATTGGCATATTGATAAAAGAAATTAACAACTTCATATAAGAATTTCATAACTTTCGTTTTTTAAGTAAAAAATCCACCTACTCTATCAGACCATTCATTAGTTTAGATAAAGAATTCCCAAGTTCATATGACGAATTAACAAATTGAGATAAGAATTTCGCAACTTTTGTTTCCCGAGTTCTAAAATAAATTAAAATGTTCAACAAAATTTTAATATAATATAATCTAATCTAAAAGTAAACAAAAAAATTTAAAATAAAAATATAGTATAATTAAGATATTACCATGAATCTAAAATAAAATTAAAATCTTTATCAGATAAGGTTACTATATTCTTATTTTAAATTTTTTGGTTTACTTTTATATTATATTATATTATATTAAAATTTTGTTGAACATTTTAATTTATTTTAGAACTCGGGAAACAAAAGTTGCGAAATCCTTATCTCAATTTGTTAATTCGTCATATGAATTTGGGAATTCTTTATCTAAACTAGTGAATGGTTTGATAGAGTAGGTGGATTTTTTGCTTAAAAAACGAAAGTTGTGAAATTCTTATATGAAGTTGTTAATTTCTTTTATCAATCTGCCAATTCCTTATCTGAACTTGTTAGTTGGTTTAGTTAAAAATCAAAGTTTACTATATATTTTTCTTTTGCATTATAATTACTGATGAGCTTTCTTAGCTCAGTGGTCATGCACCAAGGTGGGGGGTTCGATCCCCCACACCCCCAAAGCTTTGGGATTTTTTCAGGGTTATGGAAACCGGACCAGACCGGCCGGTCCGGCCCGGTAACAGGCGAACCGGCCGGTTGGCCGGTCTAGTTTCCAATTTTTTTTTAAAAAAAAAATTTTAATATTTTCTTTAGAATTTCATACCAATAACCCTAAAATTTTCAATTTCTCACCGGTTTGGTCCCGGTTTAGCTTTGGTTTGGCCCCGGTTTGACCCACTGACCCTTAATCTAGTACCCCGACCGGTTCAGTACTTGGTCCGGGTTTTAATACCTTGGATTTTTTTCCCAAAGCTTGGGGAATATTCCGTCGGGGACGGAATATTCCCTAGTCGGAGCCCCTCCAGCGGCGCCCGCCGGCAGCCGCCGACCGCCGGAGGGGTTTTTATTATTTTAATAAAAATATAAGTAAGGGTAAAATGGTAATTTTACCCTGAAATTATAAATCTCTGATAAGTGCTATCACCTCTGTGGTATTTCCAAATCTTCTAACACCTTTTTATCTTTTAGTATATTTAAAGTTCTTTTTGAATCATTTTCCCAAATTATTTTTACAACACGATATACGATATATAAAGTAAAGTATGTTTGATGTTTCAATTGGGTCGATTGGGCCTATAAAGCTTGATTGGCAAAACAGATTTATAGTTTTGAGTGTTTGGGATCCGATTGACTTTAAGAACTTGTGAGTTACCAAGCAGCTTTTACAGTAAACCATAATTTGGGGCTTTTGGTGATTGGCTTTATGAGAGTTGGTCTGAAAAATAAATTCAGAAGAAGCACAAATGAAAATCACATATTCGAGCTCACCAGATGTGGACCAAGGAGGGGGAATGTTCTGTCTCGATCTACTGAAGACAGAGATGACGGAGGGAGACGCTGCCGTAAGTGGCTTCGCACGGCCAAGGGAATATGAAGGAGGCAAGGGTGGCTTGACTCAGAGAGGGAGGGAGGGGGAGTGATAATTAAAAACTCAGGAAGAGATAGAGGGCATGTTTGTTTTAGCGATTCGATTGCTTATAAGTTGCTTTTTAATAGTAATTTACGGTATACGAAGTAAGTATGTGAGAGGAGTTGGGTCTCGATTTACGTAAAAAGCAACTTATAAGCAATCGTAACGCCCAAACAAACATGCCTAGAAGCAATGAGTAGACTGACTCAAAAAAATGAGTCTGTTTTTTATATATGAATGACAATTGTGTAAAATTGCATGATGGCGTAACTTCTGAGAAATTTCCAAGAAATGATCAACCAGTAACCACTATGGACAAAAATGAGTGGGGAAATTATACGCCATCTTCAACCTAAATGAATTATATTTGCCACTTAATTAGAGACGAAATTATACGAGACATGTGATTCAATTAGTTATATAATATTATTTCATTAAATTATGTATTTTTTTATTATCAAGTTTCTCAACTTTAACTTTTATAAGTTTTTTATAATTTTTAATTTAATTTCTCTCTTACCATTATTGCAAAAGCCACTTATGTTAAAGCCAATCCAAATAAGTTCTACTTTTACAAAAGTCACTTATACAATCACCAATCCAAATATAAATTATATCACACAATCTAATTTTTACCTAATTTTAAGATTACAAAAAATCAAATTGAAAAAAATCACTTATATAATCGTTATTTCAAACACACACTAAACAAATATCTCACTCACATATTTATCTTTGGTTTAAGTCTCTTATTCCTCTTTCTGGGAAGCTCACGTGCCTTGTTGCAGTGCTCTGCTTCATCCTAAAAATAAACTAATTTGCATTGGTATTTGCAAGTTTGTTGTTGCCCCATAATGCGTGGGAACAGTGAAACCTTTCGTTCAAAAGAGATCCTTGTATGTTACGTTTGTGTTTTTAGATTTTAGAAAATAGTTTTTATAATTTATAAAGTAAGTATATAAGAGGAGTTTTGTCTCAGCTTATAAATAAAACCTTCTAAAACCATAATTTTTGAGTTACTCAAACACTTTAAATCTACCAAAAAGGGTTATTTTGTTGTTAATGTTGGACTTAGTATGAGTTCTTGTAGTTTCCGCACCAACTATTTGATAAAAAGGAAAACAAGTACCAATTACCTGTGTATTTTTAATACTAATAAATTAAATAAACTCGTTATATTAAGATATTTATATTTATAATTTTTTACACTAACTTATTTGATATATAAATTAATATATGATATAATGATACGTAATACATGATATAATTAAGTAATTTATTTAATTCAAAAAAAAATTAACTGGCTCTTGTAATAAAGATAGAATGGAGTAATTTACACAAACAATAATAAATAAATTCATTTTTTTTTGTTAGTTCCGTACTTATAATTTTTTTCAGTTTTTTTTCCTTTTTTTATTTTTGTTTTCAACCTTTCTTCTCTTAGCTCCGTTTTCCCTACAAAATGAAAAATGGATAGAAAGCCCAACGGAGGAGATGACATGTGAGTTAAAATAAAAAGGATGGATTTTTCTATAGTTGATTAAAAATAAAATTTTTTTAGCATAAAAAGATTTCATTTATCGGAAGCATAATAAGAATTAACGAAATGAAAAAGTAAATGACATGAATATTTTCCTTTTCAACAAAACAGTAGGACGTATATAGGTCTCAAATTATAAAGAGTATGATAATTCCAATCCTTCATATAAAATATTTTTCTGTCCTTAATATAAGATATAATGGACTTTTTAAGAGAGATTAAAGAAACTAAATAAGTTAGTTAATCTTTTTTTTTACCAGTTAGTTAATCATAGTATATGTCGTGTATCATTTGATTATATATCACTTTATAAGTCAAACAAATTAATTTAGTATAAAAAGATAAATATTAATACTTTAAAATAATTTATTTAGTTTCTTTAATCTCTCTAAAAAAAATTAATTATATCTTATATTAAAAATCGGATAGATATTACTAATGACTTAGTAACTTATGAGTAATATGAAAGTTTTATTATCAGTGAAAAATCACCAATTTAATCCTACTCGTAGTTTCGAATTTTCCTAGCTGTTTAATCAAAATAAATAAACGGGATATTTTATGCATATAAGCTGTTTTATTATCAGTGAAAAATCGCCAATTCAAGTCTCCACAAGTCAAGTCATCCCCTTTTACTTTTGCTTTTACTTTTGCGGTTTCTTTTGCTTTTGCAGAAAAAGGTAAAATTAACTCCAGCAGCAGGGGCCACTTTTTCCCCCTGCAGAAGGGACCACTTATTTGTATGTATCCAGCATCATCATCATTTGGGTATTTGATTGTAGGGTTAAGGTGTAAAAATACATATGTGATTGTCCTCGAAGTGCACCCAATATTAAATGTTTTTTTTAGGTGTAACAGTGACTATGTGGTTACAAAATAGGTGCAAAAATACCATTTGACCGTTAGTTTGATTGTTTGACCGTTGGTTTGACTTTTTTATCCTGAAAGTGATGACGTGTACGATGACATGGACACTGGAGTGACATTCTGAAAAAAAAAAACTTGCTGGAAATCAAATTTTTCTAATAAATCATATAATTTAATAAAAATTAGTAATATAATATATGTATTATAATGATTTTAATTTAATAATATTGGGAATCTAGGGTTGGGAAAAAATTGAGCAATCAGTATGTTTTTTAGGGCAACAGCTCTGCAGAGTGAGTTAAGCACTTTGCACTCAGATTTGAATCTACTTCAGTGAATGTGGTACTAAAATAGTGAAATGTGGGTAATATTAATTGCAAAGCTTTACTAGTCAGCAAGTTTTTTTTCCCAAAATGTAATTCTAGCATCCATGTCATCGTACACGTTATCACTTTCAAGGTCAAAAAGTCAAACTAACGGTCAAAGGGTATTTTTGTATCTATTTTGTAACCACATAGTCACTGTTGCACCTAAAAAAAGTATTTGGTGTTGGGTGCACTTCGAGGACAATCACATGTGTATTTTTGCACCTTCATCCTTGATTGTATTTTAGACTTACAAGTGGTTTTAGAAAATAAGAACGGAGCATTAATTTATTTATTATGTGTCAAACAGACTAAACTATAAGGTGTAAGGTCTTGATTAAGCCATAAAAATAAGAGGAAATTAATAAAGAAATAGATAGATTGAAATATTACATTGATCCAACATAAGGTGGGGTTTCTTACGTTTATCTAGTTTTTCTTTTATTATCAAATATTATGTCCTTGTGGTCAACATGTCAAGCTATCCGTTGATTTAGAGTTTATTGTCACTTTGTTGTTATTTTGTGTATTGCTGCGTTGCCATATTAAAATTTGTTTTATTTGTCCTGCACTCCCACATGGCTTTTGGAAAAGAAAGAATTTGAAAACCTATTTATCTTAAAAATGCATTTATTTATCTTATGAATCCTCTTATTTGTCTTACAAATGCCTTCATTTATCTTTTGAATTCTCCTATTTATCTTGTGAATCATCAAAATATTTTTAACTATCTAGATTTTTTTGCATCCCTTTATTTTTCTTATAAATATATTTATTTATCTTGTGAATGCCATTATTTGCTATGTGAATTCCCTTATCTATCTTATAAATGATCAATATGTTCTTGTTAACTGCATGACTTCTTTTAAATCTCTTTATTTATTTTGTAAATGCTTTTATTTGTCTTACAGACAAAGGCATAGCGATTATAATATCATTTTAGTTTGAATTATTTACCAAATTATTATTGATGAAAACACATGATCCTAATTACTTTTTGTTCTTTCAATTCCACAAAAATTAAAAATAAAAAAACAATTAAAATTTGTTTTTAAGAACACATTGCCTTTTTTCAAAACATTTATAAAAAAAACTAAATATCAAACAATTTTTTTTATTTTTTTTAAAATTGTTCCGGGTGTAAAGAATCAAACAATGCCATAGTTTTTGAGTATTATATACACAACTTACATACACAGTGTATATGTAGTATATAGAGTTTTTCAGATCTCACGTGTTTATAAATTTCATTAGATCGAGGAGTGAGTAGATAACCATAACCATAAGGTTGTTACATAATTTCACTACTACAGATTTATCTATATTTAATAATTATTTATATTTAAGAGTTTTATAAAAAGAGTTAATTATGTCTTATATTAAAGACCGGAGGATAATTTCTAATGACCTAGTAACTTATGAGTAGTATGAAAGTTTTCTTATAAGCGAGAAATTGCAAATTTAATCCTACTTGTAGTTTCAAATTTTCCTAGCTACTCTTTAATTAAAATAAATAAACGGGATATTTTATGCATATAAGCTTGTGATGAAAATGGATTATATTCCTCTCAACCAAGAGGTGGATTATGATGAAAGAATGTAAGTTTACGTGGATTCCTTTTGTATTTATTTTCTGAGGAATGATATCCAGTGTTTATTAAAAAAAAATGGATTATATTTTTTTTAAAATTCCTTACTCTTCTCTATCATCATTTGTGACTTTGGGTTCCACTCTCAAGTCTCCCCAAGTCAAGTCATGCCCTTTGCTTTTGCTTTAAAAAAAAAAAAAAGGGAAAAATTAACTTCAGGAGGGACCACCTATTTGGATGTATCCAGCAATCAGCATCATCATCATTTGGGCATTTTGCTGTATTTTAGACTTAGAAGACGGTTTTAGAAAATAAGAAAGGAGTGTTAATTTATTTATTATGCGCCAACAGATCCAAGTATAAGGTGTAAGGTATGGATTAAGACATAAAAGTAAGAGGAAATTGATAAAGAAATAGATAGATTGAAATATTACATTGACCTAATATAAGATGGGGTTTCTTACATTTATCTAATTTTTCTTCCATTATCAAATATTATGTCCTTGTGGTCAACATGTCAAGTCATCCTTGGATTTAAGGTATATCATTACTTTGTTGTGGTTTTATGTACTTGATGTGTTTTTGTATCATTAAAGCAATCAATTAAATTATATCCCAATTAATTATACAGTTTATGGTCAACTTAGGTTATTCTCCTAAAGAGCAAGCTGTGTGTTTTCTCTAGAATTGATTTTTCTAGCGACAAAAAATACAGTAGAATGGGACTAAACTAGAATGTAAAATACTACTATCTAAATACAATTAAGCTAACTAAATGCACTTATGCAATTGACTCTAAAGCCTATACAAGAGATTATTTCAAAACAAGATAAACAATAAATATTTAATTCAGTTATGATGATAAATGAGACAATTTAGGATTCACATAGAATTAACTTTCTTAGCCGAAATTAATTAATTAGACTAAATAGATGTTGATAAAAGATTGGAATTAATAAATTTAATCACCTAATTGAAATATGAGAAACACTCAAACTCAAGCTCAATAACACTTATTCCACTAAAAAACTCATAATAAAATAAGCGATGATTAATTAAACTCATTAAAAGTCAATGACAATTAATTTCAAAATAATTTTAGAAATCTTGTTTATAATTGTCCAATTAAACAACCATACAATTAACCAACTCAATTAGACAATCAAAAGGATAAACCCAAATTGACAATTAAATTAATAATGAGAACTCAATTAATAATTCAATTGACAATTTAAAGGTTTGCAAACAAAAATTCCAGAAAATATCTCAAGCATAAAACATTTCAAAATATCAATTCAATCCAAAAGAGATATGTCTAAAATCTAAAATTAGATTGTTCTCAATTAGTACAATTCAAAATTCTTTAAAATTAAATAATCTCAAGACTTGAATCAAATTGATAAAAAGAAAGGTACTCCCTTATGATCTTCAAATATAAATAGCTTCCTCCGTGCTCTTTCCAAATTACCTCTCAAATAAGATCAAGCGGCCAAGAATATCGTCCTATCTCCCAACTCCGAACAATAAGTCACAGCCATCAAAGGAATTTGTGAAGAACTAGTTGATACTTGATTAATGGCCGTGGGTCCCGTGTGGAGAAATAATAGCAAGTGAATAGCAAACTTTCCAATTAGTGTCGTGGGGTCAAGCTATGAACGAAGAAAGTGGCAGAGAATTGACCAAAAAAAAAGCAAGAAGAAAGTGGCCGAGAGAGAATGAGGAGGTGGTGATGGAAATTTAAGGGGTGGGCCGGGGTGATTGAAGAAGAGGGGGAGAGAAATTGTTCATCCAATTCCCGCCGTGAATGTACGGTTGAAGTAGTGAATACATAGGGGCCCGTGAATGGTTGGTGCTTAATGGGGTTGGTGGGGGATAGTTGGGTTTGTGGGAATGGTTGGTGTGTAGTGGCTGGTTAATTAAAAGAGCGGAAGGGAGAGTTTTGAGTGAAAACTTAAAGTCCGTTAAAATTTAAGTAACTTAATAAAATTTATTCATTAAATTTTTTTTTAGCTTTTCAGAAAAATTTTGCATCACAAGATTTTTTAATATGGTTTTTCTTGTCCTATAAGAATTAAATAAAATTGTGCTGTATCATATAGTTAAAAATATTATTAAATCACAAGACAAATAATCAAAAAATTTAAGTCCAATAATCTCATAATTAATTTAGATTTATATTATTTCATAAAGTTGGCTAACAATCCAAATATTATCTAATAAATCTAAATTAACCTAAAATAGTATCGAAAATAATTGAATAAGGTGGGATAAAAGATCTAAAATTTGGGATTTATCAGTATTGCCGTGTTGCCATACTAAAGATTGTTTTATTTGTCCTGTACTCCCACATGGCTATTGGAAAAGAAATAATTTGAAAATTTATTTATCTTGTAAATGCCTTCACTTGTCTTATGAATCCTCTTATTTGTCTTGCAAATGCCCTCACTTGTCTTTTGAATTCCTTTATTTATCTTGTGAATCACCAAAGTATTTTTAACTCCTTAGATTTTTTTGAATCGCTTTATTTATCTTGTAAATATCTGTATTTATCTTGTGAATTCCCTTATTTCTCTTATGAATGACCAATATGTTCTTGTTAACTGCATGACTTCTTTTAAACCTCTTTATTTATTTTGTAAATGCTTTTATTTGTCTTGCAAACAAAGGCATAGAGATTATAATGTTATTTTAGTTTGAATTATTTACCAAATTATTATTGATGAAAACACATGATCCTAATTACTTTTTGTTCCTTTCAATTCCACAAAAATTTAAAATAACAAAATAATTAAAATTTGTTTTGAAGAACACATTGCCTTTTTTCAAAACACTTAAAAAAAACTAAATATCAAACAAATTTTTTATTTTTTTTAAAAAAATGTTCCGGGAATAAAGAATCAAACAATGCCATAGTTTTTGAATATTATATACACAACTTACAAACACAGTGTATATATAGTATATAGAGTTTTCAGATCTCACGTGTTTATAAATTTCATTAGATTGAGGATTGAAAGTAGATAACTATAAGATAGTTGCAAAATTTCACTACTATAGATTTATCTATATTTAACAATTATTTTTATTTATATTTAACGGTTTTCCACCATTAAATGTCCAAACTTCAGAGAAATATTTTACGGTCATTTAGTAACAATCGTAAAATATGCTCAAAATATTTTACGGTTCTTTAGTAACAACCAAAAAATATTCTGAGAATATTTTAGGTTCTTTGTTAATAACCATTGAATAAATGTGTTTTTCTGAAAAAAAAAAATATTTGCATTATATGAATATAAATATCAATTTACCTAAAGAAATGCAAAAACCAATAATTGTGCAACTAACAAACTAGAGTTGATTATTATAAAAAATTAAAATTATGAATTGCATGGAATATCCTAACAAAGTACTTCAGCCCACAAGACTTTAGCTCCGCAAACTAGTTTCCAAGCAAGTTTCCATTCCACAGTGCATTATAAGAAACCGACGAGATGCAACTCATTATTAAATTTCTGAAATTATAAGCAAAGCCCACATCGGTAAGTACTTGCTGGAGAAAATCCCATTAGATTCGATCAAAGGCATTTTCTAAATCAATCTTGAAAGCCATCAAGCCTGTTTTGCCTCTTGTCTTCTTCATAGTATGGAGTACTTCTTGTCCAACAATAATGTTGTCATGGATGGTTCGATTTTTAATAAAACCAGCTTGGTAGGGTGAGATCAAGTCATCCATTACATCACGTAGTTTGTTGGCTATTATCTTTGTGATGCATTTGTAATGCACAGTGTATAAAGAAATCGGTCAAAAATGGCCCACCATTTTTGGATGATCTCTTTTTGCAATAAGAGAGATGAGCATTTTGCTTGGATCTGTTGGGATAGGACAAGATTCAAAGGCATTTTTTACAAAATTCCTCAGAGTTTCACCAATAGTATTCCAGTTCTTTTGATAAAACAAAAGGGAAAATCCATAAATTCTCAGTGCTCTGTATGGCCCCATTGAGAAGATAGCATTTTTAATTTCTTCTATAGAAGGAACACATCCCATATTAGATAATAAGGTACTATTTAATATTGGAAAGTTTGACATGGTGTGAAGGGGTCTTTGCTGGCATTCATTAGCCTTACATAGCTTTTGGAAGTGATCTAACACGAGTCTTTAGTAGAGATTCTTCTTCAACCCAATTTTCGTTATGATCTTTAAGAGCCAAAACTCTATTTTTCCTTCTTTGCATTTGCATTTTTAGGTGGTAGTAACGTGTATTCCTATCACCCTTTGTAATCCAAGTAGACCAAGATTTTTGGAACCATTTTAATTCTTTCAGCTTTAATCCTCTTGATTCTTGAAGAGTCTTTTCCAGATTGCATATAAATCTTGAATAAGGAAAATTCGGGGAGCTTTAAATTCCTTTCAAACGAGCAAGCAATTCCCTTTTCCTTTTCTCAATAAAACTAAAGACATTCTTGTTCCAATCAATAATAGATTTGCTGACAAAGTCTAGCCAATGGGTTATATCATCATTGATAGGCCAATTATTCGTCAATAAATCCCTAAAGCTTTTATGTTCAAGCCATATTGCCTCGAAACGAAAAGGCTTTGCATTGTTTTTCACATTAGATAAATTAATCTGTAATAAAATGAGGCTATGATCAAAGAAAGGAGTTCTTGGGGTACCTTTAAAGCGCAATCCGGTAGGTGGAGCAGAAGTTGAGTATTTGCAAGAGCCTTATCTAGCCGTTCATAGAGCTGAGAATAACCGCTCATTTTTTGTCCCCTCCAAGTAAACTTGGGACCTTGATAACTGATGTCTGTCAAGCCACACTCTGATGTTCTATCATAGAACCAATTGATTCTTGTCATCAGAATTATCGAACCACCAACTCTTTCATCTAGGTTCAAAATGTCATCAAAGTCCCCGTAAACAATCCATGGGCTTGAAATGGTAGAGGAGAGTGACTTTAGCTTCATCCATAGAACTTGGCGAAGATTTGAGTGAGGAACAACATAAACAACTGTTAAAAGGAACTTGATAAGGCTTGAAATTGCACAATCAAAGTGGAAATATTGTCTGTCTTGTTTTAGTATTGTAACTTGAATATATAAGCTTTTCCAAGCAGCAACTAGTCCATCAGAACGACCCAAACTAGGAATGATCTTGATAGCATCGACACCTAAGGAATGATGGAGCCAAAACCTAGATTCTGTATCACACCGTGTTTTGGCTAAGATAATCATTAAATGTTTTGAGTTTTTGCATAAAGCTTGCAAATTTTGAAGGAGACCTTTTCCACATGCTCCCCTTGAATTCCAATAAATGGCACAATCCATAAAATATAAATAGATAAGTTATATTTTAGACTAGAAACCCAATCAAGTTTCACATGGGTATTATGTTTCTGGGACCATAAAGTCTAACCGATTCTTTTCTTGTGTAGATGCTTGTAGCGAATGGTTATTTCCAGATAGCTCAGTATTGTTTAATCAAAAAGATAGCTCAGTATTGGGATCTCCCGAGTCCAATTCCTCTGTGTTCAAGTTTAATGTATTGAAGGGAGTGTTTGGTGGTTAGCCCACCTCTTTTGAGACATTTTGGTCCAATTACTCTTGTACTCTGTATGTTGTCATCCCCTGCATCCAAGTCATCAATTTCATATTCATTGCTCTCTCCTAGGGTCAACATCAAGATTCCACCGACTGAACCTTCTCCTCGGTGCGAATAACTTCCCTCTGCTAGGGTTTCTCCTCCCTCTGCACGAATAAGAGCGCCGACAAGACGACATCAAACGCCGATTGAGTGTCGACAGCTCCTCAGTGCCTGTAGGGCTGTCTCGCCCCTTCAAGTGGGGTTTCTTGGTAGATTTCCTCTGTTGTGGCCGGAGGATGCTCTGGTTGATCTCGAATCCGGTGACGGCAAGGTGCGAAATTGCAAGGCGGAGGAATATGAGGAGGGGATCACCCCTCAAACCCCTTTGACGAAATCCGCCGATGACCTCCGATAGGTGCCCCCATGGCCTTCGAGATTGCTCGGTGACTTGAAGCGACGGCGCTCTCCCTCTCCTAGTGCATAGATGGTACCGATTGAGGATATGAAGGATAAGAGGAAGGCTTTTCCGGCATCGGCTGGCAGGCCCGTGGTGGAGATGAGGCACACGCGATATCGAAGCACAAGGAATACACAAGTAAAATCCATGGAGTCCGAAGGCCTCTCTGCCGGAGGATTCTCAGGTGAGGGTCAGTTGATGAGAAATCAGTGGATAAATGGGAATTGGGGTTATTTAGACGCCCTGAGGATACCGCAGGCACCGGAACAAATGTGGTTAAAGGTATTTCTTTGGTGGTATCTGGCTCCTCAGGTTGTGGTTTACAAAAGGTTCGATTTTTTCCCATTAATGATTTACTGAGTTTGAGATTTGAGATTGGTTGGTTAGCCTTTTTAGGAGTTAGATTATCTCTGTTTAGTTCTGATGCTAATTTAGAAGCTTTGATATCTGATGGAGTTGGGATAAACTTATTTGATTGGGTGGTTTGTTATCTATTTTCTCTGGTCTGCTGGTATTATGAAGCAATATGCCTTAACCAATTTGTCTGTGCCCTATTTGAATTGGTGCGGAAGGATATCTGGTGGGAAAGAAATGGTTTGACCTTTCTAAGCCCCAATGCCCGATTTCTGCATATGTCATCAAGTGCTAAGTATATTTGGTCGAGGGTTGCTGAATGTGGTAGGGAGGTCATGAGTTTGGTGGGTCTACTAATTAAGGAATGTGCAGTAGATAGACAAGTGACAAATACTATTCTGGGTTTGTACAGTATGCCTGTAAGCATTGTTCATTTTTGGTTCAATATGTGCCTGTTCGGTGTGGTGATCAACACTGTTCTTTATAGGACACGACATGGACCTGTTCAGTGTGTATGGCATTTCTGCTCAACCTCAGTCTGGAGTTGGGTTTCCTTTCCCTTTTGTCTATTCTATTGTGAGTTTACTGATAATTTGTTGAATGTTTTTCTCCTTGTGTACAATTTTGTGCCAAGGAACTTGGTTAGGAACCTCTCTTGCAGGTGTGTTCCCAGAGAAGCCGATTTTGTACTCGAGAGGATTGCCAAAGCTTCGTTGGCAAGGTCTTGCTCATGTGTTCGGGCATTTCGGCCTTTGTCCCAGATGCAGGCGTATGCATCAATTGATGTGGATGATATCTTAGTTTTAATTTTACGTCTTTTCTATATTGTTGAACTCTTTTATATTAGCTTATCTAGTCTGTTAGGCAGGTATAGGGGATTTACTTCATCTCATATGTTTGGTTGTTGTAACTCTGATTATATGACATTGTATCTTTGCTATGCTTAATTCTATTAATCTGGTTGTTGGCAAAAAAAAACATCAAGATTCCACCGCTATTCCTCTCTTGCTGAATCATTTCCCTCATTCTTTTCTCTCTCTTCCGGCGTAATTGCTGAGAGGTAGGATTTTTGTCTTTATCCGTTAATGTCAATTCCTGCGATTTCTCCACCACATTTTTCTGGCTAGTAGACCCTTTCATTTTTCCTTTTAATGGTCGTACATTTTGAGTGCTTTGCGTAACGGGTTGTTGCAGAGGTACGGAAGGAAAGGATTATGCAACCATTACCCGAGTGCTATTTGCAGCATTTTGGACTTCATCGAATCCTACCACCTCAGCAGGGACACCAAATCTGGACCCGCAATTCCCTTGGGGAGCTGACTCGCCCTTGTTATCTGACAATTTTCTTTACTGATGAGGTTTTTGAACTTTTTTCCACTGATTATACCCAGAATCTGACAGAACCACATTCCTCTATTCCTTTGTTGGTTGATGAGCTATCTTAGGGAGCATTTGAGTTACTTGTTTCTGGTTTATCCGCGGAAGTCTTGACTTTATGTCTATGATTCCACAATGCACACACAGTATATAAGAGCCTTCATATTCAAGAAAGCGCTCCTCGCCCTCCAAGGTGAAACCTTGCATCAATTGTTTTTCCAAATCTACCAAGATACAGATCCTTGCATAATGCCCACGCAACTGGCAAGAGGTATTCATGTCCACCTTAAGAGTGTTTCCAATTCGGTTGCCAATAAAAGCTAGAGCCTGTTCATCATAGTATTCTAAAGGAAGCTTAGGTAGCCTGACCCAAACAACTACTTTGTTAATGGTAGTAGCTTTCTCAGGAAGAAATGTTGGCTCCCAAGGCCTCACAGTTAAATAGTAGTCATAGATCATCCAAGGGCCACCGGTGAGAGTATTGAAATAGTCTTCTTTCTTGGACATTTTAACCACATAGAACCCATGGCCGATGTTAATGAGGCTAACTACGCCTCTTTTTGCCCACATAGATTGTAGCCAAGAAAGTAAAGTTTTATAGCCAATAGCTCTGTTAAGAAGTTTCACAATTACCGCTTTCCTCCAAGCTTTATATAGTCTTTTCTTCATTTTCCCAGAGAGGGAGAAGGTTGGGAAATTTCTTTTTGGGTTTGCTATTGTTTTTCATAGTGGTTCCTCATCGTTTTCTAGGGATTTGGCCATACTGTCATCAGTGGAATTTTCTGAATTATCATCTTCATCTTCAGACTGGTCTTCTTGTCGATTGACTCCCTTCAGTTTGTCAGCAAAACTCGGTCCGCCAGAAATGTAATCGTTGCTGCCAGATCCAAGCTTTGGCCAGTTACTGTGCATCAGGTTTTCCAAAGGAGTTTTGGTTCCTCCATTCTTAAACTTTTTTAGCTTCGCAGTAGCTGATCATCTTCTTCTTGAGTAGGAGGCTCGAAGGAAAATATAGAACCAGAGAGCGTTCCCATCAATAAGTATTTCACAAAAAAAAGCGTTAGATCCGTGGAGAAGCAGGGCACGAAACTTATAAACCGAATAGGCAAACGATGTGAATAAGTAGGTTCCAGATTGGACCAGTGAACATAAGGATGGAGATTCTGGAGTGCTTTGGCCGCCATACTGACCTTGTTTCGTGCAATGATGGCCCACTTGGGACTTTATTGACTTTTTGTTTCCTTAAATTGAGTTTCATAGAAAAAAAATTGCCCGGTCTTGTCTATAATATGAGAAATAAATACTATTTTCCATTCTTAATATAACATTTGCTTAAGTAATTTTGATACAGTAAATAAATTAGTTAAATAAATTGTTTATTAAAAATATTTATTGATTTTTTTGAAATACTTTTTTAAATTATTTATATTGAAACCATACTGCTTTCTCCTTCAACATGTATCAAAGATAAGAATGGTGCGGTTTGATGTGAAGAAAACTATCTATTATCCAAGTTTTGGCTACAAACATACAAACACTTACTTCCATACTTGCTTATATGCCACTCTATAACAACCTTTTTATTTATTTAATTTTTTATTTTCCAGAACAACAAATTTTTTTTATCTTATAAAAACCTTTATACCCTTTTGGTATAGTGCAAAATATAAACATATGCCTTGAGTCTTAATCATATTCTTCTCTTTTTTTTTCCTATTTTTTCTTTTTCATTTGCCATTAGAATTTGCCAAGATCTGAGTAGTATTGGTGATACTGTTAATTTTATTTTTTAAAAAATAAAATATGTTGATAAAATTAGATATTTTATAGTATAAATTAAATATTTTGATGAGGACTTACTCCATTACTTTTTATACTAAATAGCGTTAAGGCGTAAGTATCACTTTAAAGAATTTAAAGGTGCAATTTTATCCTTAAAAGTTAAAATAATTAAAACAGAGCAATTTCACCCATGCTGACATATCCTCATGACGTCCATTACCTCTTCTCAGTGGGGGTAAGTGGAACAAAAATCCCCCTCCTACCTTTCTCAAGCACCCTCTACCACTACTAAAAAAGCTTACTTCCTAGCATTGTTGGTTTGGCCTTATGGTATTAAACCTTTTGGTGTTATGGGAATTGAATTTTTCAGGCAGTTAGGAGAACTGCAGGGAAATCCATAAACTTGAAGGGGGTGGATGAACAAGTGAACGGAACAAAATAGATGGAAAAATTTTGGGATGCATCAGGTGTTTGGAATTGTAAATTTTACTAATTTTAAAAGCTTGTGAAGAACAAGCTTATCGGTGGTTGATGACAGAGTATGCTTTGGAATTTCTTTCTTTCACCACACAGTAACTTGTACAAAGCAAGTCCTCATCAGAAACAGTGGTGAAGGGCCACGCAAGCAACAACTAAAAGCTTGAGCTCCTCCGTGGCTGCAACTGGAACATCTGGCGGTGGTTCAATTCAACAACACACCGTGATTTTGTGTTTGTTTGGAATAGTGATGAGAGTCTTTAAAAGCAGCTTTTCATTCATGATTTATAGTAAATGAGGTAAGTTTATGAGAGGAGTTTTGTCTCGATTTACATGAATAAACACTTTTAAGAATCCTAAAAGTGATCCCCAACAAGCATGAAGCCAACGATGCTTCTACTACCCTTGAGGAGGCGCCCTACCGAAGATGAACTTTCGTACGTTATGGGAAAATGATGATTTGTGAGAAGCTTGGGATGCCAGAGATGATGACTATGAGGGGTTTTTATTTCCCAAATTGTATTTGATTTTGCTAAGAGAAAATGAATGTCAAGGGACTTTGTTAAGATAGGTGAGATTGTTGCATTTTAATTATATCAATATGGCACATACATTTGTCAACAGTAATACCATGACTTGTCAACATGACACATACACTTGTCAATAGATGGATTTGTCACTGATAACACTGACAAACAGATAATTTCACAATTCGAATCTATATAACTGAGATTCTTTAGAAGTTTTTAGATAGTGAATCATATACTCAGACATTTTTTTACATTTTCTTTGTTCCTTGAGACCATAGTGCCATCTTCCCAACAAAATATGAATTTAAGCCATGTTATTTAGAGATAGTTTTTTTGGGTTTCTATAATATAATGAACCTTTCCATGCAAGTTTCCTAACCTGATTCTCCTATGGACCAAGTTTGATCTATGGGACTTCTAAGAAACACGATTTGGGAAAATGAATGAAATGTCCTGCTCTGATTATAAACCCATTACTGCTAGTAATATGAGAAGTAAAGGTAGAGGCAGTAGAAAGAAGAGGAAATGAGTACCAAGTATGCCAAAGCCAACAGTAATGAGTTTCTATATTTTTTAAATGAGCTCTTCATGCTTGTTGCCTGTAAAAGCCTAATTGGACAAAAAAAATATGGGTGCATAATGTAGAACTCATATATTGTTCAACGTTGATTATAACTCCTAAGTTAGACGTATCCATATTGATCCAAACATATTTGTCATGCTTTCATTTGTGCATAAAATTTTAAGCCGTGTGAAGATTTGAAGATACGTCCCGTGCATAGGGCCACATGCTCGAGCAACAACTGAACATAAACAGTAAACAAAGATACACAAAACACAAAGTGGACACCACACAAGCACAATCTTATTAGGGTCCTCATTAGACATTAGGTACCAGCGCATCTATGAGTTTAGGAGTCCATCCCTCAAAACCACATTCAATTTAAAAAAAAATTTCATCTTCAGTAGCATATCTTCATGTGGAGCCTTTCAATAGTTCTTCAATAGTTGGAACAAGTTTAAATGAAACTAAGGGCTTGTTTGAGTTGGCGCTTGAGAAGTATGTTCATGCAAGCCGAGACAAAACTCCTCTCATATACTTATCTCATACACCATAAATTATATTGTAAAAGCAACTTCTACCGCTAATCCAAACGGACACTTAAGTAAACATGAAACCATCTTAATAGGAATTATGTTCTTGAACAAACCAAATATGGAATCTATTATTTACTATTTAACTAGAGCATATAAATATTTCAACGTTTCAATTTAAAAATTAAAATGTCATTAAACAATTTAAAAAAGTGCAAATTCACCAAAACCGTTAAATTTTATCCAACACTGTTTAGGTTTTTTTCTTTTATAATTTGACGGAAATTTGGTCAAATTTAACGGTTTTGATGAATTTACACCCTTTTAAATTTTTTATTACTATTTTTACCCCTTTTAAAATTTATTTGTGTCAGACGTTTTTCCAAAAAGCTTTATTGCTAAAATTGCACCTTAATCCAATTTTTTTTTATCAAAAGTTTCCTTAAATTCAGTTTCATGAAGAAGACAAGAGGACAATATATATATATATATAGAGAGAGAAACTATTGGCACAGAAAATTGTAAAACGGCCAATTGAGAATAGAGGTTCTTTTAAAAAATAAAATAAGTAAAAAATTTTTTGAGTGTTTTTTTTTGTTTTAACATATTTCTATTTTTTTATAAAATAATTGATTAAAAGTTAACAGCCAAACAAGTTTTTTAGTTTCTTTCTAAAACAAAAATTGTTTCCAAAACAAGGAAACAAAAACCCTATAAATTCAACTTGTTTCATTTTGTATCACCCCAACAAGCATGTTCACACTATGGGCGCGGGGCTTCTCCAATGAGGCCCCTTTCCATTGAGCCTCCATTTACACAAAATGCTGCGTTTTGTTTCATTAAAAAAAAAATTTCACAGCCTCTCTTCTCATAGCAATTGCCCTCACAGCTTCTATTCAGCAATTTTGTTTTGGCAGCCTTCATCACTGTTCCCCCTTCACCCATCATTCTATTCTATGTCGTCATCATCGTCACCCCCTAGTGGTTCTGTTCAGAGTGCTCAATCTGCACAGTCATCTAAGAGAGGAGGTAAGGTTCCATGTTCTATTACTCACAGTATTCATGATATGTCCATATGAAATAGTGAAGCAAGAAATAATAATGGCTGCCTTTATAACATGAAGACCAGCTGCACGTTGAGGGCTTGGTTTTTCTTCTCGTTCTTAGGTGATGGAGGTGAAATCAAGCAAGTGATATTATATTGACATCTTTTATTGGCAAAAATTGATCTTATGGATAAGGGTACTGATGCGTTGTTGTTGTGAGTATGTTATATTTTTTAAATATATTATAACAGCTTGTAATGCATGCCTTATTGAATTGGTTATAATTCATTCTACTATCAGAAAGGTTGCTTAAAATAATGTTTCACAATGCCTTGTTGACGTTGAATTGGTGATACTAATATAATGCCTTGTTGAATTGGTGATACTTCATGCTGGGAATGTAATGTTTCTTAATATTATTTTTGCACAATAAAAAAGGCAAAAACGTAGAGCTTTTGTAATATCCCGAATTTTGAGATTTGAAGTTAGAGAATAAACCTAAATAGAGTGGACTGCTAAGCCCCAGTTTAGTAGATATCCCAAATCTATTTTCTAATGTCTCTTATATCTTTGGGGAATTAAAGAAAATAAAATGGTTAATTTTGAAGAAAGTGATTATGCTTACGGTGAAATCGCATATAAGGCAGTGAGTTTGTCATATGATTGTCTGACCGAATGATGAGAACAAATTATGAAATTTTATAAGGTAAAAGTAGACATCCTAAGCTTTAATTTGATAGGTTATATGACTCAATTAGAGCTATATACAAAAAGATATGAATTTTTGAAATCAGCATAGAAAAACTGTGAAGTTTCTGGAACAGCATGCAAAGATTGAAATTCTGGGGATTGTGTGCTTCCAGCTAGCAAAAGGCTATATTTTTCTTTGAAACTAGACTCACAGTATCCTGGTTCGGTCCAATCCACGATGACCTACGTCTAGTCCCCAAGCTCCTCCTGAGATTTTCAATCCACTATCTTCCTTAAGTTTAACCAGGTACTTAAGAACCACTACAATCTCACAAGCTTGATCTGGGCACTTGTGAAGCCTTTACAATTCTCGCACTAAGATGAGATAAGGACTCCCCCTTACACACCATAAGGATACAATCTATTTCCCACTCAAGATCCACCAATCTTGAGTAACTCTCACAATATAGATGATTACAATTAAAGCATACTTCTCTCTATATGAAGAATATAATGATTAACACTGGAGTATAAAATGGGAGTATTATTACTGAGCTTCGGTCGTGTAAAATTTAGAGCATCGGCATATTGACATTGTAGGCATAGGCTCTCGTTGTTTTTACTCCGCTTGAATGCTTGTGTATTTATAGTTGAGTAGGATATGACCGTTGTGAGTATTTCAACCTATTCGTTGAGTCCAATGCTTCATTCGTCCGTTGCTTGAATTTGAAAACTAGATGTTATGAATATTGACGCTTCGCTTTGTAAAGTCAACTTTTGTCTCTTTACATCATCCCTTCATTGTATTTCTATCCATGGAAAGCTCTTCAAGTCTACTTTCATATGGCACTGGTTTCGTTGCAATCTGATGTGTAGTTTGAGAGTTATGTCCAAAATACCAAACCTTGTTTTGGCAAAAGATGCTGATTCATGTGTCAACTTCAACAGATCATATCTCTCTCATCTGAACTCCTTTTAAAGTGATCTTGGTGTTTATAGTTTGTGTTAGGAGTCTATTTTCATATGCCCCGATTTCAACTCAATCCGACGTGTGGTTAGAGAGATATCACCAATATACCAAACCTTTGTTCTGCTACATGAAAACAGAGTACATCAGAAAACTCATTACTCGAGGGAGCCCTCGAGTAATCACCTCCAAAATGAGGCAGTGGAAAATTACTCAAGGGATTACTCGAGTAATCACCTTTGGAGGTTGCATAACTTTCGTATACGTCATTTTAGCTTCGTATTGACCCATTCCAACCTCCGGTATCACTTCTAAGAGCTTGAATCTTGATATTTTCATTTGATCTTGGAAGTTCTTCTTTCTTCAATCTCTTTCTTCTTGTTTTTCCTCTTGATGATCATTCTCCATTTATGAGCCATTATAAGCAAAATAACATTAACCCACCGTCAGGTTTATAACTAATCTATAAGATATACAACATTAAATATAGTAGTTAGTCAATGTAGAAGATAATTATATTATACAAACTTTTTTCTCTTAATATTTGACATCATCAAAACTAATCATATCCAACATTGAAAGTGTATTCTCTTCCAAGAAGCTAGTTTAGCTTTGACTCTTTGGATAATATAATCAAATCCAGTATTTGTTTTTCTTCCATGAAAAATAGGAACACCCAGGTATCTTCCTATTTTTGTAGAGATGGATATGCTAGTGTTGTCGTTGATTCTTTTCCTGATTAGTGGAGGAACTTTTGGTGAAAAGAATAAGGATGATTTGCATTTGTTTATACTTTCACCTGATGAGAGGCAGAATTTATTAATGCAAGACATTATTGTGGCTGCTTGTTGCTTAGTTGCTACTCCAAAAAGTAACGAATCATCCGCAAATACATGAGGTAAGAGATGACAGGTCCATTTCTGGCTGTCTTGATTGGTTTCCATGTTCCATCATTCACCATGTCACAAATAAGATAAGATAGTTTATCCATGCACAGGACAAACAGTAGAGGGGAGATTGGGTTTCCTTGTTTCAACCTTCCCTTATGAGAGAAAAAATTGCTTGAACTTCCATTCCATAGTACATTGTAAGAAACCGATGAGATGCAACTCATGATTAAATTTTTGAAATTATAATCAAAGCCTACATCGGTAAGTACTTGTTGGAGAAAATTCCATCAGATTCGATTAAAGGCGTTTTCTAAATCAATCTTGAAAGCCATCAAGCCTGTTTTGCCTCTTGTCTTCTTCATAGTATGGAGTGCTTCTTGTCCAACAATAATGTTGTCATGGATGGTTCGATTTTTGTGATGCATTTATAATGCACAATGCATAAAGAAATCGATAAAAAATTACCCACTATTTCTGGATGATCTCTTTTGGCATAAGAGAGATGAGCGCTTTGCTTGAATCCGTTGGGATAGTACAAGATTCAAAGGCATTTTTTACAATATTCCTCAAAGTTTCACCAATAGTATTCAAGTTGTTCTGATAAAACAAAAGGGGAAATCCATCAATTCTCGGTGCTTTGTATGGCCCTATTGAGAAGATAGCATTTTTAATTTCTTCTGTAGAAGGAACACATCCCATATTAGATAACAAGGGACTATTTAATGTTGGAAAGTTTAACTCAGTGTGAAGGGGTCTCTGCTGGCATTCGTCAGCCTTACATAGCTTCTGGAAGTGATTTAACAGAAGAGTCTTTAGTAGAGATTCTTCTTCAACACAATTTCCGTTATGATCTTTAAGAGCTAAAGCTCTATTTTTCCTTCTTCGCATTTGCTTTTTTAGGTGGTAGTAACGTGTATTCCTATCTCCCTTTGTAATCTAAATAGACTGAGATTTTTGGAACCATTTTAATTCTTCCAACTTTTAAAGTTCATCAAAATCCTCTTGAAGAGTCTTTTCTAAATTGCATAGAACTCTTGAAGAAGGATAATCTGGGGAGCTTTGAATTCCTTTCAAACGAGCAAGCAATTCCCTTTTCCTTTTCTCAATAAAACTAAAGACATTCTTGTTCCAATCAATAATAGATTTGCTGACAGAGTCTAGCCAATGGGTTATATCATCATTGATATGCCAATTATTCATCAAGAAATCCCTAAAGTTTTCATGTTCAAGCCACATTGCCTCAAAACGAAAAGGCTTTGCATTATTTTGCACATTAGATAAATTAATCTGTAATAAAATGAGGCTATGATCAAAGAAAGGAGTTATGAGGAGTACCTTTAAAGCGCAACCCGGTAGGTGGAGCAAAAGTTGAGTATTTGCAAGCGCCCTATCTAGCCATTCATAGAGCTGAGAATGACCCCTCATTATTTGTCCCCTCCAAGTAAACTTGGGACCTTGATACCCGATGTTCGTCAAGCCACACTCTGATGTTCTATCGCAAAACCAGTTAATTCTTGTCATTAGAATTATCGAACCACCTACTCTTTCATCTAGGTTCAAAATGTCATTAAAGTCCCCGTAAACAATCCATGGGCTCGAAATGGTGAAGGAGAGTGGCTTTAGCTTTATCTATATAATGTAGCGAAGATTTGAGTGAGGAACAACATAAAAAACTATTAAAAGGAACTTGGGAAGGCTTGAAATTGCATAATCAAAGTGGAAATATTGTCTGATTTCTTTTAGTATTGTAACTTGAATAGATGATATTTTCTTTTTTTTTTTTGAGTACAAAGGCAAGCAAAGCTTAAGGTTTACAAAAGAGATGCTAGGAAATATGCATCACACATTGACCCGGTAGTATACCACCACACTCTAACACAAAAAGCGCATTGCATTCCACTGGTAAAGTGTCGAACTCCAAGTACACTTGATTGCTCAACTGAGCCCTTCTTGCTAGGTGATCAGCACATCGGACATTCTCCCTATAAGCATGCAAGATTTCCAGATCCCAGTCCATGAAGATAAGCAATCTAGTGTCTAAGATGACGTCATATAGTGGATGAGTAGACCCACAATCAATCGATAACAAATGAATAGCCTGTAGGGAGTCTGTGTACAGCTTGACCCTGGTAAGTCCTATCTGCTTACATAGTTGAAGTCCACTGTGTATTGCATGGATATCCGCAGCAGTCGAGGTGTTATGTCCCAACTTCTGTTGAAATCTACACATCCAAGTGCCCTGATGGTCACGAATGACACCTCCACAAGCTGCATGTCCTCTACTGTCCCTTGATCCGTCCACATCCACACGTACATACCCTGGGTCCGGCAGCCTCCAGTGATCTTCCCCCTTACTGGCATCTGGAATATTTGGTGGCGGAAGTGCCCGTTCTCCACTCCTTCGAGTAGGTGAAACATACACTTTTGAACAATCAGCTTCGCATCATCGGATGTCCCTTGGAAAGCTTTACTGCAGCGGTTCTTTCACAGAAGCCAACAAATAGTGCTGAACACTCGCTGCCATGGCCACCTAGCCGTCCTCCTATTCCCTGGGGAGCATTGTGAATTCCATTTCAACCATTCCTACAAATTACCAAAGAAAAACATACTATGATATAAGGAGTTAGTTAAGGAAAACCACACTCTCCTGGCTTGCTCACAGTCTCTCAAAATGTGAAGGATATTCTCTTCGCTCTCACACTCAAAAGGACAGGTGTTTGGGATATTCGGGTTAAGCCTCGCTCTCAATTGGTTCGTTGGTAGCTTCTCATGGAATACCTGCCACATAAAGAATTTTACCCTCTCAGGAGTTCCCCAGCGCCATAAATTCCGCTAGTGAGATTGGTTACCCAGCTCTTGCTGATGGTATATATGGTTGTAAGTAGACTTCACACTGAATGTATCATCCGAAGCCATACGCCAATATATCACATCCTCCTCAGATTCACCAGGAGGAGTTACCAGTATTATCTTCTCCACCACCCAGGCAGGAAGGAAACTCTCCCATTTCCTCCTGTCCCATTGACCTTCCTGCATTACAAAGGAGCAAACACAGGCATCTAGGTCCATTAAATCAGCATTATTGTTTATGTACTCTTTTAGCGGTCTGTCCATCGGGGCCCAATAGTCCTGCCATGCCATTGTGGACCTCCCATTCTTTAATTTCCTGCCTAAGCCCTGCTTAAAAACATCCCACACTGCCACTATACCACTCCAAACGGCTGATTGGTTACGTTTTCTCTGCACCTGAGGTACAATACTCATTCCACAAGAGTATTTCATACGTAGGCATTTAACCCACAGAGAGTCGGGCTTCGTGATCAATCCCCAGCAAAGTTTCATGAGAAATGCCTTGTTCTGATAGCGGAGATCCTTTATTCCCAAGCCACCTTTCGCCTTAGCTCTCTTCAGCACATCTCATGCTATCAGGTGAAGTTTCTTTGAGTCTTCATGCTGGTTCCAAAAGAAATCTCTACTTATTTTCTCAATAAGCGATAAGACCCCTTTTGGAATCAATGTTGATTGCATCTGGTATTGGGGTATTGCAGAGAGGACAGATTTAATAAGCACCATTCTCCCTGCCATACTTAGAAATCTCCCTTTCCAACATGCCAGCTTTGATCTCACCTTCTGGATTAAAGGGGCAAAAGTCAACTTAACCATTCTTTTGTGCAGAAGCGGAACCCCCAAGTATTTTCCAAGATCAGCTGTCAGCCCAATCCCCACACTCTGACTCATCTCATATGCCTTATTGAACTGGACGTTCCTGGAAACAAACATTTTTTATTTTTGCAGATTGATTTTGTGACCAGACACCTTACAAAATAGTTCCATGATACTCCTCATCTCTTCCATCTGATTGGAAGTGGCCTTACCAAATAATATCAGATCATCAGCCAAGAAGAGATGAGATATGGCCTGACCCGCGGAGCTCAGGCTTAAGGGTTTCCAATGACCCATTTCTACTTCCTGATGAATAAGCTGCCCCAAGAGCTCCATACATAGAACAAATAGGTATGGACTCAACGGGTCACCCTGCCTCACTCCCCTAACAGGTCTAAATTTTTCTGAGACAACACCGTTCCAGATAATACTCATAGAAGCAGAAGAGACACATGACATGATCATATTAACAAAATCATTTCTCAAACCTAGGCTGTAGAGGGTAAAATCCAAGAATCGCCAGTCTATCCTATCGAAAGCCTTCTCCATATCAACCTTCACTGCCACATAGCCCCTCTTGCCTCTTTTATTTCTCATAGTATGAATTGCTTCTTGAGCTAAGATGACATTATCGACACCCTGTCTTCCTGAGATGAAACTACACAGGTTTTCCGCCACGAGATAGTTCATAACACTTTTGAACCGGTTTACTAGCACTTTGCTTACAATTTTGTAGCTCACATTACACAGGGAAATAGGCCTAAAATCCTTAAGAGATAAAGGATGGTCAACCTTAGGGATTAGGACTATATTGGTGTGATTAATTGCTTGCATCTCTTTCGGATTCCCAAATATCCTAGATACCAGGTCACAAACCTTTTGTCCAATCCAGTTCCATTGGGTCTGAAAGAAATGAGGGTGGAGACCGTCTGGTCCCGGAGCCTTGAGAGCTCCCATAGCAAATACTGCATTTTTAATCTCAATGGGAGAAACTTGTCTTTGAAGGGACTCCAACTGGCTCAAATCTAAGATAGGGAAGTTGGCAGGCCAAGGGGAAAAGGGAGAAGTCAAATTCTCTGCCGTGTATAGCTTCTTGAAATACTCAAGTGCCATACACCTCAATTGATTAGCTTCAGTTACCCAATTCCCGCTCTCATCCTGCAGGGCTTCAATTTTACTCTTTTTTCTTTTGGTTGACGCACACGCATAGAAGAATCTTGTGTTCCTATCCCCCCCGCTTATCCACTTGCATCTTGATCTTTGGAACCAAATAAGCTCCTCTTGCAGGGCGAGTTTATGATACAGTTTCTAAAGCTGATTTTCAATTTTGAAAAGCCCGTTTTGGAACCCAGCCGTTCGCCTAGCACGATCAATGCCTTCTAGTCTCAGAATAATTTCTCTCTTCTTCCTTGCCACATTCCCAACCATTTTCTCATTCCACAATGTTGCCTCTTTTATGAACTCCTGCCGTCCTTGAAGCCAATCTTTACCCTCCCAAAATGTTTTGACGATATCACTAAAGCCCTCTTCCATACACCACGCTGCTTGATATTGAAACCTTCTAACCGCATTCCTGTTTACTCTCAGAGAGCTATCAGTGACAACTATGACACGGTGGTCCAATTTGAACCTGAGGTTATGATAAGCTTTTGCCTGAGGATTTTGAAGGTCCCAATCGAAATTGCCAAACACCCAGTCTAGTCTCTCCTTAACCCCAGATTTTTCCCAATTGAAACGATCCCCCACTACTGGGATGCTACATAGCCTACAAGCATTGATACAACTCTGAAAGTCATGCATAGAGTTGGCTATAGGAGTAGCTCCACCTACTTTATCCTCAGGATCAAGGAATGAATTAAAGTCCCCCAGAACGAGCCAAGCAGTAGACACATTTTGGCTAATGGCTTGTAAAGCTGACCATAGTGCCCTCCTCTTAAAAGCACTGGTATCCTTATAAACAAAAGTCGCCAACATCTGATGTTGACTCCTTTTATCCATGATTTTATAGTGGAGGAGTTGAGTGTTAGAAGTAACATATTCAACCAGGATATCCCTATTGTTCCAAAGAACCCAAATACCACCCGCATACCCAGTAGCTTCAATCCTAATCCAATCAGTAAAACCCAAAAGCCTGACCACCTTCTCAGCTCTATTTCCACTGATTCTTGGTTCAACAAGACACATGACATTAATCCCATACTTGTTAACTACATCTTTTAATATTCATGGGAACAATCTACCTCCCGCCCCACGACAGTTCCAGGATGAGATAATCATAATTAAAATAATTAACAGGCCTGGAACAAAAGCGAGAAGACTCACCCGTCTGGTGGCTTGCCTTCCAAAAGAACCTCCACAACCAGCTGAGACGTAGAGAGCATCTCTGAGTTCCCCTCCTACTGTTCAGTATTTCCTGAGCTGGATTTGGAAGGTGGCAGCACCAATTTATTAAAATCTTGAGCACACTCTGCATTAACGTCCTCCACAACCTCAGCTGGGCACACCAATTTCATGCTTTCGGCCTTTCCACGTGGTACCGTGCACTTCCTTGGCTGCAGAGGCTGTTTGGCAACAGAAGGTCCAGAAATCTCCAAGTTTCGTTTCACAACCTGATGCACTCTTGGGTCCTTATAGGTCTAATCTTTTTCATTGCTTGATTTCCTATGTCCTCCACTGCACTTGAGCCCACAATCGAGGTTTGGGCCACGTCACTAACCCCAATTGAAATGGGCTTCTCATTGCCTTTATTCTTAACTTCAGCCCACTTCCTTGCATCTACATTAAGGCCCTTTTTCTTTTGGTTGAGTCCCACGATATCAGACAACAACTTTCCCTGTCCAAGACTCACCTTAGGCGCAGGCGAACTCTGCTTCTGGCTCTTCGACTCTACTTCCAGAAGTCAAATATGTCTCGAAGTCATCACCTACGTCCTGGTCTGAGTCTGCCAGAACAGCAAATCTGGACAGATCCGCTCTGTCCTTAGCTGCTCCCTCAATCCCTTTAGTGAGACCTCGAGCTCCCTCTCTGCCCCTATTCATCTCCTTCCTCGGGAGACGCGCACCTGGCTTCTGAACCAGCATCCATGGCCCGAATAGGTCATCTTTCGCTGGAAGCTTTTGTTGCTCTAACGGCCTCTTAGGAGCAGCTGTCTTACTCTGATTCAAATGCCCTACCGTAGTATCACCTTGCTGAGAGAGCCCCCACTGGCACTGTTCCTTCCTATGGCCGTATCTGCCGCAGGAAAAGCAGATGAGTCCAAGGCCCTCATACTCTATGTTGAACAGATTGGTTGCTGAGATTATCCGTGGGACCAGTTTCTTTTGCAGATCAATTTCAAGCATATCCTAGCATACCGTCCGCGACGGATTTTGGCTTCATCATCCTCTAGGTTTGCAATTGTGTTAATGTCAACCTTAAGTATCTTCCCAATTAAATCGCCTAATCTCCATATACATTCTTTATTATAACACAGAAGTGCAACATGTGGAATTCTGACCCAGGTTGCCACACAACCTAAGAGATTACTAAAGGGATCGAAGTAAGGCGACCACCTCTGCACGAGTATGGAGTGCTGAGCAACCGTCCATGGACCTTCAAGAAGAACTTTCCAGTAATGAATTCTCCAATTATCCGGGTCTTTGAATTTTACCACATAATAATTATTTGGGAGGTCTATTAATTCAAAGCAACTGATCTTCCAAATCCTGCTTAAGTGCTCCTTTAGTCTATAAAAATTGATTCTTGTACCCAGAGTGGTGATAATCAGCGCGTTATTCCACGGTCTTGCCCATCTATTGTACTCCTCCTGAGACATATGTAGAGTAGGATAAATCTCCATGAGCTTTTTGAGTTCCTTTGAAGGTTCAGGGATATCCCAGGATTGGTCTAATAGGTCTGCCAGAAGTGAATCTCCCTCATTGAATGAATCACCAAAAGCAACGCCATTGAAATCTGCTCTCTTAAATCCTAGCAGCGAGTCTTTGTAAGAAATGTCCAGACCTGCCAAGACCTGCAGATTATCATCTTCCTTTGCCTCTGTATCCAGTCCTTGTTCCTCTGCTACAGGCACTTTAGTAGGCATTGAGGAATTTTCTTTACTTCCCTTTTTAGCTTTCAACCCTTTTCCAGCAACAACACTTATTCCCAACACTCTATCCGGCGGTAGTTTCCGGCCACTGGCATCGTTCATCTGAGTTGAACCCAATAGGTGGCACGTATTCCAAGTCAGAAAAGAGTTTTTCACGAAGGTTTATTTGAATTGTTAACTGTTCCAACCTTCTGGATTCTTAGCTCCTTAACAACCTTAATGTCTCTGATAATATATGAGCTTTTCTAAGCAGCAACTAATCCACCAGAACGATCCAAACTAGGAATGATCTTGATAGCATCGAAACCCAAGCTACGATAGAGCCAAAACCTAGATTCCATATCGCTCCATGTTTCGGCTAGGGTAATTATTAAAGGTTGAGTTTTTGCATAAAGCTCGCAAATTTCAAAGAAGACCTTTTCCACATGCTCCCCTTGAATTCCAATAAATGGCACAATCCATAAAATATAAATAGATAAGTTATATTTTAGACTGGAAATCCAATCAAGTTTCACATGGGTAGTATTTTTGGGACCATAAAGTCTAACTCATTCTTTTCTTGTGTAGATGCTTGTGGCGACGAGTTATTTCCAGATAGCCCAGTATTGGGATCTCCTGGGTCTAATTCCTCTGTTTTCTTGTCTAATGTATTGAAGGGAGCGTTTGGTGGTTGGCCCACCTCATTTGAGGCATTTTGGTCCAATTACTCTTGTACTCTACATGTTGTCATCCCCTGCGTCCACGTTATCAATCTCATTTTCATTGCTCTCTCCTAGGGTCAACATCAAGATTCCACCGTTGTTCCTCCTTGCTGAATCATTTCCCTCGTTCTTTTCTCTCTCTTCCGGCGCAATTGCTGAGAGGCAGGATTTTTGTTTGTATCCATTAATGTCAATTCCTATGATTTCTCCACTATGTTCTTTTGGCTAGTAGACCCTTTCATTTTTCCTTTTGATGGTCGTGCATTTTGAGTGCTTAGCATGAGGGGTTGTTGCAGAGGTACTGAAGGAAAGGATTGTGCAACCATTACATGAGTGCTATTTGCAGCATTTTGGACTTCATCCAATTCTGCCACCTCAGTAGGGACACCAAATATGGACTCGCGATTCCCTTGGCAAGCCGACTCACCCTTGTTCTCTGACACTTTTCTTTACCGGCAAGGTTTTTGAACTATTTTCTACTGATTTTGCCCAGAATCTGACGGAACCACATTCCTCTATTCCTTTGTTGGTTGATGAGCTATCTTGGGGAGCATTTGAGTTATTTGTTTTTCGTTTATCCGTACAAGTCTCGACTCTATGTCCATAGATTCCACAATGCACACACAACATATAGAAGCCTTCATATTCAAGAAAATGCTCCTCACACTCCTAGGTGAAACCTTGCATTAATGGTTTTTCCAAATCTACCAAGACGCAGATCCTTGCATAATGCCCATGTAACTGGCAAGAGGCATTCATGTCCACCTCAAGAGTGGTTCCAATTCTGTTGCCAATAAAAGCTAGAGCCTGTTCATCATAGTATTTGAAAGGAAGCTTAGGTAGCCTGACCCAAACAACTACTTTGTTCATGGTAGCTTTCTCAGGAAAGGCCTCACAATTAAATAGTGGCCATATATCATCCAAGGGCCTCCGGTGAGAGCATTGAAATAGTCTTCTTTATTGGACAGTTTAACCACATAGAACTTGATGTATCCTGATTTTATCATAATATTCAATATCTTATTTATGGATTTTATCATTAATTTGAGGCTACATAGCATTTATTATGATTAAATTGAATTAAAAATGATTGTGTGAAAAGAAATATTAAAATGATATATTTGTTATAACCTTGTGATTGCTCTTCAAATTTGAGTTTTGAATAAAGATATGACAAGATATTGATTTGAATTATAGGTCATTTTGGAAAGTTGGAGATGAAGGACTAAAAAGTAAAGATGCACAAGGATTAAGGAAAATGAAATTCTGCGTGTGACTGATAGGAATTGTGACAGAAAAAAAGGGCCTTTTCTGTAATATTAGCCGCTACCTTCAGTGAAGAACATATAAGAGGAAATTACATAACAGTACCCTGAATTTCCAAAATGCCAGTTTGGTCTAAAAATCCGAAAATGACCGCTGGAACTGATTCTTTGGGAAGTTGATACGGAATTCATGGGAAATCTAATATGAATATAATCCCATGGGGATTCCACCGCAAATGTATGGGATTCTAATGAGATTTCAGTTCGTAGGAAAATAATAAAGGAATAAAAAGGATTGAGAGCCCTCGAAAAAAAAAGGAAGAGGAAAGAAAAATCATTATAATCACCTTTGAGCGAGAGCTGGGTGGAAAAGAGCAACACCATCGAAAGAAGCAGCGCCTCCCTCCCTCTAATCTGTTCTTTTTACCTCAATTCCATATATTCTTGGTGTCTTCAAGGTGTTGTGGCTGTGATGAACTTCATGAGAAGCTGAATTCTTTTCTTATTTTTTGGGAATGGAAGATTGGTTTGAGTTCGAGAGATACATTTAGAGGAGTTATTTGTTTTAATCTTTTAACTTAGCTATATAACGGATTTCCTGAATTAGGATTTTATGTTATATGGTTAATTTACTGATATTGCGAGTTGTTTATCTTAGTAGTGATTGAATAATTGTGATTTTGATTGGATTGTGTGGTTTGAGATTTAAATTTATATATTCTCTTTTTGGTTTAATGTGGTTCTGCTATTCTTTAATAGTCTGAATGAGTATTATGACTACTTTGATCATGTTTGAATATCTCAGTTGAGTGTTTATTTTATAGAAGAACAAATTGTATAAATCCAATCTTAAATTGCACACTAAGTGGTATTGAATAGTGTATTAAGAATTAATTATCTAGCTAGAGTTTTAGGGGTAATTACTAATTAATATTATTAAACTTAGCGAGTTTCTAATGTTTGACTTTTGACTTAGTGAGTAATTTAGCTCCCAAATCATTTTGAGCAAGGATAACCTATATTCCATTTTTCCAAAAAGCATTCATCTTCAATTTGTTTAAATCAAAATTTCATTAATTATCTTAACAAATTCTCAAAAACCCAAAAAAATAGTAGTCTAGGTTATTTTTCATTATTAAAAGGAAGGGTTAATATAACTTTTGGTCCTTAAAGTTTGATCCAATTTTAGTTTTGGTCCCTCAAGTTTGAAATCGGTGATTTTGGTCCTTGAAGTTTCACCCGATTTTGGTTTTGGTCCCTGAAGTTTGAAATCGGTGGTTTTGGTCCCTGAAGTTTGAAATCGGTGGTTTTGGTCCCTGAAGTTTCACCCGATTTTGGTTTTGGTCCCTCAAGTTTGAAAAGGACTTGGCGACCCAATTAAAAAACCCGACCCGACCCAGAAAAAACCAAGTCTTTTTCAAACTTGAGGGACCAAAACCAAAATCAGGTGAAACTTCAGGGACCAAAACCACCGATTTCAAACTTCAGGGACCAAAACCAAAATCGGGTGAAACTTCAAGGACCAAAACCACCGATTTCAAACTTTAGGGACCAAAACTAAAATTGGATTAAACTTTAAGGACCAAAAGTTATATTAACCCTAAAAGGAAAAAAAATCAATTTCAAACCCATCTTAATGGTTTTTTGTCACTTAGTTTAGCTTAGGAATTAAAAAAAAGTCTTCTCAAAAAAACACGACCCGAATTATACCCTACACTATATAATTTGATTTATTTTAATTTAATCCAACCGACTAAAAGTTATAAATCAGAACCCATAACCGATGTTAACGAGGCTAACTACGCCTCTTTTTGCCCACATAGATTGTAGCTGAGAAACAAACCTTTATAGCCAATAGCTCTGTCAAGAAGTTTCACAATTACCGCTTTCCTCCAAGCTTTATATAGTCTTTTCTTCATTTTCCCATCAAAGGAGAAGGTTGGGAAATTCCTCTTTGGGTTTTCTATTATTTTGCATAGTGGTTCCTTACTGTTTTCCAGGGATTCGACCATACTGTCATCAGAGGAATCTTCTGAATCATCATCTTCATCTTTAGACTGGTCTCCTTGTCGATTGACTCCCTTCAATTTGTCAGCAAAACTCGGTCCGCCAAAAATGTAGCCATTGCCACGAGATCCAAGCTTTGGCCAGTTACCGTGCATCAGGTTTTCCAAAGCAGTTTTGGTTCCTCTATTCTTAACCTTTTTTTAGCTTCGCAGCAGCTGATCATCTTCTTGAGTAGGAGGCATGAAGGAAGATGTACAACCAGAGAGCGTTCCCATCAATAAATATTGCACAAAAAAAAAAAACAAAGCGTTAGATCCGCGGAGAAGTGAGGCACAAAACTTATAAATCAGATAGGCAAACGACATGAAGAAGTGGACTGCAGATTAGACCAGCGAGCACAAGGATGGAGATTCTGGAGTGCTTAGGCCGCCATACTGACCTTGCTTGGTGGAATGATGGCCCACTTGGGACTTTATTGACTTTTTGTTTCCTTAAATTGAGTTTCATAGAAAAAAAGTTGCCCCCGTCTTGTCTATAATATGAGAAATAAATATTATTTTCCACTCTTAATATAATATTAGCTTAAGTAATTTTGATAGAGTAAATAAATTAGTTAAATTAATTATTTATTAAAAATATATATTGATTTTTTTGAAATACCTTTTTAAATTATTTGCATTGAAACCATACTGGTTTCTCCTTCAACATGTACCAAAGATAAGAATGGTGCGGTTTGATGTGAAGAAAACTATCTATTATCCAAGTTCTGACTACAAACATACAAACACTTACTTCCATACTTGCTTATTTGCCACTCTATAACAACCCTTTTATTTATTTATTTATTATTATTATTATTATTTGTCAGAATAACAACTTTCTGTTATCTTATGAAAACCTTCATAAACCCTTTTGGTACAGTGCAAAATATAAACGTATGCCTTGAGTCTTCATCATATTCTTCTTCTTTTTTTTCTATTTTTTCTTTTTCATTCACCATTAGGATTTGCCAAGATCTGAGTAGCATTGGTGACACTGGTAATTTTATTTTCTTAAAAATAAAATATGTTGATAAAATTAGACATTTTATAGTATAAATTAAATATTTTGGTGAGGACTTACTCCATTACTTTTTATACTAAATATGGTTAAGGCGCAAGTATTACTTTAAAGTATTTATGGATGCAATTTTACCTAAATCAAAATAATTAAAATAGAACAATTTCACCCAGGCTGATATATCCTCGTGACATCCATTACCTCTTCTTAAAATAATTAAAATAGAGCAATTTCACCTATGTTGACAAATCCTCATGCCGTCCATTACCTCTTCTCGGTGGGGGTAAGTAGAACAAAAATCCCTGTCCTCACTCCCTCAAGCACCCTCTACCACTACTGAAAAAGCTTACTTCCTAGCATTGTAGGTTTGGCTTTATGGTAGTAAACCTTTTGGTGTTATGGGAACTAAATTTTTCGGGCAGCTAGGAGAACTACAGAGAAATCCATAAACTTGAAGGGGGTGGATGAGCAAGTGAACGGAACAAAATAGATGAAAACTTTTGGGATGCATCAGGTGTTTGGAACTGTAAATTTTACTAATTTTAAAAGCTTGTGAAGAACAAGCTTATCGGTGGTTGATGACAGAGTATGCTTTTGGAGTTTCTTTCTTTCACCACACAGTAACTTGTACATGAGCAAGTCTTCATCAAAAACTGCGGTGAGGGGCCACGCAAGAAACAACCAAAAGCTTGAGCTCCTCCGCGGCTGCAACTGGAACATCTGGCGGTGGTTCAATTCAGCAACACACCGTAATTTCGTGCTTGTTTGGAATAGTGATGGGAGCTTTCAAAAACAGCTTTTTAATCTTGATTTATAGTAAATAAGGTAAACATGTGATAAGAGTGTTGTCTCAATTTATGTGAATAAGCAGTTTTGAGGGTCCTAAAAATGATCCCCAACAAGCATGAAGTCAACGATGCTTCTACTGCCCTTGAGGAGGTGCCCTACCGTAGATGAACTTTCCTACGTTTGGGAAAATGATGATTCGTGAGAAGCTTGGGATGCCAGAGATGATGACTGTGAGGGGTTTTTATCTCCCAAATTGTATTTGATTTTGCCAAGAGAAAATGAACGTCAAGGGACTTTGTTAAGACAGGTGAGATTGCTGCATTTTAGTTATATCAATATGGCACATATACTTGTCAACAGTAACATCATGATTTGTAAATATGACACATACACTTGTCAACAGATGGATTTGTCAATGATAACACTGACAAACAGATAATTTCACAATTCGAATCTATATCACTGAGATTCCTTAGAAGTTTTTAGATAGTGAATCATATATTCAGATATTTTTTTGTATTTTTTTTGTTCTTTGGGACCATAGTGCCATCTTCCCAACAAAATATGAATTTAAGCCATGTTATTTAGAGATAGGTTTTTTGGGTTTCTATAATATAATGGACCTTTCCATGCAAGTTTCCTAACCTGATTCTCCTATGGACCAGGTCTGAACTATGGGACTTTTAAGGAACAAGATTTGGGAAAATGAATGAAATGTATTGCTCTGATTATAAACTCATAACTGCTAGCAATATGATAAGTGAAGGTAGAGGCAGTAGAAAGAAGAGGAAACGAGTACCTTAGTATGCCAAAGCCAACAGAAATGAGCTCTTCATGCCCACTTTATTTGAGGACATGGTCAAGTGCATCCTCCTCTGCAACTGCCAGTGAGTCCTATTTTACCGTCCGTCTTTCATAATCTGCCTACTGATTCTAACTTGCTGACTGATACACCATGTGATTGATATAATGCCAATATTAATTTATCAAAACTCATTCTTCAAGTTATTTTATATCTTGCTTCTGGGGTTTTTATTAACAAAACACAGATTTCCTTAATAATATATTACTCTAAACAGTGGGAATATATCTGATTTAGATCCTGAAGTTGAAGTGCTTTCTGAGATGAAAGATATTGTGATCCTAGATATGAAAGTGTATATGGAAGTTGCCTCTTATCTTCTCTATCTTTCTTACTTGATAGAAACTTTACAAGCTCCTAATTTCAGTGGATTTAGATCTGAAATAATCACTGTCCATCTTTTTATGAAGCTTCTGAATAATGGAATAGAAACTCTGTCTAGTGATTACTTGACTCCAATCTCTTCAGAAATCCTAACCTAACGAGGAGAAAAATTCAGGTGGTCGAGGACTTCGAGCATGGCTCAGGCACTTTGTGAGCTTCAGCTGGAACTGCAAAATGTATCCTCGATCCCCTCAGTTGTTGAAGGGGAAGCCACAGTTTCTATAAGTCAAAAAGAAAAAGTTGAGAATGAAGACCACATTCCAAAGACACCAGCAACAAACGAAACCAAGAAAAAACACAAGACCTCTGGCTTTTCCTCAAAAGGCAAGTTTCTTGAGAAGAAACAGGAGTTCGAAGAAGATGGAAATTCACGGGAAGACCATATCACTGCAACGAGTTTGAACTCAAACTTGCCTCTAACTGATACTGACGAAAATTCGTGTCAGAATTCTGAATCTTGCGCTAATTTAAAGGAGTTAAGTGTTGATGACGAATCATTTCTTGGGTTCTCTAATGGGAGAGACTGTTTTGCTAACGGTGGTATTGGGAATTTTCCATCCCCAGAAGAGCTAGCAAACCTTGAAGAGAAGTTTCTGGCGAAGCGATGCAAACTTGGTTATAGGGCAGGTCGAATTGTAAAACTTGCTCGAGCCATTGTTGAAGGTAGAATTCAATTAGGACTACTCGAAGAACTTTCTAAAGATGCAAGCTTATTGAGCTATGACCAGCTAACCAGCCATTTGAAAGAAATTGAGGGATTTGGCCCTTTTACTCGTGCCAATGTTCTTATGTGCATGGGTTACTACCATGTTATTCCAGCCGATTCTGAAACAATTAGGCATTTGAAACAGGTGTTTGTTAATTTCAAACATTTCATGTTTTCTCTGTCCATTTTTGAAATGCTCTTGATCATTATGAGATGTGTTAATGCAGGTTCATTCAAGAAAATCCACAATTCAAACAGTTCAGAGGGATGTTGAAGAAATTTACGGAAAGTATGAGCCGTACCAGTTCCTGGCATACTGGTAAGTACCAAGAAGGAAAGTAAAAACTAAACACAGATATGAGTGTGTCAAAGTTTTTGAAATACTGAGCTGTTGGTTTGGGAGGGTTGCCCCCGTTATGGGCCTCTGCAGTACTCGAATCTGGATGGGCTTGCCGAGTTCCTCATGATATAGGGGCTGGTCGAGGATACAGGATGTGTAAGGAAAAAAAAGTTTTTGAAATACGGAACAAAATATGAATTTAAGCCATGTCATCTAGAGGTAGTCTTTTGGGTTTCTATAATGGACCTTTCCTTGCGAGTTTCCTAATCTGATTCTCCTATGGCCAGGTCTGAACTATGGGACTTCTACGAGGAGATTTGGGAAAATGAGTGAAATGTCTTGCTCTGCTCATAAACTCATAACTGCTAGTAATATGAGAAGTGAAGGTAGAGGCAGCAGAGAGAAGAGGAAACGAGTAACTTAGTATGCCAAAGCCAACAGCCCGAGTTTCTATATTACTATTTAATTGAGCTCTTCATGTTTGTTACCTGTAAAAGCCTATTTGGAAGAAAATATTTGTGCATAATGTAGAACTCATTTTTTATCGTTGATTAATGACTCCTAAGTTAGATGCTTGTTTATTGGTCCAAACATATTTTTCTTGCTTTCATTGGTGCATAAATTTCTAGGCGGTGTGAACATTTGAAGATATGTCCCGTGTGTGGCCCTATGCATAGGGGGAATAAGTTTTGGTGCATATCTACCGAAGGATAGGTGTCATGAACTCGTCTCATCTGGACCGTTCAGATGAGATTTGAGCGGTCAAGATTTAATTTTTTTAACTAATGATTTTTAAATTAAAAAATATTTTTTAAAAAATGTTGGTTAAGAGATTATCTTTATTTTAAATTCTCTGTCCATTAAATTAGTTAAGAAATTTGGACGGATCAGATGAGATGAACTTATGGTTTGGATAGGCACCAAAACTAGTTCCATGTATAGGGCTACATACTCGAGCAACAACTGAACGTAAATGGTAAACTAAGATACACAAAACACAAAGTGGAGCCCACAAAAAATACTGAACCCGCATTCCAATTCAAGCATAACCTTATTATGTGTCTGTTTAGATTAGGGGTAGAAGCTGCTTTTCTAACGTGATTTACGGTGTATGAGATAAATATGTGAGAGAAGTTTTGTCTTGACTTATGTGAACATGCTTTTTGAACGTGAACTCAAACAGGTCCGCACGTAGATGTGGAAGGTTTTAACTTGAAGCTAAAACAAATGATCCTCCAGCAATTTTCTTTTCTTTTTTGACTGAAATCCTCCAGCAATTTCAGGAGCTCCCTGTGGTTTGATTGACAAAAGATGAGCACTAAAAAATTTTATAAAGAGCAAAAAATAATAAATGCAAGCATAGTGAATGTACCGGGTCCCTATTGCTCAACTATGTGGCCCTATGCAATTTTAACCACTTGATCCTTATATAAGTTCAGCTAGGCTCTTATAGCTTGCTGGTTCAATACAAGTTATTAACTACCTTTAGGGATTCTTATTATATAACACTTTCAACTAATTTATATGTATTAAGAAATGACACAACTCATTAAATCTTTTTTAAATTAATAAGATTTTTAGACTTTACCTTGGTTGGTGAGGTTATGAAGGAGAGGGAACAATGTGAAGAATTGCATTTAAGTATTATTTATAGCAGAAGATTGACAAATAAACATTAATAATTTTTCAAGTAACTTATGCTATAAAACAAAAAATCTTTCTAAAAGGTTCCATGTGATGGGAAAAAGTAAGTGTTATGGTAGGAGCAAGGGAACCAAGTTGAAGATACTTGTAGGTACTTTAGATTGCAAACTCGGAAAATTTTACTTATGGACTACCTTAGCAAAAAAAGTTTTCATTTGCCTTCAAAAAATTCTGAAACTTCATTATAGACTCCTAACTAATTTTTTGAGGGCAATTTTGTCTCGGGAGTATAAAAGGGAGCAACTTTGTCTTGTTATTATCCCAATTAATTTTGACTGTTAATTAATTAAATATGTTGAGCTGACAGTTCACATGTCATCCATGTCATTTTTGTTAATGTGTAAATTTGTCCCTGGATGTTTTAAATATAACTTTATAAAAAATGAAGTATATGACACATAGACTTTTTGAACAAATTTACACCTTAACAAATATGACATGGATGACATGTGGATTGCCAACTTAGCATATGTGATCAACTAATAGTAGAGCCGAGAATTCGGGCCAGCTCGTCGGATCGGCCCATTTAGGCCCGAGCCCGTCAAGGGCCGGGCCTATAATTTAGAGGCTGAAAATGGAAGCGGGCCTAAAAGGGCCGGCCCTATAAGGCCGCAAGCCCTGTAGGGCCGGCCCTTTTAGGCCCGTTTAAATTTTTTTTTTTTTTATAAATTGGCACAAGGCAATAGGCAACAATCATTGGTCAGAGGGTAAAGTTAACCTAACCTAACCCTCAGATCAGAAATGCTCTCACACTGACTCAAACCTCATTTGAAGCTTCTCTTCTTTGATTTTCTTTTTTCCTTTTTTGCATGTGTACGCCAAAATCCAAATCAAGTGTTCTATTATTACTGACATTTGAAGCTTGTAGGCTTGTTTGATTGCGGCCGTGAACTTATTTGATTGGTTATGAATATTAATTATGGTTTGGACTTAAGTCTTAGTGTTTGTGTTCTATTAAACTTGGATAATATTTATATTTTAAATTAGGTATTTTAGTCTTTAGGAGAATAAGAAAAAAAAAGGCATGGCAATAAAAAAATTTAAACAGGCCTAAAGCCCGCGGGCCTACCTTAAACTGGCCGGGCCGCTATAAAAGGGTACGATTTTGGACTCTGGCATAAACAGGCCGGCCCGTTTAGGCCCGAGCCCGTAACAGAGGGCCAGCCCGGCCCGTTTTCCCAGCTGTAACTAATAGTCAAAATCAACTAGAATAACGATCAGGGCAAAATTACTCCCTTTTTGATACTTCTAAGACAAAATTACCCCTCGATAATAACTTCAAGGCAAAGTTGCCTTTTAACCCTTTAAAATATAATATTACTCTACGCAAGGGACATTTTCAATTCTCTAAAAAAGTCCTTGGATCTAAATTCATGGTTTTCATCTTTTGTTTTCAAACGAAGTAAATAGTAAAAATCAAACCCAGCTAGCACATGCAAACACCTGAAGCTCTAATACACTGGAAGTGAATTCTACAAGCTGGGTTGTTTGGTTGGTGGGAGGTCACTTCCACATGAAAGTCACTTCCATAAAAAATGATAAAAGTCACTTCCGTGGGTAGACCCATGGAAGTGAAAATTTGTGACCGTTATACCCTCATCCATTTTTTCAATTTACAGCTTTGCCACATGACCCTCGTCTTCTTCACTCGACTATGACAACCCCCTTCCCTTTCTTTCGGGTAATGACGAGGACGGCAGCGAGGCACGGCAACGGCAAAGATGGCGACGCACAATGATGTGAAAGATGGCGACATTGAGGCACATCCACTCGCAAGTTTTGTTTTCAACAATCTCGTGCTCATCATCCTCCTCTTCTCTACTTTTTTGACGATGCAAACCTCCTGTCCTCCTTTGCTGAAATCAAACTCATATATGACGCTAATGAAGGAAGACCATCGTAACACCCCAAAATTTATATTCACCAAAAGTATTGTAAATATTTGAGAAATTCAATAAAATGGTGAATATTCATGAATTTGGAATTTATGAATTTATAAATGTTCAATTTCATGAGAAATTGGGCAAAAATAATTAAGGAATTAATTTGGGTAATTTAAAAAGTCCAATATTAAGGTCCAAAAATGAAGAAATGTCAGAGAAAATATTTGGTCCAAAAATAGATGGAAATTGTTCAAAGAAAAATAAGAGAAGAAATTGTATTAGAAAGGTAATGGCAAAATCGTAATTTTGCCAAATTATCGCAAAATTAATTATTTTCTGATTAATTGAAGTTAATTTCAATTAATTAAGGAAAATAAAGAGAAAAAATATATTTGAAATATTTTGGTCAATTTAATATGAATTTATGGAAAATTTGAGCAAAAATGCAATTTTGACCAAAATTGAGACTTTACGTGTATACGTAACCTGAACAAGTTGTGAAACCAATTGAGATCATAGGGAGGGACCCCTAGGTGTCTCCTACATGTGGCATAAATAAGGAAATATTGATTGGGCTTAATGAGCATGGTTATATGTACATAAGGATTTATGTACATAAGTTCATTTTTGAATTTTTGGAAAATAAAACAAATAAATAAAATATTGCAAAATATATGATAAATAAATATATCATCATCCTCTTCAGCTCATTTTCGTGCTGCAACAGACGTGAAATAAGTGAGAGAAAGTTGAAAGAGTTTAGAGAGAGAAAGGGAAGAAATCTCGCAAGGTAAGCCAATTTCTCCAACGATTTAGCTCCTAACGCGTATAACTTCGACCCTAAACTACTCCTCTTTGTTCTTTAACGTTTGGAGGCTCAAAAATTTGTTGTCCAAGGTTTAGGGTTTCAGCTATCTTTGGGGAAAAGCTTGTGGGAGCTTGAGGTAACTTCCAAACCTTCGTATATTAACTATTCTGGTTGCTGTGGGCAATTTAATCGGTGAAATTTTGCCGGATTGCCATTGGTTTTAAAATTTAGAAAAGTGTGTGTCTAAGGGTTATGCTGCCCAATTTTAGTTCAAATGGTTGTTATAACTCAATTAGATGGTTAATAAAGTGGTTAGAAGTAGAAAGGAACGCGTTTACGGAGCCGAAATCGTAAAACCCCGATTTTTTCCCAAAGAACACCATAATTTCGACCAGGGATGTTTGAGAGCCTTAGAGTTGGATTTTCAATGATTTTATGGTTCCATTGGGTTCGGGAGGGAAAATTAGGTGGGATTACAGTTGGGCACTTTTTCAGCAAAGGCCGAGAAAGCATAATTACGGAAACGCCCCTAAAACCCTAAAAGTAGGGCTGCCAAGGGGAATTTCGTAATTTGACATTGAATTTGGTAATTTTGAATCTATAAATTGATTCCTTGGACGAAAATACGTCAGGATAGCCCTAGTCAAAAATTTAGGAAAACGTGCCATCAGGCCTGGTATGGCAGGGTCGGGCCGAGGTCCCGGGGGCACTTTAGTAAATTTTCACCATAGGCTAATATAACCACAAGAAACACTATGGAAGTGTCTAAAATGATACTTGGATAGGTTATAACCTATTTTTTGTACATTTGATGTTTTAGAACCGAGTTGGGCGCCTATAGTTGACACGTTTTACGAGGCGGACCCTTTGAGACAGGAAAGAGGTTAAGTTAGGGATTAATATCTCTCATATACTATGTGACTATTTGTATGATGCGTGTTACTGTATTTTGTGATCTGAACACGTGCTGGAGGCACATTAGCTAGTTGTGGTCTAGGACCTAGCTGAGGTACACTAGTCTTACCTAGCTGTAGTCAAGGATTCAGCTGAGGTACATGTAAGAGTTTCAACGGGTTAGTTGGCCCTGAATTTTGTGCACACACAAAAAGGCATATTACGTGCTTGTAGAATAGAAGATTGAACCTCAAGCTAAACTGGATGATCCTCCAGCAATTCCAAGAACTCTATTTCCGTGATCAATAAAATGATAAACATTGAAATATTCTTTAATGTGACCAGAATAATAATAAATGCAAGCATAGTCAATGTAAAATAGACTCTTCTTCAATAAACTTACAATAATAGGAAGTACATTATAATATGCATTGGTCATTTAATATTACCTCAAGTGATTTAGGGATCAACAACTAAGCTCCTGGAGAGGGAGCATATGGCTGGTTCTCCAGTGAAGCCTCTCGGATCGCTCAATCTTGCTAGAACAGGGAACTCAAAAGAAAATTGACATATATATGAGTTTTTCTTTTATAATCTTTTGGGCCACCAGGTGTCTGGCGCTTTTTCTGGATCATATTACCAGGTATCTGAATAATTGATTAATCCGGATTGAGGCTTTGCGGTAGGGATTTTGAACTCATAAACCTTCATCGCCTCCTTTTATTCTTGATTGAATGTCCTCAGATTAATTAAATATTTAGGACAACGGTTACATTAAAAACTTATAAATGATCAGCAAATGGCAAAAGGCTTGTAAGTCACAATTAGATTAGGGACTGGTCTCACTCATCCAAAAACTACTTCACCAGAATCAAAAGGCTATGAAATAAAACTTCCCTTCCTTTACGTTAAATTTTAAGAATGGTGATAAGGAAGAAAGATCACACTCCGGACCACTAAATCAAAGAGGCAGAATCATTACAGAGTAATACAATAAGTCAGTTACTTTAATACCACTCTAGCCTAAAAATATGGTATAAATGCAACAACAATGTACATAACATTACCATGTCAAAATTGAACCTTGTTGCAGCATGTACTATTTGTGGTGCTATTAACAAATCTGCCTGCAAATGATAGTGTCATTAAACAGAAAGTCCAAAATTAAACTCAACAGATGTAAATCTACTCACTTATGGCACTAGCAAATCTTATTATCATTCACAATCAGTGATTTGGGAATGAAATAGAGTAATAGACCAAACCCAAAGACAAAATTACATAGAACTTATTATATCCAGTTGTGCAAAGGATGAAAGGTGATATCTTATAGGATTCAAATTTGTGAATCGATGTGTTACAAAATATAAGCTTCATTTTAGGTTTGTCTAAACATTTATTGCATTTTTTTCCAACTTTGCCACTTGTTAACCGTATTTATTGCATTTACTCTCTCTCATTGATCCTCTTTACACAAAAGGGCATACTTAAAAAAATAATATATATAAACTGATATATGAGCTAATGATACACAACATATAATATGATTAAGTAATTTATTTTGCTTCCTTAATCTTTAAAAAAAAATCAACTAGATCTTATATTTAGGACTGGAGGTAGTATTTTCTACCATACACTAATCATTTTCCTTAATTCCCTCATTTTCTCTTCTCTTGATTATTATTAAGGGAGTATAAATATAAGTAAATTAGAAAAAGATTGACAAATATGTAAATTATGTCAAATATTTAAGACAAAGATCAATTTCCAAATATGACTTATATAAAAAAGAGGAGGGATTACAAAAAACCCACCCACCCATTAATTTGTCTGCTCCTTAAACTCACAAATGATTATATACTAATAACACCTTTTCTTTTTCTGTTTGTTGCAATTTTGATCAGTATTACAAAGGACCAAAATGGAGTGATGAAACAGAAGGAGAAAACAAACCAGTGTCATATTGTCCTCCCTTGTGCAAGTTGACTGCTTTGCACTCATACTTAACACCTGAAGTCAAAACACACAAAGTGGGATTTATGCACACAAGACATTTTACTGGACGAGTTTCAAGCGAAGTAGAGAAAAGGGAACAGAGTGAGTAGTACCTTTGAGGTTGAGAGCAATAGTAGAAATCAAAACAAAATCAGCACTCTTTCCATGTTTGTCTCATGATGCAGGATTTGACGATGAGGCATTGTACAGAGGATACCATAGTGATCAGTGATTGTGAACAAGTGAAGAGCCAATACAGGAGGATATCCAATTAGGGCTTTTTGAGCCAAATACCACACGCATTGAAAAAGAAAAAAGACTCTAACAAAATACTGCACTTTCAAAATTATTTATTAACATCTTCATTTAGTACAGAGACCCTTTATGATTGGAGTACGAGTTCTGCACTATACTTTTTTTTTAATAATTTTTATTTGTACAAAAGTTGGCCGGGCTAGCCTGCCCCATAGCCCCCCTTCTCCTCAAACCACCCGTATATTTGTCCCACCATAACGTAAGCATGTAAGATGAGTTTTATCTCGATTTACGAAAATATACCTTTAAAATACTAACTCAAACAAGCAATTAAATCCTTTAACCCAAAGAAAAAAAAATGAAGGGGTGTCACTTACCGGAATTGGCTACGGTGCTTTGCTCTTATCATTCTCTTCTCATCCTCTTCTCCCCACTACTCATCTTAATCTTTAGATTAAAATTTGAGTGATTCAGATTTAACGTTTATAAAATATTTAAAAAATATCAAATTATTCAAAAATAAATAAATTAAAAAATACTAAATTTTAGTTATGATAATTTAAACATGAATAACAAATATTTAAAAATAATATTTTTATGAAACATTAAATATGAACCGCTCATATTTCAATCTAAAGACTAAGATGAATAGTGGAGGGGAAGAGGATGGCTCCTTTAGGGTAAAGGGCTTAGATGCTTCGAGAGTTTTGGCGTATGGGCATGGGGCACCTAAGAGTTTTTGAGTGGGAAAATGTGCCTTAGAAGTTTCAAAAACGGGGCAATTTTGCCCCCATTAACCAGTTTTAACAGTCAAAGTTTGTTGACCAAATATACAAATATAATATACCTATATGATATCCACCTCACCTTTTTTTGTCCATGCCAGTTACCATATTTTTTTTAGTGGGATTTTTTTAAAAAAAAAACTCAAATCCTCCCCAACAATGCCTCTTGAAATAAAACTTTGTTGAGTTATTTGGGGAGATTAAAAAATTTAAATAAATTACTTGATTATATATTAATTTATAAGTTAAGCGAATTAGTTTGGGAAAAAAATGATAAATATAGACATATTAAAGTAATTTATTTAGCTTCCTTAGTCTCCCAAATTAATCAACTGTGAGAACTATAATTTTTTTTAAAAAAATTATATGTAGTTGAAATGTGAAACTCCTAAATTAATATATAATTAAGTAATTTATTTAGCTTTTTTGTCTCTGCAAATAACATAACTGAGTCTTATATCAAGGACTGAAGACATTACATGAGAGGATCTGATTTTTTTATTTTAAAAAAACAAATCCTTCTAAAAAATATGACAAATGACATGAACAAAAAAAGAGTGAGTTGGATGCCACAAAAGCATGTCACCTTTGCATATTTGGTCAACAAATATTGACTGTAGAGGTTAGTTAACGAAGGGACAAAATTACCCCATTTTTAAAACTTTCAAAACACATTTGCCCGCTTGAAAACTCTCAGAGGTGCCCAATTGATGTAAAACACTTACTCATACTCACTTCTAATGAAAAACATAGGTGATTTAGGTGGAAAATATAGAAACAGCGGAGGAAAAAGTGTAGAAATAGAAGGGGGAAGGTGCAGAACAGAGAAGAATTGGAGGGGTATGAGAGATTGACAAGGGGGGACAGCAAAGGGGGGAAGAATAAAAACCGAGGGGAGGGAGATATCTGAATATCACATTTTATTATCATTCATCCAAATATGAAAATACAAGTGTTTCTAATATCTTATTTATAGACTAAATTTTCCTTTATGTCTCTTATCCATCTCATCGTTGCCCCTGTTCCTTGTTCATGTTCTTCGTTTTGGGTATAAATCTGATTTCTCTTTTTTCATTTGGTTTTTGCATTTCTTGTTTCAATGCGATTTCTTTTTTTTTTTTCAGTTTTCTTTTTTCTTCATTTTCTTCTTCCCTTAGTATTTGTCTCCTTCTTTTTCCCCATTCAGTTTTCTTTCTTTAAGGGGAAAAAAATTACGCAGTCAAAACCATTCAAACTGGGGTTTCAAGTTTTTGTTTTTTCTTCATTTAATTAATGTTTGAATTAGATAGCATTAAAGCAACATGTTAAACGATTTAATAACCTGTCCAACTGTTAAAATTTTAAGTAAGCGACATTTCAATTCTCTCCTTTTTTTTTTTTTTGGTTTTACAAAAGATTAAATGCATTAAAAATTAACTAGTAAAAGTCTTACAGAGTAAAATAAGAAACAGGACAAGCATTAAGAAAATAGAAAAACTTGCTCAATATAGAGTTTGCTAGCTTAATAGAAGAGAAATTAAAGTCTTTTAACATCTGAACAATATCATGGTGGATAATATTTGTAGACTCCTTCAATGCTCCACCATATTGCAAAAAAAAACCTTCTTCAAAAAGTAAACTTCAGGGTTAGCCCACATTGTATCTGAAAAGAAATTTGAATTACGTATCCAATGTAGACATCCTCTAGAACACGAGGCACCACAATAGGATGCATGCGAGTAACATTTCTTCCATATTATAAGTTGAAAAGAAGATCCTTTGTAACATACCCATGTTTTGTAGTAAATTTTCCCATAAGATCTATACATGGTCCAGCCAAGCAGATCTAAATTAAAATTTAAAATTTTGGGACAACAAATTGAAGAAGAACCTGCAGTTAGCTTTGATGGAATCTCTAGAAGATGAGCAATGTTGATGAAAGAAGCCAGATGTTGAACTTCCTTAACAACCAATTGAGTAGTAAAATAGACTACTTATGTCTAAATTCATGTTAGTTTTGGCTTTCACTTTAAAATGAAGTAAATAGCAAGGTTTTGAAACTCGAACCGGCAACTAAACCGATCGGAGTACTAGGTCAAAGGTTAGTGGGTCAAATCAGAGTCAAACCAGAGCTAACCCGAGACTAAACTGTTGAGGAAATGAAAATTTCAAATTTATTTATATGAAATTCTGAATAAAATAAAAAATACAAATTAATTTAATTTTTTAATTTTAAAAATGTTGAACCGATCCAACCTATCGGACCGGTTAGACCACCAATTGGCTGATTTCCAACCTAAATGGCTGGTCCCGTCCTATCTTCAAAACATCACCAGTAAATAGTCACTATACAATCCCAAACAATCAACCCCAGCTAAGACTCACAAACTAAAGTAGTAAATCTCATTTTCTTGGGAGACGACTAAACACCAATCAATCAATCAAAGCGATAACAAAAGACAAACACAAGCCAAAGTGAGTAGGTGAAGAAAAAATTTTCAAGGCCACCTTTATTTGACTGTTTTGAGTTCATCAAAGGTATTCTATTTGCAGGTCTAGATAATTGATTTCTATATATCATTAGTGCTTCACCAAATGAATTCTTACTCAATATTTAACTACTATTAACAAACACAAAAGTATTTTAAATATGTATTTAAGCAACATAAGGGGGCATTTATTTTTTTAAAAATGTATATAAGTTCTTCTTCACTATTTTATATCTACTGATGAGTGTTACCTATAAATGTTTGCGAAATCCTATCTTGATACTATTCAATATTTAATTACCATTAATTTTTAACGTCCTCATGCATTGTATGGAACCTACCTAGCCTTGTGTGGGTGTGTATTTGCATGTTAATTAACCATTCAGCATGCTTTCATTTGATCCTTATAAAAAAATGTACAATCTAATTTTTAAATATCCACTAATAAGATGTATCATACAAGCAGTACATGAAAGGTAGCTTATTGCAAACAAACAAAACTAAACTATCCATAATCACATTACAACTTTATTGCCACGAATGGTACGTTACGTCATTGTAGAAGATTTAACCAGAAGCGAAACCGGATGATTGTCCAGCAATTCCAATAACTCTATTTCTGAGATAAAAAATTTAAAAAAAATGATAAACACTCAAATATTGCGCAAAAATAATGAATGCAAGCAAGCATAGTCAATGTAAAATAGACTATTGGCTTCAAGAAACTCAGAATGATAGGAACTATATGCATGGGTCATTCAATATTTACGTCAAGTGATTCAGGGATCACCCACTTAATACTTCCACATTATAGGTTCAACTAATTTCTTGGAAAGGCTACATCTAGTTGGTTCCCCGATGAAGCCTCTTGGATCGTCAGGACCTCATTGTAAGTTTCCATCAATCTTGCTAGAATAGGAAACTCCGATTGCATGCATAATGAAGTCTTAGCTGATGAATTTATTTAATCCATGCAGTTCAATATATGATTGAAGATTATGGAAGGAACAGAAGAGATCAAATCAACCTTCTCTTTCTTTGGTTCCAGGGTTGCTCAAAAAGGAAAACTAAAGCTATGGAATGAAACATCCTTTACGTTACATTTTAACAATGGTGATAAGGAAGATCACACCTTGGCCTGGACCACTAAACCAAAGAGGCAGAATTATTACAGACTAATACAACTCAGGTACTTTAATACCACCATACCACTCTTGGCCAAAAAGAAAATGCAGCAACAATGTACAGAACGATACCATGTCAACATTGAACCTTGTTGCAGCATATAATTGAGGTGCTAAACACACATCTGCCTGCAAATGAAAGTCAATTATGCAACATAAAGTCAAAAATTAAGTTCAACAGATATAAAGCTACTCGACATGGCTCTAGCTAATCCCATTATCATTTGCAGTCAGTGATTTGGGAACATAAAAAAAATCGATTTTTGAAAAAAAAAAAAAAGTGAACTGGGTTGATGCCCGGATGGGACCAGTTGATAGGCCAACCGGTCTGATCCGAGTTTCAAAACCCTAGAATTTTCTTTTTAATTGATAAGGAGCCAAAAGCCTGAATTAAAACTAACGAGTAGATTCAACCCAGTCAATTGGGTCATTTATGAGGTTTTGGGCCATAATAGCAATAGTCTCTAAGAGAATCCATATAACAATATGAATCCTCTCACAATCGTCTTTCTCCTTTTTCTCTCAAAATTTCTTCTCTACCCTTAAATTAAAAAATTATTGGTCTAAATGTAATATCTTATAAAATATTATTATAATATTACTAAAAGGATGGGGAAAGGATTCTGAAAAAAGAAAATGGAAAGAAGATTGTGGGAGAATCCAAATCTAGATCCTACATGTTAGTAACTCTATCTAGTAGAATAAGATTTATTGTTGTTGTTTTCAATTATTGCTTCCATAAAACTAGAGAACAACTTAATCCTTCAGAAGTTAGGTTCTTGCATGCATTTTGTCTATAATAACTTTCATCAGGTCAGATCCATTAACTAGTAGCGAGTTAAACAAATGTATTTTATTTTAATATTCTTAAATTCTTTATTTGTAAATCGATCGAGATGATCAATGAATAAGGACGCTATATTCCAATGAAATAGCTAGCTTAGTAGGAAAAACTGTTTCTTTAGTTGTTTTGAATATTGCAATGCCACAATAAGATTAACAATTTGTACATTATAAATAAACAAGACAAATTTAAATAAATAATAATCTTTGTGACCTTCGAAATTTAAATTATAATTGAAAAAATTACATGCCTTCATACTCAACAATGAATTCATAATTATCAGCCTGATAGACGAACAAATGAACATCATGTTGGACCTTGAAAAAATAATTATTAGTGTCGGTGAAAGCGAATGGCGGAATGTGGAGGGAGACTGTCAGATCAAAGAGAGTATTGCAAGAAGCATGAGAGAATGAATCTTCAACCATAACACACTTTCCTAATTTCAATTCTGTCAACAATGACCAGCGAGTGATGCTGTTAGGAACTCTTGTGAACATTGTGGCATTACTATTGTTACCACCACAATAATATTCCCTCATTAACTCCTCTTCCTCTTCTTCTTCTCCAGCTTCCGTTGATGTTTGATGATAATCATTAATCATTTCTCTTTGATTATCATCCATAATCATATTATCTCTTGTCAATGGCCCGACCACATGCCTTTCTCCTCCTCTATCACCCCTCCTCCTCATTATCATTCCAACTACAACAGCATGAGAAACCCTATAGACATAATCATAGTCATAATGTTGCCTGAAATCATGCCCACACTCAATTATACCATTAAGCAATTCAACTTTCCTCACAAATGGAAGTAAATATCTGAATACTACTGCCATATCTGCCAATGGCATTTCCACAACTTTCAATGCAACACCACATATGATGTCGCCACATACCAACACTTTCATTCTCACTTTATTCAAAGACAACTTGTTAAGATCCAAATAATTGAACACCATTACTAACTGTGAGCTTGACCCTTTCATACTCCCCCCAATGTTTATTCGCTTTGGTCCATCTTGACTTACCGATAAAGCATCAAGATTGCCTAGGACATTTGAAGAATAGATTTGATCCAAATTCACACAACCATTAACATCCACAAATTCAATCTTAGGGGCATGAGAGAGATCTGGGAGTGCAGTGAGATGTTTTGAACCCGGCAGATGGATTTGCTTTAGATTTGGAAAATGCTGAAAAAAAAAAGCATTGTTTCATAAATTGCATAACTATATGTATTTACAATTTAAAAAATAATTCCACTCGTACCAATTAATAAAAATGCAATATTATAAAGAAAATAAGTCAATGCATTTAGACGAAGAATTAGATTTCCAACAAAAGTACAATTACTAATCCACTATCAATTTTTAAAAAAAAAAAGTAAAGCAAATATTTTCAATCCGAATTATTTGGTCAATGTTTGATGCGAAAAATGATACGAACCTGATTTCCGTTCCAAAGATGTCGGATATTACTATTACGCATATTAAGCGTAATAAGATTCTCACAGCAAAAATGTAATGGCACATGTGGAAATGGATATTCTTCCCAACTAAAAAACCTCAATTCTTCAGGGAAATAATCCAAATCATCACAAATAGTCAACTCAGAAGGCTTTCTCTTATCGGACTTGTGAACTTTAAGGAATATTAAATTATGCATCTTCCGAAAATTAGTAGCCCTCCATGTAGTCCTCCTTATCTTGCTCAAGTCCAACGACAAGCATCGAATATCCTCTATTCCCTAGTAATAGCAAATCAATGGAAACACAATTATCGTTGTCTTAAAATATGACCAAATATACAGCAGTGCAATCAAATATATCTTATCTCTATTTAGAAAAATATATAAATTAGTTACCTCCATGCATGAGTATATAACTATAAAAGCAAATAACCATTTAAAACACTAGGTATGATAAAACTTTTAATCAGAAAAGCATGAACTAAAGACGAAAAAGATGCCCAGTTACAAGACATCAAACATTGATGTCATGTAATGGATATGAAGCCTGAAACCATTTAGACCACACGTTTTAGCCCTCGCTTTAATATTTGATTTGTTTTCAACTTTCAAATAATTTGTATTTCTAATAACATTAACTTCTCTATTATTGCAAAAGCAATCATAGGAGTACGTATGCATATACACGCTTATACTACCCCAAATAGTAAGACAAAAATCAATCTTTTGAATCATTTAATTTATCACTTGGTGAAAATTCTTTATAAACTAATTAAATTTACCTTTTAAAATAACACATATCACAATAGTCCTAGTTTATATTTTAAGTTAAGGTAGATGAATAAAATAAATTACACCCTAATGCAACTTTAGAGCATTCAAATCAAGAAAGATTTTCTTATAGGAATAATCAAATTAAAGAAAATAAAACACAGGAACTTCATGATATATGTGGACACTTACCGCCAAAGAAGAATAAATAACATGAAGACAAACAAATATCACTAGAAATTAATCTGACAATCAAGATGACAAAGAAAATAATAATAATAATCATAAACAGAATAAATCATCACCTTGTCACGGACGAAAAATTCATAAATGTCCTCGTGCCTCCAAAGTCGAACAGGAGTTTTAGGACGAGAGAATAATTGTCGTCTGGCAATTTCAAGGCCCATTTTCATCACAAGATTATGCATCTCAATAGGATCAGTATGATTATTAAATGAAATAAGGGATTTCTCTCTAAGAACACTAATTTCAATATCCACAGAAGAGCCATATATTTGTCTTATCAAGTTCTCAAAAATACAAACTCCTTCCTTAATTAAGAATGCCAAGTCAAGAAACACATTCTGCTGTTTATTATCAAGTCCATCAAAACTCAACTTCAGAACATCAACAATGTCCTCAAGTGGACCTTCATTTAGTTTTTCTAAAGCACTTTCCCACTCTTTTTTTGGTCTTCCATAGAGAAAGCAACCCAACACTACCAAGGCTAATGGATTTCCCTGACAATAACTCACTATTGATTTTGATAACTCCATGTAACCTTCAAATGGCTCATGTTTCTTAAACGCTTTCAAACTAAAGAGATAAAAGGCATCACGGAAATCCAAATTTGAAACATGATAGGTTGAAAAGGTAGAAGCATTCTTTAGCACTTGCTGGTTTCTTGATGTTATAATGATCCTACTTCCTTTCCCAAACCAATCACACACTTTAGATAAATCTTCAGCAATTACTGAATTATCCACATCATCAAGTATAAGAAGAATTTTTTTGCATTGAAGCCTACTTTTCATAGAATCGGATTTTATGTCATAGATGTTGATGTCCTCATCTTCTAATATGTCTTTGAGGCAATTTTGCTGTATCTCATCGAAGCCAATTCTTGCTAATTGCTCATTGACCTTTCCAATAAAGGAGAAAGCATCAAACTCTGCTCTCAACTCTAGAAATATAGCTTTAGCAAGAGTGGTCTTACCAGCACCACCCATACCCCATATTCCAACAATTCGAGCCTCAGTTAGAAGTCTTTTAATGTTTTCAATATGACGAGAAATGCCAACTAATCCTTCAAGATGAGATGACGACTTATGCTTCAACTTTCTCAGAATGTCTTTGACAACCTCTTCAATAAGTTTGAATTCAGGTCTAACACAAATGTCAAACAAAAGAAAAGGCATATTTAATATAGGTAGAAAATAAAAAAGTAGAAACAAAAACAACATCAATAGTCTTGCAAGAATGGTAAAAATCAATTAAATAAATCCCTAAAACCAAGAACAAAGGGATCATTTTTGAAGCTACCTGATACTATTGATACTATTGGAATCCCATCCAACAAGACTTGTAGATTGGATTAATGCATTTCTCCAGCTTTGCAATTTTTCTTGATTGTGTTTAAATCTTCGCTTCAATTCATCAAATCCTTTCCCAAAACTCCCATTTTGTTTGCGTATGTTTGAAGGATCCACATTATAGAAAATAGGTATCACAACCCTTCCAAAATTTTTCTTGCATTTCAATATGTGAACAAGTTCATCCATACACCATGTTGAATAAGCATAATTCTCAGAGAAAATAATCACTGATATTTTTGATTTCTCTATTGTTCCAAAAAGAACTTGTGAGATTTGTTCTCCTTTGTGGAGTTTATGATCCATAAAAGTGTGAATGCCTGCCTTACAAAGTTCTTTATAAAGATGACTTGCAAAATTGTTGCGGGTATCATCCCCTCTAAAGCTAAGGAACACATCATACTCGGTAGCACTCACATCATCATCAGAACTACAAATAGAAATGAACCGTCAACAAACATTTGGTTATAGGATCAAATCAAACAAGAAAATAAAGAGAGTGAGGTTATTTAGAAGAAGCTAAACTACCTATCATCAACACCAACAGCAATAGGTTGGTTGCCATTAAGTGAATGAGAGATGAATTTGATAGCTTTGTAAATTGATACTCCCAATAGGAGCAATGAAGTTTGTTTGAGCATTATTAAAGCAATGGTTGTGATAGCAACTTCTAGCTTCAACCTTCAGCAACCTGAAACTAAGGGTTAGATCTACTCCGGTAAGGTAGCTAGGGACGAGACTCCAAACTAGAAGAAACAAGAAATTAACAAAATCTTTTGTAGAACTTTTCCTGTGAGAAGAAAACCCTGAAAATTTGGGGAAAAATGCTTTCAAAACAATATATCTTCAATGGGATGAAGTAAGTGAAAGAGAAAAATAAAAGAATTAATTGATAGTACTAACTTGGCAGATGTGGTGGGAAGCAAAAGAAATAGCTCGCGTGGTCTTAAAAATGTCAGCCTTGAGCTTTGCAGACTTCTCCTCTTCAAACAGGTTCTTCAGATATATCCACAAGAAAACCTTCTCTCTTCAAACACGTCATAAATCAGTTTAATATGATGAGAAAAATGTATAGATTGTGCTCTCCCTTCTTTAAACTATATTAATTGTTACTTGAGACATTAGTAGAGAGAAAATTGATATGTAATTTCCCGTATTTTTGTTTATCTCAATTTTTGTTATGTAAATAGAGTTTCCATATTAATCCATCGGATATAATTTTGTAAAAGTATTTTTGGTGCGTCTGAAAATATTGAGTAGTGGAAAAGAAAACATGCCTGAAGCTGAACAGAAATAGAGTCAGTCCTCTATTTTTAACAAGACAGAGTTTAAATTCAGTGCGTGTTTGGAATAGCTTATTTTTGGGCAATAAGTGCTTATAATTCGTGATTCACGATATACGAGGTAAGTATGTGAGAGGAGTTTTTTCTCGGCTTGCGTAATAAGGGCTTATTTCCTGTACAAAAAGCTCAGCCAAACATGCACTCAATTGGGTGGAAAATTAATGCATTCCTTTCTATTTTTCACCTTTTTCCTGAAAATACTAAAAAGTTAAAACAATAGAATTTCTAATTCAAATTCAACTACCATTTATCTCCATATATTTTCTTTAAAAAAAATGAAAACTTCAGTACAAAGGAAAAGATTTCAAGCCATAAAAGCCCAACAATTGAAAAGGTTATGGTAAATTCAATGAATATATATATATATATATATTATTAAAAGATGAAACATCCTGTGAGATAAGCGCATTTGTGAGATACTTTACTATGGGTACTGTAAAGATGAAATTCAATGACGGCCCTCCTAAATCGCAACCCTAGCCAGAGAGCATAGGGGGAAAAAAATCAAAACATTGATATAATAATGGATCTAGTAGTTCTTCATATTCAGAAAGAAAGAACTTTGCTTTTCGAACAAATTAAATAAATCAGCCGTTTACTTCATTAAAAAATTTTAAATAAAAGAAATGAAGAGTTTAGTTAATAGATTAAATCCACCCATATTTTTTAAGGTTTTGGGCCTTTGTTTTTCAGGAGTAAAAGTATAAAAAAATTTCAAATGTTCGAGTATTATGAGATCTATGACAGTATGGTAGCTCAGTACGGAGACTTTAAATCTGTGTAAAATGAAGGGAAAATGAGTAAAAGAGAAGAAATAATTAATAACCTGGATCGAAAAAAATAGCTCTCACAAGCAAAGGTCTCAAAAATGGAAGCTTCAGAATTTGCTTTCTCTGCAAACAAGTTCTTCAGACTGCAAAGCTCGATGTGCCATGATTGATGAAGACGACGCGCAGGGCTTAGAAACTGCTTAAGAGAGATCTCACAATCAAGCGTTGAATCTCTATCGCAGATGCCGCTATCGTACCATTAATCTTATTCTAAAACGCCACACATCAACTGTCTGGGAATAATCCAGGTCCAAAGAAAAAAACTGTCTTGAAATAATAAAATAAAACTTCATCATAGTGTTTGGTGTTTAAACATTTTCTTATATTTAAATACATTATTACTCTGTATCAAAAAAAAAATTCCATTATTACTCACCTACCTTCGAATCAAAATATAAAATTAGGTGAAATATCATCCATTTGTCTAAAAACATCTTTTTATAAGACTATTTCTTTTGCATACCTAAACAAACCTATAGATTAGCAAGGGAAAAAAATGATTTTTTCCTATGACTTTTGGGATAAAAGTTAATCAACGTTGTTTGGTTTAAATTTGAATAAATTTGGTTTAAATTTAAATAAATTTTTATAAAAAAATCAGTTTGATAAAAAAAATATTTGAATAATATATTGAAAAAACTTTAAAAAACTTGAATAGGGAAAAAAATTAAAAATATATATGAGTTAGCTGTAGAAATTATTTTATAACATGATGACGTACGATATATAAAGTAAGGGAGATTTACATTTAGGTCCCATACAAGAAAAAAAATGAAAAAATGGTCCCTATAGATTGTAAAATGTAAAAATGGTCCTATGGAGTTGAGTTGTCAATACAGACAATTTCAGGAGCCTGTATTGATAATTCCATAGGACTATTTTTTCATTTTGCATAGGGATCATTTCTTCATTTTTTCTCTTCTTTCGACTTCACTGTGATTCTCTCATAAAATAAAGTATGTTTGATGTTGTAATTGGGTCGATTGGGCCTATAAAGCTTGATTGGCAAAACAGATTTCTAGTTTTGAGTGTTTGGGATCTGATTGACTTTAAGAACTTGTGAGTTACCAAGTAGCTTTTACAATAAACCATAATTTGGGGCTTTTGGCGATTGGCTCTATGAGAGTTGGTCTGAAAAATAAATTCAGAAGAAGCACAAATGAAAATCACAGATTCGAGCTCACCAGATGTGGACCACGGAGGGGGAATGTTCTGTCTCGATCTACTGAAGACGGAGAAGACGGAAGGAGACGCTGCCGTAAGTGGCTTGGCACCGCCGAGGGATGATGAAGGAGGCAAGGGCGACTTGACAGAGAGAGAGAGAGGGTTAAGGAGGGAGAGGGAGAGGGAGGGGAGTAATAATTAAAGACTCAGGAAAGAGATAGAAGCAATGAGTAGACTGACTCAAAAATATGAGTCTCTTTTTTATATATAAATAACAATTGTATAAAATTGCATGATGGCGTAACTTTTGAGAAATTTCTAAGAAATGATCAACCAGTAACCCCTACCGACAAAAATGAGTGGGGAAATCATTCGTCATCTTCCACAGTTATATTTTTAATTCAATTAGAGATAAAATTATATGAAATATGTAATTCAATTAGTTATATAATATTATTTTATTAAATTATATTTTTTTTATAAAGTTTCTCAATTTTAATTTTTATAAGTTTTTTATAATTTTTAATTTAATTTCTTTCTTATCATTATCATAAAAGTCATTTATATTAAAGTAAGTTCTATTTTTATAAAAGTCATTTATACAACCACCAATTCAAACATAAATTATATTATATAATCTGACTTTTACCTAATTTTAAGATTACAAAAAATCATATTGAAAAAACTTTTACAATAATTATTCCAAACACACACCAAACACTAAACAAATATCTCACTCACATATTTATCTTTGGTTTAAGTCTCTTATTCCTCTTTCTGGGAAGCTCACGTGCGGTGTTGCAGTGCTCTGCTTCATCCTAAAAATAACGCGTGGGAACAATGAAACCTTTCGTTCAAAAGAGATCCTTGTATGTTGCGTTTGTGTTTTTAGATTTTATAAAATAGTTTTTATAATTTATGAAGTAAATATATGAAAGGAGTTTTATCTCAGCTTAAAAAGAAGATTTCTGAAACCATGATTTCAGAGTTACTCAAACACTGGGATAGTTTATTTTTAGGCAATAAGTGTTAATAAATCGAGATTCATGGTATACGAGATAAGTATGTGAAAGAAGTTTTGTCTCAACTTACATAATAAAGATTTATTATTCTAAAATAAGTGATACCAAACACTCACTGCATCTACCAAAAAGGTTTATTTTGTTGTTAATGTTGGACTCAATATGAGGTCTTGTAGTTTCCGCATCAACTATTTGATAAAAAGGAAAACCAGTACCAATCACCTGTGTATTTTTAATAGTAATAAATTAAAAAACTTGTTATATTAAGATATTTATATTTATAATTTTTTACACTAACTTATCTTATATATAAATTAATATATGATATAATGATACATAACACATATTATGATTAAGTAGTTTATTAAACTTTCTTAATTTAAAAAAACAATTAATTAGCTCTTGTAAAAAAGATAGGATGGAGTAATTTACACAAACAATAATAAATAAATTCATATTTTTTTATAGTTCCGTACTTATAATTTTTTCATTTTTTTTCCTTTTATATTTTTGTTTTCAACCTTTCTTCTCTTAACTCCGTTTTACCTACAAAATGGAAAATGGATCGAAAGCTCAATGGAGGAGATGACATGTGAGTTAAAATAAAAAAGATGGATTTTCCTATAGATGATTAAAAATAAAAATTTTTAAGCATAAAAGGATTTCATTTTTCGGAAGCATAATAAGAATTAACGAAATAAAAAAGTAAATGACATGAATATTTTCTCTTTTCAACAAAAAAGTAGGACGTATATAGGTCTCAAAATATAAAGAGTACGATAATTCCAATCCTTCATATAAAATATTTTTTCTATCCTTAATATAAGATATAATGAACTTTTTAAGAGAGATTAAAGAAACTAAATAAGTTAGTTAATCTTTTTTTTTGCCAATTAATTCATCATAGTATATGTCATGTATCATTTGATTATATATCACTTTATAAGTCAAATAAATTAATTTAGTATAAAAAGATAAATATTAATACTTTAAAGTAATTTATTTAGTTTCTTTAATCTCTCTAAAAAAAATTAATTATATCTCATATTAAGAATCAAATGATTATTACTAATGGCTTAGTAACTTATGAGTAATATGAAAGTTTTATTATCAGTGAAAAATCGCCAATTTAATCCTACTCGTAGTTTAATCGCTTATCTCGCCGCGCGAGCGTGTGAGTTTTCTTTCCTCTCCGCGTGAGCGCGTGAGTTCTCCAGCTTGTATCTGAGTGATACTGCCGCCGCTTCTCGGCGGCGCGTGAGGGAGTGATTTTCATCGCCGCTTCTCTGTGGTGCATCGGTGATGGAAGGATCTGGAGGTGAGTCGGTGGTGGAAGCTAATGCCCTAGTTTGGAAGGAGGACGGTGGTAGGGCTTCGTCGAAATTCTTGTTGATTGGGAAAGTTCTTACGGAGAAAAACTTCGGTTGCAATACGGTTCTATCTGCGATGCAAAAGGCGTGGAATATTACCGAAGGCCTGAAGGTGGTGGATGTGCGTAGAAATGTCTTCGTCTTCATCTTGGATTCGAAGGAGGAAGGAAGGCGAATCTTGCGAGGTCGTCCGTGGTCTATTCAAGGCCACTTACTCTGCTTACAGGAAAGAGGTCAGTATGCTGTTTTAGATGAAATGGAGTTTAATTGTACTCCGATCTGGGTTCAGTTACATAATATTCCGTTTGAGGCCATGAATGTTGAGAATATTCGGCGTTTTAGTTCGCGTTTTGGTAAGATTGTGTTGCTGGAAGATCCGGAAGCCGATGGTTCATTGTTGAGAGGCTTTCTTCGTTTTAGAGCTGTAATTGAGACGAACAGGGCTCTAGTGGCAGGATTTTGGATTCAGAAGCCTGACGGATCAAAATCTTGGGCAAAGGTGAAGTATGAGAAATTGCCTAATTTCTGTTTCAAGTGTGGTTGTCTGGAACATGAGTCTAGATCTTGCACTGTGGAGAGATTGCGGTCTGAATTAAATCCTAATGAGCCTCGGTATGGATCTTGGATGAGTGTGGGGCAAGTGAGGAGTTTTGAGGAGGCGTTAATGGTAGAGGATGCAGACTGGTTTAAGTCTGAGGGCATAGGTAGGGGAAAGAGGGATAAACTGCAAGACATGAAAGCTATACCAATTGTTGATGCGGGAAATGTAGAGAATGTGGTTCGGTTAGAGCCAAGCATGAATTATGAAGTACTTCCGGTTGCAGAAAGGGGCCATAGTAAATCTGTAACAGTGGAGGTAGTAGCCAGTATGCGCACTGAGAAGGGGAGTAACAGTGGGAAAGGGCCTAGAGAAGAAAATCTGCTTAGTGAAGATCAAGGGGACAGAATTAGTATGACCAGTGGAAAGTTGGGTGTTGAAACTGGCTCTCTACAGCTACCTAGACGATTCTTGAGGGTAAGTAGGCAGAGTTCTGAAGGGGAAACTAGTGGTAGTAAGAATCTGACCCAGAAGTATGTGGTGAGTCTCCCTAGTGATGAAGAAGATAGCAGCCGAGCTATTGTCCCTTATGTTGAGAAGGAAATAATTCTGGAAATGACTGATAAGTTGCAGGCCATTAACCTGAAGAGGCAAGCAGAAGATGATCTAGTGGAAGATGAGGTTAAGCGAAGGAAGATTGGAGAATGGCCAGAAAATGGTGATAGGGCTATTTCTCTTCTAGCAGCTCAATTAAAGAAGGATGACCAGAAAAAGAAAAGAGCTCTAAAGAAACCAAGGATGAGTGGTGGTAGGTTGGTGAAGAAAGTTGTTAAAAGAGAAAGTTTGAGGGAGATTTCTCCAAATATCCTGCAGAATGAAGAGGCAGTTGTAGGTTTTTTAGATGAGGCTAGGAGGCTAATGACTGAAGGAGGTGGTGGCTGTCCTTTAACAGCCACCAAGGGGCCATGAAACTCTTATCTTGGAACTGTCGAGGCCTAGGGGTGGCCTTGACAGTTAAGAATTTGAGGGAAGTCATTCGAAAAAATAATCCCTCAATAATATTTCTGATGGAGACAAAAATGCAGGAAAGAAAAATAAAAAGAGTAAGAAGGAGGTGTGGGTTTGATAAGGAATGGTATGTGGAACCAAGGGGATTGGCTGGGGGCTTGGCAATTTGGTGGAAGAGAGAAATTGAGATTGATATTTTGTACAGTTCAGAAAATTTAATTCATGCTGGTTTAGTATCCTCAGTTTTGAATTTGCCTCAATATGTGACTTTTGTGTATGGGCATCCGAGAGAGAGAGAAAGGATGCTGGTGTGGGACAAATTAAAGAGTTTGTCAAGGGGAATTAGGGGATCCTGGTGTTGCATTGGAGATTTTAATGATCTAGCTTCAATTAGTGAGAAGGAAGGCGGAAATCCAAGATCTGTGAGAAAGGTATTGAACTTCCAAAAGGTTTTATCAGATTGCAACCTTCTGGATATGGAATTTAAAGGAGCTAGATATACATGGAATAATGGCAGACTTGGGGAAGGGCATGTGAAAGAGAGATTGGATAGGTGTGTGGCCAATGTTGAGTTTAGAGAGGAATTTGATAAAGCAGTGGTCTTCCATGTGGAACCTTTTGGTTCAGATCATCATTTAATTCTTCTTGATTGCTGTTTTAAGGATGGTAAATCAATGAAGAGATTCAGATTTGAATCCATGTGGGTTAAGCATGAGAAGTTCAGGGAAGTGGTGAGGCGAAGTTGGAATTCTGTAGCTAGTTTGGAGGATGGGGGGGTACAAAATGTTAAGAGAAGATTATTGGCTTGCAAGAAAGAATTGTCTAAGTGGAGTAAAGCTGAATTCCCTAATAGCAGAAAAATTATTGATGAACTTTTGGGGGAATTGGGCAGATGTAGAATGGGAAGTCTCATTGCAGAAAAGAAAGCTACGATATCTGAACTTATTGCAAAAATTGAAGAAATGTGGGATAGGGAGGAAGCATATTGGTGGCAAAGGGCTAGATTGAACTGGATTCAGCATGGTGATAAAAATACCTCATTTTTTCATAATACTGTGATTTAAAGAAGAATGAGAAATAAATTGCTGAGGATAAAATCTAGTGGTGGAATATGGTTAGACAAGACTGAAGAGATTGATGAAGAGTTCACAGCCTATTATAGGAATTTATTCACAGCTACTAGTCCACAGAATATGGAAGGGGCATTGCAGTATGTGAGGAGGGCTATTTCAGATGAAGACAACCAGCAGCTGTTATTGCCAGTGCAGGAGGATGAAATAAAGCAAGCGGTCTTTCAGTTAGGTGCTAATAAGGCCCCAGGGCCTGATGGATTTTCAGGTTTGTTTTTTCAGACTTCTTGGTCAGATATTAAAACTGATATCTGTGGGATGGTATGGGATTTTTTTGGTAATGGTAGTAGCTTGAAGGGGATTAATAGGACTAATATAGTATTAGTTCCTAAGATTGATAAGCCTGAAAATGTTAATCATTTTAGACCAATTGGGTTGTGTAATGTGGTATACAAAGTAATTGCTAAGATCATGATGAATCGAATGAGAGATCTTATGCAGAAATGCATTTCACCCCAGCAAAGAGGTTTTATCTCTAATAGGATGGCCCATGATAACATAGTGGTAGTACATGAAGCCTTTCATTATTTGAGAGGGAGGAAGAAGGGATCTAGAGTAGAAGTGGCTTTAAAGGCTGATATGAGTAAGGCATATGACCGTGTGGAGTGGAACTTCTTGAAACAAGTTTTGTTAAGGATGGGTTTCTGTGGTGTTTGGGTAAAATGGATTATGGAGTGTGTTTCTTCAGTTCAGTTTGAGTTAACAATTGGAGGAAGAAGTGTTTCAAGTTTCACTCCGGGAAGAGGTATAAGGCAAGGTGATCCTCTTTCACCCTACCTCTTTATTATAGTGGCTGATGTGTTATCTCAAATGATTCAATATCATGTGGAAAGAAGAGAGTTGAGAGGCATTCGACTAGCTGGTGGCTGTCCAGTTCTGTCACATTGTCTGTTTGCTGATGATTCCCTTTTCTTTATAAATGCTGAGAAGAGAGATTGTATGGTTTTGAAAAGAATCTTACAGATTTATTGTGATGCTTCAGGACAGGAGATTAATTTGGATAAGTCTTGTCTATTTTTTTCTGCAAATGCAACATCAGGATTGAGGAAGGAAGTGGCTGATATTTTGCAAATTCAAGAATCGATTCAGCCAGGAAAATATCTGGGTCTACCTATGATTTGGGGAAGATCAAAGGTTGCTGCTTTGGCCTTTGTAAAAAATAAGGTAGGATTAAAAGTACAAGGGTGGAAACAAAGATTGCTTTCTTTTGCTGGAAGAGAGGTTTTGATTAAGGCAATAGCTAATGCCATTCCTGTTTATCCTATGACCTGTTTTGCCTTTCCTAAAAAGACTTGTAGAGAGTTGGATATGCTGATTGCTGATTTTTGGTGGGGTAATAATAGTGAGGAAAGTAATAAGATCCATTGGAAGAGATGGGATTATCTTACATGCTCTAAGAGGGAAGGGGGACTAGGCTTTAGAGACTTTAAAGACTTTAATAAAGCCTTGCTTGCTAAGACTGCATGGAGACTTCTACAGAATCCAGATGATTTTTGGTGCCGGATTCTTAAAGGAAAATATTTTCCTAATGACAGCTTCTTTGAGGCTAAAAAAGGCAGACATGCTTCATGGTGTTGGAGTAGTATTCTGAAGGGAAGAAAATTTCTTGTTAAGAATCTAGGATGGAAAGTTGGAAGTGGAGCCTCTATTAGTGTATGGAAAGATAAGTGGGTCCCTGGATTAGCTGGTGCTGTCTTGAGTAGTAAACCGGGTATGAATATCAATGCTGATATGAAGGTGCAGGATCTGATTGTGGGAAACAGCTGGGATTTAAGTAGTATTGCAGAATGTCTCACTGAGGTGGAAAAGAAGGAAATTTTAAAAATTCAGTTATGTGAAGGTAGAACTGATGATTGTGTTTTCTGGTTACCTTGCAGGGATGGAATGTATTCTGTTAAATCAGGATATATGGTGGCCAAGGAGAAATCAAGGAAAAAGCAGAAGAGAGGACCAGAGAGTTCTTTTCAAATCCCCAATTGCTTCTGGAAACAGGTTTGGAGTCTACCTATTCCTGAAAAAATTAAGCATTTCTTATGGAGAGTTGTATTGGGAGCTATTCCCACTAAGGAGGCACTTTTTAAGAAAAAATGTAGTGAATCCCCTATCTGCCCTATATGTTTAAATGATGTAGAAAATATTGATCACCTATTATTCTTCTGTCATTGGGCTCATAGATGTTGGTTTGGTAGCAATTTGGGTCTGAAATTCTCTAAATCTGGGTTTAAGAGTACAATGCACTGGTTGTTGGAAATTCTTGGTGAAAATAGTAGTTGGATGACAAAGGAAAAGCTGCTGTAGCTATTCTTTGTTGGAATATATGGAAGGGCCGTTGTGCCTGGATTTTTAATGGGGAAGGGATAGATGTAGATAGAGTGATCTGGTTGTCTCAAGGCCTTTTGAACGAATGTTTTGAGGCTAAAAATCTGATTTTGGCTTCAAAGTCTACTGTAGGAGGAAATGGAACTAATATTTTGCAATGGGTGGCTCCAGCTTCTGGGGTAATTAAAATCAACACTGATGGTGCTTTCATTAGTGTTTTGGATGCTGCTGGTATTGGGGTTATTTGCAGGAATAATAATGGAGAAATGATTGGTGGTATGGGATGTAAAGTAGTGGCCTCTTCTGCATTTATGTCTGAATGTTTGGCATTTAAGGAAGGGATATTAGCTGTGAATAGGTTGGGCTTTGTGAACTCTATTGTAGAAACTGATTGTGAAGAATTGTTTCTGCTCATGACTAATAAGAAACAGAGGGTATGTGATTGGCGGTGCTTAGACTTGGTTCAGGAATTATTGGAGTTGAAGAAATCAGCAAGTGGTTTGTCGATTGCCTTAGTGAGAAGACAGGGTAATAAAGCTGCAAATTACTTGGCAGCAATTGGTGCTAAGGAGATGTGTCCTGAGGGATGGCTTGTTGAAGCATCATCTCCTTTGAGGGAAATTTTGCTTGCTGATGTTGCAAATCTGAATAATCCTAATCAGGGTCTACAGAATGCCTCAAGAGAGAAGAGTGGTATTGGCTAGTATTCTTATCATTGTTAGGCTGCATGTTAAATCTTTCTGGTAGTTCTTTATTGCTTTATAGTTTGATATTGTATTTTTTTAGGATTTTGGTGAGTTTTTTTGGTGAGTTAGGTTGTATGATGTAGGATTTTCTGAGAGTTTTATTTGGCTTCGGCTATTGGTGATTGTAATTCCTATTTTTTCGTGATTAATAAAATTGACTGTTTGGCCAAAAAAAAATCCTACTCGTAGTTTCGAATTTTCCTAGCTGTTTAATCAAAATAAATAAACGGGATATTTAATATTTTATGCATATAAGCTGTTTTATTATCAGTGAAAAATCGCCAATTCAAGTCTCCACAAGTCAAGTCATCCCCTTTTACTTTTGCTTTTACTTTTGCGGTTTCTTTTGCTTTTGCAGAAAAAGGTAAAATTAAGGGACAATTATAATGAAATTTCATATAAGAGAAAAAATAAGAAATGGTCCCTGAAATTATCAGTGTAAACTTCTCGACTTGTTAATGGACGCTACTCGACTTGTCATTAACAACTTTAGGGACCATTTTTTCATTTTTTCTCTTATATAGGACTTCATTGTAATTATCCCTAAAATTAACTCCAGCAGCCGGGGGCCACTTTTTTCCTTGCAGGAGGGACCACTTTTTTGTATGTATCCAACATCATCATCATTTGGGCATTTGATTGTATTTTAGACTTACAAGTGGTTTTAGAAAATAAGAAAGGAGCATTAATTTATTTATTATGTGCCAAACAGACTTAATTATAAGGTGTAAGGTCTTGATTAAGCCATAAAAATAAGAGGAAATTAATAAAGAAATAGATAGATTGAAATATTACATTGATCCAATATAAGGTGGGGTTTCTTACGTTTATCTAGTTTTTCTTTTATTATCAAATATTATGTCCTTGTGGTCAACATGTCAAGCCATCCGTTGATTTAGAGTTTATTGTCACTTTGTTGTTATTTTGTGTATTGCTGCGTTGCCATATTAAAATTTGTTTTATTTGTTGTGCACTCCCACATGGCTTTTGGAAAAGAAAGAATTTGAAAACCTATTTATCTTAAAAATGCATTTATTTATCTTATGAATCTTCTTATTTGTCTTGCAAATGCCTTCATTTATCTTTTGAATTCTCCTATTTATCTTGTGAATTATCAAAATATTTTTAACAATCTAGATTTTTTTGCATCCCTTTATTTTTCTTATAAATATATTTATTTATCTTGTGAATGCCATTATTTGCTATGTGAATTCCCTTATCTATCTTATAAATGATCAATATGTTCTTGTTAATTGCATGACTTCTTTTAAATCTCTTTATTTATTTTGTAAATGCTTTTATTTGTCTTACAGACAAAGGCATAGCGATTATAATGTTATTTTAGTTTGAATTATTTACCAAATTATTATTGATGAAAACACATGATCCTAATTACTTTTTGTTCTTTCAATTCCACAAAAATTAAAAATAACAAAACAATTAAAATTTGTTTTTAAGAACACGTTGCCTTTTTTCAAAACATTTATAAAAAAAACTAAATATCAAACAATTTTTTTATTTTTTTTAAAAATTGTTCCGGGTGTAAAGAATCAAACAATGCCATAGTTTTTGAGTATTATATACACAACTTACATACACAGTGTATATGTAGTATATAGAGTTTTTCAGATCTCACGTGTTTATAAATTTCATTAGATCGAGGAGTGAGTAGATAACCATAACCATAAGGTAGTTACAGAATTTCACTACTACAGATTTATCTATATTTAATAATTATTTATATTTAAGAGTTTTATAAAAAGAGTTAATTATGTCTTATATTAAAGATCGGAGGATAATTTCTAGTGACCTAGTAACTTATGAGTAGTATGAAAGTTTTCTTATAAGCGAGAAATTGCAAATTTAATCCTACTTGTAGTTTCAAATTTTCCTAGCTACTCTTTAATTAAAATAAATAAACGGGATATTTTATGCATATAAGCTTGTGATGAAAATGGATTATATTCCTCTCAACCAAGAGGTGGATTATGATGAAAGAATGTAAGTTTACGTAGATTCCTTTTGTATTTATTTTCTGAGGAATTATATCCAGTGTTTATTAAAAAAAAATGGATTATATTTTTTTTAAAATTCCTTACTCTTCTCTATCATCATTTGTGACTTTGGGTTCCACTCTCAAGTCTCCCCAAGTCAAGTCATGCCCTTTGCTTTTGCTTTAAAAAAAAAAAAGGAAAAAATTAACTTCAGGAGGGACCACCTATTTGGATGTATCCAGCAATCAGCATCATCATCATTTGGGCATTTTACTGTATTTTAGACTTAGAAGACGGTTTTAGAAAATAAGAAAGGAGTGTTAATTTATTTATTATGCGCCATCAGATCCAAGTATAAGGTGTAAGGTATGGATTAAGACATAAAAGTAAGAGGAAATTGATAAAGAAATAGATAGATTGAAATATTACATTGATCCAACATAAGATGGGGTTTCTTACATTTATCTAATTTTTCTTCCATTATCAAATATTATGTCCTTGTGGTCAACATGCCAAGTCATCCTTGGATTTAAGGTATATCATTACTTTGTTGTTGTTTTATGTACTTGATGTGTGTTTGTATCATTAAAGTAATCAATTAAACTATGTCCCAATTAATTATACAGTTTATAGTCAACTTAAGTTATTCTCCTAAAGAGCAAGCTGTGTGTTTTCTCTAGAATTGATTTTTCTAGCGACAAAAAATACAGTAGAATGGGACTAAACTAGAATGTAAAATACTACTATCTAAATACAATTAAGCTAACTAAATGCACTTATGCAATTGACTCTAAAGCCTATATAAGAGATTATTTCAAAACAAGATAAACAATAAATATTTAATTCAGTTATGATGATAAATGAGACAATTTAGGATTCACATAGAATTAACTTTCTTAGCCGAAATTAATTAATTAGACTAAATAGATGTTGATGAAAGATTGGAATTAATAAATTTAATCACCTAATTGAAACATGAGAAACACTCAAACTCAAGCTCAATAACACTTATTCCACTAAAAAACTCATAATAAAATAAGCGATGATTAATTAAACTCATTAAAAGTCAATGACAATTAATTTCAAAATAATTTTAGAAATCTTGTTTATAATTGTCCAATTAAACAACCATACAATTAACCAACCCAATTAGACAATCAAAAGGATAAACCCAAATTGACAATTAAATTAATAATGAGAACTCAATTAATAATTCAATTGACAATTTAAAGGTTTGCAAATAAAAATTCCAGAAAATATCTCAAGCATAAAATATTTCAAAATATCAATTCAATCCAAAAGAGATATGTTTACAATCTAAAACTAGATTGTTCTCAATTAGTACAACTCAAAATTCTTTAAAATTAAATAATCTCAAGACTTGAATCAAATTGATAAAAAGAAAGATACTCCTTTATGATCTTCAAATATAAATAGCTTCCTTCATGCTTTTCCCAAATTACCTCCCAAATAAGATCAAGCTGCCAAGAATATCGTACTATCTCCAATTCCCGCCGTGAATGTATGGTTGAAGTAGTGAACACATAGGGGCCCGTGAATGGTTGGTGCTTAATGGGGTTGGTGGGGGATAGTTGGGTTTGTGGGAATGGTTGGTGTGTAGTGGCTGGTTAATTAAAAGAGGGGAAGGGAGAGTTTTGAGTCAAAACTTAAATCCGTTAAAATTTAAGTAGCTTAATAAAATTTATTCATTAAATTTTTTTTAGCTTTTCAGAAAAAGTTTACATCACAGGATTTTCTAACATGGTTTTTCTTATCCTATAAGAATTAAATAAAATTGTGCTGTATCATATAGTTAAAAATATTATTAAATCACAAGACAAATAATCAAAAAATTTAAGTCCAATAATCTCATAATTAATTCAGATTTATATTATTTCATAAAATTGGCTAACAATCCAAATATTATCTAATAAATTCAATTTAACCTAAAATAGTACCGAAAATAATTGAATAAGGTGGGATAAAAGATCTAAAATTTGGGATTTATCGGTATTGCCGTGTTGCCATATTAAAGATTGTTTTATTTGTCCTGCACTCCCACATGGTTATTGTAAAAGAAATAATTTGAAAATTTATTTATCTTGTAAATGCCTTCACTTGTCTTATGAATCCTCTTATTTGTCTTGCAAATGCCCTCACTTGTCTTTTGAATTCCCTTATTTATCTTGTGAATCACCAAAGTATTTTTAACTCCTTAGGTTTTTTTGAATCTATTTATTTATCTTGTAAATATCTGTATTTATCTTGTAAATGCCATTATTTACTATATAAATTCCCTTATTTGTCTTATGAATAACCAATATGTTCTTGTTAACTGCATGACTTCTTTTAAATCTCTTTATTTATTTTGTAAATGTTTTTATTTGTCTTGCAGACAAAGGCATAGAGATTATAATGTTATTTTAGTTTGAATTATTTACCAAATTATTATTGATGAAAACACATGATCCTAATTACTTTTTGTTCCTTTCAATTCCACAAAAATTTAAAATAACAAAATAATTAAAATTTGTTTTTAAGAACACATTGCCTTTTTTCAAAACAATTAAAAATAAATAAATATCAAACAAATTTTTTATTTTTTTAAAAAAAATGTTCCGGGAATAAAGAATCAAACAATGCCATAGTTTTTGAATATTATATACACAATTTACAAACACAGTGTATATATAGTATATAGAGTTTTCAGATCTCACGTGTTTATAAATTTCATTAGATTGAGGATTGAAAGTAGATAACCATAAGGTAATTGTAAAATTTCATTACTATAGATTTATCTATATTTAAAAATTATTTTTATTTTTATTTAACGATTTTCCACCATTAAATGTCCAAACTTCAGAGAAATATTTTACGGTCATTTAGTAACAATCGTAAAATATGCTCAAAATATTTTACGGTTCTTTAGTAACAACCGAAAAATATTCTAAGAATATTTTAGGTTCTTTGTTAATAACCATTGAATAAATGTGTTTTTTTGAAAAAAAAATATTTGCATTATATGAATATAAATATCAATTTACCTAAAGAAATGCAAAAACCAATAATTGTGCATCTAACAAACTAGAGTTGATTATTATAAAAAATTAAAATTATGAATTGCATGGAATATCCTAACAAAGTACTTCAGCCCACAAGACTTTAGCTCCGCAAACTAGTTTCCAAGCAAGTTTCCATTCCACAGTGCATTATAAGAAACTGACGAGATGCAACTCATTATTAAATTTCTGAAAATACAAGCAAAGCCCACATCGGTAAGTACTTGCTGGAGAAAATCCCATTAGATTCGATTAAAGGCCTTTTCTAAATCAATCTTGAAAGCCATCAAGCCTGCTTTGCATCTTGTCTTCTTCATAGTATGGAGTACTTCTTGTCCAACAATAATGTTGTCATGGATAGTTCGATTTTTAATAAAACCAACTTGGTAGGGTGAGATCAAGTCATCCATTACATCACGTAGTTTGTTGGCTATTATCTTTGTGATGCATTTGTAATGCACATTGTATAAAGAAATCAGTCAAAAATGGCCCACCATTTTTGGATGATCTCTTTTTGCAATAAGAGAGATGAGCATTTTGCTTGGATCCGTTGGGATAGGACAAGATTCAAAGGCATTTTTTACAAAATTCCTCAGAGTTTCACCAATAGTATTCCAGTTCTTTTGATAAAACAAAAGGGGAAATCCATCAATTCTTAGTGCTCTGTATGGCCCCATTAAGAAGATAGCATTTTTAATTTCTTCTGTAGAAGGAACACATCCCATATTAGATAATAAGGGACTATTTAATATTGGAAAGTTTGACATGGTGTGAAGGGGTCTCTGCTAGCATTCGTCAGCCTTACATGGCTTTTGGAAGTGATCTAACACGAGTCTTTAGTAGATATTCTTCTTCAACCCAATTTTCATTATGATCTTTAAGAGCCAAAACTCTATTTTTCCTTCTTTGCATTTGCATTTTTAGGTGGTAGTAACGTGTATTCTCATCACCCTTTGTAATCCAAGTAGACCGAGATTTTTGGAACCATTTTAATTCTTTCAGCTTTAATCCTCTTGATTCTTGAAGAGTCTTTTCCAGATTGCATAGAAATCTTGAATAAGGATAATTCAGGGAGCTTTGAATTCCTTTCAAATGAGCAAGCAATTCCCTTTTCTTTTTCTCAATAAAACTAAAGATATTCTTGTTCCAATCAATAATAGATTTGCTGATAGAGTCTAGTCAATGGGTTATATCATCATTGATAGGCCAATTATTCATCAAGAAATCCCTAAAGCTTTCATGTTGAAGCCACATTGCCTCAAAACGAAAAGGCTTTACATTGTTTTGCACATTAGATAAATTAATCTGTAATAAAATGAGGCTATGATCAAAGAAAGGAGTTCTTGGGAGTACTTTTAAAGTGCAATCCGGTAGGTGGAGCAGAAGTTGAGTATTTGCAAGCACCCTATCTAGTAGTTCATAGAGCTGAGAATGACCTCTCATTTTTGGTCCCCTCTAAGTAAACTTGGGACCTTGATAACCGATGTCTGTCAAGCCACACTCTGATGTTCTATCATAGAACCAGTTGATTCTTGTCATCAGAGTTATCGAACCACCAACTCTTTCATCTAGGTTCAAAATGTCATTAAAGTCCCCGTAAACAATCCATGGGCTCGAAATGGTAGAGGAGAGTGACTTTAGCTTCATCCATAGAACTTGGTGAAGATTTGAGTGAGGAACAACATAGACAACTTTTAAAAGGAACTTGATAAAGCCTGAAATTGCACAATCAAAGTGGAAATATTGTCTGTCTTCTTTTAGTATTATAACTTGAATAGATGAGCTTTTCCAAGTAGCAATTAGTCCACTAGAACGACCAATACTAGAAATGATCTTGATAGCATTGAAACCCAAGCTACGATGGAGCCAAAACCTAGATTCCATATCACACCGTGTTTCAGCTAAGATAATCATTAAATGTTTTGAGTTTTGGCATAAAGCTCACAAATTTTGAAGGAAACCTTTTCCACATGCTCCCCTTGAATTCCAATAAATGGCACAATCTATCAAATATAAATAGATAAGGTATATTTTAGACTAGAAATCCAATCAAATTTCACATGGCTATTGTGTTTCTAAGACCATAAAATCTAACCCATTCTTTTCTTGTGTAGATGCTTGTGGCAACGGGTTATTTCTAGATAGCCCAGTATTGGGATCTCCCGGGTCCAATTCCTCTGTGTTTATGTCTAATGCATTGAAGGGAGTGTTTGGTGGTTGGCCCACCTCATTTGAGACACTTTGGTCCAATTACTCTTGTACTCTGTATGTTGTCATCCTCTGCGTCCATGTCATCAATCTCATTTTCATTGCTCTCGGTCAACATCAAGATTCCACCGCTGTTCCTCTCTTGCTGAATCATTTCCCTCATTCTTTTCTCTCTCTGAGAGGCAAAATTTTTGTCATTATCCGTTAACATCAATTCCTGTTATTTCTCCACTACGTTCTTTTGGCTGGTAGACCCTTTCATTTTTCCTTTTAATGGTCGTACATTTTGAGTGCTTAGCATAAGGGGTTGTTGCAGAGGTACGGAAGGAAAGGATTGTGCAACCATTACCAGAGTGCTATTTGCAGCATTTTGGACTTCATCCAATTCTGCCACCTCAGCAAGGACACCAAATCTGGACCGGAGATTCCCTTGGTGAGCTGACTCGCCCTTATTATCTAACAATTTTCTTTGCCGATGAGCTCTTTGAACTATTTTCTTTTGATTATAGCCAAAATCTGACAGAACCACATTCCTCTATTCCTTTGTTGGTTGATGAGCTATCTTAGGGAGCATTTGAGTTACTTGTTTTTGGTTTATCTGTGCAAGTCTCTACTTTATGTCCATATATTCCACAATGCCCACACAGCATATGGAGGCCTTCATATTCAAGAAAATGCTGCTCACCCTCCAAGGTAAAGCCTTGCATCAATTGTTTTTCCAAATCTACCAGGATGCATGCAGATCTTTACATAATGCCCACGCAACTGGCAAGAGATATTCATGTCTATCTTAAGAGTGGTTCCAATTCTGTTGCCAATAAAAGCTAGAGCCTGTTCATCATAGTATTCCAAAGGAAGTTTAGGTAGCCTGACCCAAACAGCTACTTTGTCAATGGTAGCTTTCTCAAAAAGAAATGTTGGCTCCCAAGGCCTCACAGTTAAATAGTAGTCATAGATCATCCAAGGGCCACCGGTGAGAGCATTGAAATAGTCTTCTTTATTGGACAGTTTAACCACATAGAACTCATGGCCGATGTTAATGAGGCTAACTACTCTTCTTTTTGCCCAAATAGATTGTAGCCGAGAAAGCAAAGCTTTATAGCCAATAGCTCTGTCAAGAAGTTTCACAATTACCACTTTCCTCCAAGCTTTATATACTCTTTTCTTAATTTCCCAGAGAGGGAGAAGGTTGGGAAATTTCTTGTTGGGTTTGCTATTGTTTTGCATAGTGGTTCCTCATCGTTTTCCAGGGATTCGGCCATACTGTCATCAGTGGAATCTTCTGAATCATCATCTTTATCTTCAGACTGGTCTTCTTGTCAATTGACTCCTTTCAGTTTGTCAGCAAAACTCGGTCCGCCAGAAATGTAATCGTTGCTGCCAGATCCCAGCTTTGGCCAGTTACCGTGCATCAGGTTTTCCAAAGGAGTTTGGTTCCCCCATTCTTAACCTTTTTTGAGCTTCACAGCAGCTGATCATCTTCTTCTTGAGTAGGAGGCTCGAAGGAAAACGTAGAACCAGAGAGCATTCTCATCAATAAGTATTTCACAAAAAAAAGCGTTAGATCCGTAAAGCAGAGGGGCACGAAACTTATAAACCGGATAGGCAAATGATGTGAAGAAGTGGGCTCCAGATTGGACCAGTGAACATAAGGATAGAGATTCTGGAGTGCTTAGGCCGCCATACTGACCTTGTTTCTTGCAATGATAGCCCACTTGGGACTTTATTGACTTTTCGTTTCCTTAAATTGAGTTTCATAGAAAAAAAGTTGCCCGGTCTTGTCTATAATATGAGAAATAAATACTATTTTCCATTCTTAATATAATATTTGCTTAAGTAATTTTGATAGAGTAAATAAATTAGTTAAATAAATTATTTATTAAAAATATATATTGATTTTTTTTGAAATACCTTTTTAAATTATTTGTATTGAAACCATACTGATTTCTCCTTCAACATGCACCAAAGATAAGAATGGTGCGGTTTGACGTGAAGAAAACTATCTATTATCCATGTTTTGACTACAAACTTATAAACGCTTACTTCCATAATTGCTTATATGCCACTCTATAGCAACCCTTTTATTTATTTATTTATTATTATTATTATTATTATTATTATTATTCCAGAATAACAAATTTTTTTATCTTATGAAAACCTTTATAAACCCTTTCGGTACAGTGTAAAATATAAACATGTGCCTTGAGTCTTAATCATATTCTTCTTTTTTTTTTTCTATTTTTTCTATTTCATTTGCCATTAGAATTTTCCAAGATCTAAGTAGTATTGGTGATACTGGTAATTTTATTTTTTAAAAAATAAAACATGTTGATAATATTAGGTATTTTATAGTATAAATTAAATATTTTGGTGAGGACTTACTCCATTACTTTTTATACTAAATAGAGTTAAGGCGCAAGAATTACCTTAAAGTATTTATGGGCGCAATTTTATCCTTAAAAGTTAAAATAATTAAAATAGAGCAATTTCACCTAGGGGTGTGCAAGTATTTCCCGTCCCGATCTTCCCGTCCCGATCTCGAGCAAATTGGGACAGGATTTTCCTGTCCCGAAAATTTCGGGACGGGAAAAGTTCTGGATCGGGGATGGGACTTCCCGATCCCGACTTTTTCCCGATCCCGAAAAAAAAATATATATATATATTATGTATAATTTTTTTAAAATATTTAAGAAAGTAAGACCAAATGCAAAATAAAATGTGAAAATTCCTAACACCCTCAAGGTAATATTTATTCTTTTAGTTAATTTAGTTAATTTTATTTACTATTTATTAAATAATTCTAATTTTTTATTCTTATCTTTGTGCTTTTTGTAGCTAAATCAACAACTTTAAGTATATATTGGACTAATGATATATTTGTATTGGACTAATTTGGTACAATATGATATTAGATAAATTATATATTTATACTAGACTAAAGAAAATAAAAAAAAATTAATATAGGAATTTTAAAAAAAAATAAAAGAAATTCGGGATCGGGAAATTCCCGATCCCGAACATTTCCCGTCCCGACAATTTTCGGGATCGGGATCGGGATCGGGAATGAAAATCATTCCCAAACCCTTCTCGGGATCGGGATCAGGAATGGCATTTCCTGATCCCGATCTCGAACACCCCTACCCACGGCCAATCAGCAATTTGAAATTTTCTTTTCCCTTTGGTGAATGTGCACGTGTGAAATTGGCTTTCCTTTGTGTGTAGCTTTCCATGTGTTAATTATAACACCCCAAATTTTATATTCACTAAATATATTGTAATTTATTGAAAAATTCAATAAAATGGTGAATATTCATTAATTTGGAATTTGTAAATTTTATAAATGTTCATATTCATGAGAAAATTGGACAAATAATTATGGAATTAATCTGGGTAATTTAAAAAGCCCAATATTAAGGTCCAAAAGTGGAGAAATATTAGAGAAAATATTTGGTCCAAAAATATATGGGAATTGGCCAAAGAAAAATGAGAAAAGAAATTTGATTAAAAAGGTAATAGCAAAATCGTAATTTTACCAAATTATCACAAAATTAATTATTTTTTGATTAATTGAAGTTAATTTCAATTAATTAAGGAAAATAAAAGGGAAAAATATATTTAGAATATTTTGGTCAATTTAATATGAATTTATAAAAAATTTGAGCAAAAAGTGAAATTTTGACCAAAATTGAGACTTTACATATATACGTAACCGGAACAAATTGTAAAGCCAATTGAGACCATAGGGAGGGACCCCTAGGTGTCTCCTACATGTGGCATAAAGAAGGAAATATTGGTTGGACATGATGGCATGGTTACATGAATGTAGGAAGTTATGTCATAAAAATTAGTTTTGGAATTTTTGGAAAATTCCATAAATAATTAAAATAATATATGATATATTAGCATATATCATCATCCTCTTTGCCAGCCCTCATTTCAGATGTGGACATCAGCTGAATATATAGAGAGATCGTTTGGAATTTTAGAGAGAGAAAGGAGAAGAAATCTCGCAAGGTAAGCCGATTTCTCCGACGATTTAGCTCCTAACACGTATAACTCCAATCCTAACCTACTCCTCTTTGTTCTTTAAGGTTTGGAGGCTCAAAAATATATGGTTCAAGGGTTATGGTTTCATCCATATTGAGGAAAAGCTAGTGGGAGCTTGAGGTAACTTCTAAACCTTCGTATATTAACTATTCTTGTTGTTGTGGGCAATTTAATTGGTGAAATTTCGCCGGATTGTCATTGGTTTTGAATTTTGAAAATATGTGTGTCTAAGGGTTATGCTGCCTAATATTAGTTCATATGGTTGTTATAACTTAATTAGATGGTTAATAAAGTGGTTAGGAGTATAAAGGAACGCGTTTATGAAGCCGAAATCGCAAAATCTCGATTTTTCCTGGAGGATCCCATAATTTTGGTCAGGGATAGATCTAGGGGTAGGATTTGGATTTTCAATGATTTGATGGTTTCATTGGATTCAGAAGCAAAAATTAGGTGGGGTTACAGTTGGTTACTTTTTCGGGAAAAGCCCAAAAAAGCATAATTATGAAAACACCTCTGAAACCTTGAAATAAGAACTGTCAAGGATATTTTTGTAATTTGACAATAAATTTGATAATTCCGAGTCCCAAAATGGATTCCTTGGGTGAAAATATGTAAGAATAGCTCATGTTAAAATTTCAGGAAAAGTACAGTCGAACCGGGTACGGCAGGGCCGAGCCGGGTCCTCGGGGGCATTTTGGTAAATTTTCACAATAGGCTCATATAACCCCTAAAAACACTATGGAAGTGTCTAAATGGTACATTTGGAATTGTAGGATCGAATATGGAGCCCGAGCTGTTGGCACACTTTACGAGGAGCGCGGAAAAGGGTTAAGGTAAGGGATTTACCTTATTTGCATGTATTTGATATCTCTACTTGTGTAGTGATGTATGTGATTACTTTACTTGATTGTGTAGAGCATATTTGAATAAATGAAGCTCTGTTTCTATTTTTGTTGTGGCTATAGTTTTGTTGCATTAAACATTGAGCATGCAGAAATGTCATTATGGGCCATAATCTAGTTTAAGATAACATGTCATACACATATCATCTATCATGCATGCATTATGGTATCTATTTCCTACTGAGATTCTCTCGAATCTCACCCTCCCTTACCAATAATTTAGACAGGAGAAGACAGAAGATATGCTGAGAACAATGTAGAGTATCGTATGAGGGGATTACAGTAGTGGAACGAAGATGAGAAGATGTCTTTGTTTCACTGGGACAGTTTTAGACATTCAAGTAGCCCTATGTGGCTACATTGATGGTAATTATTATGTACGAAGCTCTATAGGGAATTTCTGTAATCATGCTGATATTATCAGTATATTTATGCTCTTCCTGTGTTGCCCACAGAACCGCATATCGTTTTCCGCGAATACTTTGGTAAAGGTAAAATTAAAATAAAGGCGTGACATTAATATCCTATTAAATTGAGAGGTTCTGATGACCACATTGGGCTCATTTGGAATATTTAGAATAGCGATTGTAGTCTTCAAAAGCATATTTTCAATCGTAATTTACGGTATATGAAGTAAGTATGTGAGAGAGAAGTGTTGTCTCGACTTATGTGCATAAACACTTATAAGCCTTTTAATCGCTCATTCAAACAAGCTGATTAATGAGTTTTCCCTTTACATGGTATTCTCTGTTTCTATTTTTTTTATTGATTCTTCATATCTCCTTTTCAAATTTTAAATAGGTATCTTCATAATCACTCAAGATATTTTCTTAAAATTAAAATTAAAATTAAAATTTACAATCTAGATGGATATTTATAAGTTACAATCGATCATCCTCTCTCTCTCTCTCTCTCTCTTATTTTATTTGATTGGTGATTGATTTCAAATTTTCAATTTTCATATATCAATCAAATAAAAAAGCTGATTTACTGGCAAAAAAAAAGCTGATCAGAAGCAAATATGTGAAAGGTATTTTTAATTTATTAATTATTAATTACTTTATTCAATTTTCAGATCACAACTTCTAATATACACCTTAATGAATGTTTGTTTCCCAAGAATTTCTCACTTCCCATGCCTTTCCATATCCATGTTCTGAAAATCGGACCGGCCGGTTGTTCGACCGGTCCCGTCCGGTCCAGTGGTTGATCCTGGTTTGATCATTTTTTTTATTTTTTTAATATTTTATTCAGGATTTCATATACATAACCCTGAAATATTCACTTCCTCATTAGTCTAACCCCAATTTGACTCCGATCTGACCCACTGACCCTTAACCCAGTACTCTGGCTAGTTCAATAGGTGGTCCGTGTTTCAAAACCTTGTTCCATATTTCATATTAGTCTCACTTTTTATATTTTGTATTTTGATCATTATTTTAAATCCTTCCAATCTTGTAATCTTGCCAGTATCGTGAGAATCACACACATATAGAATATGGAATAGAAATAGTTCAGCTTAAATTTTATTATTTCAATTGTAATACTGTGGTAATATCAAAACTCTCCGATAATATCCCCCAGGCCCAAACCTGGTGACACCAAAAAAAAGCAAAGCTTAAGGGTGTGTTTGGTTTGGGGGGTGGGAGGGAGGGAAGGCAAAATTTTGACTTTTATTTAAACAAAGGATCCCCTCCCCTCCATTCTAACAAACCAAACAATGTAACATACCCTCCTCTCCCCCCTCCCCTCAAACCAAATACATCATAAGAGTTAATTTCCAGAATTACTATCACTATTCAAATTTTTTCGTCCATCGATTTAAGAAAAACACCTCCACTAAAAATATACTTTTTTTGTTATTGATTATTAAAATTTTCTTAACCACTTAAAAATATTTGGTTAAGTATGTCCATTAAAATAGGGATCAAATTTTCCATCCCCTCCTGTTAAAATTATTTGTCATAAACATTACTTCCTACGATACATTCACTTTTAATTTTAAAAAAATAAATGAATCTTAAAACTTTATAATCTTATTGGTACCTAGATATATATAAACTTTTAATTGAATTTTAAACTAAAAAAATTATTTTTTACATGAAAAAAACATGTCAAAAGCAAATGGTCAATATAAAGAGATATTGACTGTATAAATTTTATTATTTCAATTCTAGCCTAAGTGTTCGTTTGGTTCAACCCCATTGCATGCCTGTAATGGTAATCATGATTGCATTATCAAGAGAAGAGTGTTTAGTTACTCTTTAGCATGGTAATAGGGTTTATTATGGTAATGATGATTACCAAAAAATTGGTAATCTTCATTTATACCTCCCCCCTATGAATCCTCATTACCATCCCATTGCATGATCTAAAAAGTCCAATTTATACTTTAGTTTCCCTTGTCTTTGTTTCATTTATCTCATTTCACTTGCCGCATCACGTCACAACTGCCACCGCCACAACCTCTTCCTCTTCTACCGCCGTCACCTCCACCCTCTGCCGCCACCACTACCTCCTCCACCCGCCACCGCCGCCACCGACCCACCACCACCTACCACCACCTCTTCCACCCCTCGCTGCCCACCGCCACCACCATTTCCACCACCACCACCACCTTCTCCGCCGCCACCCCCACCCACCACTACCACCTCCTCCTCCACCCCCGCCGCCCACCGTCGCCGCCACCTCCTCCTCCCCCGCCACCCCCATCATTGCCACCACCACTACCTCCTCCTCCTCCATCCCCACTGTCGCCGGCTTGTAACTATTTTTTCTACAAAGATTATATTAAGGGGTAAAATAAACTTTGTGTAATATATTAATTTTAAATAATTGTTAAAATATTAACTCATTGCACGTTGCTTAAAAATAACAACAAAACACTACCCTTGTAATTAATATTACATTGTATTACCATTGCACTGCACCGCAGGATGTAATGGGATCGAACCAAACGTGCCCTAAGAGTTAATTTTCAGAATTACTATCACGATTCAAATTTTTTTGTCCACCGATTTAAAAAAACACCTCCCTTACAAATATACTTTTCTATAATTGATTATTAAAATAACCTCAACCAATTAAAAACATTTGGTTAAGCATTTCGATTTTTTTTATATTATCATTCTGATTTTTGGGGTTGCCCCTCCCAACACTTGTCTCTTGTGGGTCTTACATCGTTAGACTAAATCTATATTGGTAAGCATACTTATTATAATTAGAGCTGGGAAATCGGGCTGAGCCTATCGGGACGGCCCGTTTAAGCCCTTTTAAGTCAAGGGCCAAGCTTATAAATTAGAGCCTTCAAAAGAAGTCAGGCCTAAAAGGGCTAGCCCTGTAAGGCTGAGGGCTTAAAAGGGCTGGCCTATTTAAGCCCGTTATTTTATTTTTTTACTTGTCTATGCTCCTCCCTAACCCTAAAATTTCCTGATTTTCACCGACCTCTCTCACTCTCACAGACTCACAATCTCACTTCCTCTGTGACTTCGACTGGTCCTCAAACCCTTTCCTTTCTCGGCTTACCGCTCATATCTCAAAATTGACATAGTCGGAGTCTCATTGACTTTGTTCCTCAAACTCTCTTGAGTGTCGGCCTCTCCTTCCTCCTAAGTTGTTGACACATCTTACTTGTATAATGCGTGTTGTTTAGACCTTAATAATGATAATATTTATATGTTAAATTAGAACTTTAATTGTTGTAATTTACTAATTACATTTCTTTGAAAAAAAATAGAAAAAATAATTAAAGCATGTAAAAATGGTTTCTGGCCATGCAGGGCTGACCCTGGCCCTTATACTCACGGGTCAAGCCTTGAAAAACAACTATTTTTCTTACCTCTCCTTTTAAGCCATGGTCCGTCAAAGGCGGGCCTTGCCCTGCTTCTTAACTCTAATAATAATAGGGATCTAATTTTCCATTCCCTCCTATTAAAATTATTTGTCATAAATAGTACTTCATACGATGCATTCACTTTCAATTTAAAAACAAAAATAAATGGATCTCAACCATTTATAATCTCATCGGTACTTTTATATATATATATCTAATTGAATTTTAAATTACTGTCACCATTCAAATTTTTTATCAATCGATTTAAAAAACACGTCCATTAAAAATATACTTTTTATAAAATATTATTAATATTTTCTCAACCACTTAAATATATTTGGTTAAGCAAGCCCATTATAATAGGGATCAAATTTTCCATCCCCTCCTATTAAAATTATTTGTCATAAATATTGCTAACTAACCCACCTTTGTGAGAATTAGCTAATTTAGATAACCCACCTTTGTAAGAGCCTGTTTGATTCAACCCCATTGCATGTCTGCAATGGTAATTATGACTGCATTATCAAGAGAAAAGTGTTTAGTTGTTCTTTAGCATGGTAATAGGGTTTACCATGGTAGTGATGATTACCAAAAAATTTGATAATCCTCATTCATACCTCCCCCTCTGTGAATCTTCATTACCATCCCATTGCATGATTAAAAAAATCCAATTTACCCTTTAGTTTTCTATGTCTTTGTTTCACTTATCTTATTTCACTTGCCACATCACGCCACAAATGCCACTGCCACTACCTACTCCTCCTCTTCCTCCTCCACCGCCATCACCTCAACCCGCTACCGCCACCACTATGTCCTTTACCACCGTCACCTCTACCCCCTGCTGCCGCCACTATCCCCTCCTCCTCCACTGCTGCAGACGCCATCCCCACCGTTGCCATTGCCGCCACTACCTCTTCCTCCACCCTCGCCACCGCCACTGCCTCTTCCTCCGCCGCCACCTCCGCCGCCCGCCCACCACCACCACCACCACCATACACTTACCTCTACCACCATCGCTCCACCCGACACCACCTCCACCGCTGTCGCTGCCGGCATTACTATCTCATAAATATATGATGTGAAAAGACACAGATCAGAGAACTGGTGCAAAAAACTAATACTCACACTGCAAAAAGAACAAAAACCGATACTTGGAGGAGGAAACTTGAGTCGAACGACGGCAAGAAGAGAAAATTCGACCGCAAGAAGGGGAAGAAGGAGATGGGAAAAAGAGAGAGAAAGAGCTAGTTACAGAAGAGGAAGTCGACGGCAAGAAGATCCAAGAGATCTGAGAGTTGGACGAAAGGCGACTGGCGAGCTTGAGCTAGAGCAATGGCAACTAGTTTCATGAGAATTTGAATTTGAGGAATAGAGGGAGGGAAGACGTGTGAATTGAGAGATTCTTGCAAACAAAACACTCATTATGGTGCATGGTTCTAATTTGAAAAGTTAAATAAATAAATTAATAATTAATAAATTTAAAATTACATTTAATTTAGCATATTTACTTCCAACCAGCTTTTTTTATTGATATTTGAAAATAAAAAATTTGAAATTCAAATATTAGAAGTCTACAGACTATATGATCAATAGGATTAACGGTTGCTTCATTGGGCAAGGGTGATGACCAGTGTTGGAATAGTTCAGATATGCAAACATGAGGAAATGCTAAAGTGGGTCTTTTTTCAAACTGCCGTTAATAGCAATTGGAAAAAATGAAGGCTATGACCAATGATGTTTAAGCTATTGACGGCTAATTGTCTGATAACTATGACTAAGTGTATTTAACCTAATGATGTGGAAAGTTTTTCTGAATTTGGTGACACATGGCTATAATTGGCTCTAATAGGATGATTACTTGGACCAGTTACTGTAAACGCACAGGTTTTAGCAGTATATATTGATATATTGGCAAAAAAAAATATTGATATATTGATGGTTTTGATACTGCATATGCAATGCAGATTTATCAACGACATTTTTTTTATAATCAAAGTAGCCAATTACAAATTGGAGTTTACAAAAGACTTAGGCCGGCAGACTAAGGTCTTGAGCCATATAAATATGACAACCCGGGGTGGCACTGCTAATAACACTGAATCCGCTTGCAACTGATGAGCTTCCCTGGCTAATAAATCAGCACACCTAATGGTATCACGAGGCATATAATGGAGCTCAATGTCCCATTGGGAGTATAGTAAGTCCCACACAGCATTTATCTCTGATCTCAATGGGTGACTATGACCCCTGTGTGCCATAATCAGATGATAGGCCTCAAGAGAATCCGTATAAGCAAAAACCTTACTGAAGTTTTGTTGCTTACATAATTGAAGTCCAGATAGAATAGCAGCCAATTCAATCGTGGTGGATGGAACAAAACCTAACCGTTTTTGAAATCCAAGGACCCAATTGCCCTATTCGTCACGTAACACGCCCGCACAAACTACCTATCCTTGAGAGTTGACAGATCCGTCCGTGTCTAAACGAATAGCCCCTTTCGAGGGGGATGCCATGCCATATCCTCGTCTCTCGTAGACTGAAAAATATGATGCTTGAAGACGTCATATAATGTGGACTCCAACATCAAGTACATAGCCCCGTGGATGATCTCCTTAGAAAAGCTCCGAGCACCATCCATGATCCCGCGACATCTATTCTTCCATAGTAGCCAGCAAATGAGACTAAAGGCCTTGGGCCATAGCCAATTTTGAAAACGACCCATGCCTCTAGATCTGGACAAATTCTCCTTAAGCCAAACCTGCAAATCAGACTGGAAAAATCTAAAACGAGAGTTAGTCGGAATAAAATATAGCTACACCTTTCTAGCAATCTCACAATCACGAAGGATATGAAGGGTGCTCTCAACTCTCTGACATTGAAATGGACACTCGTCAGTAATCGATAATCCTCTCATCGCTCTAAGTAAGTTGGTAGGCAGTCTCTCATGAATAACTTGCCATAGGAACATCTTGACTTTTTCTGGTACCGGTGCCTTCCACACCTTTTTCCACAGAGACGAACCATTCTATTCCTGCCGGGCAAACACAAATTTATAGGCAGCTTGAACACTAAAATTGCCGTCAGAAGAATTTCTCCAGCAAAACATATCCTCTCCGTTCTCACATGGTGGTTTTACCTTGCAGATGTTAGCAACCACCCACTATGGAAGGAAATGCCTCCATTTTAGAACATTCTACACCTCATTCGGAAGAACAAAGTCGTAAACTTTCGCACATGGATCAAAGACTATGAAGATTTTTATCCACTAAATGGATTAATGGTTTATCAATCGGCAGCCAAAGATCCCACCATGCATTACATGTACTCCCACTTTTCAATCTTCTCCTTACACCCTTGTAAAAATTCCCCCACACAGTGGTAATGCTACGCTATACATTTGAGGAATTAGTCTTCCTGTATACCCCAGGGTAATCACCTTCCCTACAGCCATACTTTCCTTTGAGGCATTTAACCCAAAATGCATCAGGTTTGGTTAGAATACCCCAACACAGTTGCATGATAAAAGCAGTGTTCTGGTTTTGTAAGTCTTTGATGCCTAATCCCCCATAGTCCTTATCCTGTTTAATATAATCCCAAGTGATGAGATGCATTTTCCTATCCTCTGGTCCTTGATTCCATAGGAAGCTGCGACTCACCTTTTCCAATTCCTTCAAAATTTTCTTCGGGAGTAGTGTAGTTTGCATTTGATAACTAGGGAGGGCTGAGAGCACCAATTTGATCAGCACCATTCTACCTGCCATGTTTAGGAATCTACCCTTCCAGCTTGCCAGACGCTTTTGGGCTTTATGAATAATGGGATAGTACATGATTTTGGTGACTCTATGATGTAATAGAGGCACCCCCAAATACTTCTCCAAGTTTCCAGTTAGCTCAATGCCTAACCATTGGCTCAACTCTAAGGCCCTGTTAAAATTAACGTTCCTAGAAAAACAAGCCTTAGATTTTGCCAGATTTACTTTATGACCCGAAACATCATAAAACGCTTTTACAGTATCCCTCATTAGTTCAATTTGCGACATAGTAGCCTCCCCGAATAACAAGAGATCATCTGAGAAGAATAGATGTGATATAGTGGGCGAGTGACGATTGAATTTTAATCCCTTCCATCTACCCCGACTAACTTCTTTATTGATCAATTGCCCGAGTTGCTCCATACAGAAATGAAGAGATAGGGACTAAGTGGGTCACCCTGGCGGATACCACAAGTAGGTTGGAAGGTGGAAGAGCCTATCCCATTCCATCTTACTTCCATGGATGCTATAGAAATACATGACATGATAAGATCCACCATCGCCTCTCGTATACCGACCCTGGTTAGCGTAGATCGGATAAAACCCTAGTCTAAACGATCATAAGCTTTTTCCATGTCAACTTTAATCGCCACAATACCTCTCTTCCTGTGCCTACTACGCATAGTATGAATGGCCTCCTGTGCTATAATAATATTGTCACTGCTTTGCCTCCCAGAAATGAAACTACACTGCTGCGGTCGAATTAGGTAAGTCATTGCTCCCTTCATTCTCTCTGTAATAGTTTTAGTGATAATCTTGAAAATGACATTACAGAGAGAAATTGGTCGAAAATCTTTCAGACACACAGGATGGTTGCTTTTAGGAATTAGGATGAGATAGGTATGATTTATGTCCTTAATATTTACTGGGTCTTGCTAGACTTCCCGAATAAGCTTACAGACTTTATCCCCAACATGATTCCACTGTGTCTGGAAAAAATACGCCTGTAGTCCATCCGGTCTTGGGGCCTTAAGCGCCCCTATCAGGAATGCAGCATTCTTGATTTCAATATCATTCACCTCTTCGTGAATTTTCACATCGTCCTGATTCCTCAGTGGGGGAAACTCAGCGATCTAATTAAGAGGATCTTGTACACTGCCATCGCTAGTATACAAGTCTTTAAAGAATTTGCCAGCCATTTCTCTCAGTTACTTTGGATCCGCAATCCAATTTCCATTCTCATCTTGGAGTGCATCTATAGTCTTCTTTTTCCTCTGGATCATAATGGAGGCATGAAAGAATCTAGTGTTCTTATCCCCCCAAGTAAGCCATCTGCACTTAGCTTTCTGGTACCAAATGAGCTCCTCTTGTGCATTCAATTTACTGTATTCTTTCCAAAGCTTTTTCTCAATTTTGTAGAGCCCATTGGATACATTGTTCTGTCAAGCTCTATCTATACCTTCTATCCTCTAGAGAAGCTGCATTCTTCTTTTGGGGATGCTTCCAATATCACCAGCATTCCAATTTAAAGTATCAGTGTCGAACTTTCGCTTACCTTCATGCCAATCCAAAGTATCCCAAGCATTACACACGACATTAGAGAAACTATCTTTTAATGCCCATGCTGTATTATATCTAAAATTACGTCTCTGTCTTTCTCGGGCATTCATTGTCATGTTTGAGATGAGGATAAGCCTATGATCAGATTTGTATCTGAGTTTATGGAAGACTTTATATTCAGGGTGGCTTAATTCCCAAGCCAAATTTCCAAAGACCCAATCCAACCTTTCCTTCACCCCATTTTTCTCCCAAGTGAACTGTTCCCCCACAAAAGGAATTTCCAAAAGCTCCAAAGCGCTAATGCAATCTACAAATTGTTTCATAGGACGAATGGATGGACTATTCCCTCCCATTTTATCAGTTGGTTCCATGAAGGTATTAAAGTCTCCAAAAACCAACCACTGCTCATCCACATTTTACGCAATGTCTCATAAAGAGTGCCATAAACCCTCCCTTCTACTGGCCACTGGTTCACCATAAACACAGTGACAAGAAATGTATTATTTGATTTCTTGTCTGTGACTCTACAGTGAATAAGTTGGGTAGTAGAGAGAATATAGTCCACGTGGGAGCTTTTATCGTGCCATAAAATCTAAATGCCCCCCGTAAACCCTGAAGCTTCAAGTCTAATCCAATTACTAAAACCAAGTTTCCTAGACATACTATCTGCTCTAGTGCCACTAATCCTGGTTTCAAGAAGACATAAAATGTCTATGTCATTCTCTTTCACCAAAGATTTTATGGTGGTAGGAAAACTTCTTGCCCCAGCACCCCTACAATTCCATGATGCAATAATCATAATAATTAGATTTGATCATGAAAAGAGGGAAAACTTACCCGACATTGGGCCCACCGTGCTCATCTGCAATCATGAAGTCGTCTCCTATATCATCTTCTATTGCCATAGCTGCTGAAGGTAGAAGAAGTGTATTACAGGCTAAGGTTTCACTCTGCTTACACTTTTTCTTCATAAAAGCATTAGGTTCATGCACATTCAAATCTGTTGGCCCTTCCAACAATAAAATATTTCTGTTTTGGTTCTGATTAATTTGGGTCTCAAGTGGCAAGGGAGAATCAATTAGAGTGGAGCCCATTTGAGTGAGTTTCCCACTTACTACTACCTTTTCCCTATGGCCCAATCTGGTTTTGGAAGGCCCAACAACATTCTCGGCCTTATCCTTACTCCCTCCCCCATTTGCATTGTTCTTCTTGACATAGTGAGCCTTATCTACTACACTCGGCCCATCACCTTTTTTGTTTCCCTTTCCCTCATTCCTCATCAAAAATTGATGATTCTTCTGACCGAGACTGGCCACCTCCCCACTCTTAGGATTTGACTTTCCCATCCTATCACTGCTTCTTCTGGATTTCTGACTCTCGGCCATGCCTCTCACAGGCTCGGTTTCCGTGCTCTCTTCCCCAGCCGTCAATTCTTTTTCTTCCTCGAGCTCCGCCAATGTCACAAATCGTGACTCCCTTGGTTTTCTGTTAGATGTCCGGCCATGAGAGGATGTCTATCTCTCCTCCGCCGATGCACTTCCGCTGTAACTCCTCCTCGCCGGCCGAGCTCGACCTGCCTTTCTGACCACCATCGATGCCCCAAAGTTTTCCTCAGTCTTGCCGATCTGCACGTCTGTCGAAGGTGACTTCACCACCAATAGGGTTGCTTGAATCTTGTCTTCCTTCCCCATGTTGGATGCACTATATGTCCTGTAATACCCTGAATTTTGAGACTTGAGGCTAGAGAATAAGCCTGAGATAAGTGGACTGCTAAGCCCCAGTTGAGCAAGATCCCAAATTGTGATTAAGAGATAATGACTCCAAAAGTTGATGTGGTTAGTGATGAATAGACCCTTTTGGAGATTATGGTGTGATTTGGCACCCGATGTGATTCGTATGTGTTGTGAGCAGCGCCAAAACCCTGTATTTAAGTTCAATTATAGATTAACATCTAAATTGACTTAAAATAGAGGGGAGGGCGCATTGTGGAAGAAAAGGAATGATATGGTGTGTTTGGTGGTGATTCAAGAGGAATTGCCATAATCAGGGGCAAAACGGTAAAGTTACCACTAATTGGTCAGTTACCGAAGAGGGAACTCATTGGTAACTTCAAGATCAATGGTTGAGATTGATTTGTGTAGAGATTAAGTAGGTGGAATCCCATGTGTGTGGGTTCATGTGAACTCATGAGATGGAATAAGGGTGTGACAAGTGTCACAATTTGAGCCCTAGGATTTGGTCAAAGATTTCGACTCATTTTCTCTCTTTTCTCTTCCCTTTTACTTCGGCCAATGTCTTCTTTTCTCCAAAAACTGCTGCCTTCATCTTCATCTCCACTCTCTCTCTCTCTCTATTTCTCCATGGACGTTCAAGAGGGGGAAAGAGAAAGGTAAAAGTTGAGATTTGGCTTGTTTAATGGTCTCTAATGCCTAAATTCTCTTCTTTAATGTTGTTCATAGTGATGAGAGCTTCATCTCTATGGTTTTAGATTCTTGATTGGAGGTGTTTGATGGATTGAGGAAATTTGGAAAAATGAAGAATCAAAGAATTGGTTTGGGAAAGAGGAAGATGTGAGTATTTGAAGCCTTTTAATCTAAGTTTTGTGATTTGTGGATGAGTTTTGTGAATTGTGAATTTTGCCCTGATTTTATGGTATTTTCGTGTGATATGTAATTGGATGAATTGGATGTTGTTTTATGTTGAAAATGGTGTCATGTTGTGGTATTTAATCATTGGAATTGATTTAAATTGGATTGGACACAATGGTTGCAAAACTGGAAATTCTGTCCAGTGAGAATTCTGTCTGGGCAGTCTGGTTGTGTGGATGTTTTGACTGGGAAAATAATGTCATAAAATTATGAAACTTTCCAGTCTTAAATTTCACATCCCAAGCTTCAAAATGGACATATAATTTGTGCCATTTCGTTTTGTGAACTGGGATTTATGTTTGCCCAAAGTTTGAGGTCGAAACTGGGTTTGATTCTGGAGCAGTAGTGGATTTTGGGGAATTCTGTATTTTTGTGGTGATTTCCAGTAATGGCTCATATTTTTCCTATGAATAGGACTTAAATAGATTTCATTTGGCTTTGGAATCATCTCATTTCAATTTTTTTGGAATTAGTTATGAATTTCCTAAGTTGCCTTGGCTGCAGCAGAAAATCCTGGCTGCAGTGTAAAAGTTTTTGTGCACGTTTTCGCCGCAGCCAGAAACCTTCTGTGCGCGTTTTGGCTGCAGCCAAAGGATTCTTGGCTGCAGCCAATCCCTATTTTCAATAGTTTGTGATTTTGAAAGGTGATTTCCAATCTAGTACGTCCCAATCCTTTCAAGCTTTTGTTAAGCTTATTATTAGACACTTAAGGGACTCAAATGACAACCAACCTTAAGTGATATGGAAGTAAGGATTTGGAATTGAGATTGACCCTATGTCCTTGCTTTGATTATAGGGTTGATGTTCGCCCTGAACGTGGTTGGATATTCGCTTTGATCGTGAGTAAGCGGTGCTGGAGCTTACGTGGAAAGAACAAGTGTAGGGAACTTACCTCTCTTGCATGCTTTGATATTTGTGTTTGTGTATTGATGCATGTATTGCTTTGCTTAATTATGTGAAACATGTATGAATGATTGTAGCTCTGTTTCTAGTTATGCTATGGCCATGAGTATGTTGTTGAAACATTGAGCACACAGATATGTCATTGTGTGAGCATGAGTTGTGTATTGCAAGCATGTCATGCATTAAACACTTATCTTACATGCATATTGGTATTTGTTTCCTACTGAGATTCTCTCGAATCTCACTCTCCCTTACCAACATTTTAGACAGGGTAGGTGGATCAAGGATGGAGCAAGCGGGCAAAGTCGACGAGGACTCCTTCAGGTTATAGATTTTGGTAGTTGGTTATCATAGTTGGGAGTATTATATATATTTGGATTTAGATTTGGATATGTACGGGTTGGAATATGTTTGGATATGATATTTGTAGATGTATTTGAGAGGATTTGTGTAATCCCCATGTTGAAATTGTAATGGGCAATTGTGCGCTGTGTATATTTAGTAAAGATATGAACCCGGGAGTTGCCGGGAAGATATTTTTGTGCACTCTGATATTTGTATAAATGTGATATTCAGCGTGATGTAATTGTATCCAAAATTGAATATGAGATCAGGTAAATTAGATTTCGAAAGTCATTTGTGAAAACCCTATCGTGAAGATGAGATTTTAAATAAGTTTTGTTTCTTATTGGTCTCTATTTCAGTTTATTCGCGTATTTCGGATATAATTACAGAAGGGGGTTACATGTCCACTGACAATTGTCCTTCCGGTGACCATATCGGCCACATGCGAAATATATGAGTCCCAAGCCTTCGTATTCTACTTTGTAAGCTAAGTTGGCAGCGATGAGTCAAGATACCAGCTTCTTCTGAAGATTAAGCTCAACACAAATCCGGGCATATTTACCCCTTTCAATCCTTGCAGTTGTAGTCTACTGAGCCGATGGTGCCATCATATCTATTTTCATTGTCCTCCCAATTCTATTTCCCAGTCTGTTGACTGTTGATAAACTATGTGTTGTAACATTGCATAGGGATGTTAGGGATTCTGACCCAAGTAACAATTCTGCCTAGTGGATTATTGAAAGGGTCGAAGTTCGGTGTCCATTTCTGAACCAGGATGGTATGTTGTTGTACCACCCAAGGCCCTTCATATAACACCTGCTGATAGAGATGTGCCCAGCTCTTTTTTTGAAGAAATCTGACTATGAAATAATTGTTTGCCACATCCACTAAATCAAAATATGTAGTTTGCCATATTCGACAGAGGTTATACACATTAAATCTTTTACCAAGCACTATGATAATCAAGGAGGCATTCCATGGTTTGCACCACTCACTATACTCCTCCGCTGTGATTGGCACCACCGGATGGTTTTGCATGAGCATTTGAACTTCCTCAGTAAGCTCTAGCATTTCCCACTCCTTATGGAGCACATCAGAGAGCAATTCCTCATCTTCCATATGACTACTTCCATTAGCTACTCCATTGAAACCTAGAAGCGAATCTTTGTAAGATGGTAGGGGTGCTTCAGTTTGATTTTGTATATGTCCTATAGAGCTTTCATGTTCTATGGGACGCATTTCCTCAGATATATTCATCTGGGGAGATTCTTCCAGCATTGGCATGTCCAACATTGCTTATAGTAACTCATTTTTCTTATGTTTCTTATTGCCACTGGCTAGAAGATCGGAAGGCCGATCCGGCGGCACTTTTCGGTGGTGTTGGTCACCCATATCAGATAAGAAATAGTTGCACGTTATCCAAGAGAGAGCTTGCGAAAACCACAAACCCACTTTTTTTAATTGGCGTACAGGAGATTATCAACGACATTTTGACTTTGAAAGCGAAATATCTTTCATTTAGAGTGTATTTTTTATCCTTTGAGAAAATGTAAAAAATTGAAAACTGTACTATTTTTTATCTATAATATATTAAAATGTATCTCATTTTTAACTTAGAATATAATGATTGAAAAATAAAAAATGAAAAATAAAGGGAGAATTACAGTTAGGTCCCAAACAAGAAGGAAAATAAAAAAATGGTTCTTTAAAATTTCAAAATGAAAAAATGGTTTTGAGAAGTTGTCAATGAAGGCTCCTGGAATTGTCAACGACTTGCTCCTAAGGTTGTTAATGAGACCATTTTTTCATTTTGAGATTTTAAGGGATCATTTCTTCATTTTTCTTTTTATTTGAGACCTGGCTGTAATTCTCCGAAAAATAAACATTTGGAAAAGTGAAAATTTTTTAGGGGAAGCAGACACCCAAAATCCTTGTTTGAAGTTTCAACACCGTGTAGGAAACGTTAGAAGCACAAATTCTTGGAGTCAACAAGAATGTGTTTTAAAGCGACTTGATTTTTCCTAAACGTAAATGAAACGATTTAGACATGACTTAGCAAGAAAATCACCATTTACTTTGCTTGACATTTTGCAGAAAGGTTCTTGTCCTCACTATTATTATTTGGCATAAAGCATGCGAGGCTTACTGGTCCTTATATTAATAACAAGTACTTGTTCTTAGTTGTTACTATATTTCATCATAAATCAAATTCCAGTCCTTTCATGAAATGGGTTTTGAGAAGCCATATCCAATCTTCTTGTTCCTTTTATTTGCCTTGCTTTCACATTCTGTAGTCGCTCAAGCTTCCAAGAATATATCATTGGGCAGTTACCTCATTGCAGTGGAAAATGGCTCCTTCTGGCCTTCACCATCTGGTGATTTTGCATTTGGTTTCCGAAAAATTGAGAAAGCAGATGGGTTCTTACTAGCCATCTGGTTCAACAATATTCCAGAAAAAACTATCGTCTGGTCAGCCGTGTTTGACACGGGTGATACACTTGTTGCACCAGAGGGTTCCAAAGTTGAGCTCAAATCAGATGGTTGGTTCCAACTCGTTGATCCAAAAGGCGATCAGATTTGGGGTGCAAGCTCTTCTGGAAGTGGAGTTGCTTATGCTGCTATGCTTGATGCTGGTAACTTTGTGCTGGTTGGTCAAGCATCTCAAAATTTGTGGCAAAGCTTTGATCATCCCACTGACACAATTTTACCCGGACAAGTTTTGCATCAACCTGCTCAACTTGTTTCGCGCTATTCTCAAAATAACTTTACAGCAGGGAAATTTCTGCTTAGACTCCAAGATGATGGGGATCTTGCACTTCGGACAATCCATTATCGAACGAAAACTGATAATACTTTTTATTGGGAATCCAAGGTTTGGGGTGATAGCTTCTCATTGGTCTTCAACCAAGAAGGCTCTATATTTGTTCGGAGCAGTAATAAAAGTATGGTCGCAAATATATCATCAAATGCTCCATCTACACAAGATTTCTATCAAAGAGCTATTATGGATTATGATGGAGTTTTCAAGCACTATATCTATCCCAGAGGTAATAGTTCCAGTGCAGAAAGTTGGCCCATGTCCTGGTCAATTCTTTCCTACATCCCAGATGATATTTGCTCGGCAGTTAGTGAACCGACAGGAAGTGGAGCTTGTGGATTCAACAGCTACTGTACCTTTGATCGCGGGATGAAAACTTGCCAATGTCCAAATGGTTATAGCTTCATTGATCCAAATTATGTGATGGAAGGATGCAAACAGAACTTTGTTCCACAAAGTTGTGATGAAACTTCTTCACAAGCACATCTCTTTTATTTATATGAGTTGCAAGGCACGCAATTTCCGCATTCTGACTATGAATACTTCAGTCCAGTAACTGAGGATTGGTGTAGACAAGCTTGTTTAGATGATTGTCTTTGTGCAGTTGCTTCTTTCGTAGACGGGAAATGTTGGAAGAACAGCCTGCCTCTCAAAAATGGTCAGATTGATTTATCAGATAAAGTGAAAGCTCTGCTTAAAATAAGAAAAGATAATTCTTCTCCTGCTTTTGACAATCCTGGAAATATTAATGTGAAGAACGATAGATCAAACTTGATTGTTATTGGTTCAGCGCTTTTAGGAAGTTCAGTATTCTTGAACTTGCTCTTGTTTGTGGCAGTTTGTGCGGTGGTATATTGGTTTGGCCACAATAATCACAAGGAGCCCAAAACTAGTCCATATAGGCCAAGCATGAATCTTAGAAGTTTCAGTTATGATGAGTTAGCGGAAGGAACAAATGGGTTCACAGAAGAATTGGGTCGTGGTGCATTTTCTACAGTTTACAAAGGAGTTCTACTGGACATTCCAAGCAACGTTGTTGCTGTTAAAAAACTAAAAGTGGTGAATGAAACTGACAAGGAATTTGAGGCAGAAGTGAGCGCTATTGGTCAAACACACCATAGGAATCTAGTGAAACTTTTAGGATTCTGCAATGAAGCAGATCACAGGCTACTGGTATATGAATTCATGAGTAAGGGAACTTTAGCAAGTTTTCTTTTTGAAGACCAAAGGCCAAGCTGGTATCAAAGGATGCAAGTTGCAATAGGAACAGCTAAAGGACTCTTGTACTTGCATGAAGAGTGCAACACTCAGATCATACATTGTGATATCAAACCTCAAAATGTCTTGCTTGATGACTCTTACACGGCTAAAATTTCAGATTTCGGTTTAGCAAAGCTATTGAAGATTGACCAAACAGTGACTACAACAGCAATTAGGGGAACTAAAGGGTATGTTGCCGCTGAGTGGTTCAAAAACAAGCCAATTACCGTGAAGGTTGATGTTTACAGCTTTGGAGTTTTGTTATTGGAGCTCATCTGTTGCAGAAAGAACTTTGATATGAACGTTGAAGATGAGCATAAGACGATACTAATAGATTGGGCATATGATTGCTTTCACCATAGGAGATTGGACTTGTTAGTGGATGAAGATATGGAAGCTCAAATTGACATGAAGAAGGTAGAAGAGTATGTGAAGATCGGTATCTGGTGCATTCAAGAGGATCCATCAGCAAGACCCACCATGAAGCAAGTTGTACAAATGCTTGAAGGATTCATGGATGTGCCAAATCCTCCTGACCTACCTTCCTTTACAAATCAATGGTAGGCCTTCGAACAAATACATGTTGTCTATTTCTTCTGTGTATCTTTTAGGAATCCATGTTAATCTAGTGTACAAATTAAAACATCAATAATGGTGTTTATGCTTTTGGTGTTTTGTAAACTAGATATGCTAGTGGCTATGCTTTGCCTTGAGTTTAGTTTGTAGGAGGATGAGAATAAAGAATCAGTGAACTTCTTTTTTTTTAATAAAAGAACAAAAATATGGGTATGTTTCTTAATGACTTGATTTATTGTGTTTTTGTGGTAAGGTTGCATCGTTGGGACAACTGTTCCTTGTAATATGGCGTTTAGAAAACCAAAAACACCACTGCCTGGATTACTGTAATTGAAACAAATATTCTAAACCCATTGAAATGGGTTTAGTGGCCTAAATGTGATCAATAATCTTAATCACAACAGAAACCGTAGCCGAGGCACATATACCCACTATTCCTACAGTATCTCCATCCCAATAACAAAAAGCCCACAAGCAGTTAAGCAGGATTGAACGGAATTGAAGAGAATAAGGTATTGATCACCAGGGAAAAAAACAGAGAGGGGAAAATCTTATGAAATGGTTACTTCAAGTTCAAACCTCAGCTAGACTAATAACAGAGTGGCGATGAGAGAGCTGAAACTTAGCTTGAGAGAACTGATTGAGAGTCGAGTCCAAGACGCAAGACATAGGTAGATTCAATTTCTTTTCATGTTTGGGGTTAAGACTCTTGTACCTTCATGAAGAATGCAGAATTCAAATTATAGGCCATGACATCAAGCATAAAAAATGTTATGATGATATTCTTACGCCCTATAAGTCTATAACTACTACTTACAACAGCAATAACAGGAACTAAGCGTATATAGCTTATGAATAGTTCAAAAATATGCCCATTACTTTGAAAGTGAATGTTCACATCTCCAGAGTTTTGTTGCTGAAACTCATTTGTGGAAGCAGGAACTTTGACATGTATGCTGAAAATGAGAATCAGATGGCACTTATGATTTTTTAGGCATATCATTCCTTGCAAGATAGGAAACTCCATTTGTTGGTTGAAGGACTAGTATGGATGTACCAAATGTCCCTGATCCAACCTGCTGGACGATTTCAATGTAATTTTGTAAAACCTTCTCAATAAATTCATGTTTTCTAGTGATTTATGTTTATCTAATTGGTTTCCATGGTTCACATAGTTGTCCCAGACTCCCAGTTACCAAAACGGAATAAAAAGCCTTTTGTTTCAAGAAATGGAGCCAATTGAACTGAACTGAACTGGTATATTAGTTTTTACTCACTGTCTTCCTTGAACTGAACTCAAACGTTGTTACAGAAAATATTTCACGATGTACAGAACTTTCCTGAGACCTCAGCAGTTTTACCAATAGAGTTTTCAACGAGATCTCAGATAAAAATGGAAGCAGCAAAGAACATGCTTGAATAGAAAGGTTCAAGCCTTGCATCTCCATGAAGCCAACAATAAGGGGAAATAAATGGTTATTTTTCTTTACACATATTTGGCTTATCTAAAAATAAAGGTTGGGACTGAAATTCTCCAGGGGGGACTTCCATGAAGCAATGATCAAATAAATGAAAATCCGAACCTGTTGACTACTAATTTTGTAACTGCATAATGTAGTAGTCTCAGTTTTTGACTTCATATATATCATCAATTCTCTGATCAATACAAGGACAACAAAAAGAAGGGGTTTATTTTCACCTATGCTGACATATACTCATGATGTCCATTACCTCTTCTCGGTGGGGGTAAGTGGAACAAAAATCCCCATCCTCCCTCCGGACTAAAAATGCTTACTTCCTAGCATTGTAGGTTTGGCCTTATGGTATTAAACCTTATGGCGTTATGGGAATTGAATTTTACAGGCAGTTAGGAGAACTACAGAGAAATCCATAAACTTGAAGGGAGTGGATGAGCAAGTGAACGAAACAAATAGATGAAAAATTTTGGGATTCATTGGGTGTTTGGAATTGTAAATTTTACTAATTTTAAAAGCTTGTGAAGAACAAGCTTATCGGTGGTTGATGACAGAGTATGCCTTTGGAGTTTCTTTCTTTCACCACACAACAACTTGTACATGAGCAAGTCCTCATCAGAAACAGTGGTGAAGGGCCACGCAAGCAACAACCAAAAGCTTGAGCTCCTCCGTGGCTGCAATTGGAACATCTAGCGGTGGTTCAATTCAACGACGCACCGTGATTTCGTATTTGTTTGGAATAGTGATGAGAGTCTTCAAAAACAGCTTTTCATTCGTGATTTATAGTAAATAAGATAAGTTTATGAAAGGAGTCTTGTCTCGATTTACATGAATAAACACTTTTGAGGATCCTAAAAATGATCCCCAACAAACGTGAAGCCAACGATGCTTCTACTGCCCTTGAGGAGGCGCCCTACCGAAGATGAACTTTCCTACAATATGGGAAAATGATGATTTGTGAGAAGCTTGGGATGCCAAAGATGATGACTGTGAGGGGTTTTTATTTCCCAAATTGTATTTGACTTTGCCAAGAGAAAGCGAATGTCAAGGAACTTTGTTAAGATGTGTGAGATTGCTGCATTTTAATTATATCAATATGGCACATACACTTGTCAACAGATAGATTTGTCAATGATAACTGTTAGAATGTATAGATATATAGTTATTGGGCCTATAGGGCCAGAGGCCCAGTAATATAGTTGGGCCATGTTTTAGTTCATTGTAATATTGCTTTGTATATATGTTGAGATCATACTATGATCAGGTGTATGGATTCATTATTATGAAAATAAAATAGAGAAAGGGCATGTGTATTCTTGATGCCCTGATTCTCAAATGCAAGAGTTCATGTTTCCAACATGGTACCAGAGCCATGGTTGAGATTCAAGAAACCACATTGTAATCCATCATCTTAGTCTATTGGGCCACCAGAAAAACAAGAACATGCCCAGAACCTGTCCAAAGACGCAGCCACTCCACGATATCAAACCATTGGGCCGGAAAACCAAGACAAGCCCACAGTGAAATCAAGAACGGTCGCCCCATCCTGCAATTCTGATCCCTGCGATACCAAAGAACGGGAACCCTATCACAGCTTTCGCACCACTCACGCCTGAACTGATTCAGGCCAGTCTGTGTTCATTTCATCTCATTTTTCGCGATTTCCGCCATAGCCGCGCTTCCTTAAACTTGATCGGCAGCGGACGTGAATCCTGATCGATTAAATTTTCTTCTCTACGATTTCGATTCTGTGACCAGTTTTGCAACCGAGTTTCTCTCTAATGGCATCGTCGAAGAACATTGATGATAGCGTCGTTGATGGGCTCAGATTTACGCATCCTCTGTACCTCCATCCATCTGACACGCAGGGGACCTCCATCATCCCACACGTTCTAACAGGAAGCGATAATTACACCGTCTGGAGCAGAGCAATGCGAATTGCACTTCTGGGTAAGCATAAACTGGGATTTATTGATGGTTCTTGCAAAAAGGACACTCAAGAAATCAATTTGCAAGCCCAATGGGAACGTTGCAATGATGTGGTATTATCTTGGCTGTTAAATTCACTTTCGAAGGATCTGGCAAGCAGCGTAATATTCTTTCAGAATGCTTATCTTGTATGGATTGATCTTCAGGAACGGTTTGACAAAGTCACAGGTTCGAGAACTTTTTCATTACACAGAGAAATCAGCCTGCTTCGCCAAGGTTCCTCTTCTGTTTCTACATATTATACTAAACTGAAAGAGCTTTGGGAAGAACAGGCCTCGTTACTCCCTCTGCCATCTTGTAAATGTAATACCTCGACTGTGTATGCCGAACGAACCCAGCAGCAAAAATTATTGCAGTTCCTAATGGGACTTAGTGAATCATTCAGTAACGCTAGAAGCCAAATTCTGTTGATGAGCCCTCTTCCCTCCGTCAACCAGGCCTTTGCAATGATTGTCGAAGACGAAGCACAAAAATTACTTGCAGACAACCCCAAGCCTGCGCCACTTGATGGGGTTGCCATATCTATTCGTGGACGAGGACGAGGCCGTGGGAGAGGGAGATTTGGTTCAGCCCTTGTCTGCGGACACTGCCAAAAAAGGGGCCATACTAAAGAAGCTTGCTGGGAGATAATTGGTTACCCGGCAGATTTTAAGGGGAACAAGCCCAAGACGAACTCAGAGGCCTCTGCACAACAACTTGGAACAGAAACCCCTTCTGACAGCGACAAAGCACAACAAATTGTATCTACCACCTTCACCCAGGAGCAATATGAACGTCTCTTAGATCTACTCAAATGTGATTCTGAAGGCACTGTCCATGCCCTTACTAGTACACAATCAGGTTTGCATTTGAATTGCTTAGGAGCAAAAACGCATAGTAGGTGGGTGTTGGATTCGGGTGCCACAACCCATATCACTGGAAACCTATCTCTTTTTGATAGTTATAGGGTTAATGATAGTGCCATAACCACCATTAAAATACCAAATGGGGACAGGGTGATAGTTAGTCATATAGGGACAGTTAAATTATCAAATGAAATATATTTACATGATGTTTTATATGCTGCACAATTAAAATTTAACCTTATCTCTGTCCCAAGGATAACTAGAGACCTTACATGCATGGTAGTATTTTTTCCTGAATATTGTTTGTTGCAGGATCTTCAAAGTGGCAAGAAGAAGGGGATTGGTAAGCTAGAAGAGGGACTATACATGTTAAAATTCTCAGAGCAACCCACTGTTTTGAATGTTACTAATATGGAAATATGTAAGCATGATGACTTGTGGCTATTGCATAATCGTTCAGGACATGCATCACTCCCTGTTTTGAGACATTTGAGCTTTGTAAAGGATAAACATATGTCGTTCAATAAAGATTGTGATATTTGCATTCAATCTAAACAAACCCGTCTCCCCTTTAATTCTAATTGTATTAAATCTAATGCATGCTTCGAATTGTTACATATGGATGTTTGGGGGCCTTATAGGACCCCTACACACCAAGGACATTGTTTCTTTCTAACTATTGTAGATGATTATTCTTGAAGCACTTGGATTTTTCTTATGAAGTTTAAATCTGAAACGGGTCAATGTATACGAGATTTTCTTGCTTATATTGCTAATCAATTTTCTGCCTCCATAAAAAGAATAAGGAGTGATAATGGGACAGAATTTACTAATCATGACCTTAGAGATTACCTTGCAGGGAAAGGCATAATCCATGAGACCTCATGCCCATATACACCCGAACAAAACGGGATAGTGGAAAGAAAGCATCGTACCCTCATGCAAATTTCTAGAGGCTTAATGATACAATCAGGGGTTCCTCTCAAGTTTTGGGGGGAATGTGTCCGAATGGCTGCTTACTTAGTTAATAGAATACCAACTAAGGTCCTAGGATACGTTACACCATATCAAAAGGTCTATGGAAAGGAACCTAAGTATGATCATCTCCGAATATTTGGATCACTAGCTCATGCCACAAATCTGACTACCACAGATAAATTTGAGTCTAGGACCTTCCCATGTGTGTTTTTGGGCTATCCAAATAATCAAAAGGGATATGTGCTTTTGGATCTGAAAAACCATAGTGTTATCATTAGTAGACATGTGACTTTTGTCGAAAACCGTTTCCCATTTAGAGAACAGAGAGGAACAAATCAAAGGGAAGTTCCTCCAGAAGTGAGAGATATGTTCTTATTTGATGATGAACATAGGATAGATCAATCACAACCTGAACTGCACTCACGAAATACAGAAAGAGAAGATAGGGACATTGCAATACCAGTAGAGTCTAGTGCAGAATCATACCATGACAGTCAGCATTCAAACACAAGGATAGGTAGATACAGAAGGCCTCCTATTTGGGCTAAAGATTATGTTTGTAGCATGATTACAAAAGATTCACATGAGAGTAACAGCCACTGTCTTTATCCAATTGATAATTATATATCCTATAAGAATATATCTGCTGCTCACCTTTGCTTTCTATGTCATATAGATGCAGTTGTAGAACCCAAAAGCTATCATGAAGCAATCCAGAATAATGAGTGGATCAAAGCCATGAACCTTGAAGTGGAGGCACTAGAAAATATCAAAACTTGGGAGTTGGTTCCTCTACCAAAAGGTAAAAGGCCCATTGGTTGCAAATGGGTCTACAAGGTTAAGTATAAATCCAATGGTGAAATTGATAAGTATAAAGCTAGGCTAGTTGCTAAAGGATATAACCAATAGGAAGGGATTGATTATCATGAAACGTTTTCTCTTGTTGTAAAAATGATTACTGTACGTATGACTTTGAAAATAGCAGCCATAAACAAATGGAATATATATCAAATGGATGTGAATAACGCTTTTCTACAGGGTGATTTAGAGGAGGAGGTCTATATGACCATGCCTCAAGGTGTTCATAGCAAGGGGGAGAACCTTGTGTGCAAATTGCGGAAATCACTCTATGGACTAAAGCAGGCCTCTAGGCAATGGAATTGTAAGTTGTCTATGGCATTAATAGAAGGAGGCTTCACTCAAAGTAAGCATGACTACTCACTTTTCTTTCGAACCTACAAAGATGGTGAGACTATTCTGATCCTTGTCTATGTTGATGATTTACTGATTACTGGTAGTGTGAAAGAAAAATAAGAGAGGTAAAGGATTTTCTTCATCAGAAATTTAAAATTAGAGACCTAGGTATTATGAAATACTTTCTTGGAATAGAAATGGCTAGGTCAACTAATGGAATTGTCATCTCTCAAAGGAAGTATGTTTTGGATTTACTGGCAGATTCTGGTATGAGTGGTTGTAAACCAATAGGCATGCCAATGCCTCAAAACTTGAAATTAGTAGGTTATCAAGAGGGAAAGGATAAGGAATCTGACTTGTTGCGAGATCCCGAGAGATATAGGCGACTAATAGGTAGGCTAATCTATCTCACTGTCACACGCCCTGATATTTGTTTTTCAGTGCAGGTGTTGAGCCAATTTATGCAACAGCCATTAAAAGTGCACATGGCAGCGGCATTAAATGTGGTCCGATACCTGAAACAAAGCCCAGGAATGGGAATACTTATCAGTTCAGGGGGAGATGTGTCAATGAGCTATTATTGTGACTCGGATTGGGCATCATGTGAGATGACGAGAAGATCTGTTTCTGGTTACTTGATAAAATTGGGAGGATCACTGGTTCATTGGAAGACAAAAAAGCAGACAACTGTATCAAAGTCCTCGGCAGAAGCTGAATACCGGGCCCTTGGATCTGCCACCTCGGAAATAGTTTGGATGGAGGGGCTGCTAAGGGAACTTGATTTGCGACAGGAAGGTCCAGTACCAGTCTATTGTGGTAGCAAAGCAGCCATCCATATTGCAACTAATCCAGTGTTTCATGAAAGAACGAAACACATCGAGATAGATTGTCACTTTGTTCGTGAAAAAGTGCAATCAAAATTGATTTGTTTAGAGCATGTGAAATCAGCAGATCAGCAAGCAGATTTATTAACCAAAGCTGTTACGAAAGAAGCACAGAACAACATTCTAAGCAAGTTGGGGGCAATAAATATCTTTGAAGCCACAACTTGAGGGGGAGTGTTAGAATGTATAGATATATAGTTATTGGGCCTATAGGGCCAGAGGCCCAGTAATATAGTTGGGCCATGTTTTAGTTCATTGTAATATTGCTTTGTATATATGTTGAGATCATTCTATGATCAGGTGTATGGATTCATTATTATGAAAATAAAATAGAGAAAGGGCATGTGTATTCTTGATGCCCTGATTCTCAAATGCAAGAGTTCATGTTTCCAATTATAACACTGACAAACAGATAATTTCACAATTTGAATCTATATCATTGAGATTCTTTAGAAGTTTTTAGATAGTGAATCATATACTCAGATATTTTTGTACATTTTCTTTGTTCTTTGAGATGGTGAATCATAAATTTAAGCCATGTTATTTAGAGATAGTTTTTTTTGGGTTTCTATAATATAATGAACCTTTCCATGTAAGTTTCCTAACCTGATTCTCCTATGGACCAGGTCTGAACTATGGGACTTCTAAGAAACAAGATTTGGGAAAATGAATGAAGTGTCTTGCTCTGATTATAAACTCATTACTGCTAGTAATATGAGAAGTGAAGGTAGAGGCAGTAGAAAGAAGAGGAAACGAGTACCATAGTATGCCAAAGCCAACAATAATGAGTTTCTATATTATTTAAACAAGTTCTTCATGCTTGTTGCCTGTGAAAGCCTAATTGGAAAAAAAAAATATGGGTGCATAATGTAGAACTCATATATTGTTCAACGTTGATTATAACTCCTAAGTTAGATGTATCCATATTGATCCAAACAAACATATTTGTCATGCTTTCATTTGCGCATAAATTTTTAAGCCGTGTGAAGATTTGAAGATACGTCCCGTGCATAGGGCCACATGCTCGAGCAGCAACTGAACATAAACAGTAAACTAAGATACACAAAACACAAAGTGGACCCCACACAAGCACAATCCTATTAGGGTCCTCATTAGACATTAGGTACCTCAGCACATCTATCAGTTTAGGAGTCCATCCCTCAAAACCACATTCAATTTGTTTTAAAAAAAAAATCATCTTCAGTAGCATATCTTCACGTGGGGCCTTTCAATAGTTCTTCAATAGTTGGAACAAGTTTAAATGAAACTAAGGGCCTGTTTGAGTTGGTGCTTGAGAAGCACGTTCACGCAAGATGAGACAAAACTCCTCTCATATACTTATCTCATACACAGTAAATTACATTATAAAAGCAACTTCTACCGCTAATCCAAACAGACACTTAAGTAAACATGAAACCATCTTAAGCTAGGAATTATGTTCCTAAACATACAAAATATGGAATCTATTAATTACTATTTAACTAGAGCATATAAATATTGTGACGTTTCAATTTAAAAATTAAAATGTCATTAAACAATTTAAAAGGGTGTAAATTCATCAAAACCGTTAAATTTTACTGAACACCGTTTAGGTTTTCTTCTTTTATAATTTAAGGCAATTTGGTCAAATTTAATGGTTTTGGTGAATTTTCATCCTTTTAAATTGTTTATTAGTATTTTTACCCTTTCTAAAACTTATTTGTGTCAGACACTTTTTCAAAAAACTTTGTTACTAAAATTGCATCTTAACCCAATTTTTTTTTATCAAAAGTTTCCTTAAATTCAATTTCATGAAGACGACAAAAGAGGACAATATAGAGAGAGAGAGAGAGAGAGAGAGAGAGAGAGACTATTGACACAGGAAATTGTAAAACAGCCAGTTGAGAATAGAGGTTCTTTTAAAAATATAAAATATGTAAAAAAAATTTTGAGTGTTTTTTTAAAAAAAAAAATTCTATTTTTTTTTATAAAACAATTGATTAAAAGTTAACAGCCAAACAAGTTTTAGTTTCTTTCTAAAACAAGAAAAAAAAAACCCCATAAACCCAACTTGTTTCATTTTATATCACCCCAACACTACAGAAAAAAAAGACTCTGTCGCCGCTGAAAGTCTAAAAGTTGCTGCTGAAAGGTTTTCAGTGGCGACAAAAAGTCGCCGCTGTTGCGACTGTCGCTGAAAGTTTTAGCGGCGACAATTTTTGTCGCCGTTGAAGGTGTAACACCCCAAATTTTATTCACAAAAAATATATTATAATTATTTGAATAATTCAATAAAATGGTGAATATTCATGAATTTAGATCTTGTGAATTGGAAATATTCATATTCATAAAGAAATGGGCAAATTAATTCAAAAATTGAATTAAATTACAAAGGGGATAGCAAAATCATAATTTTGCCAATTTAGCCCAAGATTAATTATTTTCCAATTAATTGGAGTTAATCTCAATTAATCAAGAAAAATAAAAGAAAATGCATAATGTGATTATTCTTAGTGGAATAAATCAAGAATTGAGAAATTAAGGGGGATTATACATAAAATCAATTATGTGAATTGTGGAATTATGCAAAACAATTTTTCTCCTTCCTTCCTCTCATTATTTTCGTCCATGCATGAAAGAAAAAGGGGGAAAATTATTTAATACATGATCACATGCCATATGAAGAAGGAAATGATAATCAAGGTTGAGTGCACACAAAAGGGAAGTATGGTGAATGCATGAAGGGATAGCTTGAGTAAAGGAAGGGAGATACTTGATTACATGTAAGAGATTGCTTGTCTTGTAAGATGAGAGGGAGTAGGGACGTTTTTTTAGGGCAAGCAAAAAGGGAGATCATTGATTCAATATAATAGAATTAGGTGGAGAAATTATGAGGAGGAAGGGAATGGTGACAAGTGTCACAACTTGGGCCCTTGATTAAATCAATGGTTAGGAAGGAAGAAGACTAAAATAATAAAACATACTCCTTCCTCTTTTCAAGTCACCATTCGGCCAAGACCAAGAGAAGAGAGAGAGAGAGTGAGTTTGTGAAATCTTGGGAGCTAGAGAGAAGAAGGAGCAAGAGGACTAAGGTAAATGTTGTCTCTTAAGCATTTTCCTTATGATCTTCCATGAAATCCTTCTCTAAACTCTTGTTTCTCATGAATCTATAGTGGTGAAGTCACACTTTGAGATCAAGAAGAGAGGGAGGAGGAGCTTAGAGTAAGAGGAAACTAAGTAGCCAAAGAGGGTAACTTCATGAACTTACCTTCTTGAGTTGTTGATAATTGTTGTTTGTTTTTATGATTTTTGGTTTGAGTTGTAAAATTAGAAAAGACATAACCCTAAGGTGTTACGCTGCCCAAAATCCTTTAAATCATGGTTAAGAAGCGTTTAAGTAAGTTAATCAAAGATTAGAAGTGGAAAAGTACAAGTTTTGGGAGCTAAAACACAAAACTTCATTTTTTCCATTTTCCCCTAATATTTCGGCCAGGACCAAAACTGGTGGTAGGAGTTGGATTTTCATGAAATAAATGGTTCCATTGGATTCAGTGGGCAAAAATAGGTGGGGTTACAGTTGGACACTTTTTCGGTAGAGGCCGAAAAAGCATAATTACGAAAACGCCACTGAAATCACTAAATAGGGACTGTCAAGGGTATTTTCGTAATTTGACAGTGAATTTGGTAATTTCGAGCCCGGAAATGGATTCCTTAGGTGAAAATAAGTCAGAATAGCCTTAGTCAAAATTTTGAGAAAACGTGTCATCGGACCGGGTACGGCGGGGCCAGGCCGAGTTCCAGGGGCATTTTTGTAAATTATCACCATAGACTAATATAACCACAATAAACATTATGAAAGAGTCTAAAATGATACTTGGCTAGGTTATGACCTATTTCTGGTACATTTAATATATTAGGACCGATTTGGAGGCCGGATACAACACGTTCTTCGAGGCATATTTAAAAAGGGGATATTAAAGCTTTGAGGTAGGGACATTATCCTTCATACACTATGCCATAGTTATATGATTGTGTGGATGCCAATGTTTGTAAATGCGCTTTATTAATCAACATGATTTGCCCAGAAAGGGGCCAGAAGTGTCAGAGGCACTTACACTGGAGTTGGTGAGAACCCAACCGGTGCAGAATAGTGGGGTTGGGCCCTACTCATGTATACATGCAGATGATATGTTTATAATGTTCATTAATTGGTGCATACATGGCATATATTATATTTACTTTTCGCATTTTCTATGAACAATAGCATGTTTCTACTGGGATTCTTCGGAATCTTAACCTATTTTAAATAAACACCTCAGCGGGTACCAGTGGGGCAAAGAGAAAAAGACATAGAAGCCAGAAAGTGAACGGCACGTGTTTCAAGGCAAGGACAAGAACGTGGTCATAATTAGTCTATTTTATGATATTTTGGTAAAAATTGTAAATATTAAAACTTCCGCTGTATTTTCTATTTTCGTCGATGAACGATATCAGAATTGTAAATGAATATTATTATCAGTATAATTGTACTTTTCTGTATGCCCATTGAATTCCGTCTTTATTACTCTTCGATTATCGAAATGGAAATGGGTGTTGATAGAAGGTGACTTTCAGCGGTGACTTTTGTGTCACCACTGAAAGTGTCAATTTTTTTTAAAAAAAATTCAAAAAATATTTTTCAAAAAACAAAATTCGAATTTAAAAAAAATTAATTTACAAATGTTACGTGTTTGCTCATCAGAGCGCCACGTGTCCCCCTTCTCATGTTGCCACGTGTCACCTCCTCATAAATCCTCCAAGTGATGCTCCTACCGTTCAAACTCGCAACCTCAAGAAGCCGACGCCTTCACTCACGAGTTTTTGCCAGTTGTGCCAAAATAAACCTGTGTCATATTATTAAATATTATTATATATATAATATTATCATATATATAAACATACATATATATAATTAATTAATTATATACATATAATTAGTTATTAATTAAATATAATATTATTAAAAATAATGAAAAATTTAATAAAAATGAAAAAAATTATATATTTAAATTAAACAATTTTTAATTAAAATTATTTAATAAATAATAATTAAATATTATTTTTAATATAAAATTATAAATATAATATTAATAACGTATATATTATTTTTAAATAAAATAAAATAATAACTAATATAATAATAATATCATAAATATTATTTTAGTAGAAAATATTAAATATAATATTAATAAATGATAATATAATTTTAATAATTAAGTTTAAATAGGATTATTTAATAATTATATTTTAATTATATAAATATTATTTTTTTTAAAAAATAATTAAAAAAAAGCTGAAATTAACTTTCAGCGGCGACTTTAATTGTTGTCACTGAAAGTGTGAGTTTCAACGGCGACTTTTTATTTTTAAAAAACATTTCTAATTTTTTATAAAACAATTGAATAAAAGTTAACAGCCAAACAAATTTTTTAGTTTCTTCTAAAACAAAAATTGTTTCCAAAACAAGAAAACAAAAACCCCATAAACCCAACTTGTTTCATTTTATATCACCCCAACAAGCATGTTCAAACTACGGTTTCCTAACTATAGCTTGCTAGATACTACTCTCTACGATCCTTGTATGACCTAATTAAATAGTATATATTTATCTTTAATATAAAATCTATTTCTTCTATTTATTAATATTTTTCTAATTTATCTTCATTGATACTCCCTAAACAATAATTAAGTAAAAGAGATGAGAAAATGAAAGAAGATAATTAGGATATTTTAAAAAAATATATTATATTAACTAAATTATCTAATTTTTTTAATCTAATTAAATTAGATAAATAAGTATTACATTAACTATATGAGGGAGTAATTCGTAACTAATATTCATTTCATTTAAAATTAAATTGGTCATATTTTTTTTTTGCCGGTTATTGATAGACTCTGACAAAGATTTTAGTGGCCTTGGCGGTGGACTTATCAAAAACCATTTGTTTTCACTTGTTTTCAGTCTGACAAAGATTTTTTTCTCGTTTGGAATAGTTTATTTTTGGATAATAAGTGTTTATAAATCGTGATTCACGGTATATGAGATAAGTATGTGAGATGAGTTTTATCTCGACTTGCATAATAAACACTTATATTCAAAAAATAAGTGTTCTTAAACATGCACTTGGTTAATGTATACAAGAAACTACAGTATTTGGTATGTATGTAAAGCCATTTGGATACGGCAATCAACCTTCTGACCAGTGGCATGTAATGTAAGCTTTTCTACAGTTGGGAGTTATGGGTTGGATTTTACTTGTAATTTCTAACCGTCAATTCTCATGTACCAAAAACAAAAAATCTTTAACTGTTAATAGTTATAACAAACTATTTGGTTTAGACCGGACAAGTTTTGGATTTGAGATTTTTGTTTCAAAATCCTATGTTGGTGTATTGTTATTAAACTTATGAGATGACCCTCTAAGTTTATTAACTTTGCATTTTTAACTTATAAAATTAAGTCCATTTGTATTTAACCTCGTGCTAGCATAAACTCTATTAAACTCGAGAGTTTACACATTAAGTTTTCCGCTTTTACATTTTTACCTTAAAAAATTATGTATGCACACTTTTAAACTCGTATTAGTTTGTTCGTTTTGATTATGTTCAATACCTTTATATATGAACTTCATAGAATTTTTTTTTGGATATGATAAATTATAAATTTTGATAGATTTAATTTCAATTATTAATATTTAAAATATATTTAAATTAAATTATTGTCATTTTTGTATTATTATTATTTATATACTTTTAGTACCTATTTATTAATAAAAATAAACTCTTATGAGTTTACGATTCAAGTTTATGATCCGAGTTCATATTCTTATCATGAGTTTGGTTAAACTCACGAGTTCGACAACTTTAAGTGGTACTATTATATTTAATTACCATTAGTTATTGCCGTCCTCATGCATTGCATGGAAAGTAAAAATCTAATTTTTAACTATCTTGTTTTATATAAGAAAATAATTTTATTACATAAAAGTACAATTATACACAAATTATTGGCCCTTTTTTTTCGGCCAACCAAACTATTGGCCCTTTACAAAGATGATTCGTACGAGGAGTCTATGCAAAAGAACTTATTGAAACAAACAGAGCGAAATTATACATAATCACATTACAACTTTATTGCCACAAAAGCATATTACGAGCTAAACAAGACGATCCTCCAGCAATTCCAAGAGCTCTATTTCAATGATCAATATAAAGATAAGTAAGCTCTATTTCAGGGACTTCATTGTAAGTTTCCATCAATCTTGCTAGAACAGGAAACTCAGACTGCAAGCATGATGAAGTTGGCTGATGAATTTAATCCATGCAATTCAATATATGATTGAAGATTATGGAAGGAACAGAAGAGATCAGATCAACCTTCTTTTTCTTTGGTTCTAGGGTTACTAATAAAGGAAAACTAAACTTAACAATGAGATATGAGGGGACACTCATCCAAAAACCACTCCACCAGAATCTAACAGCTATGGAATAAAACATCCTTTATGTTAACTTTTAAGAACGGTGATGGTGATAAGGAAGAAAGATTACACCCTAGAGCACTAAATCAAAGAGGCAGAATTATTACAGGGTAATACAAATCAGATACTCTAATACCACCGTACCACTCTTGGCCAAAAAGAGGGTATTAATGCAACAACAATGTACAGAACATTACCGTGTCAACATTGAACTTTGCCGCATTGTAGAGTTGAGGTGCTAAAAACACATTTGCCTACAGAACATTACCGTGTCAACATTGAACTTTGCCGCATTGTAGAGTTGAGGTGCTAAAAACACATTTGCCTGCAAATGATAGTCAATTTGTAGATAGTCATGCAACATAAAGTCAAAAATTAAACTCAACAGATATAAAAGCTACTCCACATGACCACATGGCTCTAGCTAATTCTATTATCATTCGCAGTCAGTGAATTGGGAATGAAATAGACCAGACAAGATGACAGAATTACACACAACGTATTATATCATAGAAAATAAATTAAGCAGCATAGAAAGGATATAAAAGCTATGACACTTGGTGTCCAAGCGCTATAGCATCCCTTCAGTATATAAAATAAATTAATTAATTAATTAAATGGTGAAGGGATCTATGGCACTTGTTGTGTAAGTGTGATTGCATCCCTTACTTTAAAAAGAATTTGTATGTAGTATAAAAACAAGTATATTTGCTTTAATCTAATAACCATTAATCCTTTCAAAATTAATTTATCTTAGACGCCTTATTATTATTAACCTTCAAACGCAACCTTAATTGATATAAAGTAAATCAAATGAATACTGACTACCATTATTATTATTATTATTAAGTCAGACAAATGAATAGTTAAATGAATAGTGCAAAAGTAAGACTAGAAAGTACAGTATATATTATTGTTTCCATCATTCACGTGAAAGCTAAGTGAATAAATGAATAGTGACAGTAAAGCTACCAACTTCTTAGCTTGTAATTAAATGAAAAAAAATTTAGATAAGTTAAAATACAAAATAAAACATAATCTAAATTATATTCCCCCTGTTGAAATAATTTTAAGCAAAATTAAAGCATTGGCAAATTAATGCCAAAACCGTATAAATTAAACAAGGAAAGAAGGATACTGGCAAATAATAAATAAATAAGGAAAGAAGGTGTTGAAGCTTACCTTAATTAATGGGGTGCCTTAACTAATAATCAGCTTACACGTCCTTAGCATATAAAGGAAGAATGAAAGTGATGAAGCTCGCTTTCTGTGATTTCTTCGCTATGCTGATAGCCTTAACTCTTAGTCTCTATGCGTGTGGTGTCTGATCTCTCGCTTTCTCCTTAGTCTAAATAATATATAAAGAACTTTTAAGACACAGTGGCCTTGCATGCTTGCCAAGGCTAGCCTTGGCAGGCATAAGACAAGGCCACAGTAGCCTTGTGTCGGCAGGCCAAGGAACACCCCTTGGCCGGCACTTGCCCCACCAAGCGCCGGCTAAGGTTTATACATTAAACCTTGATTGGGGCTCGGTGGGAAAAGTGTTGACCAAGGGGTGAGAAACCTTGGCTGGCGCTTGTTGGAGGCTGTGGCCTTAGTCATCACTTGCTCAAGCAAGGGCCGGCTAAGGTGCCTCCACTACTACAAAAAAGTAAAGTTGTGGCGCTTATAATTGCATTAGCTGTGGCGCTAGAGAAGTGCCACATATCTGGACGCCACTAAAAAAAGCTGTGGCGCTTGGAAGCGCCACAACATTTTAATTTTTTTTTAAAAAAAATACCCTCCTATGGCGCTTGGTGGAGGAAGTGCCACAGAAGGGGGGTCTCCTGTGGTGCTTGCGTCAGCAAGTGCCACAGGGGGGACCTACTGTGGTGCTTACGTCAGCAAGCGCCACAGGAGACCCCCCTCTTGTGGTACTTCCTCTAACAAGCGCCACAGGAGACCCCCCTCCTATGGTACTTCCTCTAACAAGCGCCACAGTAGGGTCCTTTTTTTTTTAATCTTTCTTTCTTTCCTGTGGCCCTTTTTTATGCTTCCTGATTGTGAAGCTTTATATAAAATGAGTGGCTTTCACACGTGTTTATCATCTCCACAAATTGTCAATCTTTCTATTTTATATTTCAACCTATTATATATATATATATATATGATTTTCACATTTAAAATTCAAGTTCCCCAACAAAAATGTTCTTACAAAATAATATATTTATTGTCATTTCCCCAACAATAATGTTCTTACATTAATACTCTACAAAGCTAACATAAAAAATATCACAATATAAGAACTTGATATGTGAACAGAGTACATCAACAACTAATTAAGTAAATTAAAAGATTACTAAAAAACACAAGCTTGTCGGCCAAAAAATTTAAACAAAGCAAAAAGGCAAATGAAACAAGCTAGGTTTTCACTCTTTCCTATTAAATTAGGAATAGAAAGTCAAACGTTATATGACAGTTTATCTTGACTAAAAAACATTAAACAAAGCAAGCTAGAATGAAACATTCTTCTTCTTACAAATCTATTAATTGACCAGCGCAGGGAGTGGGGGACCACGTTGGTGGTGCTATCTTGAGTGACGAGGATGAGCAAATGTGAGTGTGGAGTGGAGTGGGGATCAAATGGAGTGGGGTTCAAAAGAGGAAGAGAGACAGAGATTATGAAGAAAAGGAAACAACTAGGGAGAGGAGTGGAGACGGATGAAAAAAAAATGGAAAAAGGGACAAGAGAATTTAATGAAGAAGACGAGTGTGTGTATTTGTTGTGCAAGAGAAAGTGATATCTTTTACAGGGGGAGGGGCATCAACGCGAGCTCAGGAAGAGGTGCAGGGAATAAAAAGGAAAAAGGGAGGGAAAAGATAAAAAGTAAAGTTAAATGAGGGAAATCTGATTGACGGGAGAGTTGAAAATTCACATCCAGCCAATTGTGGCACTTCTTTAAAGAAGTGCCATAGCTGCCTTTTTTTCTATTTTTTTTTTAAATTTTGGGGACCAAGGGTGGCACTTGCCAAGGCAAGTGCCACCCTTGGGTACATACTAGCTGTGGCGCCTGGTCGACCAGGCGCCACAGCTGGGTCAGTTGGGCCAACTGTGGCACCTGCCCTGACAGGCGCCACAGTTGGCCCTACTAGCTGTGGCACCTGGTCCACAGGCGCCACAGCTGGTCCCCAAAATTTTTAAAAAATCAAATAGAAAAAGGAAAAAAAAGGGGCAGCTGTGACACTTCTTTAAAGAAGTGCCACAAAATGTGCGCCACCTTTCAACCATTTTGTAGTAGTGCTCACATGCGCCACAGTGGCCTTGGCAAAACGCCAAAGCCGACTATGGCCATGTGCCTGCCAAGGCCACAGGTACACCAATGGTGGAACATGCATGAAGGGACTGACTTTTTCGCGTGAGTTAATTAGTTCAGTAATGAATCATATGGAAAAAGGATGAACAAAGAATTATATGCTCTCTATCGTTTGAGAAGGAATTTACGGAGCTAATAGCCTATGGCTGCAAAAAAAATTTAAATAATAAATCTAGCTTTATAGTTAAAACAATATTTCCTAAAAATAACCCAGCTAAGAAAGTGTCATAGCTTGGACTTTCATTTTTCCTTTTTTTCTTTTGAATGTTTTGTGTGGCGCTTGTTAAGGAGGGTGCCACACAAGCCTAATATAAGCTATGACACTTATTATAAGAAGCACCTTAGCTTTTTAACTTGTTTTTTTGTTAAACAACTATCTATGGCGATTCTTTAAAGAAGTGTTATAAGAGAGGCGCCACTAAATCCTTATTTTGTGGTAGTGCCATTTCAAATTCTTAACAGTTATTGAGAAATAATTGTTACCATTTTATAAAATATAATGATCTTTAAAACTAAAAAAGGTGACGGCTCGATAATCCATGAAACCCTTTCTATATAAATGTTCAAAAACTGAACTCCACTTCTCCCCTTTCATTTCAACTTCTCAAAGCCAACTGCAAACTTTTGTTCTTCACCAAAATCATAGACAAACGTAAGAGAACTTCTGATTCATCATTTGGGAACAAACCAAAAGATGAACTCCCTTTACCTACAAGCATTGAAGGGTTCATCCACATGACCTACGAGCTCCAACATATGATCCAGGTTTACCAGTGAGAGTAAGAGTGTATAGACCAGTGCTTGAAGGAACATGCCACTCTCGTTCACTCTTTGAATGAGAAGGTGGACAAGTTACTTAAGAAGAAAGAATCTGATGATGCATAAGATTCTTAAAACATTTCCATAAATCTTTTTATTTTTACCTTATTTATTTATATTGTCTTTTTGTTATTTTTTATTTTGCTTGTAAAATGGTGGTTGCATAATCAAGCACCAAAATAAGAAAATGTCAAATACATAGTAGTTATTAAGTAACACTCATCACTTATTAGAATACCATACAAATATATAACAGTTGTAATTAGTAACTGTTATATATTGTCTCACCAAAATATTAGTTATTACGCAAAAATCATTATAAAACAACAAATGCCATAATGGTTTGACTTCATGATAACCAAGTACCCTTTCATTTTAACTAACGTCAACTACTGTTCAAAACCTTTCCCTTTCCTATTACCGATGATAATGCATGCTTCTTTATTCTCTAATGATCATACATGATAACCGAGTACCCATCATTACCTACCACTGCGCATGATTACTCTTCTTCAACTTCCAACATGTTCAATGATGGTTCGAACCTGTCACTTCTAATCTATTTAAACACCCCATTATCTTATGCTTTTTGCATCATTTCTTCATCCTTCTCCTCTGTTCTCTCAATCACCAAGATGAAACGCCAAGCTGTAGACTTGCTAGAAAATCTGTGGCGTAATACTTCTCCTCCTTCAGTTCCTCCTTGACAACATCCACCTCCTCTGCCACATCTGCTTCTGCCTCCATATCCTTTACTCCCTCAAGTGGAAGCATTGACACATCAAGCATAATGCAATGACCATGATGTGGAAGGCTAGCCGGATATTTGTTGAGTATGAACAGAAAGGCCAATATCATTCTTGATGAGTATAGGATTAGTCACCATGATCCTGATATACTCTTAGATGATCCAAGACACTCCTGAGTAAAGTATGATGTGAGGTATACTATGAATTTTTAAGCACTTTAGATTCATTCAAATTAAAGGAAACAAAAGTTCCAAAATTCGCAACAGACTTCTATCATCTATCTGAGGGTGATATTTTTGTTTTGTTTTATTTTTATAAAATATAGAAATGTAATTATCTGTGCGCTATTAGCCCAAAAAAAATTTAAAAAAATATAACACATCTCATGTTTATTAACAAAAAACTGTGATAAATGTAAATAAATAAATAACAATTCTTACGAATGAATCGTGATGTAAAGTCTTAAGCACGATAACCCAAAAAACCCTAACATTCCTCTTATAATTAGATGCCTGGAACAAAATACATTTGATACTTGTTTGTTCGAATGAAACCTACCAACATCATAATCCTACTACTCTTGTTGTCTTTTCCAGCTATTGAGAGTCATTTTCAGTAAAATTCCACCATAAGAAGCCTTCATTTGACTTCTCAGAAATAGTTACGCTAGTGAATACACTTGACTCTTGTCTTAATAATTGCCGCATGAGTTGCTTTTTCTTGCCCTAACTTGCATTTTTGTTCATGAGCCCTAGCTAGGTAGTTATGATTTCCCTAATCTATTTTGCATTATCCATTATGCATTCACTTTGAAGGCTTTGCTCCTATTAGTTGCAGTGTTCAACCTGGCTGATTGGGCTACCTTTGTGAAGGCACAACGTGATAAAGCATTCAAGGTGATATTAATTGCTTTTGTGCAGTTATGTTCTTTTACAAAACCTATTATTGCTCTAATCGAAGGTTCCTTTCCTATTAGAGGAAGTTGTCAACCCATTGCTTTAATTGAAGATTCATACTCTATTGTTCTTTTAGAAGTAACTTCTAGAGATATAGATCCCTAAGCGAATACCTCTCCTTTTTTTGAAGTACCCATATCTATAGAAGTTCTTCCAAAAGATCAATACAAATGTGATGAATAAACTAGTTCAGTTGTATTGAGAGTCATACATGATCAAGTGAATACCATCTTTTGTGAAGTCACGATGCGATAAAGCTTTCAATGTGACATGAAATTGCTTTAGTGAAGTTATGGTTTTCTTGGAAAACCCATTATTGCTCTGATTAAAGATTCCTCTCTTGTTTTTGTATTGAGCAAGTGGCACCAAGTTAAACTTATGAAATTTGACAATGTGAGATCAGTCCTAGACTCTTTAATGTGAGAGTTTTTGAGCTACTTGGTCTCCACTTTATCTAATAGAGTAGTACTTCCCACATTGAGTAGTGATACAATTTAGGGCAGAACAAGATTTTTTAGGTTGTGGCTAGAATCTATTGCACTCCTGACATATTTATCTAATAAGGTAAGTTTTCAACTATACCTTGTGTTGCTTCAATAATTAAGTCAGGAAAGCAACAACTAGGTGAAATATCTGGATATTTAATTTTTTTCCCCATAGCCTTTGCTTTCTAGGCTTAATTCCTATGAAGAGACACAATTAGAGGTTATTAGTTGTATTATCACATATATATATAGGTTATTAGTTGCCATTGATTATTCCCACAAATCTTGGAATGTCTGGATCCATCCCAAATTGTATGATAACTCATTGTGGGAGGTACTATTCTATTACATATAGACAAGTCCAACTAGCTCAAAAACTCTCGCTTAAAAATTTTTATATCCATGCATCACGGTTCTTATATAAAAACCATCATATATTATAAACATTTACGGTTCTTATTTACAAATCATTATTTACGTTAATAAATAAATAACAATTGTCTATGTGAGACCGTTATTTATTATCGGGTAAAGGTGCAAAAATACCATAAGGTTTTAACCAGAGTGCGCCTAGCACCATATACCATTTGAAGTGCAAAAGTAACTATGAACTTTGAAAATAGGGGCGAAAATGTCAATGCCGTTAATTTGATCATTAGTTTGACTAAAAGTGCAGACATGTAAGCTGATGTGGTGATAATAATGTCTGGTTGACAATGGAAGGAAAAAGTAAAAATGAAAAAACTCACATCCCCATTTATATTTTTTTTTGCCAATGACGTCCCAAATAATATAAATATATAAAAGAAATTAAAAATTTCTAACACTAACCATCTGCAAATTCCACGCCACCTCAGCCACAAGCCTGCACCTCTCCCTCCTCCTCTTCGACCTCATTCTCTATCACCATCCTCAGCCGCATCACCATCATCCTCATCTCCTTCCTTTCTCCCTCCTCAGGTTGTGAAGTCATCGTCGTCTCCTTCCTCACTCCCTCCCTCAGGCTGTGAAGTTGCAATGGTGATGGGCTCTTCCCTCTATCATGATTCCTCTCCCTTCCTCCCTTTGTCTCCCTATATGACTATGAGAGTGGTGACCCCTTTGAGAAGTCGTCACCGTCACCTCTCTTGATGACCCTCGTTGTCATCAATAGAGAGGAGAAAAGGGAGACCTCCAGGAAGGGGCCTTTGACAAATCCCAATTTTATTATATGTTTTTATACTTTATTTGAGGATTTTGTCATACTTATTGAGCTTAAAATGCCTTCTTTATGCTTAATTGAGATTAAGAGTAAATATATTAAATTAGGATTAAAAAGGGCAAAATTGTCATAAAAATTGTAATTACTCTTAATCATTTATTTTTAAGAAGATTTGATGTTGGGTTAATTATTTTCAATTGTAGGTACATGGAAAATGGGGTTAAAACTGAAAATGGCAGTTTGGGACTTGAATTTGAAAAATGCCAGATTGGTCCCATGAATTTAAGAAATTCCATTTTAGTCCACGAGTACAACACACCGTTTTGCCTTTAGGTCTGAAATTTTGACCAGGACGTGCTGAGACAGATATATTATGCATACAGAGACGGAGATCGCAGCCGCAACACACACATCGCATCTTCACTTTCATCACTTTCATCTTCCTTACCTTCTCCGTCGCCGGCGACTGTCACCTTCACCACCATAGTCGCCGGCGACCCTCTCCAACTCAAGCAAAACCTCAGCAAAGCAGGGGCAGCGATGAACCAGAGAGCTTAGCCGTGGGAGAGAGAGACGAGACAGAGGAAGATAACACAATCACACCACCCTCGTCCACCATAATCGACTTCACCTTTCATCGTTTTCCAGGCTGTGACTCCTTCTGCATCTGAATTCATTTCAGCCGTGGCTTGCTCTGACGTGTCTGGGTTTAACTTCAACTGTGCCTATTTCCTCTGTTTTGTTGTGGTTCAAATCCAGCCCATGAATTAAATTGATTTAGGCTAATTGGTTAATTTACTCTGAGATTTTATGGCTGGGTGTTTGAATCAGAATGGGATTATATTTCTTGAAGTTATTCTCATGATTGGTTAGGCAATTTTATGTTCTTGGGAATGAATTGGAGATGACTTGAGCTCATATATGCTTCAAAGAGGAGTTTATTTTATCTATAGCTCATTGTATTTGTATTTTTGATTTCTTAGGTTTAATAATTCATTTATATATTGAGACTATAATTTTAGTTATGTTTTATTCTATGGATTGAGTTGTTGTGATTTGGAATTTGTAATGAGGATTTGTACTCATCAATATATATGGTTATATATATGTTTCCTATGATTCTATTGCTTTCTATCTATTTAACATGATATTGTTGGATAGTTTGATTGAATTGGAATTGTAGCCGAACATAAATGCATTGCTTATTCCATAATCACTCTCTAAGGATTTTAATAATGCTTAAATGAATGGGTTCATGAGTTTAAGCATTAGACTCAATGGTAATTGAGGTTTGGTAAATTAGGAAACTTAGAGAAACTTATTACACTAAGAGGGCTTAATAGCATTTCAAGGATAGAGGTTCCTTTCTTGTGATGCTAGACTCATTGGTTAATGGGGTTTGGTATATTAGAAGCTTAGTGTATTAATTCCCTAAATATTTTAATTTAGCAAGGATAGTCATTGAAAATCATTTCCAAGAGCATCTTCATCATTTACATTCTTAACCCATTTCCATTACATATCAATTTTATTCCAAAAATCCAAAAATATTAGTTTTAAAAGCATTTTAGTTTAATTGCAACTTAGTTGTTAGATAAAAAGTTAAAAACCATTTTTAACTCATTTTATGTCAATCATTGCACTTAGTTTCTAGGTAATTAATAAAAGGCTCTTCGAGAGACGATCCAGGATTACACCCGATATTACAATCCTTAATTATTTTTGAAGAGGTTACTAAGGCACAAAGCCGACAAAGCCTATTCTTCAAGTGATATGCACCCTTGCCGTTGAGCGCTCCTTGAGACCCCGAGGCCCAGTTATTGCCTCTACTTCCTGTGACATCACCTTGAGTCTGAGTTAGAGTCTCCTTAAAGCTCCAATTTTTTAGTTGATGATTTCATAATGATTCACATGGTTTCTGACTTGAAGGTTCGAAGCGAAATTTCAAAATTATAGTTTATTTCTTCCATGAAATTGCGTAGCTTTTGGCTTCTTTTCCTTGATTCCCTTGCTTCAAAATATCAAATTTTTATTGAATGAATTTATGGCAAGTCTGAGGAGGTAATAGAAGACGATTGGAAAGAATAGGTTGGCATGGGATTCTTAACGAAGAGGATGATGCTTCTACGTTTGAAGTTTTTGGGTTCTTGTTTCATATTTTTAAAATGATGTGGAGATTTGTGTAGGTATGATATTATTTTTGCTTTGATTATATAATTTTGTGTAAACATGGATTGATTCCCGTCTTCTTCGACTGATGGTTTTGGGTTTGATTTGTCTCTTACTATTTTGATTTGAGTTTGTTTTATGGATGATGTGCTCTTGAAGGTTGAGTTTTGATTTATCTAGTAATGCAAGTTATAAAGGTCTTTGTGGATTTGAAGAAGAGGGGAAATGGTCACATGAGGAAAAAAAATGAGCAGAAGGTCTTTTTCTTTTTACCTATCTATATTAAAATTAGCTGAGTCATCATCCATGTCAGTGTTTTTAGTTAAACTAATAGTCAACTTAACAGCATTGACATTTTTGCCTCTATTTCCAAAGTTTATGGTTATTTTTGCGCTTCCGAAAAGCATATGATATTGGGTGCACTTTGGGTAAAAGCTAATGGGCATTTTTGCACATTTACCCTTTATTATTATTAAAAGTCATGGTTCTTATATAAAAACCATTATGTATGTTACTAAATAAATAACGGTTGTTAAAATGAGACCATTATGTATTATGCAATGATTATCATATATTATAATGGTTGTTTATGTGTGCCCATTATTTATTATCACAACATTGTGTATATCATAGCCTCACCAAGCCTAAATGCATAATGAGTGTTATATAAGAACCGGTTTAATAGATAGTGAATAAATAACTTTTATTTACATGTGCCAAGCATATATAGTACCCACATATATGATGATTCAGAGCTGTAATTTTTAGTCAATAATAACCGTCATATATCGACGATTATGTAGTAGTGCAACAAGTTGTTTTTACAATTTCATTATCATATTCTTCGTCCATCTTTAACCATCCAAAAGTTTAACCACTTCAAAAAGTAGTATACATAAAAGAAATCAAATGATACTCCCCTGATAAGACCTTATCCATAAGTCCTTAATATAAGACTCTTTATAAAATTTAATAAAATATTTATAATTAAGGAAGTATGTGAGAAAAAAGCATTTTCCCTGCCCTCAACAATAATTAACATAATTTATACTTGTCCTTAATTTCTCTTTATTGCATCTTGAGCAAAATTTAATATTTAATATGATAAGAAACCTTACTAATTCCCACTTAACTTATATTTTCATATAATTAACATATTTATTTTTATTTGAAATTTGGGTCATTACGTTAATGCAATAATTAATACAATATTTGATCAATAAGGAAAAGGGAAAAAACAGTTGCTTAAAATTTTCATGTTATTAAAACTCAACTTAGGTCAACCAATTAGACTAGTGAATCAATGAACTTAATCTTCTCGCCGATCCAATCAAGATTTTTGGACGAGTTGACCACTTGCATTTTATTTATTTATTCTTCCCTTATTGAACATGCAACAACAACATTTTGAGTTTAAGAAATAATAAGAAAAATAACAGTCCATCATTTTTATCGTTTTATAACTCTATTTTGTTGGATTAATGTCTTTTTTATTTAAATATTATTTTGATTATGACTGATCTGACGCAAGTTAACCTTGGTTTGAACTACTAATCCTTAAACCACTATTTCAACAAGTTCATTCACCAGTCCGATATTAAGTATCTTGAAATTTTAGACATTCTTTAAGTATGTCATATACATAAAACTACGCTACCCTCAAAAATTGCATCCTAGCCTATAGGATTGGAGGAAGTAACATGTAATCAATTGGGGAAAAATAAAAAAGTTGGCTAAGTGTACCTTATAAATAGAACTATGTACATCCTAAAAACTTATTCTTATACATAAGACGGAAGGGAGCAAGCGCAGAATGACAATCATATTTAAGAAAACAAGGTAAGAAATTTCATTGACAAACCACGATGCAACATTATGACTACAAACATGCGGGCGCGTGTTTCGATAGAATATACTGAATACTATAGGATGCCAATGTCTCTTTCAAACAATACTTTAAAAAACAACATTGTCAATGATATGTTGTTGAGCTTTACACATGGCTTCTAAAGGAACAACTTTTGACAAAGTCAATCCTGCTCCTTCTGTCATATCAATTTCTTCCTCACTTACTCGTTCCCATTCAAAGCATTGAATCAATAAGCCCAAAGCCCAGCTCACTGTGCGTTGAGCCAAGCCTGAACCTGGACATGCTCGTCTTCCTAATCCAAATTGCATTAACTTATTAGCTACCTCTTCTTTCTGAAACCTTTCAGGCTTGAAACACAAAGGATCGTTCCACAATTGAGGATCTCTATGAATGGCCCAAGCATTAATCAACACAATAGTATCACGTGGGATGATATAATCTCCTATGGTGCAGTTCTCTGAGGACAGATGTGGTAGCAATAGTGGCCCCGCAGGATGCAATCGAAATGTCTCAGATACAATGCTTTGAAGATATGGTAGTTTCAAAGCGTCTTGTTCATCTATCAAATGTTCTTGTCCTATTTGTGTGTCTATTTCTTGCCTTGCCTTTCTTAATATCTCCGGATGGTTCAATAAACTAGACATTGCCCACTCTAAAGTTACAGCAGATGTGTCGGTTCCCGCGAGAAGCATTACCTATGTATGAAGTGAAGCCATTTCAAAAGTGCAAAACACCTCATTTAAAAGCACTTATCATTTTTTCTTTGGTTTTACTTAAAATCAGTATTCCTATAGTACTTTTTATAAGGCAGAGATAAGATTTATTTTGATTCTTTTATAATTCACATCATTAAATTTTTCACATAAATGTGTAATTTTACCCTTTATTTATTATTGTATTAACTTTTGTACTCTTGGTATACATTATCCTTCTATCAAACACCTAGGTTATAATAACAATAACAAGTGTTATCTCATTATAAAGTCAGCTAAATGGATATTATAATACTATTATGCTTTAACTATAACCATATTTTTAGATAAATTGTTAAGTAAAGGATCCTGTTCAACAACCATTAGGATATCTAATTTGCTAAAAAACAAAAACAAAAACTAACAGCGCTTACCATAATAAGACCTTTGATGATTTCATCTGTATAATACTCTGGCTGTGTTTTCTGCAGAGTCAAGAGGTGACTTATCAGAGTACTTCCACTTGTGTTCCCACTTCGATGCTCGTCAACGAGTCCTTGTAAAAACCTATCAAATCTGACGCTAATAGCCTTGAGCTTCTTCTCCAAGTGATCTAAATCATACCATCTAAGTATCGGTAAGAATTCTGCAGGGTTATTTGCCCCTGCTAGCTTCATCAACTCCTTTATCATCTCTCTAAACTTACTTGCCTCCTCCACGTCACCAACTTCACTATCATCTCCCCAATACCTTTTACCTGAAATCATTCTCATCATAGTGTTGAAGGTCAGCTCAGAAAGCCTAGATCTTAGTTCCACCTTCGTAAAACCCTCGCCGGAATCATGAGCCAGCTTTTGTACCAGCCGCTTCATCTCGTCCCTTCGCATGTCCATGAAGTAGTTGAGACGGTGCGTGGAGAGGACGTCAAGCATCATGATGCGACGAAGGTTGCGCCAGTGGTCACCATATGGGGCGGAGCCGACGGCGGTGTAGTTGTAGCCAACGTATTTGCTGAAGAGGAACTTGGGGCGGTTGGCCAGAACGATGTCGTTTCTGGTAAAGCATTCTTGAACTGCAGATGGTGAGGAAACTACCACGACCAAACGGGAGCCGAACCACAGGCAAAATATTTGACCATAGTTTTGGGAAATACGATGAAAATGGTGGTGGAGTGGCTTCTTGAGCTGGTGGAGATTGCCGAGTATGGGAAGAGTAGGAGGTCCTGGTGGGATATTTCTGAATCTTCTTTTTCTGAGAAAGAGTTTGAGGGTGAGGAAGAAGGCAAGGCAGAGGATAGAATAATTGATAACGCAATTTGTGGACATATTTTTGCTTGTCAGTTTGATGATCCATGGCTTCACTTTATAGCGATAAGTGGGACAAGCAGATTTTATTATATTTTGTTTTTTCTTACCTAAGGTCAAATGAACTGTGCTGAATCGCATTAATAACTTCAAAATATCTTTTTCTCCATGAGGATAGCTTCAATTGTTTTTGAGAAAAATGTATTATTTTTAAATACTTCAAAATTCTATTAAAATATATACAAAATATTAAATAAGATTACAAATACAAAGCACCTAATAAAGAGGTATTGGTAAGCATCGTTTTCAATAAATATATTGCTAGAATTTTTAATATACTCCTATCATTAAAATAAAAACATAAATTTGCTACGGAATCAATTCCTTTGCAAATTTCTGACGGAAATCCGATCCGTCCAAAATTTGCAACATAATTTAAAATGTATTATGGTTAATTAATTGAGGGCAATATAAAAATGGTGGGACGATTTGTTGTGGCAAAAAACCGGGACGATCTGAGAACATTAACTAATTTAGTAAATGTGTGTTTATATAAAAGAGTATGTATATGTGTGTATGCGCTCGTTTCATAAGTCATAACAATAACATAAAAAGGGATGCGAACTGGATATATTGAGTATGTATATGTGTGGATGCGAACTGTTAATACACTGGATATATTCTGGATTTTTTATTTTTAATCTTTTTTATTTTCTTAAATTTATCTTGTTATTTAGGAAAAGTGACCTCCCGCTCTTCAGCAACGCAGACAGGCTGGATAAAGAAGACATAAACGTCAATGCACGGTTTTGGGGAAAAAACGTTAATGCACGGCATTGGACAAGTCAATGACTAAGTAAATGCTATAATATACAACACTTTATCTACCGTACATTTCTATGATCTCTCGCTATCACTCGGTGCTGCATTTCGAACAGGCAACGCTGCGGCTGAGATTATTTCTCCACGCCAGCAGGCCTCTCGAGAAGCAAGCTCTACCCGTACATTTCTAATGAATCAAGACCATCGACTTTTAAATCCATGCCCCCTTCTTATCTGCCATATATTTGTCCATTTTTTTATACTAATATTCTTTTTATTATATTTTTTTTGCCAGATTTTTTATACTAATATTCAACCCTTGTGTGATGCACGAGATATTTATGGAACAGTCGAGAGACTGAATTAATCATAACCTTTGCTTTAGAATAATTTGTGTTAAGTTTTTTATTTAATTTTGTATTATTTTAGAAATTCCAAGTAACATTGATTAGTGTAAGAAATTCTATATTATATTTCAACATTATCTTCAACCTAGCTTGGTCCCTCTCTCATGCACCTTTTATAAATTTAAGAGTAAAATACTCTAATATCCCTTATGCTTTGTCTTAATTACAGAGACCTTCCCTCTATTTTAAAAATATACACTTAAGTTGAATCCGTTAACTCCATTATGAATTTTTTAATTAAAATGTATTTTAAAATAAAATTTATTTACTAATTTACTCTTCAAAATCACTAATTCCCTAATTTTGGCTAAAATTGTTTAAGTAATTTAAGAGTTTCTTTTTTTTTTTCTTGATTTATTTTTCACTTTTGCAAACAGTTATCTATTAATTTTTTTTCATATTGAGATAAAGACTTAATTAATTTAATTAATGCAAACATATAAAAATTAATTAAAAATATGATTAATTCTTTTAATATATGCATACTTAAATAAACGTGTTTATAAATGTTTGTAAAAGAATGTATTTAAAAAAATTTAAATTTAAAATTTATATAAGTTATGTAATGTCTTAAATTTACGGTTTTAATAGCATATGGTGAACCAATCATGGTGTTGTGGCAAAAAAAAAAAAACAGAGAGAAAGAAATATGTTTTTGGACATTTAAAAGAATACTAATTATAAACAGGTTTCAATAAATATGATAAAAATTAAAAAATTTTATAATATAGTAAAAATTATCAAATTATATAACATATTGGAAATTTTGAACATACATATTAGAATTATTTTTGTTTGTATAAAAAAATTATTTTTAGGAAAATATAAATGTTTATTCATGTGTTGAAAAAGGGGTATTTTGATCAAAACAAATGTTTAATAGTCAAACTTAACGATCAACTAAAGGTTCAGTGAATGGAAATGAAATCTCAAATATGTGAGAGAGGTTTTTGTAACTTTATGTATTTTAATTTTAAGTGAGGTCTTCATATATCTTCAAAATAGAGGAGAGGTTTGTATAATTTAGATAAAACAAAAGGGTAGTCGATATATTTTACTCTAAATTTAATCCGTTTTTAATTACAATCAAATGTTGGCCAAAGTTTAATTCATCCCCTGCTGGTATGATCCCTTCCGTCATCCTCATTCCTAGTACTAGTGGCTGCTTAATCATCTTCCTTTTCACCATATAATTAACTTGCGAATACAATTCACAAGAGCCTTGTAGAATTAAACGGCATTAATCGGACCTCAAATACGTGCAGGTATTGGTATTGTGTGTTTAAATTACTTTTGTGAAGGAGATTATATTGTTGTTCTTTACTCTCTCCACGAAATAACAAATTATATATAAACGCTAGCTTTCCTAGAAATAGCCTCTAAATTGTTTTCATCTTCAAGTCAACCATCAAGTTTTTCTGTGACCTAATCAATTGGGAGTTTTATTTTAATATTCATTGATTATTAATTGTACAAGTAATGATATTGTCTGTCCTGTTATATATTTTAAATTCATGTTATTTTTTCTTTGGCACTATATATACATTTCTTAAAATAATATCATCATCTTTAACTTAATACGTTGTCATTTCCAGGTCCTAATTGGCGGCTAGACACACTCATACACACACTATAACTTTGTAAAATTATATAATTTGTTTAACTTATATATATAATCCACAACTTCAAATCCATTTCTTGAAAATAGACTCAAAATTAGTAACATTAATTCTCAATTCAATGAGCTAATATTCTCCGGACCCAAAACAGGAGAAGTCTTTATGTGACCTAGTCAAATCTCCACTTATGTTATTGAAAAAATAAATAAAGAGTCAATTATATTGATATCTTTTAGGCTTGTATTAGAAGGGAGGAGAGCCCCTTGATTATAAACCACACTATACTTATGAGGCTTCTAATGTGGGACTCATAACATAGTCACCCCCTTTAAGAGCCGACGTCCCTAGTAGCTCCACACCACAGCACTTCACTCGACCTCCTGCCGGTCAGAACCCGCTCTTTTTGTGAACATCAGACTCTTAAAGAAAGCACCCATATGATAATCACAAGTCTAAAGGGACAGTCAATCCCAAAAGGCTAGCCTATTAAGATGGAGAGCCCATTGAACTTATAAACCCTACTTTACTTATGAGATTTTCTAATGTGGGACACATAACATTATATTGATATCTTTTACCCTTATATGTTCAATCATATTTTATACTTTCTTGTGCTTTCTATTGAACTTAGAACCTGTTTGATTCAACACCATTGTATGCCTGCAATAGTAATCATGATTGTATTACTAAGATAAGAGTGTTTGGTTGCTCTTTAGCAAGGTAATAGAGTTTACCATGGTAATGATGATTATCAAAAAATTGGTAATCCTCATTCATACCCCCTCATATGATTCTCCATTACTATCCCATTCCATGGTTAAAAAAGTCCAATTTATCCTCTACTTTCCCATGTCTTTATCTCACTTGTCTCATTTCATTTGCTACATCACGCCACAACTACCACCGCCACTACATCCTTCTCCTCCACCTGCCGCCGCTGCTGCTACCACTACCTCATCCTCATGCACCCCATCGTTGCCATCGCCGCCATTACCTCCTCCTCCACCCCCACCGCTACCCACCCATCGCCGCTGCCGACTTCCTGCCGCCCCACCACTACCTCCTCCTCTGCCATTGCCCCCGCCACTCGTTCACCACCGCCCATCCACCGCCACCACACACTACCTCCTCCGCCGCCACCGCCACCCACCTTCACCACCACTACCTCCTCCTCTGCTGCCATCCCCATCAATGCCGCCACCACTACCTCCTCCTCCTCCATCCTCACCGTTGCCGACTCTTAATTATTTTTTGTACAAAGATTATATTAAGGGTAAAATAGACTTTGTGCAATATATTAATTTTAAATAATTGTTAAAATATTAACTCATTGCACCTTGTCTGAAAATCAAACCAAACACTACCCCTGTAATTAATATTGCATTGCATTACCATTGCATTACATTACACTGCACTGCAGGGTATAATGAGATCAAACCAAACGGGCCCTTATTTTCACTGAATATTTCGTCAATGAAACTATCTTTATGTACAATGTGTATTCGTTTTAAAAATAAATTAATATTTTTACATGTCATATTTATCATCATATCTTAAATAAATCATAGTTTATCATATTTAAAATTTAAATTGAAAATAAATAAAATTTAATATGTTTTTTAACAATAGTTTTTCAATAGTCATTTGTACATTATTTACAATGTTATTACTATTTTATTATTAATATTATTTTCTACTTTTAATTATTTTTAAAAAAATATAGAAAATGTGTGCGTGTCATCACATTCATAATTTTTCATATCAAATTAATATTTTTTTACATAAAAAATTTTGATAAGTTGGGTTGTGAACTCAAAAAAAAAGTGCCTAATTACTCACTCACACAGTCCTTATATCAACAATAATTTTTTGAGAAAATCACTGTAAGGTCCTAAAGATCATAAAAAATTACAAAAAAAGTCTCAAACCAAATTTCTCTATCAAAAAAGTTTCTAGGCACTGCATTATGATTAATTTGAAAATTGAAATTACTTTGTTACCCCCATTACATTAAAAAAAGAAAGGAATAACATATACCTTTTTTGACAAGTGCTTATATCTATTTTGACAACTGGATGAGCTATTTTGATAAGTTCATTTTCCTTTCTGGATAAGTTTTGAAATTTCAAGGGTAACTTTGAATTTCAAACAAATTTCATTAGTTTCTTTTCCAATTATAGATGATATTATTCTTTGAAACTCCTTATAGGTTATGTCTTCCTTTATGCATCTTGTTCTTACCAAGGAGGAAAATGAACTTATCAAAATAGTTTATACAATTGTCAAAATAGGTATAAGCATTTGTCAAAAAAGGTATATGCATTTGTCAAAATTAGCGCATGTAGTTCTGAAATTTCAAAACTTGTCTAAGGAGAAAAATGAATTTGTCAAAATAACTCATTCAGTTGTCAAAATAGGCATAAACACTTGTCAAAAAAGGAATATGCACTTGTCAAACTAAGGACATTAAGTTTTGAAATTTCAAAACTTCTCCAGGGAGGAAAATGAATTTGTCAAAATAGCTCATATAGTTATCAAAATAAGCATAAATAGTTATCAAAATTAGCATATTTAGTTCAGAAATTTTAAAACTTATCCAGGGAGGAATGATCTTGACAAAATAGCTCATCCATTTGTCAAAATAGGCATAAGCACTTGTAAAAAAAGGCACATACGCTTATCAAAGTAGGGACATTAAGTTCTGAAATTTCAAAACTTCTCTAGGGAGGAAAATGAACTTGTCAAAATAGATAATGCAGTTATCCAAATAGGCATAAGCACTTGTCAAAAACGGTATATGTTGTTCCTTTCCTTTTTTATTCAATGGGAGCAACAAAGTAATTTAACACTTTGAATTAATCACAATGCAATCTCTAGGGATGTTTTTTATAGGGGAATTTGGTTTGGGACTTTTTTGTAATTTTTTATAGTATTGGGACTTGACAGTGATTTTCCCTAATTTTTTTTGGGAGGTGGTAAGGGGCTTTACCTCCTAAGGAAGAGAACACAAGTTTAAATCTTGGGATGCATACTTGTTGGAAATGGTGAGATCCCTTTACCCTTTAAGCCTAAGAGGACCCTTGATAAATTAAAAAACACATATTTTTTTGGGACCGAATGAACAATGTTTTAACTTTTTTTGTACATAAAAAATATTTTCACTTATGAGTTTGTGAATTATGAGCTAAATTAATTCAAATTAAAAATATTACTGCCAAATATAGAAAATTAAGAGAATCAAATATCAAATAATTATATTCTGATCCTTATCATAAGTTTCGTGTAGGAAAACTGTTTGGTTTTAAATAAAAACTCTTTTTTAATGATATTATCATCTGGTTAAAGGTGTGTTGATGCTTCTTCTAATACAACTGTCTTCTTTGGAATTCAAACTCAAGACCCAGAAGGGATCTAACAGAGACCTACACCGCTAGACCAACTCTATATTAGTTGGTTTTAAACAAAACTCACTTAAGGTATTTAATGATCTTTATCAATTTTACCCTTATTTAATTTTCACCCAAAAAAAAAAATAAAGAGGAGAGAGATGTGTGAATGATTTATAAATGAAGAGAGAGGATAAATTTTAAGAAGGGTAAATTTTAAAAAACTAGCACCTTAATACATTTTTTAGTATGTGAGAATGAGTACAAGTGATTTATAATAGGGGAACTTAAAATAAAGGGCCTAGAAAAAATAATATTTATTATGAAATGCCATAAAAATTATAATTATTTAGAAGGACCAAACATCATAATATAAATTTAAAATTACTAAATTACCCCTATCAAACCACCTACATTATCTCTTGTATTCACAATTAAAAAATAACTAAAATTGAAATTAAAATCACTCATTGTTTACATGTGACATGATCGTATATATATTTTTTAATTTTTACTTTTTACCAAGTTTCATTTTCATGTAACCAATATATTATTTAATTAACAACGGTCAAACTTATATCTTTTTTAATTTTTTCCACCAAGTTCCATATCAATATAATCAATATATCGTTTAATTTATTAATATATCATTAAGTTGCCCATTTTATATTATCAATGTTGATATAAATTAAGCTCTTTTATAAAAAAAAACTAAACTCATTTCATATTTTTTTAGGATATAACAGATTATTTATATTTTTTAAAAAATTTTATTAACATTAAATGAATTTTTTTAACCCACATAAATTTCTTCTAAAAAAATCATATGAACTTTCTTGGCTTGACATATATAATAAATCATAGAAGACCTTGAGCTTTATTAAAGTTATATAATTTTATTTTTATTTAAAATTTTTGTTAATTAAAAAAAACATAATTTTGACAAAATTGAAGAATGTGTAATTTATTTCATAGATATCTAAGCAAATTGTGAAATATAAAAATTGAAAATTTTTTTTAATTTAGTGAAACATAGAATTTTTTTATTAATTTTAAAAATAGAATGTGGGACGTTATAAACAAATAGAATGTAGGAGATTTTGTTAGGGGCATTTTTGTATTTTTAATATTTTTTTTGTATTTGATCTTTATAAATAATTACATTTTTTATGGTCATTCTAAATAAATATATTTTTCTCCATGTTCTTCATTCTAATTTTCCCTTTATAATAAATATCAAAGTGGTAATATTTCTATCTATAGCAATATTTATTTCAAAATAAAGTTTTAATTATGTAGAGACCAGGTAATAAATTTCCCAGAAGTCGCCAATAAATTGCTTTTTCATTTTCAAGTCAATGATCAAGTCTTACGTGACCTAACCAATTTGGCATTTTTTTATTATTAATTCATAAATTAGTATTTGTATCATTTTGATGAAAAAAAGAAGCTTAAAAGATAAATCACATCAATCAACACAGAGTTGGTCTAATGGTGTAAGGACCTGCATGATCCCTTTAGATCTCGAGTTTGAGTCATAGAGGAGACATTTGTATTAGAAGAGGCAGCCACGAGCTCTGAATTGGATGACAGATTAGATGATAATATTAAAAAAAAGAAAAATCACATCTGTAATATCCTAAAATTCGCCCAAGGGTTAAATGACCCAAAAAGCAAGAGTACCTAATGGCAAATTAAATAATATTACCATAATCAAGGACAAAAGGGACATCTACCATTTGATCTTAAGATTAGAACTGGAAACCAAGATCAAGGGCTAAGATTTGTCCTTAAAAAAGCACGATTTCAAGATACAAATGGGACAACATTCACCTAATACACACACCTACCCACACTACACCACAAGAATTGGACACCTCACCAAACTCTCCTAACTCTCTCAAATTGTCGGCCAACACTTTGAAGGATGGGAATAAATATTTAGTCCATTCATTTCCTCATCTACACACACACACAAGTCGGCCAGCACCATAAGATAAGAGAAAAAGTAGAAGGAAAAATAAAAGAGAAAGAGAAAGAACTGAAACTTGAAGAGCAAAGGACCAAGAAACAAAGGTGGTCAGAGCTGCCAAGAAGGTGTGGAAATTGGAGAAGTCAAGTTAGGGTGCGAGCAAAATCAAGAGGTGAGTATAAGTTTTGTTTAAAATCAAGTATCTTCAAATTTGGTTGTTGATTGGTTGAGGGTTCTATTCGGTAAAAATGGGGCATGGTAAAAGAGTGTGATTTTGATGAATATGTGGTTACTAATGGATTCTACATGTAAAATTGTGTAGGGTCAAGGTATGGTTATAAATTTTGGTTCATTAGAATGAAAATATTAAAATTGGAACTTGAGTATAGTACTGCCAAAGTGATGTTTTTGGGAGACAGATTGCGTGTAATGTCTTTTTGATTAGACAAACATAGTCCAATGCTATGAAATTTTACAATATTAAAATAGATATTCTGGGCTTTAATTTGATAGGTAATATGAATCATTTGGACTAGTATATTGAAAGTTATGATTTTTCAAAATTTGACCTTGATTCTTGAATGAAATCTGTGGCAGTCAGATGGTGATGAGCTTTTGAATGACTAAATCTTGTTCAATGGCCATGAAACTTTCCAAATTTGAAGTATCCATCCTAAGCTTTAATTTGATAGATAATAGGTGTCATTTTGGTTTTTAGATTGTGAGATATGAATTTTTGAAGTTCAGTATTGCATCTGGAACTTTTTCTAGACCACTTATGATTTTCGATGATTCTGGAAAATATATCCCCGTACTTTGGAAGTGACTAATTTTTTCCCTTAAAGTAGACTTAATGAGGGTCACATAGGACTTTGAATCACTTAATTTGGAGTTTTCTAAAATTAATTATGATTTTTCAAAGTTAGATGAAAAATTTTGCCAACCTTTAGTCCATGTGAATTTAATGGGCTTTAGGCCAAAAGTAGTAAGGGTGAGGGTGAAGAATTAATACTTGGGCTTAGTGTAACCACATTAATTACTTAATTGGGCCTAAGCACTAACCCAAATGATAACCAACTAAGTATTATGAGTTATCAAGAATTGGAACAAGTATTGATTCGCCGTTCATAATTTCTAAACTAATAGGATATAACATCTGCCAGGGACACCCGAAAGACTGGGAACAAGAACCCAATTTGGAAAGACTACTAGGTAGTACCCTATTCCTTATATCATATGTACTGCTCTGTATGTATTCTCTATCATCTGTGCATGAGTGTAACAGTTAGTCCTTAGGCAGTAAGATCCGAAAGTACAAGTTGCACTGAGAGTAACTCGGGGGCAACTTGAGCCAGGTAAGCTCGAGGCAGAAAGCTCGTAAGTACAACTTGTATGGGACAGAGGCCTTGGGCTATAGGATCGAGATCACCAACAGTTGTGGTACTATGGTAAGAGGCCAGTTAGGTCCTTTGTTTGCTGCATATTGTAAGTGTTATTGCTTTAATGATTGCTTTACATACTTAGTATTCTACATATCATATGAGTGATATGTGTACTACTAATATTCTTTTGAATCTCATCCTTTTTCAATAAATGATGTACAGGAAAGGCGTCTAGCTCCAAGGGCAAGGAAGGTAATACAGATAGATGAAGGAAAGGCTGATTAATTATGGACTATCTGGTTATCTTTTATTTTGGATGATTGTATAATATATGAATGTAATTAAGTACCAGCTGCAGTAGCAGTAATCGCACTAGTTGTAACCAGTACGTTAAATTATCGACCAACGATCCAAACACAAAAGTGAGTTAGAATTGGGTAGTCAAACACTAAATGCCCATAAGTTAACCACCACTATGAGGGTTTTGGACTGAGAGCGCTCTGATTTTAATAAAAGGAATTAAGAATTGATGAGTTATAATGAAATCACAAACCGTATTGAGACCGCACTTTTAAAATATTTTTTGAAAACCCACTTAAGTGCAGGTTCGACCCTGTATTAAAGTCAGGAAATTCAACTATTTTCAAATGAACATTAGTCTCAGGTTTGAAGCATTATATGTTCAAACTCATCTAAAGACTTTGGAAATTAAGGTGTTACAACATCAATATTTTCCACTTCATTTTTTTCCAATAAGACATCCAAGGCTTTTCAATCTTTTGAGATGTGTATGTGCGTATGAAACTTTCCACCATTGCATAAACTTTCTTCATAACGTCTTGTGCTTATTGTGCTCTTGAGCTATATGAATATGAGAAATCAATATGATATAATATTAAAAAAAAAAATTTGTTGACTGAATAATTTTATTATTAATCATTACTCATCTACTCTTTTTTGACTGTATATTATTTTTTCAAAGAAACTTGAGAGAATCTTGCATACATGGATACTAGGTATTTGATGTAAGCTTAAGGAGCCAAAAGCCAATGCATACTTTTAATTTAAAGTGTATTTTTAAATGCAAGCATTTTTAATAGAATGTTTTTTAAGATACTTTTATCATTGAGAGTAGGATTTGTCAACACCCGTTTCCATTTCGATAATTGAAGAGTAATAAAGACGGAATTCAATGGACACACAGAAAAGTATAATTATACTGATAAAAGATTTGTTTACAATACCGATATCGTTTGTCAACAAAAAACAGAAAATACAGCGGAAAATTAATATTTACAGGATTTCTTCAGAATATCTATATATAAACGAATTATAAGCACGGTCTTGTCCTCACCTTGAGACACGAGCTAATTACTTCTCGGGGTCCACGCCTTTGCCCTTTGATCCACTGGCATCAGCTGAGATATTTGTTTTTGAAAAAGGGTGAGATTCCGAAGAATCCTCGTAGAGACATACAATCGACATATAAAATGTGAAAATTAAATATACAATGCATTAGATTAGGCAAAAATGAAAGTTTGATTCGATTCATATATATTTACCTCAGCCGAGTCACTGACTACAGCTAGGATTTCTGATAATATACCTCAACTGAGTTATCGACCACAACTAGGATTTTCCAATATACCGTTGTTGGGTAGCGAACCACAACTAGATACTGGGCCTTTAGCACGCAACCATATCACGAAATACAGTAACAAATACATATAATTATTCATATAGTGTATGAAAGATGGTAGTCCCTACCTCGAAGTTCGTTAAATCCCTTTTTCAGTATGCCTCAAAAAACGTGCCGTTCCGGCGTCCAACTTGATCCTAAAATATTAAATATATCAGAAATAGGTTATAAACTATCCAAGTATCATTTTAGACTCTTCTATAGTGTTTCTTGTGGCTATATTGGCCTATGGCAAAATTTTGCCAAAATGCCCCTGAGACCCCGGCCCAGCCCTACCGTACTTGGCCTAATGGCATGTTTTCCCAAAATTTTGACCAAGGCTATTCTGACTTATTTTCACCCAAGGAATTCTTTTTTGGGCTCAAAATTACCAAATTTAAGGTCAAATTATGAAAATACCCTTGACAGCCTCTATTTAGGGATTTCAGTGGCGTTTTCTTAATTATGCTTTTTCGGCCTCTACCGAAAATGTGCCCAACTGTAACCCCACCTATTTTTACCCACTAAATCCAATGAAACCATTTATTTCATGAAAATCCAACTCCTAACACCATCAGTTCTGGTTCTGGCCAAAATTTTGAAGGAAAAATAGAAAAATGTAGTTTTGTGTTTTAGCTTCCAAAACTTGTACTTTTCCGCTCCTAATCCTTTATTGACTTATTTAAACACTTCTTAACCATGATTTAATAGAATTTGGGCAGCATAACCCCTTAGGGTTATAGCTTTTTCAACTTTTCAACTTAACAAAGAAACTTGAAAAGTCAAGAACCAACAACAACATCAATACACTAAGAAGTTGAGGTTTTGGAGATTATCTCTTGATTCTTGGTGTTTCTCTCTCTAAAACTTCCTCCCTCGTTGTCCTCAACATTGAAGATTAGCTTGCTAAACCATGATTTCCATGAAGAATAAGAGATTAGAGGATGAATTACTCAAGATAGGAAGCTTAATCACTTGCACAAGTTCTTACCTTAGATCATCCTTCCTCTTGCTCTCTAAACCTCCAAAGGACTCACAAACTCACTCTCTCTCTTTTGCTTCTTGCCTTGGATGAAATGTGCATGAAGGAGGAAGGAGAAAATGTTTTATTAACTTGGTCTTCTTGATTCTTCCTTCCTCTTAGCCTTTGATCTCATCAAGGGTCAAGATCACACCACCTAACTTGCACACCATTCCTCCTCCCATACCTCCAACCATATCCTCTACTTTATGCCATGCCTTCTCATCACTTGCTTTCAATTGGGTTTGAACTAGATTTTCCCTTGTCTTGCTCCTCCAAAAACCGTCCCCCTCTCTCTTTAGTTAGCCAAACCAATTCCTTTCCCATCTAACCAACTAACACTAAATTTCATGTAGCATTTTGGCATGGGTTCTTGGAATTTAACTTTTATCCCTTATTTTCATGTGTTGGCAAAATTTAGGGGAAAGAATAGGAGAAAAATATTTTTCATACATTCCATAATTCATATAATTGAATTATGTATAATTCCCCCCAATTTCACAATTCTTGATTTATTCCATCAAGAATAATCCATTTGTACATTTTTATTTATTTTCCTTGATTAATTGAAGCTAACTTCAATTAATTAGAAAAATGACTAATCTTAGGTTAAATTGGTAAAATTTTGATATCACCTTTGTAAATTAATTCAATTCTTGAATTAATTTACCCCTTTCCTTATGAATATGAATATTTCAAAATTCACAAGATTTAAATTCGTAAATATTCACCATTTTATTGAATTTCTTAAATAATTATAATATTTATTTAGTGAACAAAATTTGGGGTGTTACAGGGTTAATTACAATTATTCGATTATTAAATTTCAATAAATGATTTCATACATCATAATGCTAAAAGAAATTATCAAATCAAAAATTCATAAGTTACATCGCTAGGCCCCACAAATAATGATTTATGAAGAAATGATCTCCCTGCTTCGTTGGACACCGTATGTTCCTTTCTTTTGCGCTCTGAATATATATTGCTCTGGTCTTTAGTCTTTAATATAAAATAAATTTATTTAATTTGATTATATTAAATAAGTTAGTTAAGTTAATTAATATGATATTTATCTTTCTTTTTTTTTTGTTAATAGAGATAAATTAAGAAAAAAATTGATAAATATAATAAATATGTCATATATTAAAGATAGGAGAGAGTATAGTCTATATAAGCAGTTTTAGTCATACAACCTGTTATTCTTATATAATGTATGAAACGTTTGTCGGCATTGTATAACCCATTATAATGTTCCTTTTAACTAATTTCTTTTTCCATCATCCATTTCCAAGAAGAAACCTCTATATTGTTTTCATTTTCATGTCAACGATCAAGTCTTTTTAGATTTAAGTATATTTGACACCCCCTTTATTCCAACTTCCTTTCACTTGATTTATTGTCAATAAGGTTACCTATATATAATATATATTTGTTAACAAATAATCTACTAATTAACAGCTCATGTTCTTCATCATATGTAAAATAAATCATGATATTGCATTTAAAAATTAAATAAGAATAAAGGAAAGTTTTAATAACATGTTCTTTTGCACAATAATAGTTATATGCTTGGTAAGGAAACCAAACCCGATTTAGCAAGCCAATGGACCAATGGACTAGTGAATCAATTCCCAGAACGATTGGGTTAAGAGTTTTGAACGGGTTGACTTGATTGGATTTATTTTTTCTTCCTAAGCCTAAAACAACATCATCATTTTGAGTTAAACAAAAAGGAGGAAATTAAATTTGTTCTTTAATAACTCTGTTTTGTTGGATTATATGTTGTTTATATATGAATATTTTATTTACTTATGGATTAATTTCTTTTATATTTAATACCTTGGCTATGTGAGACGAGCTCTAGTGATGACGGATTAAGGATCCATTATGAGGGCAGAGCAAGTACTCAAAAAAAGTGAATTGCTATTACATAGTTATTGCTTCTTATATAATTTATTTTTAATTTTGATAGAAAGATAAAAACAAATAGTCTCAACACACATTCATATTTCTTTTTTCCTCATCAACGTGAAGTTTTTTCCATGCCAACGAGTAAGGGGGGCCCAGCCAATAAATCAATAAAATATGAAAGTAAATAATGTAAATAATAGGAAGGAAAATATTTAATTATATAGTTGACGATTTCAATTTTGACTCTCCATCTCTACAGGGCTAAACATATGGGACATTGACTTAAACCTTATTTGAGAAAACAGTGAAAAATCATATTCACATAAATCAAGATAAAATTTATCTCATAAATTTATCTCGTATATTATAAATTATGTTAAAAAAACAGTTTTTACACCTAATCTAATTTAGTCGTTAGTGTAGTGCCCTTTCGTCTTCTTCTCTATATCTCACAAATATCATGCATATTAGTCCAAACAAAAATCCACGCATGCTTTAGTTTAGTCAAAGAAGGCTGTGCTAAAGTCTGAAAGCAGTACTGTGTCATCTCATATCTGTCTGCCCAAGTGCCCATAAAAGTTATCCCATTTGGCCCCACCTAATCTAAGAGATGACATTTGTCGTGAAAGGAGCTATTGTGTTGAAAACAAATGAAAATATAATGTATATTTAAAAACTCATAAACCCCAATTTTATAACACCCATGAACCCCGTGAGCATATTGAAAATTTGACGAATAGTGGGAGATAACTGTAGGACCCAAAACTCGTTCTTTGGACCTATGCGCCGGTTGAGCCCAATAGCGGACGGACCCGTTCACCTATTGCCCAAGGCCGAGTCTGCCAGCTCTCCCCACCACTCAGTCAAGCCTACTACAAAGCAGGTGTTCAGATCTACAAATATAGCAACCGCCTCTTAGATCTACTCAGGGCCACGAAAAACGAAACTAACCTACCAGCTCAGTTAGTCTAGAGCTATAAAAAGGAGTTGCCATATTCACTGAAACACACAAACTACTCTTCTCACACTCACTTTTATACATTGTGCTCAACATAATCGGAGCTCTCTCATTTTTGGTTCTTTATTCACTGTCTTGTACCCAATAAAGATCAATAATACAGCGCCCTCTTCATTTTCTTATTCTTCATTCTCATAACAATTTCCTGCTTTGTTCATTAATCTCTCTATTGTTGGTCCCCTTCTTCACAAAATTTCCTTCTTGCAAATTATTGCACAAACAATTTGGCATCAATTGTGGGGACTGGCAACGGATTTCAACAGGATTATCTCATTATTGCTCGTTCTTAATCATTTATTGTGGCAGGCGTACCTGCCATGGAGGATAGACCTCCCAACGTCTAGGGACATCTCGAAGCACCTGCAAGGGAAGATAGACCTACCAATATTTAGGGACGTTTTGATGAAATGGCTACCTTAATACAAGAACAAACTCAGCAGATCTCAGCTCATGCAAGTTTGTCACAGGACAGCAGGCAAGGTTCTGAAACTCGAACCGGTCTCTAAACTGGTTGAGGTATTGGATCAAGGGTCAGTGGGTCAGATTGGCACTACTACAAAATATTGCTTTTACGACTCTAAAGGACATCCCTTTTTAAAAAAGGACGTAAAAAATAAAGGCGGTGGCATTTTTATAATTCTGAGTGAGATTTGAATAGTTTTAGACGTCCCCAATTCAAAAAAGGACGTCTAAAGTCACTTTAGACGTCTCCAATTTAATTGGGGACGTCTAAAGTTAAATTTTTTTTTTTAAAATCAGGAACGCCTTTTGGTCACTTTAGACGTCCCCAATTTAATTGGGAACGTCTAAAGTAAAATTTTTTTTTTAATCAGGGACACCTTTTAACGTCCTAATATATATCCCTTAAATATCAATGTTATCAGGGACGCCTAATATAATATCAGAGACGCCACTTTAGGCGTCCCTGATTATTAATAAAAAAAAAAACTTTAGACGTCCCCAATTAAATTGGAGACGTCTAAAGTGACTTTAGACGTCCCTTTTTGAATTGGGGACGTCTAAAGTAAAAAAAAAATAAAAAAAAATTAACTAAACAACTTTAGGCGTCCCTAAATTAAATTGGCGACGCCAAAAACAATTCAAATCTGTACTGACAGTCTTTATTTGTCAGTTTTATAGATCCATACTCTTCTTTCTCATCAACGCAACCACTATCACCAAACATTTAACTTTTACTTCTTCTTCTTTATATGCTGTTGTTTCTTCTTTTATCTCTCTTTATTTTCACCAGATCTGTAATGCTTACCACCACGCATTTAACTCTTGCTTCTTCTTTGCTCTCTCTCTTTTTCACCAGATCTATTATGTTTCTTACTATTTTATCTTCTTTCTCTTTTTTTCTTTGGATTTCCCTTCTATTTTATCTTCTAACTCGTGTTGTTATGGTTTGTAGATCGAGACTCCAAAACATGCTTCATGGCCACGTTCCCACTGAGAAAATGAGGTACATCTCTCTCTGTTGCTCTTCTCTATTCATTATTATGAGAAAATGAATTTTAATAATAGAAGAAGATAAGTTTTTCGCAACTGATTCATCTTATTGTTATCATATTCTGTTTATGAGATTTCAGCTCTAGAGTTATTATTGTGTAGATTTTGGATTTGGAGTTCAGATACTAGATCTGTAATTTTATTGACGATGATATGTAATTTCTGATTTTAAATACTGTTTAGTCCAGATCTGTGATATAAACAATTTTTTTTTAAAAAAAGCACTTTAGACGTCCTTTTATCTACGGACGTTATTGCCATTTTTTACTACGTCACTCACATAGACGTCCCCTTGTTTTCAGACGTTAAAAGGCCTAAAAAAGGGGACGTTAAAAATATTTTTTGTAGTAGTGTGGAGTCAAACCGGTGAAGAATAAAAACTTAAAATAATTTAAATTCTCATCATACCATATAAATACTAAATATCAATTTAGCACCTTAAATTACTAACAAAATAATCATATAGTAATCTAACATCATATAATTATCTAACATTCTATACAATTTTTTTGGACGCATTCTCATCATAATATTAGTCTATCTCCATTTACATAATTACTAAATATTCTTCCTAAATTGATTTTAATAAAAGTACTCTTTAAAAATATTTTATTAAAGAATAACAATAACACACACACAATGGAGGTGGAAAAAAAAAGATCTGACCGTTTCTTCCTCTTCTTTATAGAACACTATTATTTATTATACATTTGTTTTTGTCATATTATTTATTATACATTTATACTTTATAATTAACTATATAGAGTGATGATAGACAGCTAGATCATGGGAGAATGTGTAATTTTCTTTGAAAACCGAAAAGCAAGGGAGTATCAAGTCTTCCAAGTAAACACGTCTTGTCTTTTCAAATGCAATTTTGTTTGCTTTTCTTCAGGCTTTTCTGTCTTCTATCTCCAGTAACAACTTCACCAATATGATGAACAGCTTCAAACCCTTGATCCCGTCATTCATCAACATGAACAGCCGCCGCCACCAACCTCCCACTTGTTCCTGTTGCAATTTGAGTCTTTGATCTGTCTCCTCTCGGTGATTTCCTGCACTCCTTTTTTTCCTTTCTTATTTCTTCGTCCACTTCGTTTTCTACATATCTACTCGGTCTCTTCTATTTTCTTCACGTTTTCTTCTTCTATCATCATCAATTCAGTGTTCTCTTGCTTTTCTCTTCTATCTCCATCATCTTCAAGCTTTCCTTTTTCCCTAGTAAAACTTCGAGGCAGGGTCCATCTAAAGGGGAAAATCAACTCGGTGACTCACCCGAGTCACGCCCGAGTCAGCCGAGTTAACCTCGAGTCAAGTGTAACCCCGGTCTGGTGACTTACCCAGACTGGTTGGGTGTCTGGTTCGCCGGTTTTCAAGTCGAACCGGCCAGTTTGGTCCAGGTTTAATAACCTTGACAGTAGGAACAACTCCAGCACCTGGATGGTGAGAATAACCCTTTATGGGAGCAACAAGCTTCACGCTCCTCACAGGTCACCCCTTCTCAAAATAGTTTTAGACCAACATCGTTCCGCACGTGCTCTTATAGGAGACTTATGCAACAAACCATCCAAGGGGGTAGGTAATGTAAATTATACTGAAAAGCATACTGACGAACCTAATGGCACAGGTACAAACATGTTGGTTAGTGAGACAAGGCGACGGACGAACCAGCCTATGGCAAGCAACCTATAAAACTCTAGAACGTCAAATGACAATAGGTGGAACCAAAGATTTTAGGCATTATAAATGATGATACTTTGTCTCCCTGGCGTACTATCCTCGATGAAAAAGAACATACCAAATAGCTTCGCTAATTCACCATTCATGGATGACATCGTGTTGGTCGAGATGCTCAAGAAGTTCACATTCCCAAATGTACAGCTATATGATGGTTCAATGGACCTAGACAAACATATGGCCCACAACATAGATACCACGAGAGGCGCAGGAAGCTTGATGTGTAAAGGTATTGGATCTAGCTTAGTCAGACCTATGTTGAGGTGATTTACTAACTTACCAACCAACTCAGTAGGATTGTTTGCTAACTTGAATGACTTGTTCGTACAACAACTTTTTAGTAGTCGAAAGCTTGAAAAATAACCCAATGATATCTACCAAGTCGTTTAGGGGAAATGGGAATCATTATGAGACTATGTTAGCCGATTCAGCAAAGAAAATAATCAACATAACCAACTACAAGGCACAAATCGCCATTGCTTCATTCTACAAAGGCTTACTTCCTAACTCTGATTTATATAAGGAACTAACCAAATATACTTGTCATACCATGGATGACTTACTGGTTCGAGCTTTTCCCAAATCAAGTGGGAAGAACTCGAAGTGAATACCAATCAATCCCGCCACCACGATGATGAATCATCAGATAGAAGAAGTAGGAACCCAAGACTGTCCAACAACAGTTGGAGGGCATAACCATACCCGATGATGCGCCATCTAAACAATCTGGCTGACCACTAACCAGGCTCCCATCACTAGCTACTACGATAAGTACTTTTAACATCACTAAATAACGTCCATTTTTAAAAAACAGACGTAGTAAAATAAGGCGGTAGCAATTTTGTAATTATTCAAACTCTTGTTACATTTGTTTTTTTAAAAAAATGTCGTTGTAAAATGAGGTGGTGGCAATTTTGTAATTATTCAAACTTGTTTTTACTTCTATTTTGAAAAAACAGACGTCGAATGTGGTAATTTTGTAATTGTTTGAACTATTTTTTCAAATCTGTTTTTAAAAAAACATATGTGAATTAGCTTTTCTACATCTGTTTTAAGAAAATAGACATAGAATGTCAAAGCCTGTTACTTCAACACCACCAACGCACAAACCTTATTTTCTGTTAGGCTTCACCTAATATGGCTGATGTCACCTTGCTCTCTGTCTCATCCTTGCCGCTGCTTGCATCATCGCATCGTCATAATTTGTCATAGGATGTTGGCTTTATCCTTGCCACTGCTCCCAACATCGCGTCGTCATAATATTAGACCTTGAGGAATGGATGTTCTGAACTTTCCTTATTATGTTTTGTTTTGACCTAATTCTCTTCTTATTGGGAGCGTCATCTGAAGCTATGAAATTTAGCCCTTGTTTTTTTATTCTTTTGCCTATTAACTATCAAGGAAAAATGGACTTTGTTATATATTAGCATACAAAGCAATAGATGCTCAGGTATGTTAGGAAACTAGATCGTATATTTGATTGAATTGGGGCCATCTCAATTTATTTCAATAGAAACTATTGCTTTTTCTTCCTTGATGGCAATCTCAAATCTCAAATATACTAACAACTAGTTGGTGTAATAAGTACATTGCGAAAAACCTAAATAACAAGTTAATTTGCACAGTTTTACTATATATATTTGTTAGATATATAGATAGATATTAATAGAAACAGGATTCAACACTCTGTACATTATGCCTACATTAGTCTATAACTACATGTTGACTTTAGGTCTCTAATCCTTGTAAATCACAAGACACATTAGTTGTATTTCTAACATTTACTTTACTATACCTTTGCAGATTTGCTTAGTTTGTATTTCCTAACAACATATATTTTTTATTATCTAAATTTCTCTGCTAGCTATAAAGTGCATACTCTGGTGTTTTTGCAGATGGATGAAACTTGTAGAATAGAGCTAGAATTTTTAAGTGAGAAGATTTTGTTGTAAATCCCTTATCTTATTTTCACCAATTTTCATAGTGTTTGCAGAAAATGATACGCAGCTCGGTGGGAAACATAGGAATAGTGTAAATATATTGATATTATGTACATGATTACAGAACAGAAAGTTCCCCCTAGAGGATTCGTACATGATAATTACCATCAATGTAGTCACACAGGGCTATTAGGGTGTCTAAACCTGTCCCAGCGAAATGGAGACATCTTCCCGTCTTTATTCCACTACTGCAATCCCCTCGTACGATTCTCTTCTTTATTCTCAACATATCTTCTATCTCCTCCTGTCTTGTATCCCTTTTACTAAACAGAAACAATTCCTCAATCTAAGTGCAAACAGCCTGGGCTCCATATTCGATCATCAAGGTGCCACTAGCTTTTTCTCAATGTGGCTGAAAACCCTAGGTGTTCCACAACGGATTTTGAGCTTCCAAAACTTGTGAGATTTCTTCTTCTTTCTCTCTCAAGAAGTTTAGCTGCTCTCTCTCTCTCTCTTCAGGCTTGGTTCACATCAGTTATGGTTGTACAAGAAGGAGATAGAGTGTTTTATCATGTTACTTTATATTATTTTATACATTTACCAAATTTCCAAAAATTATAAAAATTACTTTACGTACATAAATCTCATGTACGTGTAACCTTGCTCATTAAGCCCAACCAATATTTCCTTCTTCATGGCACATGTAGGAGACACCTAGGGGTCCCTCCCTTTGGTCTCAATTGGCTTCACAACTTGCTCCGGTTACATAGATACGTAAAGTCCCAATTTTGGTCAAAATTGCACTTTTTGCTCAAAATTTCCATAAATTCATATTTAATTGACCAAAATATTCTAAATATATTTTTCACCTTTATTTTCCTTAATTAATTGAAATTAACATCAATTAATTGAAAAATAATTAATTTAGCACTTATTTGGCAAAATTACAAGTTTGCCATTATATTTTTCTCTATTTTCGGATTTTCTGGCAGTTTTTCAACCCAAACTTTGAAAAATCATAACTACAGTTGTAGACCTCATATAGGAGCAATTCTAAAGGCTATAGAACCCTTATTGAGTCTAGTCAAGAAAAAATATAGCCTTTTGCCAGTTAGAAGCATATCATTCCCAAATTTTTAGCTTTTGGAAGATATTCTAGAAACTTTCCAATTTTTTTGGGCTAAATTCAAAAATTCACAACTTTTTGTATATAGCTTTAAATGATTAATGTGTAGCTATAAAATTAAAGCTTAGGATGTGTACTTTCACCCTGTAAAATTTCATAATTTATTGATATCACTTGATCATTAAAAATCACATGACAATCTCACTGCCTCGCTGGAAATTTCACCAGAAGCATTGTTCACCTTTCTATTTCCATATTTAATTCCTATAGTCATGAATATTCACCATTTTATTCTATTTAATACCCCAAAGGTATAAGGAATTTTGGTGACCAAAATTCGGGATGTTACATTTGTCTATATTTTTTGTCCCTTCCCATTTCTATTGGCTTAATGTTTATCACATTTGTATCTAATTTTCTTTCTCATCTTGTTCGTTCTCTAACATGGATTGAAATTTTGCAGAGTAGTGGTCTTCCATGGACACCACCAAGGAAAGCTTTGAGTTTGGATCTTGGCGATTTGACAGAGTCTATCACTGGTTCAATAGGAGTATGTATCTTACATTTCTTCGGTTTGATGATTTATGCTGACAGACCCAAAAAATATTCTTTGGTTTTAGCTTTCAAATTAATTATCAGCAAACATGTTCTTAACTTAAGACTACAATTATTTTAAATTTGATGGGTTGGTCCTCCTGTCCTCCAATCATTTTAAATTTGATGGCTTATTTCCAGAAGAAAATTGGGATTCTAGAGACAAGTTTGTGACTTTCTCATATTGCATATTTTTTGCAGCAGGGAAAATCAATGTAATGGTGCAAATGGTATGATTTCAAATCATAAGATGGTAAAAATTATTTGTATCAGCATTACTTATCTAATTTTATTGATCTCTGTTTCTTCGAGCAAATTTTTCAATCATAAGGCCTATACACTTAGTTGCTCATAACTGGTAGAAGTCTGAGGGTGGTTAATTGCTTTTGCTCTTCCAATAGAACTAGGAACACATTCTGCATGTTAGTTCTATACTTGAGTGGCTTATTTTTTTTAACTATATAATAATGTCCGAATCCGTTTTTAGGTGGTTTGCAAATAGATTTCTACATCCGGATATGGTTTCTATTTATGATTATATATTTCTCTGGGAAGAAGATTTAGGGGTAGAGCATTTTTCCCCTTCAAGGTCAGGCAGATTCTTTTGCATCTTATACTTGTTTTGCTGGAGAGTCAATAATTTACAGTAGGTACTCACCTCAGTTCCCTTCATAAAAGTATTGCAACCCATGCTACCCTTTCTCTTCTGCTACATTTTGCATGAGTTCTATGGCTTGTTGTACGTTTACTAGATATAAATGCTTAAATCTTAGTGTTAGAATTTTAAATTCAATGCTCTATGATGGTCAAATAGTTTAGTCAATTCTTATTTTTATTAAGTGTCTTATTTTTGGGGAGTGGGATAACTCTTACTTCAGTTGATAGTTTAGAAGACAAATGAAGGCATGATTAGATTGCTGATTGTAATAATGAATCTGATACTACCATCTATAAAATTTCTTGAGGTCTATTTGTATTTTTAAAATTGCTAATTATAATAATGAATATGGTACTACCATATATTTAGTTGTGGTATATAACATCCATTGTCTTAGTGGCCCTAAAGGTTTATGAGTGTCCAAATAATAAGTGTCAAAGGTTTGAAAATCAAGAATTGTGCATTTTTTATTATGAGGAACAAGGATTTGCTTGATTTTAAGTTTGATGCCTGTTTGATAACACATTCTGGTATTTTGCAGCATTGTTTTCTTTGGTGAAATGCTTATGCAGCATTTTAATCTTATTTTGTTTTAAGATATATGAATTTATTTAATTCCCAATGGTTTCAGGGCATAGGGACTCTTGTGGATGGAGTTGGCTCCACTTCATGGTGTACAATATTTTATATTCAAGTTTTCAGTTTGTAGGATGCACATAAAAAAAACTTTAAAATTGTTAATAACTATCAAGTTTTTGTAATGCGTATATCTCCTTTTCTCTCTTATAATGTATGTCACATAAGTTTAATTATTATTATTTTTTAATAAAGGTCTTGTAAGGTAAATTTATAGGGGATTTTTTCTGGATTGGAGACGATTCCAATCCAAAAAAGCCCTTATTTTTTTTTTTTTTAAAAATCTCACTTTCAACGTTTGTTTAAAAAAAACGGACATTGTATGTGAGTTACAACTACTGTTTTCTGAAAATGGTCATTATAAGTCACTTATAATGACTGTTTTAAAATAGTCGTCTATTTCAAAATTTTCAACGACACTCACATACGCGTCCCCCTAAAAATAGTCGTCTAAAGGGCATAAAAACGGTCGTTAAAAGTGCCTTCTATAGTATTGCATGATAGAACTTCCCACCAAGGAAGTAATCGATGGGAAGCTAGGTTAGACGTATAAAGGCCCTTACCAAGTAACTGGGGTAGTCGGTCAAGGGGCGTACCAACTAAGTGACAGAAAGGGAACCTTATCCCATGAAGCTGGAACGTTATATACCTTAAGAGGTACAACTTCTGAAACTTTGTGTTTTGAGTTTACACTCTGTGATATGTACTAACCTTGTGGGCAAGAACATGATGAATCATATGGTAAATATAGCCATAACATATGGTTGATGCTTCAAGCTATATGGTCTAGCCATATTTGTTACTCTTATAACAAAAGTCCTACCAACCATTTACTCCATCCCATTTTAGGTCTTCTTTACGTTAGTTTCTACGATATGAGACCACACTATATGATGCTAGACTATCCACCCATTGGTTAGTCAGGCTTTTCCCATGACATACTTACCATAACATTGCCAGCAATACCACATATTAGGCAAAGCAAGTCTTAGTATACCATTTGACTCAATTCATTTTACTTATTATCTCAACTCACTTGACTTATTATCTCAATTCATTTGACTTATTATTCCAGTTTATTTGACTTATTATCCCAATTCATCTGACTTATTATCTCAATCTGGTTCACTGTCTCATTTGTTGTTCTTTGATTAACAACTTCTTATCAAACATACTACGAGCTGGCCAGATCACAAACCAACCACTACTACAAAAAGATTATTCAACGACACCAATTCACGACCGTTTTGAAAAAATATTAGTAGAAAATAACGCGGTGGCATGGCTGTAAATATAGGAGAAGGATTCAACGACTGGTTTTGAAAAACCAATCATTGTAAGTGGGATTCAACGACTGGTTTTGAAAACCAGTCGTTGAAACTTTGCCAAATAATCCCCAAATCAGACCATTCTCGCCTTTGTTCAGCTCATATTGTGTCGTGTCTATCCTATGAAGAGCTCACATTGTGTCGCGCCTCCCTGTCTGACCCGGACTTCCCCTTTGCCTCTTGCTCACACATTGCTCTCCGATGACTTCTCTGACCATCATCCTTGCTCTCTGCTCTTTGCCGTCCTCCATTGGTTTTTTGAGTGCGGCTAAAGGCGTGAACTCTTAGTTTTTTGAGTCGACTTCTTTGAGGAGATGACTAGGGATCTTCTCAACAATGATCTTTACAAGCAAAAGGTATTATTTTTCTCAATTTAATCTATGAATGAAACTGTATCTGTTTGTGATTCTCTCCATATCCCTCGCCTTGTCTTATGCAATATTGTCGCCTCTTCCTTTCAGGTATTCTCTGTTTTACCTTCTTATTCAAAGCGTGTTCTCCTGCCTCCTTTTATCTTTCACAATTTAGTGATATCCTTTTCTTTTCTTAGATGAATAAATTTACGCCTTGCTTATCAATCTTCCTGCTATCTAATCTTTATTTGTTCCCAGAATGCTTGATATACAGATTGGGGATTCATGGAATTCCAGTTTGCTCTACCTTATTTTGTTGAGAAAAGCTACTTTTTGGGAGCCTCTTGCCACTTTAATTGTTTGGGTGAAAAATCCTGGTATTTTTTATTCATGTGTTATATCAGGTTTTTTAATAGTAGTTGGCTCCATCAGTTCAACACAGCTGGAAAAAGAATGAATTTTATTGATGAATGTCATTTTTATTGATATGTATAGTTGTTTTAATCAGGCTTCTTTCCCTAACTATTGAATCAAACCAACATGCCAAGAAAAAGGGCGCTGATGGTGGACCATGTTTTTACTCTTTTTATTGCAAATCTAACTCCAAATTGTACATGAAAGTGAATTGAAGCAAGCTTTTTCTGTGTGAGATGCCTCTTAAATAGAGGGAGACTTCTCTGTCATTGTTATTAAAATGGATCTGTTGGATCCTGCTGCAATGTTCGTCGTTTATCTACTTGATTGCTAATGAGAAAACATAATGCTATCAATCCAATGTTCCGAGTATCTTTGATCCAATATGGTCAAAATGCATTCTAGAGGAGGAAGTTGAGAAATAGAAGCTGACCTTTATGTAAATAAAACAAGATAAATTAGAACATTTGCTATTGACTGTGATTTCTTCCCAAATACTAGTAGTGTTATTTTTTTTTTGTGCTTTTCTAATCTTACATAGTATTTTATTTTATTATTATAAACGTGTAATGTTACTTCTATCACATGGTCTTTTTCCGTGTTCGCTTGAATGATATACCACCTTTGTCCATTTTAAGCTTTATATCTGCTTCGAGCTTTTAGCAACTTTGTTTTATGTCCAAGAGAAGTGGAGACTTGAAAGATCAAATTTAACATTCTATATTGCTGAGCTTGATGAAACTTCCTTCCTAGATACATTATTCTATGGCATCCTTTTACAAATGCAAAATACACTTGGGGATGGTCTCTTGTTAAACCAATGGGTAATCACTTATTTTTCTTAATGCATACCAGGAAGATATATGGCAGAGCTTGGGTATCATAGAGAAGAGCTCAAAAGTTGGAGACTCATTTGGTGAGATCAACAAGTATCTTGGAGCTGATGAAAGCTTAAAGATTACAGTAGAGCAAGTAGGCACAGCTGGGAAACTTAGTCAGGAGATAGAACTTGTTAATAGAGAATGTGTTGTTGCTAATGATAATATGTTTAATATATGAATTTGATTATTCCTTTACAATTAAAAAGAAATCTTTCTGGGAATCTTGGTGATTAATTGTGTGTATATATATAGTTGAATCTATTATGGGCCAATGGAACTCAATTTGATTTATATAATTGGTAGACAAAGACCTATAAAGATATAACCGATGAAAAGCAAACAACATTTTTTTTAAAAAAAAAGAGGGATACAATGACTGTTTTTATAAAAACAGTTGTTGTATCCCATGATAAAAGTACCAAATGGCTGCTCGGGGATGACATACAACGAATGGTTTTCTAAAAACAGTCGTTGTATCTCAACATACAACGACTGTTTTTGAACAAACAGTCGTTGTATCTCAAGATACAACGACTGATTTTTCAAAAATAGTCGTTGTAACTCTCTTACAACGACCGTTTTAAAACGGTCATTTATTTCAAAACTTTCCACGACACTCACATACACGTCCTTGTAAAAACAGTCGTCTAAAGGGCATAAAAACGGTCGTTGAAAGTTCTTTCTATAGTAGTGAACGCTTGGAACATCACTCTAACCTACCAAGTAAAACAACATACATGAACTGTGATATACGAGTCATAAACACAAGAGTCGATTCTTAGTATGCCATGCCAACCTACCAAGCATTGCAACAAGCACGATCTGCGTCATACGAATCGTGAATGCTTCTAAATGTTAATAACCCAACTTTAGAGGTGTCTTATGGTGGAACACAAATTGGGCCACGAAGATGCGACGTGCGCACCTACTAACCAAAATTCACATGCTTGGTCAAACATGATCTCAACACTACATTATGTACTAGCATATACAACATTTTATCATAACACACATAAACATTCTAGCAAATAAAGCTCTTTACCGGCACTTCTAAACAATAAGAACCAAACTTTAAGGGTGTCTTGTGGTGGAACACAAACCGTGCCACAAAGGTGCGACATACGCTCCAACTAACAAAAATTCTCATGCTTGGTCGATATTACGATAGTGCATACTAGCATATGCGAACTCACTAACCAACAAGGTTATATAATGACAACCTACCCAATACGAAGCATCTTTCATTGTGATCAATTTACCACATATTTGGATTGACGCACCAAAGACACCGGCCACACAAGCCATAAAGTACTGCATTACATAGTGCAAAATGTAAAACACCTTAGTTATTGAAGATTTGCTGTCCATACACAACTGACATACCAACTAACCAAATTTCCCAATACTTGGTCAAAATTATGATAACACCACAGTATGTGCTAACAAATAAAGTTTTACATTAGCATGTTTATACAGAACGGAACGTATCAACTGCGCATAACACGATACATGGAACATTTGGGCAAAGTAGGACATCAATGAGTCAGTAGGTTCTTAAGCCTCCAATCTTGTCGTGTCATTCTGGATAGGAGACAATAGACCATGGGATGAACATATGGTGTGTCGGTAACCAGCGGGGTTGCATTAGGGAAGTAGAGGTATATGCCCTCATATTTGAATAGACTAATATCACCCTTTCGCTTCTTGTTTGTCGCCAACTTTCCTTTGCCCTTATTCTGCTTCACGATGGCTACCAAGACTAAGATCATATGATTGGACGGAATGCTTGACTAGCCATCTTCCTTGGCACAATCTATCTTACACCGTCGCAAGTATATAGCAAGCAATATCAAGGTGAAAACAAACCTTAACCACAACTTTTTGAGAAATTAGTTGAAGGCACTTGACCACTAGGATCATCAACTACTCTCCAAGTCAATTGCTCGTCGGGCTTGGAGAATGGGGGGCTTATTGTAAGGCCCAATACTCATCCTTTGGACCTATGCGCTAGATGAGCCCAATAGTGGATAGACCTATTCCCTTACGGCCCAAGGCCAAGTCCACCAGCTCTCCCATCCACTCAGTCAAAATCGCTACTAAGCATGTGTTCAGATCCACAAATATAGCAACTACCTCCTAGATCTACTTAAGGCCATGAAAAATAGAACTAATCTACTACCTCACTTAGTCCAGTGCTATAAATAGGAGTTGCCATATACACTAAAACACATAAGCTACTCCACTCATACTTACTCATTTTTTTACATTGTACTCGACATAATCATAGCTTTCTCATTTTTTATTCTTTATTTACTATCTTGTACCAAATAAAGATAAATAATACAACCCCCTCTTCATTTTCTTATTTTTTATTCTCATTACAATTTCCTTTTTGGCCGTTAATTTCTCTGTTTTTGGTACAAATCTTCACAAAATTTCCTTCTTAAAAATTATTGCACAAACAATAACATTGATGGAATAACAATCAGGTTACCATCTATTATATCCATTTTAATATATATCAAACAAAACAATACAACCTTCACAAAAGGGGTTAAATATTCCACTAACCACTATAAAATCAATTATTGTAGCATAACAATATCTTTTAAAAGCTTATGCACACAACCAAATTACCACAACAAATAACATATATTTTATGTTAAGCAACTTCATGCAAAATTTTCTTTCCATTAGGAATGAAAGCTCGTTAAATATAATAAGCAAGTCACTTGCATATATCTACTCTGGCACATAACCATGGTTGAGATAGAGAATAATACCTTCTTAGTTTAGAATTCTCATATACGTCTTTACATCTTAGTCTTTAGTGCGCGTAGTTAGAAGTTAGCCTAAACTGCTTGCCCCAAATCACATTATGAGGTCTTAAGTGAGTCTCTTAAAAGAGACAAACGCTTAAGCCCCATTATCCTGCTTTAATCTGTTCATAACCTCGACACACATTTTCATCAGGTTCATGTCTACTACTTCTCTGCATCACCATTCTAGATGGTCATACTAGGATACCACTGTGAGTTAAAACTCAATTCTCATTTCATCCCTGGCATCTATAATTACCAGAGGTTTGTGCCAAACTAAGTTTGGCACCCACAATAATGAAGAACTGTCATTTGAACTTTGTCACGAAGATGAGAAGTAGCCTATTTTGGCCTACTTCTCTATCATAAGGACTTAATAATGTCTTAAAATGAGGTGCACAAAAAAAATATGAGACACAACCCAAACTTCCCAACCCATAAGAGGAAAATACCTATTTAAATATGACTACAAAATTAGAACAAAGGTCAGAGACCTCCCTATTCAAGAACTTTGTTGTTGATGCACGCCCCAACAAAAAGATTAGTAGATAATAGCTCTTAAGATTGTTGGTGGCAGCTCTTAAATTGTCATATAATTTAGTGGATCTTCCAAGTCGTCTTTAGTGACATGCATATCTTGTTAGTGGGATCACTGGTAGATAATAGAGTTGATTCAAGTTGTGCTCGAGGACACTATTTTTAAGAGCTATTCAGCAACTACTAGTAGATAAGAAGTGGCACTCCTAGGATTAAATGAACCCTTCCTATAAAATAGGGTAAGCAGACCTACGGAAGATAATATAACTCAACAAGGTAAAACACTAGAGTAGGAAAGAGAAGTTGCTAGAGAGCTTAAAGCTAGGTATATAGAACTTCAGTCTCATACCCCTGTTAAAGGTTGAGGATCTCAAGAAAATATTGGGCACTTGAACACAATTAAATGTCAGCTACAAAATCATAAATCCACTTAATTAGTATTAATAGGGAGGTTACTAGCCGTTAGGATATTAAACACATTAATAGGTATTCATGATCAATTAAAGCAGTAATAAATCATACAAATTAATCTTGTATTTTAGGAGAAAATATTTTCAGTAAAAGGTCCAGTACTGCATTTAACTCTCACACAAGGGAGGAAAAATTGAAATATTTCAATCGCATTACTGGTTGTCCATTTTCATACAAGCAAGTTTATTCCTCTTCTTGGCTTATTTACTAGCCAAAGATCACTTGTTAAATTTTGGGTTCCTTGGTTTTGTAACGTGGTCATCAAAATAGAGCATGTATCTAGGAGTGTGTAGAGTCAAAATTCCTAGAGGTTTTGAGTCTAATTTGAGGTTGCATGCACACTTTTCCTTCTCGTCTTCATTACTAAAAAATAGAGGGTCACATGCATGAAGTTGCATATCAGAAGTCAAAACTTGGGCTTTTTGAGTGGGTTTGATTCGATTCTTTTGAGGATTAGATAGTTGAATATGTGTATTAGAAGATAGAACTAAGAAGAGCTCAGTTTAGGAATAGAAAGGTGGAGTTTTTGAGGTGTAAGTGAAAAGGGGTCAAACCTATAGGTTTAGCATCGGGCAAGGTTTTGATCGAGCAGATCGTGTCCACTATTGGTGAAATTTTGTGAGGAAATATTACACATCTTAAGCTTTAAAATGAGACATATAATGTGTTAATTGGATATCTAGAACAAATATTATGATTTTTGGAAGTTTGATCAGAAAATTGGGAACACTCTATGTTCTAGATTTCTGACAGTAGGTAAATAAGCTAATTTTATGAGGTTACTTTAGTAATTTGTCGATGTGATTATTTTTCCTTAAAGTATACATATAGGGATTTCAATTAAGTATTACAACACAGAAATTGGATATGTAAATTGTAAGTTATGAATTTTTAAACTTCAAGTAGAAAATCTGGAAAATTTTGACTCTCAAAATGGACAGTCAATTTGCTCGTGGGAATTTGGGAACTTAGGTCCATGATTTAATATAGGACATTATTTTTCTTTTACAAAGGATTGAAAGATCTTTGTATAGGAACTTAAACCACCTCAATTAGAGTTTCCTAGCTAAAGTTATGATTTTTCCACTACTACAAAAAAGCTAATAAACAACGCTTTTATTTATGAATGCTACGGCGCTTACCAAATTTCAATGCTATAAAAGTAAGCTATGGTGCTTCTTGAATTTTTGAAAGCACCGTAGCTTGCAATTTTTTTTAATTTAAACTGAATTATTGATAAGCGCTAGAGGAAACCTCCACCAGCGCTTCATGTTGAAGCGTCGTAGGAGCTCCCTACGGCGCACCAAACTGGAGCACTGTTGGAGGCCATTAAGCTTCCTACGGCGCATCAAACTGGAGCGCCGTAGGAGGCCAAATGGCCTCCAACGGTGCTCTAACTTGGAGTGCCGTTGGAGGCCATTTGGCATCATATGGTTCTCTAACATGGAGGCCTTCTACAGCGCTAACATAGAGCGCCGTTGGAGGCCATTTGGCCTCTTATGGCACTCTAACATGGAGGCCTCCTACGGCTCTCTATATTAGAGCACTAGAGGAGGCCAATTACCTCTTCCAACGCTTTATGCATAAAATGCCATAGGAAATTATAAACTCCTACGTCATTTCTTATAGAAGTGCCATAGGAGGTTTGGAATTTTTTTAAAATATTATTTTACATAATTATTCAATTTTCCTGAACTCAAACTCATCAAATCCATAGCAATTCAAACAGAGAGGGGAAAAAAAGCTAAACAAAATGAAATAAAAGAAGCAAAATAAAATGAAACAACACATAACTAATTCATAAGATAAGTATTAATTGTATGTATGGAATTACAACGTAATAACAAATTGTAGTGTACAACTAATTTATAGAATAAACAACACATACAAGAATAGGCATGAAACAACCTAACGTATGTATCTAGTATTAGCTAATTGTCTAACCATATATTCACATCATTCCTCAATAATTTCATCCACTTGTTGGTCAGTCAATTGGTCAGACTGTTAATCTTCATAATCCTACATAAAATTCATGCACAGAACGAATTAAAATCATTAAAAATCAATTAACTTAGACACTTGTCAATTAAATTTAATACACAATATGAACTATAAGTAAAAGAATTGAACTTACTTTCGCAGGGATATAATTTAGATCATGATAAGTAACTACATCTTTCATAAATTTCATAATGTAATAACCGCAGTCATTGTCGTTTAGTTGGAATGGGCGCTGCAACAATACAAAGAATAGTAAAGTCAATTTTTGAAGAAAAAATTTTGAATGATAAATTTGAGTAAATTCATATATAAGCATCGCAATCTTCCTCCAGATATAGGCTTTGACTAGGTCTTTATGTGTAGAATAGCTCAATCCAACTTTGCTTCGATAAGCAGTCAATGCACTTACAAAAACAAGTAGTGAGTGATTAATTTTGGTTATTCAATAATCTCACACGAAAAATATTTACACACACACCCATACACTTACTTATTGATTATAAACATCATATTATGCCGGTTCTCTGGATAACCAGCCACTAGAGGATCCATATAGTAAATATGAGGGCCTCCAGTAAACGTTGGATGGATAACAAGCAAAATCCAATGTAACCTAAAATATTTTAAAAATTTTACTTCGAAAATAATGTTATGGTAAAAGTGAAATATTAAAAAAAAATACGTTATTAAAATATTGTCACAAATAACTTACCATGGATTGTATGGAAAAATAAAGAACATATTGGGGGTTGCTTTCCACATGAAGATGTCTTTAAGATCGTTAGATTGTCCTTCCAAATCACTCTCCCTTTGTTGGCCAAGGACGTATGGGCTGACAAATATAAATCTATGCATGACTGATGTTCCCACTAATAGATCGTGGTACAAGTGCCTTTATAGAAAACAAACAATGTCATTAAAACCAAAAATAAAATTAAATGATGAATGATAACAAGAGTGATAGATGATGATGATAAAGTACCTAATCTATATGTTGACGGTCATCATACTAACCCATCCATGAGTAATCACTTCGTTCAGTACACTACCATCGACATGATCCTTTATCTCTGTGTGATAGATTTCGATATCGAAAGGTATTTCCTGACCTCCTTGGCTGTTCAAATGTGGTGCCAATGATGCCAATTGTTGGCGATATGAGCCCATTTGTCTGTTGCTTCTGTTGCTGGTTGAGGGCTGAACAGTTTGAGTTTTTCCCACGCCCTTCAATTCTTTTTCCTTTATGCCAACTAGCAACCTATAAAAATCATGAAATTAAATCATGTAGTTGTAGATGGAAATGCATAAAAAAATAGACAGAATTGTAATTAACTACCTTTTGATATCTCTTAATCAGACCTATTAGCCATGCAACATAACCACCGACAACTTGTGTTTGGGGGCAATAGTGAATTATGAAGTATATCATTGTCAGTGTTGTAGGCCGCGCCTATAGCAACTGCATGCCTGAAAGACTCATCGACATGTAGTATACAATCCGACTCTCCCTATAAAACATATAATTAATATATTCAGATACACTAATGTATAGTGTAAGAAAAAGTTAACTATAAAGGAAATTATTTACCAAAGGAACAGGGACTTTAAGGGTGGATGGGCAACTATCCCTGATACTTGTGCTGGCACAGCCTAGACTAGGTACTAGCCTAGACTGCAATAAGGCATCAAGTTGAACCTTCAATAATGCATTTTGCTCTTCCAGCAAACATGTGTGCACACTGATCTATTGCTTGTAGCTAGTAACCTCTTCCTTTAGTTACAAGAAGTCATTTTTGTTGGGTCGCTTTTGGGATCCAAAGTAAGATGTTTGGGCTACTGTAAAACCAGTACCTCTAACACGACCATTATACTTAGGAGCTCTAAGAGCTTTGCTGAACAAATTGTCACGACCAACGTAATCCACCAACTCAGGCTGCTCTTGCATCATTGTATGCTATCTCAAAAACAATTGCAATAATATTAGTTAGTATAAAAAAGAATAATTTAAGTAATGGTAAATCTTTATTATATGTATAATCCACGACTTACACAATATTCTGCTACTTTTTTATCTTGTTCACTTTGAATGTCATCCTTTTTATTTTTGCAACCGGCTAACCACAAATCATGATGTGGTATATAAGTGACATCGGAATGTTAGTCTTCTATCTGCAAATCATAGTTAGTTATAGTTAAAAATTAGTCATAGAACTTGTATTCATATGAAATAGTGATTTGTTCTTACTAATTATTGCTCCAACATTGCATACAATACAGGTCCTTTTATATATCGGTATTACATGTTGGACTCATTTGCATGATTTTGCTCACTTCTTTCCTATTTACATCCAAATGATTTACATTAGTAAATATTAATTACAAATACATTACTATACTCCATAAAGGCTAATAATATATTACCTCAAATTCTGTAGTAGTATGTGTGCTCACAAACTCATCCCACTGCTCTTGAGTTATTATTCCATCGTACAACTGTGGCGGTGAATGATTGATATTATCATTGTTGTCCCGCAAGTAGAATTTGACAAGAATGGAATGAAATTCTCTCAAAAGTTTGCCGTATTTTCGCAGCACAAATTTGTCTTTATCTTCATTGATCAAGATATAAGACTATAGATAAAAAAGCACACATGTTAGATTGTAATTTCATGAAATAAAACAAACAGCAAAATAAAGTAAATAATGATTAACCTTAGCGAAACCCAAGCAGATATCAGAATAATTTTTCTTCCCCTGTCTCCAATATGAAACTATAATGGGGACTCTTTCTCTGACAACAGTCTTAAGGTAATTAATGAATGTGCTAGCATTCAGTTCGATTGGAATTCCTTTTTCATTCTATTGCAGATCTAACCTATTGCCTTTACTCCTCATTTTCATCAATTTGGACATTACGGTCTTGCCTCGAGCTACATGGGCCTCAAATGCTGGCTGGCCATCATTTTCAAGCTGGGGAACTTGATCTCCATTGTGTGGATCCAATTTCCTTAAAAAAACCAAACAAAACATCAGCGCACAGCATCAACTTGTTCTTGATGATTCTTATTTGATGGAAGTATATTTTCGATCCATCTATACCTTAAACATATTTTTAAAACTGGTTAGTTGCTTGCCTCTTGCAGTTACTAATTACTTTTATGTTATGTCATTTATTTTAAAAAAAAAATCGGCAGCATAACGTCATCAAATTTTAAGTTTTCCAAGTATTAAATCAACCAATTAATCAACCAATCTATCAAGCCCAATTGAATACACAAAATCTAAGAGAATAGAATAATGGCAATACAGCACATGAAACTATGGATAAATTGCACAATTTTGACAATAATTTCCACATCAACAATAAAAAAACATAATTTCTACATCAACAACTTTGACAATAGTTTCTTGCCTCTTGCCGTTACTAATTACTTTTATGTTCTGCCATTTATTTTTTTTAAAAATCAACAGCATAACGCCCTCAAATTTTAAGTTTTCAAAGTATTATACCAACCCATTAATCAACCAATCTATCGAGTCCAATCAAATACACAAAATCTAAGAGAATAGAATAATGGCAAAGCAGCATGTTAAACTATGGATAAATTGCACAATTTTAGCAACAATTTTTGCAACAACAATAAAAAATCATAAAGACTTACAAGCTAGAAACTTCTGTAGGCTAAGACAAGGAACAAACACAAACGGGAGACCAAGCTTTAAGAAGACAGTTGAACTTCAAATAAAAACCTAAAAAAAAATCATGAGCACACATAAGATTCATGACAGCTTTTTTTTTTTAAAAAAGAAAACGTTTGTTCTTAAACTTTTATCTAAAAAAACTTACTAGCTGGGAGATATTTCTTGTAGGAGGTTTAGACAAAGCAAACAACATGTAGGTGACCAAGCTTTTGTACCGTAATGAAAGTGCGGTGACCAAAAAAGATCTGAAGAAATGCGCATGAGGAGACAAGAAAATCAAATAGTGGGGACCAACAAAGCTTATGATTCTTGTCATCGAAGAGAGGAGTGAGTGGGGACAATGGATAATGAAAGGTAAAGTGGGAACCGAACAAAGATAATGTGGTGGACCAATTAGTTCTGGGAAATGGAGAGCTGAGGACGTGCGAGAAAGACGATAATGCGGGAAAAATGGTGGGGTGTGAAATTTTATATCACCTTGTACTGTGCTTAAAGTAAAAATGAAGCGTGACACACACACATAACCAAACAGTGAAATTAATTACCAAATTCTTAATTGACTTATTGTTATTTAAAAAAACAAATAAAATAAGTTAAAATACAAAAAAAATCTATATAACCCCTATAATGAAATATTTCTAAGGAAAGCATTGACAAATTAAATGGAAGAAAATATACCAAGACAATGCCAAAAATATATAAATTAAATTAGGAAGGCAGGTGATGAAGCATGCCTTAATTAATAACTTTGAACTATCGGTGAAGCTTAAACCTTGTATGCATGTGCTTAGCATATAAAAGAGGAATGAAGGTTCGCCTTCTTTGCTCTCTCAATTGAATCTGTCTAATCTCTCACTCTATTCTTGCTCAACTAGATCTGAACTCTTTATGTATATATAATATCCAAGGCAAGAGAATGTGGCATTGCGCATGCAAGGCAAAGCAATATTGTGCATGGAAGCCAACAATGGTCTTGCAGCCTACTTTCTTTCCTTTCATTATACTTTTACTCAGACTGACGCAGGAAGAGAATTGCAAAATGTCTAAAGCCTTGTCAAATTGTAGGCCATGCCAAGGGGGAGAGAGCCGAGCTTGGCCGACGCTTTTCTCTCAAGCACTGCCCAAGCCTGCATAAGCTTGGCCGGCCCCCTTCAAGGAAGGCCCCGGCCAAGGTTGTGTTGCCGACACCTTGTACTGGAGAGCGCCGGTGAAGGCCAAGATCCTTGATCGGTGCTCTTTGGCCAAAGCCGTCCTTGGCCAGCACTTCTCTATGAAGCGCCGGCCAAGCCTAAGGTGATAATTTTTTTATGTTTTTTTAATATAACTGTATAACATTACATGTCAATCAAATACATACATAAGGGTCCAACAGGATCATTCTTCATCATCCACCGCAGCCTCTTGTATAAAAGGAGGAGGGTGATCATAGAGACAAAAGTTTCCATCTAGTCTATGAGAGTATTTTGCTAACTAGTCAGCTAATATGATGTTCTCTCTATCAACATGTGTAGTTAGAACCTGCCAATCTTGGTTAATAACTAGTCTATCCTCATCTATCACATCCTTAAAAGGATGGTTACTAACACAACCTCTAAGAGCAAAGTTAATCGCATCCATACAATCAGATAACAAAATAATTTTCCTGAAACCTTTATACCAACAAGGTGTAGTCCATGTATGAAACCAACAAGTTTCACAATAGTAAGGGGACGGTTGTCAGTTTATAGCTGAATCCTCCCAACAAAAATAATTTATATTTTTTTAACTCAAGAACGAAGCAGGTGAATTTTGTTTTTAACTCAGATATTAGGAGCTTTAAATTCATGAACTTTATCATTTTGTGTTTTAGTTTTTATTACTGAATCTTCTGGTTGAATATTACATTAATAACCATGTCAGTAAATAAACTATTACACTCTAATAAGGTTCAAATTAAGATTAATTAATTTGTTATAGTATTTGATCTAGAAATCCTACCTTCTCCTTCTATCTTTTGGTCATCTTTTGAGTTCAATATAATAATGTCTTGAAACTTGATCTCTTTTGACTTACACTCTCCCAACCTTATCCAGCACTTTATTTTTAAACACCGAATAAGGTTTTTTTCAAATACAAAAATGCTAAAAAATAATTACAGCTACAGTGCTTTCTTGAAAAGTGCCGTAGCTTTGGCTTTTCTTTTCTTTTTTTTTTAAATAAATGTTTTGTATGACGCTTGTTTAGGAAAGTGTTACACAAGCCTAATACTAATCTTTGGCGCTTATATAAAGAAGCACCGTAGATTCTGAACTTTTTTTTTTAAATAAAATAAACTGTTAGCTACGGCGCTTATTTAAAGAAGCGTCAAAAAAGGGGCGCCGTTAAAGTCCTCTTTTGTAGTAGTGTTCAAAGTTCCTTAAAAGTTTAGAGGCAAATTTTCAATCAAGTCCGAAAATGATACATTTTGAAAAAAATGTAATTAGTGATGGTTTGAGAGTTTTGGGGACAAGTTTGAGGGGCTAACTTAATGTTGGACTCAGTATGAGTTCTTGTAGTTTCCGCACCAACTATTTGATAAAAAGGAAAATAAGTACCAATTACTTGAGTGTTTTTAATACTAATAAATTAAACAAACTCCTTATATTAAGGTATTTATATTTATAATTTTTTAAACTAACTTGTCTGATATATAAATTAATATATGATATAATGATATGTAATATATACCATAATTAAGTAGCTTATTTAACTCCTTTAATCTAAAAAAACAATTAACTAACTAATAAGGATAGGAAGGAGTAATTTACACAAACAATAACAAATAAATTCATATTTTTTGTTAGTTCTGTACTTATAATTTTTTCAGTTTTTTTCCTTTTATATTTATTTTTTCAACTTTTCTTCTCTTAGCTCCGTTTTCCCTACAAAATGGAAAATGGATCCAAAGCCCATAGGGGATGACATGTGAATTAAAATAAAAAGGATGGATTTTCCTATGGTTGAATAAAAATAAAAAATATTAAGCATAAGAAGATTTCGTTTATTGAAAGCATAATAAGAATTAACAAAATAAAAAAGTAAATGACATGAATATTTTCTTTTTTCAACAAAAAAGTAGGAAGTATATACGTCTCAAATTATAAAGAGTACGAAAATTTCCATCCTTCATACACAATTAGGCTTGAGCAAGGAGCCCGCAACCCGATAAGCCCGCCCACACCCATAATAAATTTACCCATTTTGAGCCTGCCCAAAACAGGCCCGTAACGGGTGGGCAAATTACCCGCCCGTTTAAGCATTAAACGGGCGGGTTATGGGTACCCCTTCGGGCTGCCCATACCCGCCTGTTTATTTTTTTTATTTATTGGTTTTATTGAAAATTCAATAGAAATGCAAGGATGATGCATGTTAAGAAGATTGATTATGGAAAGATGCCAATGCTTTTATTGAATGGCTTTTGTTAACAATTTTGTTTCTTTAGATTCAAAGTTTGAATACTCTTTTTAGTTGTGATTTAAGGCTTAAATTCTGATTGTGAATGTTACTATGTGATGTTTTAATTTAAATTAAAAGGTACATTGCAGACAGTTATATGAGTATTATATGTTTGTTAAATGCAAAAGCGCAGTACTGTAGGACTTAAAGTATGGCAATGAATTGTTTTACACTTTGCAATAACAAGGATTTTTTTAATATCATATGCTAAATGGGCTGCCCATTACCCGCCCAAATTTAGACGGGTATGTCCAACCCGTTTATTACCGGGCTATCTCAGGTACTTAACGGGTACGGGCTAGCCCGTACCCATTAAGACATAAATGGGTGGGTAATGGGCTGACCTTCGGGTCAGCCCAGCCCGCCCATTACTCAGCCCTATACACAATGCTTCTCTGGTCCTTAATATAAGACAATTATTCTTCAGTCCTTAATATAAGATATAATGGGCTTTTTAAGAGAAATTAAAGAATCTAAATAAGTTAGTTAACCATAGTATATGTCGTGTATCATTTAATTATATATCAAATTATAAGTCAAATAAATTAATTTAGTATAAAAAGATAAATATTAATACTTTAAAGTAATTTATTTAGCTTCCTTAATTTCTCAAAAACAATTAATTATGTCTTATATTAACAACCAGAGGATTATTACTAAGGACTTAGTAACTTATGAGTAATATGAAAGTTTTATTATCAGTGAAAAATCACCAATTTAATCCCACTTGTACTTTCGAATTTTTTTTGCTGTTTAATTAAAATAAATAAACGTGATATTTTATTAATATAAGCTTGAGATGAAAATAGATTTTTTTTTTTTAAATTCCTTACCCTTCTCTATCATCGTTTGTGACTTTATGTTCTCTCAAGTCTCCCCAGGTCGAGTCATGCCCCTTTGCTTTTGCTTTTGCTAAAAAAGTAAAAATTAACTTCAGGAGGGACCACTTATTTGTACTATCCAGCATCATCAACATTTGGGCATTTGATTGTATTTTAAACTTAGAAGACGGTTTTAGAAAATAAGAAGGGAGTATTAATTTATTTATTATGTGCTGTTGACCAAAAAAAAAATTTATTATGTGCCAACATACCCAACTATAAGGTGTAAGGTTTTGATTAAGCCATAAAAATAAGAGGAAATTAATAAAGAAATAGATAGATTGAAATATTACTTTGATCCAACATAAGACGGGGGTTTCTTACATTTATTTAGTTTTTATTCCATTATCAAATATTATGTCCTTGTGGTCAACAGGACAAGTTATTCTTAGGTTTAAGGTTTATCGTCATTTTGTTATTGTTTTGTGTATTTGATGTGTGATCCTATCATTAAAGTAATCAATTAAACTAGGTCCTAATTAATTATACAGTTTAGAGTTAATCTAGGTCATTATCCTAAGAAATAAACTGTGTGTTTTCTCTAGGATTGTTTTTTTAGTAACAAAAGATGTAGTAGAATGAACCTAAACTAGAATGTAAAATACTACTATCTAAATGCAATTAAACTAACCAAATGCACTTATGCAATTGACTCTAAAACATATATGAGAGATTAATTAAAAACAAGACAAACAACAAATATTTAATTCAGTTATGATGATAAAAGGGACAATTTAGGATTCACATGGAGTTAACTCTCTTAGCCCAAATTAATTAATCAGACTAAAAAGAGGTTGATGAAAGATATGATTTAATAAATTTAATCACCTAATTGAAATATAGGAAACCTTCAAGTTCAATAATACTTATTCCACTAGAAAACTCATAATCAAATAAGCGGTGGTTAATTAAACTCATTAAAAGTCAATCACAATTAATTTCAAAATAATTTTAGAAATCTTGTTTACAATTGTCCAATTGAACAACTAGACAATTAACCAACTCAATTAAACAATCAAGAGGATAAACCCAAATTGACAATTAAATTAATAATGAAAACTCAATTAATAATTCAATTGACAATTCAATGGTTTGCAAACAAAACTTCCAGCAAATATCTCAAACATAAAACATTTCAAAATATCAATTCAATCCAAAAGAGATATGTCTACAATCTAAAACTAGATTGTTCTCAATTAGTACAACTCAAAATTATTTAAAATTAAATAATTTTGAGACATGAATCAAATTGATAAAAAAAAAGGTACTCCTTTATGATCTTCAAATATAAGTAGCTTCCTCCATACTCCTCATAAGTTACCTCCTAAATAAGATCAAGCTGCCAAGAATATCATCTTATCTCCAAACTCCGAATAATAAGTCACAGCCATCAAAGGAATTTGTGAAGTACTAGTTGATGCTTGATTAATGGCCGTGGGTCCCGTGTGGAGATATAATAGCAATTGAATAGCAAAACACCCCCCCGGGCGTGAATGGTTGGTGTGTAATGGGGTTAGTGGGAATGGTTGGTGTTTGATGGCTGATTAATTAAAAGAGAGGAGGAGTGAGTTTTCAGGTTAAAATTTGAGTCTGTTAAAATTTGAGTAGCCTAATAAAATTTATCCATTAAATTTCTTTTTACCTTTCCAGAAAAATTCTGCATCACATAATTTCCTAACATGGTTTTCCTTGCCCTATAAGAATTAAATAAAATTGTGATCTATCATATAGTTGAAAATATTATTAAATCACAAGACAGGCAATCAAAAAATTTAAGCCCTATAATCTCATAATTAATTCAGATTTATATTATTTACTAAAATTGGCTAACAATCCAAATATTATCTAATAAATCCAAATTAGCCTAAAATAGTACCCAAAATAAATGAATAAGATGGAATAAAATATCTAAAATTTGTGATTTATCAGTATTGCCGTGTTGCCATATTAAAAATTATTTTATTTGTCCTGCACTCCCACATGGCTATGGGAAAAGAAAGAATTTAAAAACTTATTTATCTTGTACGTAGATGCCTTCATTTGTCTTATGAATCCTCTTATTTGTCTTGCAAATGCCCTCACTTGTCTTTTGAATTCCCTTATTTATCTTATAAATCATCAAAATATTTTTAACTCCCTAGGTTCTTTTGAATCTCTTTATTTGTCTTATAAATATCTATATTTATCTTGTGAATGCCATTATTTGCTATGTGAATTCCCTTATTTGTCTTATGAATAGTCAATATGTTCTTGTTAACTACATGGCTACTTTTAAATCTATTTATTTATTTTGTAAATGCTTTTATTATTCTTGTAGACAAAGGCATAGAGATTATAATGTTATTTTAGTTTGAATTATTTACCAAATTATTATTGATGAAAACACATGATCCTAATTACTTTTTGTTCTTTTCAATTCCACAAAAATTAAAAATTAAAAAAAAAATTTAAGAACACATTGCCTTTTTTTTTTTTTTTCAAAACACTTATAAAAAAAACTAAATATCAAACAAATTCTTTATTTTTTAAAAAAAATTGTTCCGGGAATAAAGAATCAAACAATGCCATAGCTTTTGAATATTATATACACAACTTACATACACAGTGTACATGTAGTATATAGAGTTTACGGTTATTTAGTAACAATCATAAAGTATGCTCAGAATATTTTACGGTTCTTTAGTAACAAATGAAAAATATTTTGAGAATATTTAGGTTCTTTGCTAATAACCATTGAGTAAATGTGTTTTTTTTTTAAAAAAAAAATATATATTTGCATTATATGAATATAAATATCAATTTACCTAAAGAAATGCAAAAGCCAATAATTGTGCAACTAACAAACTAGAATTGATTATTATAAAAAAATTACAATTATGAATTGCATTGAATATCCTAACAAAGTACTTCAGCCCACAAGACTTTAGCTCCGCAAACTAGTTTCCAAGCAAGTTTCGCCCCACAAGCTTTTATTAAAAGATTGCAAGCTTTTAAAGCCGAGGCCCCCATAGAGTTTGGAACGAACAAGAGTATCCCATCCAATAGTATGGTAGCCATGACTTTGCTGATGGTTACCCTAGATAAAATTCCTTTGCAACTTTTCAATTTCATGGCAAATGGAGATAGGCGCTTTAGAGACTAGCATAGGATAAACAGGTATGGAGCTTATGACAGATTTGGCCAAAGTTATTCTGCCAGCCAGTGAAAGTGTATTCTCCTTCCAAGAAGCTAGTTTAGCTTTGACTCTTTGGATGATATGATCAAATTCAGTAGTTGGTTTTCTTCCACGAGAAATACGAACACCAAGGTATCTTCCTATTTCTATAGAGATGGATATGCCAGTGTTGTCGTTGATTCTTTTCCTGAGTGGTAGAGGAACTTTTGGTGAAAAGAATAAGGACGATTTGCATTTGTTTATACTTTCACCTGATGAGAGGCAGAATCTGTTAATGCAAGACATTATTGTGGCTGCTTGTTGCTTAGTTGCTACTCCAAAAAGTGACAGATCATCTGCAAACATGAGGTGGGAGATGGCAGGTCCATTTTTGGTTGTCTTGATTAGTTTCCATGTTCCATCGTTCACCATGTCATAAATAAGATGAGATAGTTTATCCATGCACAGGACAAACAGTAGAGGGGAGATTAGGTTCCTTGTCACAACCCTCTCTTGGGAGAGAAAAAATTGCTTGAACTTCCATTCCACAGTGCATTGTAAGAAACTGACGAGATGCAACTCATGATTAAATTTCTGAAATTATAATCAAAGCCCACATTGGTAAGTGCTTGCTGGAGAAAATCCCATTGGATTCGATCCAAGGCCCTTTTCTAAATAAATCTTGAAAGCCATCAAGCCTATTTTGCCTCTTGTCTTCTTCATAGTATGGAGTACTTTTTGTCTAACAATAATGTTGTCATGGATGGTTGGATTTTTACTAAAAGCAACCTGGTAGGGTGAGATCAAGTCATCCATTACATCGCATAGTTTGCTGGCTACTATCTTTGTGATGCATTTGTAATGCACAGTGCATAAAGGAATCAGTAAAAAATGACCTACCATTTTTGGATGATCTCTTTTTGGAATAAGAGAGATGAACATTTTGCTTGAATCCGTTGGGATAGTACAATATTCAAAGGCATTTTTTACAAAATTCCTCAGAGTTTCACCAATAATATTCTAGTTGTTCTGATAAAATAAAAGGGGAAATCTATCAATTCTCGGTGCTTTGTATGGCCCATTGAGAAGATAGCATTTTTAATTTCTTCTATAGAAGGAACACGTCCCATATTAGATAATAAGGGACTATTTAATATTGGAAAGTTTGACTCAGTTGAAAGGGGCTCTGCTGGCATTCGTCAACCTTACGTAGCTTCTGGAAGTGATCTAACACAAGAGTCTTTAGTAGAGATTATTCTTCAACCTAATTTCCGTTATGATTTTTAAGATCCAAAACTCTATTTTTCCTTCTTTACATTTGTGTTTTTAGGTGGTAGTAACGTGTATTCCTATCACCCTTTGTAATCCAAGTAGACCGAGCTTTTTGGAATCATTTTAATTCTTCCAGGTTTAAAAGTTCATCAACATCCTCTTGAAGAGTCTTTTCCAGATTGCATAGAAATCTTGAATAAGGATAATTCGGGGAGCTTTGAATTCCTTTCAAACGAGCAAGCAATTCCCTTTTCTTTTTCTCAATAAAACTAAAGATATTCTTGTTCCAATCAATAATAGATTTGCTGACAGAGTCTAGCCAATGGGTTATGTCATCATTGATATAGGCCAATTATTCATCAAGAAATCCCTAAAGCTTCCACATTGCCTCGAAACGAAAAGGCTTTACATTGTTTTGCACATTAGATAAATTAATCTATAATAAAATGAGGCTATGATCAAAGAAAGGAGTTCTTGGGAGTACCTTTAAAGTGCAATCCGGTAGGTGGAGCAGAAGTTGAGTATTTGCAAGTGCCCTATCTAGTCGTTCATAGAACTGAGAATGACCCCTCATTTTTGGTCCCCTCTAAGTAAACTTGGGACCTTGATAACCGATGTCTGTCAAGCCACATTCTGATGTTTCTATCATAGAACCAGTTGATTCTTGTCATCAGAGTTATCGAACCACCAACTCTTTCATCTAGGTCATTAAAGTCCCCGTAAACAATCCATGGGCTCGAAATGGCAGAGGAGAGTGACTTTAGCTTCATCCATAGAACTTGGTGAAGATTTGAGTGAGGAACAACATAAACAACGTTTAAAAGGAACTTGATAAAGCCTGAAATTGCACAATCAAAGTGGAAATATTGTCTGTCTTCTTTTAGTATTATAACTTGAATAGATGAGCTTTTCCAAGTAGCAACTAGTCCACCAGAACGACCAATACTAGGAATGATCTTGATAGCATTGAAACCCAAGCTACGATGGAGCCAAAACCTAGATTCCATATCACACCGTGTTTCAACTAAGATAATCATTAAATGTTTTGAGTTTTGGCATAAAGCTCACAAATTTCGAAGGAGACCTTTTCCACATGCTCCCCTTGAATTCCAATAAATGGCACAATCTATCAAATATAAATAGATAAGTTATATTTTGGACTAGAAATCCAATCAAATTTCACATGGGTATTGTGTTTCTGAGACCATAAAATCTAACCCATTCTTTTCTTGTGTAGATGCTTGTGGCAGCGGGTTATTTCTAGATAGCCCAGTATTGGGATCTCCCGGGTCCAATTCCTCTATGTTTACGTCTAATGTATTGAAGGGAGTGTTTGGTGGTTGGCCCACCTCATTTGAGACACTTTGGTCCAATTACTCTTGTACTCTCTATGTTGTCATCCTCTGCGTCCATGTCATCAATCTCATTTTCATTGCTCTCTCTTAGGGTCAACATCAAGATTCCACCGATGTTCCTCTCTTGCTGAATCATTTCCCTCATTCTTTTCTCTCTCTGAGAGGCAGAATTGTTGTCTGTATCCGTTAACGTCAATTCCTGTTATTTCTCCACTACGTTCTTTTGGCCGATAGACCCTTTCATTTTTCCTTTTAATGGTCGTACATTTTGAGTGCTTAGCATAAGGGGTTGTTGCAGAGGTACGGAAGGAAAGGATTGTGCAACCATTACCAGAGTGCTATTTGCAGCATTTTGGACTTCATCCAATTCTGCCACCTCAGCAAGGACACCAAATCTGAACCGGAGATTCCCTTGGCGAGTTGACTCGCCCTTATTATCAAACAATTTTCTTTGCCAATGAGCTCTTTGAACTATTTTCTATTGATTATACCCAAAATCTGACAGAACCACATTCCTCTATTCCTTTGTTGGTTGATGAGCTATCTTAGGGAGCATTTGAGTTACTTGTTTCTGGTTTATCTGTGCAAGTCTCTACTTTATGTCCATAGATTCCACAATGCACACACAGAATATGGAGGCCTTCATATTCAAGAAAATGCTCCTCACCCTCCAAGGTGAAGCCTTGTATCAATTGTTTTTCCAAATCTACCAGGATGCATGCAGATCTTTACATAATGCCCACGCAACTGGCAAGAGATATTCATGTCTACCTTAAGAGTGGTTCCAATTCTGTTGCCAATACTTTGTCAATGGTAGCTTTCTCAAGAAGAAATGTTGGATCCCAAGGCCTCACAGTTAAATAGTAGTCATAGATCATCCAAGGGCCACAGTGAGAGCATTGAAATAGTCTTCTTTATTGGACAGTTTAACCACATAGAACCTGTAACCCCTACCTTAATAGCCAAATTTATAGTTCGAGAATGCGTCATTAAGTTGAAATAGAGACCAGTGGTTAATTTAAAACTTTTCTAAAACTTGTTTAGTGCGGACTCACGTTCACATCTCGAATATAATTGGTCTGTCCAGTTCAGTTCCATTTATACATATCAGAGTGCAACCAAAATTTCCCGACAACGCTCAGGTTTCGTTACTTAATAAAGGGTTTACAATGCTTAGTTTCCCATACAGGGGATTACAAACACTATTCAATATTTACAACATGTGCAACTAATCCCCAACAAAATATGACAACCAACTACCAAAATTAAAACTCCTAGCTAGGAGCTCTAACCGCCCTTCATCACTTGCTTTTCCTTTGAACTGCTTGCCCTTGCTGTAGTTTAGTCATTGGAAAGAATGAGATTCAAAAGAATCTCAGTAGTAACAATTCACTTATAACATGTACAATCACAAAGCATGTAAGCAAATCACAACAACAACAACACAACGGCATTTCGGCAATAGCTTTCGCTGCATTCACAACAGCATATTTCACAACAGCATGTTTCACAACAGCACAACAACAACATTTCACAATGGCAATATTACATCACGGCATATTCAATGAAATGACATACATGCAAGGCATCATACATAGAATAAGAGAAAGAGTCACTACCTTGTTCTTTCCGCTCGTGCACTGGCATTGGTTTATCACGTGCAGGGCAAATGTCAAATCCTATAATTAGAATTACGGGCGACAGGTTATTACTTAATCCAATTCTTTAATTCAAACACTCAAGTTGGTTATCATTAGAGACATTTAATCAAATCAACTAAGGAGTTAAAGTGGTCAATTAACCTAAAAGATCAATTCCTAACCTCAAAGTTCAACAATACTACATTATGCCATTACATCTTCAATTTTCGAATAAGAGACCAAATCTGCCAGAATTTTCTCCAGACTTTGAAAAATCATAACTAATTCAACAAAAATTGAAATGAGGTGATCCCAAGTCCTATGGAAAAATATTGAAGTCCTCTTCATAGGAAAAATATGAATCATTACTGGAAATCACCACACAATTCCAGAATTACACAAAATCCCACACTGCTCCAGAATTAAGTCCAGTTTCGACATCAAACTTTGGGCAACCAGAACTCACAGCTCAAAAAACGAAATGACACAAATTATATGTCCATTTTGAAGCTTGGAATGTGAACTTTAATACTGGAAAGTTTCACAATTTTTAGAGATCATTTGGTTATCCGAAAACACCACACAAGTAGAGTACTTCGCTGGAATTCTGTTCAGGCTGAAAACCCAAATTTACACTTTGAGTTCCAATGACCCAAAATTCACAACCTAGGGCTATTCCCACATAATTTTTCGTGTAGAACACGATGGTAACATCAAAATTAACAAATTCCCACTCATTCTCCATGTCCTGTTTTGGCAGAAAATTCAAAATAAATCCCAACAATTACCAACTTCTAATTTCAGCATCAAACTTATGTCAAATGGTTTCCAATCATCATAAACCACCAATAACATAACCAAAACATCATGAATTACCCAAACCCTTGTTTAGCCAAAATCAGGGCAGATTTACACATGCCAAAATACTCATCCAACCAACACAACCAATAGCTCAAATTGATGCTAATACTCACCTAGTGCTCCTCCTTAAGTTCTTTCTTTGATTCTTCAGCTTTTGTTCTTGCAAGGTGGCTGAAAACTCCTCTTCTTCAAAAACAAAAACCATAGAAATGAAGCTAAGGAAGAGAGGAACAAGTTTCATGAAGGACTCTTGAGCCATAGATGAGGTTAAGGAGGTGAAAATCAAGACCAAACTCTCACCTTCACTTGCTTCTTCTTGCACCCTCGTGTTGCATCTGCAGCACCGACTTGGAAAATGAGAGAGAGTGAATAATAATCAGGCTTTTCCTTCCCTTATCACTTAAAAATCTGGCCGAAAAGTTGGGTAAAAAGGAGAGGCAAATATGTGGTCCATATTTGTTCTTTCTTGCTAAAATCCTATGGTAATTTCTATTGTATAATTGATCCAATTTGGTCAACCTTTCTCTTTCCTACCCCTTCCTCACTTGGCCGACTTGAAATGAATGAATAAGATGAGAGAATGTTTTTAATTAAATATTTAAGAATTCTTGTAGAGCTTAAGTCGGTTGAGCACATGTGTGAGAGAGAGAGCACTTTAATTGCAAGAGATATGTACCAATAATCCTTTGCTTCATCTTTTCTCTTTCTTTCTTGATGCCATACGAATATGTGGCCCTTTTTTTGTTCAAGTCATCTTCTTTTATTTGGCCTACAATTGTTGACCAAAAGGAGTTAAAAGAAGCCTTCTACCATTATCTTAGTTTACCTCTTCACATGTTACTTTTAGTGGAAATTGTTGACCAAGTTTTCTCCTTTTAATTGGTCATATGTTTGTTTCTCTTTCTTGCCTCATGTTATACGAAAATGAAGCCTAGGAAAAGAGATGATGATCTTTGGTAATATCTCCTTGAATAATAAAGTTAATTCCCCAATTAGCATGAGATTGTTGACCAAGTCCTCATCTTTTATAACTTGGTCCAATTGCTTCCATATGTCATATTTAATAGCCAATAGGTATTTTTCTCTTGGTTTTCCCCCTTGTCATACGTGAATCATGGCCTTTTGAAGAAGAAGATGATCTTGTAAAATATCATCTTGCAATATAATACTTAGTTACCAATTTTGCATGTGAAATTTAACTAAATTTATAACAAAATTTCCAGAGGTAATTCTGTTATTAATCCCACTATCTATTATGTACATTTAGCCCTTGAGTACATTTTGGGATATTACAATTCTCCCCCCGTACAATAAATTTCGTCCTCAAAATTTGTTACACGACTTGAGCCATAAACTCCGGATAACGCCTACGCATATCTGCTTCTGCTTCCCAAGTCGCCTCTCTTTGTGTCATTCCCTTCCAGATCACTTTCACAAATGGAATGCTTTGGTGTCTGAGCCGTCGTTCTTCTCGATCAATGATCTGCTCTGGCTCTACCGTATATGTGAAGTTGTCTTGTAATTCGACTTCTTCATATTCAACTATATGAGATGGATCCAGTTGGTACTTCTTCAGTTGGGAAACGTGGAACACATCATGGAGCCTGCTCAAGTTCAGGGGTAGGGCTACTCGATAGGCTACAGGCCCAATTCTCGCAAGAATCTTAAAAGGACCTATGTACCTCAGACTCAGCTTCTTCCGATTGATAGCTCTCCCGATGCTCGTAACTGGTGATACTCTCAGAAAAACATGATCACCCACCTCAAACTCTAGAGGCCTTCTCCTCTTGTCAGCGTAGCTTTTCTATGGACTTTGTGCTGCAAGAATCCTCTTACGGATGATTTGAATCTGTGCTGAGGTATGATCAACAAGCTCCGGCCCATAAAGCTTCCTCTCAGATAACTCATTCCAACACAAGGGTGATTGGCACTTTCTCCCGTACAACGCTTCATACGGCCCCATCTGAATGCTCGCATGATAGCTATTGTTGTAAGCGAATTCAGCAAGTGGAAGAAAGCGATCCCAATTCCCTTTGAAGTCGAGAACACAAGCTCGCAACATATCCTCTAGTGTCTAGATAGTCCTTTCTGATTGACCATCTGTCTGAGGATGATAGGCCGTGCTGAATCTCAATTGAGTTCCCAATGCTTCATGCAACGCCTTCCAAAATCTCGAAGTGAATCGGGGATCACGGTCGGAAATGATGTTCTTCGATATGCCATGGAGTTTCACAATCTCTCGGATATAAATCTCTGCTAGCTTGTCCGGAGAGTAACTAGCATTGATCGGTATGAAGTGTGCGACTTTGTTAATCGGTCCACAATTACCCAGATCGCATCATAATTCCTGATCCTGGGCAATCCCACCACCAGGTCCATGGTCACACTTTCCCATTTCCATTCTGGAATCTCAGGACTTTGAAGAAAACCAGGCTGTCTCTGGTGCTCAATCTTTACCTTCTGGCAAGTGAGACACCTCTCTACATACTTTGTCACATCACTCTTCAAACCCGGCCACCAATACATAGACTTCAGATTATGATACATTTTGGTCATACCAGGATGAAGAGTATATGGTCTCTTGTGCGCCTCATCTAGAATCTTCTGTCTCAACTCCGCCTTAAGTGGAACACAAATTCTTTTCTGATAGCGAACTAGTCCACTAGGTGACAGATCATAGCCCTGAGCTTCTCCCCGTTCAATTCTAGCCAGATTTCGCTGTATCCAGCCATCTTGTCTCTGAGCTTCTTCAATCTCAACCCTCATATCACTTTCCCCTTGGGAAACATTATAGTTAGCACATACGATCTGGTTTGACAAATTTAAGTCACGAAAATCTTCTATCAATTTCACCTTTTGAATCATCATTGCTGCAACTAGCACTGTCTTTCGACTAAGAGCATCCGCGACGACGTTAGCTTTACCCGGATGATACTTGATCTCTAAGTTGTAATCTTTCAGCAACTCCATCCACCGGCGTTGTCTCCTATTCAACTCTTTCTGATCGTACAAATACTTGAGACTCTTGTGGTCACAATACAGTTCTACAGTCACACCATACAGATAATGCCGCCATATTTTCAATGCAAACACAATCGCCGAAAGCTCCAGATCATGAGTGGGATAGTTCATTTCATGAGGCTTTAATGAGGCTAACTACTCTTTTTGCCCAAATAGATTGTAGCCGAGAAAGCAAAGCTTTATAGCCAATAGCTCTGTCAAGAAGTTTAACAATTACCACTTTCCTCCAAGCTTTATATAGTCTTTTCTTCATTTCCCAGAGAGGGAGAAGGTTGGGAAATTTCTTTTTGGGTCTGCAATTGTTTTGCATAGTGGTTCCTCATCGTTTTCCAAGGATTCGGCCATACTGTCATCAGTGGAATCTTCTGAATCATCATCTTTATCTTCAGACTGGTCTTCTTGTCAATTGACTCCCTTCAGTTTGTCAGCAAAACTCGGTCCGCCAGAAATGTAATCGTTGCTGCCAGATCCAAGCTTTGGCCAGTTACCGTGCATCAGGTTTTCCAAAGGAGTTTGGTTTCCCCATTCTTAACCTTTTTTGAGCTTCGCAGCAGCTGATCATCTTCTTCTTGAGTAGGAGGCTCGAAGGAAAACGTAGAACCAGAGAGCATTCCCATCAATAAGTATTTCACAAAAAAAAAGCGTTAGATCCGCAAAGCAGAGGGGCACGAAACTTATAAACCGGATAGGCAAATGATGTGAAGAAGTGGGCTCCAGATTGGACCAGTGAACATAAGGATAGAGATTCCGGCGTGCTTAGGCCGCCATACTGACCTTGTTTCTTGCAATGATAGCCCACTTGGGACTTTATTGACTTTTTGTTTCCTTAAATTGAGTTTGATAGAAAAAAAGTTGCCCGGTCTTGTCTATAATATGAGAAATAAATACTATTTTCCATTCTTAATATAATATTTGCTTAAGTAATTTTGATGGAGTAAATAAATTAGTTACATAAATTATTTATTAAAAATATATATTGATTTTTTTGAAATACCTTTTTAAATTATTTGTATTGAAACCATACTGATTTCTCCTTCAACATGTACCAAAGATAAGAATGGTGCCGTTTGACGTGAAGAAAACTATCTATTATCCAAGTTTTGACTACAAACATATAAACGCTTACTTCCATACTTGCTTATATGCCACTATATAGCAACCCTTTTATTTATTTATTTATTTATTTATTATTATTATTATTCCAGAATAACAAATTTTTTTATCTTATCAAAACCTTTATAAACCCTTTCGGTACAGTGTAAAATATAAACATGTGCCTTGAGTCTTAATCATATTCTTCTTCTTCTTTTTTTCTATTTTTTCTATTTCATTTTCCATTAGAATTTTCCAAGATCTAAGTAGTATTGGTGATACTGGTAATTTTATTTATTAAAAAATAAAACATGTTGATAAAATTAGGTATTTTATAGTATAAATTAAATATTTTGGTGAGGACTTACTCCATTACTTTTTATATTAAATAGGGTTAAGGCGCAAGTATTACCTTAAAGTAATTATGGACGCAATTTTACCCTTAGAAGTTAAAATAATTAAAATAGGGCAATTTCACCCATGCTGACATATACTCATGATGTCCATTACTTCTTCTCGGTGGTGGTAAGTGGAACAAAAATCCCCCTCCTCCCTCCCTATTAAAAAAGCTTACTTCCTAGCATTGTAGGTTTGGCCTTATGGTATTAAACCTTTTGGTGTTATGGGAATTGAATTTTACAGGCAGTTAGGAGAACTACAGAGAAATCCATAAACTTGAAGGGAGTGGATGAGCAAGTGAACGAAACAAATAGAAGAAAAATTTTGGGATGCATTGGGTGTTTGGAATTGTAAATTTTACTAATTTTAAAAGCTTGTGAAGAACAAGCTTATCGATGGTTGATGACAGAGTATGCTTTTGGAGTTTCTTTCTTTCACCACACAACAACTTGTCCATGAGCAAGTCCTCATCAGAAACAGTGGTGAAGGGCCACGCAAGCAACAACCAAAAGCTTGAGCTCCTCCGTGGCTGCAATTGGAACATCTAGCGGTAGTTCAATTCAACGACGCATCGTGATTTCGTATTTGTTTGGAATAGTGATGAGAGTTTTCAAAAACAGCTTTTCATTCGTGATTTATAGTAAATGAGGTAAGTTTATGAAAGGAGTCTTATCTCGATTTACATGAATAAACACTTTTGAGGATCCTAAAAGTGATCCCCAACAAGCATGAAGCCAACTATGCTTCTACTGCCCTTGAGGAGGCGCCCTACCGAAGATGAACTTTCCTACGTTATGGGAAAATGATGATTTGTGAGAAGCTTGGGATGCCAAAGATGATGACTGTGAGGGGTTTTTATTTCCCAAATTGTATTTGATTTTGCCAAGAGAAAATGAATGTCAAGGGACTTTGTTAAGATATGTGAGATTGCTGCATTTTAATTATATCAATATGGCACATACACTTGTCAACAGATAGATTTGTCTATGATAACACTGACAAACAGATAATTTCACAATTTGAATCTATATCACTGAGATTCTTTAGAAGTTTTTAGATAGTGAATCATATACTCAGATATTTTTTTTACATTTTCTTTGTTCTTTGAGATAGTGAATCATAAATTTAAGCCATGTTATTTAGAGATAGTTTTTTTTGGGTTTCTATAATATAATGAACCTTTCCATGTAAGTTTCCTAACCTGATTCTCCTATGGACCAGGTCTGAACTATGGGACTTCTAAGAAACAAGATTTGGGAAAATGAATGAAGTGTCTTGCTCTGATTATAAACTCATTACTGCTAGTAATATGAGAAGTGAAGGTAGAGGCAGTAGAGAGAAGAGAAAACGAGTACCATGGTATGCCAAAGCCAACAGTAATGAGTTTCTATATTATTTAAACAAGTTCTTCATGCTTGTTGCCTGTGGAAGCCTAATTGGGAAAAAAAAATATGGGTGCATAATGTAGAACTCATATATTGTTCAACGTTGATTATAACTCCTAAGTTAGATGTATCCATATTGATCCAAACAAACATATTTGTCATGCTTTCATTTGCGCATAAATTTTTAAGCCGTGTGAAGATTTGAAGATACGTCCCGTGCATAGGGCCACATGCTCGAGCAGCAACTGAACATAAACAGTAAACTAAGATACACAAAACACAAAGTGGACCCCACACAAGCACAATCCTATTAGGGTCCTCATTAGACATTAGGTACCCAGCACATCTATGAGTTTAGGAATCCATCTCTCAAAACCACATTCAATTTTTTTTAAAAAAAAAATTCATCTTCAGTAGCATATCTTCATGTGGGGCCTTTCAATAGTTCTTCAATAGTTGGAACAAGTTTAAATGAAACTAAGGGTCTGTTTGAGTAGGCACTTGAGAAGCACATTCACACAAGATGAGACAAAACTCCTCTCATATATTTATCTCATACACAATAAATTATATTGTAAAATCAACTTCTACCGCTAATCCAAACAGACACTTAAGTAAACATGAAACCATCTTAAGCTAGGAATTATGTTCCTGAACATACCAAATATGGAATCTATTAATTACTATTTAACTAGAGCATATAAATATTGTGACGTTTCAATTTAAAAATTAAAATGTCATTAAACAATTTAAAAGGGTGCAAATTCACCAAAACTGTTAAATTTTACCGAACACCGTTTAGATTTTCTTCTTTTATAATTTAACGGCAATTTGGTCAAATTTAACGGTTTTAGTGAATTTGCATCCTTTAAAATTGTTTATTAGTATTTTTACCCCTTCTAAAACTTATTTGTGTCAGACACTTTTTCAAAAAACTTTGTTACTAAAATTGCACCTTAACCCAATTTTTTTTATCAAAGGTTTCCTAAATTCAATTTCATGAAGACGACAAAAGAGGCCAATATATATATAGAGAGAGAGAGACTATTGACACAGGAAATTGTAAAACAGCCAATTGAAAATAGAGGTTCTTTTAAAAATATAAAATACATAAAAATTGTTTTGAGTGTTTTTTTTTTGTTTTTAAAAAACATTTCTATTTTTTTTATAAAACAATGGATTAAAAGTTAACAGCCAAACAAGTTTTAGTTTATTTCTAAAACAAAAATTGTTTCCAAAACAAGAAAACAAAAACCCCATAAACCCAACTTGTTTCATTTTGTATCACCCCAACACTACAGAAAAAAAGACTTTTGGCGGCGACAAAAGTCGCCGCTGAAAGTCTAAATGTTGCCGCTGAAAGGTTTTTAGCGGCGACAAAAAGTTGCCGTTGTTGCGATTGTCGCTGAAAGTTTTAGCGGCGACAATTTTTGTCGCCGCTAAAGGTGACTTTCAGCAGCGACTTTTGTGTCACCTCTGAAAGTGTCAATTTTTTAAAAACTTAAATTCAAAAAATATTTTTCAAAAAACAAAATTTGAATTTAAAAAAAATTAATTTACAAATGCCACGTGTTTGCTCCTCAGAACACCACGTGTCCCCCTTCTCATGTTGCCACATGTCACCTCCTCATAAATCCTCAAAGTGATGCTCCTACCGTTCGAACTCGCAACCTCAGGAAGCCGACGCCTTCGCTCACGCGTCTTTGCCAATTGCGCCAAAATAAACCTGTGTCATATTATTAAATATTATTATATATATAATATTATCATATATATAAACATATATATATATATATATATAATTAATTATATACATATAATTAGTTATTAATTAAATATAATATTATTAAAAATAATGAAAAATTTAATAAAAATGAAAAAAATTATATATTTAAATTAAAAAATTTTTTAATTAAAATTACTTAATAAATAATAATTAAATATTATTTTTAATATAAAATTATAAATATAATATTAATAACATATATATTATTTTTAAATAAAATATAATAATAATATCATAAATATTATTTTAGTAGAAAATATTAAATATAATATTAATAAATGATAATATAATTTTAATAATTAAGTTTAAATATGATTATTTAATAATTATATTTTAATTTTATAAATATTATTTTTTAAAAAAATTAATTAAAAAAAGGCTGAAATTAACTTTTAGCGGCGATTTTAATTATCGTTGCTAAAAGTGTGAGTTTCAACGGCGAATTTTTATTTTTAAAAAACATTTCTAATTTTTTTATAAAACAATTGAATAAAAGTTAACAGCCAAACAAGTTTTTTAGTTTCTTCTAAAACAAAAATTGTTTCCAAAACAAGAAAACAAAAACCCCATAAACCCAACTTGTTTCATTTTATATCACCCCAACAAGCATGTTCAAACTGCGGTTTCCTAACTATAGCTTGCTAGATAATACTCTCTACGATGCTTGTATGACCTAATTAAATAGTTGATATTTATCTTTAATATAAAACCTATTTCTCTTATTTATTAATATTTTTCTAATTTACCTTCATTGATACTCCATAAACAATAATTAAGTAAAAGAGATGAGAAAATGAAAGAAGATGATTAGGATATTTTAAAAAAAACATATTATATTAACTAACTTATCTAATTTTTTAATTTAATTAAATTAGGTAAATAAGTATTATATTAACTATATGAGGGAGTAATTTGTAACTAATATTCATTTCATTTAAAATTAAATTGGTCATTTTTTTTTTTGCCGGTTATTGATAGACTCTGACAAAGATTTTAGTGGCCTTGGTGGTGGACTTATCAAAAACCATTTGTTTTCACTTGTTTTCACTCTGACAAAGATTTTTTGCTCGTTTGGAATAACTTATTTTTAGGTAATAAGTGTTTATAAATCGTGATTCACAGTATACGAGGTAAGTATGTGAGAGGAGTTTTATCTCGACTTGCGTAATAAGCACATATATTCAAAAAATAAGTGTTCTCAAACATGCACTTGGTTAGTGTATACAAGAAACTACAGTATTTGGTATGTATGTAAAGCCATTTGGATACGGCAATCAACCTTCTGACCAGTGGCATGTAATGTAAGCTTTTCTACAATTGGGAGTCATGGGTTGGATTTTACTAGTAATTTTTAACCGTCAATTCTCATGTACCAAAAACAAAAAATCTTTAACTGTTAATAGTTATAACAAACTATTTGGTTTTAGACCGGACAAGTTTTGGACTTGAGATTTTTGTTTCAAAACTTGAGATTTTTGTTTCAAAATCCTATGTTGGTGTATTGTTATTAAACTCGTGAGATGACCTCCGAGTTTATTAACTTTACATTTGTAACTTATAAAATTAAGTCCGTTTGTACTTAACCTCGTGCTAACCATAAACTCTATTAAACTCGCAAGTTTACACATTAAGTTTTCCGCTTTTACATTTTTACCTTATAAAATTATGTATGCACACTCTTAATGTATTAGTTTGTTCGTTTTGATTATGTTTAATACCTTTATATATGAACTTCATAGAATTTTTTTTGGATATGATAAATTATAAATTTTGATAGATTTAATTTCAATTATTAATATTTAAAATATATTTAAATTAAATTATTGTAATTTTTGTATTATTATTATTATTTATATACTTTTAGCACCTATTTATTAATAAAAATAAACTCTTATGAGTTTACGATTCAAGTTTATGATCCGAGTTCATATTCTTATCATGAGTTTGGTTACACTCACGAGTTCGACAACTTTAAGTGGTACTATTATATTTAATTACCATTAGTTATTACCGTCCTCATGCATTGCATGGAAAGTAAAAATCTAATTTTTAACTATCTTGTTTTATATAGGAAAATAGTTTTATTACATAAAAGTAAAATTATACACAAATTATTGGCCCTTTTTTTTCGGCCAACCAAACTATTGGCCCTTTACAAAGATGATTCGTACGAGGAGTCTATGCAAAAGAACTTATTGAAACAAACAGAGCGAAATTATACATAATCACATTACAACTTTATTGCCACAAAAGCATATTACGAGCTAAACAAGACGATCCTCCAGCAATTCCAAGAGCTCTGTTTCAATGATCAATATAAAGATAAGTAAGCTCTATTTCAGGGACTTCATTGTAAGTTTCCATCAATCTTGCTAGAACAGGAAACTCTATTTCAGGGACTTCATTGTAAGTTTCCATCAATCTTGCTAGAACAGGAAACTCAGACTGCAAGCATTATGAAGTTTTAGCTGATGAATTTAATCCATGCAATTCAATATATGATTGAAGATTATGGAAGGAACAGAAGAGATCAGATCAACCTTCTTTTTCTTTGGTTCTAGGGTTACTAATAAAGGAAAACTAAACTTAACAATGAGATATGAGGGGACACTCATCCAAAAACCACTCCACCAGAATCTAACAGCTATGGAATAAAACATCCTTTATGTTAACTTTTAAGAATGGTGATGGTGATAAGGAAGAAAGATTACACCCTAGAGCACTAAATCAAAGAGGCAGAATTATTACAGGGTAATACAACTGAGATACTCTAATACCACCGTACCACTCTTGGCCAAAAAGAGGGTATTAATGCAACAACAATGTACAGAACATTACCGTGTCAACATTGAACTTTGCCGCATTGTAGAGTTGAGGTGCTAAAAACACATTTGCCTGCAAATGATAGTCAATTTGTAGATAGTCATGCAACATAAAGTCAAAAATTAAACTCAACAGATATAAAAGCTACTCCACATGACCACATGGCTTTAGCTAATTCTATTATCATTCGCAGTCAGTGAATTGGGAATGAAATAGACCAGACAAGATGACAGAATTACACACAACGTATTATATCGATATATCCTGTTGAGAGAAGGATAAAAGGTGCTATCTTTACCTAAGTTTTGGATCTACTGGAACTAGGCAAGAGAGTTATGACTTTCTCATTATATATTATGGACAGAAACTTCCAGGAGAGAAAGCCTCTGTTTAGAACTATATCAAGCATTTAATTTAGGCCGTCCATGTTAATATATTTAGCTGAAGAAAATTTGACAACAACCTAACTGTATCTATGCTCAATTAAACTGTAATAGTAATACAGAATTATAGTGTTAGAGTAAGTGCAAAATGCATAGATTAACATATTAATATCAAGACATGAAAATAAATGGAGCAGAGATGCGTACCAGGAAAAGTTCATCTCCAGTAACATATCTTCCTGTGTGGTCCTTCAATAGGATTTCAATAGCTGAAACGCATTTAAATAAAACTAAGCCTAAAACCATCTTAAACCAGGAATTATGTCCCTGGACAAACCAAATACCCATATTGCTGTTAAATGGGGTAAAATACAAATGCCCAATGTTAAAATAAATTCCTTGAGCTGTGACATTTTCAGCAATTAACATGACCTATTAGTGGGCAGATAAGCCCTAAATGGTTAATATAACAGAAAATATATTCTTAACTAAATAAAAACTCACCAGTGAGGCCTTTTCGTATAACACTTTGGACCCAATGAAGCTTTTCATCAGGGCCAACTTTTTCCTCAATATAGTTCTGTTCATTGGAAAAGACCGGACAATTGTAAACATATACCATGGATCGAGCATCCAGAGAAGGTTGCAAATTGAATCATAAACTCATAAGAAAATGGCTTAACCATACCAATACACTGACGCTTTGCAAGGGCTGTATATAAGAGGCAATAATATGTGCAACCTATGAATCACAGCATTAGAAGAAAACATGTATCAGGACCTAAATCATACCTTTAAACTCCAACCACCGTCCCTCTCCTTTTTTATTCTTTTTGATGGAGGGGAATCAAAAGAAGACAGAAACGCAACTTAATTAAACAAAAGGAGAAAGTAATACAACAGTTAAGCATTGAAGAAAAACACAACTGTTTGCCCGGTTACCATCCAGTTAAGATGCAATTTACAGATCCATTTGCAAACACACACTATATTTTGATCCATCTACAAATTTCCATTGACGAATTTTCTAATCCAACTCCACAATTTCAACTAATAAGCCATGATTTGATTTTTTTTTCAAACCCTAATAATTGCATTTGTGATTTGGAACCTAGATACCTTCCTCCCCTAACTGCCTCTGGTTACAATTTAGCTCAAAATTCCACTGTTGAACCCTGAATATTTTATTTGGAATCTCCAAGCTAAATGCCCTTTTATCCGAAATTTCAATTAGATGATCTACAGAAAGGCAAATGGAAGAGTATGCTCCCACTTTTGCTATAGCATAAAGGAATCTATCATCTGGATTTCACATTACGTGGTGAACGTTTAAAGATGAGTCGAAGTGCGGTGGGTACGTGTGAAATTTTCCCAAAATAAAGGAATTCATACCTGGAAATTGTTTGTTCTTTTCTGTAAATCAAGAGGCAGCAATGGGTGCTGAGTAAACTTATCATCCAGATACTGCATGTGTATTAAATACATCAAATAAAAAAGAAGCACATTTTAGGAGCAATGGACGAGGTTATAGAAAGAACTTGCAATTCCCAACTCCAAAGGAAAGCAGATAATCACCATAATAATGGAAAAAGAGTCAGAGACTACAAAGTTCCCATCCACCAGGATAGGAACTAAACCAACAGGATTAAGCTACAGGAAATTTGAAATACCAAAGCAAAACGGTAACAAATTAAACTACAATAAACCGACCCACCCATTATCAATGAACAGGAGAAAACAAACCAGGGTCAGATTGTTCTCCCTTTAGCAAATTGATTGCTTTGTACTCATACTTAATCCTTGAAACCAAACAACACTAAAACTAATAAAGGATTCGAGCAAGAGGGGCTTATCCACACAAGTCATTTACCTAACGAATTCAACCAAAGTAGGGGGCGAAAAGGAACAATCGTGTGTTTATCCAGCTTCAGTACCTTTTAGGTTGAGAGCAATTCGAGCTCGAAAGGCGCATGAGCTCGTCCAATACGAATACAGCTGAAGCTTTTTATCGCCACTTTCAGTTGCCTAATGACACTAGATATCAAAAACAAATCAGTGCACTCCATATTTGTCTTAGGCAGGATTTCACAATGAGGGATGGTTGGTATGAGGAAGTAGATGATACCATAGTGATCAGTGAAGAAGTGCAGAGCCATGACGAGGATATCCGATCAGGATGAAGCTATAATTTGTGAGTTGCATTCGGAAGACGTACCAGAAAACATAATAAAAAAGTCATATGATAGATTTTCTTATAAAAAAAAAATTTGTTAGCACCTCAGTAATTTATATGTGAAATTACTTTTTTATCCTGAATTGATATTTAGATATTATATGATATTAATTTATATAACTAAGTTCAGGTACTTGTCAATTGTCAATCGTCACTCTAAGACTTATCAATATAATCACGTCCACTTGTTCATAGGAGCTGTTTTAAATTGTATTGGAAAAATGCCAATAGTTAACATAAATGGGCTTGTTAATGGCCATTCTTTGACTTGTCATTATAGGTATATAAACTTGTCAAAATAAACATATACCGTCAATGTATAACTTATCATTATATGCACATAAACTTGTCAAAAATATGCACATGCACTACCGAAGTATAACTTGTCAAAAAAGACATATACACTTACCAATGTATAACTTGTCATTATAGACATATAAACTTATCAAAATAGGCGCATAAACTTGTCAAAATAGACACTTATACTTACCAATATATAACTTATTAAAATACACATATTGACCTATTGTCAAGACCCTCTTCTTATTTCTCTAGATGAGCTTGTCATGCTTGTGAGTCATCTTATTTCTCTAGATGATTAAAAATTTTAAAAAAATGAATAAATAACGAATTAAAAATTGCTTAAAATCTTCACATGAGAATATTTACTGTATAAAGTATGTGAAAATTTCTCATTATAGGGTTAAGAAATAAATAAGGTAGCACCTGAGAACTTAAACAAATTCCAGGCAATCTGGGTAATAAATTTTGCTTAAAAAGTATTTTTCAACCATTTTTCTCAATTTTTTCCTTCTTTATGTCAAAATTTTCCCATAATTAAAAAAAAAAACAGCACAAGAGAGGGCAAAGCCCGAAAAAGTAATAGAGACTAGACCCCTGGAGAATTAAATCCCAAACACTCTTGATCTACTAATGCCTTGTGAAGAAGAAGAGGACCACTTACTATGCCAAGCATTTGTTGGAAGGTGATTATTAAAAGTCATACACATGAAAACACGAATTCTTTCAGCTCGCGGCCATTTCCAGATTGTCTTATAAGTAGCACAGTAGTTATGTTCAGCTGTTTGTTCAATGAGAAAGCATGCGCTTCTTATTGAAAAATTACCATCAGCTTCTGCATTCCAAGCGAGAAGATCATTACCTGCATCGGGAATTGGCGGTAACATAGACACAAGCTTCCTTAAAACAGAACTTGGTATAATAGATGCCAATCGTTGAAAATCCCAAGTGCCATGGGCCACCCAATAAGATACTATAGAATCATTCTCTTCATCAGTGAGTGGTCTAAGGCACATATCCTTGATGGTTTTATCAGGAAACATCCATCGGTCATTGGAAACATTAACTTCCGTAATCGAAGAAGGGTTTTAGGAATATTAGAGAATACCTATTGGCTGGCGATTTCAATGCCCATTTCCCTCACAAGATCATGCATCAAATATAATCATAATGATTACTAAATGAAATGAGGGATTTCTCTCTAAGAACACTCATCTCAATATGCACAGAAGAGCCATACAACTGTCTTACTAGGTTCAGACAAATATCAACTCTTTCCTTGAATAAGTATGCTAGGTCAAGAACCACATTTTGTTCTTTGTCATCAAGTCCATCAAACTCAATTTCAGAACATCAACAATATCCTTAAGTGGAGCTTGGTTTAGTTTTTCCAAAGAACTTTCCCACACTTCTTTTCTTCTTCCATGAAGAAAGCAACCCAACACTACAAGGGCTAATGGGTTTCCTTGACAATAGTCAACTACTGATTTTGATAACTCCATAAACCCATTAGATGGCTCACATTGTTTGAATGGTTTCAAACTAAAGTGATGAAAGGCATCATGGAAACCCAATCTCAGAACATGATATGTTGAAAATGCAGAAGCATTTTTAAACACTTGCATGTCTGTTCATGTGATTATAATTCCGCTTCCTTCCCTAAACCAATCACACTCTTTGATTAAATCATTAGCTACTTTTGAATTGTCCACATCATCAAGTATAAGAAGAATTTTTTTGCTTTGAAGCCTACTTTTTACAAAAGTGGATCTTATGTCATCGATGCTAATATCCTCGTCTTTTAATAATTATGAGACAATTTTTCTGTAACTCATCCAAACTAATTCTTTCTAATTGTTTTTTGGCATTTTCAATAAAGAAGAAAACATCAAATTGAGCTTTTAGCTCTTGAAAGATAGCTTTAGCAAGCGTGGTCTTGCCAACCCCGCCCATACCCCAAATTCCCACAATGCGATCCTCACTTGGAAGTTTTTCAATATTTTCAATATGACGAGCAATGCCAACAAGTCTTTCAAGATGAGATGATGACTTATACTTCAACTTGCTCAAAGGGTCTTTGACAATCTCTTTAACAAGTTTGAATTCAGGTCTAGCACAAATATCAATCAAACAAAAAAGGCATATTTAATTGGTTAGAAAATTAAAAAAATAAAAAGCAAAAGCAAAAGCTTTTGAAGCTACCTAATGCTATTAGAATCTCATCCAGAGAGACCTGCAGATTGAATTAAAGCATTTCTCCACTTTTGCAATTTTTCATGGTTTTTCTTGGAATCTTTGCCTCAATACATTCAATCCATTTCCAAAACTCCCATTTTGTTTTTGTATGTTTAAAGGATCTATCTTATAGAAAATATGTATTACATCCCTTCCAAATTGTTTCTTGCATTCTAATATGTGAACAAGTTCATCCATACACCATGTTGAAGAAGCATAATTTTCAGAGAAAATAATCACTAATATTTATAATTCCTCTATTGTTCTCAAAATAACTATTGAGATTTGTCCTCCTTTGTAGAGTTCATGATCCATAGAAGTGTGAATGTCTGCATTACGAAGTCCTTTGTAAAGATAACTTGCAAAAGTGTGACGAGTGTCTTCCCCTCTCAAGTTAAAGAGCACATCATACTTGGCAATAGGAGGAGAAACAAGAGTATGAGAAGAAGAAGGAGAAACTATTTGAGTTAAGATCACATCATCTTTGAAACTACAAAAAGAAACAAACCGTCAATAAATATTGTGTTATGTATATAAGGGAGCAAATCATCAAACAAGAAAATAAAGAGTGTGAGGTTATTTAGAAGAAAGCTACTTACCTATCATCAACAACAACAGATTGGTTACCATAAAGCAAAGGAGAGATGAATCTGAAATCTCCTATGACCATTAAAGTAGTGGTTCCATCCATGCGATAGCAATTTCTAGCTTCAACCTTCAGCAACCTGAAAATGCAATAGACAGAGCAGAGCAAAACAGTATATCAATTACAGAAACTATTGCTTTATTATAACTATGAATTTATTGAAAAAATGGGAGTATCAATCTTGCTGGGCCAGGTCTTGGACGTGTAAATGTGAATGTAGTGGTCGATAATTCCAAAAACTGGTCCCACCAAGTTTAGGTTAAAATATCAGTAGGCACTGATGTGTATAGTTACTTGCCAATAAAAAAATATTGGTTAGGCACTTGGTATGGGGAAAATGGGAGAGAGGATATATCCGCAAGATTATTGAGGAAAAAAAATTATTAAAGTCAAGTAGGTTTTTTTCTAGGGTGGGGCAGAAAAAAGCTATAGTTATACTCACTACTACAAAAAGGGGCTTTAACCTCCCAAATTTGGCACCTTTAACGTCCCAAAACGGGGGGACGTATATGCTGGGGGTGTAGTAAGTTGAAACAAAAGACGTCCCAAATGATAGGGACGCCTAAAGTCCCCCAGGGAGGGACTTTAGGTGTCCCAAATTAAGAATTGGGACGCCTAAAGTCCCCACAGGGTGGAACTTTAGGCGTCCCAAATTACAATTTGGGACGCCTAAAGTCCCACCCTGGGGGACTTTAGGCGTCCCAAATTTTAATTTGGGATGCCTAAAGTCCCACGCTGGAGGACTTTAGGCGTCCCAAATTTTAATTTGGGATGCCTAAAGTCCCACACTGGGGGACTTTAGACCTCCCAATTCTTAATTTGGGACGTCTAAAAGTTAGGTTTTTTTTTATACCATAATTTACATTCTGTATTACCCAACGAATTGAAACTGCAGAAACAGAATAGAAGATGGATTCATAAACCATACTATCCGTTACAAACTGGTAAGGACATCCAGCACTACAATCTTTACTATATATACATACAATAACCTTTCATGCAACCTACTACTATATATATCAACAAAAAACAACCAGAAAGTGTCAAAACGCTGTCATCACACAAGTACAAACTGATATAAAATAACAAGTTTACTGCTCTACATGTTGAAGAAGATGTCCAGCCAAAAGATCTCTGATCAAATCAAGGTCTTCACGTAGGTAGGCGTCTTCATTATCAAAAATCTGAAAATTAGAAAGTAATAAGCTTTGATGAAATGAATCTCAAGCAAATGAATTAATTAGCATTTCGATTAGAACACCAAAAATATTATCATTTGAGAATGAAGAAGCGATTACCTTTTCAAAATCGCTAGTAATTCCACTTTGAGTTATGTTATACATATAAAGTATAACATAATATCCGCATTCAGTGTTGTCAGGTTGCCGAGGGCACTTTTAATCAAAGGGATGCAATTGATTGTTAAAATCAATAAAGGTATGTCTAAAAGGACCATCAATGAAACAATTATGTAGGATCGAATGTACTTACTATGGGATAAAACCACTTTGGCTTTTTAACAACTGCACCCTCGCGTGACCCACCTAGGATTCTATATGTTTGACAAGCACTATCATGAAAAGCAAAATGAACAGAAATTAGAACCATTCATTTATTTTTGTTGTCAATGAAATACAAACAGAATAACTTACGTGTCGAAGACGGATTTTGTATCTCTGTCTGGCTTTTTACTCAAGGGATCAAACCAATAGACTACGTTGCGGCGGGGACATATAACACACAAAGTCCAGTGGAAACTTTAACAACATGTACACATTAAAATGAAGTTAGATGAGTGAGAAGACAATTATTTATTAAACTTCTTAAATTGACAAAATGTAACTACGAACCGTTGGACAATGGGTGCTAGATAACAACGAAGTTTGGTTTGTGCCATTTGGTAGCCGACATAGTGAGTCCTATGCGCCACAGTACAAGTATCCCCTGTCGTATTCGCAGGACATAAGAATCCATACCAATTACTTCTTTCCATGCTTGCGCAGAGATCGTGGAAGGTGCTATAATAGAATTAAAATAAGGAATCAATTCTTGAATGTATGAAAACAAAAAACCACTAAATGAATTCTATGGGAAAATTGAAAAAAAACTTACCGGACTGCAAATTTGACCCAGCCTGCATCTATCTCCTCCAACCTGATAAACTGCTTGAGATCTTTATTGTCAATCGTGTAGGGATACTCCACTTGGCCCACAATCCCTGGAGGCATCTTCAAGTCAATATGTTTAATGCCCTTGTAGATCTGTTGCAGCCGTGCTAAGTAGGGCCATTTGCTCGCAGCTTCGTCATCCTTTTAGAACATCAAAAAACAAATTGTTATTAGGATGCCAACAGATTTTCAGTAACAGTAAGGTAATTCCTACCATTGGAGGTGTTGCGTCTGAACCAATAAGATTGCGAGGCCAAAGGATGAAAGATCCTATCGCTTGACCTAACGTGCCAACCTCTGGATCAGGAACAGGGATGGCTGTACCTTCTTCCCCCTTTCTAACACTCGTCACATTCACCCTACGAAAATCCTCCGGAATTTGCTGATTATGGTGGGTGGTAGCACGTGTGTGAACGAGAGCATCAACAACAACACGCAACAGTGGATCATCCAAATAGAGGGTGCAAGGGTCTCCCGACACTGGAGTGGGAGAAGGGTCGCCAAGTGGTCCCGACACTGGAGTGGGAGAAGGGTGGCCAAGTGGTTGCTCCAGAGGGTTGTAACTTCCTCTGGTGCTATTGAAGGCCGGGGATTCCTGAGTTCGAGCCTCGTCCCTTGCCCTTTGTGCTTCAAACATCTTTGCCATTTCAAGTTGAAGCTTGGCAACAGCTCTTATCGGAGCTTGTCGCGAAGGTTGGCCTCGATCTCTCGTTCGAGATCCTCTCGAATCTTGGCCACAACGTCCTTACTAGGTCCAGCTTGTGACGAATAACGTGGCTCTCATCCAAAATACCTCACGGCACTAACTCCCCGTGTCTCTCCTCGAACACGACCAAGGTCATCCGCCTTCCCAATAACCGTTGACAAGATGTCCATCCGTCAAGGTAGACAGTTTTTCTTCCATGCTTTAGTTGTTGGAAGTGTGTGTCTGCTTCACATATTGGGCATGCTTTGTGACCCTTCACACTGTACCCTGACAAGTTTCCGTATGCAGGGAAGTCGTTTATCGTTGTGAAAATCATTGCACGTAGCTTGAAAGACTCCTTCTTATAAGCATCAAACACATCTACGCCTTCCTCCCACAACTTCTTCAAGTCCTCAATCAAAGGCGCCAAATAGACATCAATATCGTTCCCTAGCTGTTTTGGTCCAGAAATCATCATAGATAGCATCATATACTTACGTTTCATACATAGCCAGGGAGACAAGTTGTATATTATAAGGAGAACCGGCCACGCACTATGTGTGCTAGTAAGAGTTCTATACGGATTGATGCCGTCTATACAAAGCCCAAGCCGTAGGTTTCTCGGCTCGCTGCCAAATTGAGGGAAGATTTCATCTATTTTTTTCCATTGTGGAGAGTCAGCTGGGTGCCGAAGATATTTCCCATCAGATATTCTCTCATCAGAGTGCCATCTCAACTTCTTCGCTTTTGTTGCACTCGCAAACAAACATTTAAAACGTGGTATTATTGGAAGATACCACATAACCTTTAAAGGTTTCCTTTTACTTGTCACATCACCACAACCACCATCTTTTTTCACTTTGTATCGTGCAGTTTTACACTTAGACACTCACTAAGACCTCCGTACTCATTTCTGTACAGTACGCAGTTATTAGGGCAAGCATGTATCTTCTTATACTCCATACCCATTGTAGACAGGATTTTCTTGGCCTCATACATACGATTTGGAAGTACATTATCCTCCGGAAACATATCACACAATAGTTCAAGCAGCAATGTGAAACTACTATCGGTCCACCCACAAGTTGCCTTTAAGTTAACCAAATGTAATGTTCCTGTCAGCCGCGTGTACTTACTACCACTGTACAATGGTGTCTCTGCATCACTCCGCAGGCTATCATACTCCTGTGACTGCGCAAAGGATTCTGCTTCAACATCGTTAATCATTCTCTCCATTCTATCTTCATCTATGACATCCACAGCTTCCTTCTTGTGTGACGGACAATCAGTTACTTCATCACCATGCCATATCCACCTTGTGTATCGCAGATTTATTCCATCACAAAGTAGGTGATCCTTTATGACATCAACATCCCGTCTACTCTCATTTAAACAATTGACACAAGGACAAAAATACTTCCCATTTCTTGCAGGAGCATTCTTTTTAGCGAATTCAATAAATTCGTCCACCCCTTTCTCATATTCTTCACTAGTTCTCAAAGCATTCATCCAACTATGATCCATTTTGTTACCACCTAAGGCATTACCAATAACATTCACACGTTTAGTACACTTCTCAAGGACATATGATGGGATTGCCTAATTAAGTTATCAACCCAATTTAGGATTTTAAAATATGGGCTTAATAACTTTATTGCCCCCTCCTAGCCTCATCTCTCCTATTAAAAGGGTTTCAGTGCTATGTAACTTATTTTTTTAATAAGTATATGTATATAAAATTAATGTATAATAAAATAAATACAATAAGATTAAATTAAAGAATTTTTTTGAGGGGTTTGGAAGAATTAAAAACAAAACGAGTTTCATATTAACAAAACAATTTTAAGTTGAGTTCTTCCAAAAATAAAATTTTTTTATTGAAAATATTTAGATAAAAATCATTTAATGAATATTGGGGTTATCGTTTTCTTTTTAAGTTTTGGCTTGAATTATTCTTCATAATTCAAGAATTTGGAATTAACAAAACAATTGTGTGTAATTAATACAAGAATTTCTTTAATTTAAATAAATCATATTTTATTTTATTATATATACTAATTAATGGTGCAGGAACAAGACCAATGAAATGGGGTGGTGCCACTACGTGTGTATGGATAAACCTTCATTGCCTTATAAAAGCTAGATTTCCCTAAAACTAAACAACAGGGATCTATTATACTTTTAGAAAAGCCATAGAAACGGCTTTGTATTAACAGGGTTAACATATTGAGCTTATTATGAGGTTTCAAATTAAATGGGGTTAAAGATAACAAATGGTTTTGCCAAATTCATGGTAGGATTTTAATGAGAGGTTTTAACGGTTTCATGAACAACTATGAATTGTATTGGTTTCATGTGGCATACACTAATCAATGATTGGAAGAAACTTTTATGAGCCACTTTCATTATGTTACACTTGAACAAATAAATAAATAAAAGTTCAAAAACTTTGTCTTAAAATTTAATACTCTACTTCTAATCGTTCTTATAAGTCACTTTTAACATGATCACAATAGTCAAAGAAATCTTTAAATCCCATTAACTCTACCTTTAAATTTAAAACCTTTCTAACTACATCCCTATTTAATATAACATTTTATCTTATAAGAACAAAGTTTACTCAATAATTAACGAGAGGCAAATTGAAACAGGGGAATAACTTTTAAACTTTACTCATTTAACACAATGGAACGGGTGAGAACTAAGAAGACTTGTTTCTATTATACACAAGTAAATTTATATTTAAACAAGAAAATAAACCATTCCTGAATAAATGCAATTTAAACAATATAACCACACCAAACACATCAGGCTAATCTCAACTATCTCAATATAAGCAATATATAATAAGCACAATCTCAACCATTTAATTTATTTTTCAAAAACAAAATAAACCATATTCTGTTACAAAAAAAAACGAAGAAAATAAACCAACCTGATCAGGGCGCCCCCTAGCTACTATGTTTGAGAGGTAGAGAAGACGTTGGAGCTCCACCCACGCACAACAATGGAGGAGAGAGCAAAACCCACTGTGGAGGAGGTGAGGTTGCGCGCAGCAGACACGGTTGCAGCCGTTGAAGAAACAAAGAGGAAGAAGAAGAAGGGAGGAGGGAGGAGTTCAACAAGCTAGGGCCGACGGTGGAGGGGAGAGCTTGAACAAGGGAGGAGGGAGGAGTTGAAGAAAAAAACAACACAGGAGGGCCGACGGTGTGGGTGGGGAGAGGAGGAAGAAGAGTAAAGTTGTTGAGAGGATGTGAGGTGAGGGTGTGATAGATAGATGAGAAGACCGCATGTCAGACAAGTGTCTGACATGCAGGGGACGCCTAAAGTCCTAAACCCAGCTCCTGGCGCTAAAAAAAATTTATGAAATTTTTATTTCGCGCCAGGAAGCACTTTAGACGTCCCAAATTCAAATTTGGGACGCCTAAAGGTTCCCCTACACATATATAATTACGAAAATGCCACCGCCTCCCTTTTTAACCACCCAATTTTCAATTTGGGACGTCTTTGGGGGTGGTTATATCTCAATTCTGTAGTAGTGACTCTATATCTTCTCATTTTTACAATTTTTATAACTACATTGATTATGGTTATGTTCAAAAATCAAACCAAAGAATTTTTATCCTTCAAAAGAATGAAATGCCCAAATATATGAAGGAACCTCTCCTATTTGTTATCATAGGAATTCCTTGTACGTAATTTCCAAAGTACACATGCATATATGCATGCATTAAATTAAGGTTTACTTCTTAACTTTTTTCATTATGAAATTAAGTTTCAATACAACATGACACATATTTTTCTTTTGATGGAATAATAAAGAAAACTAAATATTAAATTTCAACTCCAAAGCTGCATGACATCGTAAAAGAGCTTCTTCTTTTTTTTAACATCAATAAAAGAATTTCTTAATTTTCCTTATAAAAAATAATTTCTTCATTTTTTAATATATATATATATATAGCTTTCTTTTTCATTTGAAAAATTACACAATTCTCTCTTAAAATGATATACAAAATATTAATTTATATTTTTTTGAAATTGTACAAAACCATACGAGGGGTCTCTTTATTTTTCTCACGATTTATACATAGAACGGTTCCTTTTATTAAATAAAGTGGCGTGTCTGGTTTGTCAAGACCATGGAAATGTGAATATAGTGGATGATAATTCCACGAGATGTCCCTTCCAAGTTGAAATTCGAAAACGACGGTGCACTTAATATTAGCTAATATCTTCTTTTCTTTTCTTTTTTCCAACTAATATTAGCTAATATCACATTCACATCAAGATGTTAGAGAACAAAGATACTTTTAACAAAATAATACAGTCAAATATTTTTGTTTTAGGGAAAAAGACAGAAAAATACCATTTGAACTTCAAAATCCCGCTGACAAGAATGGTAATGGGATTGACAAGAATGGTAATGAGATTGACAACGCAAATCTTTGTCAAAGGACTAATTTAGGATTTTGAAGTTCAAGTGGTATTTTTCTGTCTTTTTCCCTTTGTTTTATTTGGTCAATGATATAATAATGTATTTCGATGCTTTTAGATCGTAAAGAACTTTTACCTAATTCTTTACTTTTTAGGTTTTTAAAAGTCAAGTTAGCTTGGACTGTTAAAAGTCATTAGAAGCCTGAAGCTTTACATACATAAGGCTCATATGTGAATTTAATGTCAGCCCATTAGATTATGATGTAGGGGATGTTTTGATTGATTTGATGATCCACTAATTTCATAACATTATTGTACAATCCCACTAATATGTTTTGGAAATGCATTTTAATATATATATATATATATATATGGCTTGATAATTCATTTATCATTTCTTCAACACTTACACACACATATATATCTGAATAGAGCTTGCATTTCGTCACTCGAAGTTTTGTAAGAATAGTTTTTACGCATATGAAAATATGATTAGTTGAAAAGAAAGAAAACCTTAAGGTGAACAGAAATAGAATGGAAATTAAAGTAAAAGTTAAATAATGAAGATAACATCACTATAAATAAACAATGGGATCATTTATGAGGTTGTGGGCCATACTAGCAATACTATCTCTAGGAGAATCCATATAACAATCTGAATTAGAGACGGGAACATGGGCACCCGTTTCCTAAAAAGTCCCATATTTTTTAAGCCTGCGGCCCTACAGGGCTGGCCTTTCATAGGCTCTGGCCTAAACGGGCTTAAACTAATTTTAATTCAAAAAAAATTCTTTTTCAAGTTTTATAATTTATTTATTATTTTGCTTTAAATTAAGATACATTATTTTTAAAACTCATAAATTTTTAGTTAAGATAATCATCTAATATCCATATTAGCCTTTTTTTTAAAGTTTAAATGAATAAACCATTGTAGAAAATAAAATAAATCAAACCAATTAATAAGTGTTTGGCTGTTATTAATACTCTATTAGATACTTAGATGTCTTTCATATTGATAATTTGATAGAATGATATTATATTTATTAATTTATTTTTAAAAAAATATTAAATGGGCCTAAAAGGGCCAGCCCTATAGGGTTGCAGGTGTAACCCCCTACCTTAATTACAGTAATTATAATTCGAGAGTGTGTAATTAAATGGTTTGAAGACCGTCGGATAATTTAAAACTCAGTTTAAACTCCCACCCTGTGATAGGGTTTTCAAAATTTTTTTCAAAACTTCATCCCTATCCTGATCTCAAATTCAAATATCGAATATAATTACTTGTACAGTTAAATCACATTTATACATATCAAAATGCATAGCCAAATTCCCGGCAACTCCCGGGCTTCATATATGTATAAACTAAGGGTTATAAGTTCCAACTAGGGGATTACATGATCAAAATCAAACATAATATATATTTACATCCCAAAAACAATTTATTGTAATCCCTTTCCAAAAGAGATAACCAACAATCCAAAGTAACATCCCTACAAAGTCCTAACCACTCCTGGTCGTTCGCTTCTCCTTGGAGCCACTTGCCCTGTCTGGAATGTTAGTCAATGGAAAGAATTATGAGATTCAAAAGAATCCTAATAGTAACAAATCACTCATACAATATATAAACATATAGCATGTAAGCAACCATTAACAGCAGCATCAACAGCAACATAATGTCACATGGCTTTCATCACAACGAAAACACTCATGGCTGTATACATAATAACGACAGCTCTCGCTGTATAACGCCAGCTCACGCTGGATAACGATAGCTCTCACTGTATAACGCCAGCTCACGCTCTATAACGCCAGCTCACGCTGTATAACGCCAGCTCACGCTGGATAATGACAGCTCTCGCTGTATAACGCCAGCTTACGCTGGATAACGACAGCTATCACCAGTTGTATAGGCAGCAGCATCATATATCATCACAAAACAATGATACACACACATGCAATACATTTACACATAGCATAAGAGAAGAGTCACTACCTTGTTCTTTCCTGACGTGTGCCAGCATAGGTTGCTTGTGATTAGGACAAATGTCGTACCCTATAAACCAAAGTCAAGGACAACAGGTTATTCTCTATTCCAAATTCTCACTTTCAGAACACTTAAAGTTGGTTATCACTTGGACTCTTTAGGTGGCTACTAGAAGCCTAGACACATGCCTAAAGGGTTGGGAAGTACTATCTCAAAGACCACCTTTTAGTGTGCCTCATAAAACGTGCTGTTTCCGGCTTCCGACTTAGTCCTAAAATATTCAATGTACAAGAAATTGGTCATAACCTATCCAAGTATCATTTTAGACTGTTCCATAGTGTTTCTTGTGATTAGATTAGCCTATGGTGAAAATTTACCAAAATGCCCTAGACCTCGGCCCGGCCCGGCCCCGCCGTACCTGGTCCGACTGTACTTTTCCTGAAATTTTGACATAGGCTATTCTGCCATATTTTCATCCAAGGAATCCATTTTCGGACTCAAAATTACCAAATTCATTGTCAAATTATGAAAATACCCTTGACAACCCGCTTTAAAGGTTTCAGGGGTTTTTTTGTAATTATGCTTTTTCGGCCTTTTCTGAAAAAGTGGCCAACTGTAACCCCACCTAATTTTCGCTCCTGAACCCAATGGAACCATCAAATCATTAAAAATCCAACTCTAAGACCCATTTCTAGAGCTGGCCGAAATTTATGAGTTCGCTGGGAAAAATCGGGGGTTCTGCGATTTCGGCTGTATAAACGCGTTCCTTTCTACTCCTAATCACTTTATTGACTATTCCATTAGGTTACAACTAACATTTAGTACCAATTTGGGCACCATAACAGCCCCCACAACCCATTTTCCATTTTTACGCACAAAGACAATCCGGCGAAATTTCACCTATTAAATTGTCCATAGCAGCCAGAATAGTCAATATACAAGTGTTTAGAAATTACCTCAAGCTCCCACTAGCTTTTCCTTGACTTGGCTGAACCCTAGCTGTTTCCAACACCAAAAGAGGAGCTTCCAAACCTTAAAGAACATAAAGGAGTAGCTTAGGATCGGAGTTATACGCGTTAGGAACTAGATCGTCGGAGAAATCGGCTTACCTTGCGAGTTCTCTTCTCCTTCTCTCTTTAAACTCTCTCAACTATTCTCTCTCTATTTCAGCTGTTATGTGCGTCTGATATGGTTGAAGGAAGGTGAAGGATAATGTTTTATATCATATATTATATGATATTTAATTATTAAATTAGTTTCCAACAATTTCGGATTTCAACAATTTCTGGCAGATTTTCCACTCAAATTTTGGAAAATCATAACTAATTGTAGAAATATTGAATTGGAGTGATTCCAAAGGCTATAGAACCCTTATTTAATTTCTTTGACCGCTGCTCCAGAAAGTAATCAATTTTGCTGGGCAAACTTCAAAAATTCATAACTCTTAGCTCACAAATCGAAATGACACAAATTATATGTCCATTTTGAAGCTTGACATGTGAACTTTAAGACTGGAAAGTTTCATAATTTGTAGACATCATTTGCCCTTTCAAAATGTCCATACAAACCGGCTGCCCTGCACAGAATTACACTTGATAGTTTATTTTTTTCCAATTTTCAACCAATGTGTCCAGTGGCTCCAAAATTATCAATCAAACCTATTCCCACACCATTTTTCACAAGGAAACCATTGGAATCACTAAAACAATCAAATTCCATCACACATTCTCCAAAAGCGTTTATTCAACTATAATTACATTCACTTTTGAAGTGATTAGCCCTTAATCTTATTTTTGGCTCATTACAGCAGGAGGGCCGGCCTTTTTAGGCTCACTTTTTGTTTAGCCTCTAAATCATAAGCTCAGCCCTTGAAGGGCTTGGGCCTAAACAGGCTCGGCCCGACAGGATCGGCCCTATTTCCGGGCTCTAATCTGAATCCTCTCACAATCATCTTTCTCCTTTTCCTCTCAAAATTTCTTCTCTACCCTTAAATTAAAAAATGATTGGTCTAAATGTAATATCTTATAAAATATTTTTATAATATTACTAAAATGTAAATAAATAATTCTAACTATTAAAATTTGATTTGGACAGTTCACAATCTTTTTTAATCAAAGGATGGAGAAAGGATTTTGAAAAAAGAAACGGAGAAAGAAGATTGTGGGAGAATCCAAATCTAGATCCTACATGTTGGTGACTCTATCTAGTAGAAAAAGATTTATTGTTGTTGTTTTCAATTATTGCCTCCATAAAACTAGAGACCAACTTAATCCTTCTGAAGTTAGGTTCTTGCATGCATTTTGTCTATAATAACTTTCGTCAGGTCAGGTCCATTGACTAGTAGCGAGTTAAACAAATGCATTTTACTTTAATATTCTTAAATTCATTATTTGTAAATCGATCGAGATAATCAATGAACAGGTACGCTACATTCCAATGAAATAGCTAGCTTAATAAGAAAAACTGTTTCTTTAGTTGTTTTGAATATTGCAATGCCACAGTAAGATTAACAATCTGTACATTATAAATAAACAAGACAAATTTAAATAAATAATAATTTTTGTGACCTGCAGATTTTAAATGATAATTGAAAACATTACATGTGTGTATACGCAACAATGAGTTCATAATTAAGAAAAAGAGTCCTAGAACTACCGGCATAATAGCGGTAGCGGAACGAACCAGCATCATGGTGGACACTAAAATGATAATCATCAGTGTCAGTGAAAGCGGATGGCGGAATGTGGAGGGAGACTGTCAGATCTAAGAGAGTATTCCAAGAATCATGAGAGAATGAATCTTCAATCGTATCACACTGTCCTAATTTCAGTACCGTTAATAATGACCAGCGAGTGATGCTACTGGGAACTCTTGTGAATATTGTAGCATTACTACTGTTACCACCACAGTAATATTCCCTCATTAACTCCTCTTCCTCCTTCTCTTCTTCTTCTCCAGCGTCCGTTGATGTTTGATGATAATCATTAATCATTTCTCTTTGATTATCATCCATAATCATATTATCTCTTGTCAATAGCCCCACCACATGCCTTTCTCCACCTCTATCACCCCTCCTCCACATGATCATTGTAACTCCAATAGCATGAGGAAGCATACAATTATAATCATAGTCAATGTAATAGTCATAATGTTGCCTAAAATCATGCCCACACTCAATTGGACACTCTAACGATCCAACTATCCTAACAAATGGAAGTAAATATCTCAATACTATTGCTCTCTCTGCCAATGGAATTTCTAGCACTTTCAATCTAATTCCACATATGATGTCGCCACATACCAACACCTTCATTCTCACTTTATTCAATGACAACTTGTTAAGATCCAAATAATTAAACACTGTTACTAACCGTGAGCTTGGCCCTTTCATACTTCCCCCAATGTTTATTTGCTTTGGTCCATCCTGTACTACCCATAAAGTGCCAAGATTGCCCAGGACAGTTGAAGAATAGATTTGATCCAAATTCACACAACCATCAACATTTTCCCGTTCAATCTTAGGAGTATGAGAGAGATCTGGGAGTACAGTGAGATGTTTTGAACCCCACAGAACGATTTTCTTTAGATTTGGAAAATGCTGAAAAAACAAAGCATTGTTACATAAATTTCATAACTATATGTATTTACAGTTTAAAAAGGATTCCGCTCATACCAATTAATAAAAATGCGATATTATAAAGAAAATAAGTCAATGCTTTTTGATGATGAATTGGATTTCCAACAAAAAGTACAACAACTACTACACCATCAATTTAAAAAAAGTAAATCAAATATTTGCATTCCGAATTATTTGGTCAATTTTTGATGCAAAAAATGATACGTACCTGATTTTCATTCCAAAGTTGTCGGATATTACTATTACACATGTCAAGCGTAATAAGATTCTCACAGCAAAAATGTAATGGTACATGTGGAAATGGATATTCTTCCCAATTCAAAAACCTCAGTTCTTTCTTCAGGAAGATAATCGAAATCGTCACTGATAGTCAACTCAGAAGGCTTTCTCTTATCGGACTTGTGAACTTTAAGGAATATTAAATTATGAATCTTCCAAAAATTACTAGACGTCCATGTTATCCTCCTTATCTTGCTCAAGTCCAATGACAAGCATCGAATTGCCTCTAGTCCCTAGTAATAACAAATCAATGGAAACACAATTATCATTGACTTAAAACTTGACCAAATATAGTGCAGTGCTATCAAATATATCTTATCTTTATTTGGAAAAATATATAAATTAGTTACCTCCATGCATGAGTAGATATTTAAATAATATAACTATAAAAGCAAATAACCATTTAAAACAGTAGGCATGATAAAACTTTTAATTAGAAAAGCATGAACCAAAGACGAAAAAGATGCCCAGTTACAAGACATCAAACATTGATGTCATGTAATGGATGTGAAGCCTGAAACCATTCAGACCACGTTATAGCCCTCGCTTTAATATTTGATTGGTTTTCAACTTTCAAATAATTTGTATTTCTAATAACATTAACTTCTCTATTATTGCAAAAGCAATCACAGGCCTACATATGAATATACACGCTTATACTACCCCAAAGAGTAAGAGAAAAATCAATCTTGTGAATCATTTAATTTAGCACTTGGTGAAAATTCTTTATAGACTAATTTTACCTTTTAAAATAACACATATCACGATAGTCCTAGTTTATATTTTAAGTTTAGGTAGATGAATAAATTAAATTACACCCCAATGCAACTTTAGAGCATTCAAATCGAGAAAGATTTTCTTATAGGAATAATCAAATTAAAGAAAATAAAACAAAGGAACTTCATGATATATGTTGACACTTGCCGCCAAAGAAGAATAAATAACATGAAAACAAACAAATATCACTAGGAATTAATCTGACAATCAAGATGATAAAGAAACAACAACAACAACGTAATAAATCATCACCTTGTCACAGACAAAAAATTCATAAACGTCCTCGTGCCTCCAAAGTTGAACAGGAGTTTTAGGACCAGAGAATAACTGCTGTCTGGCAATTTCAAGGCCCATTTTCATCACAAGATTGTGCATCTCAATAAGATCAGTATGATTATTAAATAAAATAAGGGATTTCTCTCTAAGAACACTAATTTCAATATCCACAGAAGAGTCATATAGTTGTCTTATCAAGTTCTCAGAAATACAAACTCCTTCCTTAATTAAGAATGCCAAGTCAAGAAACACATTCTACTGTTTATTATCAAGTCCATCAAAACTCAACTTCAGAACATCAACAATGTCCTTAGGTGGATCTTCATTTAGTTTTTCTAAAGCACTTTCCCACTCTTTTTTTCGTCTTCCATAGAGAAAGCAGCCCAATACTACCAAGGCTAATGGATTTCCCTCACAATATCTCACTACTGATTTTGATAACTCCATGTAACCTTCAAATGGCTCATGTTTCTTGAACGCTTTCAAACTAAAGAGATAAAAGGCATCATAGAAATCCAAATTTGAAACATGATAGGTTGAAAATGTAGAAGCATTCTTTAGCACTTGCTGGTTTCTTGATGTTATAATGATCCTACTTCCTTCCCCAAACCAATCACACACTTTAGATAAATCTTCAGCAATTACAGAATTGTCCAAATCATCAAGTATAAGAAGAATTTTTTTTGCATTGAAGCCTACTTTTCACAGAATTGGATTTTATGTCATAGATGTTGATGTCCTCATCTTTTAAAATGTCTTTGAGGCAATTTTGCTGTATCTCATCGAAGCCAATTCTTGCCAATTGCCCATTGACCTTTTCAATAAAGGAGAAAGCATCAAACTCTGCTCTCAACTCTTGAAATATAGCTTTAGCAAGAGTGGTCTTACCAACACCACCCATACCCCATATTCCCACAATTCGAGCCTCAGTTAGAAGTCTTTTAATGTTTTCAATATGACAAGAAATGCCAATGCAACCAATCTTTCAAGATGAGATGATGACTTATACTTCAACTTTCTTATAATGTCTTTGACAATCTCTTCAACAAGTTTGAATTCAGGTCTAGCACAAATGTCAATCAAAAGAAAATGCATATTTAATATAGGTAGAAAATAAAAAAAGTAGAAACAAAAACAACATCAATAAAGAAAAGGCATATTTGATATAGGTAGAAAATAAAAAAGTAGAAACAAAAACAACATCAATAGTCTTGCAAGAATGGTAAAGATCAATTAAATAAATCCCTAAAACCAAGAACAAAGGGATCATTTTTGAAGCTGCCTGATACTATTGGAATCCCATCCAACGAAACTTGTAGATTGGTTTAATGCATTTCTCCAATTTTGCAATTTTTCTTGATTGTGGTTAAATCTTCGCTTCAATCCATCAAATCCTTTCCCAAAACTCCCATTTTGTTTGCGTATGTTTGAAGGATCCACATTATAGAAAATAGGCATCACAACCCTTCCAAATTTTTTCTTGCATTCCAATATGTGAACAAGTTCATCCATACACCATGTTGAATAAGCATAATTCTCAAAGAAAATAATCACTGATATTTCTGATTCCTCTATCATTCTAAAAAGAACGGATGAGATTTGGTCTCCTTTGTAGAGTTCATGATTCATAAAGGTGTTAATGCCTGCCTTACAAAGTTCGTTATAGAGATGACTTGCAAAATTGTTGCAGGTATAATCCTCTCTAAAGCTAAGGAACACATCATACTTGGTAGCAGGAGGAGAAACCATTTGACTTAAACTCACATCATCATTAGAACTACAAATAGAAACGAACCGTCAACAAACATTTGGTTATAGGATCAAATCAAACAAGAAAATAAAGAGAGTGAGGTTACTTAGAAGAAGCTAAACTACCTATCATCAACACCAACAACAATAGGTTGGTTACCATTAAGTGAATGAGAGATGAGTTTGATAGCTTTGTAAATTGATACTCCCAATAGGAGCAATGAAATTTGTTTGAGCATTATTAAAGCAATGGTTGTGATAGCAATTTCTAGCTTCAACCTTCAACAACCTGAAACTAAGGGTTAGATCTACACCGGTAAGGTAGCTAGGGACGAGACTCCAAACTAGAAGAAACAAGAAATTAACAAAATATTTTGCAGAACTTTTCCTGTGAGAAGAAAACCCTGAAAATTCAGGGGGAAATGCTTTCAAAACAGTATGTCATCAATGGGATGAAGTAAGTGAAAGAAAAAAAAAGAAGAATTAATGGATAGTATTAACCTGATGGATGTGGTGGGAAGCAAAAGAAAAAGGTCGCGTGATCTTAAAAATGTCAGCCTTGAGCTTTGCAGACTTCTCCTCTTCAAACAGGTTCTTCAGATATATCCACAAGAAAACCTTCTCTCTTCAAACACGCCATAAATAAATTTAATATGGTGAGAAAAATCTATAATTAGCAGAGAGAAAATTGATATGTAATTTCCCGTATTTTTGTTTATCTCAATTTTTGTTATCTAAATAGAGCTTCCATATTAATTCGTCAGATAGAATTTTGTAAGAATTTTGTTGGTGCGTCTGAAAATATTGAGTAGTGAAAAAGAAAGCATGCCTGAAGCTAAACAGAAATAGAGTCAGCTCTATTTTTAACAACAGGACAGAAATTAAATTCAATTAGGTGGGAAATTAATGCATTTCTTTTTGTTTTTTCACCTTTTTTTTCCTGAAAATACTAAAATGTTAAAACAATAGAATTGCTAATTCAAATTCAACTACCATTTATCTCCATATATTTTCTTTAAAAAAAACAGAGAACTTCAGTATAAAGGAAAAGATTTCAAGCCATAAAAGCTCAACAAGTGAGAGGAAGGAGAAGAGAAGGATGGGGGTGCTGTGATGGGTGAGGTGAAGTTATCAACTCAGATGATGGAGAACAGGAACATTGGCCAACTCCGGAACTCCGAACTCGTATTTGTCCTCAGACCTCGGCTCGTGATTCTTATGCTCCGTAGGTTTCCTGTACTCGGGTCCGGTTTACTGGACTCATGTCTTCAAGTTGTATAGCTTTCGGCCCATGCAGGACTGGGCCCATCTAATCAATTTTAATCAGATAATAAAAAATTTTAATTGGTTTGAAGACTTGTCGAAATTTATTTCAGATTCATCATAGATCTCAGCCAACCTTTTGTTTTTGTTTTTTGTTTTTTTTCCAAGAAAGAAACAGAATATATTGAACTCATGCGAAATTACAACCATTTAGAAATTAAAAGCAACCACCTATTACCTAAGAACACAAATAAAAACTTAAAGCATCCAAACATTGAATCTAAGAACAGAATCCAAACGAGGTTCTTCAATAATACAAGCAAATAGGACTGAAACAAACAAAGCATCCACAACACCAGAGACCCATAAGGCCAATAGCTGTGATAGAGGTCGAGGTACCCAATGCCCTGGGCAAGACCATCCAAAGAAGCTTTGGTAGACTACACGATCACTAAATCAGCTTCTATGAGAATCCATCTATAGAAGAGGTTCCTGATGATTTTACTTGAGCAAGCCCCAAGGAGGTCAACAAATAAAACGCTAGCAAACACAACACGGTCAGTATGACAGTAAATGAAAAAACCAGCATTCCAGCCCAGTGATGAACAGCGTCGCCAGACCAACCAAACAGGCACACATTGAACCCTAAAATGAACAATGTTGAGAGAAGCACTGAACAGGTAAATGTCTACCCAATGAGGAATAGTGTGTACGAACCCACTGAATAGACTCAGATTGATAATTCCATCATCTAACCACCAAATATAACAGTTCAAAGCAACACATCTAGCCACAATACCGTACTTATAACCCATTTCTAAATTACCAGAAACATAGCACCCACTCAGAACCCATTCCCCCCCAACACCCATACGCGCCATTTCTATTAAAACAGAGGCACCAAGATTACAGAGTTTTAACCCCAATATCCTGTTGCCCAAAGGAGAATTAAACCAAATCACCCGAGCATATATGTCTATCCCAACTACACCCATTCTCAAAGCTTTTGACCAGTAGACAAAATAATTCCTAGAGAGATCAGCAACAAGCCAACCGGTCCTACTAGAGGCACATCTCAACCATAATCGGCCATTATAGGGAAAAAAAGAAACCTTAAGCAATTTACTCACCTCAATTTCTAGGGATCGATTGATTAGTACCATTGAGCATATCTTAGCCTTTGCCTTAGGTTCACTCAGAGCTATTGTCAATCCCCACTGCTAGCCTCCATCAAGGTCCTCATTTCGCTGGGTTGAAAAATCCACCGCTTCGGTTTGTTCTTTACATACTGGAGCCAAGGGGGAACCCATCAGAGATCTTCATCAGAGGGCTTCACAAAGTATTGAATCCTGAATGCCTTCTCGCATCCCTCCTCACTTCTTCCCCGTTCACCGTAGTTGCCGGTTTCACTCCCCGCCAGTACTTCGGCCGGCCACGACATGGGGCAACACAAGAGCTCTCCCAGAAAGGGAGAGACCACCTTACAGAGTTGGCCGCGATCTACCGCTTGCAGGGTCGGAGTGCCGCTGGAAGATCGGCGCCGCTTGAAGGAAACTCACACAAGGCGAGACCATAACAGAGCGAAAAGAATTCACACGCACGGCAAAATTCCCAGTTGGCCCCCCCTTATTTAGCCTACCTTTTGTTAAACATTATATAATATATATATATATATATATTTCTAAATGCATATCTTATCTTGCCATAATAAAGAATTTTTTTTTTTTTAAATTGAAACAGAATACAGTTAGGAAAAGATTTACATCTTGTTAACCGCACTAATTGCTTATGTTAGATTTGTTGCGCTAAGTGAAATCAGTTATCGCTCTTAATTGTTGCTATTTGATAAATGAATGTTGTTACATGTTAAATTATTGTTGTTATTAATATTATTTAGCAAGAAATTTTACTGAAATTTGTTCGATAATCTTATTGTTGTTGTTTGATAAGTTAAGATTTGGTATTTGTTAAGTTGTTGTTAATCATTTGATTGTTTTAATTTAAAGGCATTTAGATGATTTCACTACAAAATATAATCACAGCTATAAGGATTTCATAGTGAATACTGAATAGGACACTTCGTGATAAAGTAACGTTATCTTCTCTGTCACGTTGGTCCTTATCTCTCCTAACTACAGAATATGGACAAAGGAAAAATCAAGAAAACAGAGAAAATGCGATTCACTTAAAATAATTATTCAGTGAGTTTCACGCCTTTTTTCCCAAAAAATAATAATAATAATAATAAATTTTGTGATACTTATTTCTACATGGTTCTTATCTTCGACTGGACATAAATAATATAAATTATAAATAATGTGAATTTAGTTAATTAATTGTGTCAAATTTTATATTGGAAGTATCAGTGCAGAAAAGGGCATCAGAGCGAGGATGTTAGAACTTAGAACTAAGAAACTTGGCATATATCACGCGCGCCAACTTACCACCTATTTAACAAATTTGTACTAATTTTTTTTGCCCGAAGATGTTCGGCGTTTATATTTATAGTATATACTATATACTACTATAACCACAAGCATATGGATCTGATTGAACTAGCCTCGCACAAACTATTATTCCCTTCGGTCTTAAATATAATGGATCTAGTAATTCTTCATATTCAGAAAGAAAAAACAAGCACTTTGCTTTTCGAATAAATTAAATAAATCAGCCGTTTACTTCTTTAAAAATTTTGAATAAAAGAAATGAAGAGTTTAGTCAATAGATCAAATCCACCCACATCTTTGAAGGATTTGGGCCTTTGTTTTTCAGGAGTAAAAGTATAAAAAATTTCAAATGTTTGAGTATTATGAGATCTATGACAGTATGGAAGCTCAGTAAGGAGACTGAATATAATCAATAGCTAGCACAAGGAGAAGAAAACAGCAAATATTTTGCAGAAATTTTCTGTGAAAAATGAAGGGAAAACAAGTAAAAGAGAAGAAATAATTAATAACCTGGATCGAAAGAAATAGCTCTCACAAACAAAGGTCTCGAAAATGGAAGCTTCAGAATTTGCTTTCTCTGCAAACAAGTTCTTCAGACTGCAAAGTTCGATGTGCCATAATTGATGAAGACGACAGGCAGGGCTTAGAAACTGCTGAAGAGAGATCTCACAGCACTACCAAGAATCAAGCGTTGAATTTCTGTCGAATATGCCACTACCGCCCCACGAAGCTTCCTGGATATTTCCTTACCCTTCTCTATCATCATCTGTGACTTTGGGTTCTACTCTAAAGTCTCCCAAGTCAAGTCATGCCCCTTTGCTTTTGCTTTTGCGAAAAAAGAGCAAAATTAACTTCAGGAGGGACCACTTATTTGTATGTATCCAGCATCATCATCTTTTGGGCAATTGATTGTTATTTAGACTTTGAAGAGGGTTTTAGAAAATAAGAAAGGAGCATTAATTTATTTATTATATATGTGCCAACAGACCCAACTATAAGGTCTAAGGTCTTGATTAAGCCATAAAAGTAGAGGGAAATTACTAAAGAAATAGATAGATTGAAATATTACATTGATCCACCATAAGACGGGGGTTTCTTACATTTATCTAGTTTTTCTTCTATCATCAAATATTATGTCTTTGTGGTCAACAGGTCAAGACATCTCTGGATTTAGAGTTTATTATCATTTTTTTGTTATTTTGTGTATTTCCGCGTTGCCGTATTAAAAATTGTTTTATTTGTCCTGCACTCCCATATGACAGATGGAAAAGAAAGAATTTGAAAACTTATTTATCTTGTAAATGTCTTTACTTATCTTATGAATTCTCTTATTTTTCTTATAAATACCCTCACTTGTTTTTTGAATTCCCTTATTTATCTTGTGAATCACCAAAATATTTTTAACTCCCTAGGTTCTTTTATTTGTTTTGTAAATATCTTTATTTATCTTGTGAATGTCATTATTTGCTATGTGAATTCCCTTATTTGTCTTATGAATGATCAATATGTTCTTGTTAACTGCATGGCTTCTTTTAAATCTCTTTATTTATTTTGTAAATGCTTTTATTTGTCTTGTAAACAAAGGCATAGAGATTATAATGTTATTTTAGTTCGAATTATTTACCAGATTATTATTGATGAAAACACATGATCCTATTACTTTTTGTTCTTTTCAATTACACAAAAATTAAGAATAACAAAACAATTAAATTTTGTTTTAAAGAACACATTGCCTTTTTTCAAAACGCTTATTAAAAAAAACTAAATATCAAACAAATTTTTTATTTTTTAAAAAAAATTGTTCCGGGAATAAAGAATCAAACAATGCCACAGTTTTTGAATATTATATGCACAACTTACATACACAGTGTATGTGTAGTATATATAGTTTTCAGATCTCACGTGTTTATAAATTTCATTAGATCAAGGAGTGAAAGTAAATAATCATAAGGTAGTTGCAGAATTTCACTACTACAGATTTATCTATATTTAACAATTATTTTCATTTATATTGAACGGTTTTCCACCGTTAAATGTCCAAACTTCTGATAAAACTTTTACAGTTATTTAGTAACAATCGAAAAATATGCTCAAAATATTTTACGGTTCTTTAGTAACAACCAAAAAATATTCTGAGAATATTTTAGGTTCTTTGTTAATAACCATTGAGTAAATGTGTTTTTTTGGAAACAAAAATATATTTGCATTATATGAATATAAATATCAATTTACCTAAAGAAATGCAAAAACCAATAATTGTGCAACTAACAAACTACTATTGATTATTATGAAAAAAATTACAATATGAATTGCATTGAAGATCCTAACAAAGTAGTTCAGCCCACAAGCTTTTTGCTCCACAAACTAGTTTCCAGGCAAGTTTTGCTCCACATGCTTTATTAAAAGATTGCAAGCTTCTAAAGCCAAGGCCCCCATAGAGTTTGGGACGAACAAGAGTGTCCCATCCAATAGGATGGTAGCCATGATTTCACTGATGGTTACACCATATAAAATTGCTTTGCAACTTTTCAATTTCATGGCAAATGGAGATGGGCACTTTAGATACTAGCATAGGACAAACAAGTATGGAGCTTATGACAGATTTGGCCAAAGTTAGTCTTCCAGCCAGTGAAAGCATATTCTCCTTCCAAGAAGCTAGTTTAAGTTTGACTCTTTGGATGATATAATTAAATTCAGCAGTTGGTTTTCTTCCACGAGAAATAGGAACACCAAGGTATCTTCCTATTTCTATAGAGATGGATATGCCAGTGTTGTCGCTAATTCTTTTCCTGAGTGGTGGAGGAACTTTTGGTGAAGAGAATAGGGACGATTTGCATTTGTTTATACTTTCACCTGATGAGAGGCATAATCTGTTAATGCAAGACATTATTGCGGCTGCTTGTTGCTTTTTTGCTACCCCAAAAAGTAACAGATCGTCCGCAAACATGAGATGGGAGATGGGAGGTCCATTTCTGGCTGTCTTGATTGATTCTCATGTTCCATCATTTACCATGTCACAAATAAGATGAGATAGTTTTTATCCATGCACAGGACAAATAGTAGAGGGGAGATTGGGTCTCCTTGTTGCAACCCTCTATTGGGAGAGAAAAAATTGCTTGAACTCCCATTCCATAGTACATTGTAAGAAACTAACGAGATGCAGCTCATGATTAAATTTCTGAAATTATAATCAAAGCCCACATCAATAAGTACTTGTTGGAGAAAATCCCATCGGATTCGATTAAAAGCCTTTTCTAAATCAATCTTGAAAGCCATCAAGCCTATTTTGCCTCTTGTCTTCTTCATAATATGGAGTACTTGTTGTCCAACAATAATGTTGTCATAGATGGTTCGACCTATAATAAAACTAGCTTGGTACGGTGAGATCAAGTCATCTATTACATCGCGTAATCTGCTGGCTATTATCTTTGTGATCCATTTGTAATGCACAGTGCATAAAGAAATCGATCTAAAATGGCCCACCATTTCTGGAAGATCTCTTTCTGGAATAAGAGAGATGAGCATTTTGTTTGAATCTATCAGGATAGCACAAGATTCAAAGGCATTTTTTACAAAATTGCTCAGAGTTTCACCAACAGTATTCCAATTCTTTTGATAAAACAAAGGGGGAAACCCATCAATCCCGGTGTTTTGTATGGCCCCATTGAGAAAATTGCATTTTTAATTTCTTCTGTAGAAGGAACACATCCTATATTAGATAACAAGGCACTATTTAATGTTGGAAAGTTTAATTAGTGTGAAGGGGTCTCTACAGACATTCGTCAGCCTTATAAAGCTTCTAGAAGTGATCTAACACAAGAGTCTTTAGTAGAGATTCTTCTTCAATCCAATTTCTATTATGATCTTTAGGAGCCAAAACTCTGTTTTTCCTTCTTTGCATTTACGGTTTTAGGTGGTAGTATCGTGTATACCTATCATCCTTTGTGATCCAAATGGTTTTTCTTGGCTCAGCATTTATGACCGTTTGGGAGAGCGTTGACAATCATTGCACTTCTATCAAAATCGTGGCTTTTTTTTCAAAGCTCATTTGCATAGCGTCTGTTTGCTCTCTTCATCATGGTGGAGCAATTAATGCTGAGCCAAAGGACCATTATAGGGCATTTAAAACCAAATATGAGAGAAGATCGTTGTTCAGGCATGCAAGTTGATCTCTAATTTGTTTTTCTCATTCGACTCCTGGCTTCTAGTGGTGCATCTCCAAGGTCTCTGTCCTGATCTGAGTGTCAGAAGTGTTGCTGGCAAGGTTGGTTCACTGGTGGGTGGTGGTTGATCCAGCTCGAAGAGGCATCAAGTGTGTGCACTGCGATCTGTCAGTTTTCAGTTCACTCATCATTGAGCTCATAGCTTGCCTTCTGTGGTTCAGTGTTTCCTCCTGATCTGCAATTGCATTTCGTCGGCGTCAGATGGTGGTCGGCTCAGGTACTTGGTTGTGGTGACCTTCGTTGCTCAACTTTGCTTGTCCTGTGTCGATCTGTGTGACAAGGACACAGGAGGCCCAGATCCGTGACTTGGGATAGAGAGCTAAGGTCGTCGGAGCTTTAGCCGACGTCGGAACAGTGTTAGGTGGCCGGTTCTTGGTTCTTCCTCTCCTCACCGTGTCTTTATCGTATCTTCATCCAGAACCAGGCAACGAGCGTCGGGTATTGATACTAATGTTGTTCTCCTTGCCTACGTTGTCAATATATATGAATGCGTTTCTCAGGATTCCCCTATATATATATATCTGCAACACACACACACCCATAGCTGAAGTGACACTTGCAGTATGTTATCTCCAAGTTCAAGGACACTGATTTAAAATTGAGCACAGCTAAACATATCCATTCATGTACTATATTATCTTCAAGTTCAAGGACACTATTAAATTGAGCACACTAAACATACACCTGCCTATGTACGAAGATAAGTAGGGAATTCCATTGATATGTGTGTGTATGGTTTGAATGTTGTTTTTTGCTTCTTGTGCACAGCTAAACATATTACTCTGTTTTATGACAATAGGAATAAAACATGAAGGAAAGCTCATATTTACATGTTGAATGTTGTTTTTTGCTTCCTAGTTGTGTGAAGTAATTCCTATAAATAAATGATTATTTGATGTTTGAGTTGTGGAAATGCTTGGTGCTCTTCGTCTTGCAAAGCTTGGCTGGGATGGTGGCTGTCTTGATGATGTGAATGTTGTAACTTTTTTTTTTGTTTTCTGTTCTCTAGTGGCTGTCTTTCTATGTCAACAAACATTCAATAAAATGGTTTAATATAAACACCATCATTCATAAAGCACGGCCTATTTCTGTTTTCTGGTGGCTACCTCCCTATTTAAATTCATAAAGCACAGCCTATGTTTATAAGCACCAACATTCAATACTAAAAGTGGCAATAAACGACAAATTTCAACTATCTTGACATTAACACCAATTATATATATGTATTGATGTGGCTATTCATTATTCTCTTATATATATGTGTTTTGGGTTAAATATATTGTGCCACTACGTGTGCTTGAACTATAATGAAATGGTTTAATATATGTTTATCTAAACTTGTTCATAGTTGACATAGAAGTATGAACAACAAACAACCAAAGCTTCATGGGATGTAAGAACCATGGGGATTTTCATACATGAATGCCTTGATCAAATTTACAAGAAAGAACATCAAGGATCTTCATTCACGACGGATGGGTGGAAGGACATTGTTCGTGGATTTAATGAAAAATCAGCGCTTAAATATGATAGGAAGCAACTGAAAAAATAGGTTTGATAGCTTGAGGAAGGAATAGAAGGTGTGGGATAAGTTATTCTCGAAAGAGACGGGCATATCTTTTGACCCTACAAGGAATATGGTCATTGCTGATGATGAATGGTGGGAGAGGAAAATACAGGTGCACAAATGTTATTAATATTATTAATGTTATTATGATTATGATTCTGATTATTACTATTATTATTATTATCATCATCATTATTATGAACAGTATAATGATTACTATTTGTATCATTTTATATAAGGCATTGCTTTTGGTACCTTGTATGCATGCAGGAGAATGGGGAGTGTGCCACGTATAGGTACAAAGGCATCATGTACGCAAAAGAATTAGATATACTATTCAAGGATGTTACGGCATGAGGCTCCAATATGTTTACACTGTCTTCTACCCAGTAAATGTTAGTGGGTGATGACGAAGATGACGTCTACCGACCCACAATGGACCTAGAAGAAGGGTCAGGAGATAGTGAGGAAGATCATGTAGGGCCTGGTACTGGAGGTAGTGTGGGAGTTACAATTGATTTGGAAGGAATCACCTTAACAACAAACACTCCACCTACTGCACCTAGTGGTTCGAGAAGCACTGGGATGCAAAAGAGGTTTGCAGGGTCGGAGAAAGCAAAAACGAAAAAATAGGCAACCTCGAGGGTAATAGCATATGCGGTTAATAAGATAGCTCAGGCATTTCAGGATAGAGCAGATGCCATAAAAAATATCTCCACGGATAATGCACAAGTGACTGATGTCATCGCTGAATAACTGACCGTTCCTGAGGTTGTTAAGGATAGTGACTTTTCGTTCCGATGTAGTAACATGATGATGCATCATATTGGTCGCGACATGTTTCTTGGTTTGAAAGGGGATAAACCTACCTTGCTCACGTGGCTGCAGCACCATGCTTACAACAGCCCACATCTTCAACCTGCCCGGAATCAATAAACTCCTTTTTATTTCACTTTTGAAAACTTGGTTATGTATAATTATAACGATATGCCTGACCGTATGCATGTTATAGTTGTACTGACTTTTAGTTAGATGACACAATTATGTTTTATATCAGTTGTGAATGTTACCAACTTCTGCTATATGATGTGAATTTACTTGCACATTTTATATTTGTATTTCATTTCATACAATCTTGCCATCACAGGTTACGTCGTCCATGGCAAGATCGCGTCGTGAGGATATTTTAAGGGGAACAGAGGAAAGAGGATCGTCTCGTGCAGATAGATGGTCCCAACTCATATCGCTTTTAGATGAAGAGATAACAATGTATGAACATGTGGCTATTTTGATGGCTCAATATCTTGTCCCTTATGTTTGTAAAGAGCCACGCAGAACTAGTAAGCAAACAGGGGCAAAGTGGGTGCAAGAGGTGTTGGAAGGTCATGACAGATTGTGTTCTGAAAATTTTCAAGTGGAAAAACATGTCTTCTTTATCTTATGCTCTAAATTGGTAGAACATGGGTTGCGGAAGACTAAGAACATGGGCATTGAAGAAATGGTTGCAATGTTCTTATATACAGTTGGACATGCACAAGGAAATAGAATCCTACAGGAATAATTTCAACATTCAGGAGAAACTGTCAGTAGGATCTTCCATATGGTTTTACCTGCTTGTGTGAATCTAGCGACAGAAATTATCAAATCTCTTGATCCCGAGTTCAGTGATTGTCACCCTAAAATCTCCAATGATCGGCGATATTACCCATATTTCAAGGATGCAATAGGAGCAACTGATGGAACTCACATCAGGTGTGTGGTCAGTCAGTCTGAGCAAGAGAAATATATCGGGAGAAAGGGATATCCAACACAGAATATCATGGCTGTATATGATTGGGATATGTGCTTCACTTTTGTGTTAGCAAGTTGGAAGGGAACTGCACATGATGCTTGTGTGTTCCAAACTGTTATCTCAACTCCATCTATGAATTTCCCCCATCCACCTCAAGGTATCTATTCATCACCTGCACCTACATGCATGGATTGTGTCTTTGTTTTTCTCCCCCACATTTCATATACTTTAATAGAGAAAAAACCATTTTCGTGTATGTATCAAGGAAGTATTATTTGGTCGATGCTGGCTATCCAACACTAGTTAGATATCTTGGTCCGTATAGACGCGAACATTATCACATTCCAAACTTTAGGCGTCACCAGGGATTTGCAAATCCCAATGAGATGTTCAATTATTACCATTCAAGTTTGAGGACCACTATAGAAATGACATTTGGAGTTTGGAAGAATAGGTTTCAACTCTTGGGGGAAATGAAGTCATATAGCTTTGAAACACAAGTCCACATAGTTTGTGCAACAATGGCTATACATAATCTTATCCTAAGAAATTATCAAACAGATTTGGATTTTCAAGAAGCTAAATGAGGAAATATACATGGTGAAGATAATAATGATCCAGTTGATGTAGCATTTACATCAACTATCCATACATTGTCTTCAAGACAAATGAATCATGTCTGTGACATAATCAGAGACCAATTTGTTAGCGATAGATGATCCAACAATGATCCACTTCATGTATGCTTTCTAATTTAGATGTAAATTTGTCTATTTTTAATTTAGTACTTTAGTGTATTTGCCTTTTTTTCAATAATAATTCAACTTTTTTTTATTTACTCAAATTTTAATTTTATTACTCTCTTCAATTATCATAACATATTTCAAATAATATATATTTGTAGTATTCAATAAGATTCATGTTTTTTTCAGTCATTTTTCATCTAAACGAGCTTTTCAAACACTAATCCAAACAGGTTTATGATTAGAAAAAAAGTCACTTCTGCCACTGTCAATCCAAACACAAATCACATCTACAATCTGACTTTTTTCCTATCTCACTTTTCCAAAAGTTACATTACAAAAAAAAAACCCACTTTTTCACCACTAACCCAAACAAACACTTAGAAGTTCATTCCACAAAACCACATTCAATTTAAAAACTGTTTTCATCTCCAATAGCATATCTTCATGTGGGGCATTTCAATTGTTTTTCAACAGCTGAAACACATCTAAATGAAACTAGGTAAGCCTGAAACCATCTTAAGCCAGGAATTATGTTCCTGAACAATCCAAACATGGAATCTATTAATTACTATTTAATTAGAGCATATAAAAATTGCTACGTTTCAGTTTAAAAAATAAAATGCCAATACAATTTAAAAGGATATAAATTCACCAAAATCGTTAAATTTCACCAAACGCCGTTAGAGTTTTCTTCTCTTATAATTTAATGGTCATTTAGTTAAATTTAACTGTTTTGATGAATTTACACCCTTTTAAATTATTTATTGGTATTTTTACCCTTTATTAAAAATTGTTGTGTCAGATGCACCTAAAAAAATGTTGTCAATAAAATTGCCCCTTAACCCAATTTTTTGTTATCAAAAGTTTCCTTAAATTCAGTTTCATGAAGAAGACAAAAGAGGACTATATATATATATATATAGAGAGAGAGAGAGAGAGAGAGAGTATTGAGACAGAAAATTGTAAAATGGCCGGCTGAGAATAGAGGTTCTTGTAAAAGAAAATAAAATATGTAAAAATTTTGTTTTGAGTGTTTTTTTGTTTTAAAAAAATATATTTCTATTTTTGTATTAAACACTTGATTAAAAGTTAACAGCCAAACAAGTTTTTTATTTTCTTTCTAAAACAAAACTTGTTTCCAAAACAAGAAAACAAAACCCCCATAATTCCATAAATTCAACTTGTTTCATTTTGTATCACCCCAACAAGCAAGTTCAAACTACGTTCTCCTAATTATAGCTTGCTAGATAATACTCTCTGCGATCTTTGTATGACCTAATTAAAGAGTTGATATTTATCTTTAATGTAAGACATATTTCTTCTATTTGTCAATATTTTTTTAATTTACCCTCATTGATACTTCTTAAACAATAATCAAGTAAGAGAGATAAGAAAATTAAGGAAGATAATTAAAATGTTTTTAAAAAACATGTTACATTAACTAACTTATCTAATTTTTCTTAATCTAATTAAATTAGGTAAACAAATGTTACATTAACTATGGGAAGAGTAATTTGTAACTAATATTCATTTCATTTAAAATTAAATTGGTCAATTATTTATTTATTTTTGTTTTTTGGTCAATGATTGGTAGACTGTGACAAAGATTTTAGTGGCCTTGGTGGTGGCCTTATAGAAAGCCTTTTTTTTTTGTTACAATTTTAAAAATGGTGGGCACACCACTCTGGGGACTAGAGCTGAACATTTCTCCCCTCCCCATCAAGTTAACTCCAGGATTGATCTCTCGCCCTTTGGATAACCAAGGGGCTTGGGGCCTAGTCGGCTTCTGCTAGACCAAAGCCTGATGGGTTATAGAAAGCCATTTGTTTTCACTTGTGTGTATTTGTGATTGTGACAGTTTAAAGGACATAAGAAACTATTTATCAAAAAAAAAAAGGGATATAAGAAGCTACAGTATTTGGTATGTATGTAAAGCCATTTGGATACGGCAATCAACCTTCTGACCAGTGGCATAAAATGTAAGCTTTTCTACAATTAGGAGTTGTGAGTTGGATTTTACTAGTAATCTCTAACCGTCAATTCTCATGTGCCCAAAAAAAATCTCTATCTGTTAATAGTTACAAGAAACTATTTGGTTCTAGACCTAACGGGTTTTGGACATAAGAATTTTTTTAAAAAAATTTTACATTAGGGAATTGTTATCAAACTCGCGAGTTGACTCTTCGAGTTTACTAGCTTTACATTTCTAGCTTACAAGATCGAATCCGTTTGTACTTAAACTCGTGCTAGCCATAAACTCAGTTAAACTCACAAGTTTACATGTCAAGTTTGTTTACGTTACCTTATAAAATTGAATAAACCCACTGTTAAACTAGTGTTAGTTTGTTCATTTTGATCATATTCAATGCCTTGATATATGAACTTTATAGAATTTTGTGTGTGTGGATATGATAAATTATATAGCCGACCTCACCTAGTGGGATAAAGGCTTTATTATTGTTGTTGTTGTTGGATATGTTAAATTATAGATTTTGGTAGATTTAATTTTAATTATTCATATTTAAAATATATTTAAATTAAATTATTGTCATTTTTATATTCTTATTATTATTTTTATATACTTTTAATACCTATTTATTAATAAAAGTAAACTCTTATGAATTTACAACTCAAGCTCACATTCTTATCAGGAGTTGTTTGACAACCTTAGGTGGTACTATTATATTTAAGGGAGAATGACAGAAAAATACCATTTGAACTTCAAAATCCCGCAGACAAGAATGGTAATGGGATTGACAAGAATAGTAATGAGATTGACAACGCAAATCTTTGTCAACAGATTAATTGAGGATTTTGAAATTTAAGTGGTATTTTTTTGTCATTCTCCCTATATTTAATTACCATTGTTTATTAGTGTCCTCATGCATTGCATGGAAAGTAAAAATCTAATTTTTAACTATCTTGTTTTATATAGGCAGACAGTTTTATTAAAGAAAAGTAAAACCATACACAAATTATTGTCCTTTCTTTAAGGCCAACCAAACTATTGGCCCTTTTCAAACATGTTTCGTATAAGGAGTATATGTAAAAGAACTTATTGAAACAAACAGAACGAAATTATACATAATCACGTTACAACTTTAGTGCCGCAAAAGCTTATTACGTGCTTATAGAAGATTGAACCAGAAGCTAAACAGGACGATCATCCAGCAATTCCAAGAACTCTATTTCAGTGATCAATAAAAAGATAAGCAAGCAATGAAATATGTTTTTTTCAATGCACACAACATAATGAATGCAAGCAAGCATAGTCATTAGTATAATTATGCATCGGTCATTCAATATTTACCTCAAGTGATTATGGGACAACCACTTAAGGGCCCATTTGGTACAATGGAATTGATTTTGATGGAAATGGAAATGGATATGGATATGGAAATGATATTTAAGAAGATATTTGGTATGTCTTGGAAATGAAGATGGAATCCATATATATTTTTTATTTGGAATGTATATTGAAAATATGAAAATATAAGAAAAAGACAATTTTGCCCCTAATTGTAAAGTAATAAAAATAAATTAAGTTAATCCCCTCATTTAGCCAAAAACATCGAACAAGCTCACACAGCTTTCATTGTTGAGCCATAGAGCAAATCAAATAAACCTGAATCTGAATCAAAGTCATTCACTTCTTCACTGCCTGGTCTCTCGTTGAAGCTGAATGTCGTATCGTTCTTGAAGGTGATGTGATTTGAGCGATTGTTCTTCCGGTGTTAACTTCATTGCAACTTTCCCCAACCCAAGAATTCTACGACGACGACCAGTACCTCCATTCAGTGTCGCACAGTTTCTTCATCTGGAAAGGTTCTTCCGCCTTCACCTTTCTCACAACATCAGGTTTTTTTCCGTTTGTTCTTCCTTCGCGGTAGGTTTTTTTCTCCCAATCAACATCGTATAAGATGAAACCTGGTTGTTGGATTTAATGGGGATTGTAATGCTGATTGGATTTTCATGCTGCAATCAATTATCTTTGGTTGTTTTTTTTTCAAAATATTCCAAGATCAGTGGCCTACTACAATAAACAGAACATAATATCCAATATACTTGTAAAAGTAGTTCAAAATAACAGAATTTAGACAACAAAAAGCATATTTATCTGCTATAAATGCTGACAATCTTTAAATGAAGAAAATATTCCTAAACCTATTTTCACAGTATTGATGCACATTCTGAATAATCAATAAAACCCATTTTTCTACATATGTTTACTAGAGAGCCAAACATAGATAATCCCACTGGACTAGTACACATGTTGGGGGCATAAATCCTGAAAATAAATCAAACCAAAGTAGTTTTCAACATTTCCTATTGCTTTGCTTCAAAGTTTGATATCTTTGTATCTCTGAATCCATATTTTTTGTGACCTACATGCAGGTTTAAGAATAATATGAATATGAATTTTCATGTCTGTAGATTTGTGAGTTCAATGACACTTTTTAAAGAAAACCTATACTAGTAGTTTCAATTAGTACGATCAGTTTTATGAGAATAATGAAGTTGATCTGTCCTATCCCTACTGTAACTTAATCTATATGCTTGTCTTCAGAAAATGGCTAGTAAGAAGTTGTACTTGTGGACTCCTGAAGAAGATGATTTGCTCATTAGGTGCTTGGTAGAGATTAATGAAGAAGGAGCTTTGATGGGACCACTGTGGTTGAAACACATAGAGTTAAGGCTGAATGAAATGTCACCTGCACATGGGCTAAAGGTGCTTGATATTAAGTCCCGTGTGAAAACAATGAAACAACATTGGCTCATAATATATGACATGGTGTATGGTGCCAATAACCCAGGTTTTGGGTGGGATCCTAATCAATAGTGTGTAACTGCAGAAGTAGAGGTGTGGGATTTTAATTCCAAATCCATTTCCACCACACCAATTCCTGCATACCAAACAGGCCCTTAATACTTCCACATTATTGATTCAACTAGCTTAGGTTCCTGGAGAAAGAGCATCTGGTTGGTTCTCCGGTGAAGCCTCTTGGATCACTGGAACCTCATTGTAAGTTTCCATCAATCTTGCTAGAACAGGAAACTCCAACTGCATGCATGATGAAGTCTTAGATGATGAATTCAATCCATGCAGTTCAATGTATGATTGAAGATTATGGAAGGAACAGAAGATATCAGATCAACCTTCTTTTTCTTTGGTTCCAGGGTTACTCATCAAGGAAAACTAAAGTCCATATAGGTTAATTACTATATAAAAAAAAGGATCAAATAAACAGATAAAAAGAAAAGTGTGGAAAAAATTAATTGGGGCTATTACGAATTACAAGCTGATAACATAGAAAAGGCTTTAATCCTTTTGTTCTTGATTGAATGGCCTATGACTAATTAAATATTTAGATTTTATAACATCGGTTACATTACAAACTTATAAATGGTCAGCAAGTGGCAAAAGGCTTTTAAGTCACCAAAATTAAGTGAAAACCTAACAATGAGATCTGAGGCGACATTAGATAAGGACTGGTCTCACTCATCCAAAAAGCACTCCACCAGAATCTAAAAGCTATGGAATAAAACATCCTTTATGTTAAATTTTAAGAATGGTGATGGTGATAAGGAAGAAAGATTACACCCTAGAGCACTAAATCAAAGAGGCAGAATTATTACAGAGTAATACAATTCAGATACTCTAATACCACCGTACTACTCTTGGCCAAAAAGAGGGTATTAATGCAACAACAATGTACAGAACATTACCATGTCAACATTGAACTTTGCCGCATTGTAGAGTTGAGGTGCTAAAAACACATCTGCCTGCAAATGATAGTCAATTTGTAGATAGTCATGCAACATAAAGTCAAAAATTAAACTCAACAGATATAAAAGCTACTCCACATGGCTCTAGCTAATTCTATTATCATTCGCAGTCAGTGAATTGGGAATGAAATAGACCAGACAAGATGGCAGAATTACACACAACATATTATATCGATATATCATGTTGCGAGAAGGATGAAAGGTGCTATCTTTACCTGAGTTTTGGATCTACTAGAACTAGGCAAGAGAGTTATGACTTTCTCATTATATATTATGGACAGAAACTTCCAGGAGAGAAGGCCTCTGTTTAGAACTATATCAAGCATTTAATTTAGGCCGTCCATGTTAATATATTTAGCTAAAGAAAATTTGACGACCAACCTAACTGTATCTATGCTCAATTAAACTGTAATAGTAAGATAGAATTCTAGTTTCAGAGTAAGTGCAAAATGCATAGATTAACATATTAATATCAAGACATGAAAATAAATGGAGCAGAGATGCATACCAGGAAAAGTTCATCTCTAGTAGCATATCTTCCTGTGTGGTCCTTCAATAGGATTTCAATAGCTGAAACGCATTTAAATGAAACTATGTAAGCCTAAAACCATCTTAAACCAGGAATTATGTTCCTGGACAAACCAAATACCCATATTGCTGTTAAAAGGGGTAAACTACAAATGCCCAATGTTAAAATAAATTCCTTGAGCCGTGACATTTTCAGCAATTAACATGACCTATTAGTGGGCAGATAAGCCCTAAATGGTTAATATAACAGAAAATATATTCTTAACTAAGTAAAAACTCACCAGTGAGGCCTTTTTGTATAACACTTTGGACCCAATGAAGCTTTCCATCAGGGCCAACTTCTTCCTCAATATAGTTCTGTTAATAAGAAAAGACCGGACAATTGTAAACATATACCAAGGATCTAGCATCCAGAGAAGGTTGCAAATTGAATCATAAACTCATAACAAAATGGCTTAACCATACCAATACACCGACGCTTTGCAAGGGCTGTATATTAGAGGCAATAATATGTGCAACCTATGAATCACAGCATTAGAAGAAAACATGTATCAGGACCTAAATCATAGCTTTAAACTCCAACTATCGTCCCTCTCCTTTTTTATTCTTTTTGATGGAGGGGAATCAAAAGAAGACAGAAACCCAACTTAATTTCACAAAAGGAGAAAGTGATACAACAGTTTAACATTGAATAAAAACACAACTGTTTGCCCGGTTACCATCCAGTTGAGATGCAATTTACAAATCCATTTGCAAACACTGGGTTAAGCCTGCTTTTGCCAAAGCATCTACTACTCGGTTCTGCTCTTGTGACACATGTAGGATTTTCAATTCCCACGGTTGTTGAATCAGTTTCATAATCTGATAGAGCAAGAGGCTACCCATAGATATGTTTAAAATTAAGGGCGAACTAGCCTTTGAGAGAGGTAGCAAAGAAGGAGGAAATATATCTTTGATGGATCAATTACAGCCACAGGTATTGAGCATAAGAGCAATATTTTAGAATAGGTAATACGTCTTCATCATTGGTATTGCAATAGAGGCATAAAGCAGAAGAAGAGGACACTTATTGCGTCAAGCATTTGTTGGAAGGCGATTATTAAAAGCCATCCGCATGAAAACATGAATTCTTTCATCACCCGGCCATTTCTAGATTTTCTTATAAGGAGCACAGTATTTATGTTCAGCTGGTTGTTCAATGAGAAAGTATACACTTCTCATTGAAAAAATACCATCAGCTTCTACATTCCAAGTGAGAAGATCATTACCAGCGTCAAGAATTGGCGGTAACATAGACACAAGCTTCTTAAAAACAGAACTTGGTATAATAGATGCCAATCGTTGAAAATCACAAGTGCCATGGGCCACCCAATCAGATACCATAGAATCATTCTCTTCAATAGTGAGTGGTCTAAGGCACATATCCTTGATGGTTTTATCAGGAAACATCCATTGGTCATTGAAAAGATTAACTTCCGTAGTCAAACAGGGGTTTTAGGAATATTAGAGAGTAACTGTTGGCTGGCGATTTCAATGCCCATTTCCTTCACAAGATCATGCATCATAATATAATTATAATGATTACTAAATGAAATGAGGGACTTCTCTCTAAGAACGCTCATCTCAATATGCATAGAAGAGACATACAATTGTCTTACTAGGTTCAAACAAATATCAACTCTTTCCTTGAACAAGTATGCTAGGTCAAAAACCACATTTTGTTGTTTGTCATCAAATCCATCAAAACTCAATTTCAGAACATCAAGAATGTCCTTAGGTGGATCTTGTTTAATTTTTCCAAAGAACTTTCCCACACTTCTTTTCTTCTTCCATGAAGAAAACAACCCCACTACAAGGGTTAACAGGTTTCCTTGACAATAGTCAATTACTAATTGAGATAACTCCATAAAACCATTAGATGGCTCATATTGCTTGAATGGTTTCAAACTGAAGAGATGAAAGGCATCATAGAAATCAAATCTCAGAACATGATATGTTGAAAATGCAGAAGCATTTTTAAGCACTTGCATGCTTGTTGATCTGATTATAATTCTGCTTCCTTCCCCAAACCAATCACACACTTTGATTAAATCATTAGCTACTATTCAATTGTCTACATCAACAAGTGCAAGAAGAATTTTTTTTGCGTCGAAGCCTACTTTTTACAAAAGTGGATCTTATGTCATAGATGCTAATATCCTCATCCTTTAATAATTCTTTGGGACAATTTTTCTGTAACTCATTGATTGAACCATATTTTTACATGATTTTTCATGATTTATTTGGGATTTAAATGCATTTTATGAAGCATTATTGCATGATTAAGCATGAATTTTGGTTAGGAACAATTGTTTTGAATTAATGGTAATTAGGGGTAAAATGATCAAAATTATTAATTATTTTATACAATTGTTTCTTGGACTTTTAATACTACTTATGCTTAAATTTTGTATTATAGGTATTAAAGAAGAAATTGAAGATTTTGAAGTTTCAAACTATTGAGCCCAAAAGCAAAGAAAAAAAAAAGAGAAGCAAGAGCAGAAGTAAGGCCCAAAAGAGACAAAAACGAGCTGGGCTGGTCTGGAGGAATTCAAATAAAAAACACAAAAGAGATCCAACACCTGGATCAGGCTTGGTGTGGACATACAATATGGATATAGGGGACCCGATAGTGAAAACAGCAACCCGATGGAAGTGAGAAGCTGAGAATATATGCAGAGAAAGGCGCCGCAAGCGGGAGGCATCACCTGAAATCATCGCATCGCAGATCATCATCATCTTCTTCTTCTTCTTCCTGCCTCTTCCTGGTGTCGCCGGCGGCACTCCTGCATCTCCACCATCGCCGCCGGCAACTTCCCTTCACTCTCACTGTCACCTTCCCTCTCTCACTACCAATCACTATCGGCTTACTCTGTTCCAGTTATCATCACCGACAAGCTGGACCTTCCCTCTCTCAACCAACCTACACCACCACCTTCACCGTGCCCCTCTCCTTTCTCGTCGGACAACTTACACCACCAGCTTCGACAGAGTGAGGCGGACGAAGGACAGAGAGAGCTTGAGGGGAGAGACAGAGAGACCATCGTCGGAGCTTGACTTAAGCAGAGACAGAGCTTAGATTTGCAGCACCACCATCGTTCATCACTCATTTCAACACCATCGCCATTCCTTCCTCTGCACTACACCACCATCATCTTAACAGCATCATCGTCATCATCATTTTCACCACTTTTCCATTATTTCCTCCACGCCGACAGCCCACCACAATCACTTCCTTATCCCTTCTCATTCACCATTTGATTTAATAGCTCCTATTTCCTTCAGTCATTCTCCAAACCAACAGATCCCATTTATTCTTCTTTGCTGATTTGGTCCTTCAATTTCCTATGGGTTCTGTGAGTTTTGAACAGATTGTGATTACTGTTGGAGAGATGAGTAGCTGATTTTGCTTGCTTCTTGGTGATGATGAATTGTGCTTGAGCTTATTGGACTACAAAGGGGAGTTTTGTTATCATTCCATTAGTCTAGAATTATATATATTTGAATTATCTAGTTTTGAGAATTTTTACATATGTGATTCTGGATTTGGGATTAATGTTAATTGTCTCTTTTGGTTTGATAATTGTAGTTGAGATTGAATTTTACAATGTGAATATTATATATGTTTGAATTTCTTTGTGGTTGCAATGAGATTATATTAATTAGCGTGTTATTATCTAGTTAATGTGGTTGCTTTGTATCCTTGAGCGGCTGTTCAGCACTCAAATCCAAGAAGACTCATATTGCATTATTCAAATTTCAATTGCACATTAAGTGGTTTTTAACAATATCTCAAGAGGTAGTAGTTATATATGTTTGTAGGAGCTACTATTAATTGGGAATATTGGACTCAAGTGTTATCTTCAGGTTGTTCTTAAGACTTAATGAATTCTTAACTCCTATAATCTTTTTGAGCAAGGATTGTCACTTCTTCATTACCAAGAGCATTCTTTATCGATATTTTCCACTCCATACCATTCCATTTACTTTTACTCATTTTCTATTTTCATAAGAAAAATACCAAAAATATTATATTAGCTTTTAATTAACAATTGCATTTTCTTTTAATTATTAATTTCAAAAATCCAAAAATCATTTTTCCCTTGTTTTAATTGCATTTGCATGATAATTGGATTACTTAGATAGTTCAATAAAAAGCTCCTCAAGTGAGACGACCCGAATGTTGCATTATACTGCAATTCTTAGATTAAAAATATTTTGCATTTGACCCCAAGGCGTAAAGACATGGTCAAATCACTCATCAAAACTAATTTTTTCTAATTGGTTTTTGGCATTTTCAATAAAGGAGAAAACATCAAATTGAGCTTTTAGCTCTTGAAAGATAGCTTTAGCAAGTGTGGTCTTACTAGCAAAGTGTGGTCTTACTAGCCCCGCTCATACCCAAATTCCCACAATGTGATCCTCACTTAGAAGTTTTTCAATATTTTCAATATGATAAGCAATGCCAACGAGTCCTTCAAGATGAGATGATGACTTATACTTCAACTTTCTCAAAGTGTCTTTAATAATCTTTTCAACAAGTTTGAATTCAGGTCTAGCACAAATATCAATCAAAAGAAAAAGGCATATTTAATTGGTTAGAAAATAAAAAAAATAAAAAGAGAAAGCTTTGGAAGCTGCCTGATCCTATTAGAATCTTATCCAGAGAGACTTGCATATTGAATAAAAGCATTTCTCCACTTTTACAATTTTTCGTGGTTTTTTTTTGGAATCTTTGCCTCAATACATTAAATCCATTTCCAAAACTCTCATTTTGTTTTCGTATGTTTGAAGGATCTACCTTATAGAAAATAGGTATTACGTCCCTTCCAAATTGTTCCTTGCATTCTACTATGTGAACAAGTTCATCCATACACCATGTTGAAGAAGCATAATTTTTAGAGAAAATAATCACTAATATTTCTGATTCCTCTATTGTTCTCAAAAGAACTAATGAAATTTATCCTCCCTTGTAGAGTTCATGATCCATAAAAGTGTAAATGTCTGCATACGAAGTCCTTTGTAAAGATAACTTGCAAAAGTGCGACAAGTGTTTTCCCCTCTAAAGTTAAGGAACACATTGTACTTGACAGCAGGAGGAGAAACAAGAGTATGAGAAGAAGAATGAGAATCTGTTTGAGTTAAGATCACATCATCTTTGACACTACAAAAATAAACAAACCGTCAATAAATATTGGGTTATGTATAAAAAAAAAAAAGCAAATCATCAAACAAGAGAATAAAGAGTGTGAGGTTATTCAGAAGAAAGCTACTTACCTATCATCAACAGCAACAAGTTGGTTACCATAAAGCAAAGGAGAGATGAATCTGATAGCTTTGGAAATTGATAAAGCTAGTAGGATGAAAGCTCCTATGAGCATTAAAGTAGTGGTTCCATCCATGTGATAGCAATTTTTTGCGTCAACCTTCAACAGCCTGAAAATGCGATAGACAGAGCAGAGCAAAACAGTATATCAATTACAGAAACTATTGCTTTGTTATGACTATGAATTTCTTGAAAAAAGGGGAGTATCAGTCTTGTTGGGCCATGTCTTGGACGTGTAAATGTGAATGTAGTGGCTGATAATTCCAAACACTAGTCCCACCAAGTTGAGGTTAAAATATCAGTGGGTACTGTTATGTGTAGTTGCTTGCCACTAAAAATATATTGGTTAGGCAATTGGTTTGGGGAAAACGCGGGAGAGGATATATCCATAAGATTATTGAGGAAAAAAAATTATTAAAATCAAGTAGGTTTTTTTCTATGGTGGGGGAGAAAAAAGCTATAGTTATACTCTGTATCTTTTCATTTTTACAATTTTTATAACTACATTGATTATGGTAATGTTCAAAAATCAAACCAAAGAATTCTTATCCTTCAAAGGAATAAAATGCCAAAATATATGAAGGAACCTCTCCTATTCTTTATCATAGGAATTCCTTATACGTAATTTTCAAAGTACACATGCATATATGCATGCATTAAATTTAGGTTTACTTCTTAACTTTTTTCATTATGAAATTAAATTTCAATACAACATGACACATATTTTTCTTTTGATGGAATAATAAAGAAAAATAAATATTAAATTTCAACTCCAAAGCTGCATGACATCGTAAAAGAGCTTCTTTTTTTTTTTTTAACATCAATAAAAGCATTTCTTAATTTTCTTTATAAAAAATAATTTCTTGCTTTTTTAATATATTTATCTATATATATCTTTCTTTTTCATTTGAAAAATTACACAACTCTCTCTTAAAATGATATACAAAATATTAAAAAAATTTATATTTTGTTGAAATTGTATAAAACCATACTAGGGGTCTCTTTATTTTTCTCCCGATTTATACATAGAATGGTTCCTTTTATTAAATAAAGTGACGTGTCTGGTTTATCAAGGCCATGGAAATGTGAATATAGTGGGTGATAATTCCATGAGATGTTTCCTCCAAGTTGAAATTAGAAAACGACGGTGCAGTTAATATTAGCTAATATCTTTCTTTTTTTTTTCCAACCAATATTAGCTAATATCACATATTCACATCAAGATGTTAACAAAGTTACTTTTAACAAAATAATACAGCAAAAAAAAAAATTTTATTTGGTCAAGGGTATAATAATGTATTTCAATGCTTTTAGAGTGTAATAACTTTAACCTAATTCTTTAATTTTTAGGTTTTTAAAAGTCAAGTTAGCTTGGGCTATTAAAAATCGTTAGAAGCTTTACATACATAAGGCCCATATGTAAACTTAATGTCAGCCCATTGGATTATGATGTAGGGTACGTCTTGATTGATTTGATGATCCACTAATTTCATAACATTATTGTACCATCCCACTAGTATGTTTTGGAAATGTATTTTAATATATATATATATATGTATGGCCTGATAATTCATTTATCATTTCTTCAACACTTACACACATATATATCTGAACAGAGCTTGCATTTCGTCACTTGGAGTTTTGTAAGAATAGTTTTTGCACATATGAAAATATGATTAGTTGAAAGAAAAGAAAGCCTTAAACTGAACAGAAGTATAATGGCAATTAAAGTAAGGAGTGAAAGTTAAACAATGCAAATAACATATTTATATATAAACAAAATTGCTATTGCTCATGTATTTGAGTTTTAGAATCCTGTTAGGAAGTGATTAAGGTGAAAGAAAGAACATGCACTTTGCTTTCTTAATAAAATAAATAAATCAGCCGTTTAGTTCATTAAGAAAATTTGAATAACACAAAGAATGAATTAAAAAGAAAAATTGAATAAAATAAATGAAGGGTTTAGTCAATATATAAAATCCACTCATTATCTCATAAGGTTTTGGGGCTCTGTTTTTCAGAAGTTAAAGTATAAGCGATAGAAAGAAATAGCTCTTAAACATGGCAGCTTCAAAATTTGCAAACTTGCTTTCTCTTCAAATTCAAAGATGAACGAGTGAAGTGAAATTAAGTCGTCCTGCATTTGTGGCCTTAGGTGGATTGCCTTGTTCCATCATAATTTGGGTCTTTGCTTGTTTGATATTTTCAAAGAATTTGAAATTGAACTTGGACCAGCCACTGAACCAGCCGGAGTATTAAGTCAAAGGTCAATGGGTTATACCAGAGTTAAACCAGAGCTAACTCGAAGCCAAATCGATGAGAAATTGAAGATTTTAAAATTATTAATATGAAATTTTAAGGAACATAAAAAAAGCGATTTTTGAAAAAGAAAAAAAAAAGTGAACCAGGTTGATGCCCGAATTAGACCGGTTTATAGGCCAGCCGGTCTGATCCGAGTTTCAAAACCCTAAAATTTTCTTTTTAATAGATAAGGAGCCAAAAGCACGAGTTAAAAATAACGGGTGGATTCAACCCAGTCAATTGGGTCATTTATGAGGTTGTGGGCCCTAATAGCAATAGTCTTTAGGAGAATCCATATAACAATCTGAATCCTCTTACAATCATCTTTCTCCTTTTCCTCTCAAAATTTCTTCTCTACCCTTAAATTAAAAAATGATTGGTCTAAATCTAATATCTTATAAAATATTATTATAATATTACTAAAATGTAAATAAATAATTCTAACTATTAAAATTTGATTTGGATAGTTCACAATTTTTTTTAATCAAAGGATGGAGAAAGGATTTTGAAAAAAGAAAAAGGAAAGAAGATTGTGGGAGAATCCAAATCTAGATCCTACATGTTGGTGACCCTATCTAGTAGAATAAGATTTATTGTTGTGCTTTCAATTATTGCTTCCATAAAACTAGAGAACAACTTAATCCTTCTGAAGTTAGATTCTTGCATGCATTTTGTCTATAATAACTTTCGTCAGGTCAGGTCCATTAACTAGTAGCGAGTTAAACAAATGTATTTTATTTTAATATTCTTAAATTCATTATTTATAAATCGATCGAGATGATCAATGAATAAGCACGCTACATTCCAATGAAATAGCTAGCTTAGTAGGAAAAACTGTTTCTTTAGTTGTTTTGAATATTGCAATGCTACAGTAAGATCAACAATTTGTACATTATAAATAAACAAGACAATTTTAAATAAATAATAATTTTTGTGACCTTCGAAATTTAAATGATAATTGAAAAAATTACAAGCCTACATACTCAACTATGAATTCATAATTGTCAGCTTGATAGCAGAACGAACTAACATCATGTTGGACCGTGAAAAAAAAATTATCAGTGTCAATGAAAGCGGATGGCGGAATGTGGAGGGAGAGTGTCAGATCTAAGAGAGTATTGCAAGAAGCATGAGAGAATGAATCTTCAACCGTATCACACTTTCCTAATTTCAGTCCCGTCAACAATGACCAGCGAGTGATGCTGCTGGGAACTCTTGTGAACATTGTAGCATTACTACTATTACCACCACAGTAATATTCCCTTATTAACTCCTCTTCCTCTTCTTCTCCAGCTTCCGTTGATGTTTGATGATAATCATTAGTCATTTCTCTTTGATTACCATCCATAATCATATTATCTCTTGTCAATGGCCCCACCACATGCCTTTCTCTTCCTATATCTCCCCTCCTCCTCATTGTCATTCCAACTCCAACAGGAGAAAGGCTATAAACATAATCATAGTCATAGTGTTGTCTGAAATCATGCCCACACTCAATTATACCATTAAACAATTCAACTTTCCTCACAAATGGAAGTAAATATCTCAATACTATTGCCATCTCTGCCAATGGCATTTCCACAACTTTCAATCTCACGCCACATATGATGTCGCCACATACAAACACCTTCATTCTCACTTTATTCAATGACAACTCGTTAAGATCTAAATAATTGAACACCATTACTAACCGTGAGCTTGGCCCTTTCATACTTCCCCCAATGTTTATTCGCTTTGGTCCATCTTGATTTACCGATAAAGCATCAAGATTGCCTAGGACATTTGAAGAATAGATTTGATCCAAATTCATACAACCATGAACATCCACAACTTCAATCTTAGGGGCATGAGAGAGATCTGGGAGTGCAGTGAGATGTTTTGAACCCGACAGATAGATTTCCTTTAGATTTGGAAAATGCTGAAAAAACAAGCATTGTTACATAAATTGCATAATTATATGTATTTACAATTTAAAAAAGGATTCCACTCATACCAATTAATAAAAATGTGATATTATAAAGAAAATAAGTCAATGCATTTAGACGAAGAATTGGATTTCCAACAAAAGTACAATTACTAATCCACTATCAATTTAAAAAAAAAAGTAAAGCAAATAATTTCAATCCGAATTATTTGGTCAATGTTTGATGCGAAAAATGATACGTACCTGATTTCCGTTCCAAAGATATCGAATATTACTATCACGCATGTTAAGCGTAATAAGATTCTCACAGCAAAAATGTAATGGCACATGTGGAAATGGATATTCTTCCCAACTAAAAAATCTCAGTTCTTCAGGGAAATAATCCAAATCGTCACAAATAGTCAACTTAGAAGGCTTTCTCTTATCGGACTTGTGAACTTTAAGAAATATTAAATTATGCATCTTCCGAAGATTACTAGCCCTCCATGTAGTCCTCCTTATCTTGCTCAAGTCCAATGACAAGCATCGAATTGCCTCTATTCCCTAGTAATAGCAAATCAATGGAAACACAATTATCATCGACTTAAAAAATGACCAAATATACTGCAGTGCAATCAAATATATCTCATCTCTATTTAGAAAAATATGTAAATTAGTTACCTCCATGCATGAGTATATATATTTAAATGACTATAAAAGCAAATAACCGTTTAAACACTAGGCATGATAAAACTTCTAATCAAAAAAGCATGAACTAAAGACGAAAAAGATGCCAAGTTACAAGACATCAAACATTGATGTCATGTAATGGATATGAAGCCTGAAACCATTTAGATCACACGTTTTAGCCCTCGCTTTAATATTTGATTTGTTTTCAACTTTCAAATAATTTGTATTTCTAATAACATTAACTTCTCTATTATTGCAAAAGCAATCACAGGAGTACGTATGCATATACACGCTTATACTACCCCAAATAGTAAGAGAAAAATCAATCTTTTGAATCATTTAATTTATCACTTGGTGAAAATTCTTATATAGACTAATTTTACCTTTTAAAATAACACATATCACAGTAGTCCCAGTTTACATTTTAAGTTAAGGTAGATGAATAAATTAAATTACACCCCAATGCAACTTTAGAGCATTCAAATCAAGAAAAATTTTCTTATAGGAATAATCAAATTAAAGAAAATAAAACAAAGGAACTTCATGATATATGTGGACACTTACCGCCAAAGAAGAATAAATAACATGAAGACAAACAAATATCACTAGGAATTAATCTGACAATCAAGATGACAATAATAATAATAATAATTATAATAATAATAATAATAATAATAATAATCATCATCATCATAAACAGATATCATCACCTTGTCACGGACGAAAAATTCATAAATGTCCTCGTGCCTCCAAAGTCGAACAGGAGTTTTAGGACTAGAGAATAATTGCCGTCTGGCAATTTCAAGGCCCATTTTCATCACAAGATTGTGCATCTCAATAGGATCAGTATGATTATTAAATGAAATAAGGGATTTCTCTCTAAGAACACTAATTTCAATATCCACAGAAGAGCCATATATTTGTCTTATCAAGTTCTTAGAAATACAAACTTCTTCCTTAATTAAGAATGCCAAGTCAAGAAACACATTCTGCTGTTTATTATCAAGTCCATCAAAACTCAACTTCAGAACATCAACAATGTCCTTAGGTGGATCTTCATTTAGTTTTTCTAAAGCACTTTCCCACTCTTCTTTTGGTCTTCCATAGAGAAAGCAACCCAACACTACCAAGGCTAATGGATTTCCCTGACAATAACTCACTACTGATTTTGATAACTCAATGTAACCTTCAAATGGCTCATGTTTCTTGAACGCTTTCAAACTAAAGAGATAAAAGGCATCATGGAAATCCAAATTTGAAACATGATAGGTTGAAAAGGTAGAAGCATTCTTTAGCACTTGCTGGTTTCTTGATGTTATAATGATCCTACTTCCTTTCCCAAACCAATCACACACTTTAGATAAATCTTCAGCAATTACTGAATTGTCCACATCATCAAGTATAAGAAGAATTTTTTTGCATTGAAGCCTACTTTTCATAAAATTGGATTTTATGTCAAAGATGCTGATATCCTCATCTTTTAATATGTCTTTGAGGCAACTTTGTTGTACCTCATCGAAGCCAATTCTTGCTAATCGCTCATTGACCTTTTCAATAAAGGAGAAAGCATCAAACTCTGCTCTCAACTCTTGAAATATAGCTTTAGCAAGAGTGGTCTTACCAGCACCACCCATACCCCATATTCCAACACTTCGAGCCTCAGTTAGAAGTCTTTTAATGTTTTCAATATGACGAGAAATGCCAACCAATCCTTCAAGATGAGATGACGACTTATGCTTCAACTTTCTCAGAATGTCTTTGACAATCTCTTCAATAAGTTTGAATTCAGGTCTAGCACAAATGTCAATCAAAAGAAAAGGCATATTTAATATAGGTAGAAAATAAAAAAGTAGAAACAAAAACAGCATCAATAGTCTTGCAAATAATGGTAAAGATCAATTAAATAAATCCCTAAAACCAAGAACAAAGGGATCATTTTTCAAGCTACCTGATAATATTGGAATCCCATCCAACGAGACTTGTAGATTGGATTAATGCATTTCTCCAGTTTTGCAATTTTTCTTGATTGTGTTTAAATCTTCGCTTCAATTCATCAAATCCTTTCCCAAAACTCCCATTTTGTTTGCGTATGTTTGAAGGATCCACGTTATAGAAAATAGGTATCACAACCCTTCCAAAATTTTTCTGGCATTCCAATATGTGAACAAGTTCATCCATACACCATGTTGAATAAGCATAATTCTCAGAGAAAATAATCACTGATATTTTTGATTTCTCTATCGTTCCAAAAAGAACTTGTGAGATTTGTTCTCCTTTGTGAAGTTTATGATCCATAAAAGTGTGAATGCCTGCCTTACAAAGTTCTTTATAAAGATGACTTGCAAAATTGTTGCGGGTATCATCCCCTCTAAAGCTAAGGAACACATCATACTCGGTAGCACTCACATCATCATTAGAACTACAAATAGAAATGAACCGTCAACAAACATTTGGTTATAGGATCAAATCAAACAAGAAAATAAAGAGAGTGGGGTTATTTAGAAGAAGTTAAACTACCTATCATCAACACCAACAACAGTCGGTTGATTACCATTGAGTGAATGAGAGATGAATTTAATAGCTTTGTAAATTGACACTCCCAATAGGAGCAATGAAGTTTGTTTGAGCATTATTAAAGCAATGGTTGTGATAGCAATTTCTAGCTTCAACCTTCAGCAACCTGAAACTAAGGGTTAGATCTACGCAGGTAAGGTAGCTGGGGACGAGACTCCAACCTAGAAGAAACAAGAAATTAACAAAATTTTTTGCAGAACTTTTCCTGTGAGAAGAAAACCCTGAAAATTTGGGGGGAAATGTTTTCAAAACAGTATATCATCAATGGGATGAAGCGAGTGAAAGAGAAAAATAAAAAAATTAATGGATAGTATTAACCTGGCGGATGTGGTGGGAAGCAAAAGAAAGAACTCGCTTAGTCTTAAAAATGAAAGCCTTGAGCTTTGCAAACTTCTCCTCTTCAAATAGGTTCTTCAGATATATCCACAAGAAAACCTTCTCTCTTCAAATACGCCATAAATCAATTTAATATGGTGAGAAAAATCTATAAATTGTGCTCTCTCTTCTTTGAACTATATTAATTGTTACTTGAGACATTAGTAGAGAGAAAATTGATATGTAATTTCCCATATTTTTGTTTATCTCAATTTTTGTTATCTAAATAGAGCTTCCATATTAATCCGTCGGATAGAATTTTGTAAGAATATTTTTGGTGCGTCTGAAGATATTGAGTAGTGGCAAAGAAAGCATGCCTGAAGCTGAACAGAAATAGAGCCAGTCCTCTATTTTTAACAACAGGACAGAGATTAAATTCAATTAGATGGGAAATGAACGCATTCCTTTCTGTTTTTTCACCTTTTTCCTGAAAATACTAAAAAGTTAAACCAATAGAATTGCTAATTCAAATTCAACCACCATTTATCTTCATATATTTTCTTTAAAAAAAATGAAAACTTCAGTACAAAGAAAAAGATTTCAAGCCATAAAAGCTCAACAATTGAAAAGGGTATAGTAAATTCAATGAATATATATTTATATATATATATATATAATTCAAAGATGAAACATGTTGTGAGATAGGAGCAATTGTGAGATACTTTATATGGGTACTGTCAAGATGAAATTCAACGGTGACCCTCCTAAATCGCAACCCCTAGCCAGAGAGCATGGGGGGAAAATCAAAACATTGATATAATAATGGATCTAGTAGTTCTTCATATTCAGAAAGAAAGAACAAGCACTTTGCTTTTCGAATAAATTAAATAAATCAGCCGATTACTTCATTAAAAAATTTTGAATACAAGAAATGAAGAGTTTAGTCAATAATAAAAGAAATGAAGAGTTTAGTCAATAGATCAAATCCACCCAAATCTTTGACGGTTTTGGGCCTTTGTTTTTCAAGAGTAAAAGTATAAAAAATTTCAAATGTTTGAGTATTATGAGATCTATGACAGTATGGTAGCTCAGTAAGGAGACTGAATATAATCAATAGCTAGCACAAGGAGAAGAAAACAGCAAATATTTTGCAGAAATTTTCTGTGTAAAATGAAGGAAAAACAAGTAAAAGAGAAGAAATAATTAATAACCTGGATCGAAAGAAATAGCTCTCACAAGCAAAGGTCTCCAAAATGGAAGCTTCAGAATTTGAGTTCCCTGCAAACAAGTTCTTCAGACTGCAAAGTTCGATGTGCCATGATTGATGAAGACGACGCGCGGGGCTTAGAAACTGCGTAAGAGAGATCTCACAGCACTGCAAAGAATCAAGCGTTGAATTTCTCTCGAATATGCCGCTACAGCACCACGAAGCTTCCTAGATATTTCCTTAACTTTTCTAAAACGCCACAGCCACACATCAACTGTGGGCTTGTTTGTTTAAGCGTTTTATACAGTAAAAACGCACTTATTACGCAAGCCGAGAAAAAACTCCTCTCACATACTTACCTCGTATACTGTGAATCACGAATTATAAGCACGTTTTGGACAAAAATAAGCCATTCCAAACGCACACTGTGTTGGAATAATCCAGGTCCAAAAAAAGAAAAGAAAAACTGTCTTGGAATAATAAAATAAAACTTCATATTCTTTGGTGTTTAAACATTTTCTTATAGTTAAATAGATTATTACTCACCCACCTTCGAATCAAAATATAAAATTAGGTGAAATATCATTCATTTGTCTACAAACATCTTTTTATTAGAATATTTCTTTTGCAGATCTAAACGTATAGATTAGTAAGGGAAAAAATGACTTTATTCCTTATGACTTTTGGGATAAAAGTTAATTAACATTATGTGATTTAAATTTGAATAAACTTTTATAAATAGTCAGTTTGACAAAAAAAATATTTAAATACTAAATTGAAAAGTCTTCGAAAGATTAAATATGAGAAAAAAACTAAAAATATGTTTGGGTTAGCAGTAGAAACTATTTTTACGATATGATTTATAGTGTACGAAATGTAAAAAAAATTTTATCTCAACTTACGTGAATTTGATTTTCCAACGCTCTTTCACTTTTACTTGACTTTCAAACCATAAGCATTTAAATATAAAAGCTGTCCTAAACATCATTCTTGAATTAAACGTATAGGAAATTTTTGGAAGAATTACACTCAAGTCTAAAAAAAAAAAGAGAACTGAAGAAATGGTCTCTTGAAATTGTAAAATAAAAAAATGGTCCTATGAAATTGTCAGTACAAGCTCCAGGAGTTGTCAATGACCTATTCCTGGAGTTGTTAATGAGATCATTTTTTTATTTTACAATTTCAAGAGACTATTTCTTTATTTATCTTTTTTCTTGAGATCTGAGTGTAATTTTTTCAAATTTTTTTGCCAAATGAAAAAGTCAGTTTCTCCATAGAAACTAAGTGAGTGTTTGGTTGGGCTTATTTTATCTAAATAAGCACTTATTACGTAAGTCGAGATGAAACTCCTCTCACATACTTACCTCGTATACCGTGAATCACGATTTATAAATATTTATTATTTAAAAATAAGCTATTCCAAACGAACACTAAACAAATATCTCACTCACATATTTATCTTTGGTTGAAGTCTCGTATTCCTCTTTCTGGGAAGCTCGCGTGCCCTGTTGCAGTGCTCTACTTCCAAGTTTGTTGTTGCCCCATAGTGCGTGGGAACAGTGAAACCTTTCGTTCAAAAGAGTTACTAACTCCGTCCTAAATAAAATATAAAGTTAACTTTTTTAAAAAAATCAAGGAAGTTAATTAAATTAGTTTAGAATATTTACATTTATGTTTTTTTCTCCAAACTAATTAGCTTGACTAATAAACTGATATAAAATCTAAAGATACACAATAAATTATATGATTAACTAACTTATTTAGCTTCCTTAATCTCCAAAAAAAAAAAGCCAACTTTATCTTAGATTTAGGAAATGAAGGAGTACTATCCTTGTATATTACGTGTGTGTTTTTAGCTCTTGGATAATAGTTTTTACGATTTATGAGGTAAGTACATGAGAGGAGTTTTGTCTCGATTTATTAAAAAAAACTCCTGAAACTATGGTTTTGAATTACTCAAACACTTTACACATCTACCAAAAGGGTTATTTATTGTTAATGTTGGACTCAGTATGAGTTCTTGTAGTTTCTGCACCAACTACTTGATAAAAAGGAAAACAAATACCAATTACTTGTGTATTTTTAATACTGATAAATTAAATAAACTCATTATATTAAGATATTTATATTTATAATTTTTTAAACTAATTTTTCTGATATATAAATTAATATATGATATAATAATACGTAACATATACTATGATTAAATAGCTTATTTAACTTCTTTAATTTAAAAATAATAATTAACTGGTTCTTATAATAAGGATAGGGAAGAGTAATTTACACAAACAATAATAATAAATTCACATTTTTTGTCTTAAAAAAGTCATATTTTTTTGTTAGTTCTGTACTTATAATTTTTTCAGTTTTTTTCCTTTTATATATTTTTTTTTCAACTTTTCTTCTCTTAGCTCCGTTTTCCCTACAAAATGGAAAATGGATCAAAAGCCCATAGGGGATGACATGTGAGTTAAAATAAAAAGGATGGATTTTCCTATGGTTGAATAAAAATAAAAAATATACTAAGCATAAAAAGATTTCTTTTATTGAAAGCATAATAAGAATTAACAAAACAAAAAAGTAAATGACATGAATATTTTCTTTTTTCAACAAAAAAGTAGGAAGTATATAGGTCTCAAATTATAATGAGTATGAAAATTTCCATCCTTCATACATAATATTTTTATGGTCCTTAATATAAGGCATAATTATTCTTCGATCCTTAATATAAGACACAATGGGCTTTTTAAGAGAGATTAAAGAATTTAAATAAGTTAGTTAATCATAATATATGTCGTGTATCATTTAATTATATATCAAATTATAAGTCAGACAAATTAATTTAGTAAGATAAATATTAATACTTTAAAGTAATTTATTTAACTTCAATTTCTTCAAAAAAAATTAATTATATCTTATATTAAGAACCGGAGGATTATTACTAATGACTTAGTAACTTATGAGTAATATGAAAGTTTTATTATCAGTGAAAAATCACCAATTTAATCCTACTTGTACTTTAGAATTTTCTTAGCTGTTTAATTAAAATAAATAAACGGGATATTTTATGCATACGATACAAGCTTGAGATGAAAATGGATTATATTTTTTTAAAAATTCCTTACCCTTCTTTGTCATCATTTGTGACTTTCAGTCTGTTTGGTGTGAGGGATTTGGAGGGAAAGAGAGAGGAAAGAAAATTTTTATAAGTTAAATTTTAAAATATTGAAGAAGTGGGGTAATAAAATTTTAATAAAAAAATAGATAAGATAAAAGAATAAGAAAAATTAATTAAAAATTTTTAACCCTATTTTTTTAAATTTTTTTATATACAACTCAAAAAAATTTTTCCTCCATCTACCTCCTCTCCTCTCCCCCTCAAATCAAACAAGTCCTTTAGGTTCAACTCTCATGTTCCCCCAGGTCAAGTCACGCCCCTTTGCTTTTGCTTTTGCAAAGAAAGGAAAAATTAACTTCAGGAGGGACCACTTATTTGTACTATCCAGCACTATCATCATTTTGGCATTTGATATTCTAAATATAAGGTAAAATTGATTTTTTTAAGAGATTAAGGAAGTTAAATAAATTATTTAATCATATCATATGCTATATATCTTTAGATTATATATTAATTTATTAGTTAAAATAATTAGTTTGAAGAAAAAAATAAAAATATAACTACCCTAAAATAATTTAATTAGCTTCCTTAATTTTTCTATAAAAAATCAAGTTTACCTTATAATTAAGAACGGTGGGAGTATTTTAGATTTAGAAGACGGTTTTAGAAAATAAGAAAGGAGTATTAATTTATTTATTATGTGCTGTTGACCAAAAAAAAATTTATTATGTGCTAACATACCCAACTATAAGGTGTAAGGTCTTGATTAAGCGATAAAAGTAAGAGGAGATTAATAAAGAAATAGATAGATTGAAATATCACTTTGATCTAAGATAAGACGGGGGTTTCTTACATTTGTCTAGTTTTTCTTCCATTATCTAATATTGTGTCCTTGTGGTCAATAGGACAAGTCATCTTTGGGTTTAGGGTTTATTGTCATTTTGATGTTGTCTTGTGTATTTGATGTGTACTCCTATTATTAAAGCAATTAATTAAATTAGGTCTCAATTAATTATACAGTTTAAGATCAACCTAGGTTATTCTTCCAAAAAGCAAGATGTGTATTTTCTCTAGGATTGTTTTTTTAGTAACAAAAGATGTAGTAGAATGAACCTAAACTAGAATGTAAAATACCACTTCCTTCGGTTCTATTTATAAGCAACTTTCTCCTTGATTGCGCAAAACGAGCTGATAGTTAAAAGCAATAAGTGTGTCAAAAATGCCATATTTTTTCCATATATGTCCCGATTTATGAAAAGAGTATATGAGAGAGAATAGATAAAAAGTATGAGAGATAATGAGTATAAGATATGAGAGAGAATGAGTATTTAATAAGGGTAAAATAGGAAAAAGAAGCTTACATCTTCAGACAAAAAGTGAAAATTGTTTATAAAAGGGACCAGCCCTATGAGAGAGAAAATTGATTATAAATAACACCGGGGGGAGTACTATCTAAATGCAATTAAACTAACTAAATGCACTTATGCAATTGACTCTAAAACCTATATGAGAGATTAATTAAAAATAAGACAAACAATAAATATTTAATTTAGTTAAGATGACGAAGGGGACAACTTATGATTCATATAGAGTTAACTTTCTTAGCCCAAATTAATTAATTAGACTAAAAAGATGTTGATGAAAGATTTGAATTAATAAATTTAATCACCTAATTGAAACATGGGAAACCTTCAAGCTCAATAATACTTATTCCACTAGAAAACTCATAATGAGATAAGCGGTGGTTAATTAAACTCATTAAAAGTCAATCACAGTTAATTTAAAAATAATTTTAGAAATTTTGTTTACAATTGTCCAATTGAACAACTAGACAATTAACCAACTTAATTAAATAATCAAGAGGATAAACCTAAATTGACAATTAAATTAATAATGAGAACTTAATTAATAATTCAATTGACAATTCAAAGGTTTGCAAACAAAAATTTCAGCTAATGTCTCAAGCATAAAACATTCCAAAATATCAATTCAATCCAAAAGAGACATGTCTATAATCTAAAACTAGATTATTCTTAATTAATATAACTCAAAATTATTTAAAATTAAATAATCTTAAGACTTGAATCAAATTGATAAAAAGAAAGACACTCCCTTATAATTTTTAATTATAAATAACTTCCTCCATACTCCTTCCCGATTATCTCCCAAATAAGATCAAGCTGCTAAGAATATCATCCTCACTCCAAACTCCGAACAATAAGTCACAGCCATCAAAGGAATTTGTGAAGTACTAGTTGATTTCTTGATTCATGGCCGTGGGTCCCGTGTGGAGAAATAATAGAATTGAATAGCAAACTTTCCAATTAGTGTCGTGGGGTCAAGCTATGAACGAAGAAAGTGGGAGAGAGAGAGAATGAGGAGGTGGTGATGGAAATTTGAGGGGTGCGCCGTGGTGATTGAAGAAGAGAGGGAGAGAAATTGTTCATCCAATTCCCGCCGTGAATGTGTGGTTGAAGTAGCGAATATATGGGATATAGGGGCCCGTGAATGGTTGGTGTTTAATGGGGTTGGTGGGAGATAGATGGGTTGGTGGGAATGATTGGTGTGTGGGGCTGGTTAATTAAAGAAGAGAATGAGAGAGTTTATCTTGTCCACCAAAATATTTTTAATTTGATGGGTTATTTTCAATTTTTTTTATTTTTCTTGTGATTTCTCTAATTTATCGCGTGAAAGAACAAAAAATTCTTATTAATTTTCTAATTCCTTTAAAATCTCTTATTTATCATTTAGTTGTCTTATAAATATTTTTATGAAAAAAAATAAAATAAGGGTATTGTTATCTTTTCAATGTCATTTTATCTTTAGCATAGCATCCGGTGAAATTTCTGAATCTTTTAAGATTAAGTCTCTTGCATAGGGTTGAACGCCTTTTTTTTTTTTTTATTCATAGCAAAAAAAATTATTTTGTGCGTTATTTGATTGACCTTAAAAAAGATAGATACGTAATTATGATCATTTTCCCTGATGTGGCCAGGCTCAGGTGTCAAGAATGCTGCGTTTGTCAGAGACGGAAGACAAGGCTGTGAGGGAGTTTAGAAACAAATCCATCTATGGCGAAGAAGATGATCAGAATAAAAGCTTTAACGGAAGAGTTTTTAGGTTTCCGACTTTATTTGAGGATATGGTCAAGTGCATCCGCCTCTGCAACTGCCAGTGAGTCCTATTTTACTGTCTTTAATAATCTGTGTACTGATTCTAACTTGGTGACTGGCACACCATGTGATTGATACAATGCCAACATGAAGATATCAAAACTTCTTCTTCAAGTCATTTTATATATCCTGCTTCTGGGTTTCTTATTAACAAAACACAGATTTCCTTAATAATATATAACTCTAAACAGTGGAAATATATCTGATTTAGATCCTGAAGTTGAAGTGCTTTCTGAGATGAAAGATATTGTGATCCTAGATGTGAGAGTGTATATGGAAGTTGCCTCTTATCCTTTCTATCTTTCTTGATAGAAACCCCTTCTCCCGAAGTTACGGGACTATTTTGCTGAGTTCCTTAAAGAGAGTTGTCTCACGCCCCCTAGGTATTCTCTATCTACCCACCTGTGTCGGTTTCGGGTAGGTAACCTTTTGTTGAAGGTCGTTCGAGCTTTTTTACAAGCTACTAATTTCATAGGATTTAGATCTGAAATAATCACTGTCCATCTTTTTATGAAGCTCTGAATAATGGAATAGAAACTCTGTCTAGTGATTACTTGACTCCAATCTCTTCAGAAATCGTAAACTAACTAGGAGAAAAATTCAGGTGGTCGAGGACTTTGAGCATAGCTCAGGCACTTTGCGAGTTTCAGCTGGAACTGCAAAATGTATCCTCCATCCCCTCGGTTGTTGAAGGGGGAGCCACGGTTTCTACAAGTCAAAAAGAAAAAGTTGAGAATGAACACTACATTCCAAAGACACCAGCAACAAATGAAACCAAGAAAAAACACAAGACCTCTGGCTTTTCCTCAAAAGGCAAGTTTCTTAAGAAGAAACTGGAGTTCGAAGAAGATGGAAATTCACGGGAAGACGATGTCACTGCAACAAGCTTGAACTCAAACTTGCCTCTAACGGATACTGATGAAAATTCGTGTCAGAATTCTGGATCTTGTGCTAATTCAAAGGAGTTAGGTGTAGATGACGAATCATTTCTTGGGTTCTCTAATGGAAGAAACTATTTTGCTAACGGGGGTATTGGGAATTTTCCATCCCCAGAAGAGCTAGCAAACCTTGATGAGAATTTTCTGGCGAAGCGATGCAAACTTGGTTATAGGGCAGGTCGTATTGTAAAACTTGCTCGAGCCATTGTTGAAGGTAGAATTCAATTAGGACTACTCGAAGAACTTTCTAAAGATGCAAGCTTATTGAGCTATGACCAGCTAACAAGCCATTTGAAAGAAATTGAGGGATTTGGCCCTTTTACTCGTGCCAATGTTCTTATGTGCTTGGGTTACTACCATGTTATTCCAACTGATTCTGAAACAATTAGGCATTTGAAACAGGTGTTTGTTAGTTTCTTCACACATTTCATGTTTTCTGTGTCCATTTTTTAAATGCTCTTGATCTTTATGAGATGTGTTAATGCAGGTTCATTCAAGAAAATCCACAACTCAAACAGTTCAGAGGGATGTTGAAGAAATTTATGGAAAGTATGAGCCGTACCAGTTCCTGGCATACTGGTAAGTACCAAGAAGGAAAGTAAAAGCTAAACACAGATATGAGTGTGTCAAAGTTTTTGAAATATGGAGCTGTTGGCTTGGGAGAGTCGCCCTAGTCATGGGCCTCTGCAGTATCCAAATCTGGATTAATTTGGGCCTCTTGAGTTCCCCATGATATAGGAGCTGGCCTGGGATACTGGATGTGCAAGCCGAAAAAAGTTTTTGAAATACAGAACAAAATATGAATTTATGCCATGTTATTTAGAGTAGTCTTTTGGGCTTCTATAATGGACCTTTCCTTGCAAGTTTCCTAACCTGATTCTCCTATGGTCGGGTCAGAACTATGGGACTTCTACGAGAGGAGATTTGGGAAAATGAGTGAAATGTCTTGCTCTGCTCATAAACTCATAACTGCTAGTAATAACTAATATGAGAAGTGAGGGTAGAGGCAGCAGAGAGAAGTGGAAACGAGTCGCTTAGTATGCCAAATCCCACAGCACCGGGTTTTTATATTTAAATGAGCTCTTCATGCTTGTTGCCTGTAAAAGCCTAATTGGAAGAAAATATTTGTGCATAATGTAGAACTCATATATTGGTCAACGTTGATTATGACTCCCAAGTTAGATGCTTGTATATTGGTCCAAACATATTTTTCATGCTTTCATTTGTGCATAAATTTCTAGGCGGTGTGAAGATTTGAAGATATGTCCCGTGTGTGGCCCTATGCACAGGGGGATCAAGTTTTGGTGCATATCTTTTGGAGGATGGGCACCATGAACTCCTCTCATTTGGACCATCCAAATGAGATTTGAATGGTCTAGATTTATTTTTTTAACTAATGATTTTTAAATAAAAAAATTATTTTTTAAAAAATGTTAGTTAATAGATTATTTGTATTTTAAATTCTCTGCCAATTAAATTAGTTAAGAGATCTGGACAGTTGAGATGAGACAAACTCAATTAGGATAGGCACCATAACTAGTTCCATGTATAGGGCTACGTACACGAGCAACAACTGGAAGTAAATAGTTTAGTAAACTAAGATACACAAATCACAAAGTGGACCCTACACAAAATATTGAATCCGCATTCCAATTCAAGCATGACCTTATTACTTGTATGTTTATGTTTAGATTAGTGATAGAAACTGTTTTTTTAACGTGATTTACAATGCATAAGATAAGTATGTGAAAGAAGTTTTGTCTCGACTTACATAAATGTGTTTATTAAACACTAACTCAATCAGGCCTGCAGATCAATGTGAAAGGTTTTAACTTGAAGCTAAAACAAATGATTCTCCAGCAATTTCTTTTTCTTTTTTGACCGAAATCCTCCAGCAATTTCAGGAGCTCTCTGTGATCTGATAGACAAAAGATGAGCATTGACAAATTTTATAAAGTGCAAAAAATAATAAATGCAAGCATGGTGAATGTACCAGGACCCTATTGCTTGAGTATGGGGCCCAATGCAATTTTAACCACTTGATACTCATATAAGTTCAGCTAGGCTCTTATAGCTTGCTGGTTCCACACAAGTTATTAACTCCCTCTAGGGATTTTTATTAGACGACACGTTCAATTAATTTACATGTATTAAGAAATGACACAACTCATTAAATCTTTTTTAAATTAATAAAAATTTTAAACTTTACCTTGGTTGATGAGGTTTTGAGGGAGAGGGAACAATACCAAGAGTTGCATTTAAGTATTAATTATAGGAGAAAATTTACAAATAAACATTTATAATTTTTCAAGTGACTTATGCTATATACCAAAAATTTAGATTGCAAATTGGGAAGATTTTACTTAAGGATTACCGTAGTAAAAATCTTCTCATTTGCCCTCCAAAAAATTGTGAAACTTTATTATAGACTAGGGGTGTGCATTCGATTCTTAGTAAAAACCGAAAAAATTGAAAAATCAAAATATAAGAATTTATCAAACTAAATAAGAGAAGAAACCGAACCGAAATAACCGAAATAATTCGGTTCGATTTCGGTTTTTATAGATAAAACCAATTTTTTTTTGTCTTTCTAATTAAATTAAAATATCTGAATTTTCAACAAGCAAAACTTAATACAAATTATAAATTGAATAGCCTCAACAAGATTTAAGAAAAGATGATACAAAGTATAAACAATATATATGATCAATATATATTTAAGAAAAGATGATACAAAGTACAAGATTTAATTAAATCAAAGAAAAAATGTGAAAAAAATATTTTATGGTGTATTCTTTACATTTTTTGGTTAAAACTGAATTTGTTTTTTACAAAACCGAACCAAAACACCAAAAAAAGCTAAAAAAAGAAATCAAACATGCACCAAACACTGAAAAAACCGAAGTGGGTTCAGTTTGGTTTTCGGTTTCGGTTTGATTTTGCTCACCCCTATTATAGACTCCTAGCTAATTTTTTAAGGGCAATTTTGCCCTGGAGGTGTAAAAGGGATCAATTTTGCCTTGATCCTTATCCCAATTAATTTTGATCATTAATTAACCAAATATGTTGAATTACAGTCCACATGTCATCCATTTCATTTTTATTAATGTGCAAATTTATCCCGGATGTTTTAAATCTAATTTTATAAAAAATAAAGTAGATGATACATGGACTTTTGGGGTAAATTTTCACCTTAACAGAAGTGATGTAGATGACATATAGATTACCAACTCAATATATTTAGTCAACTAACGGTCAAAATCAATTGGAATAACGGATAGGATAAAATTATTCCCTTTTTATATTTTCAGGACAAAATTGTCCTTAAGTGACAACTTCAAGTCAAAATGTTCTTCTAACCCTTTATAATATAATATCACTGCACACAAGGGACATTTTTTTTGACTGAAATAGTAGATATCATTAATCTATCATAAGATTAATACAGAAGAACATCTCTCCAAGAGGCAAAACCTAGCTTCTTTCATCAACCACCGCCTGCCATAAGAGGAGGTGGAGGTTGATCAAAGATGACAAAATTTTAAGTACTGCTATGCGCTAATTTATCTAAATAATCCGTATGAACATTCTGATCTCTAGGGATATGTTTAATAAGGACACATCAATCTCTAGAGATCCAAAGTCTAGCCTCATTTATGACCTCCTTAAAGTGATATAGTGGGTGTTTGGCCAAGCTTAAATAAGGGCTTATTTAAAAAATAAGCCCGAATCACGCAAGTCGAGAAAAAACTCCTCTCACATACTTACCTCGTATACTGTGAATCACGAATTATAAGCACGTTTTGGACAAAAATAAGCCATTCCAAACACACACATAGATGACATGTAGATTACCAACTCAGTATATTTAGTCAACTAACAGTCAAAATCAATTGGAATAACGGACAGGATAAAATTGTTCCCATTTTATATTTTCAGGACAAAATTGTCCTTAAGTGACAACTTCAAGTCAAAATGGCCTTCTAACCCTTTATAATATAATATTACTGCACGCAAGGGACATTTTTTTGACTGAAATAGTGGATATCATTAATCTATCATAAGATTAATACAGAAGAACACCTCTCCAAGAGGCAAAACCTAGCTTCTTTCATCAACCACCGCCTGCCATAAGATGAGGTGGAGGTTGATCAAAGATGACAAAATTTTCAGTACTACTATGAGCTAATTTATCTAAATAATCCGCATGAACATTCTGATCTCTAGGAATATGTATAATAAGGACATACCAATCTTTAGAGATCCAAAATCTAGCCTCATTTATGACCTCCTTAATTGCGTGTCTATGATCACAACCCCTAATAAATAAATTTACAGCTTTAATAGAATCAGTACAAAGGATAAGACCTTTCACATTTCTATTCCAGCAGATTTGGAACACAAGGGACATTTTCAATTCTCGAAAAAAGTACTTGGGTTAAAATTCATGTTTTTCAGCTTTCGTTTTAAAATGGAGTAAATAGTAAAAGTCAATTCCATACACGCAAACTTGAAGCACTAATTTTCTTGGGAAACGACTAAAGATCAATCAATCAATTTTACAACAAAAGACCAACACAAGACAAAGTGATTAGGTGAGCAAAACAATTCGAAAGCCACCTACCTGTATTTGACTGTTTTGAGTTACAATCAATTTACTGTTTTAAACCTCAATCAATCAATTTTACAACAAAAGACCAACACAAGACAAAGTGATTAGGTGAGAAAAACCTTGGCAAAAAAAAAAAAAAAAAAGATTATGTGAGCATTCGAAAGCCACCTACCTGTATTTGACTTTTTTGAGTTACTATCAACTTAGGATGTTTAGGAAGGCGCTTGGGGCAAAAAAAAAAAGAAAAAGAAAAAGGCCAGTTGCCTCACAAAAGTCCGGTTGTCTCATTTTACTTTGTGTGGGTTGGCGTTTGGAGCATGTGGATTTAAGCAAAAAAAGCAACTTCTTTGAGAAGTTGCTTGCAGGTGCTTTTTCAAGTTGCTTTCAGATGGGCTTAAGCAAAAAACAAAGCCAATCCTGCCACAACTAATTCAAACACAAATCACATTTATAATATGCTATCTTACTTTTACAAAAGTTAGATTGCAAAAAGGTCACTTCTGCCACCGCTAAACTAGACGTGAACTTAGTTGTGATTCAAAGGTATTCTAATTGCAGGACTAGATACTTGATTTCTATTTACCATTATAACTTTAACAAATAAATTCTTACTCAATATTTAATTACTATTAAATAATACATAGGTACTTTCATGTTTTACTTAAGCAACTAAGGGAGCATTTACATTCTAAAATGTGTATCCTATTTAATACTACTCAATATTATATTTAATTACTATGAATTTTTAATGTCTCCATCCATGGCATGGAAAACAAAATCCAATTTTTAAAATAGAAGGAGTACATGTAATGTTTCATAATCACATTACAATCTTATTGCCACAAAAAGGCATATTACGTGCTTGTAAAAGATTGAACCTAAAGCTAAACAGGACAATCCTCTAGCAATTTCAAGAACCCTATTACTGTTATCAATAAGGACATAAACATTGAAATATTCTTTAATGTGGACAAAATAATAAGCAAGCATAGTCAATGTGAAATAGACTCTTCCTCAAGAAACTTGCAATAATAAGAAGTACTCCCTCCGGTCCTAATTATAAGATAAAGTTAACTTTTTTTGGAAAAATTAAGGAAGTCAATTAAATTACTTTAAAGTATTTATATTTATATTTTTTTTCTTTAAACTAATTAATTTGACTAATAAACTAATATATAATCCAAGGATACTAAAAGTATAAACACTCTACAATAATTTAATTGGCTTCCTTAATTTCTTTAAAAAAGTCAACTTTGTCTTATAATTAAGACTGGAGGGAGTATATTATAATATGCATGGGTAATTTAATATTACCTCAAGTGATTCAGGGATCAACAACTAAGCTCCTGGAGAGGGAGCGTCTGACTGGTTCTCCAGTGGAGCCTCTCGGATCACCGGGACCTCATTCTAAGTTCCCCTCAATCTTGCTAGAACAAGGAACTCATAAAGGAAAATTAGAGTATATGCAGGTTTTTCTTTCATAACCCTTTGGGCCACCAGGTGTTTAATGCTTTTTATGGATCCTTTTATTAGGTATTCGAGCAACTGACTAATCCAGGTTAAGGTTTTACGATCAGGATTTTGAACTCATAAACCTTCATCACCTCCTTTTATTCTTGATTGAATGTCCTCTGACTAATTAAAAATTTAGGACAACGATTACACTAAAAACTTATAAATGATCAGCAAGTGGCAAAAGGCTTGTAAGTCACAATTAGGATGGGACTGGTCTCACTCATCCAAAAACCACTTTACCAGAATCTGAAGGCTATGAAATAAACCTTCCTCTCCTTTACGTTAACTTTTAAGAATGGTGATAAGGAAGAAAGATCACACTCTGGACCACTAAAGCCTAAAAAGTTGGTTTAAATGCAACAACAATGTACAGAACATTACCATGTCAAAATTGAACCTTGTTACAGCATATACTATTTGAGGTGCTATAAACAAATCTGCCTGCAAATGATAGTGCCATGACACATAAAGTAAAAAATTAGACTCAACAGATATAAATCTACTCACTTATGGCGCTAGCAAATTTTATTATCATTCGCAATCAGTGATTTGGGAATGAAATAGAGTAATAGACCAGACCCAAAGACAGAATTACAGAACTTGTTATATCCGGTTGTGAGAAGGATGAGAGGTGATATCTTATAAGATTCAAATTTGTGAATCGATGTGTCATAAAATATAAGCTTTATTTTAGATTTGTCTAAACATTTATTGCATTTTTTTTCCAACTTCGCCACTTGTTAAACGTATTTATTGCATTTATCCTCTCTCACTAATCCTCTTTACATAAAAGGGCATAGTTGAAAAAAATAATACATATTTATTGTATTTAACTAATTTTAACTGTTATCTTAATTAACATGAATCGGTTATTTGAAATTTATAATAAGGGATAGAGGGAGTCTTATGAACATAAACTTCCAGAAGAAGAAAAAACGCCTCTGTTTGGAACTATATCAAGAATTTAATTCTGCCCGTCCATGTTCATTTATTTTTCTGGAGAAACAAGGAGAATCAAATTAGCTTTATCTATGCTTAATTAAATGGAAATAGAATTCTAGTTTTAGAGTGCATAGATTAACATATTAATATCAAGACATGAAAGTAAATGGAAATGTATGCTTCCAATTTTGCAATAGTGTAAAGGAATCTGTCATTTGTATTTCATATCACATGGTAAATGTTTAAAGATGAGTCGAAGTATAAGGGGCACTTGTGAAATTTTTCCCAGAATAAAGGAATTTATAACTGGAAATTGAATGCTCTTTTCTGTAAATCAGGAGGCAGCAATGGACGCCGAGTAAACTTATCTTCCAGATTCTTTCATTTGTATTAATATAAGACATATTTATTTAATTTGATTATATTAAGGAATTTAGTTGACATGTACTACCTTCAGTCCTAAATATATGACCCAATTGACTTTTTTTGGAGATATTAAGGAAGTTAATTAAATTACTTTAAAATATTTATATTTATATTTTTTCCTCAAAATTAAATTGTCTGACTTATAAATTGATATATAATCTAATAACACACAACATATGATATGATTAAGTAACTTATCACTACACAAAAACTGTGATTTATTACTGGTTAAAAATGTGTATTCCTAGAGGTTTTAACCGCTACCAACAGTATTAGTAGCGGTTCCGAAAACCACTATTAAATCTATGGTTGCAAGTGGTTTTGTAGTGGTTACTTTTAACCGCTACTCAAGCACAACAACTACTACTATATTTGTAGCGGTTCATTCCAACCGCTACTACATTCTCAAGAGTAAAAATCATTTTTTGGAAACTTTGTTGCAGTTATATAATCGCTATAAATCTCAACCCATAAAATTTGGAAGGCGGTAAATGAAAAATAAAAACTTGGCTATGTTTTTGTAGCAGTTAAAGAACTACTACTAATATGAATTTTAAAAATGGCGCAAATAATTAGTAGCAGTTCTATAACCGCTACTAATTTAATTGAAATTCAAATTTTGGGCCAAAAATTTAATTTTTGTTTTAAAATGGCGCATTTGTTAGTAGCAATTCTATAACCGCTACAAATGTTTGTAAAATTTTTTTAAAAAAATATACAATTATTTGTTTATGTTTTTTGATATTAAATTAAATAGTTTATTATTTTAGTAGTTTAGCTAATTTAATTAGCTTATTATACAATAGTTTAGCTCATTTATAATTTAAAAGGAATGATTTAATTAAGTTGGATAAGTGTGAAGATTGTATTGATAATTTAAAAAACTTGTTACCATATTTGATCACCTTGTTCAGCTCCTTAGCTCATAGAAAAAAATTTGTAAATGAGAGAAAATGAAAGAGGGGTAAGGTGGAAAGAAATGGGGAGTGTTTGAAATGAGATGTGGTGGGGGTATTTATAGGGATCTGTGTAGCACTTGTAGTGATTAGTGTAACATGTTTTGTAGCGGTTTTTCTTAGTAGCGGTTATTTTATGTTTTTGTAGTGGTTTTAGAACCTCTACGAATATTTTATTTATTTATTTTAAAAGATATTTTTTTAAGACAAAAACATAATTTGTTTGATCATTCATCCTGGTATCCCTACAGAAATTGTGTAGAAAAATTGTTAGTGATGTATTATTTTGGTTTAAAAAAAATTTAATTTAAATGATGTGAATTTAAAAAAACACACCGAAGTAGAGGTAAATTGTCATCGCCTTCAGGGAGGAAGTTTTCAAAATTGGTAGGCTGAAATGGCTCACTCTCGTAGGCGATGTTATTGCCATCACCTATGTTGCAAAGGTCTCGTGGCTTTAAATGAACGACAATGTGTCAATCCCTGTGCCTCTCGTTCTTGACATAATAAACCTGGTATGCCTCTGAGGCAAGAATATACTACTCATCATCTTGAGAACTACCAGTATGAATTGGCCGTGAGAAATTGACTGATGTGATGCCTAAGTCGTCAGTTATCAGTCCCCGGGAAGTAGTGGTATTTGCCCACAAACACTTGAACAGTGTCAAGGTGAAACTACCTTGGTAATTAAGTTTGATGATATCAAGAAGCTTTCTATAGTAAGGGATGCCTCCAAACTGCATGTTGGCGTCACTGCTGCTTGCATAACTTCTTGTCCCAAAGGTGCCATAAACACCCGAATTTTGAGTTTGAAATTCTTGATCCCGTGAAACCGTGTAAAACTTGAAACCATTGACATTGTACGCTGTAAACCTTTTTGCATAGTCAAGAGGGCCGATTGCGAGAGCTCTGAAATCTAATGAGTGTGGGTTGTGGTAATTTAATATTCTGCACGCAAACCAGCTTGGGAATTCTCTGTGGACCTTTTTGTCAACTTCAGAGGATGTTTGTGTACGAATTCTGAGTTGACGCTTAATATGACTTCTAAATTCCCTGTAATTAATCATGGGAAGACGATCGTGAAATGAAAGTAAAAAATGTTACGAAAGATAAAAAATAACATGTGAGTGTACAATTCGTACTGAAGCAAAGGTTCAACTTGAGTGCAATTAATCAAGATATGTCTATGTGCTTGCAATTTCTCAGTTGCTGTTAGTTTGAAGTTCTCAGTTCCTCCAACTGGTTTACCAACACGAGGGATAAATTTTTCTGATGTTGGCGCAGGTTCAAGACTATAGTCTACATGATATGGATGGTTGAAAGCTGTCTCAAGGTCATCAAAGTACCTTAAACAGAAATACAACACATCATCCCCTATATAGCCTTCAGCTATAGAACCTTTTGGCCACGCCTTATTCCTGACGTAAGATTTCAATTTTTCAAGAAACCTATAAAGTAAAAAAGGAAAAAATGATACTAAATGCTGAAAAGGGCGACTAACAAACATAAGAACCAACAATGATGCACATATGTAAAATGAGTACCTCTCAATAGGATACATCCATCGATATTGAACTGGGCCAGCGAGCTTTGTTTCATAAATAAGGTAGACTGTAAGGTAAACCATCACAGTGAAAAAGGACGGAGGAAAGATCATCTCCAAATAACAAAGCGTAAGAATGATTTTGGACTGCAGCTGATCGAGCTCCTCAAAGATCAAAACCTTGGAACACTTCTTCCGAAAGAAAGAACAAAGTTCCACCAAAATGATAGACATATAGGGAGGAAGTGCATTCTTTATAGCCAGAGGGAGTAACTGTTGCATAAGAACATATGAGTCATAACTCTTCTGGCCAGCAACCTTTTGAGCCCTCAAGTCAATATATTGAGAAATGTTGCTTGAATAGCTATCAGGAACTTTTAATTTCTTCAACGTTGCGAGGAAGACTTCCTTGTTCGGTTTTGTGGGGGTGAACTTTGCCAGTTGAAATTTGTCATGCTCATCTAGCCAAGCGTCTTCAAGAACTCCCATGGCGCGTAAATCTTTCCTCGCTTAAAGATGATCTTTTGTCTTGCTAGGTTCGTTAAGCAACATATATAGCACATTATCGCAAACATTTTTTTCAATGTGCATGACATCAAGATTGAGGTGAAGTAAATTAGATTTCCAATATGGAAGAGTGAAGAAAATACTTATCTTCTTCCATTGTTGATGCATTGAAGTCCTGCGCATCTTTTGGTGAGCTTGTGCTAAATCATCACTTTTTCAAAACTCGAATTCAACATTCTCAAGCTGCTGTAAGATATCTGTACCGGACACAGTCTGAGGTGTTTATCTTTTTTCTGGTTTCCCATTGAAGTGATTCTGTTGCAATATGAACTTATGCCTTCCATTGAGAAACCTCCGATGCCCCAAAAAAGCACCTCTTTCGACTATGGGGGAAGGCGCACTGCGTCAGAGTAAAAATTGCAAGTTGGGCACGCCAACCCAGTATGCACATTCCAACCAGATATGTGCCAAGGCCAGGAAAGTCACTTATCATCCATATCAATGCTACAAGCAAGTTGAACAATATCTCTATGCTGACATTCCACAGGTCAAGCAATTCCACAATAAGTGGTTGGAGATATACATTGATTTCATTACCCGGTGCCTTTTTGCCTAGAATGATCATAGACATAATGAAGGAGCTTTCTTTCATACACATCTAGGGGGTAAGTTGTAGGGAACTAAGACTACCAGCCAAATACTATAACTTGTGCTAAGATTCCCAAATGGATTGGAATCGTAGGACGCTAAAGCAAGCCGAATATTTCTGGGGTCAGCCGTGAAAGATGGAAAGTTGTTGTCAAACGTTTTTCAGGCGTCTGTATCCTGGGGATGTCTTAATTTACCGTCTTTATTCTTATCAACGTCATGCCACCTCATGTGCTCCGCCATTTTGGATGACATAAACAATCTTTGTAGGCGTGACTTCAAAGGGAAGTACCTAAGAATCTTTGCAGGCTTCTTCTTCTGCTTTTCCCCCTTCCGAATTGTCTTGTACCTCGATGTGTGATATCTCTTACAAGTCTCCTTGCTGGAATAGTCTCCCCAATACAACATACAATTATTGGGGCGTGCATCAATTATTTTGGCCTTATAGAATGTTGCGGGAATCTTCGCGTCGGGGAATACATCTTGTAATAATTCAAGCAACATTGACATTACCCTTATCTGTGATTCCACACAAGCACTTGATATGTACAATTTGATCGAGAAAGATAATTTAGAGTATTTTTGACAACTTTGATATAAAGGACGATTCACTTCATCCATCAAGCTGAAAAAATCCCTAGCTGCTTCATTCCTCATGAACACTGGCTCTGAACGTTGCACTTCTTCATTGAAGTTGTCACCTTGAAATCCAAATGCATCACGCACAGTATCATTAATTGGACCATCTTCATCTAGTTGAACTCCTACTTATGAACTTTGAGGAAATGAATCATCATATCTCATACCGGCCTTCTCACCATGAACTGGCCATAACGTATAGTCGTCTGGGAAAGGCTTCACAAGCAAATTTTCCTTAACAATTTGTCGTGCATGCCACCTCTTGAACTTGCATCTCCAACACAGACAAACAATCTTGCCATTACAGCTGGCGTAAGTAAATACGAAATCCAAGAAAATTTTTAATCCATACAAATATCCTGGAGAATTACGTGGCAACCTGAATCCATGATTTATCCATAGCTACTAGTGAGAGAGAAGAAATTATAGTGAAGAAGATGAGTGAATAGAGAATTACGAATGCCTGGAACTTATATCCAGATTTTCCAACGTTTAACATTTTGTAACGGTTATAAAACCTCTACCATAACCCCTACCACATTTGATATTTATAGCGGTTATATGAATAAAACTGTTACTAACTTTCTGCCCATTGAGAGGATTTAGAAAAATGTATGTTAAACTTGTAGTGGTTTAATAACATAACCGCTACTAATTTATATTTTGTAGTGGTTATATTTTATTAACCGCTACAAAGTTTTGGTGGTAAAAGAAATTCAAAATTCAAAATATTTTTCACTTTATAGCCGTTATAAGAAAAAGATCGCTACAAATATTCATAATCATTGGACAATTAAAAAAAATTTAGTTTTCATTTTATAGCAGTTATTAGGTAAACGGCTACAAATATAGATGACTGTGGGAGGGAAATTCAAAAATCAAATGTTGAATATTTGTAGCGGTTATTACTGTAACCGCTACAAATATTCAACATTTGATTTTTGAATTTCCCTCCCACGATCGTCTATATTTGTAGCAATTTACCCTAATAACAGCTACAATGTGAATAAATTATTTGTAGCAGTTTGTAAAATGTAACCGCTATAAAAATATTAAAATTTATTTTTTTTGAATATTTGTAGCTGTTTTACAATAAAACCGCTACAAAAATATGTTAATTTATTATTATTATTATTATTTGTGGTTAGTTGTAGAAATATAAATATAACTGTCGTAAACGCAACAAGAATTTAACATGGTCTTGAAAATATAAATATAACTATTGTAAACGCAAAAAGAATTTAAGTTCTAAAAATAAAATATCCAAGTTTATTTACAAATGTTTCAAAAAAAATATAAATGTCCTAAACTAACTACTAGGAGGATGATCATCTAATGCTCCCTCAGGTGGGGCTCCCTCAAGTGCAGCTGTATTGGGGCGCTGGGCAGAGTTAACAGCACTATCATCATTAGCAGGGGGAGTAGGTTGGACGACAAACTGAGGGATAGGGGGAACCTGTGGATGCTCCTCGTTAGGGAACAGGTGACTCCACGACCGCTCGAGCATGTAATTTATGATATCGCGCCACTGCGAATGCTGAGTGCAGTAGATATCGGCCTGCTGCTGCATCTGCTGCATCTACTATTGCTGATGAACCACTACAGCCTGTGTCCTGGCCAAATCTAAGCGCAACTCCTCAATAAACTCATCCCTTGGACGTCTGACCCCAGACATCTGTGCTCTAGAGCTGCTAGCTGTAGAGGCACCGCTCCTACCATAGACCATGCTAGGTCTGGCACTTATCCCTATCCCCCTCACGCGTTCGAGGTGCTCAACCTGACCCAGACCAGCTTTCAATGGTGTAGTAGGGTCCACAGGCAATTGTGACTTCTAGGTTTGGGTCTCTCGCAGCTCAGCCTGCGACTGCTGCATCTGCTCCTGCTATTTTATAAAACAATTACTTATTATTATTTTTCATAATAAAGTTGGTTTTATAAACAATATAATAATGAATTCACTTACAATGGCCGCTTCTGCTTGTTGAGAGGTCGGAGTCCTGTCATGGTGTCTATGTGTGATAGCGAACAACTCCTCGTAGTCCATCTGACGGTTCTCCTGCTGTGCCTTCCTCTCCTAAAATAATTACAAAATTAAATTAGTATTATGAAAAACAAAATACAAAATTTATAATCAGAAATAATTAGCTAAAAGTAATTGATATTGTGAAAAGTTACCAGCTCGCTGTAAGTGAAAGTAAAGGTCTTTGATCCTGCTGTGTGGTGGATTGTCTACTGCCCATGGCACCTCGTGTTCCTCTGAGAAAGCGCCTAGGCATAAAAACAAAATTAAAAGTATCAAAACAATATAAAACACTTATAATTAATAAAATCATAAAATTTATCAAATTTAAATTTAAATTATAATTATAAATACATTATCTGCCTCTCAATGCTCCTCCTGAACTGAATGAAACTTGCCCAATCGTTCGGCGGGATGCTATCTGGGACGTTCTTGATCAGCTGTTGCAGAGGAATCGTCCCATCCTTGTCCATACTATGGTAGAGACGGTTGAACCTGTTTTTCCAGTCGTCGCCCATCTTCATCAGCGTATACCTCTTCCGGTTGTCCCGGACGGCAAACCTAAGTTGTAATACAATTGAATAAAAAATAATTAAATATAACTAATTACAAATAAGATAATTAATAAATATTAATTAAATATAATTAATTACAGAAAATATAATATAATTAAATACTATTAATTACATTCACCACCTCATCCCACGCCAGGTCCTTTGGGCCCTTCGGAACGTTACTCCACATCCTGAAGTGAAAGGGGTACTGCATCTAATTCGAGCCCAGCCCATTTAAGAAGCGGTTGAACAGGTGACCCACATAGTCGATGGGCTGGTTTGTGGCCTCATTCCACATAACTAAACTCGTAGTGTTTGGTCCAAGCTGTTCAGGCCGGTCACGCCCAACCTCCTTGTAGACAAGTTCCCCTGCTCATCTGCACAATTTACCACATACATTAAATACATTGAAATTCAAATTTAACATTTCAAATTTAAATATTTAATTTAATAAAAAAAATATTTTTACCTTGGACATGCACCTCAAACCCAGTAGACCACGAAGACGACCATCGTAGGTTGTTTTGGTCCTATGCGTCTTCCACATCCAGGAACCGCTCCATGTCTGCGATCAGAATTGGGATGTCGAAATCCTCGTTCGCCTTGTAGTCACTGACACTGAGCTCTCCCTTTCCCAGATGAGGCACCTCTGGTGCTGTCGACTCCTGTGGGACCGTCTACAATAACTGTGGTAAGGCCGACTCCTGTAACTGTTGTGGGGAGATAGGCTGAAATGGCACGGTCGCCCTCCCTCCGCACTGCCCCCTCCTCTGCTGCTGTTACCCCATAGAATCAGTCTGGGGACCTCGGGCTCTTTCCCCTTGTCCCTCCCTGAAGCCAATCAACTAGAAAAATTTTAAAAAATAAAATAAAAAGAACAATTAGTAACATTTATAATGTAAAAATATAATAATAATAATAAGTATAAACAAAAAATATATATTTTTCGTACCTCAAGTGAGATGAATAGGGGTGAGCATCGGTTTTCGGTAAAAACCGAAAAAACTGAACTACCGAAATAAAGAAAATTCTGAAACTGAACCGAAACCGAACAATCGAAATAACCGAACCGAAATAACAGAAATTATTCGGTTCGGTTTCGGTTTTGTAAGAAAAAAACCAAAATTTTTTAGCCTTCATTTTTTACTTCAAATATCTGAATTTTCAACCAGCAAAAATTAATACAAATTATAAAATTGAATAACCTCATCAAGATCTAAAGAAAGATGATATAAAACAAAGTATAAACAACATATTACATATATGATCAATAATGGAACCAAAAATAGGAAGGTTTTTTAGAGATACAGAATAATTGTATTCAACATTACTTAATCCAAAGAAAGCATAACAAAAGTTCAAAAAGATGAATATCCAATGATATATCATTCTTTGTCTCGCATCCAATTTTTCGGTGGTGGTATATTCTTTTAATATTTTCGGTTTTTTGGTTTAAACAGAATTTTTTTAAAAAAACCGAATCGAACCGAAAAACCGAAGAAAACCGAACAAAAAAACCTAACATGCGCCGAACACCAAAAAAACCGAACCGAAAAGACCGAAATTGATTCGATTCGATTCGGTCTTCGGTTTCGGTTCGGTTTTGCTCACCCCTAGAGATGAATGAGAAATGTTGTAGCGAAAACTCTCAGACAGTCCCTAAATGCTTAGATCTGAAGGAAAAACTCTAAGAGAAACTTCAGAAAATGAAATGGCCAAACAGAAAATGAGGAGAGCGGCGGCTATTTATAGATCTGGATTTTCTAAAACCGATACATAAACCACTACTAAATAGCTACACTTTGTAGCGGTTATACAATACCTGCTATAAATATGTGACTTTTGAAGTTTTGTAGCGGTTACCATAACTAAACCGCTACAAATGTGATGATCTTTAAAGTTCTGTAGCGGTTATAAAAGCATAATTGTTAAAAATTGGTGTCGTTTGGTATTTCGTAGTGGTTCAATTTGTAGTAATTGCTACAACCAAACCGACACTATTGTCGAGGCTAGTTGGCGCCACATTGTGTAGTAGTTTTTTTTATTGTAACTGCTACAAAATAACTGTGAGAAATTAAGGCGGGAATCCCACGCCATATTTATAGCGGTTTTATCTTTTTAACCGCTATAAATTAAGTTGCCAATCACTAGCGCCACTTGGCGCGTGGCTTACCGCTACAAGTTTGTTGTGGTTTATGTAATAACAGATACAAATTCACTGCTACGAAATAAATTTTTTTTGTAGTGTTTCTTACTTCCTTAATCTTTTAAAAGAAAAGTCAACTGGATCTTATATTTAGGACTAGAGGCAGTATTTTCTAAATTATGCTGATCAACTTCCTTAATTCTCTCTTCTCTTGATTATTGTTGAGGAAGTATCAACAGAGGTAAATTGGAAAAGGATTTATCAATATGAAAAATATGTTTAAATGAAGATCAACTCTCAAATATGACTTATATTAAGGAGATGAGGGATTACAAAATACCCACCCACCCATTAATTTGTCGGCTCCCTAGACTCAGAAATGATTATATACTAATAACACCTTTTCTTTTGCTGTTTGTTGCAATTTTGATCAGTATTACAAAGGACCAAAATAGAGCGATGAAAATTGACTGCTTTGCACTCATACTTAACCCTTGAAGTCAAAACAAACAAAGTGTGATTTATGCACACAAGACATTTACTTGAAGAGCTTTAAGCGATCATGATGATGCAAGATTTGACAATGAGGCAATGTACAGAGGATACCATAGTGATAAGTGACAGTGACAGTGACAGTAATGGACACGAGACATTTTACTTGAAGAGCTTCAAGTGATCATGATGATACAAGATTTGACAATGAGGCATTGTACAGAGGATACCATAGTGATCAGTGACAGTAACAGTGACAATGAACAAGTGTGTCATGATTGATCATGAAATGGGCCCATCAAGAGACAATGGAGCCCAAGAAAAGGGCGATCCAATACATAATGTCTACATGAGAAGGCCCACATGGAAGCTACGTGAAATCGAGGAAGGAACAGCTATATAAAGACAAATACTGTTGAGGAACGGTGTGAAAAATGATTGTGATCTTCTCTCTCTCAGTAGTAGAAATCCTTCTCTGCCTTCCTTCTTTCTGTTACTACCTGTTTTGTCAGAACTTTTTAGTATATGAATTGCTTCTATTCATTGTTCTGTATTCAGATCTTATGATGAATAGTAATATATGATCAAAATTGTAGCATTTGTTAGTGCAACCGTTTCACCCAAGAGAGGAGGTGAATTGGGGGATATCAAAAATTTTGTTTCATATATAAAAATTGACTAGAAATTTAAAGCAGTTAAGAGCTACGAGAAATATCACCGAAGTGTACGTAGGGAGTTATACTGGTTCGGCCATAACCACTTTGCCTACGTCCAGTCCTCAGAGCTTCTATGAGAGTTTCACTATATCTTCCAAGATTCAGTGGGTTCTTGGCACCTCAGTACACATCAAGTTCCTTCACTGGACACTCGCTCTTCCTTACACGTTGTAATCAAATCCCCAACTCAAGGTTCTACAACCTTAAGTTGTCTCAATAACAAATATTGAGTTTGTAATGAAAAACTCTCTCACATAGCAAATATATAATCACTGAAGTACAAAGAGTGAATATAAGAAACAAAGCACTAAGAATATAATGATCAATATAAGTTTGCGTGTTCTCAATTGTTGTGTTATGTTCTTTGAATGTTCCATATATATAGATGATTTGTGATGTTCGTTGGACGCATTTCAAAACATGTCCATTAGAGTCATGCAGCTTCGTTTGACCGTTCTTCAAATTTAGAAACTAGCCGTTTGTGGTAGGTAGGCGTTTTGAACATTGCGGACGATATATTTGACTTTTCTCTTAATGCATGATCTCTTCATTGTTTCTTTGCAAATATACTTAGGAAACTAATACAATGGAAGGTTAATCATATATATAACAAATCAATAAACGTTGGATTAAAATCATGCTTTCTGTACTGCATTCCTCAAGTGGCTACTCAAGTGATCATGCTCCATTACTCGAGTGGCTACTCAAGTGAGCCTTTAAAAAACTTGGCAGAGAGTTAAGTCAATATTTACTGGCCATATTACTCGGGTAAATCATCGAGTAATTCATCTTACAAAACCTAGCAGACTTGATTACTCGAGTAATCCCTCGAGTAAATCTTTCTTTTCTTCTCTGGTTACTCGAGTAATCCCTCAAGTAATGCTTTCAATTCTTCTCTCATTACTCGAGTAATTCCTCAAGTAAAGGCATCAAATTCTTGGCCGAGATTAAATTCTTCTTTTTTTACCTTCTTACTAGAGTGGTCCCTCGAGTAATGCTTCAAATAACTTTACAGATTACTCGAGTGATCCCTTCATGTAATGTCAGTCATTTCTTGGTCGAGAGCTACTGGATGGTTTCTTCTCTGATTACTCGAGTGATCACTCTAGTAATGTCTCAAATAACTCTACAGATTACTTGATTGATCCCTTCGAGTAATCCCACTGAATTTTTGATAGGGAGCTTTTTGAAACAATTTCTCACACATTACGCGAGTGGTCTATCAAGTAATGAAGCTCATTACCTGAGGGCTCACTTGAGTAATGTCTTCAAAAATATCACAACGTTCCTTTTTTCTGTGCTCTGTCTTTTCCTTCATCTTCATTACTTGAGTACCCACTCGAGTAATGCTTTTTCCTGCAAACAAGAACTTAGTTACTTTGTTTAAACCTTTGATTTAAAACTTTTGTAGTATTAATCCAATCTTTTGTTATTATTAAAACATATGGGATTTAATATTCTCCCCCTTTTTTATGATGACAAAACTTGGTGATTTTGAACAAAGTTTTTGAAAACTTTTCATATGTAATCATTTGTTCAATTTAAACTTAAAAACTCTTTTGAAATGGCTTGGTGAAGATATTTTTGGATTCAAATCTAATGATCTTGAGAAATTTAGTTTTGTGAAACCTTTTTGAATCTAATTTTAATGATGTTAAAGTCAAAAGCTCATAAATTTGTAAGAGTTTACCTTACATACAATAAAAAACTCATTAGTCCATAATTGATAAATAACTTCAATTGAAATTAAAGAAAAATTTCATTACATAATCAAAAACTTAAAAAGTTTCCTTAAACCCTATACACCCATATCCATATCAGTACATAATCACATCATCACATCATTTTTTCACACAAAATCACCCTAAGTTCTTCTCCCCCTTTTTGTCTTCATCACAAGGATAGGATCAATCAAGAGAGGAGGATGGCTTGACTACAGAGATGGTTTTAATAGGAAGAGGTGTGAAGCTAGAGCCATGTGAGTCATCTAAACTTGAAGAATCTGAAGAGGAGTTAGAAGGTTCAGGGTTAGGAAGTACCAGAGGAGCAACCACAATAAGATCCTTTGAAGGACTTTGTGAGACTGGTACCTGAGAAGAAATCTCCACTTCCATTGTTCTTTCAAGTGATTGATGATCACTAGAAGAGACAACCACTTCCTCAGTGCCTGTTGGGGATGCAATAGGTGTGGGCACTGGTTCAGTCTAAACTAGCTGAGCTGGAGGAACTGAGTCATCAATGGTGATATAAATGGTCTCTGATGTTTCTAGGTCAGGCATAGAGAATAGGACGTTTTTGGAAATGGTGATAGGAAAATTAGGAAGAGGAAAAGAAGAAGGTCCAGGCTCAGAATGTCTAGGCTCAGAAGGTGATACTGGCTAAGGAAATGATGTAGGCATAAATGGATCAGGAGTGGATGAACTAGGTACCATAGCATCAAGTTTGGTATGAAGTGATCTCAGAAACTTACCTTGTGCTCGCTATTCTGCCAATATCTCCTCATGCCTCTTATCTATTTTCTCCACAAGCTCTGCCATCTTGAATTCATGTGGGTTATTAATTCAGCATTGGTATTTGTAATGTCAACATGAAAATCCTTAAGAATATTCTCCATGAATGTCTGCAATGCTGAACCAATGAATAATGAAGCAGGAGTAGAAGAAGGAGCAGATGACTGAGTATCATCTAACCTACTGGATTCAGCCTCAGTCTTTTTTTTTCTTGGGACTAGATTCAAGAGGAGTCTTTAGGGGAATATCAATGTGTAACTTTCCAATTTGGTTTCTTCCTACTGGAGTTAGCCTCTTAATTGGTTCACTCTTCTCTAAATACCAAATCTTGTTCTTTTTGAGAAACAGGGATATAAGTTGAGGATAAGGCATTGGAGTGGTAGATTTTCCTTCAAATCTATATCTTTTGATTTCAGTAAAGATATATTCTCCTAAGTCCTTTTTCTCTTTGAGGAGAATTGAGGCAAATTTTCTGAAGTCCCTCTCTATGAAATGAGTGAAGGTGTTGGATTTGTTGACTATGGCTCTCAAATAGATATACCATAAAACTCGATGAAAATCACACATATCACTCGGGTTAAAATTGAGAGGTCCCACAATCTCTCCAGGCCTTAGAACTAAAAGCAACTGGCTCGAGTCTAGGGTAGGATAAATATCTTTAAAGGGATGCTCTATTCCTAGCCAGGTGTTTATTTTGGAAGGTGAGATTAGAACTTCATGACCTCTAACCTTAGAAACCATTTCTTCTTCCAAGGCATCTCGATGAGGATCATTCACAGGCTCTAGATTGTAATAAAAATGCCTCACTATCTTGGTACAAAAAGGAAGTTTAATTGTAAGCCAAGGCATATAAGATTCAAGATAAGGTATTAGATTGAACTTCAATACCTCTTGAAGAAGTTTAGAGTCAATAAAGTGCATCTTGCACACTCTTCTTGAAAAGTGATCTTTAAATTTCTGAGACTCCTCAATCTTCTTCACATTGAACCCTTTTGGAGGGAATGTGACTTCTTCTTCTTCTAGTTCCTTTGAAGATTAACTATGCTTCTCTCCTCTAGATTTGTGAGCTTCATCTATAATGTTTGCCATGTCTTAAGCAAGTTTTCTGTCAAACTTAGCCTTTTTTTATGGCTTCTCAGAGAAAGATGGTGTGTCAGAGGAATTAGAAGGAGGTAGAGATGGTGCCTTAGTCTCTTTGCCTCTACCAGGAGGAATATCCTTCTTAGACTAAGTTCTTGAGGCAGTGGGTTCCTTGATCACAACTCCCTTGACTTTGGGTTTGGCTTGTGGCATTGCTTTAGCTTTTGATCTGGGAGTGAGCTTTTTTCTTTTGGCTGGAGGAGATGGAGTAGATTCAAGTGATTTCTAAGGAATAGAAGATTCAGAAGGACTATCGGGAGTGGTGATTTTGGTTCTAACCATTTTGATTGACAGAACCAGAATTTCTCAAATTTTCCCTCACGCAAGTCGATGGTTAGGGCAAAAGATTTTAAGAGGTTTGAGAGGTTTTTGGAAGTGAAATTCACTGGGTTTTGACGAAATGAGTTGAAAAAGTATTTATGAAAAGTTTTTAGGAGAGCACTAGGAGATTCACTTAAGGAGATTTTGTGAAAAATGACTGAGTTGCGACAGATAAAGCCCTAGTGCCCAACATCACTCGAGGGCCTACCGAGTGATCTTGAGGCATCACTAGGGTAGCTACTCGAGTGATCATATCAAAAATTTAAAAATAAAGCAAATTTAAACGCGTACCTGGCATAAATAATATTGTAATTATCCATGTATATTCCATTGATAATTTCATGACACTTTAAGGCAGAATTGAGTTGAAAATGAGTTGATTTGTAACAAGCTGTCATGATCACTCGATGGCTTACTCAAGTGACTCTGTGGCTTCATTCGAGTAACTACTCAAGTGATCAGTCTTTTGACCTGTTGACTTGATCACTTTCAACTGTTTTGCTGTTTCCCTTTGAATTAAGGCTTCTCTGCCTCATTTTTAGGGTCATCACTTGAGTGGTTAATCGAGTGATGATTGTCATCACTTCCAGTTATCACTCGGGTAATATAGATTACTTGAAGTTGTCCCTTAAGTGGTATAGTAATCTGTTAACCTCTGCTTTTCATACCCCAAAACAAAATATCAAGATCCGGCAAAACAAATTGCTAGAAACTCTAATGCTTAAGTTAGTAATCATCAAAACATCAATAAATAACATCATCTAACATTTTGCAAACACTAAATAACTTACAATTCATTGGGATTTATCATTCCTAATTCTCTTCTAATAAATAGAAATTGATCTTTTGCTATGGGTTTTGTGAAGATATCAGCTAGTTGAAGTTGAGTTGGAATGAATATCATTGTGACATCTTTCTTTTGGACATGATCTCTGATGAAGTGATGTCTAACATCAATATGCTTGGTTCTGGAATATTGAACTAGATTCTTTGCCAAGCTTATCATGCTAGTGTTGTCACAGTATATTGGTATCTCCTTTAGATAAATACCAAGATCTTGTAGTTTTTGCTTTAGCCATAACACTTGTGCACAACAATTTGATGCTGCAATATACTTAGTTTCTTTTGACTAAAGAGACACTGTATTTTGTTTCTTGCTAAACCATGACACAAGTGATCCTCCAAGAAACTAACTTTGTCCACTGGTACTCTTTCTGTCTGTCTTGTAACCTCCATGATCTGAGTCTGAGTATGCAACTAGATATTCACTTCTTCCTTTAGGATACCAGAGACCTAATTCTACTGTGACAGCAAGATATCAGAAGATATGTTTGACGGTTTTAGCATGTGACTCCTTTGGTGCTGATTGATATCTTGCACACATACCAACATTGACTTGAATGTTTGTTCTGCTTGCAGTGAGATAGAGTAATGATCCAATCATTCCTCTATATCTTGTGATGTTGTAATCTTTTCCCTTAACATCAGCATCAAGCAATGTAGTTGAACTCATAGGCGTGTATATCCCATTTGTTTCATCCATTCCATACTTCTTCAATAACTCTTTCAATTACTTCATTTGAGATATGAAAATTCCATTCTTTCTTTGTTTGATTTGCAAACCGAGAAAGAAATTCAATTCTCCCATAATTGACATCTCAAACTCCCCCTGCATTATCTTAGAAAATTCCTTACACAAGGTTTCATTAGTAGCTCCGAAAACAATACCATCAACATATATTTATACAATTAAAATATCATCTCGTTTTCATTTTGTAAAAAATGTTGTATCAACTTTTCCTCATACAAAATCTTGATCGATGAGAAATTTAATGAGTCTTTCGTAACATGCTCTAGGAGCTTGTTTTAAACCGTATAAAGTTTTTCTTAGTTTGAAAATATGGTCAGGTTTAGTTACATCTTCAAAACCTGGAGGTTGATCTACATACATTTCTTCCATGATGTAACCATTTAGAAATGCACTTTTTACATCTATTTGATAGAGTTTGAATCCCTTGATACATGTAAAGGCTAAGAATACTCGTATAGCTTCCAATCTAGCCACTAGAGCATTTGTTTCCTTATAATCAATTCCTTCTTCCTGATTATAGCCTTTGGCCACCAATCTTGCCTTGTTTCTGAATAATTGCGGATTCATCAAGTTTGTTCTTGAATACCCATTTAGTACCAATGATAGGAAGATCCTTTGGTCAGGGTACCAAATCCCAAACTTGATTTCTTTCAAATTGGTTTAGCTTTTCTTGTATTGCTATTACTCAATCATTGTCTGATAGGACTTCGTCAATGTTAGAAGGTTCAACTCCTGGCAACTTGCAAATGACAACTTGCAAAGATAACTTGAAATATCCACTTGCTCCTACCTTTTCTTTCCTATTAAGTAAATGATCAGCTTACTTGATAAAATATTACTAAAAACATCAAGTTGCAGTCTACTAGCAAAGAAATTAATAAAATATATAAAAATCATGTAGATTTCCTTTACAGAAGGTTTCTTCAAAATATCTCATTCTTATATTCAATCACCAATGCCCATACGAGAAAATTTCTGAGGCATTCAAGCCCTTTAACTCTTTTTCTTTTAATCACTGTCTCCTTCTCTCTCAGAATCTGTTTTGTTTTGGGTCCATCAAGTGTAGACCGCGACTGAGAACGGCAGATGAGAATGACAAGTGATTTATGTTTATGATACAAAAAAAGCAAAATCCCAAGGAAGTTGAAATGAAGTTGGAGGGTAATTGCTTCTCAAAGTTCAGTGAAGCGGTTCATACAGTTTCTTTATCTTCAAACTTATATCTTTGACTTTAGCGAAGCAGTTCATCGTTTGTTCACTAAATTCCTCTTTCTCTATGTCTCTTCTCCATCTTATCGTTGCCCCTGTTCCTTCTTCATGTTCTTTATTTTGGGCATAAATCTGATTTCTCTTTTTTCATTTGGTTTTTGCATTTCTTGTTTCAATGCGATTTCTTTCTTCTTTCTTTCTTTCTTTTTTCAGTTTTCTTTCTTCTTCATTTTCTTCTTCCCTTGGTATTTGTCTCCTTCTTTTTCCCCATTCAGTTTTCTTTCTTTAAGGGGGAAAAATTAAGCAGTCAAAACCATTCAAAGTTGTTTCAACTTCTTTTTTCTTCATTTAATTATGTTTGAATTAGATAGCATTAAACCAACATGTTAAACGATTTAATAACCTGTCCAACTTTAAAATTTTACGCAAGCGACATTTCAATTCTCTCTCTCTCTCTATAAAAGATCAAATGCATTAAAAATTAACCAGTAAAAGTCTTACAAAGTAAAATAAGAAACAGGATAAGCATTAAGAAAATAGAAAAACTTACGCACTATAGAGTTTGCTAGCTTAATAGAAGAGAAATTAAAGTCTTTTAACATCTGAACAATATCATGTTGGATAATATTTGTAGACTGCTTCGGTGCACCACCATATTGCGAAAAAACCACCTTCAAAAAGTAAACTTCAGGGTTAGCCCGCATTGTATCTGAAAAGAAATTTGAACCACGTATCCAATGTAGACATTGTCTAGAACACAAGGAACCACAATGGGATGCATGCGAGTGACATTTCTTCGATATTATAAGCTGAAGAGCAAATCCTTGGTAACAAATCCATATTTTGTAGTAAATTTTCCCATAAGATTTATACATGGTCCAGCCAAGCAAAACTAAATTAAAATTTTAAATTTTGGAACAATAAATTGAAGAACAACCTGCAATTTGCTTTGATGGAATCTCTAGAAGATCAGATGAGCTATGTTGATGAAAGAAGCCAGATGTTGAACTTCCTTAACAACCAATTGAGGAGTAAAACTGACTACTTATGTCTGAATTCATGTTAGTTTTGGTTTTCACCTTAAAATGAAGTAAATAGTAAGGTTCTGAAACCCGAACCGGCCATTGAATCGATCAGGATATTGGGTTAAGAGTTAATGGGTCAAATTAGAGTCAAACAAGAGCTAATTCAAAGCTAGATTGATAAGGAAGTGAATATTTCAGAATTATTTATATGAAATTCTGAATAAAATAAAAAAAGAATTAATTTAATTTTTTTTTAATTTTAAAAAGGTTGAACCGATCCAACCTATTGGACCACCGGTTAGCCGGTTTCCAACCCAAACCGCCGGTCCGTCCTATCTTCAAAACACTGATAAATAGTCACTATACAATCCCACAAAATCAACCCCAGCTAAGACCCACAAACTAAAGTAGTAAATCTCACTTTCTTGGGAGACGACTAAACACCAGTCAATCAATCAATGCTATAACAAAAGACAAACATAAACCAAAGTGAGTAGGTGAAGAAAAAAATTTGGAGAGTGACGTAGAGGTCCCGAGGACCAAATAAAATCACGGTAAAATTCCTACGAAAAGAAATAACAACTCGTTAAGCTTATTTTCACACCATGTTAAGTTATTTTTTCATGTTTTGACTTTTCACAGGGACTTCATTCTGATTTTGTTTGGCCTTTGAGACCTCTGCGTCATTCTCCCAAAAACAAAATTCCAAGGCCACCTGTATTTGACTGTTTTGAGTTCATCAAAAGTATTCTATTTGCAGGACTAGATAATTGATTTCTATTTATCATTATTGCTTCACCAAATGACTTCTTACTCAATATTTAACTACTATTAACAAACACAAAAGTATTTTAAATATTTATTTAAGCAACATAAGGGGGCATTTATTTTTTTATATCTATTGATGTGCGTGTTACCGATAAATGAACCAATTTTTGCAAAATCCTATCTTGACACTATTCAATATTTAATTACCATTGTAACGTCCTCATGCATTGTATGTAACCTACCTTACCTCTCTCTTTGGGAGAGGGGTCAAACTAACATGTTCGACCTGTTCCTTGAGTGGGTGTGTGTTTGCGTGTTAATTAACCATTCTGCATGCTTTCATTTGATCCTTATAAAAAAAAATAGAATCTAATTTTTAAATATCCAATAACAAGATGTATCATACAAGCAGTACATGAAAGATAGCTTGTTGCAAACAAACAAAAAAAAACTATCCAGAATCACATTACAACTTTATTGCCACAAACGGTATATTACGTGATTGGAGAAGATTTAACCAGAAGCTAAACCGAATGATCCTCCAGCAATTCCAATAACTCTATTTCTGTGGGGAGAAAAAACAAAGATAAACACTGAAATATTTTTTTAAAAATGTGCGCAAAAATAATGAATTCAAGCAAGCATAGTCAATATAAAATAGACTATTGGCTTCAAGAAACTCGTAATGATAGGAACTATAATGTGCATGGGTCATTCAATATGCATAGCTAATATCACATATTCACATCAAGATGTTAGAGTACAAAGTTACTTTTAACAAAATAATACAGTAAATTGAGTTTCATAAAAAAAAAGTTGCCCCCGTCTTGTCTATGATATAAGAAATAAATACTATTTTCCATTCTTAATATAATATTCACTTAAGTAATTTTGAGTGAGTAAATAAATTAGTTAAATTAATTATTTATTAAAACTATATATTGATTTTTTTGAAATGCCCTTTTACATTATTTGCATTGAAACCATACTAAATACTCCTTCGACATGTACCAAAGATAAGAATGGTGTGGTTTGATGTGAAGAAAACTATCGATTATCCAAGTTTTGACTGCAAATATACAAACACTTGCTTATATGCCACTCTATAACAACCCTTTTATTTATTTATTCCAGAATAACAACTCTTTTATTATCTTTTGAAAACCTTCATAAACCCTTTTGGTACAGTGCAAAAATATAAACATATGCCTTGAGTCTTAATGATATTCTTCTTTTTGTCTATTTTTCTTTTTCATTTGCCATTATGATTTGCCAAGATCTAAGTAGCAATGCTTTTGGGACCAGACGATCTGGCTGTGGACAGGAGAAGAAGGCGGCTCAAGTCATGTTTGAAAATTGTTTTTGTTGTTGAGCCGTTTTGAGCCGGTGTGAGCCGCTCTTTAAGCCGGGAACCACTGTTTAGTCGGAAACCGAAGCGACTTTAAAGTAGCCAGATAGTCTGAGATAAAGAAGAAGCAAGATGAATGAACAAGAAGAAGAAGGTAGATGACGGAGAAAAACATGTTGAAGGCAAATGAAAGAAAGAGAGACAAATATATATTATTACCTATTAGCTGCTTTTTAAAGTCTAAAGTCTAAACTTTGCTTGTAGTTAGTCTCTTTGTCAGACTGCTTGAAGAAAAGTGGTCATGAGACACGTGAAGGTTGCATAGGGAGTAGAGAAGATATTTTATGTGTTGTAAAACTCATTTTTTTAATTTTATAATTTTATTATAAATAAATTATTTTCCCATAAGTATGCAATGTCCCAGACTTCGCACAATACACCCGCCATATGTTATGACATACTAAAATATTTTAATATTACTTATTTTTATATTATAATTCAAAATACATTTTTAGTATTTCAAATAAATTATTTTATAGTATTTATATTTAATTTTTTTTATAACAAACTAATTTTTCTAACTATAAATTGATATATAATCAAATAATATACAACATATATTATGATTAACTAAATTATTTAGTTTCTTTAACCTCTTTCAAAAGAATCAACTGAATTTTATATTAAGGACTGGAGATAGTATGTAACTAAATCTTTTTTTATTAAACTAGAGTAATTGTATTTATATCCTTATATATGTATGTAATATTATTTGTAATTTAATTATTACGTCACTGGCCCCGTCAAACGGCCTAACCGATCTAACCATTTGAACCATGACCAGTTAATATTTCTGGTTCAATGTCTAATCCGGCTTTTAAAACATTGCTAAGTAGTATCGGTGATACTGGTAATTTTATTTTTTTAAAAAAAATAAAATATTTTGATAAAATTAGATATTTTATAGTATAAATAAAATATTTTGATCAAGACTTTCTCCATTACTTTTTATACTAAATAGGGTTAAAGTGCATCCAGCATCTCAAACTTTTTTTCAAGGTGCAAGTATCACTTTAAAGTATTTATGTAATACCCCGAATTTTGAGATTGGAGGCTTGAGAATAAGCCTAAATTAAGCGGACTGCTAAGCCCCTATTTAGCAAATGTCCCAAATATATTCTCTATTGTTTCTAATATCTTTGGGGTATTAAGAAAGTAGAATGATGAATTTTGGAGAAAGTAATTATTTTTTTTGGTGAAATCGCCTATGAGGTAGTAAGCTTATCATGTGATTTTGTATAAACAAATGATGAGAAAAAATTATGAAATTTTACGGGATGAAAGTAGACATCCTAATATTTAATTTGATAGGTCATATGAATCAATTATAACTATACACAAAAAGATATGAATTTTTGAAGTCAACACCGAAAAACTGTGAAATTTCTAGAACAGTATGTAAAGATTGAAATTCTGGGAATTTTGTGATTCCATTCAGCAACATTATATATTTTTCCTTGAAACTAGACTCAATAAGGGTTCTATAGGCTTTGGAATCACTCCAATTAGATTTTTCTAGAATTAGTTATGATTTTTCAAAATTTAGGCCGAAATCTACTAGAATTTTGTAAAATTCCGAAAATGGAAATATAATTATTGGATAATTATAATATCTTATAAAATAATATTTTATCATCTTCCTCCTCCCATTTTCGTCAGTTTTGCTGCAACAAGAGAGAGGAAGTGTGAAATTTTAGAGAGAGAAAATGGGAGGAAAAAACTTGCAAAGGTAAGTGATTTCTTCGGTAAATCGGTTCCTAATGCGTATAACTCCGCTCCTAAGCTACTCTACTATGTGTTTAAGGTTTTTGAAGCTCAAAATCTCTTGTTGGAGTAGCTAGGGTTTCAGCCAAGTCAAGAAAAGCCAGAGGAAGCTTGAGGTAACTTCCAAACTCTTGCATATTGACTATTCTGGCTGTTATAGACAATTTAATCGGTGAAATTTCGCCGGATTGTCTTTGTGTGTAAACATGGAAAATGGGTTGTGGGGGATGTTATACTGCCCAAATTGATACTAAATGGTAGTTTTAACCTAATGGAATAGTCAACAAAGTGGTTAGGAGTAGAAAGGAATGCGTTTACGGAGCCGAAAACCCCGATTTTCTCCGGAGTTCTTATAAGTTTTAGCCATCTCTAGAAATCGGTCTTAGATTTATATTTTCAATGATTTGATGATTCTATTGGATTCAGGAGGGAAAATTAGGTGGGGTGACAGTTGGGCACTTTTTCGGAAAAGGCCTGAAAGCATAATTATGGAAACGCCCCTAAAATCCTAAAAGTAGGGCTACCAAGGGCAATTTCATAATTTGACATTGAATTTGATGATTCTGAGTCCGGAAACGGATTCTTTAGGTGAAAATATATAAGAATAGCCCATGTCAAAATATCGGGAAAAGTACGATCGGATCGAGTACAGCGGGGCTAGGCCGGATCCCCGGGGGTATTTTAGTAATTTTTCAAGATAGACTCATATAACCCCTAGAAACACTATGGAAGTGTCTAAATAGTACATTTGACATTGTAGGATCTAATATGGAGCCCCGAGCTGTTGGCATACAAATCGAGGAGAAAGATTGGAGGTAGGGGACTTACCTTACTTGCATGTATTTGATATCTTTGCTTGTGTAATGATATATGTGATTGCTTTACTTGATTGTGTATAGCATATTTGAATAAATGAAGCTCTGTTTCTATTTTCACTGTGGCCATAGTATTGTTGTATGAAACATTGAGCATGCAGAAATGTCATTATGGGGCATACATCTAGATAAAGCTAACATGTCATACACATAGCATCAATCATGCATGCATTATGGTATTTGTTTCCTACTGAGATTCTCTCGAATCTCACCCTCCCCTACCAACAATTTAGACAGGAGACAACAGAAGATATGTAAACAATAATGCAAAGTATTGTACGAGGGGATTACAGTAGTGGAACGAAGATGGGAAGAAGTCTCCGTTTCACTGGGATGAGTTTAGACACCCTAGTAGCCTTGTGCGGCTACCTTAATCGTAAGTATCATGTACAAACCCCTATGGGGAATTTATGTAATCATGCACATATTATTAGTATAGTTGTGCTATTCCTGTGTTGCCTACCGAACCACATATCGTTTTCCGTAAATACTCTGAAAAAGGTTGAAATTGAGATAAGGGCGTGACAATTTATGAGTACAATTTTACCCTTAAAATAATTAAAATAGAGCAATTTCACCCATGCTGATATATTCTCCTGACGTCCGTTCCTCTTCTCCAAAAAAAAAAGAATCTTCATATAAGTGCAACAAAAATTCCCCTCCTTCCTCCCTCAAGCACCCTCTACCATTACTAATCGATGATGTTCTTCAATCTGTTCAGGAGCTTGTTTACTCCAATAAAAAGCTTACCCCTTAGGAGGATATACTCCTTTGTACCCCCATCCGTACATATTTCCTATCACTGTGTAATCAAGACCATATTAGTATACTATCTTGTTGCCCGAACTACCACTATGCTAGAACCACTTGGGCTCTTCCAGAGTCGCTGACCGCTTTTGGCTCTGATATCAAAATGTCACACCCTTATCTTATTTTCACCTTTTTCAGACTATTTGTGGAAAATGATGCGCAGTTCGGTGGGCAACACAGAAATAGTGTAAATATACTGATATCATGTGTATGATTACAGAAATTCCCCATAGGGGTTCATACATAATAATTACAAACCTTATAGCCACACAAGGCTCTAGGGTATTTAAACTTGTCCTAGTGAAATGGAGACATCTTTCCGTCTTTATTCCACCACTGCATTCCTCCTGTGTAGTTCTCTTCTTTGCTTTCAGTACACCTCTTGTTTTCACCTGTCTAATTTGTTGGTAGAGGAGGGTGAGATTCGAGAGAATCTCAGTAGGAAAACAATACCAATGTGCATGCAAGATAAGTGCTTAATGCATGGTATGCTTGCATTACAAAAACTTATACTAACACAATGACATATCTGCGTGCTCAATATTTCATGCAACAGTACTATGGCCATAGTATAAACAAAAACAGTACTTCAATCATTCATATATGTTTTACATAATCAAGCAAAGCAATAACATGCATCAATACAATAGCACAAATATCAAATACACGCAGAAGAGGTAAGTTCCCTACCTTAATTGCCCTTCCCTGATCCTCGAATAATGTGCATTGTAATGCGAGCCACCAATTGGCTCTCAACTTGGTCCTAAAATGTCAAATGTACAATTTAGACACTTCTATAGTGTTTTTAGTGGTTATATAAGTTTATTGTGAAAATTTACCAAAATGCCCCCAAAGACCCTACTCAGCCTCGCCATACCCAGCCCGACTGTACTTTTTTTGAAATTTTGACATGAGCTATCCTGACATATTTTTGCTCAAGGAATATATTTCCAGACTCAGAATTACCAAATTACAACAATGCCCTTGGCAGCCCCGCTTTTGAGGGTTTCAGGGGCGTTTTCGTAATTATGCTTTTTCAAACTTTTCTGAAAAAGTGACCAACTGTAACCCCACTTAATTTTTCCTCCTGAAATCATTGGAACCATCAAATCATTGAAAATCCAACTCTAAGGCCCTCTAACATCCCTAGCCAAAATTTATAAATACTCCAGGGAAAATTGAGGTTTTGCAATCTCAGCTCCGCAGACGTGTTCCTTGCTATTCCTAACCACTTTAATAACTATTATATTAGGTTACAACTACCATTTAGACCCAATTTTGGCAGCATAACCCTTAGGCCAACCCATTTTCAAAAATAAATACCAATGTTAATCCGGTGAAATTTCACCGATTAAGTTGTCCACAGCAGCCAGAATAGTAAATATACTAAGGTTTGGAAGTTACCTCAAACTCCCTTTAGCTTTTCTCCTATATGGCTGAAACCCTAACCTTTTCAACAACCAATTTGAGCTTCACAAACCTGATTTTACATGCAGGAAGAGTTTAGGAGAAGTATTACAATGGTTAGGAGCTAAATCACAGGAGGAATTGGCTTACCTTACAATTTCTTACTCCTTCTCTCACTAAAATCTCTCAACACTCTCTCTCCCTTTCATCTGTTGTTTCACGTCGGAAGTGAGCACATGAGGAAGAAGGAGATGATATATTATAATAGCTTATGTCATCTTTTATTATGATGATGTGATAATTCCCATTTACGGATTTTCTGGCAGTTTTTCTACCCAAACTTTGAAAAATCATAACTAATTTTATAGACATCGTATCAGAGTGATTCGAAAGGCTATAGAACCCTTATTTAGTTTAGTTTCAAGAAAAAATATATCCCTTAGCCAATTGGAAGCACAAAATCCCCAGAATTTCAATCTTTGCATGCTGTTCCAAAAAATAATCAATTTTGTTGGGTAAACTTCAAAAATCCATAACTTTTTGTATACAACTCCAAAAATTACCCATTATATATCAAATTAAAACTTAGTATGTCTAAATTCACCATGTAAAATATCATAATTTTTTTTCTCATCATTTAGTCATACAAAATCACATGACAAACTCACTGTCTCACGGGAGATTTCACTGGAAGTATTATTCACCCTTCAATTTTCAATATTTAATTCCTATGACAATAAATATTCACCATTTTGTTGAATGTATTAAATAATTACAATACATTCTTGGTGAATAAAATTTGGAGTGTTACACAGTTCCTTTTATTAAATAAAGTGACGTGTCTGGTTTGTCAAGGCCATGGAAATGTGAATATAGTGGGTGATAATTCCACGAGATGTTCCCTCCAAGTTGAAATTAGAAAATGACGGTACACTTAATATTAGCTAATATCACATATTCACTTAATATTAGAAAATGACGGTACACTTAATTTTTTTGGCCAACTAATATTAGCTAATGTCACAAATTCACATCAAGATGTTAGAGTACAAAGTTACTTTTAACAAAATAATACAGTAAAATGTGTTTTTTTTTATTTGGTCATTGATATAATAATGTATTTCAATGCTTTTAGAGCGTAAAGAACTTTTACCTAATTTTTTATTTTTTAGGTTTTTAAAGGTCAAGTTAGCTTGGGCTGTTAAAAGTCATTAGAAGCTTTACATACATAAGGCCCATATGTGAACTTAATGTCATCCCATTGGATCGTGATGTAGGGTACACCTTGATTGAGATGATCCACTAATTTCATAAAATTATTGTACCATCCCACTAATATGTTTTGGAAATGTATTTTAATATACCATCCCACTAATATGTTTTGGAAATGTATTTTAATATATATATATATATATATATGTATATGTATGTATGTATGGCTTGATAATTTATTTATCATTTCTTTAACACTTACACACCCATGTATATCTGAACAGAGCTTGCATTTCGCACTCGAAGTTTTGTAAGAATAGTTTTTGCGTATATGAAAATATGATTACTTGAAAAGAAAGAAAGCCTTAGGCTGAACAGAAATAGAATAGAAATTAAAGTAAGAAGTGAAAGTTAAATAACGAAGATAACATCACTATATATAAACAAAATTGCTATTGCTCATGTATTTGAGTTTTAGAATCCTGTTGGGAAGTGATTAAGGTGAAAGAAAGAACATACACTTTGCTTTCTTAATAAAATAAATAAATTAGCAGTTTAGTTCATTAAGAAAATTTGAATAACGCAAAGAATGAATTAAAAAGAAAAATTGAATAAAATAAATGAAGAGTTTAGTCAATATATAAAGTCCACCCAGTATCTCATAAGGTTTTGGGGCTCTGTTTTTCAGAAGTTAAAGTATAAAATAAGTTTCAAATATGGAGGGAAGCGATAGAAAGAAATAGCTCTTAAAAATGGCAACTTAAAAATTTGCAAACTTGCTATCTCTTCATATTCAAAGATGAACAAGTGAAGCGAAGTCGTCCTCCGTTTGTGGCCTTAGGTGGATTGCCTTGTTCCATCATAATTTGGGTCTTGTTTGTTTGGTATTATTAAAGGTTCTGAAATTAAACCCGGACTGGCCACTGAACCGGCCGGGATATTGAGTTAAGAGTCAGTCGGTTAGACCAAAGTCAAACCAGTGAGAAATTGAAGATTTTAAGGTTATTAATATGAAATTCTAAGAAACATAAAAAATCAATTTTTGAAAGGAAAAAAATAGTGAACTAAGTTGATGCCCGAACTAGACCGATTTACTGACTGGTTTGTCTGTTTCCAGCCCAAACCGGCCGGTCCTGTCCAAGTTTCAAAACCCTAGTATTTTCTTTTTAATTGATAAGGTGCCAAAAGCCCAAGTTAAAAATAACGAGTGGATTCAACGCAATCAGTTGGGTCATTTATAAGGTTGTGAGCCATAATAGCAATACAGTCTCTAGGAGAATCCATATAAAAATATGATCATCTCACAATCGTATTTCTCCTTTTCCTCTCAAAATTTCTTCTCTACCCTTAAATTAAAAAATGATTGGTCTAAGTGTAATATCTTATAAAATATTATTATAATATTACTAAAGTGTAAATAAATAATTCTAACTGTTAAATTTTGATTTGGATAGTTCACAATATTTTTCAATCAAAGGATGGAGAAAGGATTCTAAAAAAAGAAAAAGTAGAAAGAAGATTGTGGGAGAATCCAAATCTAGATCCTATATGTTGGTGACTCTATCTTGTAGAATAAGTTTTATTGTTGTTGTTTTCAATTATTACTTCCATAAAACTAGAGAACAACTTAATCCTTCTGAAGTTAGGTTATTGCATGGCATTTTGTCTATAACTTTCGTCAAGTCAGGTCCATTGACTAGTAGCGAGTTAAATAAATGTATTTTATTTTAATATTCTTAAATTCATTATTTGTAAATCGATCAAGATGATCAATGAATAAGTGTGCTACATTCCAATGAAATAGCTAGCTTAGTAGGAAAAACTGTTTCTTTTTTTTTTTTCATCAAATGAAAAACTGTTTCTTTAGTTGTTTTGAATATTGCAATGCCACAGTAAGATTAACCATTTGTACATTATGAATAAACAAGACAAATTTAAATAAATAATAATTTTTGCAACCCGCGAAATTGGTACATGCCCCTATACTCAACAATGAATTCATAATTACGAAAAAGAGTCCTAGAATTTCCAGCTTGATAGCCAACCCAACAAGCATCATGTAAGACCCTGAAATAACAATTATCAGTGTTAGTGAAAGCGGGTGGTGGAATGTGGAGGGAGACTGTCAGATCTAAGAGAGTATTGCAAGAAGCATGAGCGAATGAATCTTCAACCATATCACACTTTCCTAATTTTAGTCCTGTCAACAATGACCAGCGAGTGATGCTACTGGTCGGGTTGAGCATTTGGTTTTTCGGTAAAAACCGAAATAACTGAAAACCGAATAAAGGCAATTTAAAAAACTGAACTGAAACAGATTAAATAAATTAACCTAACCGAATTAACTGAAATGTTTTGGTTTAGTTCGGTTAATAACCGAATTAACAAATTTTTTTATTTATTATCTACAAACTAAAATATATATAAATAAATTTTGAAAAAAGATTATTTTTTATCCTTTAGATTAGATTTAGGGGGGAAATATATAAAATAAATTAATTAGATTTAAAATATCTATAGATTTTATCTAATATTATTCAAAATCCGCACCTATTTAATTATAAAAACATACATTTATCAAATGGTATATATTAAATATAAGTATATTATACAGTTTTTGGTTTTTCGGTTTTAACCGAACTATTTTTCTAATAACTGAACCAAAACCGAACACCGAATTTTTAGAAAAATAAAAACCAAAATTTTACCGAAAACCAAATTAACCAAATTGAGTTCGATTCGGTTTCGGTTCTAATTTGCTCACCCCTAGCTACTTGGAACTCTTGTGAATATTGTACCATTACTACTATTACTACCACAGTAATTTTCCCTCATTAACTCCTCTTCATCTTCTTCTTCTTCCCCAACTTTTGTTGATGTTTGATGATAATCATTAATCATTTCTCTTTGACTCATATCCATAATCATATTATCTCTTGTCAATGGCCCCACCACATGCCTTTCTCCTCCTCTATCACCCCTCCTCATCATCATTCTAACTCCAACAGAACGAGGAAAACTATAATTATAATCATAGTCAAAGTAATAGTCATAATGTTGCCTGAAATCATGCCCACACTTAACTGGACCCTCTAACAATCCAATTTTCCACACAAATGGAAGTAAATATCTCAATACTACAGCTATTTATGCCAATGGCATTTCCACAACTTTCAATCCAACGCCATGTCGCCAGATACCAACACCGTTATTCTCACTTTATTGAATGACAACTTGTTAAGATCCAAATAATTGAACACCATTACTAAATGTGAGCTTGGCTCTTTCATACTTCCCCCAATGTTTATTCGCTTTGGTCCATCATGTTTTACCCATAAAGTGTTAAGATCGCCTAGGACAGTTGAAGAATAGATTTGATCCAAATTCACACAACCATCAACATCCACCCATTCAATCTTAGGGGCATGAGAGAGATCTAGGAGTACAGTGAGATGTTTTGAACCCCATAGAAATATTTGCTTTAGATTTGAAAAATGCTGAAAAAACACAGCATTGTTACATAAATTACATAACTATAAGTATTTACAATTTAAAAAAGGATTACACTCGGACCAATTAATAAAAATGTGATATTATAAAGAACATAAGTCAATGCATTTAGACGTTGAATTGGATTTCCAACAAAAAGTTCAACTACTACTCCACTATCAATTTTAAAAAAGTAAAGCAAAAAAAATTGTTGAGGAGAAAAATTATTAAAGTCAAGTAGGTTTTTTTCTAGGGTGGGGTAGAGAAAAGCTATATATACTCTATATCTTTTCATTTTTACAATCTATATAACTACATTGATTATGGTTATGTTCAAAAATCAAACCAAAGAATTGTTACCCTTCAAAAGAATGAAATGCCAAAATATATGAAGGAACCTCTCCTATTTTTTATCATAGGAATTCCTTGTACGTAATTTCCAAAGTACATATGTGAACACCCTATTTTGTCCGGGCCCCACTAAAAAATAAAAAAATAATTGATAATAATTGGTGTCCAAGTTGGCAATCATCATTGAAAGAAAAAATAAAAAAAAAAGAACATAAGAAAAAAAAAGGAAATCCTCCTATTGATGATGATCGGTGTTTAAATAGGCAATCGTCATTGAAAGGGAAAAATTAAAAAAAACGAAAATTAAAATAAATCCCCTAATTGATATGATTGGCATTGTCATTCATTAAGGAGAAATAATAAATAAAAAAAATAAAAAAAACTCATTTATGTTGATAGGTTTAAATTAGGAAGTTACTTGTGGGGAGAATAATGAAAAAAAATTAAAAACGAAAAAATCTCCACTAATGGTAATTAGGTCAAGTTAGAAAGTTTTATCAATAGAAAATACAAAAAAATAAAAAAACGAAAATTAAAAAAAAAATCTCCATTGATGGTGATTGGGTCAAATTAGGTAGTTCTTAACATAAAATACAAAAAAAAAAAATCAAAAACGAAAATTAAAAAAAAACAAAAGAAAGAGGGAGCATTTATGAAGAAAACCCTACCTTGAGACTATAAATAGGAGTGCAAGGGTTGAAGTAATGGAGACAAAAAATTTTGGAAGAACTTTGGGCGAGCAAGGAGATAAGGTCTGTGGTTGAGTTTTCATCCTTTTCTTTGATTTCATTTTTACATCTCGTTTTTTTTTCTCTCATCTAATATCCCTTAGTTCATGCTTACCTCATCATGCCTCATGCTTACCTCATCATTCATGCACTATGACTTTATCCAATATGTATTACATTGCTTTACTTTGTACTATGATGTTGCTGGATGCGTCTTAGCTCATTGTGGTCTTGTGGATTTACATTTTATTGTCCAACTGAATTATCTCATACATAGGCAGGAGGTATGTGCTGTCTTATTTTCTTATGATACTAGGTGTTATGCTTAATAAATATAGATAATATGATTGTACTTGCCTTTTGTTTATTATGTGGTTCTATCACCCTGTCTCTTATTGTAGCAGGTTCAAAGAATAAAAGGTACGCATAAATTTCCTCACTTTTGACTTCTTTTTTGTTTAACTTGTACTACTTTTTTTTTTCTTAATCCCTTTCTTAGGTCCTCTTTCAAAAAAAAAAAAAAATATTTTGACACATTTTGATAAATGAAAATAAAATGGAAAAACTCTCTTTTACAAGAAAATAAAAAAAACGTTTTTTTAAAAAAAAAGTAAAAAACAAAAACCCAACAAAAAAAAGATATTTTTCTCAAATAAATTAAATAAACATTTTTCTAAAAATCACCAACCAAGTGACACGCTTTTCTACCCCCCGAACTATGTGAGCGTTGTTCCCTCTAAAGGGTACGTAGGCCCTAGGTTTTCATCCTAGGTCAAGTCCAATTTTGTAAATAAATATATTTTTTCTTATTTTCTTGTTGTAAATAAATGTCCTTTTTTAAATAAATATATATTTTTTCTTATTGTAAATAAGTGTTCTTTTTTTTTTCTTCTATTTCTTTCATTTCATTTAGTTTCGTAAATATTCTTTTTTTATTTGGGTAATTATAATAATGTTAAAGGCCATTTTTATTTTTAAATAATTAACTTAGGGTAACCATTCTTATGAATGGGTGTTGTGGGGTGCCTAACACCTTCTCCACACACAATCGACTCCCGAACCCTAAATGGTTTTTGTAGACCAGTTTTCATTTTTAAAAAGGTTTCCAAAATCATCCTTTTTCAAATATTTTGGTGGCGGCTCCATGTTTTCAAAATTCCGGGTGCTACAGCTTGGCGATTCCGCTGGGGATGGTTTGAGAGTCAAGCCCATTTAAGTTAAGTGTTTAAAAATAATATGGCCTTAATTTTATTTTAATTACCCTTTTTCTTTTTTGTAAATATTTGTTTTATTTTTTAAATTATTTATTCATCTATTTGTTTTTTTTCCTATCTATCTTGTGATCCGCTTAGCAGATGAGGGTTGGGTAGAACCTAGGCCTATAGGTTGGTATGCTCTCCACACACACTGAACACATACACTATTCTCCTTACACACATTTTGGGCCCTATACCCGGGTTTGTGAGTTCCTTAGGTGAGTGGAAGTTTCTAGCGGTCTCCCTGTGGGGTTTTAAGAACCCCCTGAGGTTACTGTGAAGACTTTATCCTAGCTGTTACTCATTTGGTGAGGTTGATCCCTGTGGGGTTTTCAGAACCTCCTGAAGGTCAATTTCATCAAATGGGGTCTTTATCTTTACGATGGGGGCAGTTAGGAGACCTTTATCTGTGAGAATTAGAACCACCTTAAAACCATTATTCCTATTAGTGGAAATTATCGACTTGCCCAATTAATTAGTACCTGCCTTTCTTAGGATAGATACCACTAACCTAGGGTCATTCCTAAAATAGGACACTGGAGGGCATATATTTATTTATTGTTGATAATCATTATTGTCATCCATGCATTATCAATGAAACCCCTAGGATCGAGTGACTAACTGTCGCTCCACTTGAGTATGTATCTAGTATCACTTCACATAAAGATACATCACAAGGACGGTATATGCATTAGATAGCCAACCTTAGTCTAAGGGTCCGTGACCCTAAAAGACCATCAATCATATTAGAAAACATCTCAATGAGAGATAATCCTTTAGGACTCATGAGGTATCATTATATCATTCATTAGCATTTTAGCTTCATTTGATATGAGCCTTGGACATAATCATCATTTTCTTAAAACCCTTAGCCGCGTGATGGCTTGGGCCATTCGCAGGTTAATGGGCACTTCATTCTCCCTATGAGGTAATAGATCTCTTGAGGAGGTGAAGTTCTTTTTCTTAATGTCCATCACCCATATCAAAACTTGAAGCATAAGTCATCACTCTTTCATATCTCATGAGATATCCTTGTATCATCCATTGGCATTTAGCTTCATTTGATATGGGCCTTAGACATAATAAACATTTAAGAAAACCCTTAGCCGCATAATAGCTTGGGCCGTTCGCAGGTTAATGGGCACTTTATCCTCCCTATGGGGTATTGGATCTCTTGAGGAGGTGAAGTTCTTTTTCTTAATGTCCATCACCCATATCAAAACTTGAAGCATACGTCATCACTCTTTCATATCTCATGAGATATCCTTGCATCATCCATTGATATTTAGCTTCATTTGATATGGGCCTTAGACATAATAAACATTTAACAAAACCCTTAGCCGCATAATAGCTTGGGCCGTTCGCAGGTTAATGGGCACTTCATCCTTCCTATGGGGTATTGGATCTCTTGAGGAGGTGAAGTTCTTTTTCTTAATGTCCATCACCCATATCAAAACTTGGAGTATAAGTCATCACTCTTTCATATCTCATGAGATATCCTTGTATCATCCATTGGCATTTAGCTTCATTTGATATGGGCCTTGGACATAATAAACATTTAACAAAACCCTTAGCCTCGTAATAGCTTGGGCCGTTCACAGGTTAATGGGCACTTTATCCTCTCTATGGGGTATTGGATCTCTTGAGGAGGTGAAGTTCTTTTTCTCAATGTCCATCACCCATATCAAGGCTAGAAAGCACATGTAAGCATCTGCATAGCATGTATTCGAAAATACTTTTTGACTCTTCCTTCTATTTTCTTTAATAAAGGACAAGCAAATTATCCAACAACTAAAAATTTGGCACAAAGGTTAAATGGCAAAAGAACCAGGTTTAAATCAAGTTCCTATAGGAAAGGTGTATTGCATACTTATCACTATAGTCAATGATAAGATCTTGGCTAGGATGGGACTCAGGGTCCCTCCTATCTAATGATCAACTCTAGTTCTCCCTGTGGAATAATAGATTCCCTGAGGAAGCTAGAGGATGCTTGTGCCAGAATACCTTTATGCCAATACACCATGGATAACTCACTATGCCCGCTTGAAATTGTGAGTTCAAATAAACTAATGATATTTTGTTCCTTTATAGGCAGGTGATACAATATTGCTCCATCTAAATGTCCTAACCAGCTACCCCGTAAGCATTCATACAACACGCACTCACGTAGTCGTCAGATGGCAGCCAGCAGTGGAAATGAAGCTGAATCTAATATAAATCATTGGATAGGGAGGGAAGATTAGCACTCTGAAATCCCCATATAAGGAAGAGATTCCTGATGTCCTCTGAAGTGCTAAACAAGCGGACTGTTACAATGGTTTCAACAATAGGCAAAAAGAACTGGGCATGGATTTCAGCTGATGATTCTAGAAGAGCTCTAGAAAATTGGAAGTTTGAGGACACCTTCAATTCTATTATTTTAGAGTAACATGTCTAGCTAAAAGTTGTCCTTTTTATGCTTTGTATGCGCCTTTAGGCGAGCTCTTATATGAACCATGAATAAAGGATGATATGAGAATAAAATTCACTTATTATACGAACCATGAATAAAGGATGATATGCGAATAAAATTCACTTATTTATATCCATTCCTTTTTTTTCTTTTTCCTTCTATTCATTCGTTGTTCATTTTTCGCCCTCCAGGAAATCGATTTCCTCGGAACTCTTGTCCAACGTAGAGGTTTCTGAGTCCCTAAATGATGATTCGCTTATTGACATTGATATGCATGATTACGAGTATGATGATGATGAGATCATTCAAGTATACAAAAAAATCCTCGAATCCGACGACAATAGAATGTGCCCACATGAAGATGTAATTGAAGTAATAAATGTGGGCACAGAGGAAGAAAAGAGAGAACTAAAGATAGTAGATAACCCCAAAAGAGAGCATATGGTTAAACTCTTCAAATAATTCATAGATGTGTTCGCATGGTCTTATCAAGACATACCAGGCCTTGATCCAGGGATTGGTTCTCACAAGATCCCCTTATTCCCAGACACTAAGGCTAAAAAGCAGAAATTGAGGAGGCTCACTTCCGATATGTCCTTAGTTGTTCGAGAGGAGGTGATGAAGCAATTAGAAGCGGGTTTCCTAGAAGTAGCTAAATACCCACAATGGATAGCAAATGTCGTTCTTATCCCAAAGAAGGACGGCAGAATTCGAATGTGTGTGGATTATCGAGATCTGAACAAAGCTAGCCCAAAAGATGATTCTCCATTGCCTCATATTGATGTCCTGGTTGATAATATAGCCCGTAGCTATAGGTACTCGTTCATGGATGGGTACTCAGGGTATAACCAAATCCCTATGGATAGGGAGGACAAAGAAAAAACCACATTTATTACACAATGGGGCACTTATTGTTACCGCGTTATGCCATTCGGGCTAAAGAATGCCGGGGCAACTTATCAGCGTGCCATGGTGGCACTCTTCCATAATATGATGCATAAAGAACTTAAAGTATACGTGGATGATATGGTAGCTAAATCTTCTGAGGGAGAAAGCCATGTTGTGGTGTTAAGAAAGCTGTTTGAAAGGCTACGCAAGTACAAGCTACGACTAAATCCTAATAAATGCGTCTTTGGAGCTTTATCTGGAAAATTGTTGGGCTTCATTGTAAGCCAAAAAGGGATTACAGTAGATCCAGACAAAGTAAAAGCAATATGGGAAATGGCCCCTCCTCAAATAGAAAAGGAAGTTCAAAGCTTTTTGGGGCGACTGAATTACATTGCATGATTCATTGCCAACCTGACTGCAACTTGTGAGCCGATATTCAAGCTTTTAAAGAAGAACTGCACCAGGAAGTGGGATGAAGATTGCCAACAGGCATTTGATAGAATCAAGGATTATTTACTAAATTCCCCAATTTTGATTCCTCCTGTACCAGGACAGCCTTTAATTTTGTATTTAACAATACGACTGAACTCCATGGGAGCCATGCTGGGGCAACAAGATGCATCTAAGCGAAGAGAACAAGCGATATATTACTTGAGTAAGAAGTTTAATGATTGTGAGTCACTTTACCAGATGATCAAGCGAACTTGTTGTGATTTAGTCTGGGCTACAAGGAGGTTGAGGCAATACATGCTTTACTACACCACTTGGTTAATTTCTAGAGTTGACCCACTCAAATACATCTTTGAAAGCCCGCATGTAGCTGGAAGAGTCTCTAAGTGGCAAGTAATATTGTCTGAATATGATATAAGATACGTCATTCAAGAATCCGTTAAGGGTGGTACGATAGCAGATCACTTAGCGGAAAATCCCGTAGATGAATGCCAGCCACTAGATTTCAAATTCCCAGATGAAGACATATGTGCTACAGAGGATCCGATTGAGGAAACCAAATTGAAAAAGTGGGAGATGTATTTTGATGGGGCGGTAAATATGCATGGCAATGGTGTAGGGGCAGTAATCATATCCCCAGACGGAAAGCAATTTCTGATTGCTATAAAGTTAGGGTTTGACTGCACTAATAACATGGCATAATATAAAGCTTGTATTAATGGTCTCCAAGCTGCCATAGATCTTGGAATAAAAAACCTAAAAGTCAATGGTGACTCAGCTGTCATAATTTATCAGGTGACTGGCGAATGGCGTACTAAAGACTCAAAGTTGATCCCTTATAAGAGTATTTGATAGAGTTGATCAAAAACTTTGAAGTAATCATTTTCATCACATGGCTAGAGAAAAGAATCGCTTCGCTGATGCATTAGCTACTTTAGCAGCTATGATCTAACTTGATTGTGGGGTCCAAGTTCAACCAATATAGATTGAGACTAGAAGATCGCCAGCATTTTGCTTCAATATTGGAAGAGAGCACGACGAGCAACCTTGGTACCATAATATCAGGATATATATAGAACATGGTGCTTACCCTCCAAACGCGACACATAATGAAAAGAAGACTATCTGGTGATTGGCTATGGGCTTTTTTATTAGTAATAACGTCTTATATAAGAGAAGCTTTGATGGGACATTGCTACGCTGTGTAGACATGAGGGAGGCGCACAAGATTATGGTAGAGATCCATGAAGGCGTATGCAGTACACATGCAAATGGTCACTCATTAACTAAACAAGCTCAAAGATCCGGTTACTACTGGATAACTATGGAGAAGGATTGTATCAATTATGTTAGAAAGTGTCATAAGTGTCAGATATATGCCAACAAAGCTAATGCCCCTTCGACTATAATGCATAGTCTCATATCTCCATGGCCATTCTCCATATGGGGAATAGATGTCATTGGGCCAATTAACCCAAAAGCTTCGAATGGTCATCGTTTCATCTTCGTTGCTATTGACTATTTCACTAAGTAGGTAGAAGCCAATTCCTTTGCTAGTATTACTCAAAAGGCCTTCATCAAGTTCTTAAAGGCCAACATCATCTGTAGATATGGGTTACCAGAGCGGATTATAACTGACAATGCACCAAACCTCAACGGGGCAACAATTAAAGAATTATGTAATCAGTTCAAAATCAAACATCATAATTCTGCACCGTACAGGCCACAGATGAATGGTGCAGTTGAGGCAGCCAATAAAAACATTAAGAAGATCATCGGTAAAATGACAGTGACCTATAAGGATTGGCATGAAATGCTTCCATATGCATTACACGGATACTGTACCACAATGCGTACTTCAACTGGGGCAACCCCTTACTCTTTAGTTTATGGCATGGAGGCTGTCACTCCAATCGAAGTAGAAATACCATCCCTGAGAATCTTGGCTGAATCAGACATAGATGAAAGTGAATGGATATGCTCTCGATTTGAACAACTAAATATGATTGAAGAAAAGAGGCTCACAGCAATATGTCATGGGCAGTTATATCAGTCACGAGTTACAAGGGCCTTTAATAAGAAACTACGACCCAGGGGGTTTAAAGTAGGAGACCTAGTCCTCAAAAAGATCCTACCAAATCAAGAAGATGACAGAGGTAAATGGGCTCCAAATTATGAAGGCCCATATGTTGTTAAGCATGCTTTCTCTGGAGGGGCATTGATATTGACAAACATGAATGGCTAAGATTTACCAAGACCAATCAATTCAGATGCTGTAAAGAAATACTATGCATGAAAAAAAAAGAACTCGCTAAGTTGAAAACCCGAAAGGGCGGCTTAGGCAAAAGTTAGAGGAAAAAAAAAGAAAACCTCGCTAAGTTGAAAACCCGAAAGGGCGGCTTAGGCAAAAGTTAGAGCAAAAAAAAAAAAAGAGCTCACTAAGTTGAAAACCCGAAAGGGCGGCTTAGGCAAAAATTAGAGCACAAAATTAGGAGCTATTAAGTTTAAAACCCGAAAGGGCGGATTAAACACATATAGAAGAAGGTTATCAGTCCTAGCCCCATGACTCTCTTTACTTTGTCTATTTGGAAGACTCCGTAATCATTCATCGAAAAGTGCATATCTCTGGCAATTAAGCAAGACACCATCAGGGGGACTACATGGAACTAAAAGTGAAGGACCTCCTAATAACATCACGTCTACACCAATATATGATCATCATCATGCATCCACTTGAATATTGGAAGATCATTTCTTTTAAATGAATCTTCATCCTTAGTATATCTTTCCCTTCTATTAAATCGCATGTTAAACTTTGTGTCATGATTTGTATAAGGGTAACTCTTTTTAATGAAAGCACAACTTTTGTCTGGATAAACACTCACGTTGATATACATGGTGTCCTCTACTCCCATTTAACTTGTGTACTTTCAAGATCATTAGCGAAGGTCCCAACTGGAATTTTTGTTGTGGGGTTAAACAGTTGACAAAGGGACACAATCTAAACTGAGGGTTCTAGGCTGTGGCATCTATGTGAATCTCATTATACACATCCTCATACCTTCGACAAGACTACGCAAGTAACGGGGTACTGGTTAGGCACTTGGACGAAGAAGGAGCAATATCACCTGCCAGGCTATTCTTTAACACCACAATTATTGCACTCATTCTCATTAGCATGTCATCACCTCCATCATCATCATCACTACTATCATCATCATCATCATCATCACTACTATCATCATCATCATCATCATTAGCATTATCATTGTATTCATCATCCTCATTAGGATTCCATCATCACTGTCATAATCATTATTAGTGTCATCACCTCCATCATGACATCACTATTCTGATACTCCCTTCATTATCATGGCCATTATCATCCTCTTCATCACCATCGTTGTCATCATCACTGTCATCATTATTATCAATGTCATAATCTTCATAAGCACTACTCCAAGGGGCATCACATGTTCATGGCACCCTTTCAAAGCCCTGTACCGGCAGGCACCCTCAAAGCCCAGTAACGGCTGGCACAATTCTTTTAAAGCCCAATAACGCTTGGCATAATTCTTTTAAAGCCCTGTACCGACAGGCACTATTCTTTTAAAGCCCTGTACCAACAGGCACCCTCAAAGCCCAGTAACGGCTGGCACAATTCTTTTAAAGCCCTGTACCGGCAGGCACTATTATTTCAAAGTCCTGTACCAACAGGCACCCTTAAAGCCCAATAACGGCTGGCCCAATTCTTTTAAAGCCCTGTAACGGCAGGCACTATTCTTTCAAAGCCCTGTATCAGCAGGAACTCTCAAAGCCCAGTACCGGCTGGCACAATTCTTTTACGCCCCACCAAAGTCCTATGCTACTAGGCACTTCACTTCCATTCCATGTAATCATCTATCTCCACTTGCGTTCTTCTCCCCTATGAACCAAGTAAAGAGGGGCATGGACACTGTATTTTGTCCAAACCCTCTTTGGTTCTAAGGGGGGCACCTTGTTCTCTGGCCGGACAAAATACGTGTTCTTATCTTTACTTGCTTTATAGACGAGAATCTCACTTTTCTCAGCTACGAAACAAGTAAAGAGGGGCAACTGTGAACACCCTATTTTGTCCGGGCCCCACTAAAAAATACAAAAATAATTGATAATAATTGGTGTCCAAACTGGCAATCATCATTGAAAGAAAAAATAAAAAAAAACGAAAATAAGAAAAAATAAGTAAATCCTCCTATTGATGATGATCGGTGTCTAAATAGGCAATCATCATTGAAAGGAAAAAATTAAAAAAAAACGAAAATTAAAATAAATCCCCTAATTGATATGATTGGCATTATCATTCATTAAGGAGAAATAATAAATAAAAAAACAAAAAACAAAAAATAAAAAATAAAAAAATCTCATTTATGTTGATAGGTTTAAATTAGGAAGTTACTTGTGGGGAAAACATTGAAAAAAAATTAAAAACGAAAAAATCTTCACTAATGGTAATTAGGTCAAGTTAGGAAGTTTTATCAATAGAAAATACAAAAACAATAAAAAAACGAAAATTAAAAAAAAATTTCCATTGATGGTGATTGGGTCAAATTAGGTAGTTCTTAACATAAAATAAAAAAAAAAAAATCAAAAACGAAAATTTAAAAAAAAAAAGAAAGAGGGAGCATTTATGAAGAAAACCGTACCTTAAGACTATAAATAGGAGTGCAAGGGTTAAGTAATGGAGACAAAAAATTTTGGAAGAGCAAGGAGATAAGGTCTGTGGTTGAGTTTTCATCCTTTTCTTTGATTTCACTTTTACATCTCATTTTTTTTCTCTCATCTAATATCCCTTGGTTCATGCTTACCTCATCATTCATGCACTATGACTTTATCCAATATGCATTACATTGCTTTACTTTGTACTATGATGTTGCTGGATGTGTCTTAGCTCATTGTGGTCTTGTGGATTTGCATTTTATTGTCCAACTAAATTATCTCATACATAGGCAGGAGGTATGTGCTGTCTTATTTTCTTATGATACTAGGTGTTATGCTTAATAAATATAGATAATATGATTGTACTTGTCTCTTGTTTATTATGTGGTTCTATCACCCTATCTCTTATTGTAGCGGGTTCAAAGAATAAAAGGTACGCATAAATCTCCTCACTTTTGACTTCTTTTTTGTTTAACTTGTGCTACTTTTCCTTTTTTTTTCCTTAATCCCTTTCTTAGGTCCTCTTTCAAAAAAAAAAAGAAAAAAAATATTTTGACACATTTTGATAAATGAAAATAAAATGGAAAAACTCTCTTTTACAAGAAAATAAAAAAAAACGTTTTTTGAAAAAAAAAGTAAAAAACACAAACCCAACAAAAAAAAAGATATTTTTCTCAAATAAATTAAATAAACATTTTTCTAAAAATCACCAACCAAGTGACACGCTTTTCTACCCCCCGAACTACGTGGGCTTTGATCTCTCTAAAGGGTACGTAGGCCCTAGGTTTTCATCCTAGGTCAAGTCCAATTTTGTAAGTAAATATATTTTTTCTTATTTTCTTGTTGTAAATAAATGTCCTTTTTTAAATAAATATATATTTTTTCTTATTGTAAATAAGTGTTCTTTTTTTTTTTCTTCTATTTCTTTCATTTCATTTAGTTTGGTAAATATTCTTTTTTTATTTGGGTAATTATAATAATGTTAAAGGCCATTTTTATTTTTAAATAATTAACTTAGGGTAACCATTCTTATGAATGGGTGTTGTGGGGTGTCTAACACCTTCCCCACAGACAATCGACTCCCGAACCCTAAATGATTTTTGTAGACCAGTTTCTATTTTTAAAAAGGTTTCCAAAATCATCCTTTTTCAAAAATTTTGGTGGCGGCTCCATGTTTTCAAAATTCCGGGCGCTACAACACATGCACATATGCATGCATTAAATTAAGGTTTACTTCTTAACTTTTTGCATTATGAAATTAAGTGTCAATACAACATGACACGGATTTTTCTTTTGATGGAATAACAAAGAAAACTAAATATTAAATTTCAACTCCAAAGCCGCATGACATTGTAAAGAGCTTCTTTTTTTATTTTTTAACATCAATAAAAGCATTTCTTAATTTTCCTTATTAAAAATAATTTCTTAATTTCTTAATATATATATATATAGCTTTATTTTTCATTTGAAAAATTACGCAATTCTCTCTTAAAATGATATAAAAAATATTAAAAAAATTTATATTTTGTTGAAATTGTACAAAACCATACGAGGGGTCTCTTTATTTTTTTCCCGATTTATAAATAGAACGGTTCCTTTTATTAAATAAAGTGACGTGTCTGGTTTGTCAAGACCATGAAAATATGAATATAGTGGGTGATAATTCCACGAGATGTTCCCTCCAAGTTGAAATTAGAAAACGACGGTGCACTTAATATTAGCTAATATCTTTTTTTTTTTGCCAACTAATATTAGCTAATATCACATATTCACATCAAGATGTTAGCGTACAAAGTTACTTTTAACAAAATAATACAGTAAAATGTGTTTTTTTTATTTGGTCAATGATATAATAATGTATTTCAATGCTTTTAGAGCGTAAAGAACTTTTACCTAATTTTTTATTTTTTAGGTTTTTAAAGGTCAAGTTAGCTTGGGTTGTTAAAAGTCATTAGAAGCTTTACATACATAAGGCCCACATGTGAACTTAATGTCATCCCATTGGATCGTGATGTAGGGTACACCTTGATTGATTTGATGATCCACTAATTTCATAAAATTATTGTACCATCCCACTAATATGTTTGGGAAATGTATGTATGTATGTATGTATGTATGTATGTATGTATGTATGTATGTATGTATGTATGTATGGCTTGATAATTCATTTATCATTTCTTTAACACTTACACACCCATGTATATCTGAACAGAGCTTGCATTTCGTCACTCAAAGTTTTGTAATAACGAGCCAGAACTTCCCGTACGTTGCATGGAAAGATTTGGCTCTTGTCAAGTTTCCTAAAATATATTTACACCCACCATTTGCATGACCATTCTTTTCATATTTTTGCACTGTACATAACAACAATGAACAAAATAAAGTTTAACATGACATTTCAATTTTTATAGAAGAATATCGGTTGTTTGCTTTCTCACAACACAAGTGGACACCTAAGTAGTTAGGTTTCTAAACACTTCTTCAAATACAGCATTCTTTACCATCTAGACTCAGAATGATTCATATTCATTCGTACAGTAAGGATATGAATTGTTGATTGATAGATAAATTTTGGAAATGAAATTTTTTTCCATGGCATAACATAATTTTGAGAAAGAATTGCTGTCTTCATTTCACATGCCTCCATTATTGCATGCAAGATAAAACGAGGGAAAATGGGAAAAAACTCAGGTTAATAAAAAAAATGGTTTTAATGTACAAAATTGTTCTCAAATGATAGATGTTATTTCCATCTCAAATGGCATACTGGAATTGAAATATTATCTTCTATTTTTCACAACTAACCAACAAAATATCAAAGTAAGACAATAATATGAGGCTATCCGCAAAACAACATAGAATAATACTTTTTAACAATGATGAGATTGAATGCAATAATAATATTGCTTCATAATATGAAGAAGTTCAGATTATCCACAACAATGTTATCGTTAAGCAAATTGACCTCTTACTTTTGTATCTCAGCCACTCCACATCATACTTCCCACACTACTAAATATAATAATAACACTCCCTACATTTGGAGTCATCTATCGTCTTCTTCATCACCGGCATTTTCTCTTCTACGAACTTCATTTTGGAGTACCTCTCCTGAAGTGTAGGCTCTATGATAGTCCATTATTGTCCAGCAACAGAAAGACAGCTTATGTGTTTATGAATATATAGGCAAGCATTCTATTGCAAATTGAACTTGCCTTGCTGGTGATAAATCATATTTTAAGCATTTTACTTCATATTCTTAAGGATCTGGCCAAAACAAAAAGACTAATCTTACAAAGGTAACTAACTTTTCAGAGTCCAGATTTCTAAGGGCTATAATAATTTTGCATCAGAAGAAAAATTAGAACTTAATGCAAATTATTAACAAACCTTCAAAAGGATGCAAGGGAACAAAAAGAGGTGACTCTTCCTTACTAATTGGAATTGGTCATGTTCAGATGAATAATTTCATTTAATATAAAGTCTTTTAAAAAAATGAAGTCTTTGTGCATTCAAATGGAAATAACTTCATATAATAAAAAGATAACTTATTTTATCTGCTACAATAGATAACAAACTTGAACCATAAACAAACAGAGTTATGTTCATTTTCCAGATAGAGGACACATTTCCTGCCTCCAGAACCTTCAGACTGCTGGTCCTGCATCCTCATGTTCTTTACAGTCAGAAGGTATAAGAACTAATAATCTTGGATTGTCTTCACCAATATTTTCTTTGCCTATTTGAAAAGGGAAAACACCAATTAGTAAACTTGCACTAATGTATAATCAGTTAGAAAGATTTCGAGCTTGACATTTTAGATTTGGCATCCTAAACATGTAGAAAAAGATTGCAACATGCAGGGATAATCTTCCTACTGGTATGTCTGGACAACATTTCCAGATAGGATGACCTCCAGATAGGATGACCAATTTTACCTCCAAAAGTTCTTTCTCATGTTCTTTATAAATGGAAGTCTGTCTCTCTGTAGTTCTTGCCCAACACATTCCTTCTGCAAATGGAAAGAAGCAATGAATACTGTTAGCTTTTTTCTGCTAATTAACATAAATTAAGCTACTTAATCTGATAAGCTTATGTTTCAATAGAAAATTAGATTACCAACAAAAGCTGAGAGTCCAACTCCAATCCCAGCATAGAAAAGCCTTAAAGCATACTGTAAAAACAAAATGAATAACCTCAAAAGCTGTTCTTGCCTTATTTATATGGGAAGTTTATCTACATGGCTGTGCTGTTTACAGAATTGAATACTAGAACTGAGATTTCAATTGAGAAAGCTAACCTTGTTTACATCATGCATTGTCAGAACGACATTTGGGTCTCCATAAGCATTTATCACATTGCTAAGAATGAACATCATGAGAGGAGTTTAAATCCCATCTCTAAAACTTCCTAACATCCCAAACAGCATCAACAACTTGTCCACCTTATCTGCATATCGAAACATGCTTTGCTGCCCCATTATTCTCTCGCCCTCTTCACAAAAAAACCTTCATCACCCAAAGTCTTGTATATGCGTAGATATATATAATATAGCCCAGTTATATTTTTACCACATATCAGCAGGGAACACACGGCATTTTTACCCTTGTCTTTTTAGCACAATGCTGTGATTTGGCTTTGCACATATGGATTTAGCTGCTGTACTTCGCTTAGGCTGCCATATGTAAGTGTTTGTTCCTAAAAACAGCACTTCCGTGTGACCCTCATTTGAAATGATCAGTAAAGAAACAAAGTTCTCTTCGGCAAATAACAGAGACACAGTACATATATAACAGAGACACAGTCAACCTACTTATTAAAAACAGTACATATATAACAGAGACATAATCAAAAGATATTTATGCCCACGTATGCTGATCTTCACCCCAACCAGAAAGTTAATTCCCAAATGCATTCATTGAGCAACTTCAATCCAATAAGTTATTTGGAGACTAACTTCTCAACATAATGCAACCAAATTAGCATTTCCAGCACATGTAAAAGCACATTCCTAAAAATAATTCTCTCCATGCACAGATATAGAAAATAGATGAAAAAAATAAAGGGAAAAGTGAGCAAAGTCAGCAAACCATATGCTTATCTGCACTAATTCCAGTACAATTGGAAAGGAAGAAATAAGAACCAGGCTCCCTAGAAATGGCGGGTTGGATCCTTGACTAAATGGCGGGTTTGATTATGAAAAATTTGAAGGAAAAAAAAACAAAAGGACTTTGAATTATATCTCATTGACATGACAATACAAGGAATAAGAAATTACTGTTTATTCCTAATCAACAACTGCGGGTTAGGTGACCTAATATTTTAATGGTTGGTAAGAGAAGGAAAGTGTATTGTCAGGTAAAAAGCACTCCAAGTCATAGCAACTGTCATGTGATGGTAATATATGGACAAATTGGGAGAACATGACTGCCATAAATGTCATGGACCGAAAGAGAAAATAGTTTTTAAAAGTATGTTGAAAGTCAAGTCTTGATTGATTAACAATGTATACTGCATATTTGGTATTTCGAAACTCCTTGAACATATATAAATTTAAATACAAGATTTGTGATGTGACATGATAGTGTTGGCCGGCTGATGTAATGGGAAGCTTGTCCCAAAAAAAGTGAGTGAACAAAATAAACAATCAGATACTCTAAATTTAAGAGCATTAAATTATGTTGCTGTCATGCAGATTATATTAGATATTGCTGTCAAACACAAAAACACACATTATATCAGGACAATACTATCACAGCATAAGATAAATTGCAGGGCACGTTAATAAGTGCTGTTGTAATAAGATGAAGTGCTATAAGTACATACAAAGACATTACTGGCCGAAACAACTTTGCTTGTCCAGAAGGTTTTGCCTCCCAATTTTGAGCTACCTTACAAGTGCATTTAAACCCAAAATCACAATGAAGGGTGCATATTGCAAACCCATACAAAAATGGAAATAAAGGGTGCATATTGCAAACCCATATGAACCTCAAACAGGTCCCTCATAAAATCTGCTTATACATCTCAGTTTATATATAACAGAGACACAGAGACACAGTACATATATAACAGAGACACAGTCAACCTACTTATTAAAAGCAGTACATATATAACAGAGACACAATCAAAAGATATTTATGCCCACGTATGCTTATCTTCACCCCAACCAGAAAGTTAATTCCCAAATGCATTCATTGAGCAACTTCAATCCAATAAGTTATTTGGAGACTAACTTCTCAACATAATGCAACCAAATTAGCATTTCCAGCACATGTAAAAGCACATTCCTAAAAATAATTCTCTCCATGCACAAATATAGAAAATAGATGAAAAAAATAAAGGCAAAAGTGAGCAAAGTCAGCAAACCATATGCTTATCTGCACTAATTCCAGTACAATTGGAAAGGAAGAAATAAGAACCAGGCTCCCTAGAAATGTCGGGTTGGATCCTTGACTAAATGGCAGGTTTGATTATGAAAAATTTGAAGGAAAAAAGCCTAAAGGACTTTGAATTATATCTCATTGACATGACAATACAAGGAATAAGAAATTACTGTTTATTCCTAATCAACAACTGCGAGTTATGTGACCTAATATTTCAATGGTTGGTAAGAGAAGGAAAGTGTATTGTCAGGTCAAGAGCACTCCAAGTCATAGCAACTGTCATGTGATGGTAATATATGGACAAATTGGGAGAACATGACTGCCATAAATGTCATGGACCGAAAGAGAAAATAGTTTTTAAAAGTATGTTGAAAGTCAAGTCTTGATTGATTGACCATGTATACTGCATATTTGGTATTTCGAAACTCCTTGAACATATATAAATTTAAATACAAGATTTGTGATGTGACATGATAGTGTTGGCCGGCTGATGTAATGGGAAGCTTGTCCCAAAAAAAGTGAGTGAACAAAATATACAATCAGATACTCTAAATTTAAGAGCATTAAATTATGTTGCTGTCATGCAGATTATATTAGATATTGCTGTCAAACACAAAAACACACATTATATCAGGACAATACTATCACAGCATAAGATAAATTGCAGGGCACGTTAATGAGTACTGTTGTAATAAGATAAAGTGATATAAGTACATATAAAGACATTGCTGGCCGAAACAACTTTGCTTGTCCAGAAGGTTTTGCCTCCCAATTTTGAGCTACCTTACAAGTGCATTTAAACCTAAAATCACAATGAAGGGTGCATATTGCAAACCCATACGAAAATGGAAATAAATGGTGCATATTGCAAACCCATATGAACCTCAAACAGGTCCCTCAAAAAATCTTGTGCATTCAAATATCAAATATCCTTTTTAACTTACCATAAAATGCAGTATAAACGTTCCGTTAGCTCTTCCTCACGGTCACTACATATTAACGTTTCAGTTGAATTTAGATCATAGTAGATACACCTTCTGCCAACTACGAACTGAACTTTAGCCATTCTTGGATAAAAATAGCAGAAGAAACAACATTATATCCACAGGTGAAGGATTTATAATCTAAGCTTCTAGCCAAAAGAGGAATCATGCTGAATAAGTTAACAATAGACTATAAAAAAAATAAGAACACTCCCTAATTATGAATGCAGCATCTGCCGATTCTCACATAGCACCAGCGTCTTATCCTCTCTGCAGTTTAAAATGACTGAGAGAGCAACACAATCATCACTTATTTAGATTGTTACAAAGTAAGTGAATTCAAAAGATTAATAAAATTGAGAGTATCACAACTAGTGCTATGTGAGATTAATAAAAATAGAGAAGGTGGTTAATCCCATTCTCCTAAACCCGAAGTCACAATAAAGGGTGCATATTGCAAACCCTTTAGAATTCTTGCCATGCTTGTGTTTTGTGTATCTCTTTTGTTATGTGATGCTGAGGTTTGACGCAACTACCTATTATACCAACCTTCCTCACTGTTAAAACATATTCAACAGCATTCATTACATGAAATCTATACTAACTGTGTGCATCTTCTTGCAGGGGACAACGATTCAAGCAAGTGTTATTGTCAAGTCTCTCCATACCACTTTATGCGGCTGCATCCAAGAAGGCAAAACTTACGAATTCTCCAACTTCCTTGTGTCACCAAATCGTTTCAAATATAGACCAACAACTCATCAATTTAAGCTTACTTTTACTACTCATACCTCTTTCTCACCTATTGAAGCTAATATCCCAATTTCTTCTTACTCATTCAAATCCATATCTCATATCCTCTCCCTTCCACATGAAGAGGATATTGATTATCTCTTCGGTAATTCTTCAAACTTTATGCATGCTTCACAAAAGATTCACATTAAAATTGCCATTGAACCGTAAATTATATGTCTGCATCATGAAGTTTTTTATAATATTTACTGTAACTGTAAACTCAGTTGTCATTACGCAGATGTGGTTGGCTTTCTTAAGTCCATTGGCTCTCTTGAGGAAGAACATAAAGATGATCATACCAAATACTGGCTCAGGATGATAATATCTGACCTTGAGTAAAGTTCATTTCTCTATTAGTAAAGTTTTTTCCCCTCTCAAACTTATTTCTTTATCTTTAGTTACTAACAACAATCCTGTTTATGAATAGTGAAAATGAGATTGAATGTGTTCTATTTGACCAATGTGCTGCTGATGCATATATGGATCATCTAGACAACTCTGAAATGCCAGTTGTGGTCCTCTTACATCTAGCTAAGCTCAGTTGAACACAAGATAGTAAATTCCTTACTCATACAATACTGCAATAATGTGAAACTGCTAAATTTTTTTTCCCAATATCTGTTCCTCACCAGTAAGTAAAAATTGATGTAACTCCACTTCTGCACATATCAGAATTATGTCAGTTGTCAAGCTCTTTCAATGCCACAAGATTATACTTCAATCCTAAGGTCAAGGAAGTTGGAGATCTAATTCAAAGGTTGTAATGAACAAACTTCTTTTTTTTGCAGTTCTGAATGCAATGCTTTTTTGTAACCAAACATTAATTACTTCCTCGGCTGAACATGTATTTAAATATTAATTCTCAATTGGTCTCAATTATATAGTTATCGTTTTGTATCAGCTGAATAAAAGGGAAAGTCCTTCATAAATTGTAAAGTAGATAGTTTATAGTTTATATTTAAAGTTTAGTCACAGCTGGTAAGAAAGACTACTCCTTCAATAATCCAGATCAATGCAACTTGATTCAGTGCCTTAACATTTTCTTCCTTCCATTTTCCTGTTCCAATTAGTTTTGCAGACCTTGTGTTAAATCTTTTTATTTACTTCTCTTACAGTGCTAAAGATCGAGGCTCCCCATTGCTCGAAGCTTTAACTCAATCAATGCCGACTCAGCTTACTCGTCCTTCTTGTGGAACATCACTTATTAATCAAAAAAAGATGAAGATAGCAAACATTCCAGAACTTTCACCAGTGCGTGTTACTTAAATATGAAAGGACAGAAAATTCTTCTTATCACTTATTAACCTCATTTATGGTCCTTTACAGGGAACTCCCTTTGTAATTGAATGTGAGATTGTGAAGTTTGAATCCAAACATGGCTGGACCTACCAAGGGTGTTCTAAGTGTTCTTGCAAGGTGAAACTGAAGGATGAAAATGACCCAAACAGTCTTTTAGTCTGTCATCATTGTAAAGCCCCACCTCAAAAACAAACTTTTGAGGCCAAGTGCGTTTACTTAGTTATTTTAAAGTATCATTGTTTTATATAACAACTGAAACTATCACTTATGTGACTTCTCTTAAATGGATTTACACAGAATGAAACTTCGCTATATTGTGAAAGATGACTCTGGCACTACTTCTATTATATTTTGGGATAAGCTTGCCATACAGCTGCTGAACAAGACAACATTATAGCTGAAGATGACACTTGCTAAGGCACAACATGACTTTGATATTATTTTCTCCCATAATGAATCAATAATGTACTATAGTTTCAACTAATAACATATTGAATTTTATTGCTTGCAGGATAAACGAAATGATGGTTTCCGAAAAGGGCTTGAAGATGCTATTGGGAAGAAGCTATTATGTAAGCTCAAGGTCAATGAATATAATAAGAAGTTTCCAGGATCCAGTATAAGTGCCACAGATTTTACAGTGTGTGAAGATTTACTGAATCAATTTGATACTGCTTATGCTGAGGTTAGCATTAGTTTTGCCATAAAATTTTTTTTCATACCAACGTTGAATTTGCTTACTGCAATTTTTTGGGTGCACCTCATTTCACATCACATTGCCTTATCTCCCAATCAGTCACAACATGTCATGTAAGTAGACAGCAACACCTAACTATATCTGCATAAAACCAAGTCTTAATGAGTTTTGATTGGGAGTTGTTGATATCTTTATCACTTAACTTGCAATAGGAAAATAAACCTACAAATGAGGAACCTCCAGAATAGCATGATGTGATCCCTGATGCACAACAACTTCCTTTTATTCCAATTGTCGAATATGCAGTTAATCTTGAGGATGACACCTTGGCAACAATGTCACAGCAAGTATCACAAGGGACAAGTAAAGGAAAACGCAAGAACTACATCAAGAGGACCGCCAATATTGGTCAACCTTCTAAGGATACCCAATCCTCAGCTAATTCAGTTAATGATGGTAGACTTATTAAAAATATCAAGCAAGAGAAGTAGTGATCCATTTGACAGCACTGTTATGTTTCATGCGCCCTTAGTTATGTTTCTATCATATCCCTTTCACTATTTTGGCTGAGCTTTAGGAATAGTCAGTTATGCTAATTTAAGTTCCAAATGTTTGTAATAGTCCTATTGTTGTATTTCCCTTCCTTTCATGCACTGTAATTGTCAAAGTTTGTTCGTTGTTATTTCTGCCAGTGTACTGTACCGTTTAGCAAAGTTCATATATTTCAGACTATGTAATTTCAGTTTCAGTAATTATAGCAAGTATGCTTCTGCTCACTGTATTTCACTTCATGTTCTTTAATTTGCAATTTCTCTCCAAATTATGATGTGCTCCTTGTCTTGAAGTTCACATCAGTCAGGCTTTCTTAAATCCCTCCAATTTACCAGCGTAAGGTTCTACACAAAATCTTGGTTCTGTTTGTTGGCAGACCAAGAATATTTGAACGTGGTTTCTGCTTCAATGTATGCTTCCTAAAATAGCCTAAATACCAGTTTCGATAGCTTAACTTGCTTCACCTTTTATAAGTGATTTCTGGAAAACTATCAAATACATGAAAGATACAATATGATAAAATGGAAGATAACATCAGTATAAGGCATTCTGCAATTCATTATTATAAATTGACAACAATGATGCTATCACTATCCACTTACATGCACGCATAGATATGTTACACCTTTGACAACTCAGCCATTCACGACAATTTATGCATGTTTAAAACATAAAAACCAAAATCTGAAGTTACACACCCACTTAGAAACTTTCCCATTCTTTATATAGGTTTGGATTTGTAAATTCACAAAATAATATAACACCTCAAACCTACGCATGAACTATTTGAACCTTCTTTGTAAATATAACATGAACTTTTATGTCAAACCTACGCATGACCATGGACAGCAAATATCATGAACTTTTATGCCATGTTACCTCACATGTGACAGCATATGAGCCTCCAACAACTTTCAGCTACTGCAAATTCAGTTGACAAACCAGCTGAAAATAAAATTTCAAATTTCATGATTCCCGCCAAAGCAAAATATCTACTACTTATAACAACTTACATCTCCTACCTCACTTGCTACGTTCATTACCCCTCCTCATAAGTTTTTCAATCCTCCAACCACAAACTTCTTCATACATCTACAGCCCTTGCTCATGTCCATGGTCTTCTGCCATCATTGGTGAGTCAACAAAACATTGCTCATGAATTTACTTATATCAGGTACACAAATTTCATATAGTCTTCCTATTGTTATATTGCTTTCACATCCCATGCTATGTTTATTGAATTTCAAGTCGCCTTATCTATGCACAAACATCTGCACTCTTCTACAGATGCTTCTAAACTGCACTTGCATTGCCTTATCATTGTCTACTATTTTGTTTCCAGTTACACAAAAGTGCCCTCTTCTGGTCAATTGGTTTTAAAGTCATGCTCAGTAGAAGAGTGAATGAATCAACACAAGATGCTACACAACTTCACTCTCATACGCAACTACATTCACATTATGAGGAAACAACACCAACATCTTCTACCTCAATTTATACACAGCCGCCAGTATCTCAGTTTCAGTCTGTAGGCAGTGGTCAGTGTGCTACATGTAGAACAAGAAGGTCCCGAGCTTTAACAGATATTACTAATGTTAAGTCAAACTTGAACAACACTTTTCAAGGTAAATCTATTTGCACTTTGGACCAAAGTTTGAAAGTTTAAGACAAATTGATGTTGACAAGGTTGATATGCCAAATTTCAGATTCTACAGACCCATATGATGAGAATGCCTACACTTTGAACCATTTCTCAACACGAAAGAGCGCTAGGCTAAGAGGATTAGATATACGTGAGGATATCTCAACATACATACAGACTAGGAAGAGTCCATTTGGAAAAGATGGTTTATATCAAAACAATCAACGTATTTCTTTCCAACTTACATCTTACTTACCGCATCATGCATATGAAGCATAATTTGCTCATGTCAATTTTAGGACATAATATATTAATTTTTTTTTCCATTAATTTACTTTAAAAGCTATTAGTTCACAAATTAGTGCACGCCCACGTTGTGTTTTTTATATTTTTTCTTTCAACATTTATCGTTGCACATTAAGTAGCACATTTCCCTCATTTTAAATACACTTCATAATGTGGGCGGATAAATTCCCCTAATACATTTTCACCAGAAACACTTGGAGATAATGACAACATACAATGTGCAACTTCTCAACAAACCTTGATTGACAAATTCACACACAAAGATGGTGATACACCAGAGGTTAGGAAGAGGAAGGGTTCAACAACTGAACAACGACCCTTTTGTTATAGTCATTATGAGTTCCCCCAATCGACACTAACGGGTATGTTAGCTATTAACCTCACAATTCAACATTTACATTTTATGTGCCATTGGGGCCAAGCTTCCTCATATATGATGCCTAAGAGTCATGTTTATCAATTACAACATTTTTCTTCAACTATTATTTCCTGTCTAAGGTCCTTTCTTTTTCTTTAATATGGTATTATCCACTATTCTTTTACAACCTCGGTAAGTTAGTTTAACTGTGTCACATAAACATAACTTTAACTATTGTGAAATTCATCATGATGAAGTTGTAGGAAATTGAACACAACAAGTTATAATAAATAGTTTAAAGCTCTCCCAGCAATTACTCCCCCCCACCTTCTTTAATTCAATCCGGGGAAAATTCCATATAAAGTTGCTTGAAATACATAAATTATAAATTAGGTTGTTAAACTAAAAAAATCCATAATTAAGTTAGTGGCCCAATTTAGGATTTCAAGATATAATAAAATAACTTTATTGAATTCTCCTCTTCTCTATCCTATTTTCTCTCTTAAAAGATTTTTGTCGTACTGTCAGATTGTAATTTAGTTTTTTAATATAAAGACAAAACAACTTAGTTTTTAAATAAATTCGTGTCTATTTACATTAATATATATTACAAACATATTTGACTTGTCTAAATTAAAAGAATTTTCTAATAAATTTATCACAAATTATTCAAGCCACGGAATAAAAAGAAAAACAATACACCTATATCAAGTAAATAATTTTTATTTCAATATTGTAAACAAAATTTTTATTTTGGGAAGGATTACACTTAAATATGTTGTGTTAAAAAAGTAAACCAAACTTCTTTAATCACACAATTCTCACGTGTCAAGTATTATATTTAGTTTGGTTTTTTACGTTAATGAAACGTCATTAAAATTAATGAAAATATTTGGTAGTTTTTGTCCAACGAGAAATATTTCATATATAATATCACACAAGTAAGCTTTTTTTTTATAATGGTTCTTAATTTTCTTCTCATACAAAAAAATAATCAAAAATAAAATTTTTCATTCTCAATATTCAGCTAAAAAACATTAATTGTTTTTCAGGCATGTTTTTATGTTGTACTCATTTGAATAAAATTTTCTAACCTCAATATTTTGCTACAATCAACTTCTAAGAACATTGAAACAATTCATACAGATGCTTTTAAGTTATTAGCCACACTAATTACAGTCGTATGAAAATTCATCCTTGAATATGGGTTAGGTGCAATTCTTTTATGAGACTACATTTATATATTGGCCATTCAAAAACAACTTCCGTTACCACCTACATCTTCTTCTTTAGTTATATATATCTATAACTTTTGGAACCAAATTGTTCAAAACAAAAAAATTAGACATTATTTATGCGAAGACAATCTTCAATTAATTTGCTATTTTATATGAGCCTTTCCAACTTTGAACTGTTAACCATTATTGCATATATTTTTTCCACCTTTCACCACTTATCTCAATTTTTTTCATATTTGACAATGTCTCTATTTCCTCATTAACCTCAATCAAGTACTATTATAATTATCCTCTCCTCCTCGACCTATTTTTTTTCCTCACTTACTCATTAATAGAGGGGATGATTTATGATTTAATTGGGATGCAAATGAAGGTGTCCCACAAGAACAATATTACAAGAATATCGCTTTCAATTTTGATTCTGAACAATGTGAAGAGTTGGAAGGTGAGAGCAATGATGATCGATCAAGTGGAGGTTCGTATATGTTATCTTTATGGCAATTTCATTAACGTATACAATAAATTTTGAAAAAGAAAACTCAACCCAAAAGATATGCCAAAGAGTGCTTTACTTCAGTAAACTACTAATACAAAGTTAACTTTACAGATGAGTCAGGACAACACTTTGTCAACAAGGCACAACCGTTTATTGTCAATACAATTAAAAGCACTGCTGCTGACTTTTCTTACCAAGGTACCTACGCTATATAGCAATTTCCACTTTCGCGATATTTTACTCCAATTCTCATTAAAAAGGATTAGTAATGCAAGAATTGAACAAAAAATGGTGACATTCCTTTCATACTGTGTGTGCATTTTTTTTAGATGAAGGAGACCAAATATACAAATGCAAGCATTGCAATGCAAAGCATTGGTTCAATGAAAGAGTTAATAAAGATACGAAGGGAAATAATGTAGACATATTCTCCTTATGTTGCTTGAAAGGGAAGGTTGTTCTGCCTCCCATCAAAATGGCCCCACCATTATTGCAGACCTTATTTTTCAATAAGAAGTCAACCTTCTCCCGCAATTTTCATGGAAACATCAGGCAATACAACAACATGTTCTCTTTCACATCCATGGGAGGGAAAATTGACCACTCAATCAACTCAGGTGGTGGACCTTACACATTCACATTATCAGGGATGAATTATCACACCATTGGCACTTTAATGCCACAAGAAGGTGCCAAACCAGTTTATTCACAGCTCTACATTCATGACACCGATAATGAAATCTCCAACCGAATTGCAACTGTCAGGTACACCTTATTGTGAACACAACCAACAATTTCTCATTCACGTTAAAGTTTTATTGCATGCCTTTTGTAATTTTTTTCCTCCAATGCAGCAAACACCAAAAAGAAGATTGTATTGATCCAATGATTGTTCACCAGATCAAGAATGAATTGGATGAGATTAATCCATATGTCAAACAATTTCGTTTGGCGTCATCACTTGTATCAAACAAGACCACAACTCCATTGAGAATGTGTTTGATTGGAAGCAGACATCATGATGGACGAACATACAATTTACCATCTGCATCAGAAGTTGCTGCATTAATTGTAGGTGACATTGATTTGGATTTTAATGTTCGTGATATCATGTTGGAAACACACACAGGAAGCCTACAACGAATAAATGAATTGCATCCTTCTTATTTGCCTCTTCAATATCTGTTACTTTTTCCCTATGGGGAAGATGGTTACCGCGATGATGTTCCACACAGAGAAGATACATTAATCATAAAAAAACACATAAAAGGGTCAGCATTCGAGAGTTCCTTTGTTACAGATTAATGGTAAGAGAAGGTGAGCTATCAACAATACAACATGCATCAAGGTTGCTACAACAGTTTATTGTTGATGGATACACTATGATGGAGTCACAAAGATTGTTATGGATTAGGACGCATCAGAAAGACCTCAGAGCATATTTGTATCAAGGCTTATCAGATGCAATTATAAGTGGGGAGAGAGATGCTACTTCCATTGGAAAGCGAATTATTCTACCTGCATCTTTTATGGGCGGTGCAAGATATATGATCCGAAGTTATCAAGATGCAATGGCTATATGCAAAACTATTGGTTATCTAGATCTGTTCATTACATTTACTTGTAACCCAGCATGGCCAGAAATAAGTAGATATTGCGAACAATTTAATCTACATCCTTCAGATTGCCCACATCAACTATCCAGAATTTTTGAGCTGAAGTTGAGGTCGTTAATGAAAACTTTGAAGACCGGAAAGATATTTGGAAGAGTGCGTGCAGGTATAGTGTTTACTGACTTATTTTGCCAATATAAAATGCTGGTTATGACTTTCAATAATAACCTTACTGTAATGATTTGCTTCCCTTATCCATGAATCAGATATATACACCATTGAGTTCCAAAAAAGAGGTTTACCCCATGCACATATCCTCTTATTTCTAGAGCAGAAAGACAAGATGTCAGATCCGGAGTCACTCGACAAGATCATTTTAGCAGAAATTCCAGATGAGGATTCCTCACCTTTGCTTTATGAATTAGTTAAAAAATTCATGATCCATGGACCCTGTGGAGCAAGCAAGCCAAATGCTCCATGCATGAAGGAGAAAAAATACAGTAAGTACTTCCCAAAGCGGCTCAATCAACATACAACTATAGATGAAGATGGTTTTCCAACATATAGACGCAGGGATGATGGAAGAATGATTCAGTTAAAGGGTATCCCCTTGGACAATCATTATGTTGTTCCCTACAATGCTATTATACTCCAAATGTTTCAGGCACATATAAATGTTGAGAAGTGCAACCATTCAACAGCTATTAAATACTTATTCAAGTATATCAGCAAAGGAAACGATAGGGTTGTTGTCAGATTATTTGAGAACAACAATGGAAACACTGGTGCAAAAATCACAGATGAGATAAAATAATATTATAATTGCCGGTATGTTTCTGCATGCGAAGCTTCTTGGAGAATTTTTGGATTCAACATCCATCATAGGTACCCTGCAGTTGAAAGACTAAGCTTCCATCTTCTAAATCAGCAATTTGTTATTTACTCAAGTACAGATGACATCTCTGAATTGATGGACAAACCACGAGTTTGTGAATCACAATTTCTATCATGGATGATGATTAATGCTGATGACACCTTTGCAGCAAGCCTGACATACTCTGAATTGTCAAACCATTATGTATATAAGAGGGCTAAACGGCAATGGAAAAGAAGGAAAAAAGGATTTGCAGTTGGAAGAATGGCTCACGTATCACCATCGGCAGGCGAGCTATATTACTTGAGAATGCTTCTAACACAAGTACGTGGACCATGTTCCTTTGATCATATTAAAACAGTTGCTGGTATTACATATCAAACCTTTAAAGATGCATGCTTCGCACGTGGCTTATTAGATGATGATAGAGAATATGTTGATGCAATTAAAGAAGCATCTGTGTGGGCTTCCAGACATTCACTCAGGAAGCTGTTCGTCACAATGTTGCTTTGTGGTTCTGTGCAACGACCAGATTATGTGTGGAAAGAATCATCTACATTCCTATCTGAAGATATGTTATACATTCCGCACAAAGATGATAGTAATTCAGGTATGTTTGGTTACTAAATTTTTCACTTCAATGTTTTTAATGTATCGCATACATAAGTAATTATGTTGTGTTGTTGTTATAACTATTGAGTTAAACATTTTGTAGGTGTCCATATACCTCCATGTCAAAAGGAAGAAGCTGCCCTCAAAGAGATTGATGCCTTGCTGCGTTCAAATGGAAAGAGTTTGCATGACTACAACACTCTTCCTCTTCCATCTGAACTATCTACCATTGATGTCACCAACCACTTGATACTACAAGAGTTGTCTTATGATAGAGAATCACTACGATCACAAGCAGAGTCATTGTTGATAGCTCTTAATTCTGATCAACGGCGTGTGTATGATAAAGTTATGACGTCCTTGCAATTTCCTCATGGAGGCTTCTTCTTTGTTTATGGGTTTGGTGGCACCGGCAAAACATTCTTGTGGAATATACTGGCCTCCAGTCTTCATTCAAAGGGACATATTGTGCTTACTGTTGCATCAAGTGGTATAGCAGCAACATTACTTCCATCAGGACGTATGGCACATTCACGATTTGCAATACCAATACAAATAACAGAATTTTCAGTCTGTTCCATATGGAAAAATTCACCATTAGCAAATTTGCTTAAGCAGACCAAGTTAATAATCTGGGATGAAGCACCTATAGTACAACGGTATTGTGTTGAAGCGCTTGATAGGACTCTAAAGGATATAATGCAGTGCAATCTACCATTTGGAGGCAAATGCTTGGTCATGGGTGGTGATTTCAGGCAAATACTTCCAGTCATTCCTAAAGGTACACAGGCAGCTATAGTTAATGCTTGTATAAGCTCTTCTCGACTATGGCAACATTGCACTATTCTCCGCTTGACTAAAAACATGCGGCTGAATCAGTCTCATGATACCAATGCAAACAAAAGAATTGAATGGTTCTCACAATGGTTACTAGACCTTGGTGATGGTAACTTAGGAGATCCTGTTGATGGTGTTGCTGACATAGAAATTCCATAAGAAGTGTTGATTCCAGGTTTAAATGATCCAATGAATGCAATTGTGCAGGCAACATATGAATTGCTTCTAGAGAATCTAACTTCCAATGACTACTTCAATGACAGATCCATCCTGGAACCAGCAATTGAAATGGTTGCCAAGATCAACGATCACATGTGTTCATTGCTCCCAGGCCAGGAATATGAGTTCTTAAGTTGCAACTCAGTGTGCAAGTCAATTGAAGATTCTGACTCTTTTGACAACTTATACACAACAGAATTCCTCAACACCATCACTTTTTCTGGTATGCCACCTCATAAACTTGTCTTGAAAGTAGGAGCACCAATAATGCTACTAAGAAATATTGATCAAGCATCTGGATTGTGCAATGGAACACGTCTTCGCATTACGATGTTGGGGCACAAGGTCATTGAGGCAGTCACTCTTAATGGTTCTAAACCAAATGTGAAGGTTTTGATACATAGAATGAATCTTAATCCTTCTGAGTCTAGATGGCCGTTTCGCATGCAAAGGAGACAATTCCCTATTACACTTTCATTTACGATGACAATCAACAAAAGTCAAGGACAATCATTACGTCATGTCAGATCATTTTTGTCTAAACCTGTTTTCACTCATGGACAATTATATGTTGCAATTTCTAGAGTGAGAAGCATAGATGGCCTGAAGATTGTTGTAGGGGCTAATGATTCACAGACATTCAACACTACAAAGAATGTTGTATACAAAGAAGTGTTTACAAACTTAAATACGTAGGTATCCACTTATGCCGTGCAAAATTGAACTACCAACATGGTTTTAATGAAACCAACGTCATCATCTCCATTTTCGTTTCTTAATTGTTTTCTTGTACAATGCACCAAGATAGAAATAATTATCATGGAAATGGTAGGTGTGCATGTACTTAAGGAAACCTTACAGGAATCAAATCTTTCCGTGCAACGCACTGGCAATACTGGCTCGTTTGTCAAATGGGAAGATGGCCTACGTAGTTGTTATTAGGTGAGACACTTGTTGTCTTGTATGAGCCCTAAACTTCAAAGCTCAATTATTGGTATGGCCAGTTCCTATGTCCCACTTTCTTCCCCTAATGGCTCTTGCCTCCTTATTCACACACTACTCAAGAGTCAAGTAATTGCTTGTAGCATGAGATCTTATGTAAATTTGGCTAATTCTATTATTATTAATATTAATAATATTATTATTATATTAAGTTCCATTTCCCCTCTCTTATAATACCCTCCTTGATCTGTTGTCAATAGCAAGCTATATCAATAGTAATGTTATATGTCACATTTAGATGAAATTCCTGACTTAAGCCCAGAATAGAAGTATTGGTGTGTATCTATGTCCACGTGTGCTTAAAATGACAGGAATAGAAGTATATGGTTCCAGAGATAGCAGAGGGAGTGCAGCATGTGGCGGGGTTATTAGGGACCATCAGGGCATCTGGTTGTGTGGATTTCAGCAGAAGCTGGGTCATAACAACTCGGTTGCTGCGGAGATTCACGCAATCCACAGCGGTCTACACATATGCAAACAGTTGGGGTTCACAAGGATCAGGCTTTTCTCAGATTCCTTATAGGCTATTCAATTACTATTCATTGACGGCGGAACGGATCACCCATTGTTCGACGTTATCTCAGCTACGAGGTCTTTAATTTACCGGGATTGGGACCTAGTAATTGCTCATACTCATAGAGAGAACATCCGGTGCGCTGACTACCTAGCGAGGAATGCTCATCTGAGTAACCAGGAGTTTTTAGCGATGGCAACCGCACCTCTGGAATGCAATGAACTGTTCGTGATGGAATGTGGTGGCATACCACAACAACAATGATCTTTTTGTGATGCTAGATCCCTAGCACTCTATTTACTTTCAAGCCTAGCTTGCCTTTGTACTCAAAAAAAAAAAAAAAAGAAAATACCCATTCCTTCAGTGAATTATTTTAAGGTGACTTGTAAATAGGTAAGGATTGATAATAATGTTTGATTTTACAAATGTAAAAATTGGCTGGATTTCTCTATAAGTCTGCCCATTTATAAATAAGTGTGTAAATAACATAAAATCAACTACTCTGTCAATTTGGAGAGTTGATCTTGATCTTAAATATAAGATATAATTTTCATGTTTGTTAATCATTTTCTAATTTACCTTTATTAATGCTCCATCAACAATAATCAAGGAGGAGAGAAAATGAAGAAAAATGACTAGGGTATTTTAGAAAATACATATCATACTAACTAACTTAGCTAATTTCATTAATTTAATCAAATTAGGTAAATATGTCTTATATTAAAGAGAGATGGAGCATGTCAGTATGAAAAAGTTTGCATGAAAGTGATATATATGGGAATATAATATAGTCATTGCTAATTTAACCACTTCCATAAGCATAACGTAGCCGCAAGAAATTACTTGATCTTGTAGATAACAACACAATTCCGTTCCCTTCATATGTCTTTTTTGCCTACTATATACGCAGAAACAGTTTAACCAATACTTTTGAGTTTTAATTATTCTTGTGTTCATATCAATGAATCATCTCATATTCCGTTTTTTTTTTTGGGTCATCGAATCATCTCATATTCTAAAAAATTAAAGGTTATAATAAAGGCTTTGAGAATACTAAAAAGTTCGGCCTCTGTATATGTGGGACACATCCAAGATATTATGTGAAACCATTTATATCTCCAAATATGCCTTATTCCCCTCGAATAACTGCTCGTGTACTGAGCATGGAAAAAAAATGTCGCCTTCAGGAGTATCATTAATCATTTGATCAGAAGATTTTACATGATATTTTTTTAAATGTTCCAACAAAAGTTTTTCTAGGAACTGAGTTTCCTGCCTGTTCATTCTTTGCATCCCACACGATTCATGCAAAATATAAAGAGAAAATAATATTCAAGTTAAAATACTTAGGGATAATTAATCTGCAAGTTAGTTTAATTTCAAGTAATTTTTAATTAGATCCCTATATTTTTTTTTCCTTTTTATCAGGTCCTTATAGCTTCATATGCTTTTTAATCAGGTCCTTGTAGTTTTTTATTATTATCTATAAATATAAAATATATTTATTCTATAAATACTAATATTCTATAGACAATAAATTGTTATAGAAATTTTATTTTATTTGAACAGTATTTTTTTTAATAATTATTCAATTTGAATTATAATGATAATTTTCTAAAAATATAATAGAATGATAATTAATAGACTAAGAATTAATAATTAATTATTATAATTTTTTTATAATTTAAATTTATCAATAGTAAAATATATTTTAAATTATTCATTTACATTATTTTCAATTAAATTAAAAATTAAAATAAATAAAGCTCACAAAGACCAAATTAAAAATCAGGTAAAACAATAAAGACTTGATAAGAAGAAGAAAAAAAATATAAGGATCTGATTAAAAATAAGTGAAAGTATAAAAACTTAATAAAAGAACTATAGAGACTTAATTAAAAATTGGATAAAAGTATAAGGATACGCAGACTAATTATTCCAAACATTTAACTATTGTATGGCTTTTTGCCAAATATGCTGAGCTGATGTGGAGTAAAATATTAAATAACTAGTAATTCACTATTGAATTTTGAATTTTCTTATTCACCATTGTAGAGAGAAACTTATTAGAGACAGGTTTATTCTTCTTCTTTTTTGATACAAAGGCAAGCAAAGCTTGAATAATTACAAAAACCTATAGGCAAGGTCGCATAGATTGTTTTTGTGGTAACATACCACACTCAAAAGCAAAAAGTTGAGCACATTCCAAAGGGGGTGCCCCTATTTCCACATAATCTTGACTGTTCATATGAGCCTTCCCTGCAAGGTAATCAGCACAACAAGTATTCTCCCTGTGAGTATGGGAGATCTCCAAATCCCAGTCCATATAAATAAGGGATCGGGTATCTAGAATGGTATCATACAATGGGGGGTCAGTTCCACAGTTTGTCGATAACAAATGGAGAGCCTGAAGAGAGTCTGTGAATAACTTGATTTTCTTAAGCCCCATATGTTTGCATAAATGAAGTCCTCTTAAGATTGCATGGATTTCTGCAGCCGTTGGGAAGGTGTGTCCTAGCTTCTGTTGAAATCCATGAATCCAGTTACCCTAGTGGTCACGGATAACACCTCCGCAGGCAGCCTGTCCTCCGCTAACATTGGAGCCGTCGACGTCTATACGAATAAAACCCGGATCTGGCAGTTGCCAATGGAAAACCCCTCTCTCTGGCATTTGGAATATCTGATGGTGGAAACATCCGCTCTCTACCCCTTCCGAGAGTTGGCATATGCATCTGTGAACGATCTCTTTAGGGTTTTCAGCTGTGCCCTCAAATGCTTGTCCACATCTGTTCTTCCATAGGAGCCAGCAAGTGGCACTGAATACTCTTATCCATGGCTATCTAGCCATCCTCCTGTTACCTGGTGAATACTGTAAGTTCCATTTAAGCCATTCCTGTAAATTACCAGAGAAAAACATATTATAATATAGATTGTTAGTTATAGAGGACCATACTCTCTGAGCTTGCTCACAATCTCTCAACATATGAAGGATGCTCTCCTCACTCTCACACTGGAAAGGACAAGTGTTTAGAAGGCTCGGGTTGTGTCTCACTCTTATTTCATTAGTAGGTAACCTCTCATGGAATACTTGTCACATAAAGAGTTTAACTCTTTCAGGGATCGCCCAGTGCCAAAGATTCCGCCAATGAGATTGGTGACTATGGCTCTACTGATGATAGATTCCTTCATAAACTGATTTCACACTAAAGTTGCCATCAGGGGCATTCCGCCAACACACAACATCCTCCTCATTGCCCGATGGAAGGGCCGTTCTCATTATTCTATCTACCACCCATTAGGAAGAAAAGTTTCCCATTTAGCTCTGTCCCAATGACCCGTTTAGAATCTAAAGGAGCATACATGAGCCTCCATATCAACTAGGTGTGTATTCCTTACTATGAAATGTTTAAGTGGCTTGTCCATCGGGGCCCAACATTCTTGCCATGCTTGTGTTGTGATTTAAGGTAAACAACATTCCCTAATAATTCTATTTCTCAAAAGGTGCAGAATTGATACAGAAATGGAACACATGCACCAAAAGTAAATAGGAATTCCAAGTGGCCAAATGTAGAAACAAATTGAACCAGAATCATTGTCAGTAAGCCACCAGCATATGTCTCCTTTTCAAGCCTTTGGTCCTCAATTATGTATGCATGGCGCATAATTTTCTAAGCTTATGTGTCAAGAGATATTCCAATAATGAGGATAAATATAAAGGAAGGAAAGGAGTCAACATGCAGCTTGGCAAAACGATGAGACAATTCAAAATGAAGGTAGATGGCACAAAAGAAGAAGAGAAGCGATTAAAACAATAGAATCTGTTTAGTGAATGTGAACATAAAGAATAAATGTTAACCATGCTAACCAACCTAAGTAGAATGTTTCAGGAAATGCATAGCCATCAGTACTGAACATCACCTGCAAATTATTCAAGCAAGACATTAAATTCATTTTGAACAGACCTAAAATACAATTGCACATGACATATTACCATGTCTATCCCGGTGCAGTGTGTGTAATAACATGGCCAGAATAAAAAAGAGCTGAAGTTTCACTTTTAGACAGTACAAAAGTTCTTAAAAAAGTGAAAAGAGGGTGAAGAACGCAAGAAGCAAAGAAAGAAAGCATTGCTTTCTAACTTCCTTACTCAGACTAATTAACATAAACCTTTAAGACTTATAACATATGAAGTATAAACTTCTAATATCAGTTCCGTATGCTGCACCTGAAATAATCCTTTTAAGGTATCACCCTAAAAGGCTTTATCAATGGGTTGCGAGCTCTGGCCAAAGAAGAAAATAAAGCACCGGAAGTAGAAATGGGGGAAATAGATCTCATTGTTATTTTAAAGAAGAGAAGGTAGAGTGTGATACCAGCTCCCTTAGAAGCAGCTCCGTGAATGAGCGTGAGGGCGACCATGAGAGGTTGAGGCGTGGAGGACGAAGCTTTTGCTGCCACGAAATAATTCTGAGTAAGGAAACGCAGAGTGTATCTCAGATCCACCGGAGATAACGCCAAAAATGCAGCAAGCAAAACCAATGACTGTCAAAATCAGCTTCATTACGGTGTTTCCTACTATATTCTGTGGCTTATTCTTCTCTAGAGAGCTTATATGAAAGGGAAATCAAACCTTATAGAAGTTGGTCCAAGCTTTCCCACTCCTCCAGCGTTCCTTCTTGCTGGACATCTCAGTTTCTTCGCTCTTCTCCCGATCTTTCTTAGTCGCAGAAGGGGAGAAAATATGCACCGGCGGCTGGGAATGGGATGAAGGTTCTGGAGACAGAAAGGAAAAAGAAATATGGAAACGTAATGAGGAAGCTCAAAACGCGAAACCTAATCTCAGAATATCAAGCCCAATACGAAGCCGGAACTGCTAATCGGCTTCGTGGCTTATGAACAGTTCTGTTCTGTGTCTACAAAAAGGAAGGGAAATTTATTATATATTGATAGTTGTTGCGTATATGAAAATATGATTACTTGAAAAGAAAGAAAGCCTTAGGCTGAACAGAAATAGAATGGAAATTAAAGTAAGGAGTGAAAGTTAAATAACGAAGATAACATCACTATATATAAACAAAATTGCTATTGCTCATGTATTTGAGTTTTAGAATCCTGTTGGGAAGTGATTAAGGTGAAAGAAAGAACATACACTTTGCTTTCTTAATAAAATAAATAAATTAGCAGTTTAGTTCATTAAGAAAATTTGAATAACGCAAAGAATGAATTAAAAAGAAAAATTGAATAAAATAAATAAAGAGTTTAGTCAATATATAAAGTCCATCCATTATCTCAAGAAGGTTTTGGGGCTCTGTTTTCAGAAGTTAAAGTATAAAATAAGTTTCAAATGTGGAGGGAAGCGATAGAAAGAAATAGCTCTTAAAAATTTGCAAACTTGCTTTAGGTGGATTGAACAAGTGAAGTGAAGTCGTCCTGCGTTTGTGGCTTTAGGTGGATTGCCTTGTTCCATCATAATTGTGTCTTTGCTTGTTTGGTATTTTCAAAGGTTCTGAAATTAAACCCAGACCAGCCACTAAACTGGCCTAGGTACTGAGTCAAGGGTCAATGGGTTAGACCAGAGCCAAACCAAGGCCAAACCGGTGAGAAATTAAAGATTTTAAGGTTATTAATATAAAATTCTAAGGAACATAAAAAACATTGATTTTTGAAGAAAAAAAATAGTGAACCGGGTTGATGCTCGGATTGGACCAATTTACCAACCGGTTCGCCGATTTCTGGTATGAATCGACCATTTCAGTCAAAGTTTCAAAACCCTAGTATTTTCTTTTAAAATGATAAGGAGCCAAAAGCCCGAGTTAAAAATAATGAGTGGATTCAACCTAGTCAATTGGGTCATTTATGAGGTTACGGGCCATAATAGTAATATAGTCTATAGGAGAATCCATATAACAATATGAATCTTCTCACAATCGTCTTTCTTCTTTTCCTCTCAAAATTTCTTCTCTATCCTTAAATTAAAAAATGATTGGTCTAAATGTAATATCTTATAAAATATTATTATAATATTACTAAAGTGTAAATAAATAATTCCAACTATTAAAATTTGATTTGGACAGTTCACAATTTTTTTTAATCAAAGGATGGAGAAAGGATTCTGAAAAAAGAAAAGGAGAAAGATGATTGCAGGAGAATCCAAATCTAGATCCTACATGGTGACTCTATCTAGTAGAATAAGATTTTTTGTTGTTGTTGTTTTCAATTATTGCTTCCTTAAAACTAGAGAACAACTTAATCCTTCTGAAGTTAGTTTCTTGCATGCATTTTGTCTATAATAACTTTCATCAGGTCAGGTCTATTGACTAGTAGCATGTTAAACAAATGTATTTTATTTTAATATTCTTAAATTCATTATTTGTAAATCGATCAAGACGATCAATGAATAAGTACGCTACATTCCAATGAAAAAGCTAGCTTAGTAGGAAAACTTATTTCTTTTGTTGTTTTGAATATTGCAATGTCACAGTAAGATTAACAATTTGTACATTATAAATAAACAAGACAAATTTAAATAAATAATAATTTTTGTGACCTGCGAAATTTAAATGATATTTGAAAAAAATTACATGCATACATACTGAACAATGAATTCATAATTACGAAAAAGAGTCCCAGAACTACCAGCTTGATAGCGGAACCAACCAGCATATTGTAGGACCCTGAAACAACAATCATTAGTGTCAGTGAAAGTGGATGGCGGAATGTGGAGGGAGAGTGTCATATCTAAGAGAGTATTGCAAGAGGCAAGAGAGAATGAATCTTCAACCATATAACACTTTCCTAACTTCAGTCTCGTCAACAATGACCAGCGAGTGATAATACTGAGAACTCTTGTGAATATTGTAGCATTACTACTGTTACCAACACAGTAATATTCCTTCATTAACTCCTCTTCCTCTTCCTCTTCCTCTTCGGCTTCCGTTGATGTTTGATGATAATCATTAATCATTTCTCTTTGATTATCATCCATAATCATATTATCTCTTGTCAATGGCCCCACCACATGCCTTTCTTCTCCTCTATCACCCCTCCTCTTCATCATCATTCTAACTCCAACAGTGCGAGGAAACATATAATTATAATCATAGTCAAAGTAATAGTTATAATGTTGCCTGAAATCATTCCCACACTCAATTGGACCCTCTAACAATCCAACTTTCCTTACAAATGGAAGTAAATATCTTAATACTACTGCTTTCTCTGCTAATGGCATTTCCACAACTTTCAATCCAACGCCACATACCAATACCCTCATTCTCACTTTATTGAATGACAACTTGTTTAGATCCAAATAATTGAACACCATTACTAATCGTGAGCTTGGCCCTTTCATACTTCCCCCAATGTTTATTCGCTTTGGTCTATCATGTCTTACCCATAAAGTGTGAAGATTGCCCAGGACAGTTGAAGAATAGATTTGATCCAAATTCACACAACCCTTAACATTCACCCATTCAATCTTAGGGGTATGAGAGAGATCTGGGAGTGCAGTGAGATGTTTTGAATGCCACATAATGATTTGTTTTAGACTTGGAAAATGCTGAAAAAACAAAGCATTGTTACATAAATTGCATAACTATAAGTATTTACAATTTAAAAATGGATCCCGCTCATACCAATTAATAAAAATGTGATATTATAAAGAAAATAAGTCAATGCATTTAGACGATGAATTGGATTTCCCACAAAAAGTACAACTACTATCCACCAGCAATTTAAAAAAAAAAAAGAGTAAAGCAAATATTTGCATTCCGAATTATTTGGTCAATGTTTGATGTGAAAAATGATACGTACCTGATTTCCATTCCAAAGCTGTCGGATATTGCTATTACACATGTCAAGCGAAATAAGATTCTCATAGCAAAAATGTAATGGCACATATGGAAATGGATATTCTTCCCAACTAAAAAACCTCAATTCTTCAGGAAGATAATCCAAATCGTCACATATTGAAGGAAAAATATATTAACTAAAAGGAGATTAGGCGTACCTGGACGAATCCATGTTCGGATCTGGGTCAAAGCTCCAATACTCCATACTTGTGCCCACACAATTATTAGACTACTAGAGCCTAATTGTGATTTGCACAGCAGATCACCAGAACCAGAAAGATGGTAGGAGAGAAGGGAATTGCCAGAAAGCTCAATGGCGGGGCAAATTGCAATTGAGGAGGCACACCCTATTTATAGTGGTTTAGGGAAGCCACTAATTAGGAAACGTGTGCACTCCTTCTTGCCCTCCAAGACAGGAATTAATTGTCTCTCAATTAATTCCCTAATTATGATGATTTGTTCCTCTTTTAACAAATCCATAATTATTGCTAAATATTCCCAAATCTGCATCTTATGCTGATTTTATTCTTATTTGATTAGGCTACTTATTTCCTAATCAAATAGTCCGGCCCATCAAGGGCGGACTTGGACCCAAAGTCCAACACATATAGTGAACTCAGAAGGCTTTCTCTTATCGGACTTGTGAACTTCAAGGAATATTAAATTATGCATCTTCCGAAAATTATTAGCCCTCCATGTAGTTCTCCTTATCTTGCTCAAGTCCAATGACAAGCATCGAATTGCCTCTATTCCCTAGTAATAGCAAATCAATGGAAACACAATTATGTATCATTGACTTAAAAAATGACCAAATATACAGTAGTGCAATCAAATGTATCTTATCTCTATTTAGAAACATATATAAATTAGTTACCTCCATGCATGAGTAGATATTTAAATAATATAACCATAAAAGCAAATAACCATTTAAAACACTAGGCATGATAAAACTTTTAATCAGAAAAGCATGAACTAACGACGAAAGAGATGCCCAGTTATAAGACATCAAACATTGATGTCATGTGATTTGACCACGTTATAGCCCTTGCTTTAATATTTGATTTGTTTTCAACTTTCAAATAATTTGCATTTCTAATAACATTAACTACTCTATTATTGCAAAAGCAATCACAGGCGTACGTAAGCATATGCACGCTTATACTACCCCAAATAGTAAGAGAAAAATCAATCTTGTGAATCATGTAATTTATCACTTGGTGAAAATTCTTTATAGACTAATATTACCTTTTAAAATAACACATATCACAATAGTCCTAGTTTATATTTTAAGTTTAGGTAGATGAATAAATTAAATTACACCCCAATGCAGCTTTAGAACATTCAAATCGAGAAAGATTTTCTTATAGGAATAATAAAATTACAGAAAATAAAACAAAGGAACTTCATGATATATGTGGACACTTACCGCCAAAGAAGAATAAATAACATGAAGACAAACAAATATCACTAGGAATTAATCTGACAATCAAGATGATAAAGAAAATAATAATAATAATAATAATAATAATAATAATAATAATAATAATAATAATAATAATAATAATAATAATAATAATAATAAACAGAATAAATCATCACCTTGTCACGGACGAAAAAATCATAAATGTCCTCGTGCCTCCAAAGTCGAACAGGAGTTTTAGGACTAGAGAATAACTGCCATCTGGCAATTTCAAGGCCGATTTTCATCACAAGATTGGGCATCTCAATAGGATCAGTATGATTATTAAATGAAATAAGAGATTTCTCTCTAAGAACACTAATTTCAATATCCACAGAAGAGCCATATATTTGTCTCATCACGTTCTCAGAAATACAATCTCCTTCCTTAATTAAGAATGCCAAGTCAAGAAACACATTCTGCTATTTATTATCAAGTCCATCAAAACTCAACTTCAGAACATCAACAATGTCCTCAGGTGGATCTTCATTTAGTTTTTCCAAAGCACTTTCCCACTCATTTTTTGGTCTTCCATAGAGAAAGCAACCCAACACCACTAAGGCTAATGGATTTCCCTGACAATATCTCACTACTGATTTTGATAACTCCATGTAACCTTCAAATGGCTCATGTTTCTTGAACGCTCTCAAACTAAAGAGATAAAAGGCATCATGGATATCCAAATTTGAAACATGATAGGTTGAAAATGTAGAAGCATTCTTTAGCACTTGCTGGTTTCTTGATGTTATAATGATCCTACTTCCTTTCCCAAACCAATCACAGACTTTAGAAAAATCTTCAGCAATTACTGAATTGTCCACATCATCAAGTCACTACTACAGAATTGAGATATAACCACCCCCAAAGACGTCCCAAATTGAAAATTGGGTGGTTAAAAAGGGAGGCGGTAGCATTTTCGTAATTATATATGTGTAGGGGAACCTTTAGGCGTCCCAAATTTGAATTTGGGACGTCTAAAGTGCTTCCTGGCGCGAAATATAAATTTCATAAATTTTTTTAGCGCCAGGAGCTGGGTTTAGGCGTGCCAAATAAATTTGGGACGCCTAAAGTCTTAGTTTAGGCGTCCCAAATGCCATTTGGGACGCCTAAAGGCGTCCCCTGCATGTCAGACACTTGTCTGACATGCGGTCTTCTCATCTATCTATCACACCCTCTCCTCACATCCTCTCAATAACTTTACTCTTCTTCCTCCTCTCCCCACCCACACCGTCGGCCCTCCTATGTATTTTTTTTCTTCAACTCCTCCCTCCTCCCTTGTTCAAGCTCTCTCCTCCACCATCGGCCCTAGCTTGTTGAACTCCTCCCTCCTCCCTTCTTCTTCTTCCTCTTTGTTTCTTCAACGGCTGCAACCGTGTCTGCTGCAACAGTGGGTTTTGCTCTCTCCTCCATTGTTGTGCGTGGGTTGAGCTCCAACGTCTTCTCCACAGTGGGTTTTGCTCCAACGTTTTCACCTCCTCCACAGTGGGTTTTGCTCTCTCCTCCATTGTTGTGCGTGGGTGGAGCTCCAACGTCTTCTCTACCTCTCAAACATAGTAGCTAGGGGGCGCCCTGATCAGGTTGGTTTATTTTCTTCATTTTTTTTTGTAACAGAATATGGTTTATTTTGTTTTTGAAAAATAAATTAAATGGTTGAGATTGTGCTTATTATACATTGCTTATATTGAGATAGTTGAGATTAGCCTGATGTGTTTGGTGTGGTTATATTGTTTAAATTGCATTTATTCAGGAATGGTTTATTTTCTTGTTTAAATATAAATTTACTTGTGTATAATAGAAACAAGTCTTCTTAGTTCTCACCCGTTCCATTGTGTTAAATATGAGTAAAGTTTAAAAGTTACTCCCCTGTTTCAATTTGCCTCTCGTTAATTATTGAGTAAACTTTGTTCTTATAAGATAAAATGTTATATTAAATAGGGATGTAGTTAGAAAGGTTTTAAATTTAAAGGTAGAGTTAATGAGATTTAAAGATTTCTTTGACTATTATGGATCATGTTAAAAGTGACTTATATGAACGATTAGAAGTAGAGTATTAAATTTTAAGACAAAGTTTTTGAACTTTTATTTATTTATTTGTTCAAGTGTAACAAAATGAAAGTGGCTCATAAAAGTTTCTTCCAATCATAAAAGTGTAAAATAAAATATGATTTATTTAAATTAAAGAAAATCTTGTATTAATTACACACAATTGTTTTGTTAATTCCAAATTCTTGAATTATGAAGAATAATTCAAGCCAAAACTTAAAAAGAAAACGATAACCCCAATATTCATTAAATGATTTTTATCTAAATATTTTCAATAAAACAATTTTATTTTTGGAAGAACTCAACTTAAAATTGTTTTGTTAATATGAAACTCGTTTTGTTTTTAATTCTTCCAAACCTCAAAAAAATTCTTTAATTTAATCTTATTGTATTTATTTTATTATACATTAATTTTATATACATATACATATTAAAAAAATAAGTTACATAGCATTGAAACCCTTTTAATAGGAGAGATGAGGCTAGGAGGGGGCAATAAAGTTATTAAGCCCATATTTTAAAATCCTAAATTGGGTTGATAACTTAATTAGGCAATCCCATCATATGTCCTTGAGAATTGTACTAAACGTGTGAATGTTATTGGTAATGCCTTAGGTGGTAACAAAATGGATCATAGTTGGATGAATGCTTTGAGAACTAGTGAAGAATATGAGAAAGGGGTGGACGAATTTATTGAATTCGCTAAAAAGAATGCTCCTGCAAGAAATGGGAAGTATTTTTGTCCTTGTGTTAATTGTTTGAATGAGAGTAGACGGGATGTTGATGTCATAAAGGATCACCTACTTTGTGATGGAATAAATCTGTGATACACAAGGTGGATATGGCATGGTGAGGAAGTAACTGATTGTCCGTCACACAAGAAGGAAGCTGTGGATGTCATAGATGAAGATAGAATGGAGAGAATGATTAACGATGTTGAGGCAGAATCCTTTGCGCAGTCGCAGGAGTATGATAGCCTGCGGAGTGATGCAGAGACACCATTGTACAGTGGTAGTAAGTACACGCGGCTGACAGGAACATTACATTTGGTTAACTTAAAGGCAACATGTGGGTGGACCGATAGTAGTTTCACATTGCTACTTGAACTATTGTGTGATATGTTTTTGGAGGATAATGTACTTCCAAATCGTATGTATGAGGCCAAGAAAATCCTGTCTACAATGGGTATGGAGTATAAGAAGATACATGCTTGCCCTAATGACTGCGTACTGTACAGAAATGAGTACGGAGGTCTTAGTGAGTGTCCTAAGTGTAAAACTACACGATACAAAGTGAAAAAAGATGGTGGTTGTGGTGATGTGACAAGTAAAAGGCAACCTTTAAAGGTTATGTGGTATCTTCCAATAATACCACGTTTTAAACGTTTGTTTGCGAGTGCAACAAAAGCGAAGAAGTTGAGATGGCACTCTGATGAGAGAATATCTGATGGGAAATATCTTCGGCACCCAGCTGACTCTCCACAATGGAAAAAAATAGATGAAATCTTCCCTCAATTTGGCAGCGAGCCGAGAAACCTACGGCTTGGCTTTGTACAGACGGCATCAATCCGTATAGAACTCTTACTAGCACACATAGTGTGTGGCCGGTTCTCCTTGTAATATACAACTTGTCTCCCTGGCTATGTATGAAATGTAAGTATATGATGCTATCTATGATGATTTCTGGACCAAAACAGTCAGGGAACGATATTGATGTCTATTTGGCGCCTTTGATTGAGGACTTGAAGAAGTTGTGGGAGGAAGGCGTAGATGTGTTTGATGCTTATAAGAAGGAGTCTTTCAAGCTACGTGCAATGATTTTCACAACGATAAAAAAAAACCTAACTTTTAGACGTCCCAAATTAAGAATTGGGAGGTCTAAAGTCCCCCAGGGTGGGACTTTAGGCGTCTCAAATTAAGAATTGGGAGGTCTAAAGTCCCACCCTGGGGGACTTTAGGCGTCCCAAATTTTAATTTGGGACGCCTAAAGTCAGACTTTGGGCGTCCCTATCATTTGGGACGTCTTTTGTTCCAACTTACTACGCCCCCAGTATCTACGTCCCCCCGTTTTGGGACGTTAAAGGTGCCAAATTTGGGAGGTTAAAGTCCCTTTTTGTAGTAGTGAGTATAAGAAGAATTTTTTTGCATTGAAGCCTACTTTTCACATAATTGGATTTTATGTCATAGATGTTGATGTCCTCATCTTTTAATATGTCTTTAAGGCAATTTTGCTGTATCTCATCGAAGCCAATTCTTGCTAATTGCTCACTGACCTTTACAATACAAGAGAAAGCATCAAACTCTACTCTCAACTCTTGAAATATAGCTTTAGCAAGAGTGGTCTTACCAGCACCACCCATACCCCAGATTCCCACAATTCGAGCCTCAGTTAGAAGTTTTTTAATGTTTTCAACATGACAAGAAATGCCAACCAATCCTTCAAGATGAGATGATGACTTATACTTCAACTTTCTCAGAATGTCTTTGACAATCTCTTCAACAAGTTTGAATTCAGGTCTAGCACAAATGTCAATCAAAAGAAAAAGGCATATTTAATATAGGTAGAAAAATAAAAAAGTAGAAACAAAAACAACATCAATAGTCTTGCAAGAATGGTAAAGATCAATTAAATAAATCCCTAAAACCAAAAACAAAGGGATCATTTTTGAAGCTACCTGATACTATCGGAACCCCATCCAACGAGACTTGTAGATCGGACTAATGCATTTCTCCACTTTTGCAATTTTTCTTGATTGTAAAGATCAATCAAGAAAAATTGCAAAAGCAGAGCATAATATAGGTAGAAAAATAAATATGTAGAAACAAAAACAGCATCAATAGTCTTGCAAGAATGGTAAAGATCAATTAAATAAATCCCTAAAACCAAGAACAAAGGGATCATTTTTGAAGCTACCTGATACTATCGGAATCCCATCCAACGAGACTTGTAGATTGGATTAATGCATTTCTCCACTTTTGCAATTTTTCTTGATTGTGTTTAAATCTTCGCTTCAATCCATCAAATCCTTTCCCAAAGCTCCCATTTTGTTTGCGTATGTTTGAAGGATCCACATTATAGAAAATAGGTATCACAACCCTTCCAAATTTTTTCTTGCATTCCAATATGTGAACAAGTTCATCCATACACCATGTTGAATAAGCATAATTCTCAGAGAAAATAATCACTGATATTTCTGATTCCTCTATCATTCTAAAAAGAACTGGTGAGATTTGTTCTCCTTTGCAGAGTTCATGATCCATAAAAGTGTGAATGCCTACCTTACAAAGTTCATTATAAAGATGACTTGCAAAATTGTTGCGGGTATCATCCCCTCTAAAGCTAAGGAACACATCATACTTGGTAGCAAGAGGAGAAACCATTTGACTTAAACTCACATCATCATTAGAACTACAAATAGAAATGAACCGTCAGAAAACATTTGGTTATAGGATCAAATCAAATAAGAAAATAAAGAGAGTGAGATTATTTAGAAGAAGCTAAACTACCTATCATCAACACCAACAGCAGTAGGTTGGTTACCATTAAGTGAATGAGAGATGAATTTGATAGCTTTGTAAATTGATACTCCCAATAGGAGCAATGAAGTTTGTTTGAGCATTATTAAAGCAATGATTGTGATAGCAATTTCTAGCTTCAACCTTCAGCAACCTGAAACTAAGGGTTAGATCTGCGCCGGTAAGGTAGCTAGGGATGAGACTCCAAACTAGAAGACACAAGAAATTAACAAATTTTTTTGCAAAACTTTTCCTATGAGAAGAAAACCCTGCAAATTCGGGGGGAAATGCTTTCAAAACAGTATATCATCAATGGGATGAAGTGAAAGAGAAAAATAAAAAAAAATTAATGGATAGTATTAACCTGGCGGATGTGGTGGGAAGCAAAAGAAATAGCTCCCGTGGTCTTAAAAATGTCAGCCTTGAGCTTTGTAGACTTCTCCTCTTCAAACAGGTTCTTCAGATATATCCACAAGAAAACCTTCTCTCTTCAAACACGCCATAAATCAATTTAAAATGGTGAGAAAAATCTTTAAATTATGCTCTCTCTTCTTTGAACTATATTAATTGTTATTTGCCATGTTCTCTAACCCGGACCGGCCCGGCCGAACCGGCTCGGAAACCGGTGACCCGGGCACTAAACCGGTCCGGTTCGGTGACCCGGTCCGGGTCAACTTTTTTATTTTATTTTTTTTAAATTTTTATTTTTTTAAAAACAATTTTTCCTTTAGAATTTCATACTATAAGCCTAAAATATTCTATTTCTCACCGGTTTGGTCCCGGTTTAGCTCCGGTTTGACTCCGGTCTGACCCACTGACCCTTGACCCAGTACCCCGACCAGTTCACTGACCGGTCCGGGTTTAATTACCTTGGTTATTTGAGACATTAGTAGAGAGAGAATTGATATGTAATTTCCCATATTTTTGTTTATCTCAATTTTTGTTATCTAAATAGAGCTTCCATATTAATTTGTTAGATAGAATTTTGTAAGAATATTTTTGGTGCGTCTGAAAATATTGAGTAGTGGAAAAGAAAGCATGCTTGAAGCTGAATAGAAATAGAGTCAGTCCTCTATTTTTAACAAAAGGACAGAGATTAAATTCAATTTGGTGGGAAATTAATGGATCCGGCTTTGGTCCTTTTCTTGATCTAAACCGTTGGATTAAGATCTCAACGGCTTAGATTTAATGTATTATAAAAATAATAATAATAATAATATTTTAATAACACATTCCTTTCTGTCTAGGAGCAAAGCCAGGTCCAAAATTAACGCATTCCTTTCTGTTTTTTCACCTTTTTCCTGAAAATACTAAAAAGTTAAAACAATAGAATTGCTAATTCAAATTCAACCACCGTTTATCTCCATATATTTTTTTTAAAAAAAATGAAAACTCTAGTACAAAGGAATAGATTTCAAGCCATAAAAGCTCAACAATTGAAAAGGTTATAGTAAATTCAATGAATATATATTATTAAAAGATGAAAAATCTTGTGAGATACTTTACTATGGGTACTATAAATCAGCCGTTTACTACATTAAATTTTTTTGAATAAAAGAAACGAAGAGTCTAGTCAATAGATCAAATCCACCCATATCTTTGAAGGTTTTGGGCCTTTGTTTTTCAGGAGTAAAGGTATAAAAAAATTCAAATGTTTGAGTATTATGAGATCTATGACAGTATGGTAGCTCAGTAAGGAGACTGAATATAATCAATAGCTAGCACAAGGAGAAGAAAACAGCAAATATTTTGCAGAAATTTTCTGTGAAAAATAAAGGGAAAACAAGTAAAAGAAGAAATAATTAATTACCTGGATCGAAAGAAATAGCTCTCATCACAAGCAAAGGTCTCAAAAATGGAAGCTTCAGAATTTGCTTTCTTTGCAAACAAGTTCTTCAGACTGCAAAGCTCGATGTGCCATGATTGATGAAGACGACGCGCAGGGCTTAGAAACTGCTTAAGAGAGATCTCACAGCACTGCAAAGAATCAAGCGGTGAATTTCTATCGAACATGCCACTAATAATAAAATAATAACGAAGCTTCCTGATATTTCCTTAACTTTTTAAATGAGTTCTAATAGTTTGTTTGGAATAGTGATTGGATTGGAGTTTTTAAAAATAGCCTTTTAATTATGATTTACAGTATATGAGGTAAGAATGTGAGAGGAGTGTTATTTCGATTTACTTGTATAAACACTTTTAAGATCCCCAATCGTGATCCCAAACATACTTATTTAATCTTTTCCTGAAACGCCACACATCAACTGCCTTAGAATAATCCAGGTAAAAAAAAAACTGTCTTGGAATAATAAAATAAAACTTCATATTCATAGTGTTTGGTGTTTAAACATTTTCTTATATTTAAATACATTATTGCTCACCTACCTTCGAATCAAAATATAAAATTAGGTGAAATATCATTCATTTGTCTAAAGCTCGTTTGGGTTAGTGGTAGCAGAAGTGACTTTTTTTTAATCTGATTTTTATAAAAGTCAGATAGGATAAAAGTCATGTTATAAATATGATTTGTGTTTAGATTAGCGGAGACAAAAGTAAATTTTTTTGAAAAAGCCAGACTTTTAAGCTTCTTCTCAAAAGTTGCTTTTAAGGAAAAAAAGCCTGGTTGTCAAGACATCAACCAAAATACCCCGGTTTTCAAAGAGCCAGAAGACACCATGATTTTTTTTTTTAAAAAAATACCATTTGAAAAAACATCTTTTTATTAGAATATTTCTTTTGCAGATCTAGATTAGGAAGGGAAAAAATGACTTTTATTCCCCATGACCTTTGGGATAAAAGCTAATTAACGTTATGTGATTTAAATTTGAATAAACTTTTATAAAAAAATCAGTTTGACAAAAAAAAAATATGAGAGGAGTTTTATTTTGACGACTTATATGAACATGCTTCTCAAACGCTCTTTAACTTTAACTTGACTTTCGAACCAAAAGCATTTAAATATAAAAGCTATCCTAAACATCATTCTTGAATCAATCGCATATAAATTTTTGTGTGAAAAGAAACTAAGCAAATATCCCACTCACTTATTTATCTTTAGTTTAAGTCTCTTATTCCTCTTTCGGGGAAGCTCGCGTGCCGTGTTGCAGTGCTCTGCTTCATCGTAAAAATAAACTAATTTGCATTGGTAGTTCCAAGTTTGTTGTTGCCCCACAGTGCGTGGGAACAGTGAAACCGTTCGTCCAAAAGAGTTACTATCCTTGTATATTACGCGTGTGTGTTTTTAGTTTTTGGAAAATACTTTTTATGATTAACGAGATAAATATGTGAGAGGAGTTTTGATCAGCTTACGAAAAAATGCTTCTGAAACCATGGTTTCTTAGTTACTAAAACACTAAACATCTACCAAAAGGGTTATTTTATTGTTAATGTTGGACTCTGTATGAGTTCTTGTAGTTTCCGCACCAACTATTTGATAAAAAGGAAAACAAGTACCAATTACCTGTGTATTTTTAATACGACTAAATTAAACAAACTCGTTATATTAAGATATTTATATTTATAATTATTTAAACTAATTTATCTAATATATAAACTAATATATGATATAATGATACATAACATATGTTATGATTAAGTAGTTTATTTAGCTCCCTTAATCTAAAAAAAACAATTAATTGGCTCTTGTAATAAGGATAGGAAGAAGTAATTTGCACAAACAAGAATAAATAAATTCATATTTTTTTGTCTTAAAAAAAGTCATATTTTTTGTTAGTTCTGTACTTATAATTTTTTCATTTTTTTTCCCTTTTATATTTCTGTTTTCAACCTTTCTTCTCTTAACTCTGTTTTCCCTACAAAATGGAAAATGGATCGAAAGCCCAACGGAAAAGATAACATGTGGGCTAAAATAAAAAGGATGGATTTTCCTATAGTTGATTAAAAATAAAATTTTTTAACCATAATAAGAAATTAAGAATTAACGAAATAAAAAAGTAAATGACATGAATATTTTCTTTTTTTAACAATAAAGTAGGATGCATATAGGTCTCAAATTATAAAGAGTACGAAAATTTCCATCCTTCATACATAATACTTCTCCGGCCCTTAATATAAGACATAATGGATGTTCTAAGAGAAATTAAATAAGCTAAATAAGTTAATTAACCAGAGTATATATCGTGTATCATTTGATTATATATCATTTTATAAGTCCGACAAATTAATTTAGTATAAAAAAAGATAAATATTAATACTTTAAAGAAATTTATTTATCTTCCTTAATCTCTCCAAAAAAAAATCAATTATGTCTTATATTAAGGACAGAATGATTATTACTAATGACCTAGTAACAAATGAGTATTTTGAAAGTTTTCTTATCAGTGAAAAAGCGCAAATTTAATCCCACTTGTAGCTTCAAACTTTCCTAGCTCTTTAATTAAAATAAATAAACGGGATATTTTATGCATATAACCTTGTGATGAAAATGGATTATATATTTTTAAAATTCCTTACCCTTCTCTATCATCATTTGTGACTTTGGGTTCGACTCTCAAGTCTCCCCAAGTCAAGTCATGACGAATTTCACGGTAAAAAAAAAAAAGGGGTCATGACGAATTTGGATCCTCTACTTTTTTTCCACTACTACAAAAAAGTAGTGTAATGGCGCTTATTTATAAAATACTTTGGCGTTTAAGAAACGCCAAAGCTTTTGACGCCATTAAAAATTCCTGTGGCGCTTTTCAATTTACAGAAACGCCATACGTTACTTTATTAAATTAAATAACTATATTAATTATATATAGCGTTTCGGAAGGAAAGTGCCAAAGGAGGGGTACCCCTCCTTTGGCGTTTGAAGGAAAAACGCCAAAGGAGGGGTTCCCCCTCCTTTGGCGTTTTCAGAGAAAACGCCATAGTAGGTTTAATTTTTTTTTAATAATTTTTCAAAAAAATTTTTTTCCTGTGCAGTGTAATACCTGATGACCATATATAATAGTAAGCAAATGACCATATATTTCGTCTAATAGACAAATATTACAATACAAAACGATGATGGTCATTTGTTCAAATAACTACAATGAATAATTATAATGTTTAACAGCTACAAAATATATTGTATTAACAATGATTATATAGTGTACAACTAATTTTATAAATGATTAAACAAAATAAGAATAGGCAAGAAAGAAGCTACATGCTTAAACTAACTAATTGCTTGACCATATATTCACACCATTCTTCAATGATTTCATCCATTTGATGGTCAGACAGCTCAGCACAACGTGCATCTTCATAATACTACATAAACAATCATGTATACAAAGAATGAAAATCACTAAATTTAGACACTTTGTCAATTAAAATTAAAACTCAATATCAATTGCAACTAAAGGGAACTTACTTTCACAGGAATTACAAGGTGGCGATGAGTAACTACATCTTTCATAAATTTCATAACATAATAACTACAATCATTATCATTCGGCTGGAATGGACACTGCAACAATACAATGAAATAGTTATGTCAATTTTTGAATAATTTTTTTTTACTAACAAGAATGGAGTAAATTCATATATAAGTACCATAATCTTCCTCCACGCATAGCTATTGGCTGGGTCATTGCGTCTAGAGTAGGTCAATCCAGCTTTTCCTCTATATGCGGTTAATGCACTAATAAAACAAAGAAGTTCCTGATTAATGTTGGTTATTCAATAATCACACACGAAAAGATTTACACATACACCCATACACAAGAAAGAGCTTGTTAGGGGTTGCTCTAAGCATAAAGCAGTCTCTAAGTTCGTTATTAGTGACGCCGGCCAGCCACAAATTATGATGTGACATGTGTGTGACATCAGAATGTGATTGTTTGACCTTTATAACAAAGTTAGTTGTAGTTAAAAATTAGTCATCTAAATTATATGCATATGAAATGATTATAAGTTCTTACCAATTGTTGCTCCAACTTTGCATACGATAGTGGTCCTTTAATTTTAAGTACCGGTATGCCATGTTGCTTGCGCTTTCACGATTTCTATCACTTCGTTCCTTTTTAAATACAAATAATTTCAATAAATATTAATTTCAATTACATTGCAAGTAGTCTGTAAGGGCTAATATTGTATTACCAGAAACTCCGCGGTAGTATGTGTACTCAAAAACTCATCCCACAGCTCTTGTGTAATTATTCCATCGTACAACTGTGGTGGCGTATGAATGATATTGCCATCTGTGTCCCGCGAGTAGAATTTGATAAGATTGGAACGAAAACATCTCAAAAGTTTGCCACATTTTGCGAGAACGAATTTGTCTTTGTCGTCATCGATAATGAAGATAGACTGTAACAAAAAAACCACACATGCTTTGTTAGATTGTAATTCATGCAACAAAACAACCAGAATAATAAAGTAAATAATGTTTACCTTAACTGAACTCAGAAGCATAGCAAAATAGTCCTTCTTTGCCCGTCTCCAATCTGAAATTGTAATGGGGACTCTTTCTTTGACAATAGTCCCAATATAATTAATAAAGTTGCTAGCATTTTCACCAACTGGGTTTCCCTTGTCATTCCACTCAAGCTCTAACATAATGCCCTTGCTCCTTAGTTTGATCAGTTTATGCATCACAGTCCTACCTCGGACTACAGCGGCTTCAAAGGCTGCTTGCTCAATGTGAGGATCAACTGCATCTTCATTGTGGGCTTCAAAGTCTGCTTGATCATTGTGTGGATCCATTTTCCTATAAGTTAAATAAACAAGACAAAAATATCAGTGCATATTGACAATCATAGTAATAAAAGTAAATTAAGTTGGAATATATGAATACATGTAATAAAACATACATACTGAAAAATCAAGACACTCATTATCATCTTTTTCTCTTTCTTGTTCGATTTAAAAACCATGTCCCCTCATTATGATCATGTCTCATATATAAATGTTCGTCTTCATCTTCTTCTTCATTTCTATCAATATATCTTGACCACAACATCTCAAAGGAAAGAGTATCCTTAGGAATATTCAAATATTCATTACTTGTAGTACCAACTTGTTCTTGATGATTCTTGTTTGATGGAACTACAATGGACCAATTCTTCTTAGCAGGATCGGGAACGAAAAACACTTGTTCTGCTTGTGATGCTAAAATGAAAGGATCATCTTTATACCAAACTTTAGAAAGGTCTACTTGAACAAACCCTAACTCATCTGTCTGCAATCCACTGTTGTTGTTAACCCACTTACACCTGAAGACAAGGACCCTCAACACAATATAATCTAACTCCCAGATTTGTTCAATTACACCAAAGTATGACATTGGTGCGTAGATAGGGTGCATGAGCAACAAGTGTTACCCCACTATTTTGCATCGTGCTCCTTGTATCATGTTCTTGTGTGTAGAAGGTGTAACCGTTGATTGCATAACCATTATAAGATAATACACTTAAGCTCGGTCCATTCGATAGCCATCTCAAGTTTTCAGAAATTAGATCAGGATTCCTCTCCACCTCATCTTTAATGCGCCTTTTTAACCAACTTGGAAAATGTTTGTTGTGTTCCTTTGTTATAAAATTTTCATTCCTGTCACCATGTGCCAATCGAAGTGCGGCCTTGTGTTCGTCAACAAATGGTTCAACCTCATCAGTGTTATGAAGCACATACAAGTGAGCTTGTTCCCATTCAGTCACCGATATCCTTATTACATCCTTCCCACTTGTTCCTTTCCCTGATCTTCGCCCATCATGATGAGACTTGGGGATACCTTTGGGGTCAACATTTGATAGGAAGTCAGCACAGAAGTCACTTGCTTCTTCAACCATATACCGCTCAGCTATACAACCCTCTGGTCGATATCTGTTTTTCACATACCCCTTTAAAATTTTCATAAATCGCTCATTCGGGTACATTCATCTCAAGTACACTGGACCGCACAATTGAACCTCTTTTACAAGTGTACAGTTAGATGGACCATAATGTCAAAAAATGAAGGTGGAAAATACATTTCAAGTTCACACAAAGTACAAACAATCAGCCTTTGCAAATCTAGTAACTTCGTTGAATCAACCACTTTACTGCAAATCAACTTGAAGAACATGCAAAGTTTAGTAATGGTGTTCCTTACTTTTTTGGGTAAGATTGACCGTATACCAATCGGTATGAAATTTTGCATGAGCACATGACAATCATGAGATTTAAGGTTCTTTAGCTTCAACTCTTTCACTGATACAAGGTTCTTTATATTTGAAGAATACCCCTCTGAAACTTTAATTCCTTCCAGAAATTCACAAAATAATTTTTTCTCTTTCCTCGATAGAGTGTAAGCCGCTGGAAGTAGATAAGTACGGTACCCTTGCTCAACTGGTGTCAACTCTTCTCTTATTCCCAAATTAACCAAATCCAACCTCGCATTTACACTGTCCTTGCTTTTTCCTCGTATACTGAGCAATGTGCCAATGAGACTATCACATATATTTTTTTCTATGTGCATCACATCAAGAAAATGTCTCACATACAAGGACTTCCAATATGGAAGTTCAAAGAAAATAGAATTCTTTTTCCAACCGGTTGTCCCAAATTGTTTTGCAAAAGGCTTGCCAAAATCATTATCCATGTGCTTAACCTTCTCAAAAACCTGAGCACCTGTCAACATCTTCGGTGGGCTACCTTCTTCTGACTCACCATTGAAAGCCTTTTTCCACTTCCTCCAATAATGATGTGTTGGTGGTAAGAATCTTCGATGTCCCATGTATACATTTTTCTTACAATGATCTAGTCGCATTGAATGAGTGTCATCTTCACATATAGGGCACGCACAATATCCTTTAACGCTATATTCGGACAAATTACCATAAGCAGGGAAATCATTAATTGTGCCAAACAACATGGCTTTCAAATTGAAACTTTCTTCCCTGTACCCATCATACACATTGACGCCTTCTTCCCATAATAGCTTCAAGTCATCAATTAAAGGAGCCAAGTATACATCTATATCATTTCCAGGTTGCCTTGGCCCAGAAATTAACATAGACAACATCATATACTTGCGTTTCATGATCAAGTGTGGAGGAAGGTTATAAATCATCAATATCACTGGCCATGTACTGTGTGTGCTACTCTGAACCCCGTGGGGATTGATTCCATCAGTTGAAAGTGCAAGGCGTAGGTTCCTTTCTTCATTCGCGAAGTCAGGATGGTCATGATCAATTTTTTTCCATTGAGGGGCATCCGCAGGGTGCCTAAGGTTCGTGTCTTCAATCCTTTCATCTGCATGCCACGTCAACAACTTAGAAATCTCCTCATTACTGTATACGCTGCTTAACGAACCCGGCAAGACAAAAGATCACCTTCAAGCCAGGAAAGATTTACGCGACATCGGAGTTCGTGAAGACGCTTGGCCAGATGAGAATGACAGATTTACACCGGCAAAGTTTACCCTCACAAAACCGAACAAGGATGTGTTCCTCGCGACGTTGAAGAAAATAAAAGTTCCTGATGGGTATTCAAGCAACATTTCTCGATGTGTCAACTTGCAGGCTCGAAAGGTTGCTGGCCTGAAGAGTCACGACTCACATGTTCTTATGCAGCAGTTACTCCCTCTGGCTATAAAGAATACACTTCCTCCCGATGTTTCCATCTTTTTGGTGGAACTTTGTTCTTTCTTTCGGAAGTTGTGTTCTAAGGTTTTGATCGTTGAGGAGCTCGATCAGCTGCAGTCGAAAATCATTCTTACGCTTTGTCACTTGGAGATGATCTTTCCTCCGTCCTTTTTTACTGTGATGGTTCACCTCACAGTCCACCTCGTTCATGAAACAAAGCTCGCTGGACCAGTACAATATCACTGGATGTATCCGATTGAGAGGTACTCATTTTAAATATGTGCTTTCATTTATTGTCCGTATTTAATGTTTGCTCGTCGTCCTTTTCATCATTTTATATCAATTTTCTCTTATGTACTTCGTAGGTTCCTTGGGAAATTAAAATCTTATGTGAGGAATAAGGCGTGGCCAGAAGGTTCTATAGCTGAAGGCTATATAGGGGATGAGGTGCTATATTTTTGCTCAAGGTACTTTGATGATCTTGAGACGGCTTTCAACCGCCCGCCTCGTGTTGACGATTGTCCTGAACCTGCGCCGACATCAGGAGAATTTATCCCTCGTGTTGGTAAACCAGTTGGAGCAACTGAGAACTTCAAACTAACGGCAACTGAGAAGTTCCAAGCACATAGACATGTCTTGATTAATTGCAGTCAAGTTGAGCCTTTCATACGGTAAGAATTGTACACTCACATGTATGTTATTCGATCTATATCTTTCGTAACATTTCTCACTTTCATTTCACTAACGCCTTTCCATTATTAATTGCAGGAAATTCAGAAGTCATGTCAAGCGTCAGCTCAGGATCCGTACACAGACATCCTCGGAAGTTGATAGGAGGGTCCACAAAGAATTCCCGGGCTGGTTTGCTCGCAGAATACTAAATGACCACAACCCGCACTCACCGGATTTCAGAGCTCTCGCAATCGGCCCTCTTGATCATGCAAAACGGTTTACAGCATACAATGTCAATGGTTTTAAGTTTTGCACGGTTTCACGGGATCAGGGATTGCAAACACAGAATTCAGGTGTTTATGGCACATTTGGGACAAGGAGTTATGCGAGCAGCAGTGACGCCAACATGCAGTTCGGAGGCGTCCCTTACTATGGCAAGCTTCTTGATGTGGTCGAGCTTAATTATCAAGGCCGTTTCACCGTGACACTGTTCAAGTGTTTGTGGGCAAATACCACGACTTCTCGGGGACTAACAACTGACGACCTAGGGATCACATCAGTCAATTTCTCACGCCCGATTCATACTGGTATTTCTCAAGATGATGAGCCGTATATTCTAGCTTCAGAGGCACATCAGGTTTATTATGTCGAGGACGAGCGGCATAGGGATTGGCACATGGTCGTTCATTTAAAGCCAAGAGACCTTTACGACATGGGTGAAGGCGATAACATCGCCTACGAGAGTGAGCCATTTCAGCCAGCTGATTTTGAAAACTACTTCCCTGAAGGCGATGACAATTTACCTCTACTGCGGTGAGTTTTTTTAAGTCCACGTCATTTCAATTAAATTTTTTAAATTTAATAATAAATCAATAACAATAATTTTTCTACAAAATTTCTGTAGGGATGGCGACGATGAGTGATCAAATTCAATTGAAAAAAATTTGTCTTTAAAAAAAATGCAAAAAATTTGTGTTAAAATCAAATGTAAAAAAAATTAAAATAATATTTGTAGAATTCAAGTGTAAAAAATTTTTCTTTACAAAAAATGCAAAAAATTTGTGTTAAAATAAAATGTAAAAAAAATTTTTTTAAAAAAAATTAATATAATATTTGTAGCGGTTATTAAACCGCTACAAAAAAATAAATAACCGCTACTAAATAATAACCGCTACATCAACCGCTACAAATAATTAAATCGCTACAAAAATATAAATAACCGCTACTAATTAGTAACCGCTACATTAACCGCTACAAATAATACGTAAATCCCTATAAATACCCTTATCACAACTCATTTCAAACACTCCCCAATTTCTTTTCACCTTACCCTTCTTTCATTTCCTCTCATTTACAACTTCTTTCGTATGAGTAGAGGAGCTGAATAATACGATCAAATATGGTAACAAGATTTTCAATTTCTTTTAGAATACTTCTTTCCTTTCTATAAAATTTATTCTAAACATCTTTTTTTCTAGATATATCTTAACTCTATCTCATTTTCATCTATTTTTCATATACAATTACATTATATTATAAAACATAATAATTCCTTATTACCTAACTATCGTTAATAATATTATTAATATAATTTTATACTAATCACATTCAATTACATTTTTTCTTTTTAATTTATTAATAAGTTAAACTATTAAATAATAAACTAATTGAAATAGATAAAATAATAACAAATTAAACCATTTAATATAATATTGAAAAAAAATAAAAAAATCAACGTATATTTTTAAAAAAAATTTTAAATATTTGTAGCGGTTATTAAACCGCTACTAAATAACGCGCCTTTTTAAAGGTAAATTTAAATTTTTTGGCGGCAAATTTGAATTTCATGAAATTAGTAGCGGTTTTAAGAACCGCTACTAATTTCATGAAATTCAAATTTGGTAGCGGTTTTTTAACCGCTACAAAAAAAAAAGTCATTTTTTACAAATTTTCATTTTTATATAATTGTAGCGGTTTTTTAACCGCTACAAAAAAAAAATTCTTTTTAAAGCTGTAAATAAAATTTTTTATATTTGTAGCGGTTATATAACCGCTACAAATATCTCTGGGTGTTGTAGCGGTTACTATTAACTGCTACAAAGTTTGTAGCGGTTATTTTTGATTGAGTAGCGGTTTTATAGAACCGCTACAAAACCTCTTGCAACGTACGATTTAGTAGCGGTTTTTCTAACCGCTACGAATACCTATTTTTAACCGCTACTAAATCACGTTTTTTTTGTAGTGGTTCCTGTGTATTCTTAATCCTAATAAATTAAATAAACTAGTTATATTAAGGTATTTATATTTATAATTTTTTAAACTAATTTATATGATATATAAATTAATGTATGATATAATGATACGTAATATATAGAGGTGGTAATACGGGCCAAACCCGCGGGCCCACGTATGGGACAAGGTTAGGGTCGAGAGCTTTTTGGCTCGAAAAAATGCGAGTCGCACAGGCCTGCACCGCTCAACCCACGGGTTGATGTGGGCTGGCCCACATTTTTTTTTACATGGATGCCTTGCTTCTTGGATTATTGGTTGTTGGTTTGTTGCCTATTGGGTTTGAGCTTTGATAGTTGGGGGTTGGGTTTGGATGGTGTTTTTTTTTTGGGTTGAGAATGATCCATGACAGTTTTTTTTTCCATGGCAGTTTTTTTTTTTTTGCTTGTTAGGTTAGGTTAGGTTTTGACAGTTTTTTTTGTTCGTATGTGTATTGTGGACAATTGGACGATTGGGTTCTATTGGTTTTTTTTCGGCCCACTAGGTTCTGACTTCAGGAAAACAAAAAATATTATTTATCTTGTAAATGCCTTTAACTATCTTATGAATTGGACAATTGTAAATGCCTTACTTGTCTTACAAATTCTCTTATTTGTCTTACAAATGCATTTAATTGTAAGTACTTCAGGTTTTGACAATTGGACAATTTACGTGTTCGTTTGGGATAGCTTATTTTTTTCTTATAAGTACTTATAAATCGTGATTTACGGTATACGGGGTAATTATGTGAAATGAGTTTTATCTCGACTTACATAATAAGCATTTCTTTCAAAAAAAACGCTATTCCAAACATAGTAAATGCCTTTACTTGTCTTATGAATTCTCTTATTTGTCTTACAAATGCCCTCACTTGTTTTTGGAATTCTCTTATTTATCTTGTGAATCACCAAAATATTTTTAACTCCCTAGGTTCTTTTGAATCCCTTTATTTGTTTTGTAAATATCTTTATTTATCTTGTGAACGCCATTATTTGCCATGTGAATTCCCTTATTTGTCTTATGAATGGCCAATATGTTCTCGTTAACTGCATGGCTTCTTTTAGATCTCTTTATTTATTTTGTAAATGCTTTTATTTGTCTTATAAACAAAGGCATAGAGATTATAATGTTGTTTTAGTTTGAATTGCGTAACAAATTATTATTGATAAAAACACATGATCCTAATTACTTTTTGTTCTTTTCAATTACACAAAAATTAAAAATAAAAAAACAATTAAAATTTGTTTTTAAGAACACGTTGCTTTTTTCAAAACGCTTATAAAAAAACTAAATATCAAACAAATTTTTTATTTTTTTAAAAAATATTGTTTGGAGAATAAAGAAACAACCAACGCCATAGTTTTTGAATATTATATACACAACTTACATACAGTGTATGTGTAGTATATATAGTTTTCGGATATCATGTGTTTATAAATTTCATTAGATCGTGGAGTGAAAGTAGATAACTATAAGGTGGTAGCAGAATTTCACTACTAAGATTTGTCTATATTTAACAATTATTTTTATTTATATTTAACGATTTTCCACCGTTAAATGTCCAAACCTCTGAGAAATGTTTTACGGTTATTTAGTAACAATCGTAAAATATGCTCAGAATATTTTACAGTTCTTTAGTAACAACCAAAAAATATTCTAAGAACATTTTAGGTTCTTTGTTAATAACCATTGGGTAAATGTGTTTTTTTGAAAAAAAAAAACTTATATATTTGCATTATATGAATATAAATATCAATTTACCTAAAGAAATGCAAAAACCAATAATTGTGCAACTAACAAACTAGTATTGATTATTATTAAAAAAATTACAATTATGAATTGCATTGAATATCCAAACAAAGTACTTCAGCCCACAAGCCTTTAGCTCCACAAACTAGTTTCCAGGCAAGTTTTGCGCCACAAGCTTTATTAAGAGACCACATGCTTTTAAAGCCGATGCCCCATAGAGTTAGGGACAAATAAGAGTGTCCCATCCAATAGGATGGTAGCCATGATTTCGCTGATGGTTACCCCAAATAAAATTCCTTTGTAACTTTTCAATTTCATGGCAAATGGAGATGGGCACTTTAGAGACTAGCATAGGATAAACAGGTATAAAGCTTATGATAGATTTGGCCAAAGTTATTCTGCCAGCCAGTGAAAGTGTATTCTCCTTCCAAGAAGCTAGTTTAGCTTTGACTCTTTGGATGATATAAAAATATTCAATAGTTGGTTTTCTTCCACGAGAAATAGGAACACCAAGGTATCTTCCTATTTCTGTAGAGATGGATATGCCAATGTTGTCGCTGATTCTTTTCTAGAGTGGTGGAGGAACTTTTGGTGAAAAGAATAAGGATAATTTGCTTTTGTTTATACTTTCACCTGATGAGAGGCAGAATCTATTAATGCAAGACTTTATTGCGGTTGCTTGTTGCTTAGTTGCTACTCCGAAAAGTAACAAATTGTCCGCAAACATGAGGTAGGAGATGGCAGGCCCATTTCTGGCTGTCTTAATTGGTTTCCATGTTCCATCATTCACCATGTCACAAATAAGATGAGATAGTTTATCCATACACATGACAAACAGTAGAAGGGAGATCTGGTCTCCTTGTCGCAACCCTCTCTTGGGAGAGAAAAAATTGCTTAAACTTCCACAATACATTGTAAGAAACCAAAGAGATACAACTCATGATTAAATTTCTGAAATTATAATCAAAGCCCACATCGGTAAGTACTTGCTGGAGAAAATCCCATCGGATTCGATCAAAGGCCTTTTCTAAATCAATCTTGAAAGCCATCAAACCTGTTTTGCCTCTTGTCTTCTTCATAGTATGAAGTACTTCTTGTCCAACAATAATGTTGTCATGGAAGGTTCGACCTTTAATAAAACTAGCTTGGTAGGGTGAAATCAAGTCATCCATTACATAGCGTAGTCTGCTGGCTATTATCGTTGTGATACATTTGTAATGCACAGTTAAAGAAATTGGTCGAAAATGGCCCACCATTTCTGGATGATCTCTTTTTGGAATGAGAGAGATGAGCATTTTGTTTGAATCTGTTGGGATAGTACAAGATTCAAAGGCATTTTTTACAAAATTGCTCAGAGTTTCACCAACAATATTCCAGTTCTTCTGAAAAGATAAAGGGGGAAACCCGTCAATTCCCAGTGCTTTGTATGGCCCTATTGAGAAGATAGCATTTTTTCTTTCTTTTGTAGAACGAACACATCCCATATTAGATAACAAGGGACTATTTAATGTTGGAAAGTTTGACTCGGTGTGAAGGGGTCTCTGTTGGCATTCGTCAGCCTTATATAGCTTCTGGAAGTGATCTAACACAAGAGTTTTTAGTAGAGATTCTTCTTCAACCAAATTTCTGTTATGATCTTTAAGTGCCAAAACTCTATTTTTCCTTCTTCGCATTTGCGTTTTTAGGTGGTAGTAACGTGTATTCCTTTCACCCATTGTGATCCAAATAGACCGAGATTTTTGGAACCATATTAATTCTTCTAGTTTTAAAAGTTCATCAAAATCGTCTTGAAGAGTCTTTTCCAGATTGCATAGAAATCTTGAATAAGGATAATTCGGGAAGCTTTGAATTCCTTTCAAACAAGCAAGCAATTCCCTTTTCCTTTTCTCAATAAAACCAAAGACATTCTTGTTCCAGTCAATAATAGATTTGCTAACAGAGTCTAAACAATAGGTTATTTCTTCATTGATAGGCCAATTATTCGTCAAGAAATCTTTTCATGTTCAAGCCACATTGCCCCGAAACGAAAAGGCTTTGCATTGTTTTGCACATTAGATAAAATTAATCTGTAATAACATGGGGCTATGATTAGAGAAAGGAGTTATGGGGAGTACCTTTAAAGCGAAATCCGGTAGGTGGAGCATAAGTTGAGTATTTGCAAGTGCCCTATCTAGCCATTTATAGTGTCAAGAATGACCCCTCAGTTTGGGTCCCCTCCAAGTAAACTTGGGACCTTGATAACTGATGTTCGTCAAGCCGTACTCTGATATTCTATCACAGAACCTGTTGATTCTTGTCATAGGAATTATCAAACCACCAACTCTTTCTTCTGGGTTCAAAATGTCATTAAATTCCCTACAAACAATCCATGGGCTCCAAATGGCAGAGGAGAGTAACTTTAGCTTCATCCATAGAACTTGGCAAAGATTTGAGTAAGGAATAGCATAAACAGCTGTTAAAAGGAACTTGAGAAGGCCTCAAAATTGCGCAATCAAAGTGGAAATATTGTTTGTCTTCTAGTATTCTAACTTGAATATCTAAGCTTTTCCAAGTAGCAACTAGTCCACTGGAACAACCCAAACTAGGAATGATCTTGATAGCATCGAAACCCAAGGTACGATGGGGCCAAAATCTAGATTCTGTATCGCACTATGTTTCGGCTAGGATAATCATTAAAGGTTTTGAGTTTTTGCATAAAGCTCGAAAATTTCAAAGGAGACCTTTTCCACATGCTCCCCTTGAATTCCATTAAATGGCACAATCCATAAAATATAAATAAATAAGTTATATTTTAGGCTGGAAACCCAATCAAGTTTCACATGGGTATTGTGTTTCTAGGACCATAGAGTCCAATCCATTCTTTTCTTGTGTAGATGCTTGTGGCGACGAGTTATTTTCAGATGGCCTAGCATTGAAGGGAGCGTTTGGTGGTTGGCCCACCTTATTTGAGGCATTTTAGCCTTCTTCCTTATTAACTCTTGTAATCTGCATGTTGTCATCCCCCGCTTTCACGTCATCAATCTCATTTTCATTGCTCTCTCCTAGGGTCAACATCAAGATTCCACCGTTGTTCCTCTCTTGTTGAATCATTTCCCTCGTTCTTTTCTCTCTCTTCCGGCGCAATTGCTGAGAGGCAAGATTTTTGTCTATATCCATTAATGTCAATTCCTGTGATTTCTCCACCACGTTCTTTTGGTTGGTGGACCCTTTCGTTTTTCCTTTTGATGGCTGTACATTGTGAGTGCTTAGCATGAGGGGTTGTTGCAGAGGTACGGAAGGAAAGGATAGTGCAACCATTACTTGAGTGCTATATGCAGCATTTTGGACTTCATCCGATTCTGCCACCTTAGCAAGGACACCAAATCTGGACCCGCGATTCCCTTGGCGAGATGACTCACCCTTGTTATCCTACAATTTTCTTTGCCAGCGAGGTTTTTGAACTATTTTCCATTGATTATACCCAGAATCTGATAGAACCACATTCCTCTGTTCTTTTGTAGGTTGATGAGCTGTATCTTGAGGAGCATTTGAGTTATTTGTTTCTGGTTTATTCGTCCTTTTCATTTTTGGTAAAATTAATCTTTTGGTTCTTATAGTTTTGATTTAGTTGTAATTCAGCCCTTAAACTTTGACTTGATACAACTCAGTCCATACAGTTTTAACTATGTAAAAATTTAGTCCCTAATCTTCATGAAATAAATAATTTTATCATCTAAAATGTAGGAACTAAAGTTTTAAATGATTAAATTATAGGGACTTAGTTGTATAGAGTCAAAGTTTATGAAGTTAGTTACAATCGAGTCAAATTTGTATAGAGTCAAAGTTCATGAAGTTAGTTGCAATCGAGTCAAATCTATATGGACTGAGTTACACCAACTTTAAGTTTTGGGATTGAATTACAACCATATCTAAATTATGTGGACAAAGTGATTAATTTTTCCTTTTTTTTTTCTGGTTTCTTTTCTTGTTCCTACTTTACACAGAGAACTATTGATGTATACAAAGTGAAAAGGTGTATATTTGGGTAATATTCTATGCCTTGCTTAGTTTCAATATGAGTAGGAAATCTTACATACTTTTCTATATGTCAAATACTTACACATGTATCAGAGTCATTTCTGAGCTAAAAAGCTGAGGGGGGATTTTTCCTGAAAGCTTGTTCTTTCCTAGATGACTGTAGTAAATAGAAATGTATGAATAAAATAGGCATCAACTCATGAAAGCTATTCATTGTTGGGGGGAAAATGGTAAATATTTTGCAGAAGAGAGAGTTGAAGTACAAGTGCTTTGCATTGAGTAGCTTATCAAGACCAGGCATACTTCCACTTGATACTGGGATTGATCCTTTAATACCATTTTCAGTTAAATCCAGCCAAGTAAGTTTTGACATATTACCAACTGAAGGCGGAATTTTCCCTGAAAATCTGTTTTTATTCAAAGATCTGAAATAATAAAAAGGAAAATAGTTGATTTAGAGTGTCAACCAAGAAACTAGTCCACCAACAAAATATATAGACTGCAACAATGGAATATGAACAGATGCTAAAATATAAAGCTTTTTCATATTTCTTACAAGTTGACAAGCTGCTGTTGGGATCCTATATTATCTGGAATAGGACCAGTGAAACTACAATCAACAAGAAACCTGAAAATAAGAAATAAGTTTCATTTGTTGAGAATCATTTTATATGAACTAATTTGAGATTAGGGTTTTGCTCTTAATAACAATCAATCAATACACTCTTACAAATTGGAAAGTTTCTTCAAGTTTCCAAATTCTGGTGGAAGTGAACCAATTAAGCCCTTGTTGTAAGAGAGATCCCTACACAAGGACAAAAATCAGGAAGAATTTGTGACAACAGTTTATAGAAAGCAATTTCTAACAACAATCATATAAAATTTAAAAGTATATATGAATAAAACTGAGATTCAATATTTAGTCATATTTGAAGATAGTAGCCGAACACAATTCCTTCCAAAAACAAAAACAAAAAATGTTCCTCCTTGCGTTACGTTTCATATAAGAACCTCAAAGCGAGTATTCCTCCAATTCTTATTATAAGAGCTAGACAAGATGTTTATTATGGTCCTGAATATAAACCCACCCACAATCCACTTTCTTTTCAAAATTATTACTTTTATCCCAAAGTATCCTTATTGATTGCCATATTAAAGGGGTTTTCATTAAGAAATAATTCTAATGCACATGATTTAAAGGATATTTTAGGAAAATCAATACTCATTCATTATAAATAACTAACTTAATTAATTTTCTTAATATCAACAAATTTGCTGCACAACCCAGTGACAGAAAGTTGACACAAACTAGGAAGATTTGTTGGTCATAACAAATTTGATGATTGCCTGTAGGCTTAGAAGCATGAATACCAAATACAACAAAGTACAAACACAATGACTTAGCACAATCTTTGTTGAAATGCAATATGAAGTTTTATGTCATGTCTAATACAAGAGATAGATAAATATCAAACATAAAAAGAAAAATACTAAAAGCAAATCTTCACCTACAATGTTTCCAATTCAGATAGTAAACCAATATATTCTGATATCTGGCCTGTCAAACCTGTGCTTGATAATTTTCTGAAATGTTAAGAAGTTGTAGACGTTCACGGCAACCGGATGAACAGACGAACAACTTGTAAGGAATGGAACGGATGATCTGAGTCGCGTCCGAGGACACTGTCCTATAGAGTTATTCCGCAACCACCGGCAGAGAGGAAGCAGCACTCCCCAGGATTAAACAGACCCTTCTTGAATTATCAAGGCCACAGAACTGACGGAAGATAATGGCAACGACAGGCAGAAAATAATGAACAGAGGAGGGGAGATGAGATTGCAGTGTGTATTGAGCACCCCGCCTGTGTCTCTTTTTATAGGTGTTCTCATGAAGAGGCATCGGTCACGAAGGAACCCGGACAATACGTCCGTTGAGACCGGAGAGGCACCACCGAACAGACAAGGCTAATGGTTGCAAACGGGAAGGTCTCCTGACGAAGCGCCTGACCGTCAGCAATTACCAGTCACGGAGGGTCACGAATTTGAAAACCCAAAATATAGTGACTTTTCGGCAAGCCAAAATTAATATTATTTTATTGTCTAAAAATAATATGTTTGGTGAGCAGAAAAATAATTCACAAAAAGTGCCAGTACCACGTATTTATTCACGCGCAGGGGGGGAAATCGCCGGATTTCAACTACGTTTGCCTCCGGTGGCCCATTGTTGTGTGCGCGTGAGCCCACCATTCCTCTAGGCCTCTTTACAAGCCCAAGTTAGTAAAGTAATATATATAGGCTTGTGACCTCTTACTCCCAAGCAATGTGGGACTAGCTTCTTTGACACACCTACTTAAACACTTATATTTTACAACAATCCCCCACATGTGTCAAAGAAACCCTTTGTGTTACCCACAAGATATAACCATTGTATCTAGTGGTCTAATGGATTATGAACTAGACCTAGATCAATAACACATGATACACAGAGATGTCAGTGGTCCTATGGACTATGAACTCACATTTCTTTGGTGTATATCAGAGGTATTAATAATCAGATTATATCCTAACATTTCCACTGTTAACGACGGTTTTGCGAGTTATGTCGGCCATGCGCGTGCCTGGTGCGTAATGAATGCTCTAGAGATTTTGCCATGATCTCATAGGAGCGGCCACACTCCACATTCATAGAGGTGATTTCATATAAGTGTACCTGCACTATGCACATTGTCTTGTTGGACTATGAAATCATTAAGAGCTTTGCTCAACCTACAGTAATGCAGTCTAGCACATTCAAAATGTCATAGGAAGGGACGTAAATATTTGTGCTAGTCAGAACTGATGACCGACTTGTTCTTACCCAGTGAACCTTCTTCATGGGATCACCAATCACAAAGGATGGGTTGCCATCGCTGTCAATTAGTAGTCGGCTTTAGTCCCATTCCTTTTGACGTTTCAACAACCATTTTCCTCCCAAGAGGTTTCGTTAACGGATCCGCCAAATTCATTTCTGAATTTACATAATCGATTGAGATAACACCATCCTTTAGCAGCTGCCTTATAATATTATGTCTCAATCGTATGTGTCTACTCTTACCGTTGAAGGTTTTATTCTTAGCTGTGGCTATCACTGCTTTATTGTCACAGTGTAACGACACTGATGGTGTTGGTTTGTCACCTAGTGGGATGTTCGCTAAGAAGTTTTTCAACCACTCAGCCTCAGTACCAGCCAACTCCATAGCAACAAACTCAGAGTCCCTAGAGGACGGTGTTATTATGTTTTGCTTGGCTGACTTCCATGTGACAGCACCACCACCAAGAATAAAGACATAGCCACTAGTGGATTTTGTCTCATCTGAATCTGAGATCCAGTTAGCATCACTGTACCCTTCTAATACAGCGGGAAATCCACTATATTGTATACCATAATTCATGGTACCTCTCAAATATCGTAATAATCTTATAAGAGCCTCCCAATGCTTACTACCTGGGCAATGAGTATACCTGCTCAATCTACACACAGCATATGCTATGTCTGGCCTAGTATAATTCATCAAATGCAACAAACTCCCAATAATTTGTGCATATTTAGATTGAGCTATTGGATCTCCATCATGTTTTTTCAAATGTATACTACCATCATAAGGAGTATTCAAAGGCTCTTCATCAAACTGTTCAAACCTTCTCAAAATCTTCTCAACATAATGTTCTTGAGAAAGTTGAATACCATGTTCATTCCTTATGATTTTTACACCCAAGATTACCTTTGCTTCTCCAAGATCTTTCATATCAAAGTTTGAAGCAAGGAAACTTTTTGTTTCAAGCACTACCTTTAAACTAGTACCAAAGATAAGCATATCATCTACATATAAGCAAATAATCACACAATCATTATTCAAAGTTTTTATATAAACACATCTTTCTACTTCAATAGTAGAGAAACCACCACTTGTTAAAACTTGATCTAATTTCTCATGCCACTGTTTGGGTGCTTGTTTTAAACCATATAATGACTTATTTAGCTTGCAAACTTTATTTTCTTGTCCAGGAATAATGCATCCTTCAGGTTGAACCATATAAATTTCCTCTTCTAAATCACCATTTAAAAATGCTGTTTTGACATCCATTTGATGAATAACAAGATTATGAATTGATGCCAAGGCAATTAAAACTCTAACAGAGGAAATCCTTGTCACAGGCGAGAAAGTATCAAAATAATCAATATTTTCTTTCTGGGTAAAACCTTTGGCAACTAATCTAGCTTTGTATTTGTCTATAGATCCATCAGGAAAGTATTTTTTTCCTAAACACCCACTTACAACCAATAGGCTTTGCTCCTATAGGTAAATCTACTAAAACCCAAGTTTTGTTTTGATTCAAAGAATCTATCTTAGTTTTAATAGCTCCTTTCCAAAAATTTGCATCCGAAGAAGAAACAGCTTCATAATAATTCCTAGGTTCATTTTCTACTAGATATGTATAAAAATCATCTCCAAAAGATGTTTCTTTTCTTTGCCTTTTACTTCTCCATAAATTTTCAATCAAATCATCATTTGAAATTTGTTCAGACAAATTTTCGACTCTTCTAGGAATTTGCTCAATTTTTAAAGGAAAAATATTCTCAAAGAATTCTGCATCTTTTGTTTCAATAATTGTATTACGCTCTAAAATATCACTTTTCAAAACTAGAAAACGATAAGCAGCACTTTGTAAAGCATAACCAATAAACATGCAATCAGCAGTTTTTGAACCAATCCTTTTCCGTTTGGGATCGGGTAAAAGAACTTTTGCAAGACACCCCACACTTTTAAATATTTCAAGTTAGGTGTATATCCTTTCCATATCTCATAAGGTGTTTTCTTGGTTTTCTTATGAGGTATTCTATTTTGTAGAAAACAGGCAGTTAATAAGGCTTCTCCCCATAAATTATCAGGTGCACCAGAACTGACAAGCAAGGCATTCATCATTTTGATCAAAGTTCTATTTTTCCTTTCTGCTATCCCATTAGACTCAGGTGAATATGGAGGAGTTATTTCATGAATTATGCCTTCTTTTTCACAAAAGTCATTTAATGGTAAATATTCTCCTCCTCTATCAGACCTAATTCTTTTGATTTTTCTATCTAACTGATTTTCTACCTCTGCCTTGTACAAAATAAATTTTCCAAAAGCTTCATCCTTATTCCTTAGTAGGTATACTTTAGTATATCTAGAAAATTCATCAATAAACGTTATATAATATCTTTTTCCACCTCTAGTCTCAGTTTGTTTTAAATCTCCTAAATCAGTATGAATTAGTGATAATAACTCACTATCTCTTTGTATGGGGAAATGAGTTCTTTTAGACAATTTAGTTTCTGCACAAACTTCACATTTATTAACATTGTTCATATTAATTTCAGAGACTATCCCAAGATTTTGCAATCGCTTTATATAAGATCTATGTATATGTCCTAGTCTAGCATGCCACAAATCAAAGGAATCAATCAAGTAAGCAGAAGAAGATGCATTATTATTATTTTCATCAACACTCAGTACAAAAAGACCCTGATTACAATAACCTTTTCCTATCAGAACATTGTTCTTTGTCATAATGATCTTATCAGACTCAAACAAAACCTTAACCCCAAATTTTCCTAATAGAGCCACAGATATTAAATTTGCTCTAAGTTCAGGCACACACAAAACATCATTCAGTGCTAATGTCTTCCCAGATGTGAGTTCACCACTTTTCCCTTTCCTTGAACTTTTGCAGTTCGTGAATCAGCCAAATAAATGTGGTCTTCTCCTTCTTCAAAGGAGGCAAACATGTCCTTATTTGCACAAATGTGCTTAGTGGCACCAGAGTCTACCACCCATTTCTTCACATCAGAGACCAATAAGGCTTGAGAGACTACCGCAACAATAATTTCATCATCACTATTTTCTTCTCCTTCAACCAAATTTACTTTTGGCTTTGGAGGATTTTCGTCTCTTTTACGATTTTCAACTTTTGCCTTTTTCCTACACTGAGCAGCAAAGTGACCTGGCTTTCCACAGAAATAACAATTTCCTTTCTTCTTGAAATTGGGGTTATGGTTAGAATCATTAGGCTTGTAATTAGACTTCTTTTTGTGCTGATGTTTAGAGCCATACCTCTTGTCGTGCGGCTTTCCTTCCACTAAGTTTGCTTTTGCAGTCATTTGTCTTCCCTTTGCTGCTTGGATTGCTTTTCTGTTGGTATCTTCAATGATAATATGTGTAATCAGATCTGACAGCGACAACTGCTTCTGTTTGTGCTTTAATTGTTGCTTGTAATCATTCCACATCTCTGGAAGCTTTTCAATTAAGACTCCCACCACAAACTCATCTGGCAGATTGATCTTTTCAGCCCGGAGTTCTTCAAGAAATTTATGATACTCATTGATTTGTAGTTTGATGTCCTTATCCTCGACCATTTCCCATTTGTAGAAATTCCCCACAACGAACTTTTGTTTCCCGGCGTCCTCAGCGGTGTATTTCAAGATAAGTGACTCCCAAATCTTTTGTGCCTCCTTGTAGACACAATAAACATCGAACAGATCATTAGAGAGAGTACTTATAAGGGTGTGCCTGCAAACCTTATTCGCGTACGTCCAAGAATCCTTCACGGCTTGGTCAGAATCTGATGAAGGTTCTGGTTGGTCGAGAGCAGCAACCACGCCATGCATATCGAGAATAGAATAAACACGTTCTTGCCAGCGCCTAAAATTTTTCCCATCGAAAACATCAATCTTGGAGGTGTCGGGAAAAGGCCTTGGGAGCGGCATGGCAAAAGGCACCGTTGTTGCAGTGGAATGAGACTCGGGAACTGTTGCATCGGGATGAGTCTGAGGGTCAGGGACGTTGCTATCAGCGTTGTTCTCCATACCGGGATTAACTCTATAGATTGTAGACGTTCACGGCAACCGGATGAATAGACGAACAACCTGTAAGGAATGGAACGGATGATCTGAGTCGCGTCCGAGGACACTGTCCTATAGAGTTATTCTGCAACCACCGGTAGAGAGGGAGCGGCACTCCCCAGGATTAAACAGACCCTTCTTGAATTATCAAGGCCACAGAACTGACGGAAGATAATGGCAACGACAGGCAGAAAATAATGAACAGAGGAGGGGAGATGAGATTGCAGTGTGTACTGAGCACCTCGCCTGTGTCTCTTTTTATAGGCGTTCTCATGAAGAGGCATCGGTCACGAAGGAACCCGGACAATACGTCCGTTGAGACCGGAGAGGCACCACCGAACAGACAAGGCTAATAGTTGCGAACGGGAAGGTCTGCTGACGAAGCGCCTGACCGTCAGCAATTACCAGTCACGGAGGGTCACGAATTTGAAAACCCAAAATATAGTGACTTTTTGGCAAGCCAAAATTAATATTATTTTATTGTCTAAAAATAATATTTTCGGTGAGCAGAAAAATAATTCACAAAAAGTGCCAGTACCACGTATTTATTCACGCGCAGGGGGGGAAATCGCCGCCGAACAGACAAGGCTAATAGTTGCGAATGGGAAGGTCTGCTGACGAAGCGCCTGACCGTCAGCAATTACCAGTCACGGAGGGTCACGAATTTGAAAACCCAAAATATAGTGAGCAAGCCAAAATTAATATTATTTTATTGTCTAAAAATAATATTTTCGGTGAGCAGAAAAATAATTCACAAAAAGTGCCAGTACCACGTATTTATTCACGCGCAGGGGGGGAAATCGCCGCCGAACAGACAAGGCTAATAGTTGCGAATGGGAAGGTCTGCTGACGAAGCGCCTGACCGTCAGCAATTACCAGTCACGGAGGGTCACGAATTTGAAAACCCAAAATATAGTGAGCAAGCCAAAATTAATATTATTTTATTGTCTAAAAATAATATTTTCGGTGAGCAGAAAAATAATTCACAAAAAGTGCCAGTACCACGTATTTATTCACGCGCAGGGGGGGAAATCGCCGCCGAACAGACAAGGCTAATAGTTGCGAATGGGAAGGTCTGCTGACGAAGCGCCTGACCGTCAGCAATTACCAGTCACGGAGGGTCACGAATTTGAAAACCCAAAATATAGTGAGCAAGCCAAAATTAATATTATTTTATTGTCTAAAAATAATATTTTCGGTGAGCAGAAAAATAATTCACAAAAAGTGCCAGTATCACGTATTTATTCACGCGCAGGGGGGGAAATCGCCGGATTTCAACTACGTTTGCCTTCCGGTGGCCCATTGTTGTGTGCGCGTGAGCCCACCACTCCTCTAGGCCTCTTTACAAGCCCAAGTTAGTAAAGTAATATATATAGGCTTGTGACCTCTTACTCCCAAGCAATGTGGGACTAGCTTCTTTGACACACCCACTTAAACACTTATATTTTACAACAAGTTAATCTCACAACATAAGACATAGTAAAAACCAGGAAACTTCACATAAAAATCCACAAAGAAAAACTGCATCGAAGTAACACGATAGTCGGTGCACTTGATTTCACCCCAACTATCACCACAAGGATCTGAACCTTACCAACTAGCAGGAGTGTTCTTCAATGTATCCATAAGAGACCTTAGAGCCATAACTGCTTGAGAAATTACAAACACTAAGGTTAAAAAATATACACTAAAAGTATTCAGATTTTGATTGCACTAAAATATGCAGAAGAGAAGATGGAATAAATAAAGGTTTCATTCTTTTAAGTACCTGACAAATCATGAGTTTAAAATATACAAATATGAGTATCCAACTTTGGATTACACAGAAAATATGCAGAACACAAGGTCAAATTATTAAGGGCTTCAAGTTTCATTCTTTTTAGTACACTAAAGTGAAAATTCAACAGCTTGAAGCTAAGGTAACCTGCTAAATCTTGAAGATATACAAGTTTTGCATATCTTCTGGTTTAGAAGATTCTACATGCAGAAACATGTGTAGTAGTATAGAAGTTATTAAGAAATCAAGGAAGTCATATAATACATGACTTGAAAACTAAACTTACAATTCTAATGATTTGTTTCTGCTTCAGCAACCAGAAAAAAAGTGAAAATAAGAACCAGTAACACGAATACTCTTTCACCCATTATCTCTAGTTATGGTGGAACTGTTAGCTTCACTCTCATAACTTCCCTTTGTTGAATTATCAAATCTTTTGCTATCTGCCTATTATCCCAACACACTGATATAGGAATAGTTAAAATGGCAGTATTCTAAGATATTCTCTCCCCAGTTTTGTAACATTTACCAAAGATATTTAGAAGTGTACACGTGTCCAGCACTTACGGACGTGTTAAAAGCGTGTATAAGACTTGATCTCACTTTCAATAGCACTGTACTTTATTGTATTTTTGTGTTCCTATTTTTATATCATGCCCTGTATCCAAGTTAAAATTATTGTTGGATTTTTTTTTTTGGATTAATCTAAGGGCATTCAGCGCTACTAGCAATCGACTAGTCTGATTCACGGGAATGTAAGCCCACTATGGGGGCACCTCGCTACCTCCAAATAATTATCACGGCTGCATATCCAGGGCTTGAACATAAGAGCACTGGTTAAGTTGGAATAACCCCTTTGCCACACTACTACAGAATTGAGATATAACCACCCCCAAAGACGTCCCAAATTGAGAATTGGGTGGTTAAAAAGGGAGGCGGTGGCATTTTCGTAATTATTTTTGTGTAGGGGAACCTTTAGGCGTCCCAAATTTGAATTTGGGACGCCTAAAGTGCTTCCTGGCGCGAAATATAAATTTTATAAATTTTTTTTAGCGCCAGGAGCCCACTTTAGGCGTCCCAAATGAATTTGGGACGCCTAAAGTCCCACTTTAGGCGTCCCAAATGATATTTGGGACGCCTAAAGTGGGACTTTAGGCGTCCCAAATGCCATTTGGGACGCCTAAAGTCCCACTTTAGGCGTCCCAAATGGCATTTGGGACGCCTAAAGTCACCTTTAGGCGTCCCAAATACCATTTGGGACGCCTAAAGGCGTCCCTGCATGTCAGACACTTGTCTGACATGCGGTCTTCTCATCACCATCACACCCTCACCTCACATACTTTACTCTTCTTCCTCCTCTCCCACCCACACCGTCGGCCCTCCTCCTCAGGAATTTTTTTCCTTCAACTCCTCCCTCCTCCCTTGTTCAAGCTCCCTCCCCCACCATCGGCCCTAGCTTTGTTGAACTCTTCCCTCCTCCCTTCTTCTTCTTCCTCTTGAACGGCTGCAACCTCACCTCCTCCACGGCTGCAACCTCACCTCCTCCACAGTGGGTTTTGCTCTCTCCTCCATTGTTGTCCGTGGGTGGAGCTCCAACATCTTCTCAACCTCTCAAACATAGTAGCTAGGGGGCGCCCTCAGGTTGGTTTATTTTCTTCAATTTTTTTTTGTAACAGAACATGGTTTATTTTGTTTTTGAAAAATATTTCCGAATGGTTGACATAGTGCTTATTATATATATATTGCTTATATTGAGATATCAAAGATTAGCCTGATGTGTTTGGTGTGGTTATATTGTTTAAATTGCATTGATTTGGGAATGGTTTATTTTCTTGTTTAAATATAAATTTACTTGTGTATAATAGAAACAAGTCTTCTTAGTTCTCACCCGTTCCATTGTGTTAAATATGAGTAAAGTTTAAAAGTTACTCCCTGTTTCAATTTGCCTCTCGTTAATTATTGATTGAACTTTTATTTATTTATTTGTTCAAGTGTAACATAATGAAAGTGGCTCATAAAAGTTTCTTTCAATCATTGATTAGTGTATGCCACATGAAACCAATACAATTCATAGTTGTATTAAAATCCTGCACCATTAATTAGTATATATAATAAAATAAAATATGATTTATTTAAATTAAAGAAATTCTTGTATTAATTACACACAATTGTTTTGTTAATTCCAAATTCTTGAATTATGAAGAATAATTCAAGCCAAAACTTAAAAAGAAAACGATAACCCCAATATTCATTAAATGATTTTTATCTAAATATTTTCAATAAAACAATTTTATTTTTGGAAGAACTCAACTTAAAATTGTTTTGTTAATATGAAACTCGTTTTGTTTTTAATTCTTCCAAACCTCAAAAAAATTCTTTAATTTAATCTTATTGTATTTATTTTATTATACATTAATTTTATATACATATACTTATTAAAAAAATAAGTTACATAGCACTGAAACCCTTTTAATAGGAGAGATGAGGCTAGGAGGGGGCAATAAAGTTATTAAGCCCATATTTTAAAATCCTAAATTGGGTTGATAACTTAATTAGGCAATCCCATCATATGTCCTTGAGAATTGTACTAAACGTGTGAATGTTATTGGTAATGCCTTAGGTGGTAACAAAATGGATCATAGTTGGATGAATGCTTTGAGAACTAGTGAGGAATATGAGAAAGGGGTGGGCGAATTTATTGAATTCGCTAAAAAGAATGCTCCTGCAAGAAATGGGAAGTATTTTTGTCCTTGTGTCAATTGTTTGAATGAGAGTAGACGGGATGTTGATGTCATAAAGGATCACCTACTTTGTGATGGAATAAATCTGCGATACACAAGGTGGATATGGCATGGTGAGGAAATAACTGATTGTCCGTCACACAAGAAGGGAGCTGTGGATGTCATAGATGAAGATAGAATGGAGAGAATGATTAACGATGTTGAGGCAGAATCCTTTGCGCAGTCGCAGGAGTATGATAGCCTGCGGAGTGATGCAGAGACACCATTGTACAGTGGTAGTAAGTACACGCGGCTGACAGGAACATTACATTTGGTTAACTTAAAGGCAACTTGTGGGTGGACCGATAGTAGTTTCACATTGTTGCTTGAACTATTGTGTGATATGTTTCCGGAAGATAATGTACTTCCAAATCGTATGTATGAGGCCAAGAAAATCCTGTCTACAATGGGTATGGAGTATAAGAAGATACATGCTTGCCCTAATGACTGCGTACTGTACAGAAATGAGTACGGAGGTCTTAGTGAGTGTCCTAAGTGTAAAACTGCACGATACAAAGTGAAAAAAGATGGTGGTTGTGGTGATGTGACAAGTAAAAGGCAACCTTTAAAGGTTATGTGGTATCTTCCAATAATACCACGTTTTAAACGTTTGTTTGCGAGTGCAACAAAAGCGAAGAAGTTGAGATGGCACTCTGATGAGAGAATATCTGATGGGAAATATCTTCGGCACCCAGCTGACTCTCCACAATGGAAAAAAATAGATGAAATCTTCCCTCAATTTGGCAGCGAGCCGAGAAACCTACGGCTTGGGCTTTGTACAGACGGCATCAATCCGTATAGAACTCTTACTAGCACACATAGTGCGTGGCCGGTTCTCCTTGTAATATACAACTTGTCTCCCTGGCTATGTATGAAACGTAAGTATATGATGCTATCTATGATGATTTCTGGACCAAAACAGCCAGGGAACGATATTGATGTCTATTTGGCGCCTTTGATTGAGGACTTGAAGAAGTTGTGGGAGGAAGGCGTAGATGTGTTTGATGCTTATAAGAAGGAGTCTTTTAAGCTACGTGCAATGATTTTCACAACGATAAACGACTTCCCTGCGTACGGAAACTTGTCAGGGTACAGCGTGAAGGGTCACAAAGCATGCCCAATATGTGAAGCAGACACACACTTCCAACAACTAAAGCATGGAAGAAAAACTGTCTACCTTGGCCACAGGAGGTTTCTTCATCGGTACCACCCGTATCGTAGGCTAAGAAAGCGGTTTAACGGCTTACCGGAGCATGGAATGGCTCCAAAGTCACTAACCGGAGAGGAAGTCTACAGTCGAGTGGAACGTATCCATGTCACTTTTGGTAAGAATCAGAGGGTTGCGGGTGAGAAGAACATATGGAAGAAGAGATCCATTTTCTTTGATCTTCCATATTGGCGTTCGCTAGACGTGAGACACAGTATTGATGTGATGCATGTGGAGAAGAATGTTTGTGATAGCCTTATCAGTACGCTTTTGCACATACCAGGGAAGACTAAGGATGGGATTAATGCGAGATTAGACCTTGTCGATATGGGAATAAGAGAACGATTACATCCACAACTAAGAGATGATGGTAGGAGGGCATACATGGAGCCAGCAGCGCATACACTATCAAAAGCAGAGAAAAGAAGTTTGTGTGGGTGTTTGCATGAAATGAAGGTGCCGCAAGGGTATTCCTCGAATGTGAGAAGATGTGTCTCAATGGACGATTTGAAGTTAGTGGGAATGAAGTCCCATGATTATCATGTGTTGATGCAACAACTATTACCAGTAGCTATTAGAGGCATAATGAAAGATGAAGTACGAAACACAGTGACAAGATTGTGCGTTTTCTTCAATGCTATCTGTAACAAAGTCATTGACACTGAAAAGTTGGATGAACTAGAAAATGAGGGTTACATTATTTTGTCACAACTAGAGATGCACTTTCCGCCTTCATTTTTTGATATAATGGTGCATTTGGTAGTTCATTTGGTGAGGGAGGTAAGGCTATGCGGTCCGGTTTACCTGAGGTGGATGTACCCTTTCGAGCGATACATGAAGATCTTAAAAGGGTATTCTAAAAATCCTTATCGACCAGAAGCCTCAATAGTTGAAAGATATGTAGTTGAGGAGGCTATGGAGTTTTGCAAAGATTATATGTCAGGGAAGAAGGAACAATCTCGGCATGAAGAAGGGAGAAGCAAGGGAACACGAGGACTGAAAGTGAAGAATGTTCCTCGTGAAGAGGTGTTGCAAGCCCACTTGTATATCCTGAATAATATGGAAGAAGTTCAACCTTACATAAATGAACACAGAAACACTTTGAAGAACAAGAATCCAAGGAAGAATGACATGCAGATTGCTATTGAGCAAAACAAGACATTCATGCAGTGGTTCGAGGAAAAGGTTTTGCACGAGATCGGTGTGTCTGAGACAATCGAGTGGCTAGCTTGGGGGCCTTCGTTTCAGGTCATTACTTGGACCGGTTATGATATAAATGGCTATTCCTTCTATACCAAAGAGCAAGATGACAAAAGTACCATGCAAAATAGTGGGGTCATGGTAGAAGCTGAATCTATGCACTTTTCCAGTTCGAGAGACAAAAACCCCATATTAGCGTCTATGGCCTATTATGGAGTTATAGAAGAAATATGGGAGATGACGTACAACAAGTTCAAAGTTGCTTTATTTAAATGTAAGTGGGTTAGCAACAATGCCGTGGTAATAGATAAACAATTTGGTTTTGTCTCAGTCGATCTTGGAAGAGTTGGCTATAGAGACGAGCCCTTCATTTTAGCAAGCCATGCGAAACAAGTGTTTTTTGTCACCGATCCTGCCAGAAAAAATATGTCCATTGTCCTTAAAAGTAAAAAACAGAAGTATGGTGATCCGACCTTCAACCTTGATGACACACCACCTTTCACAACAACTACACCTCGAACAAATGAAGTTGAATTGGTAGATGATGACGAATATGCTGTAAGAAATGACCATGGTGAAGGACTATGGGAAACAATCTAGAGTAAGACCTTAATTTATAAACGAGAACTATGTTTTTTCTGTTTTACTTCCCGCTTACTATATACATGTGTTTTCATTGCAATTTACTTACGTTTCTGATGATGCTTTTTGTGTTAACAGGAATATGGACAACGTTAGTGATGACGAGAGGCGTGGAGATGACGAAAGCTCTAGCAATGACGAAATTCCTAGAGTTGAACCCCCTGCAAGAAGGAGGGTTAGAGGCTGTACAAAGATGGGAGCATTGGTTGCACGTCATGAACATCAACAGGAGAGGCTGCATATAGACTTCGATGACAATCTGAATCCAGTTGGTCCTGAGGAAGACCACTTCATTAGCTACATAGGGCTTTTGGCTCGAAGCAAAGTGCGCATTACCTACGATAATTGGAGATTGGTTCCCCCAAAAACGAAAGACATGATTTGGCAGCAACTTTTGGTATGTAAGTTTTGATGCATTGTAGCTTTGTTCTTATTGTTTCAAATATAATAATCTTATGTTTTACCTTGCAGCAAACATACGATGTCCCCGACACCACAGAGATGCATAGGCACTGGATGGATGAGGTTCGTGTACGATGGAAAGGTTTCAAGAACAAGCTAACAAAGCATTACATTCGAGGGGCCCTTAGGGGTAACGATCCATGTGCACAGTATACATATTTATCTCCAGAGGACTGGAGGTTGTTTGCGGCATCACGAGCAGATCCTGAGTTTTTGGTAAGATTTCTGTCATGATATAGAACTACTTATATATTTGATTTCATATACTTTATATCGTTGATTCATTTTTTGTTGTTTTTCATTCATAGAAATTAAGTGCAGCAAATGCCCAGAGGCAAGCAGAAAATAAATATCAACATTTCATGTCTCGCGGTGGATATCGGAAGCTTGAGCGGCAAATGATGGCAGAAGAGTTACAGAAAATGAAGGAAGCAGCGGAATCTGATCCTAGCGTTGTTATCCAGCCACCGGCACCTCCTCCACGTCACAAAAAATGGAAAGCAGGGAGGATTAAGGCTGGGAAGTACATAAATCCGACTGTTGCTGAGGTTGCAGCGAGGATTGTAAGTAGTTATACCATAAGTACCTAATTTTTTACATGTCGCGAGTGGTTTCGATACATTTACAATAAACTGCATGCTACAGGATGACCTGGACGAGCAGAGTAGCCAAGGTTCATTCAATCCAAGTAGACGGATGGACATCTTGTCAACGGCTATTGGGAAGGCAGATGACCTTGGTCGTGTTCGAGGAGAGACACGGGGAGTTAGTGCCGCGAGGTATTTTGGACGACAGCCACGTTATTCGTCACAAGCTGGACCTAGTAAGGACGTTGTGGCCAAGGATCGAGAGGACCTCGAACGAGAGATCGAGGCCAACCTTCGCGACAAGCTCCGACAAGAGCTGTTGCCAGAGCTTCAACTTGAAATGGCAAAGATGTTTGAAGCACAAAGGGCAAGGGACGAGGCTCGAACTCAGGAATCCCCTGCCTTCAATAGCACCAGAGGAAGTTACAACCCTCTGGAGCAACCACTTGGCCACCCTTCTCCCACTCTAGTGTCGGGACCACTTGGCGACCCTTCTCCCAATCCAGTGTCGGGAGACCCTTGCACCCTCTATTTGGATGATCCACTGCTGCGTGTTGTTGCTGATGCTCTCGTTCACACATATGCTACCACCCACCATAATCAGCAAATTCCGGAGGATTATCGTAGGGTGAATGTGACGAGTGTTAGAAAGGGGGAAGAAGGTACAGCCATCCCTGTTCCCGATCCAGAGGTTGGCACGTTAGGTCAAGCGATAGGATCTTTCATCCTTTGGCCTCGCAATCTTATTGGTTCAGACGCAACACCTCCAATGGTAGGAATTACCTTACTGTTACTGAAAATCTGTTGGCATCCTAATAACAATTTGTTTTTTGATGTTCTAAAAGGATGACGAAGCTGCGAGCAAATGGCCCTTCTTAGCACGGCTGCAACAGATCTACAAGGGCATTAAACAGATTGACTTGAAGATGCCTCCAGGGATTGTGGGCCAAGAGGAGTATCCCTACACGATTGACAATAAAGATCTCAAGCAGTTTATCAGGTTGGAGGAGATAGATGCAGGCTGGGTCAAATTTGCAGTCCGGTAAGTTTTTTTTTTCAATTTTCCCATAGAATTCATTTAGTGGTTTTTTGTTTTCATACATTCAATCATTGATTCCTTATTTTAATTCTATTATAGCACCTTGCACGATCTCTGCGCAAACATGGAAAGAGGTAATTGGTATGGATTCTTATGTCCTGCGAATACGACAGGGGATACTTGTACTGTGGCGCATAGGACTCACTATGTCGGCTACCAAATGGCACAACACAAACTTCGTTGTTATCTAGCACCCATTGTCCAACGGTTCGTATTTACATTTTGTCAATTTCAGAATTTACTAAATAATTGTCTTCTCACTCATCTAACTTCATTTTAATGTGTACATGTTGTTAAAGAAACCACTGGACTTTGTGTGTTATATGTCCCCGCCGCAACATAGTCTATTGGTTTGATCCCTTGAGTAACAAGCCAGACAGAGATACAAAATCCGTCTTCGACACGTAAGTTATCCTGTTTGTATTTCATTGACAACAAAATAAAGGAATGGTTCTAATTTCTGTTCATTTTGCTTTTCATGATAGTGCTTGTCAAACATATAGAATCCTAGGTGGGTCACGCGAGGGTGCAGTTGTTAAAAAGCCAAAGTGGTTTTATCCCATAGTAAGTACATTCGATCCTACATAATTGTTTCATTGACGGTCCTTTTATACATACCTTTATTGATTTTAACAACCAATTGCATCCCTTTGATTAAAAGTGCCCTCGGCAACCTGGCAACACTGAATGCGGATATTATGTTATACTTTATATGTATAACATAACTCAAAGTGGAATTACTAGCGATTTTGAAAAGGTAATTGCTTCTTCATTCTCAAATGATAATATTTTTGGTGTTCTAATCGAAATGCTAATTAATTCATTTGCTTGAGATTCATTTCATCTAAGCTTATTACTTTCTAATTTTCAGATTTTTGATAATGAAGATGCCTACCTACGTGAAGACCTTGATTTGATCAGAGATCTTTTGGCTGGACATCTTCTTCAACATATAGAGCAGTAAACTTGTTATTTTATATCCGTTTGTACTTGTGTGATGACAGCGTTTTGACACTTTCTGGTTGTTTTTTGTTGATATATATAGTAGTAGGTTGCATGAAAGGTTATTGTATGTATATATAGTAAAGATTGTAGTGCTGGATGTCCTTACCAGTTTGTAACGGACAGTGTGGTTTATGAATCCATCTTTTATTCTGTCTCTGCAGTTTCAATTCGTTGGGTAATACAGAATGTAAATTATGGTATAAAAAAAAACCAAACTTTTAGACGTCCCAAATTAACATTTGGGAGGGCTAAAGTCCCCCAGGTGAGACTTTAGGCGTCCCAAATTAAAATTTGGGAGGCCTAAAGTAACCCAGCGTGGGACTTTAGGCGTCCCAAATTAAAATTTGGGAGGCCTAAAGTCCCCCAGGGTGGGACTTTAGGCGTCCCAAATTGTAATTTGGGAGGCCTAAAGTCCCCCAGGGAGGGACTTTAGGCGTCCCAAATTGTAATTTGGGACGCCTAAAGTCCCACCCTGTGGGGACTTTAGGCGTCCCAATTCTTAATTTGGGACGCCTAAAGTCTATCATTAGGCGTCCCTATCATTTGGGACGTCTTTTGTTTCAACTTACTACGCCCCCAGCATCTACGTCCCCCCGTTTTGGGACGTTAAAAGTGCCAAATTTGGGAGGTTAAAGCCCCTTTTTGTAGTAGTGCCAGTTGATCCAAACGCTTGGTGGTTATTATTGTTAGATTTAACGCTTATTGTGAGGACAATAACACAACAACAATCTTTTTACTTGATTGAATCGGTTCAAATGTCGAGCGAGACTTTTTGGTTAATAATTTATCCTCTTTACTTGATTGAATCAGTTTAAATACTGAATAAGACTTTCTGATAAACAATTGATCTAAATATTCGATGTATGGCTATGATAGTGTTAGGTTAGGGTGACTCAAAATTAAGTTAGGACAAAAAAAATCCAGTTGGATAGAAAAATAATGTTTGAAATAGTGACAGAAACAAATGAGATTTTTTTTTTCCTTTTCCCAAAAACTACATTAGAGTAAAAGAAATTTTTTTTAGTTTTTGGCTTTTCTGATTTAAATATTTCAAAAGAGACTAATTTATAAAATTCTATTCAAACATAAATAACATTGTGCTAATTGATTTTTATCCCAACTTCAATTTATAAAAATTAATTGGAATAAAAGTCACTTTCACAAAAATGGTAATACAAACAAGTTGGTTGTTAATAGAGCAGAACAGCGTTATACAATCTAACTCATAGTGGAGTTAGATTTGTTGTTGTTGTCGTTGTGGTCCACGACTACTCAATTCAAATGCCATATAAGTAAATCTAACTCAACCTTTTACCAAGTTTTATGAAGAAAGCATCGTTAATTAATTATCTAATATACTAAACCACAATGGCCATACATTTCTAGATCATCAAAAATAAACGGATAAGAGAATGATGACCATAAAATCTTAGTACTATGCATATAAAAACAATATAAAATAGAGAAGTATCAGAGCCTGATGTTGCATGTGCTTGGAAAAACAGGACATGTCTTGTCCTTGGAAGACCTTGAACGTCGAGTCTTCCATAAAAATTCATAAAATGCATCAATCACACGGTATGTCAAATACATAAGATTACAAGAAAAGTACAGCAGACACGGAACACGGAGAAAGGACAACATACGACGTCGTTCTCAAAGGTTGTTTTCCCTTCTTTGGAAGGTATTGACCAAAAAGATAAGAAGCCTACAGATTTTTTTGTTGCCGATAAGAAGCCTACATATTGACTCATTATATTAATGACTTGTTCAATGTTCAATGTAACTCTTGAATTCATAACTTAGCTTGAAAAAGTGCAGAGCTCAAGTCTTCTGGAGTCATATGTCAATATGGTGTAGTCTACAACTTTGTATATTAGCTAGTATCCTGCTCTAGCCGTTACATGTACGAGAGAGAGAGAGATTGTCCGGTATAGTCATAGTTTGCAACGCCTCTATTTATAGTTTTATCCTTTCACTTGTGTGTAACTTCTTTTTTATAAGTACATGTGTTGTAACTTCTTTTATTTATATATATATATATATATATATATATAAAATTAATTTGTAAAGATTAATAAAATTAGTGAAGTTAGTTATGTCGAGAAGAATGTGTATTGATTTTCCAAGCAAAAAAATATGTGTTCATTTTTTTTTAAAATACATCATTTAATAATTTACCTTTTTTTACTTGATTTAATAATTTATATTGAAAACTATCCATTTGATTAAATCTTTTAATATGTGCAATTAATAAGGATAACGAGTTAAACATTTAATCCATATACTTTTTAGTGTCTATATACTTTTTGTCGTGTAAAAGTTAATCTTTATACTTAACAAAACCTGATCAATTCTCCAAAACCCATCTTAGATACCATTAGAAGCTAACATGGCATCCTAATAATCCTATTCATTGCTACATTAATTTATGAGTAATATTGAAGTTAAAAAAATAAAGTGAACCAATATATTACACTTATAAAAATAAAAAGTCTAGAGACTACGTTATAATTCTATTAAAAATATGGATATTAAAAGATTAATTTTTCAAAAAAAAAATTATAAATTTAGGATTCAAAGCAAATACTTTAACTAGCTCATGTATAACGTGTTTAGGCAGATGGATCACATGTAAAGTTGGTTTGTCTCAATTTACAGCCTAATTTAATCGTCTCTACCTAGTTGTTCCATAGAAAAACAAATATTTAGATAACATAAGGAGATCACGTCATGTTTTTGGCCAGTAAATAAGTAAATCAGATCGCATCACTGATAACACTAATTATGATGAATTTAATTATTATAACATTAATTATGATAATTTAACTCTATTTAATAACTTAAATTGATCTCTTAATTTTAGCGTGTGTTGATAGTTGCAAGGACATTTGATTTCCATGGGAACTCCAACAAAGACGTAACTTGGAGTAATATGTACAAATGCTTGATAACATACGCAATGTTTACTGCTTACATATACTCTTTTTTTTTTAAAAAAAATGAATTGAACTTAGCTCGCTGCATAGATTAAGCCCAATTCGCTGATACAAGATCTTTATAAGGCCCAATATCTCTAGGCCCAAGACACTCAAGGCCCAAAAGAAGTTTTTATATCTAGATTTTTCTTTGAAAGGATGTATCTAGAATTTAGATCATCTACTAAGAAAACAACAAAACTATGGTTTTAAAAATCTTTTTTCACAAGTTGAGATAAAACTATTCTCACATACTTATCTTATAAATCATAAAATCTATTATCCAAAAACTAATCCAAACATGCACTCAAAGTAATTTCCATGCTCAACCCAATATTCCAAAATAATACTCCATGTTTAGAATGGTTAATACAATCTTTAACCTCTCATGTTTAGAATTATTAACCCTATTTAGAATTATAATTCACGCTCCAACATGTTTAGAATTATTTTTGAGGCATAAAAGAAAAGAATTATTTTAGCATCAATTAAGTTTATAGATTTGACCATTTTTTATATTATATGATTGAAATATATTGTTTTGGTTAGCTTATAGCTTAAAGGAAGAATTTGATTTTTTTTTCCAACAATCTAATTATGGAACCAATATTTGTTTACTTAAACCAAACTGAAAATAAATAAATAAAAATTATAGAAAAAGAATTTTAAAATTATAAAATCCTAAATCAGATTTGTTATAAAAAGTTGATAAAGGATAAAGGGAATGACAAACCTTAATATGCAATTTACAAATTATTTTTTGGGGAAATATCTTATCCAAAATTTTGCAATTCAAAAAAAAAATGTCATTCATTTTCCCAATAAATTAATAAGATAAGGAAACAAATGGCATTTGATTTGCTACATGCTAGGACCAATGGCTATATGTGATTATTTGTGGGTGCATTGATAACTGGGACGTGGCTCCATGGAAAACCTGGTCTCAAAAATAGCGCCGTAACGGAGGATAAAGGAAAGCTCTAATGTAATTGGTGCGATACCAAAACGACGTCGAAGAGAAAGAAGGAAGAATGGCAAGTGATCGTCCATGGCGGTGGTGCGAGTTGGAGCTTCCACTGGGGATATCAGCAGAAGCATTTCAATTGAAGACAGCTGTGTGTAGCCATGGCCTCTTCATGATGGCTCCTAACTATTGGGACCCACTCTCCAACACTCTCACGCGCCCTCTCTATCTACCTCTCTCCGGCGATCGCTCGTCTTCTTCTTCTTCTTCTTCATCTCTCTTTGGATCTGTCACCGTCACAATTTCTCAGCCGTTGCACTGTCCCAGCTCGCTCACTCTTCGAGTTCATGGCACCAGATCCATCTCTCCTCAACAACAACACGAATTGCTGGTATCACCACTTATCAATCCTCTTGAAAATCACTTTGGGATACACTTCTTTGAATTTGTCGTCCTTTCTATTTGATCGGAAAAAATTTGATTCCGACGTGGGTTTAGGGTTACGCGGGATTGTTTTTTGGGGGAAAATTCATTCAATCCCGCGGAGGAGACTTAATTTTAGTCAACCTAAAATTTCTGAAACTGAACTTCCTCTTGTGAAAATAAAATTAAGTTTTCTGTGTTAAAAAAAAAAAAATTTATGGATAAAAAGATAATGATGTTTTATTTTTTTTTTATTTTTTTTTAAATTTCTTCCCCGGTATCTCACACCAGAAGGTGCAGACTAATCCTGGACACCCTTTGGGAGGGACTTCTCAGGGATCGAGCCCAGATGGCGGGAGGGAATCTTTGCCTCCCTTATCTCAACCACCGGACCAAGCCCCGGGGCTATTTTTTAAATGTACGTATATGTATTGTGAATGGAACGGAGAAGAGGGAATAAAATTTTTATAAGTTCAATTTAAAAAAAGTGAAGAGTTATCAAATTTTGATAAAAGAAAAGATATAAAATAAAAAAATAAAAAAATTTAATTAAAAAATATTAATCTCATTTTCTTAAATTCAACTTAAAAAATTTTTCTTTAGTCCATTTTCCCTTCACATCTCTTGTATCAATCAGCTTCTTATTTTTCTTATGAATGATCAAAATTTTTAATTTGATGGTTTATTCTCAATTTCTTTATTTATCTTGTGATTTACCTTATTTATCATGGGAATAATTAAAATGTTTATATTAATTTCCTAATTCCTTTAAAATCCCTTATTTGTCATTTAGTTGTTTTGTGGATATTTTTATGGAAAAAAAAAACAATAAGGACATCATTATCTTTTCAATTTCATTTTGACCTGGATGTTTGGTTGATTTTGGGATGATTGAGATTAAGTCTCTTATGAATGCCTTTTTCTTTTTTTTTTTATTTATAACAAAAAAATAATTATTTTAAGTGTGATTTGATTGACATTGAAAAAAGATATGTAATTAGGATCGTTTTCCCTGATGTGGCCAGGCTCAGGTGTCAAGAATGCTGCGTCTGTCAGAGGCGGAAGAGAAGGCTGTGAGGGAGTTTAGAATCAAATCCATCTATGGCGAAGAAGATGATCAGAATAAAAGCTTTAACGGAAGAGTCTTTAGGTCTCCCACTTTATTTGAGGATATGGTCAAGTGCATCCTCCTCTGCAACTGCCAGTGAGTCCTATTTTACTGTCCGTCTTTCATAATCTGTCTACTGATTCTAACTTGCTGACCGATACACCATGGGATTGATATAATGCCAAAATGAATTTATCAAAACTCATTCTTCAAGTCATTTTATATATCTTTCTTCTGGGGTTCTTATTAACAAAACACAGATTTCCTTAATAATATATAACTCTAAACAGTGGGAATATATCTGGCTTGGATCCTGAAGTTAAAGTGCCTTCTGAGATGAAAGATACTGTGATCCAAAATGTCAGTGTGTATATGGAATTTGCCTCTTATCTCCTCTGTCTTTCTTACTGGATAGACCCTTAACAAATTTCTGATTTCAGGGGATTTCAACCTGAAAAAATTACTTTCCATCTTTTTATGAAACTTCTGAATAATGGAATAGAAACTCTGCCGCTTTGTCTTCTACTCCAATAACGATTATTTGACTCCAATCTCTTCAGAAATCCTAAACTAACAAACAGAAAAATTCAGGTGGTCGAGGACTTTGAGCATGGCTCAGTCACTTTGTGAGCTTCAGCTGGAACTTCAAAATGTATCCTCCATCCCGTTGGTTGTTGAAGGGGGAGCCACAGTTTGTAGCAGTCAAAAAGAAAAAGTTGAGAATGAAGACTACATTCCAAAGACACCAGCAACAAATGAGACCAAGAAAAAACATAAAACCTCTGCCTTTTCCTCAAAAGGCAGGTTTCTTAAGAAGAAACTGGAGTTTGAAGGAGATGGAAATTCGCGAAAAGACCATGTCATTGCACCAGGTCTGAACTCAAACTTGCCTCCGACTGATACTGATGGAAATTCGTGTCAGCATTCCCAATTTTGTGAAAATTCAAAGGAGTTAAGTGTAGATGATGAATCATTTATTGGGTTTTCAAATGGAAGAGACTATTTTGCTAATGGGTGTATGGGGAATTTTCCATCCCCAGAAGAGCTAGCAAACCTTGATGAGAAGTTTCTGGCGAAGCGATGCAAACTTGGTTATAGGGCAGGTCGTATTGTAAAACTTGCTCGAGCCATTGTTGAAGGTAGAATTCAATTAGAACTACTTGAAGAACTTTCTAAAGATGCAAGCTTATTGAGCTATTACCAGCTAGATGGCCAGTTGAAAGAAATCGAAGGATTTGGCCCTTTTACTCGTGCCAATGTTCTTATGTGCATGGGTTACTACCATGTTATTCCAACCGATTCTGAAACAATTAGGCATTTGAAACAGGTGTTTGTTAGTTTCAAACGTTTCATGTTTTCTCTGTCCATTTTTGAAATGCTCTTGATATTTATGAGATGTGTTAATGCAGGTTCATTCAAGAAAATCCACAACTCAAACAGTTCAGAGGGATGTTGAAGAGATTTATGGAAAGTATGAGCCGTACCAGTTCCTGGCATACTGGTAAGTACCAAGAAGGAAAGTAAAAACTAAACACAGATATGAGTGTGTCAAAGTTTTTGAAATACAAAGCTGTTGGCTTGGGAGGGCCGCCCTCATTATTGGCCTCTGCAGTAGAACTGGAAAAACAGGCCAGGCCGACCCGAGTTCAAAAGAGTACCGTTTTCCTGCGGTCCAGCTCGTTTAGCTTTTTTTTTTGCCATATCTTTTTTTGTTTCTTATTCTTCTAAAGACTAAAATACCTAATTTAAAATATAAATATTATCGAAACTAATTTAAAACATAAATATTATCCAAGTTTAATAAAACACAAATAATAAGACTTAAATTCAAACCATAATTAATGTCCACAACCAATCAAACAAGTCCACAGCCACAATCAAACAAGTCTACAAGCTTCAAATGTCAGTAATAATAGAATACCTGATTTGGATTTTGGCGTACACATACAAAAAAAGAAAAAAGAAAATTAAAGAAGAGAAGCTTCAAATGAGGTCTGAGTCAGTGTGAGAGCGTATCTGATATGAGGATTAGGTTAGGTTAATCCTACCTCCTGACCAATGCTTGTTGCCCATTGTCCTATGCCGATTTAAAAAAAAAAAAAGTTAAACGGGCTTAAAAGAGCCGGCCCTCCTTTTAAACCCGCCTCCTTCTAGAGGCTCTAAGTTATAAGCCTGGCCCATGACATGCTCGGGCCTAAATGGGCTCGGCCCTATTTCCCAGCTCTACTCTGCAGTACCCGAATCTAGATTAATCTGGGCTTGTTGAGTTTCCCATGATATAGTGGCTGGCCTGGGATACTGAATGTGCAAGCTAAAAAATGTTTTTGAAATACTGAACGAGCTATGAATTTAAGCCATGTTATTTAGAGGTAGTGTTTTGGGTTTCTATAATGGACCTTTCCATGCAAGTTTCCTAATCTGATTCCCCTATGGCCAGGTCTGAACTATTTGACTCCTACGAGAGGAGATTTGGGAAAATGAGTGAAATGTCTTACTCTGATTATAAACTCATAACTGCTAGTAATATGAGAAGTGAAGGTAGGGGCAGCAGGGAGAAGAGGAAACGAGTAACTTAGTATGCCAAAGCCATCAGCACTGAGTTTTTATATTTAAATGACCTCTTCATGCTTGATGCCTGTAAAAGCCTAATTGGAAGAAAATATTTGTGCATAATGTAAAACCCATATATTGTTCAACGTTGATTATAACTTCTAAGTTAGATGTATGTATATTGGTCCAAACATATTTTTCACTTTTTCATTTGTACATAAATTTTTAGGCCGTGTGAAGATTTGAAGATATCTCCCGTGTGTGGCCCTATGCATAGGGGAACCAGTTTTTGGTGCATCTGTTTTGGAGGATAGAAATTTGAACGATTTAGATTTAATTTTTTTAATTAATGATTTTTAAATAAAAAAATTATTTTTTAAAAAAATTAATTAAGAGATTATTTTTTTTTAAAATTCTTTACTCATTAAATTAGTAAAGAGATATAGACGATTTAGATGAGATGAACTTATGATTTGGTTAGGCACCAAAACTGGTTCCATGCATAGGGCCACATACCTGAGCAACTACTGAATGTAAACAGTAAACTAAAATACACATAATACTGAACCCGCATTCCAATTTAAGCATAACCTTATTATGTGCCTATTTGGATTAAATACAGAAGTTATTTTTCCAACGTGATTTATAGTGTACTTAAGTATGTGAGGGAAATTTTGTCTCGATTTATGTGAACATGATCTTTGAACATTAGCTCAAACAGACCCGCACGTCGGTGTGAAAGGTTTTAACTTGAAACTAAAACAAACGATCCTCCAGCAATTTCAGGAGCTCTCTGTGATATGATCGACAAAAGATGAGCATTGACAAATTTTAGAAAGTGCAAAAAATAATAAATGCAATTTTAGCCCATTGCTCTCTGTGATATGATCTCTCGTATTGCTGGTTCAATGCAAGTTATTAACTACCCCTAGGGATTCTTATTATATCACACTTTCAATTAATTTACGTGTATTAAGAAATGACACAACTCATAAAATCTTTTTCAAATTAATAAAAATTTTAGACTTTACTTTGGTTGATGAGGTTTTGAAGGAGAGGGCACAATACGAAGAATTGCATTTAAGTACTAATTATAGGAGAAGATTGACAAATAAACATTAACAATTTTTCAAGTAACTTATGCTGTATACTAAGAAATCTTTCTAAAAGGTATCATGTGATTGGAAAAAGTAAGTGTTAAATGGTATCAAGTTGAAGATACTTGTATGTACTTTAGATTACAAATTGGGAAAATTTTACTTTTTCTACCGTAGCAAAAAAGTTGGCATACCTCCTGAAAATTCAGAAATTTCATTATAGACTCTTACTAATTTTTTTGGGTCAATTTTGCCCCGAAAATATAAAAAGAAGCAACTTTGTTTTAGTTATTATCTCAATTAATTTTGACCGTTAATTAATTAAATATGATGAGTTGGTAGTTCATATGTTATCCATGTCATTTTTATTAATGTGTAAATTTGTCTGCGGATGTTTTAAATATAATTTTATAAAAAATGAAGTAGATGACACATAGATTTTTGGAGCAAATTTACACCTTAACAAAAATAATGTGGATAAAATATAAACTACCACCTCAGCATATTTGGTCAGCTAATAGTTAAAATTTACTGGGATAACGGCGATGATGAAATTACTTTCTTTTTGATACTTTCGGAACAAAATTACCCCTCGATGACAACTTCAAGATAAAATTCCCCAAAATACTTGTATGTACTTTAGATTGCAAATTGGGAAAATTTTACTTTTTCTACCGTAGCAAAAAAGTTTGCATACCTCCTGAAAATTCAGAAATTTCATTATAGACTCTTACTAATTTTTTTGGGTCAATTTTGCCCTGAAAATATAAAAAGAAGCAACTTTGCTTTAGTTGTTATCTCAATTAATTTTGACCGTTAATTAATTAAATATGTTGAGGTGGTAGTTCATATGTTATCCATGTCATTTTTGTTAATGTGTAAATTTGTCCGCGGATGTTTTAAATATAATTTTATAAAAAATGAAGTAGATGACACATAGATTTTTGGAGCAAATTTACACCTTAATAAAAATAATGTGGATAAAATATAAACTACAACCTCAGCATATTTGATCAATTAATAGTCAAAATTTACTGGGATAACGGCTATGATGAAATTACTTTCTTTTTGATACTTTCGGAGTAAAATTATCCTTCGATGGCAACTCCAAAGCAAAATTCCCCAAAAACCCTTTAAAATATAATATTACTCTACGCAAGGGACATTTTCAATTCTCGAAGAAAGTACTTGGGGTGTAAATTCACGTTTTTCAGCTCGTTTTAAAATGAGGTAAATAGTAAAAATCAAACCCATACACGCAAACTTGAAGCACTAATTTTCTTGGGAAACGACTAAACATTAATCAATCAATTTTATAATAAAAGACCAACACAAGCCAAAGTGAGTAGGTGAAAAAAACAATTCGAAAGCCACCAACCTGTATTTGACTGTTTTGAGTTACTATCAATTTAGTTGTGATTCAAAGGTATTTTAATTGCAGGACTAGATACTTGATTTCTATTTACCATTATAACTTTAACAAATAAATTCTTACTCAATATTTAATTACTATTAAATAATACATAGGTATTTTCATGTTTTATTTAAGCAACATAAGGAAGCATTTACATTCTAAAATGTGTATCAGTAAAGAACTCATTTTTGCAAAATCCTATATAATAGTACTACTCAATATTTTATTTAATTACTATGAATTTTTAATGTCTACATGCATGGCAAGGGAAATAAAATCCAATTTTTAAAATAGAAGGAGTACATGTAATGTTTCATAATCACATTACAATCTTATTGCAACTGTAGAAGATTGGACCTAAAGCTAAACAGGACGATGCTCCAGCAATTCCAAGAACTCTATTTCTGTGATCAATAAAATGATAAACAATGAAATATTCTTTAATGTGAACAAAATATTAATAAATGCAAGCATAGTCAATGTAAAATAGACTCTTCCTCGATAAACTTACAATAATAGAAAGTACGTTATAATATGCATGGGTCATTTAATATTGCCTCAAGTGATTCAAGGATCAACAACAAAGCTCTTGGAGAAGGAGCATCTGGCTGGTTCTCTGGTGAAGCCTCTCGGATCGCCGGGACCTCATTGTAAGTTTCCCTTAATCTTGCTAAAATAGGGAACTCGTAAAGGAAAATTAAAGTATATCCGGATTTTTCTTTTATAACCCTTTGGGCCACTAGGTGTCCGGCGATTTTCCTGGATCCTATTATTAAGTATTTGAGCAACTGACTAATCTAGATTGAGGTTTTACGATCAGGATTTTGAACTCATAATCGTGATTCACCTCCTTTTATTCTTGATTGAATGTCTTCTAACTAATTAAATATTTAGGACAACGGTTAGATTAAAAACTTATAAATGATCAGCAAGTGGCAAAAGGCTTGTATGTCACAATTAGATAGGGACCGGTCTCACTCATCCAAAAACCACTTCACCAGAATCTAAAAGGCTATGAAATAAAACTTCCTTTCCTTTACGTTAAATTTTAAGAATGGTGATAAGGAAGAAAGATCACACTGTGGACCACTAAATCAAAGAGCCAGAATCATTACAGAGTAATACAATAAGTCAGTTACTTTAATACCACTCTAGCCTGAAAAGATGGTATAAATGCAACAACAATGTACAGAACAGTACCATGTCAAAATTGAACCTTGTTGCAGCATATACTATTTGAGGTGCTATAAACAAATCTGCCTGCAAATGATAGTGTCATGAAACATAAAGTCAAAAATTAAACTCAACAGATATAAATCTACGCACTTATGGCACTAGTAAATCTTATTATCATTTGCAATAAGTGATTTGGGAATGAAATAGAGTAATATGCCAGACCCAAAGAGAGAATTACATTGAACTTGTTTTATCCAGTTGTGAGAAGGATGAAAGGTATAAGATTCAAATTTGTGAATCGATATGTCACAAAATATAAGTTTTATTTTAAGTTTGTCTAAACATCTATTGCATTTTTTTTTTCCAACTTTACCAGTTGTTAATCATATTTATCGCATTTCTCCTCTCTCACTAATCTTTTTTACACAAAAGGGCATAGTTGAAAAAATAATACATATTTATTGCATTTAACTTATTTGAACTGAACATAAATAGGTTATTTAAAGTTTATAATAAGGGACAGAGGGAGTATTATGGACATAAACTTCCAGAAGAAGAAAAAACGCCTCCGTTTGGAACTATATCAAGAATTTAATTCTGGCCGTCCATGTTAATTTATTTTGCTGAAGAAACAAGGACAGTCAAATTAGCTTTATCTATGCTTAATTAAATGGTAACAGAATTCTAGTTTTAGACTACATAGATTAACATATTAATATCAAGACATGAAAATAAATAGAGCCTTAGATAATCTTCAACAAAAAGCAAATGGAAATGTATGCTCCCAATTTTGCAATAGTGTAAATGAATCTGTCATCTGGATTTCATATTACACGGTAAATGTTTTTAAAGATGAGTTGAAGTATAAGGGGTACTTGTGAAAGTTTTCCCAAAATAAAGGAATTTAGGAGCAATGGAAGATGTTATAGAAAGAATTTGCATTTCCAAACTCCAAAGTAGAGCAGATAGATAATCACCATAATGATGGCAAAAGAGTCAGAAACAACAGGGTTCTCATCCACGAGTATAGGAACAAACCGACAGGATTGAGCTTCAGGAAATCTTGGATGCCAAAGCAAAACAGTAAGACCATAAAGCAAAATAAATTACTCCCTTCGATATTTCATATAAAACATAATTATCTAATTTGATTTAAGGAAGTTAGTTGACATGTACTATCTCCGATACTAAGTATAAGACCTAGGTTGACTTTTTTAGAGAGATGAAGGAAGCTAATTAAATTATTTCAAAATATTTGCCTTTTATTTTTTCCTCAAAACTAAATTGTCTGACTTATAAATTAATATATAATCTAATGATACACAACATATAATATAATTAAATAGCTTATTTTGCTTCCTCAATCTTTCAGAAAGAAAAAGTCAATTCAATCTTATATTTAGAAATGGAGGTAGTATTTTCTAAATACGTTAATTATCTTCCTTAATTTCCTCATTTTCTCTTCTCCTTGATTATTGATGAGAGAGTATGAATAGGGGTGAATTAGAAAAAGATTTACAAATATATATGAAAACTATGTCCTATATTTAGAATTAATATCAACTTTTAAATAGTCTTATATTAAGCACAAGAGGGATTACAAAAGACCCACCCACCCATTAATCTGTCGGCACTCACAAATGATTATATAATACTAACTCCTTTTCTTTTTGTTTGTTGCAATTTTGATCAGCATTACAAAGGACCAAAATGGAGCGATGAAATAGAAGGAGAAAACAAACCAGGGTCATATTGTTCTTCCTTCTGCAAATTCACTGCTTTGTACTTAAATCCTCCCTTGCAATGCCTCAAGTAATTGATATAAGACTTTATTGAGTTTTTTGGGGAGATTAAAAAGCTAAATAAATTACTTAATTATATATTAGTTTATAAGTCGAACAAATCAATTTGGAAAAAATGAAAAATATAAATACATTAAAATAATTTATTTAGCTTCCTTAGTCTCATAAATTAATCAACTGTGATAACCAGTATTTTTTTTATAAAATTATATGTCATTGAAATGTGTAATTACTAAATTAATATATAATTAAACAATTTATTTAGCTTTTTCTATCTCCTCAAATAACATATCTGAGTCTTATATCAAGGATCAAAGACATTACATGAGAGGATTTGAGTTTTTTATTTAAAAAAACCCTACTAAAAAAATCTGAAAAATGACATGGAGATATCTTAATATCTCATTATATTATCATTCATCCAAATCTGAAAATACAAGTGTTTCCAATACCCTATTTGTAGACTAAATTTTCTTTCCTTATCAAGAAAGCTTCAACTACTTCCAACTTGTAAAGACAACTTAAAAATGACAACTTGGAATATCCTCTTGCTCCTAACTTTTCTTTCCTATTAAGTAAATGATCAACTTGCTTGATGAAATATTACTAAAAACATAAACTATGTAGCCAACTAACATAAAAATTAATAAAATATATAAAAATCATGTAGATTTCCTTCCATAGAAGGTTTCTTCAAAATATCAAAACGTTTCGTCAAAGTATCTCATTCTTGTATATTCCATTCCATCACCAAAGCCCTTTAACTTTCTTTTAATCATTGTCTCTTTCTCTCTCTGAATCTGTTTTGTTTTGAGTCCATCACATGTAGACCGCGACTGAGAACGGCTGATGAGAATGATGAGTGATTTATGTTTATGATACCAAAAAAAAAAAAAAACAAAACAAAAACAAAAATCACAAGGAAGTTGAAATGAAGCTGGAGGGTAATTGCTTCTCAAAGTCTAGTGAAGCGGTTCACACAGTTTCTTTATCTTCAAACTTGTATCTTTGACTTTGGTGAAGCAGTTCATCCGTTTGTTCACTAAATTCCTCTTTCTCTGTCTCTTCTCCATCTTATCGTTGTCCTTGTTCCTTCTTCATGTTCTTTATTTTGGGCATAAATCTGATTCCTCTTTTTTCAGTTGGCTTTTGTATTTCTTGTTTCAATGTGATTTCTTTCTTGTTTCTTTCCAGTTTTCTTTCTTCTTCATTTTCTTCTTCCCTTAGTATTTGTCTCCTTCTTTTTCCCCATTCAGTTTTCTTTCTTCAAGGGGAAAAAAATTAAGCAGTCAAAACCATTCAAACTGGTTTCAAGTTTTTCTTTTTTCTTCATTTAATTAATGTTTGAATTAGATAGCATTAAACCAACATGTTAAACGATTTAATAACCTGTCCCACTTTTAAAATTTTACGCAAGCGACATTTCAATTCTCTTTTTTTTTTCCTAATAAAAGATCAAATACATTAAAAATTAACCAATAAAAGTCTTACAGAGTAAAATAAGAAACAGGACAAGCATTAAGAAAATGAAAAAACTTTGGCGCTACATGGTTTGCTAGCTTTAATAGAAGAGAAATTAAAGTCTTTTAACATCTGAACAATATCATGGTGGATAATATTTGTAGACTCCTTCGGTGCACCACCATATTGCAAAAAATCCTTCTTCAAAGAGTAAACTTTAGGTTAGCCCCCATTGTATCATAGAAGAAATTTGAACCATGTATCCAATGTAGACATGCTCTGAAAACGAGGCACCACAATGGGATGCATGCGAGTAACATTTCTTCCATATTATAAGTTGAAAAGAATATCCTTTGTAACATATCCATGTTTTGTAGTAAATTGTCCCATAAGATCTATTCATGGTCCAGCCAAGCAGATCTAAATTAAAATTTAAAATTTTGGAACAACAAACTAAAGAAGAACCTGCACTTAGGTTTGACGGAATCTCTAGAAGATGAGCTATGTTGATGAAAGAAGCCAGATGTTGAACTTCCTTAACAACCAATTGAGGAGTAAAACAGACTACTTATGTCTGAATTCATGTTAGTTTTGGCTTTCACTTTAAAACGAAGTAAATAGCAAGATTCTGAAATCCGGACTGACTACTGAATTGATTAGGGTATTGGGTCAAAGATTAGTGGGTCAAATTAGAGTCAAATAAGAGCTAACCCGATGCTAGACCAATGAGGAAGTGAAAATTTCAGAGTTATTTATATGAAATTCTGAATTAAATAAATAATAATAATTTATTTTTTATTTAATTTTGAAAAGGTTGAACCAATCCGACCTATCAGACCGGATTGGACCGGTTGGACCACCGGTTGGCTGGTTTCCAACCCAAACTACCGGTCCCATCCTATCTTCAAAACACTGTAACTTGTCACTATACAATCCCAAAAAGTCAACCCCAGCTAAGACCCGCAAACTAAAGTAGTAAATCTCACTTTCTTGGGAGACGGCTAAACACCCAACCAAGCAATGCTATAACAAAAGACAAACACAAGCCAAAGTGAGTAGGTGAAGAAAAAAATTCCAAGGCCACCTTTATTTGACTGTTTTAGGTTCATCAAAGGTATTCTATTTGGAGGACTTAGATAATTGATTTCTATTTATCATTATTGTTTCACCAAATGAATTCTTACTCAATATTTAACTACTATTAACAAACACAAAAGTATTTTAAATATTTATTTAAGCAACACAAGGGGCCATTTATTTTTTAAAAAATGTACACAAGTTCTTCTTCACTATTTTATATCTATTGATGTGAGTTACCGATAAATGAACCAATTTTTGCAAAATCCTATCTTGATACCATTCAATATTTAATTACCATTAATTTTTAACGTCCTCATGCATTGTATGGAACCTACCTAGCCTTGTGTGGGCGTGTATTTGCATGTTAATTAACCATTCTGCATGCTTTCATTTGATCCTTATAAAAAAGTGTAGAATCTAATTTTTAAATATCCACTAATAAGATGTATCATATAAGCAGCACATGAAACATAGCTTATTGCAAGCAAACAAAACAAAACTATCCATAATCACATTACAACTTTATTGCCACAAACGGTTACGTTACGTGATTGTAGAAGATTTAACCAGAAGCTAAACTAGATGATCCTACAGCAATTCCAATAACTCTATTTCTGTGATATATATATAAAAATAAAAAAGAAAAACACTGAAATATTTTTTTTTTGAAAATGTGCACAAAAATAATGAATGCAAGCAAGCATAGTCAATGTAAAATAGACTATTGGCTTCAAGAAACTAGTAATGATAGGAACTATAATATGCATGGGTCATTCAATATTTACCTCAAGTGATTCAGGGATCACCCACTTAATACTTCCACATTATAGGTTCAACTAATTTCCTGGAGAGGCAGCATCTGGCTGGTTCCCTGGTGAAGCCTCTCGGATTGCCGGGACCTCGTTGTAAGTTTCCCTCAATCTTGCTAGAACAGGGAACTCTGTCTGCATGCATGATGAAGTCTTAGCTGATGAATTTATTTAATCCTTGCAGTTCAATATATGATTGAAGATTATGGAAACAACAGAAGAGATGAGATCAGCCTTCTTTTTTCTTTGGTTCCCGGGTTACTCATAAACGAAAACTAAAGCTATGGAATAAAACATCCTTTACGTTACATTTTAAGAATGGTGATAAGGAAGATCACAACTTGGCCTGGACCACTAAACCAAAGAGGCATAATTATTACAGAGTAATACAACTCAGTTACTTTAATACCACCATACCACTCTTGTTCAAAAAGCAAATGCAGTAACAATGTACAGAACATTACCATGTCAACATTGAACCTTGTTGCAGCATATAATTGAGGTTCTAAAAACACATCTGCTTGCAAATGATAGTCAATTATGCAACATAAAGACAAAAATTAAGCTCAACAGATATAAAGCTACTCGACATGGCTGTAGCCAATCCCATTATCATTTGCAATCAGTGATTTGGGAAAGAAATAGACCAGACCATAAGACAGAATTACACAGAACTTATCTCCTGTTGCGAGAAGGATGAAAGGTGCTATCTTTACCCAAGTTTTGCATCTACTTGAACTAGCCAAGGAGTTATGACTCTCTTATCATATATTACGGACAACTGAACGGAAACTTCCAGGAAAAAATGGGCCTCTGTTTGGAACTATATCGAGGACTTAATTTAGGCCGTCCATGTTAATTTTATTTGCTGAAGGAGCGATGACAATAAACTAAACTTTATCCATGCTCAATTAAATTGTATTACCTCCCGTGTTTAATATATGAGCTAGATAACTAATTTACAAACATTAAGGAAATTAGTTAAGATAGTTATTTAAAACAAATATGGGTTATTTTTCCTAAAATACCCTCTTTAATCATGACTACCCTTGGAAGGGAACTCCCGTTATAAATAGAGCAGAGATACATACTAGAAAAATTTCATCTCCAGTAGCATATCTTCCTGTGTGGTCCTTCAATAGGATTTCAATAGCTAAAACGCATTTAAAAGGGGCAAAATAAGCCTAAAACCATCTTAAGCTAGGAATTATGTTCCTGGACAAACCAAATACCCATATTGCTGTTAAAAGGGGTAAAATACAAATGCCTAATGTTAAAATAAATTCCTTGAGTCGTGACATTTTCAGCAATTAACATGACCTATTTGTGGGCAGATAAGCCCTAAATGGTTAATATAACAGAAAATATATTCTTCACTAAGTAAAAAATCACCAGTGAGGCCTTTTCGTATGACACTTTGGGCCCAAGGAAGCTTTTCATCAGGGCCAACTTTTTCCTCAATATAGTTCTGTTAATAAGAAAAGACCGGACAATTGTAAACATATACCATGGATCCAGCATCCAGAGAAGGTTGCAAATTGAATCATAAACTCATAAAAAAATGGCTTAACCATACCAAAACACTGACGCTTTGCAAGGGCTGTATATTAGAGGCAATAATATGTGCAACCTATGAATCACATCATTAGAAGAAAACATGTATCAGGACCTAAATCATAGCTTTAAACTCCAACTCCCGTCCCTCTCCTTTTTTATTCTTTTTGATGGAGGGGAATCAAAAGAAGACAGAAACACAACTTAATTACAGGAAAGGAGAAAGTGATACAATAGTTAAACATTGAAGAAAAACACAACTGTTTGCCCGGTTACCATCTAGTTAAGATGTAAATTACAGATCCATTTGCAAACACACACTATATTTTGATCCATATACAAATAACCACCATTTACTTGAAAACCTAGATAATAAACCCCTGTGTTATGGCTAGCTTGAGAGCTGACCCCTCTTCACTCTTCTACAAATTCCCATTGACGAATTTTCTAATCCAACTCCACAATTTCAACTAATAAGCCATGATTTGATTTTGTTTTCAAACCCTAATAATTGCATTTGTGATTTGGAACCTTCCTCCCCTAATTGCCTCTAGTTACAATTTAGCTCAAAATTCCATTGTTGAACCCTAAATATTTTGTTTGGAATCTCCAAGCTAAACGCCCTTTTATCCCAAATTTCAATTAGATAATCTACAAAAAGGCAAATGGAAGAGTATGCTCCCACTTTTGCTATAGCATAAAGGAATCTATCATCTGGATTTCGCATTATGTGGTAAATGTTTAAAGATGGGTCGAAGTGCAGTGGGTACCTGTGAATCTATCAACTAGGTTCCTGGAGAGGGAGCATCTGGCTGATTCTCTAGTGAAGCCTCTCGGATCACCAGAACCTCATTGTAAGTTTCCAATAATCTTGCCAGAACAGTAAACTCCGAGTCTTAGCTGATGAATTTAATCCACGCAGTTCAATATATGATTGAAGATAATCACCATAATGATGGCAAAAGAGTCAGAAACTACAAAGTTCCCATCCACCAGGATAGGAACTAAACCGACAGGATTGAGCTTCAGGAAATCTGAAATACCAAAGCAAAACAGGTACAAATTAAACTACAATAAACCTACCCACCCATTATCAAGGACCAAAATGGAGAAATGAAACAGGAGAAAACAAACCAGGGTCAGGGTGTTCTCCCTTCAGCAAATTGACTGCTTTGTACTCATACTTAATCCCTGAAATCAAAACACACTAGAACTAATAAAGGATTCGAGAAAGAGGGGCTTATCCACACAAGACATTTACCTGACGAATTCAACCGAAGTAGGGGGAAAAAAGGAACAGTCACATGTTTCTCCAAATTCAGTACCTTTCAGGTTGAGAGAAAATCAAGCTCGAAAGGCGCATGAGCTCCTCCAATACGAATACAGCTGAAGCTTATTATCGCCACTTTCAGTTGCCTAATGACACTAGAAATCCAAAGAAAATCAGCGCACTCCATATTTGTCAAATAGGATTTGACAATGAGGGATGGTTGATATGAGGAAGGAGATGATACTATAGTGATCAGTGAAGAAGTGCAGAGCCAAGATGAGGATATCCGATCAGGACGAAGCTATAGTTTGCGGGTTGCATTCAGAAGACGTACGAGAAAACATAATAAAAAAAGTCCTATGGCAGATTTTCTTATTAAAAAAGTACCCAAGGACTCAGCGAAATAAATTTTGAATGTCAAATTATCTTCTAGTTTTGAATTGATATTTATATATTATATGATATTAAGTTATATGGTTAGGTTTAGGTATTTGTCAATCATCATACTAAGACTTGTCAATATAGGCATATTCTTTTTTTTTTTTTGCCTGCAATATAGGCATATTCACAGTCAATAAGAGTTGTTTTAGTTAATATAGATGGGCTTATCAATAGTCACTTTATAACTTGTCAATATAATCATATTTACTTGTTAATGGGAGATGTTTTAAATTGTATTGAAAAAATATATTGTCAAGTATATGTCTCTGAAGGATCTCAATTGGTGCAACAACAACTAGGTTTTATCTTAATCCAAATGAAGAATCCGAAAAGGGGTTCATATTGTCAAGAAAATTGTGCCCCCTATACAATATAACTATGATCTTTATTGGATGAATTTCCCTCCACATCAACCTTTCTATAACCCTTTATTTACTACACAACCACCACTATATCCACCATACAACCTATACTTTGACCTTATTCATTCACCTAGGCCACTCTACGAAGCATCTCCTCCATTATATGAACCCTTTCACCAACCATATCAACCACTACCTCATGAACCTTATACTCCACCCCAACTTCTTAACCCTCAACCTAGTGGATTGGTGATCACACTTGTCATTAGCACTCAAATTAATAGCTAGATAATATAGCGTAGTGGCACAACTACTACTGCAAAAAACAAAATATATGGCGCTTATTTTTAAGAATACTATAGCGCTTAGGAAGTACTATAGGTTTTAGCACCATAAAAGAAAGCTATGACGCTTCTTGAACTAAGGAAGCACCATAGCTTTTGTTTTTAATATATTCCTGTGGCGCTTCTCCGGGGAAATGCCATAGGAAGTGCCCTAGTTCCTATGGCCTTCCATAGGAAGTGGTATAACTTCCTATGCCATAGGAAGTGGTATAACCTCCTATAGCTCTTCCTAAAGGAGTGCCATAGGAAGTCATTTTTTAAAATTATTATGCATAATTGTTTCCTTTTCCTTGTGAAACTCTCTGTATTCACAATTCAAATCCATAGCAATTTACAACACAATCCACATCAAAATGAAATTACTCGAAACAAATAACTAATTCATAAAATCACTACGAAATGTATTTAATTACAACAATTGTAATATACAACTAATTTTAAGTAAATAAACAATACAAGAATATGCAAGAAACAACCTACGTACCTAAATATTAGCTAATTATATGACCATATATATTATATTTGTACAATAATACATCATCAAACTTGTAGGTATCCTTTGCAATATTGAATTCCTATCTTCATCCATCAAGCATAAAAGAACACCAGCATTTAAGTTGCTTAAACTTGAGCTATACACATTACTAGTACATGTAGTTCTACGGAGGATTAAACTAGAATTATTATATTTGTAAGCTCAAAAATTTAAAAACTTAAAATGTATAAGAAGTTTAAGAAGATAGAGTTGAAACTTCAGGTAAATACCTGAAAAAAAAATTTAAACACACACATAAGATTCATAACATATTTTAACTAAAAAAAGAAAAGAAGAAGAAGAAGAAGAAAACGTATGAATTTCAGCTTTTGTATAAAAAACAAGGTTACAAGCTAGGGGAGCTTCTATAGAAGGCCGAGACAAGAAGGAAAAAAACACGTGGGAGACCAAGCTTTGTACTGCAACGGACATGGCAACCAAATGTTGAAGAAATGTGCATGAGTGGGGAAGAGGGGAGTAGGGAGAATGGATAAGGAAATGTGGTGGATCAATAGAGTAGGGACTTGAGGGATAAGACAAGATGGTGGAGCAATGGAGTTCTGAGAAATAGGGAGTTGAAGGGCGCACTAAGAAAACGATAATGGCGGGCTGGTGAAAAGTTAAATAGAACATTGTATGGCGCTTGTACACTTGATGTACAAGCACCATACAAGGCCTAGGGAAGCTTTGGTGCTTTTCTAGCAAGCGTCATTGCTTCCCTAGTTTAAAAAAACATTACAGACAATTTTACAAAAAAATGCTACCCATTACTTCCCCTTATTTAAAAAAAAAAATTTTAAAAATATGGTAGACAATTTAAAAAAACAAGTTTTTTTTAAAAAAAATGTCACTGATCCTTGGCAGGCGTGCCAAGACCAACCATTTGGAAAAAAAGTCATTCAGGCCATTTACCACACCTGTCCCTAATTTTCGTACTTATTTTTTTAAAAAGAATAAGGTCAGCTATGACGCTTACCTAAGAAAGCGCCATAGCTAGCCCTTTATTTATTTTTTTTTAAAAAATAAAAGCCCTTTACACAAGAGGTTATTTTAAACAAAATGCATCACCTTGTATGGCACTTGCCAGGCAAGCACCATACAAGGGGATATTACAATATCCCCTTAAATAGGATATTTTAATATCCCCTTGTAGGTAAGTGCTATACAAGGGGAGTAAATTTTTGTTTTTTAAAAAAATAACCCCTTATATGGCACTTCCCTAAGCAAGCGTCATACAAGGTATTAGACAGCTATGACGCTTTCTTGGTTAAGCGTTATAGCTGCCACATGTATTTTTTTAAAAAAAATAGAAGTCTCCTCCGGTGCTTGTTTGAAAAAGTGTCATAAGATTAGCACCGCTAAATCTATATTTTGTAGTAGTGAACCTATGTCGTATTTTCTTACGTAGAATCAATAGTATTTAATTCCTTAATTAAATAAGTGTGAAAGACTCAAAACAAATATAAAGTAGTGGTTTTTGGGATTTTTAATAATAAAAGAAAAAACAAAAATAAAACAAAAAGTTAGAAAACATTAAATAACCAAACTCTAGAAATATAAATATAAAGCATATGAATGGTAATAAATATAATATAAATTCCCAAGACAACCACCATAGGTCTCAACTAATTGATCAATTATTATACCTGAACCTAGCATATAATAACTTTTCAATTAATTGTTTAAGCATTACTTAGAATGCCAATTTATATTGAAATTATAAATGAATTTTCCAAAGAACAATCAACCGATGTGCTCAGAGTAAGAGTAACATATAATCAATCCTTGAAAGAAAACATGAAATAACCAAACTCAAGAAATATAATTTGAAATATGACTTCAAATAATAAATTGAAAGGTTTAATCAAAAACATTATCCAACCGGAAATCAAAGTCTTGAAAATATAAATTTAATCCTAGACCTAGGAAATCATAAAATGCATAGAATCAAGAAAAAGACTAAACAAAATAGCAACTCCCAATTAAAGAACAAAAACTCAAGCCACAAGATCCATCCTCAAAAAGAGGATTAATTAACCACACATGTTCATGGAAGAAGAAGATAAATGTGGTGTGTGGTCATGCCTTAGGGTCCCTTTTGTTGGCATCTTGATGCTCTAGATGAATCTTTTTTTTTTTTCCTTACATTTGAATTTGAGTTTTGGATAAAGGATGATGAGATGGTGTGATTTCTTTGAAAATATATTGGAAAAATGATGATTCAGCCCTTGATGTTTGGAGAGATAATGACACCTATATTTTCCTTTGAATATGTTTGAGGAAAAGAATTTAATTTAATTCTTAAGGGAAAAAATGAAATAATAATTTGAATTTAATCCCTTTCTGAGTTATAATGAAATTTGTCCTTTAAGACTCTGAGGACAAGTAATATCATGAGAATTGAGATTTGATAATATCTTTTGGATTTTCATGAATCATCATCTCTAATTGATTCTCATGATGATATGTGGCAACTTGGGGTGCAAGGCTTGATCTTCATCTTCCAAGGTGGCGCCATATGATAACTTGTGGGAAAAGAAACCATGTGAAATGACCCTCATGCATTTCATTAATTGTAGGTGGCCACATTTTTTGTTTTCAAGGGTCATGGAAGACATGCATTTGAGCTTAAGTGGAAGTCATAGGGCCCATTTAAGGAGCATAAGTCGTAAGTTAACACCTATAGGCCCAAACCATGATGTAATTTGGCCCAAAAGAAGTCTTAAGGACTTGTTTTCATGGATCTTTCAACCTATGCAAATTTTCACCTTTTCCATGGTCTATCATCCTATTTCTAGGGTTGATTGTCTTTTTTCCCCCCCTTTAATTTCTTAATTTCCCTGCAATAAGCACAAAAAAATACCTTTGTGCGAATCAAGTTAATTAAAGGAAATAAAAATATGACAATTCTACCATTATTAGCATTTTTTTGTGCAATACCTTTTACTCCACAATAATTATAATAATTACATTTAAGCATAATAACAATGATAAAATCTCATAAATAGATATAAAAATATATAATAAAATAAATTGGATATCCTCTCTTTATCAAAAAACCTGAATCCTCTAACAAGGGCCTTGACATGAAAGTATAATACACTCTAAGAACAATACCTTAAGCTACTTATGCATCAAGCAAAAATTGGTAGCTTTAAGGAGATAGAAGAGCAGTTGAAACACATTAATGAGTTCTTCAAGGCATAATATGGTCATATGTTATGGCAAAAAACGGGAGGTGAAGATGGAATCCATTGGCTTCAAAACCTATAAAAGGAGGAACAAGGAATCTGAATTCAAGAGTCACATACCGTTTCACATATGGAGAGTTCCCAACCTCTAATGCCCTCGCCCAATGCACCCATACAAGCACAAGAAGTAGAGAAACTACTACAGAACAATAGGGAGTCTTCCTTCTTATTTGATAATGATCTTATCATTATAGAAGTAGACTCTCCTATTACTTTGATAGATAAAGAAATTGAAAATTTGAGTAAGGATGAGGAAATAATTATTGAATTCCCTCAAATGTATGAAAATGTAATTGCTTAACCTATTGACTCTAGTAGCAGTGATTTGATTATACTTGTTAATGAGTGTGCTCCAACTTCTTTATGTGATGCTTTAACTATTGAAAATTCTTCTCTTCATAGTATTTGCTTTCTGCTTTGCATTTTAGTGTCCAACAATGAATCCTTGCAAGAATCCATAAACTCTCTTAACAAAATCTTGACCTTTTACTCCAAGTTACCATAATCAAATTACCTCAATATAGGCAAGAAATCTATAGTGTTATTTTCCCCTCGTAATGGCATCAACTCCTTTAAGATCTCTTTAAGCTCTTTGGCCTCTCCTATGTCCCAAACTTCATGTCTACCCAATAAGTCTTACCTGAAATCATTCTCATTATTGTGTTCATGGTCAATTCTATAAACCTTGATTTCATCTCCACTTTGGTGAACTCCTTCTATAGGACATGAGCAAGCTTTTACAGAAGCCACATGATCTTGTCTCTTTGCATTTCTAAGATTTTGTTGAGACATTAGATTAATAGCACCTCGACTGTGGTGCTCCAATAGAGGTTTTGGTGTTGTTCATCATAGGGAGGAAATGCTAAGGTGGAGACAGTAAAAGGACCGTCTAAGAAGAATATCAAAGGGTCATGTAAGAGGATATGTATTCCTTTAAAACCAAGTGGATGACTGGGAAATCTACCACCTAGCCGAAAGCCAATAGGTAACAACTAGGTTTTTAAATGCAAAAGTAGGCAAATCAAACCTAAAACACTTAGTGGCTACAGGATACTACAATGAGAAAGCATTGGTAAATAAGGCACCTTTATGCCTGTTGTGAACTTTAACTCTGAACAACCAATGTTGGCTATAAGAACAAGCTTAAGCTTGAAACTACATCAAGAAGATGTAAAGACCACTTTCCAACTGGGAAATTAGATGGCTCATGAAAAAGCTTGAAGGCTTTGTAGAAACAATCATCCAAGTAGTAGTGGTTGAGGTTTTACAAAGCAAAAGCTTTTCTAACTTTGAGATAATAAAAAACCATTATATGAGTGCCAAAAGGTCTTAAGATAATTCTTTGAGAAGTCACCCTTTTTGTCAGTGGCATATTGCTAAGCTGGAACAAGTCTCAAGGGAGTTAAAGGAATTGAGGATCAGAGTTATTCTTGAATTCTAAGCTGAAAGTCCATGGGTATAACAAAATATATTTTGAATGACAAGATAGATGGAGATTGCAGAAGGAAGGTACCGTGTTTACTACATAAAAACAAGTACAAGTGTAATCTTCAAGCATCTCAGTGTGATGAACTACAAACCCATGGCTACCCCTGAAATTAAGGACATAACCTTAATGAGGTTATACATCTTATGAGGAATCAAATATAGAAAATGTGGATAGAGTCTCATAGTAAGAATATGGTTGGTAACATAATATAAGACCAAATACAATTAGTCAAACTTGGAAATTTTTTTTTGTCTAACTTTGGAAAAGATTATGAGAAGAACCATGGGTTGAATTGTTGAGGGAAAAACTCATGTTTGAAAGGAGTTTCCAACACAAGACCTAGGGAAATGATAATAAAGTTAAGGAAGTAAAGAAATAGATAGTATATTTCTGTCATCCATGGAATAAGAACACAGAGTGTTCTACCACCATTCAAGAAGTTGTATGGCTAGAGAACCTTCTATAAGTAACTAGGAATGAATGGTGGATAGAAGGATTCAAATGATAACTTATTATGATGCAGACCCTGAGTATCACAGTAAGGAGAAACATGCATTTGATTTATCTCTGTTAGAGATATACTTTTCAGAGAAGGAAAGCAACAATTTGTTAGATCCTATATGTTTTGATGATAACAAAGATTGGATTAATCATACAAAAGGTTTTGATAATTAAACAAAACGATTTGAACAAAGTAACTAAGTTCATGGTGACAGGGAAAAGCATTACTTGAGTAGCCACTCAAGTAATGAAGATGGAGTGAAAGACAGAGCACAGGAAAAAGGAACACTGAGATTTTTAAAGAGATTACTCAAGTGAGCACTTGGGTAATGATTTCATTACTCGAGGGACCACTTGAGTAATGTGTGAGAAAATCTTCCAGTAAGCTCTCTATCAAAAATTAGGTGGGATTACTCGAAGGGATCACTCGAGTAATCTGCAAAGTTATTTGAAGCATTACTCGAGTGACCACTTGAGTAATCAAGTAAGTCTAATAGAATTTGCCCTCGGCCAAGATTTTAATGCCATTACTCGAGGGATTACTCGAGTAATCTCCGAAGTTATTTGAACCATTACTTGAGGGACCACTCGAGTAATCAGAAGAAAAGGAACGCTTACTCGAGGGATTACTCGAGTAAGCAAGGTGTAATCTGGTCAAGCAACGTTGACTTGCTTTCTGGCTTATTTTCAATGAAGTTACTCGAGGGACTACTCGAGTAATGTACATTATCACTCGAGTAGCCACTCGAGTAATGTAGTATAGAAAGCATGATTTTAATCCAATATTCATTGATTTGTTATCTATATGATTAACCTTTCATTGTATTAGTTTCCTGAGGTGCATTGAAATGATTTTCAAATACACATCAAGTGGTTTTTAACAATTTATCTGAGAGATGACTATGAATGCGATCATAGGATTAGTCATTAATTAGATAAATTGGACTCAATGCGTTTGCTTGAGGTTTTTACTTTGGTTTGATGCAAATGTAACTCCCAAATTATTTTAAGGAGCTAGAAAAGTCACCAATTTTGCCACCAAGGTTCATTTTTATTATTCATATTTCCAATTTCAATTCCATTTCATTCACTATTTGAAAAGACAAAAAATCGTAGCTTTATGATTTTAATTAAATTTTGCACTTATCTATTTTCAACAAAATCCAAAACCAATTTTTCCCTTGCTTTCATTGCATTTGCATGGCATATTAGATTGCTTAGGATTCAATAAAAGGCTCCTCGAAAAGAGAGCATGATTCTAAGTTTGCCTATATGTAATCCTTGGTTAATTTTTGATTGTGGACCCCAAGACTAACAAAAGACAAAAAAATCCCGTAATCAAGGACATATGAAGCCTGCAATACTTTCAGATTGGATCATATCCTTGTCAAAATCTACCTTCAATAATGCAGCAACAACGAAAACGAAATTACATGAAATAGACAAATTTTGCTAACCCTCAAGCGCCAATTGCACTATGTCGCGAAGCCATGACAAAAGTTGCAGAACTAATGTACTCTTTCCAACTGATGGTGCAAATTTTGTCCAAAAATCTGACTAAACTGTTATTATTATACCAAAAAATGTACTCTCTCCAATCTTATCTATAATCAACATTCTCTCACATATGGTTAGTCTTATATATAATTAACAATTTGACTTTATCTAAAAATCTAAGGCACATTTTCCCTTTTTATCATAATTTATTTACATGTTTCTCACATATCTTTTTCCTACTCATTCTCGTTTATTTTAAGTTGAACTAGGGCAATTCACAAGTGGCACCATTATTGAGCAGCAGAGAAGAAAATTTTAATTTGAATTCATAACTAATTAAGTTGCCACTTGAAAAGTTCTCGTCTGGTCCTATTTATTATGGATGAGAGAGAAGAATTTTTTTAGTCCTATTTTTATGGTTGGGATAAATTTTTTATATTAATGTACCATTTTACCAACTATTTAATGAAAGGAATTGATCGGATTGACTTGGTGGGAAGTAACATTGAGTTAATTATTGTTCATAAATTTATCTTGTTTCGTTATGGGAAGTGAAGATGTTTCTTTGCAACTCACGGAAATTATGGATAAGAGTACTTGAAAGGAAAATAAAGTTGCATTAGAAGTTGACAACTGATCATTGGAATATTTGAAATAAATCTATCATACAAACTAATAATCACATAGAATGCATAACTTCAATAATTCAAAAGGAAAATAAGTTCATCAATACATAATCCAAGTGCACCAATGTAAAATTCAACATAAGAGCAGTCCATCATAGACAAATTAAATAATCACTCATCTAAGTCTCACAAACATATACCAACACATAATTAATCCAAACAGAATACAATATATGAATTGAACTAATGGAAAACTAATACACTCCCCTTTGTAGCATATTGAAGCTTTAGCCACGTCCTCTCCCACCAAGAAGCACAAGCAATTTAGCCTCCCATGAATTTAACACTAGCCACAACCTCCTCACAACACCAAAGTTCCATAGAAATACGAGTGAATAACCAATTTAATGATGAAAGGAAGTGGTTCGGTCAGAAAATGGGAGAGACAGTAGATGATAGTGGTGGTGTTTCAATGGTGATGAAATGGTTGGAGAAGAAGAAGAGGGTAGCTAGCACTGTGAAAAAGAAGAAGTGATAGTGAGGAAGGTGAGGAGGAGTCTGTCGGGTATGTCAAGTTGGCGAGAATAGAGGAGGAAATAGATGAGACAGAGATGTGGTATGGAGAAGGAATAGCTCCGGTGGCAACAGTGGAGTGAAACCGCTGGATATGGGGAGGAGACGGAGAATATTCAATGTAACAGAAGAGGGGAGGTGCGACTCTGCAATTCTGAGGTTTCCGGCGACATTATTGGTGGTGTGTGACTGAGGAAAGGTCGCCGGAACTGTGAAGTCAGAAGTAGTGGCTGCGGTGTTTGGGTCGTCTTCCCTCTCCTTTCGAAGTTCGCTCTGCAATGGAGCTCCTCTGAGCTCAGAACTCAGTCATGGAGCTCTCTGGTTCTCCTTGTTGTGATCAATGGTAGCCGCCGATTAAAGGTGATGGTGGTTGAGGGAGAGTCGAAGCTCGCCGGCGGCCTTGGTGGTATACAATGTCGCCGGCGAGAGTAGAAGAAGAAGAAGAAGGTGATGATGAGATGATGCTCCCCTCTGCCTGTGCGGTGCCTTCTGTATATCCCCTATCGGGTCTATGACCAGTTCTCAGCATCGGGTCTGGTTCCAGCTCCCATTACTCTCAGCTCCTCCTCACAGATCCTTCCTTCCGCAGCCCACACCAAAAGCTTCCAATCTGGGTCTGCCTCCAGCTGCTCACAATGGCCAAGGATTGGGCCTCAATGTCAGGTCCTGCAAGTCACTTTCGGTTTTGCTCCAGATGCATCAAGCTCACAATCAGTAGCCTAATCCCTGGTCAAAATGCATGTTTTGACCAGGGACTTAAATGAAAAGTTCAAAACCTTTGATTAGGGACTACAATCAAACTGTTTGAAATGTTTTGGAGCTAATCTGTAATTTCCTAAACATATGGGTCTCTTCTGTGATTTTTACTGACCCACTTTTCTTCACAAATTTGAGATGTTTAGGAATTCTGAGGGCTCTTTCTGTAATTTGTTTCAATCTTCTAAATATTAAGTCTTACCTCAAAAATCTCCAATTTTCTTCCAAAACACCTATACTATAAGATTAAGCACGAGGTAGCATCAAAAGTTCAAGAAATCATTCATATGAATAATTAACAAATTTTTGACTATTTTACCCCTAATTGCAATTTATTCAATACAAATGTCCTTAACTCAAATTAGTACTTAATCATATAATATTGTCTCATAAAATACATTAAAAATCCCAATTTAGTTCTGAAAAATTATATAAAAATATGTTTCAATCAATTCCCCTACACTTAAACATTTGTACTCCTGAAAAAGTCAATTAAATACAATTTCTAAATTCAAATCATCAATGCAATTGAAACATGAACAACTTCATAATAAGAAAGCAATAGATCAATTAATCAAATCCTTCAAGCTAACACTAGTCATAGTCAAGCGATGCAAAGAAATTAGCGAACTACACAATCCAAAATATTAGAATGCAGCATACGAGACTCTCAAGGTATTTGTGTTTCATTCATCTCATCTCATTGGGATAATTTCACTCTAGATCACTTAATTAACACCTTACCATAGGCTTGTAACAACTCTAACATCTTTACTACTAAGAGCAATTAATGCAATGAATCAATAGGACTTAAAAGGCTTGTAAAGTTGGATGAAGGCTAAATGGAATGAATCAATTAGAAAAAGGAATAGTTGATATGCAAGTCAAAGTTAATGAATAAGTTCATAGCATCTAAATAACTTGACACACTTTTGCCAATTCTTTTTCAAATTCATGAACAAATGCTTTCTTTATATTTCTTTTCCTTTTGTTTTATCTACAAAACATTTCTATATATATATATATATATATCTTTTTAATACTCTTTTTTCTTCGGTACAATTCTTTTCTTCCTTTCTTTCTTTTTTTCAAACTATATCCATTATTTTTTTTTCAATACCTTTTTTTCTCTCTCTTTTTCAATTTTTTTATTTCTTCTTTTCTTCTTCTCTTCTCTTTTTTTTTTCTTTTTTTTTACTGCTTTTTTTTCTTGTTGGACTTACTTTCTTTCTCTTTTCTATTGGCAAATCACTTTGATTTTTGAATACTATAAACACTATGATTAAATGACATGACATGCACACAACATAGAAATGACTCAAAGGGGTAAGCAAAGGTAAATGAATGTAGGTTTGTGTTTAGATGAAAGGATTTAAAATTGAATTCCTTTTTCATTTTCATTATACTAATGCAAATGTCGTTTTGAAAAAGAGTGGAAACAAGTTCTAGAAGGTGAAAGACTAAGTGAACATACACACATAGAAAGAATTTAAGGCTCAAATAACCTTCCAACAAGGTTTTTCTCCAATGCACATTCTAATATAATCAATTGTATAGCAAACTAACCACAACGCATTTATTTAATTATTCCAAGTGCTAACTTTACTAAAAACAATCAATCAAAATATTGCAATCAATTAACAAATATGCTCAACTCCCAAAAACATTAATGATGCAAAAACTTCTTTTTCTCAAAACAAGAAGTAAGCAACAACTTTTTTTTTTCTACCAAAAAAAAAAGAAGTAAGCAAAAATCCAATTGTGGGTTCATTTCTCTTCCCATTCACTTGAAAAGAACAAAACATGGTTTTAAAAGGTTGCCAAAACACTATATCTCCTAAAAGCTCAAAGAATTTCCTACAAATCACATTCCAAAGTGGCAAATGCGACCAGCAAGTCATTCTTGAATTTTTTTTTTTAAAAATTTTCTAGTTTAAGGAATTTCCTCATTTAAAAACAACCAATGGGATTCAAAATGTATTTTCCTCCCCCACACTTAATCAAAACATTTTCCTCAATATGGAAAGCAACTCTATTATTCTAACTTGTTCCTTAGTGAAGTCCAATTGCAATTGGAGCACAACATGTCAACATCACATAAAGAGAGAGAAGGAGAAACAAGTCACAATAACAGAGGAAATCGAGATGAAAAGGCACAATGGTGATTAAGTGTGATAGTGGCAAAAAATGCAAAGCATACAAAGGGGGTTCTTATTGTACTTACTGAACTACACTACTTTTACCTTTTTCTACTGGATTGTGTCATTCCCCCACCTTTATCTTCCTCATACACAAGTAAGCTCAAAGAATCATAGGATTTAGGAAGAAAACAAGCAAAGAAAGAGACAACCTGTGTTAGAGAATCTTAAGTCACTTGAAGGATAAGTTCTCATCCCTGATGAGAATCATGCATTTGTCGTTTGAAACAACTTCTCCCGCATTGAAATTTCCTTGGTGGAGGTGGCTTAGGATCAATTGGAAGAGGTCTAAGGATGTACGGTGAATGTTGGTTTCTCTAATGACCTTTCCAAGAATGTGTTTGCAAAGAAAATGAGCAAACAATTGTATCCCATCCACAAATAGAAACATAGAGAGATTTCAAATGAAATAAAGACATGTGAAGATTGAAACTCTCAAAGTAGCTATCACATCCAAGGAAATCAATGACACTCCCATCAATAGGAGGCAAACAAGCAATTGTATTTTGAAAATTCTCTTATGTTTGCAAAGTGGAAGGTGCAGAATTCAACTTAGTGTTAGAGTACACCACATCATTATTACAATCACAAGAGGTAGATGATAAAAGAGTAGAATAAGAAAGAGAATTGGTCAAGTCGTCACCCAAAACTATTGAATTTCTAAAAGAATCATTTTTCTTTTCTATATCGGGTGGTAAATCATAAGAAAGAATCATATGGAAAGATTCATTTTCGTTTGTAAAATCATCAATCAAAGCATGTGAATCTTCCCGTACGAAACTATCATGCAATTCATTGGAATCAAGAGGAAGATCATCTTCTAGGCTATGGCCTTTCTCATTCATATCAACTACAGTGGCATTCATACAAGATTCTACATGTTCACAAGTGTTATGCTTACAATCATCAATAGTACAAGAGGATGTATTATGATTAATGGTAGAATCAACCACTTCACTAGATGCTTTCTTTTGAAACTCAACAAGCAAGTGGTATTTTTCATGATAACAGTTTACACATATTTGATCTACCACACAACAACATAAAAATATATCATCCAATTGATCACTATCATCCCTAGTACTATGAAGAAAAGCATTTTCAACAATTAAGGCATCACACAAAGAAGAGAAGCACACTCATCAACAAGTACAATCGAATCACTACTATTTGAATTAATGGGTTGAGCAATTACATTTTCAAACATTTGAGGGGATTCAATAATGATTTCCTCATCCACCTCATTATCACTAAAATCATGAATTGCTTCATTGGTTAAAATAGTAAGAGAGTCTACTTCTATAAGGATATGATCATTACCAAATGGTAGGGAAGACTCTTCAATGCTCTTTTGAACTTGATCCACTTCTTGTGTATGTATAGAAGTAGTCACTGGAGGTTCAAAATCTTCCACTTGTGAAGTAGTATGTGACTCTTGAACTTAGACTCCTTGCTCTTGAATTTCTGGATAGAGAATGTCATATTGTTCCGGCTTGGTTTCAACGTTAGGAGGCACTTCATAAGACTCCAAATTCTAGGAAGATTGGAGTTGAGTGAACATTGGAACATTTTCATGTATTCCCCTCTTGCTCTACATGCAACCTTGAAAAGATTGGAGCTCCCTCTTCACCTCTAGATTACTCCCACCATATATGATGTATGATAGCATTAGAGAGGTCTACCATTTCATTTAGCTTATCTATGTGCCCCCTTAAAGTTCCAGACTCTAATGCAGCATCAAATAAGCGTTGATGTTCAATATCCAACACGTTATTTGCTTCCCTTAAAGCCTGCACTTGATCATCAACAGTTGGGATGGCAAGGAGTGATTTCAAATTCAATTCAACAGCATAAGATTCAAAACAACTTTGTCCAATAAAAGGGCAAGTAGACATGGGTGAAACATGATGAAAATTATTATATGATGGTGGAGGAGGAGGTTCATTATAGGAAATATCTTGGTTTGGCACACATAGTTGGGAAAAAGGTCCATAAGGTAGCTCAAATAGTGGGTGTTGAGACTTAGGAGGTAGATGACATGGTTGGGAAGTAGGATGTGGATGAGATGATTGAAAAGTATGGTGGAATGGAGAAAAAGGTCCATGATATGGCATGCGACTATATGATGGAGGATTAGAATGCGGCTCATAATATGGGTTGTATAGTGGAGGAGAAGGTTTATGGTATGATCTATATGGTGGGTGTGGTGGGTGATTAAGTTGAAATGAAGGTTGTTGGTAGGGTTCATGGTACGAAGGGTGGAATGGACTATGACATTCTTGACCAATTAGACTATCTTGATATCTCAACTTGGCTTGAAGAAGCTGCAATGATTGTTGAATGGAATGGATGCTTGCAGAAATAGTCTCTTTCTCTCCAATTGAGTCTCCTACAAAAGAGTGAGATTGAAAGGGTAAATATTGATTACCATTAAACCAAGACATAAGAATTCAATACAATTCAATCTCAACAAATCACAAGATGACTATCTAACTATGAACTATAAAAACTAAGAAAAAGAATGAGGAATAAACAAATGCAAGTGAAAATGGAGAAAAATAATTTCAAAATGACAAAAGATGCAAGTATACTATGAATTAACTTGGAGACATAGTGAACTTAAACAAAGAGACCAAAATCATATCAAATTGAATACGACAATACAACATAGAAGCTACCAAGTCAAATCATGGCAAGAACGCAATCAATGCTATGCAAACTACCTAAATGCAAAAATTCTAAATTATATGCAAAGAAAAACAAAATATGCAAAACTAACAAGCTTCACCTGAGTGACCTCTTGTCAAAAAATGAATTTGACAATTAGATTACCTAGGGAGCCAATTGCTTAGCTCCTCGGCAACGACACCATTTAATTAAGGGACTTTTTTGTCTTTCGTTAGCCTTAGGGTCCACAATAAAAAATTAACCAAGGATTACATATAGGCAAACCTAGGATCGTTCTTTCTTCTCGAGGAGCCTTTTATTGAATCCTAAGTAATCTAATATACCATGCAAATGCAATGAAAATGAGGGAAAATTGGGTTTTGGATTTTGTTGAAAATAGATAAATGCAAAATTTACTTAAAATCCTAAAGTTATGACTTTTGGTCTTTTCAAATAGTGAATGGAATGGAATTGAAATTGGAAGGGTGAAGGGGCAAAAATGCTTATATAAATATCTGATAGGAACACCTAACACTATATAAAAATTTCGGGTCTAAAAATACCTATGTACTTATCTAAAGAGAGCAAAAAAGCCATTCCCGTCAAATGCTACAAACATCTGTTTCTTTTTACTTTTTTGACCCCATTTATAGTACAAATATCATGATTGCCTGGCCATCTGTGCTTTAACTAGTCAGATCATTGTCACCACACTAGCCCCTTCAAACTTCTTCGTTCCATCTAGCTGAGTTTTTCCCCCCTTTGCCATGGGCACCGCCTGTGACCTCGTCGGTCTTCGCCTTGCCTACACCTCGCTCATCCTCCTCGCAGCCCCCGTTGTCTTCTTCACGGCCATTTAATTTGAAGCTTCACACCGCCCTAATCCTCTCTTAAGCTCCTTTTTGTCCATGCCAAGCCTTCTCCTACTTCCGTTGTTGGCCTTACTAGTCTTGGTACACTTTCTCTCTCCTCCTAGCTAATTGATTCCAAATCACCTCGCCTTTGATACGATTATTAGTTTGCAGGTGCTGCTGATGTTTTGCCTATTGTTGATTCCGATATGAAACAGATTGCTGCCAGAGTCCTTGAGAAAGCTAAAGAACTCTACATCAGCAAATCAGCAATTCAATTCATGATTGTTTTCCAAGTTATTTTGTCAGTTATTCATCGATGATATATGTGTGTGTTGTTGGAAGTAGAAAAGAAATCGAAGGAAAGGAACAAATCCAATCACAGACTGATAACGAGGAGATAGATTTTGAATTTATTATTTGACTTCATGCTGATGATAGAGGTTTTGGATCCAAATATTTGTTTGATATGTCCCTACCGACTTTTGTGGAGCTATGCTGCACTCGATCATTCTTTGAGTAAGAAATTATTGAAATCTGTCTTATATGGTGCTTCTTGTATTTCCATCTTTTTGTTTTTCCTGAAAGTACAGGCTAGGATGATTCAGCACTTGTATGATTGTGATTTTCTTTTTTCATGTTTATCCTCCTCATCTTCCTCACTATAGATGGGCCCCACAACAGCAAAAGGAGACGGACGTTGGTAGCATTTGATTGGAATGGCATTTTTGCTCTCTTTAGATATAAGAACATGGGCATTTTTGCACCCAAAATTTTTATATGGTGTCAGGCGCTCCTATGAGATATTTACATAGATATTTTTGCCCCTTTCCCCAAATTGGAAATATGAATAATAAAAATGAACCTTAGTGGCAAATTTGGTGGCTTTCCTAGCTCCTTAAAATAATTTGGGAGTTATTTTTGCATCAAGTCGAAGTAAAAACCTTAAGTAAAAGCATTGAGTCTAATTTATCTAATTAATGACTAATCCTATGATCGCATTCATAGTCATCTCTTAGATAAATTGTTTTGAAATATTTCAATGCACTTGTTTCCTCTTAATTGAGAGCACTATCACGATACTCAACACCAAAAGGAAAATAAGTTCAATACATAATTCAAGTGCACAAATATAAAATTCAACATAATAGCAATCCATCATAGACAAATAATTACTCATCAAAGTCTCACAAACATATACCAACACATAATTAATCCAAACAGAATATAATATATGAATTGACCTAATGGAAAACTAATGAACTCCTATTTATAGCATATTGAAGCTTTAGCCACGTCCTCCCCCACCAAGAAGCACAAGCAATTTAGCTTCCCATGAATTTAACACTAGCCACAACCTCCTTACAACACTAAAGTTCCATAGAAATATGAATGAATAACAAATTTAATGATGGAAGGAAGTAGTTTGGTCAGAAAATGGGAGAGACAGTAGATAATGGGGGTGGTGTTTCAATGGTGATGAAATGGTTGGAGAAGAAGAAGAGGGTAGCTAGCACTGTGAAAAACAGTGAGGAAGGTGAGGAGGAGGCTGTCGGGTCTGTCAAGTTGGTGAGAATAGAGAAGGAAATAGATGAGACATAGATGTGGTATGGAAGAGGAATGCTCCGGTGGCAACAATGGTGTGAAACTGCCGGAGATGGGGATGAGACGGTGAATATTCAATGTGACAGAATAGGGGAGGTGCGACCCTGAAATTCTGAGGTCTCCGGCGACGTTGTTGGTGGTATGTGACTGAGGAAAGGTCACCGGAATTATGAAGTCAGAAGTGGTGGTTGTGGTGTTTGGGTCTTCTTCCCTTTCCTTTTGCAGCTCGGTCTGCAATGGAGCTCTTCTGAGCTCAGAACTCAGTCATGGAGCTCTCTGGTTCTCCTTATTGTGATCAATGGTAGCTGCCAATGAAAGGTGACAGTGGTTGAGGGAGATTCAAAGCTCACCTGTGGCCTTGGTGGTAAACAATGCCGCTAGCGAGAGTAGAAGAAGAAGAAGAAGGTGATGATGAGATGATGCTCCCCTCTGCCTGTGCGGTGCCTTCTGTATATTCCCTATCGGGTCTATGACCAGTTCTCAGCATCGGGTCTGGTTCCAGCTCCCATTACTCTCAGCTCCTCCTCACAGATCCTTCCTTCCGCGGCCCACACCAAAAGCTCCCAATCTGGGTCTACTTCCAGCTGCTCACACTGGCCAAGTATCGGGCCTCAATGTCAGGTCCTGCAAGTCACTTTCAGTTTTGCTCCAGATAATCAGTAGCCTAATCCCTGGTCAAAATGCATGTTTTGACCAGGGACTTAAATGAAAAGTTCAAAACCTTTGATTAGGGACTACAATCAAACTGTTTGAAATGTTTTGGGGCTCAACTGTAATTTCCTGAACTTGTCAGTCCTCTCCTGTGATTTTTACTGACTCCTTTTTCTTCACAAATTTGAGATGTTTTGAAATTTTGAGGGCTCTTTTTGTAAGTTTTTCCAATCATCTAAATATTAATTCTAACCTCAAAAATCTCCAGTTTTCTTCCAAAACACCTATAATGTAAGATTAAGCATGAGGTAGGATCAAAAGTTTAAGAAATTATTTGTATGAATATTTAACTAATTTTTGACCATTTTACCCCTAATTCCAATTAATTCAATACAAATGTCCCTAATTCAAATTAGTGCTTAATCATATAATATTGTTTCATAAAATACATTAAAAATCCCAATTTAGTTATAAAAAATTATATAAAAATATGGTTCAATCAGTCCTACAACCCATCACGTGCTGATGCCAACAACAATGGCCCACTAGCTATGATTTGGCCTGCAAATACAATAACTCAATTAAGAGACATATATTTGAGTAAATGTAAAGATATTTCTTTTAGGAACCTTCTCAATAAAGTAACTTGTTTTGTTAAAGAAGGGTATGAGTGGAACTTTAATTCTCAAATTTCAAAGTTGAAATTTTATTTAGAGGGAGAGAATTATAACATCTCAAATTTTGAATCTAAAATCTTTAGAGCAAACCTAAATTAAGTCTATCATCAAGCTCATTTTAGCAGAAGTCTCATGAATAATGCCCTAAAAGAATAGAATGACCTTTATGGACTAATGGCAAATTGAAAGTTTTTTCTAGGGTTTCGTGTATAGATATTGTTAGAGACTCTAGTAAAGTAACCCAAGGCTAAATATGAAAAATAAGGATAGATATGGGTTGAAAACTATGTACGTTAGAGACCCAAATGAGATGACTTTTGAGGCTAAACCCAAGTTGGGGCAACATTATAATTTTGAAAATTTTTAGGCTTATAGTGTCATTTATCAAACATTTTCTCAAAAATCCATTGAATTTAAAAAAAAAAAAGAAAATGGTGTTTTAAGGCTCGTTTGAGGTTAAAATGGGGAAAATACATCAAAAAGAGAATTTAAGATATTTTAAGTATTTCGGCTAATTAAGTGATATTCAGACAAATTCAATTATTTGAAATATGAGGAGGCCTCTAATAATTGGATAGAAATGGGGAATAATTATTTGAGGATTAACTTGAATTACAAAAATGGTCTTGTTTCCAAGAGATGAGAAGGTTGGGTTTAAAAATAGAGTAAAATACATTAACTACCCATATGTTTTACCTGAATTACACAAATCTCCCATCTATTTTGAAAACATATATAAACCTCCCTTGAAATTAAAATACAAGTTGCATAAACCTCTCTTACATATTTGATATTTTATTTCTATTCACCCAACCATTAGTTGACCGTCAAGTTTGATTATTAAATATTTACTTTGACCAAAATATCCCTTTTTCAAGAAATGAATAAATATTTATGTTTGCCTAAAAATAATTTTTATATAAAAATATAATTTTCATACATGTATGTCCAAAATTTCCAATATATTATAAAATTTTTTAATTTTTACTATATTATAAAATTTTAAATTTTTATCATATTTATTGAGACTTATTTATTTAGTATTCTTTTAAATGACTAAAAACTATGCCTTTCAAATGAAAGGAAGAAAAAAATATATTTTATTCATAATATGTTATGAATAATTTAAATTTAATATAGTATATGACTTATATTAATTTTAAATTTAGTTTTTTAAATAAATTTTTTTACACAAACATTTATAAACATGTTTATTTTAGTATGCATCTATTAATAGGATTAATCATATTTTTAATTAATTTTTCTATGTCAACATTAATTAAACTAATTAAATATTGATCTTAATATGAAAAAAATTTAACATATAACTATTTACAAAAGTAAAAAATGAGCTAAGAAAAAGAAAAAAAACTATTAAATTACTTAAAAAATTTTAGACAAAATTAGGAAATTAGTAATGATGAAGTATAAATTAGTAAATAAAATTTATTTTAATATAAATTTTAATTAAAAAATAAAAATCCTTAATGGAGTTAACGGTTTGGACTTAAGTGTATGTTTTTAAACTAGAGGGGATGTCTATGTAATTAAGGCAAAACATAAGGGATGTTAGAGTATTTTACTCTTAAAAATATTTAAATCAAAGCCTATTTATGCCAAAAAGAGACAATTTCTTATAAATTCCAGGAAAAAGAATACCTACTAACCAAATTTTTTGCTTGACAAAAATTAGAGAACTAATATATAATAAAGAGAAAATTTTGAAGGTGTGGCACAAATTTTATAATAAAGGAATGATCAAAAAGTATTTTAAGTAATTAATTTCTCAAATTATATTATCTTAGGTTTCCTAAAATGGAGAGAGTTTGAGATATCTTCTCATTCCATATGCACTCCATTTTCATCCCAAGTGCATCCATGATGACACCTCACATGCTTCAATAATGGAGATAAAGAGTTCTATGGCATTTGAGAATATGGTTAGGAATAACTAACAGATTTTCTAGATTAATGTTTTTTTTGTGTCCATTCTTAAAGTTTGAGGAATCCAATTTGAATTTTTCTCCCTCCGTTGTCCCTTAATATGCCCACATGTAGGGTATTCATGGAAAGACACTGTGATGCATGTTAGGAATAGAAAAATAGAGTTTGTCGTATACTCCTTTTGTAATATTCTGAATTTAGGATTAGAGGCTTGAGAATAAAGCCTAAATTAAGTGGACTGCTAATCCCCGATTTAGCAAGAGTCCCAGGAATGAGGAATTGCCACAAGGGTATCTTTCTAGCATGAGAGTTTTCTTATAGCGTATTTTTAAAAAGGCAAATGAAGTCCAAAAAGTGTGAAAATTTACAGGATGCAAGTAGACATCCTAAGCTTTAATTTGATGGGTAATGGGTAATTTTTGTTTATGTATACTAAGAGATAATTTTTCAAAGTTAGACCCTGTTTCTGGAACCAAATCTGGAACAGGTAAGGTTTAACGAATTTATGGGAATTGTGAGCTTTCAGTTGGCTCAAGGCTATATTTTTTCTTGAAACTAAACTCAATAAGGGTTTCATAGCCTTTAGAATTACTCTAATTGAAGTTCTACAAGTAAAGTTATGATTTTTTAAAGTTTGTTCATAAAATCTACCAGAATTACCAACTATTCCGAAAATGGGAAAAATATTATGGCAAATCTTATAATTATGGAATAAAATACCAGCAGCCCATTTTGCTCTACCAATAGGCTAGGGACATCCAAATGAAGGCAAGGAAATGAATTAGCATGATCATATGTATATATGTGTGTGTGTGTGTGTGTGTGGTCATGTGGAGTCTTACTTTGATGAAGGGTTGAAAAGTCAAAAAAGGTTGGCATGTGATTAAATTGGTGGATATTTGCTACCAAAACATTAATAATTACTTGGAATATGATGATGCCATGTGTATTAATTTAGAGGAAAGTAATTAAATAAGAACATATTAAAATATGAGCACTTGTTGGAATTAACAATAAAATAATATACTTTGAGCAATTGGTGAAGGTAATTGAAAGAAGCCCATTTGGTGGATGAAGGACTAAAAGTGGCATCCTTATGAGAAGGAGAATTAGTTCAAATTCAAAGGGAAGTTTATGACTTAATTAGCTAGAGATAAAGCCAAAAATAAAAATGTGTCATAAACCCATTTAATTAACATATTTTAAAAAGAGAGAAGGGGATATTCTAAAAAGCTTTTCCTTCATGTTTCCTTCTCCACTTTCACACAAAGAACAATAATAGAGAGAGAGAGAGAGAGAGAGAGAGAGAGAGAGATGTTAGTGTAAGAGTTTCACCCAAGAGAGGGGTGAATTGAGTGATACTAGAAAATTCATTTTGTATATAAAAATTGACTAAAAATTTAAAAGCAGTTAAGAGTTGGGAGAAATATCACCAAAGTGTACACTAGGAGTTATACTGGTTTAGCCACAACCACTTTGACCTACGTCCAGTCCTCAGAGTTTCTTTGAGAGTTTCATTATATCTTCCAAGATTCAGTGGGTTCTTGGCACTTCAATACATAGCAAGTTCCTTTACTGGACACTCTCCCCCCTTACACGTAATCAAATCCCTAACTCAAGGTTCCACAACCTTAAGCTGTCTCAATAACAAATATTGAGTTAGTAATGAAAATTTAATTTCTCTCATAGAGCAAATATATAATCACTAAAGTACAAAGAGTGAATATAAGAAACAGAGCACTAAGAATATGTTGATGGTGTATGTTCGTATGTTCTTAGTTGTGTCTATTCCACGTTTAATGTTCCCATATTTATAGATGAGTTGTGATAGCCGTTGGAACAATTTCAACTTATCCGTTAGAGTTGCTCAGCTACGTTTAACCATTCTTCGAATTTGAAATCTATTCATTTGCGGTAGGTGAGAGTTTCAGACGTTGCAAACCATATGTTTTACTTTTTCTCTCAATGCATGATCTCTTCATTATTTCCCTGTAAATATACTAAGAATACTAATATAATGAAAGATTAATCATATAGATAACAAATCAATGAACAACATATCAAAAACATGATTCTAGACATGATTACTCGAGCGGTTACTCGAAGCGTCTAGGAACATTACTCAAGTAACCCCTCGAGTAATCTCTTTCAAAATAAGCTAGAGAGTAAGTCAACATTTTCTGACCATATTACTCGAATAATCCATCAAGTAATTCATTGTACAAAACTTGGCAAACTTGATTACTCAAGTGATCCCTCGAATAAGTCTTTCTTGTCTCCTCTGATTACTCGAGTGATCCCTCGAGAATGCTTCTAATTCTTTTCTAATTACTCGAGTGATCCCTTGAGTAATGTCATCCAAATCTTGGCCGAGAGTAGCTGCTTCTTTGCTTACCTGATTACTAGAGTGATCCCTCAAGTAATGCAATATTTTCATTTCAAATTACTCGAGTGATCCCTCGAGTAATGTCACTCATTTCTTTGCCGAGAGTTACTGCATCATTTCTTCTTTGATTACTTGAGTAATGCCATGCAAGAGAGCTCCTAGAACAATTTCTCACACATTACTCGAGTGATCTCTAGAGTAATGAAGGATCATTACTTGAGGGCTTACTAGAGTAATGCCTTCAAAAATCTGCTAGAGATGCTTTCTCTTATTCTCTGTCTTTTAGTTCTTCTTCATTACTTGAGTAATGATTTTGCCTGCCACCAAGAGTTTAGTTACTTCATTCAAACCTTTTTATTTATTATCAAAACCTTTTATAACATTAATCCAATCTTTGTTATCATCAAAACATATGGGATCTAACAAGAGCAAGAGAGAGTAGATCTTTGAGTCATAGAGAAACAAGAGAGCTTGAGGAGCAGAAATCCAAGGTAAGTCTTGTGATTTCAAGAGCTTATGTCTTCTAGCTTGTGTAGAATCTCTTCTAAGCTCTTGTTCTTCATGAATATCATGTATAGTAAGCAAAAATATAAGAGAAACAGGAGGAGAGAGGGACGACTAGAGAGAGAAAGTGAGAAATCAAGAGGTAATCTCAAGAACTTTGATCCTCTTGGTTAATATGTTGTTGTTGTGGTTGTTGGCTTGATTTGTAAATTGTTTAGATGTCTTTGTAAATTTGGGAAAATTAAACCCTAAGGAGAGGTGATGCCCAAATTTGGATTAATTATGTAGGAAGTGTAATTAAGTGATTAAACAAGTAATTATAGGTGCAAAAAGGTGGTTAATTGAATGGAATCAAGAAATTCCATTTTCCCCAATTTATTATGATTTTTGTCTAGACCTATTTTAGGGGTGTTTGGACTGGATTTTGGAGGTTTTGATGATTCCATTGTGTTTTGAATAGAAAACTGTGTAGGGTTCATGTTGATCATTGTAACATCCCAAATTTCGGTCACCCAAAATTCCTTATATTTGAAGGAATAAAATGACGAATTAAAGAGCTAGAATAAATTATGGAATTAATTCTTGGGTTTTTCAAAAGCCCAACATTAAGGCCCATAGTAAAGGAATACAAAAAAAATAATTTTTGATTCAATATTAATGTTAATTTTGGTCATAGGAATTAAATATTGGAAATTGAAAGGTGAACAATGCTTCCAGTGGAATATCCTGTGAAGTAGTGATTTTGTCATGTGATTTTGGATGACAAAATGATAACTAAAAATTATGAAATGTTACAAGATGAAATTAGACATCCTAAGCTTTAATTTGATAGGTTATATGAATCATTTAAAGCTATATACCACAAGTTAAGAATTTTTGAATTTAGCCCAAAAAAAACTGCCTATTTTATGGAATAGCATCCAGAGAATTTAATTCAAGAAATTCTGTGTTTCCAATTGGTAAAAGGCTATATTTTCCCTTGGAATTAGACTCAATAAGGGTTTTATAACCTTTAGAATCACCACAATACGATGTCTACAAATTCAGTTATGATTTTTCAAAGTTTGGGAAGAAAATCAGTCTGAAATTACAATTAATCCAAAAATTAAGGAATAATATCAAATATTTTAAAATCACATTTCCTTCCTTCTTCCTCCTCAAAACTCAAAATTTTGAGCTTTTAAAGAGAGAGAGAGAGAGAGAGAGAGAGTAGGAGAGGAAAAACTCACAAGGTAGGTTGATTTCTCTGATGAATTAGCTCCTAACTTGTGTAATCCCTCGCCTAAGCTTTTCATCTATGTTGTTTAAGTTATTTGATGCAAGAATTTTGGTGTTTTGGAGGCTAGAATTTTTGGCCAAGAAGGGAAGGTCAGAAGGAAGAACAGGTAACTTCCTAAACTTCAATCTTTGGTTATCCTAGCTACTGTGGTTGATTTAATCGGTGAATTTCAGGTTGATTTGTTGTAATTGTTAAATTTGGGAAACGTTGAACCCTAGGCATTATGCTGCCAAAATTGGGTCTAAATGGTAGTTATAACATAATTAAATAGTTAATAAAGTGATTAGGAGTATAAAGGAGCAAGTCTACGGAGTTAAAATTGGAAAACCCCAATTTTTCTCGGAGAATCCTGAGATTTAGATATCTCTAGTTCAAGGGGTTTAGATTAGGATTTTTGATGACCTGATGATTCCATTGAGTTCAAGAGGAAAAATTAGGTGGGGTTATAGTTGATCACTTTTCTAGAAAAGCCTTAAAAAGCATAAATTACCAAAATGCACTTGAAACCCTGAAATAGGGGATGCCAAGGGCATTTTGATCTTTTGGCACTGAATTTGGTAATTCTAAATCCAGAAATGGGTTCCTTAGGTGAAAATGTGTTAGAATAGCCTAGGTCAAAATTTCAGAAAAGGTATGGTCAGACTGGGTAAGTCTCGGCTGGACCGGGTCCCCGGGGGCATTTTGGTAAATTTTCATGATAGAGTCATATAACTACTAAAAACACTATGGAAGTGCCTAGAATAGTACATGAATGGATTTGAACCTAATTCTTGTACATTTGACATTTTAGGACCAAGTTGAGAGCCTAGTTGTTGGCACGCTTTACGAGGCACACATTTTGAGGTGAAAAGGGTTAAGGTAATAACTATAATCTCTCATACAGTATGTGATTGTTGATATGATTTATGTTGCTGTATTTTGTGATATGAACACGATGCCTGAGGTATGTTACCTAGCTATGGTTAGCTATCCAGCTGAGGTACGCCTAGGGTACATTACCTAGCTGTGGTTAGGGGCCCAGCTGGGGTACATGTAGGGGATCTAAATAGCAATTTGGCCCTGAGTTTTGTGTACACACACGTTATGTTATGAACTTTCATTTTACATTATATGGTGCATTGCATATTTAATTCTCACATTTTATATGTTTGATTATATGTTACTATTTGGATTCCTTGGAATCTCATCCCTTTTTGTAAACAAAAATGTCTCAGCGGGAACCAGCGGCTCCAAGGGAAAGGTTGTAGATGCAGGAAAATGACAGGCACATCTCCTGAGGCAAAGATAGTGGTTATATATGTAGTCTTATTTTGGGCATTTTGTATAGATTTTTAAATATCATCAAACCCTGCGGGGAAAACTAGTAATGTTATCAAGTACCTTTATCAATATATCATTATCTTTACGCTATTCCTATGTTGCTCACCGAACTTTGCACAAGTACTCTGAAAATATGGAAAATAAGATAAAGGTATGACATTTTAGTATTAGAGACCAAAGCAGTTCTGGAAGAGCCCAAGTGTTTCTAGCAGAGTGACAGTTTTGGCAATAGGATAGTATACTGATATGGTATTGATTACACAGTTATACGAAATATGCACGGACAGGAGTACCAAAGGAGTGTATCCTCCCAATTTGAGAGCTAGCCCTAAGAGATCAGTGAATATCCAAAGGGCAGCAAGTGGTGTAATACCGGACTAAGGATAGACCAAGACTGTTGTGAAACCTGAGGAAGCGGGCACGGCCAAGGCTAATATGTAATCCACACATAGTATTTTTACAGCTAAAGACATTCAGCATGACTTAATGAGACAGGGACAGTTACGGGGCACCGGTAGTCAGAAGCAGTGGAAGCCGGTATCTACGTTTTAGCACGGGCACACAAAAGTTAAGCGTGCTCAACCTAAGGAAATCTTAGGATTGGTGACCCCTTGGGAAATTAAGTTGGCAATGTCCTAGAGACTTGAGGAATAGTGAATTGTCTTATGGTTTCTCCATGACTAATAAGCATCCTAATTAGATAATTTGAAGAATGATTAGAATATAGAGGGATGATATAAGTATTGATTTTAATACAAAACATTTTTTTTGCAGTGAGTACTATCAGAAAGGTTTATTTTATAAGGTTATAGGAACTCGAAGCATAGTAAATGTTTTGAGGTTTCTCCAAACTAGGTAATGATTTTTAGTAATACTGTGGTGTTAAAGGTATGTAGGTATGATATACGGTGATACATTATGCGTGGTGATTATGCCGTATGTTGATCCTAGAGGATCTGATCTGATGATACTGAAGGTTGAGAATAGGCTTGAATCATATCTAAACTGAAATAGTGCTTAAGTCGAAATGTGAATTTATTGCACTATGGTTTTGTTCCATAAAGGAAGTTTGAACCTTGTGAATAGTGTTGAACCTTTAGTAATGTTTTGAGGATAATACCCAAATATTGTTAAGGTTAGAATAGGCGCTATTGATCCTGATTCTTAACGAACCTATTGGGTATACTTGAGGAAAATGATTTCCAATTTATGTGATGTTGAGGTTCTAGATTTCTTAATGAACCTAAAAGTTGGGTTAGAGACCCTAGGCTGTAAACTACTATATGCCAAATATATTGTAATGGACCAGTATGTCCAGAAACCTTAAGACCTAGCGGACCAGTGTGTCCTTAGGCTAGCAGATGTATTTAGAATTGTGTCGGGCTAGTGATGTTTTGTAGAATCAAGGAACAAGATTTTTTCAAATATGAATCCTTGCAGAAAGGGATTTTGAAAATTTTCTAGCTACTAAGTCTAGGATAGGGAAAGATTATGATTATAATATATTTCCTTAAAGGATTGATTGAGGTGATAGCTCTCTAATGAAATGAGAAAAAGAATTGACTTGCTCATTATTCCACTAACTTGGGGCTTTAATAGTAGTTGATTGGTGGATGGTAGATAGTGTGTTGAAAGGTATGAATAGAGAAGAACATAAGAGGCAGACACCTAAGAGTAGTGCTAAGACATTGTGGGACAACATGTCAGGAATTGTCACAAATTAGGATCTATCATATCCTAATCAAGTGAAATCAAGATTGCATTGAAATGGGCCAGTAACTAGCATAGAGGAACACAGATTGTGGGTATAGTCAAGTGTTATGGGAGGTTCCTGTGGGACTCCTATTAAATCATCTTGACATTATTAAAGCCCACATATGGAGATAAATATCATAGTGGCGCAGTGGAAGCCAATATGAAACTGTAACACAACTGTGTGGGATAGTAAATTTATGTGTAATGTGGGAGGACAATTAGAGAGATTAATATTCACACCAGTTTGATCATAACAGAACCCGTGTGGTCTATAATGACAACCTGTGTGCCATATGGTGATTTACCCTATGTAATGTATAGTGGTGTGGCAGCCCATCAGAGCATGTTAATCAACCCTATAATTAGTATGCAACCCTAACATGGCCAGGAGAGAATCCTGGTTGCACTAGATAAAATAAAGAGCTGTGAGGCCAAGAGGTGGTGTGTAAAATATGTTGCTGAGCAGTGTGCTATACAGTGATAAGACCTGTATGGTTACAGTGTTATGACATGTGTGGTCACAGTGATATGCACCATTGTGGTGTATAGTGTTATACCCATGTAAACCTGTGTGGTTTATAGTGACATGATCTATATGGTAACCAGTCACACAACCTATGTGGTTTGTGATGACACATGTAAGTAGAGGTAGGAATGAGCCGTAGTGTAGAAGGGTATGTATAATAGTGGCGAATACTCAAAACATTGTAGCCTCACAGAATGATTACCTACTCGTGATATAGTACATATAGTGAATGGTGCACTAGTAACCAGTGCACACAATATGACAAGTTAATAGTGCACACAGCACAACCAGTAAGGGTCAAATAGACATTTGATCCTGAACACTGAATAGGTAGGCATGAATGCTCACAGTCATATGTACAGACATGTATCTTGGCAGTAAGTCCTAGTGTACATGTTTGTACAAGGTGGTTAGACTAGGATATTCAGTGTTGTGAGAGGAAAATGACATAAGCCGCAAGGCTAAATACATTGGGTAGTGTTCTGACAAGGCAATGAGGCCTAGAATAATATATTGAGTGTCCTAATGGACAATCAATACAATAATGGGTTGGGTAACCCATGAGAACAGAAAGGGTTGAGTATGTAAGTATTAATAGGCAATTCCTTCACACCTATTAGGTAATTTGTGGTGTACACTTTATAAGTATGCATATTCTAGAGATAAGGTATATGATGATAAGGATTGATCAAGGATTGATCCCCAAGTTATAGACATTCAAATTTCAAGTACGAAATTTACTGAATAGGAGGAGAAATGTAACATCCCAAATTTCAATCACCCAAAATTCCTTATATTTAAAGGAATAAAATGGTGAATTAAAGAGTTAGAATAAATTATGGAATTAATCCTTGGATTTTCCAAAAAGCCCAATATTGAGGCTCATAATAAAGTAATACAAGAAAATAATATTTGGCCCAATATTAATGTTAATTTTGGTCATAGGAATTAAATATTTAAAATTGAAAGGTGAACAATGCTTCCAGTGGAATTTCCTGCGAAGCTGTGAGTTTGTCATGTGATGTTGGATGAACAAATAATGATTAAAAATTATGAAATTTTACAGGGTCAAAGTAGCCATCCTAAGATTTAATTTGATAGGTCATATGAATCATTTAAAACTATATATAAAAAGTTATGAATTTTTTAAATTAGCCCAGAAAAACTGCCTATTTTCTGGAACCAACATCTAAAGAATTTAATTCTGGGAATTTTGTACTTCAAATTGATAAAAGGCTATATTTTCCCTTGGAACTAGATTCAATAAGGATTCTATAACTTTTGGAATCACCCCAATATGATGTCTACAAATTTAGTTGTGATTTTTCAAAGTTTAAGCAGAAAATTTGTCAGAAATTACAATTAAACCGAAAATTAACGAATAATATCAAATATTATAAAATTGCATTTCCTTCTTCCTCCTCCTCAAAACTGACGGTTTTGAGCTTTCAAAGATAGAGAGAGAGCTTGGGTTCTAGAGAGAGAAGGAGAGGAAAAACTCACAAGGTAGGTTGATTTCTCCTACAAATTAGCTCCTAACTTGTGTAATCCCTCTCCTAAGCTTCTCTTCTAAGTTATTTAAGGTATTTGAAGCAAGAATTTTCGTGTTTTAGAGGCTGGGGTTTTAGGCCAAGAAGGGAAAGTCAGAAGGAAGAAGAGTTAAATTCCTAAACTTTAATCTTTGGTTATCCTAGCTATTGTGGTTGATTTAATCGGTGAATTTCCGATTGATTTGCTGTAATTGTTAATTTTGGGAAACATTGAACCCTAGGCATTATGTTGTCAAAATTAGGTCTAAATGGTAGTTATAACGTAATTAAATAGTTAATAAAGTGATTAGGTGTAGAAAGGAGCAAGTCTACGAAGTCAAAATTGGAAAACCCCAATTTTTTCGGAGAATCTTGGGATTCAGCTAGCTCTAGTTCAGGGGTTAGGTTTGGATTTTTGATGACCTAATGATTCCATTGAGTTCAGGAGGGAAAATTAGGTGAGGTTATAGTTTATCATTTTTCCAAAAAAGCCTTAAAAAGCATAATTACCAAAACGCCCCTGAAACTTTAAAATAGGGGTTGCCAAGGGCATTTTGATCTTTTGGCAATGAATTTAGTAATTTTATGTCCATAAATTGGTTCCTTGGGTGAAAATTTGTTAGAATAGCTCAGGTCAAAATTTTGAGAAAAGTACGATCGAACCGGGTAAGTCGAGGCCGAGCCTGGTCCCTGGGGGCATTTTGGTCAATTTTTATAAAAACTCTTATAACCACTAAAAATACTATGGAAGTGCCTAGAATAGTACATGAATGGGTTTGAACCTAATTCTTATGTATTTGATTTTTCAGGACCAAGTTGAGAGCCCAGTCGTTGCACGCTTTACACTATGTGATTGTTAATATGTTGTATGTTGTTGTATTTTTTGATATGAACATGGTGCTTGATATATGTTTCCTAGCTGTGGTTTGGTACCCAGTTGAGGTACGCCTGGGGTATATTACCTTGCTATGGTTAGGGGCCCAGCTGAGGTGCACATAAGGGATCCAAACAGCGATTTGGCCCTAAGCTTTGTGTACACGCACGTTATGTTATGAACTTTCATTTTACATTACATGGTGCATTGCATATTTAATTCTCTCATTTTATATGTTTGATTGTATGTTGCTACTGGGATTCCTTAGAATCTTACCCCTTTTTGTAAACAAAAATGTCTCAGTGGGAACCGACGGCTCTAAAGAAAAGGTTGTAGACATGAGAAATTGAAGGGCACATCTCCCGAGGCAAAGATAGTGGTTATATATGTAGTCTTATTTTGGGCATTTTGTATAAATTTTTAAATATTATCAAACCCTATAGGGAAAATCGGTAATGTAATCAAGTACCTTATATCAATATATCATTATATTTATGCTATTCATATGTTACTCACCGAACTTCATGCAAGCACTCCAAAAATATGGAAATAAGATAAGGGTATGACAATCATGAAGTGTGAAAATCCTTGGAATGTGAAATGGCAAACTTACCCCTAAAACCCTAAGTTAGGGGCTGCCAAGGCCCTTTTTGTCTTTTGACAATGAATTTGGTAATTTCGAGGTCAAAAATAGATTCCTTAGGCAAAATTATGTAGGAATAGCCTGGATCATAATTTTTGAAAGAGTATAATTATACCAGGTACAAAAAGGCTTAGACCGGGTCCCTAAGGGTATTTTGATAATTTTACAGTTTTAAGCAAAAATAACCAACAAAATGAGTTTTAAAGAGTTTAAAGAAGTACATGAATAAGTATTAACCTAATTCTTGTAAACTTGGAATTTTAAGACCGGACAGTTGTGGCCGAGCCGGATTATGGCAATTAGACAATTAGGCTGGAAAGGGTTATTTCAGGTAGTAACTCTATCTTTCATACATTATGCCAATGTTTTATGTTTAAGTATGCCATCTTCTATGATATAATTAATAAATATGGTTTTTACCGAGGAGGGCAATTAGTACGAGTGGGCACTTTTACTTGGTTGTTTAACAAGAACCCAACCAAGCTAAGGAGGGAAATTAGTGCGAGTGGGCACTTTTACCTAGTTGTTTAATAAGAACCCAATCGAGGTTTTACAAATAAGAGGTCCACCTCCTACGGCCCTTTATTGAACAAGCACTGGTGGAAGCTTATTACCTTTAACGGCGCTTCCCAGGGGAAGTGCCATATAACCTCCAATGGCACTTTCCCTAGGAAGAGCTGTTGGAGGTACGTTTTTTTTAACCGCCTATACATATTCAATCTACAGCAATAAAAGCCCAAGCCATAATCACACAAAATCAGAATGAAATAACTCGAATCAAAATAATTAATTCATAAAATCAGTACTAATATAATTTAATTACAATGTAACAAATAATATACAACTAATTTTAATTACCTATGTATGCATAATATAGGCAAGAAATAATTTTAATGTGCAACTAATTCATAAACTACTAAGATGAATAGACAAGAAACAACCTACGTATGTACCTAAATATTAGCTAATTCCTTGATCATATATTCACATCATTTTTCAATGCTTTTCATCTACTTGTTGGTCAGTCAATTGGTCAGAATGTTGATCTTCATAATATTACATAAAAAGCATGCACAAAAAAAATTAAAATCACTAAAAATCAATTAACTTAAACACTTGTTAATTAAATTTAAAACACAGTAACTACAAGTAAAAGAACTTACTTGTGTAAGAATAGAAATTTGATTATGAGTAACTACATCTTTCATAAATTTCATAATGTAATAACCACAATCATTATTGTTTGGTTGGAATGGGCATTGACAATACAATAAAATAGTTAAGTAAATATTTGAAGAAAAATTTTTGGATAACAAAATTGGAGTAATTAAATTCATATATATAAGTATCACAATCTTCCTCTAGGGACAGCTACTGGCTAGGTCTTTGCGTCTAGAATAGCTCAATCTAAGGTTGCTTCAGTAAGCGGTCAATACACTAATAAAACAAGTAGTGACTGATTAATTTTGGTAATTCAATAATGACAAATATTTACACATACACCCATACACTTATTGATTATAATCTTCAAATCAGGCCCATTGTCTAGATAACCAGTCTTTATAGGATACAAATAGTAAATCCCTGGGGACTCCAGGTGACACTGGACAGACAACAATCAAAATCCAATGTCCTCTAAAATATTTTAAAGATTTTATTTTGACAATTATGTTATAGTAAAATTGGAAGAGTTAAAAAAACATACATTAAAATACTGTAGCAAATAACTAAACCCAGATTGTATAGCACAATAAAGAGCATATTAGGGGTTGCTCTTCACATGAATATGTCCTTAATATCCTTAGATAATGCTTCCACATCTAATCTCCCCATATGTTGGCTAAGGAGGTGTGGGCTAACAAATACGAATCTATGCACCCTTTTTGTGTGCAGTAACAGATCGTGGTACAAGTGCCTTTATAGAAAATAAACAATGTCATTAAAACTTAAAAAAATTAATGATGGATTATAATAATAATAATAATAATAGTGAAAGATGATGATTATAAAGTACTTAATCCATATGTTGACGATCATCACACTAAGCTAATCACGACTAAGCACTTCGTTCAGCATACTACCATCGACATGATTATCTATAAGTGCATGATAGATGTCAATATTGAAATGTATTGATTGACATCCTTGGTTGATCAAAGCTAGTGCCATTGATGCCAATTGTTGGCAATATAAGGGCATTTGTCGGTTGCTGGTTAAGGGTTGAGACTTATATTTGGTTGATGAATACTTTGAGTTCTTCCCATGGCCTTCAATTCATTTTCCTTTAGGACGAGCAGTAACCTAAAAAAATCATGAAATTAAGTAATGTGGTTTTAGATAGAAGTATATAGAAAACATAAAAGGAAATGTAAATTAACTACCTTTTCATATGGCTCAATCAGACCTATTGACCATGCAGCATAACCACCGACGATATCTTTCACTATTGTTGCTTCATCCAGGGAATGATTGGTAAGGGGGCATCATCATTTATGAATACATTAACCCTTACTCAGAGTGTGTTCAGTGGTAATGGTGAATTATGCAAGATATCACTTTCATTTTTGTAAGCCACGCCGATAGCAAATGAATGCTTGAAAGAATCATCGACGTGCATCTTGCACGCCGATTCACCCTTATGAAAATAGAGTTAATATATTAAGGTATACTAATATATAACGTAAAAGAAGTGAAGTAGAGAAGAAATGAATTGCCAAAGGAATGGGGACTCTAGGCATGAAGGGGAAACTATCCCTCGTATTTGTGCTATCACACACTAGAGTCGGTGCTGGCATAAACTGTAGTAAGGTGTCAATTTACGCCTTCAATAATGTGTTTTGCTCTTACATCAAACATATATGATCGTACTACTTGATGCTCGTAGCCACTAATCCTCTGGTTTACATGATGATTGTAGTCAGAAATTTGCTCCTATAATTGCAGTTGGTCATTTTTTATGGCTTGCTTTTGGGGTATGTAGTACGATGTTTGGGTCAATGTAAAACAAGTACCCTGAACATGACCATGATACTCAAGGACTCAAAGTGCTCTACCGAGCAAATCGTCGTGACCAACATAAGGCACCAAGTTTGGCTGCTCCTGTGTCATTGAGCGCTATCATAAAAAGACTTACAACAATATTAATTATTATAAAATAGAATCAGTTAAGTAAAGCTAATGCTTTAATGTATGCATAATCCACTACTTACATAATAAACCAATTCTTCTTAGAAAGATCTGGAATGAAAATTACTTGTTGTGCCTATGATACTAAAATGAAATAATAATCTTTATACCAAACTCTAGAATGATCCATTTGAACAAACCCTAAATCATCTAAATGCAATCCACTGTTATTGTTAAACCACTTACATTTGAATACAGGGACCCTCAACATAGTGTAATCTAACTCCTATATTCGTTCAATATACCAAAGTATGACATTGTGCGTAGATAGGGTGTATATCTTTGGAACTGGATCTGTGCCACAAATTAGCAACAAGTGTTACCCCACTATTTTGCATCATGCTCCTTGTATCATGTTCTTGTGTGTAGAATGTGAAACCATTGATTGTATAACCATTGTAAGATAATATATTTAAACTTGGTCTATTCAATAGCCATATTAGGTTTTCAGAAATTAAATCAGGATTCCTCTCCACCTCATCATTAATATGCCTTTTTAACTAAATTGAAAAATGTCGATTGTGCTCTTTTGTTATCAAATTTTGATTCCTCTCACCATATACTAATCGAAGAGCATCCTTATGTTCTTCAACATACTATTCAACCTCATCAATGTTATGTGGCACATACAAATGAGCTTACTCCCATTCAGTCACTGATATCCTAATTACATCATTCCCACTTGTTCTTTTCCCTGATCTTCACCCAACATGATGAGACTTCAGGATCTTTACAGGGTTAACATTTGATAGAAAATCATCACAGAAGTCACCTGCTTCTTCAACCATGTAATGCTTAGCTATGCACCCCTCTGGTCGATATCTATTTTTCACTTACCCTTTTAAAATTTTCATAAATCACTCATTAGGGTACATCCATCTCAGGCACACCGGACCACACAATTGAACCTCTTTCACTAAGTGTATGGTTAAATGGACCATAATGTCAAAAAAATGAAGGTGAAAAATATATTTCAAGTTCACACAAAGTATAAACAATCAGCATTTGCAAATCTTGTAACTTTATCGAATCAACCACTTTACTATAAATCAACTTGAAGAACAAGCAAAGTTTATTTATGGAATTCCTTACTTTTTTGGGTAAGATTGGCCGTATGCCAACCGGTATAAAATCCTACATAAGCATATGACAATCATGAGATTTAAGGTTCTTTAGCTTCAACTCTTTCACTGTACAAGATTCTTTATATTTGAAGAATAGTCCTTTAGAACCTTGATTCCTTCGAGAAATTCACAAAATAACTTCTTCACTTTCCTCGACAGAGTGTAAGGCGCTAGAGGTAGATAAGTACGGTGCCCTTGCTCAACCAGAGCCAACTCTTCTCTGATTCCCAGGTTAACCAAATCCAACTTAGCATTCACATTGTCCTTGTCTTTTCCTTGCATATTGAGCAATGTGCCAATTGGACTATCATAAATATTTTTTTCTATGTGCATCACATCAAGAAAATGTCTTACATATATGGACTTCCAATATGGAAGTTCAAAGAAAATAGACTTCTTCTTCCAGCCCCTTATCTCGATTTGTTTTACAAAAGGCTTGCCAAAATTGTTATCCAAATGTTTCACCTTCTCAAACCCCTGACCACCGATCAACATCTTTGGTGTGCTACCTTTTTCTGACTCACCATTGAAAGCCTTTTTCCAGTTCCTTCAACGATGTTTCAATAGTAAGAATCTTTGATGTCCCATATAGACATGTTTCTTACAATGATCTAGTTGTATTGAATGAGTGTCATCTTTACATATAGGGCTCGCACAATATCCTTTGACGCTATATCCGGACAAATTATCATAAGCAGGGAAATCATTTATTGTGCCATACAACATAGCTTTCAATAAATTTAAAGGAGCCAAGTATACATCTATTTCAATCCCAAGTTGCCTTGGCCCAGAAATTAACACAGACAACAATATAAACTTACATTTCATGATCATGTGCGGAGGAAGGTTATAAATCATCAATATCACTGATCATGTACTGTGTGTACTACTTTGAACCCCATAGGGATTGATTCCATCAGTTGACAGTGCAAGGTGTAGGTTCCTTACTTCATTCGAGAAGTCAGGGTAGTTATGATAAAGTTTTTTCCTTTGAGGGGCATATGCAGGTTGCCTAAGGTTCTTGTCTTTGACACTTTCATCTGTATGCCATGTCAACAACTTAGCAATCTTTGCATTACTGTATGGTCACTTGAATCTCATAATAATGGAAAAATACCATACGACCTTCAATGAACTTTTTCCTTTCTTCTTCCCATATCGAGATGCATTGCATTTAGGGCACTTCTCTAACTTTGCATACTAATTCTGAAATAATATGCAATCATTAGGGCATGCATGTATCTTCTCAAAACCTATGCCAGTTGTAGAGCAAAGTATTTGCTTTGCCTCATAGTCTTGGTAGGAAATACATTTTCTTCTGGGAGCATATCGTAGTATAGTGAAACTCAAATTACTCAATCCATATCGCGCTTTAAAGTTGTAAAATCTCAACACTGCTAGCAATCTTGTATATTTAGTACTATCGGCATATAATGGTTTCTCAACATCACCTTTCAACTTCTTAAATTCTTAAGGAAAGTTATCAAGCACCCCTTCGACCGCATTTAGCATTTCTTGAAAACCATCGTCCTCATCATCACATATGCTTGGGTTAAACTCATTAGAAGGACCGATCGTAGTATGTACTCGATCAGTACATGCATCATCCATCTCACCGTGCCTTGTCCATCGTGTATATGATTGATCAATTCCATGACATACTAAATGATCTAGCAAATCAAGTGGACTAATCCGCTTTCCATAACAACAAGATAAGCAAGGACACAAGATTTTATTAGGATTATTTGTATGCTCACTTGCAAATCTAATAAACTCTTTCACCCTATCATATATTCCCTTGAGCATTGATCAGATGACATCCATTTTCATTCCATCTTTACCTTAAACATATTTTTAAAAGTAGTTAGTTGCTTGCCTCTTCTAGTTACTAATTACTATTCTCTTTTCTTTAAAAAAAATTGGTAACATAACGTCAACAAATTTGAAGTTTTTCAAGTGTTAAACACTATTAAAGTCACAAATAATCAACCAATTAATTCCTGCAATATAAATCATACTAATTTTTCACAACTTACAATAAAAATAAATCAAAGGAATATTACATAGATCAATGATATTTAACACTCTGACTAGTTCAATACTCCTTTAATGATTGGCAGGACACATAAGAAATCTTTAGGCAATCAACTATTCTAAATTGATGACAAATCTTCAGGTACCCAAATTTAAAAAGGTGCATGAAAATGTACGACTTAAGGTTCTGTAAAAAAATATACTTAAAGACTTACAAGCTAGAAACTTTTGTAACAGGCTAAGACAGAGGAAAAAAACAATCGGGAGACCAAGCTTTAAGAAGATAGTTGAAACTTAAAATAAATACCTAAAAAAATCATGAGCACACATATAATATTCACGACATATTTTACCAAAAAACAAAAAAGAAGAAGAAAACGTACCTAAAAAATACTTAGGAGCTAGGAAACTTCTTGTACGAGGCTGAGACAAAGCAAAGAACATGTGGGGGAGCAAGCTTTGTACTGTAATGGAAGTGCGGTGACCAAATATTTTTGAAGAAATGCGAATGTGGAGACAAGAAAAAACAAAAAGTGGGGACCAACGAAGCTTCAAATACTAGCCGTCAAAGAGAGGAGGGCGTGGGGACAATGGATAAGGAAAGGTAGAGTGGGGACTAATTAGATTTGGAAAATGGAGTATGGGAGGACGCGCGAGAAAGATGACAATAATGGCGAGGGCGGGAAACTTGTATACCTTGTATGGCACTTTTACCTTAAGCAGCATAGAAAGGATATAAAAGCTATGACTCTTGGTGTCCAAGCGCTATAGCATCCCTTCAGTATATAAAATAAATTAATTAATTAATGGTGAAGGGATCCATGGCACTTGTTGTGTAAGTGTGATTGCATCCCTTACTTTAAAAAGAATTTGTATGTAGTATAAAAACAAGTATATTTGCTTTAATCTAATAACCATTAATCCTTTCAAAATTAATTTATCTTAGACGCCTTATTATTATTAGCCTTCAAACGCAACCTTAATTGATATAAAGTAAATCAAATGAATACTGACTACCATTATTATTATTATTATTATTAAGTCAGACAAATGAATAGTTAAATGAATAGTGCAAAAGTAAGACTAGAAAGTACAGTATATATTATTGTTTCCATCATTCATGTGAAAGCTAAGTGAATAAATGAATAGTGACAGTAAAGCTACCAACTTCTTAGCTTGTAATTAAATGAAAAAAAATTAGATAAGCTAAAATACAAAATAAAACATAATCTAAATTATATTCCCCCTGTTGAAATAATTTTAAGCGAAATTAAAGCATTGGCAAATTAAATGGAAGTAAAGATACTAAGACAATTAATGCCAAAACCATATAAATTAAACAAGGAAAGAAGGATACTGGCAAATAATAAATAAATAAATAAGGAAAGAAGGTGTTGAAGCTTACCTTAATTAATGGGGTGCCTTAACTAATAATCAGCTTACATGTCCTTAGCATATAAAGGAAGAATAAAAGTGTCAATCAAAAAAAAAAAGAAGAATAAAAGTGATTAAGCTTGCTTTCTGTGATTTCTTCGCTATGGTGATAGCCTTAACTTAGTCTCTATGCGCGTGGTGTCTGATCTCTCACTTTCTCCTTAGTCTAAATAATATATAGAGAACTTTTAGGACACAGTGCCCTTGCATGCCTGCCAAGGCTAGCCTTGGCAGGCATAAGACAAGGCCACAGTAGCCTTGTGTCGGCAGGCCAAGGAACACCCCTTGGCCGACACTTGCCCCACCAAGCGCCGGCTAAGGTTTATACATTAAACCTTGACTGGGGCTTGGTGGGAAAAGTGTTGACCAAGGGGTGAGAAACCTTGGCTGGCGCTTGTTAGAGGCTGCGGCCTTAGTCGTCGCTTGCTCAAGTAAGGGCCGGCTAAGGTGCCTCCACTACTACAAAAAAGTAAAGTTGTGGCACTTATAATTGCATTAGCTGTGGCGCTAGAGAAGTGCCACATATCTGGACGCCACTAAAAAAAGCTGTGGCGCTTGGAAGCGCCACAACATTTTAAATTTTTTTTTAAAAAAAATACCCTTCTATGGCGCTTGGTAGAAGAAGTGCCACAAAAGGGGGGTCTCCTGTGGTGCTTGCGTCAGGAAGTGCCACAGGAGGGGGGACCTACTGTGGTGCTTATGTCAACAAGCGCCACAGGAGACCCCCTCCTGTGGTACTTCCTCTAACAAGTGCCACAGTACGGTCCTTTTTTTTTAATCTTTCTTTCTTTCCTGTGGCCCTTTTTTATGCTTCCTGATTGTGAAGCTTTATATAAAATGAGTGGCTTTCGCACGTGTTTATCATCTCCACAAATTGTCAATCTTTCTATTTTATATTTCAACCTATTATATATATATGATTTTCACATTTAAAATTCAAGTTCCCCAACAAAAATGTTCTTACAAAATAATATATTTATTGTCATTTCCCCAACAATAATGTTCTTACATTAATACTCTACAAAGCTAACATAAAAAATATCACAATACAAGAACTTGATATGTGAACACAGTACATCAACAACTAATTAAGTAAATTAAAAGATTACTAAAAAACACAAGCTTGTTGGCCAAAAAATGTAAACAAAGTAAAAAGGCAAATGAAATAAGCTAGGTTTTCACTCTTTCCTATTAAATTAGGAATAGAAAGTCAAACGTTATATGATAGTTTATCTTGACTAAAAAAAATTAAACAAAGCAAGCTAGAATGAAACATTCTTCTTCTTACAAATCTATTAATTGACCAGCGCAGGGAGTGGGGGACCACGTTGGTGACGCTATCTTGAGTGATGAGGATGAGCAAATGTGAGCTGTGGAGTGGAGTGGGGATTAAATGGAGTGGGGTTCAAAAAAGGAAGAGAGACAGAGAGTATGAAGAAAAGGAAACAACTAGGGAGAGGAGTGGGGACGGATGAAAAAAAAATGGAAAAAGGGACAAGAGAATTTAATGAAGAAGACGAGTGTGTGTGTTTGTTGTGTAAGAGAAAGTGATATCTTTTACAGGGGGAGGGGCGTCAACGCGAGCTGAGGAAGAGGGAATAAAAAGGAAAAAGGGAGGGAAAAGATAAAAAGTAAAGTTAAATGAGGGAAATCTGATTGGCGGGAGAGTTGAAAATTCAAATCCAGCCAATTGTGGCACTTCTTTAAAGAAGTGCCACAGCTGCCTTTTTTTCTATTTCTTTTAAATTTTGGGGACCAAGGGTGGCACTTGCCAAGGCAAGTGCCACCCTTGGGTACATACCAGCTGTGGTGCCTGGTAGACCAGGCGCCACAGCTGGGTCAATTGGGCCAACTGTGGCGCCTGCCCTGACAGGCGCCACAGTTGGCCCCACTATTTGTGGCCCCTGGTCCACCAGGCGCCACAGCTGGTCCCCAAAAATTTAAAAAAATCAAGTAGAAAAAGGAAAAAAATGGGGCAGCTAAATAAGTGCTACAAAATGTGCGCCACCTTTCAACCATTTTGTAGTAGTGCTCACATGCGCCACAATGGCCTTGGCAAAACGTCAAAGCCGACTATGGCCATGTGCCTGCCAAGGCCATAGGTACACTAATGGTGGAACATGGATGAAGGGACTGACTTTTTCGCGTGAGTTAATTAGTTCAGTAATAAATCATATGGAAAAAGGATGAACAAAGAACTATATGCTCTCTATCGTTTGAGAAGGAATTTACGGAGCTAATAGCCTATGGCTGCAAAAAAAATTTAAATAATAAATCTAGCTTTATAGTTAAAACAATATTTCCTAAAAATAACCCAGCTAAGAAAGTGTCATAGCTTGGACTTTCATTTTTCCTTTTTTTCTTTTGAATGTTTTGTGTGGCGCTTGTTAAGGAGGGTGCCACACAAGCCTAATATAAGCTATGACACTTATTATAAGAAGCACCGTAGCTTTTTAACTTGTTTTTTTGTTAAACAACTATCTATGGCGATTCTTTAAAGAAGTGTAATAAGAGAGGCGCCACTAAATCCTTATTTTGTGGTAGTGCCATTTCAAATTCTTAACAGTTATTGAGAAATAATTGTTACCATTTTATAAAATATAATGATCTTTAAAACTAAAAAAGGTGACAGCTCGATAATCCATGAAACCCCTTCTATATAAATGTTCAAAAACTGAACTCCACTTCTCCCCTTCCATTTCAACTTCTCAAAGCCAACTGCAAACTTTTGTTCTTCACCAAAATCATAGACAAACGTAAGAGAACTTCTGATTCATCATTTGGGAACAAACCAAAAGATGAACTCCCTTTACCTACAAGCATTGAAGGGTTCATCCACATGACCTACGAGCTCCATCATATGATCCAGGTTTACCAGTGAGAGTAAGAGCGTATAGACCAGTGCTTGAAGGAACATACCACTCTCGTTCACTCTTTGAATGAGAAGGTGGACAAGTTACTTAAGAAGAAAGAATCTGATGATGCATAAGATTCTTAAAACATTTCCATAAATCTTTTTATTTTTACCTTATTTATTTATATTGTCTTTTTGTTATTTTTTATTTTGCTTGTAAAATGGCGGTTGCATAATCAAGCACCAAAATAAGAAAATGTCAAATACATAGTAGTTATTAAGTAACACTAATCACTTATTAGAATACCATGCAAATATATAACAGTTGTAATTAGTAACTGTTATATATTGTCTCACCAAAATATTAGTTATTACGTAAAAATCATTATAAAACAACAAATGCCACAATGGTTTGACTGCATGATAACCAAGTACCCTTTCATTTTAACTAACGTCAACTACTGTTCAAAACCTGTCCCTTTCCTATTACCGATGATAATGCATGCTTCTTTATTCTCTAATGATCATACATGATAACCAAGTACCCATCATTACCCACCACTGCGCATGACTACTCTTCTTCAACTTCCAACATGTTCAATGATGGTTTGAACCTGTCACTTCTAATCTATTTAAACACCCCATTATCTTATGCTTTTTGCATCATTTCTTCATCCTCCTCCTCTGTTCTCTCAATCACCAAGATGAAACGCCAAGCTGTAGACTTGCTAGAAAATCTGTGGCGTAATACTTCTTCTCCTTTAGTTCCTCCTTGACAACATCCACCTCCTCTGCCACATCTGCTTCTACCTCCATATCCTTTACTCCCTCAAGTGGAAGCATTGACACATCAAGCATAATGCAATGACCATGATGTGGAAGGCTAGCCGGATATTTGTTGAGTATGAATAGAAAGGCCAATGTCATTCTTGATGAGTATAGGATTAGTCACCATGATCCTGATATACTCTTAGATGATCCAGGACACTCCTGAGTAAAGTATGATGTGAGGTATACTATGAATTTTTTAGCACTTTAGATTCATTCAAATTAAAGGAAACAAAAGTTCCAAAATTCGCAACAGACTTATATCATCTATCTGAGGGTGATATTTTTGTTTTGTTTTATTTTTATAAAATATAGAAATGTAATTATCTGTGCGCTATTAGCCCAAAAAAAATTTAAAAAATATAACATATCTCATGTTTATTAACAAAAAACTGTGATAAATGTAAATAAATAAATAACAGTTCTTACGAATGAATCGTGATGTAAAGTCTTAAGCATGATAACCCAAACAACCCTAACATTCCTCTTCTAAGTAAATGCCTGGAACAAAATACATTTGATACTTGTCTGTTTGAATGAAACCTACCAACATCATAATCCTACTACTCTTGTTGTCTTTTCCAGCTATTGAGAGTCATTTTCAGTAAAACTCCACCATAAGAAGCCTTCATTTGACTTCTCAGAAATAGTTGCACTAGTGAATACACTTGACTCTTGTCTTAATAATTGCCGCGTGAGTTGCTTTTGCTTGCCCTAACTTGCATTTTTGTTCATGAGCCCTAGCTAAGTAGTTATGATTTCCCTAATCTATTTTTCATTATCCATTATGCATTCACTTTGAAGGTTTTGCTCCTATTACTTGCAGTGTTCAACCTGGCTGATTGGGCTACCTTTGTGAAGGCACAACGTGATAAAGCATTCAAGGTGATATTAATTGCTTTTGTGCAGTTATGTTTTTTTTACAAAACCTATTATTGCTCTAATCGAAGGTTCCTTTCCTATTAGAAGAAGTTGTCAACCCATTGCTTTAATTGAAGATTCATACTCTATTGTTCTTTTAGAAGTAACTTCTGGAGATATAGATCCCTAAGAGAATACCTCTCCTTTTTTTGAAGTACCCATATCTGTAGAATTTCTTCCAAAAGATCAATACAAATGTGATGAATAAACTAGTTCAGTTGTATTGAGAGTCATACATGATCAAGTGAATACCATCTTTTGTGAAGTCACGATGCGATAAAGCTTTCAATGTGACATGAAATTGCTTTAGTGAAGTTATGGTTTTCTTGGAAAACCCATATTGCTCTAATTAAAGATTCCTCTCTTGTTTTTGTATTGAGCAGGTGGCACCAAGTTAAACTTATGAAATTTGACAATGTGAGATCAGTCCTAGACTCTTTAATGTGAGAGTTTTTGAGCTACTTGGTCTCCACTTTATCTAATAGAGTAGTACTTCCCACATTGAGTAGTGATACAATTTAGGGCAGAACAAGATGTTTTAGGTTGTGGCTAGAATCAATTGCACTCCTGACATATTTATCTAATAAGGTAAGTTTTCAACTATACCTTGTGTTGCTTCAATAATTAAGCCAGGAAAGCAACAACTAGGTGAAATATCTGGATATTTAATTTTTTTCCCATAGCCTTTGCTTTCTAGGCTTAATTCCTATAAAGAGACACAATTAGAGGTTAATAGTTGTATTATCACATATATAGGTTATTAGTTGCCATTGATTATTCCCACATATCTTGGAATGTCTGGATCCATCCCAAATTGTATGATAACTCATTGTGGGAGGTACTATTCTATTACATATAGACAAGTCCAACTAGCTCAAAAACTCTCGCTTAAAAATTTTTATATCCATGTATCACGGTTTTTATATAAAAACCATCATATATTATAAACATTTACAGTTCTTATTTACAAATCATTATTTATGTTAATAAATAAATAACAATTGTCTATGTGAGACCGTTATTTATTATTGGGTAAAGGTGCAAAAATACCATGAGGTTTTAACCAGAGTGCACCTAGCACCATATACCATTTGAAGTGCAAAAGTAACTATGAACTTTGAAAATAGGGGCGAAAATGTCAATGCCGTTAATTTGATCATTAGTTTGACTAAAAGTGTAGACATGTAAGCTGATGTGGTGATAATAATGTTTGGTTGACAATGGAAGGAAAAAGTAAAAATGAAAAAACTCACACATCCCCATTTATATTTTTTTTGGCCAATGACGTCCCAAATAATATAAATATCTAAAAGAAATTAAAAATTTCTAACACTAACCATCTACAAATTCCACGCCACCTCAGCCACAAGCCTCCACCTCTCGCTCCTCCTCCTCGACCTCATTCTCTATCACCATCCTCAGCCGCATCACCATCATCCTCATCTCCTTCCTTTCTCCCTCCTCAAGTTGTGAAGTCATCGTCGTCTCCTTCCTCACTCCCTCCCTCAGGCTGTGAAGTTGCAATTGTGATGGGCTCTTCCCTCTTTCATGATTCCTCTCCCTTCCTCCCTTTGTCTCCCTATATGACTATGAGAGTGGTAACCCCTTTGAGAAGTCGTCACTGTCACCTCTCTTGATGACCCTCGTTGTCATCAATAGAGAGGAGAAAAGGGAGACATCTAGGAAGGGGCCTTTGACAAATCCCAATTTTATTATATGTTTTTATACTTTATTTGAGGATTTTGTCATACTTATTGAGCTTAAAATGCCTTCTTTATGCTTAATTGAGATTAAGAGTAAATATATTAAATTAGGATTAAAAAGGGCAAAATTGTCATAAAAATTGTAATTACTCTTAATCATTTATTTTTAAGAAGATTTGATGTTGGGTTAATTATTTTCAATTGTAGGTACATGGAAAACGGGATTAAAACTGAAAATGGCAGTTTGGGACTTGAATTTGAAAAATGCCAGATTGGTCCCATGAATTTAAGAAATTCCATTTCAGTCCACGAGTACAACACACCGTTTTGCCTTTAGGTCTGAAATTTTGACTAGGATGTGCTGAGACAGATATATTATGCATACAAAGACGGAGATCGTAGCCACAACACACACATCACATCTTCACTTTCATCACTTTCATCTTCCTTACCTTCTCCGTCGCCGGCGACTGTCACCTTCACCACCATAGTCGCCGACGACCCTCTCCAACTCAAGCAGAACCTCAGCAAATCAGGGGCAGCGATAAACTAGAGAGCTTAGCCGTGGGAGAGAGAGACGAGACAGAGGAAGATAACACAATCGCACCACCGTCGTCCACCATAATCGACTTCACCTTTCATCGTTTTCCAGGCTGTGACTCCTTCTGCATCTGAATTCATTTCAGCCGTGGCTTGCTCTGACGTGTCTGGGTTTAACTTCAACTGTGCCTATTTCCTCTGTTTTGTTGTGGTTCAAATCCAGCCCATGAATTAAATTGATTTAGGCTAATTGGTTAATTTACTCTGAGATTTTATGGCTGGGTGTTTGAATCAGAATGGGATTATATTTCTTGAAGTTATTCTCATGATTGGTTAGGCAATTTTGTGCTCTTGGGGATGAATTGGAGATGACTTGAGCTCATATGTGCTTCAAAGGAGAGTTTATTTTATCTATAGCTCATTGTATTTTTGATTTCTTAGGTTTAATAATTCATTTATATATTGAGACTATAATTTCAGTTATGTTTTATTCTATGGATTGAGTTGTTGTGATTGGAATTTGTAATGAGGATTTGTACTCATCAATATACATGGTTATATATATATATATGTTTCCTATGATTCTATTGCTTTCTATCTATTTAACATGGTATTGTTGGATAGTTTGATTGAATTGAAATTGTAGTTGAACATAAATGCATTGCTTATTCCATTATCACTCTCTAAGGGATTTTAATAATGCTTAAATGAATGGGTTCATGAGTTTAAGCATTAGACTCAATGGTAATTGAGGTTTGATAAATTAGGAAACTTAGAGAAACTCATTACACGAAGAGGGCTTAATAGCATTTCAAGGATAGGGGTCCCTTTCTTGTGATGCTAGACTCATTGGTTAATGGGGTTTGGTATATTAGAAGCTTAGTGTATTAATTCCCCAAATATTTTAATTTAGCAAGGATAGTCATTGAAAATCATTTCCAAGAGTATCTTCATCATTTTCATTCTTAACCCATTTCCATTCCATATCAATTTTATTCCAAAAATCCAAAAATATTAGTTTTAAAAGCATTTTAGTTTAATTGCAACTTAGTTGTTAGATAAATATTTAAAAACCATTTTTAACTCATTTCATGTCAATCATTGCACTTAGTTTCTAGGTAATTAATAAAAGGCTCTTCAAGAGACGATTCGGGATTGCACCCTCTATTGCAATCCTGGGTTATGTTTGAAGAGGTTACCAAGGCACAAAGCCGACAAAGCCTATTCTTCAAGTGGCATTGTTGCTGGGGAGCCAAGTAATTAGTTCCCTAGTAGCTAAGTGTCAATCTTTGATTAATTGGTACCTTGAGCCTTTATGTTGCATTTTAGTTAGTTTAGGTAGTTTTGCATGTTTTTCATAGCATATTGCATCTTTCCATAGAAAATTTTGAAAAAAATCCTAATAAATATCTTGATTTTCTTTTATTTTTGCATTTTCATTTTTAGGACTTAGGATTCATTGGAATTTATTGTATTGAATTTTTATGGCTTGGTTTAATGGTAATCAAGGTTTACCCTTTCAATCTCACTCCTCTATAGGAGATTCAACTGAAAGGAAAGAGACCATATCTAAAAGCATCCATGCTATTCAACAAACATTGCAGCTTCTTCAAGCCAAGTTGGGATGTTAAGATAGTCCAATTGGTCAAGAATGCCATGGTCCATTCCACCCTTTATACCATGAACCCTACTAACAACCTTCATTTCAACCTCGTTACCCACCACACCCACCCTATAGATCATACCATGAACCTCCTCCTCTACCATATAACCCATATCATGAGTCTCATTCTAATCCTCCACCGTATAACCGCATGTTATATCATGAACCTTCTCCTTCATTCCATCCTACTTCCCGCCTATATTATCCACCTCATGAGTCTCTATACCCACCATTTCAACCATCTTATGGACCTCATTCTCAACCATGTGTGCCTCTCCAAGAACCTTCTATTGGTGGAGTTATTGGAGAATTTCAAAAACCAATGACTCGTACTATAAATGAGGAGCGGACACACAAGGACACCTTTGCCAATTGCATGGCCTCTATAATGAGATCAATGGAGCAAGGAGATAAAGAGCGTGCAAGATTGGCCAAGGACTTTAAGCGTCTCACTCAGCCATCACAAGAAGCAGAGCGATGGAAGAAAGACGTTGAACAATTTGAGAAAAATATGGAGTTGCTTTCACAAAAGATTTCTAAGTGCAACACTCCACAAGAGACCCTTTCTCCATTGCCTCCATGTAATCCACCCACTCAAGCCAAGAAAGTAAAGAAGGTGCGATTCCAACTTCTAGAGGAGTCTTCCTCTCCTATGAAAGAGGAGAAAGGAGTACAAGCTCAAGAGCCACATGTTACTTCAACAGTGGAAGGTTCCAATCCTTCGGTGCCTACTTCCATACAAGCACAAGAAGTGGAGCAAGCACAAAAGAACATTGAAGGGTCTCACCTACTATTTGGTATTGATCCTATTCTTATAGAAGTAGACTTTGCTACTACTTTAACTTGTGAAGCAATTAATGATTTGAGTGATGATGAGGTGGATGAGGAAATCATTGTTGAATCCCCTCAACTGTTTGAAAATGTAATTGCTCCACCCATTAGTTTAAGTAGTAGTGATTTGATTGTACCTATTCATGACTATGCTCATTCTTCTTTGTGTGATGCTTTAACTGTTGAAAATGCTTCTCTTCATAGTACTAGGGATGATTGCACTCAATTGGATGATATATCTTCATGTTCTTGTGCTGAAGATCATATTTGTGTAGATTGTTATCATGAAAAATGCCACTTGCTTGTTGAGTTTCGAAAGAAAGCATTAAGCAAAGTGGTTGATTCTACCGTTCATCTTGATGCATCTCCTTGTACTATTGATGTTTCTAAGCATGACACTTGTGAAAATGTTCAATCTTGTGTGGATGCTAATGTGATTGTTGTGAATGAGAAAGACCATTGCCTAGAAAAAGATCTTTCTTTTGATTCCAATGAATTGCTTGATAGTATCATAAGGGAAGATTCAACTGTTTTGATTGGTAATATTACAAATGAAAATGATTCTTTCCATATGATTCTTTCTTGTGATTTACCACCTGACATAGAAAAGCAAAATGATTCTTTTGAAACTTCAAAAGGTTTGGGTGGTAATGATTTAAAAAATTCTCCTTCTTCTTCCATTCTTTTCCCTTTCATCTCTTGTGATTGCAATGATGATGTGGTGTACTCCAACACTAAGTTGGATTCCGCAGCTTCCACTTTGCAAACACAAAAGAATTTGATAGTTTGTTTGACTCCTACTGATGGGAGTACCGTTGATTTCCTTGGATGTGATAGTTACTTGGAGAGTTTGGGACTGAACATGCCTTTATTTCAATTGAAAGCTCTCTCTGTTTCTATTTTTGGATGGAATACTACTGGTTGTCTGTCTTCTTTGTAGACACATTCTTGGAAAGGACGTCGAAGGAACCAACATCCACCGTATATCCTTGGACCTCTTCCAATTGATCCTGAGCTACCTCCACCAAGGAAATTCAATACTGGAGAAGATGTCTTCAATGACAAATGCATGATTCTCATCAAGGATGAGAACTTCTCCTTCAAACGACTCAAGATTCTCTAACATAGGTTGTCTCTTTTCTCACTTGTTTTCTTCTTGATTCCTATGATTCTTTGAGCTTAATTGTTGTGTGAGGAAGATAAGTGTGGGGGAGAAACATAATCCAGTAGTAAAAGGTATATTTCTTTTGTTCTTCACCCCCTTAGGCTTTTAGCTTTTGTCATTCCTTTGCCCTTAGGTTTTGCATTGAGGACAATACAAGATTTAAGTGTGGGGGAGGGATTAGGATTGAGTCTTTTGTGCTTCATTGCACTTAATTTCAAAAACGTGTCATTTTCACACACAAAAAAAATCTTGATCCAAACCGCACTTTTGAATTTTTGTCACTCCTTGATTTGGAAATTTGTCTAAATACTTATGGAAATTGCATATATTCTTGGTTGATTTTTAATGAATTAATTGATTATTGCTTAGAGTTAGCATTTGGATTAGTTGAGTTAATGCATTTTGATTAGGCTAATGTTCAATTAATCTTTGTGAATGTGCATTTGAGAAGAAAACCTTTGTTGGAAAGATTTTGAGCCTAATTATCATTCATTAATGTGTGTTTATCATCTATTCTAGTGTACCTCTAGAACTTGTTTAAATTCTTTTTCAAAATCACATTTGCATTTAGATTAATAAATATGATTGGGCCATTCATTTCATCACCCTTTACTCCAAACACAAACCCCATACACTAATCGATTTGTGAACCCCCTTTGAGCCCTTCACATTCCAAAATCCATAATTTATTAACAAGCACTATGTATACATCCTATTTGCATTAGATTGGTATCCAAAGGTCATTGAATTGCCATTAATATTGTTGGTATGAAGAAATGCCATTTACATGCATTATAAAAAGAAGAAGAAGAAGAACTAAGAAAAAAAAGAAAAAGAAAAAGAAAGGAAAAAAAAATATGGAAGAAAAAGGAGGGAAAAGAAGAAATAAAGAAGAAAATAAATAAGGCATTTCTTTTGATTGGCAAGGAGATGTGGTTATTTGAGCTTAAAGAAAAAGTGGATGCCATTTTATACATTTGTGCTAGCAAAGTACTTGTTATTTCATTATTCTTTCCATTAGACCATTTCCATCATTTCAACCCTTTTAAAAGTCCCCTTGATTCATAAGTCTAGGTGCTACATAGTGGTGGAGAGAGTAGAGTTTCTACAAGCATATGGTAGGACCTAGTCTAGGTGGTGTTGAGCGAAATTTCCCATACTTGTGAGATGAGTTAAATACTTGAATCCTTGAGTGTTCTCTTGTGTACATTTCTTTAATTAATTATGCATTAATCTAGTTAATTTGCATTACCTCATGCTAAGACTTGTGTTAGCTTGATGTGTGATTAATGATTAATTCATTGACTCCAACCTTGAGCATTTGAAGTTTTTATTTGTGTTTAGTTTTGAATTGATTAGTGTTTTGCCCAAGAGTGCAAAAGTTTAAGTGTGGGGGAATTGACAAATCCCAATTTTATTATATGTTTTTATACTTTATTTGAGGATTTTGTTATACTTATTGAGCTTAAAATTCCTTCTTTATGCTTAATTGAGATTAAGAGTAAATATATTAAATTAGGATTAAAAAGGGCAAAATTGTCATAAAAATTGTAATTACTCTTAATCATTTATTTTTAAGAAGATTTGATGTTGGGTTAATTATTTTCAATTGTAGGTACATGGAAAACGGGATTAAAATTGAAAATGGCAGTTTGGGACTTGAATTTGAAAAATGCCAGATTGGTCCCATGAATTTAAGAAATTCCATTTTAGTCCACGAGTACAACACACCGTTTTGCCTTTAAGTCTGAAATTTTGACCAGGACGTGCTGAGACAGATATATTATGCATACAGAGACGGAGATCGCAGCCGCAACACACACATCGCATCTTCACTTTCATCTTTCTTACCTCCTCCGTCGCCGGCGACTGTCACCTTCACCACCATAGTCGCCTGCGACCCTCTCCAACTCAAGCAGAACCTCAGCAAAGCAGGGGCAGTGATGAACCAGAGAGCTTAGCCGTGGGAGAGAGAGACGAGACAGAGGAAGATAACACAATCGCACCACCGTCGTCCACCATAATCGACTTCACCTTTCATCGTTTTCCAGGCTGTGACTCCTTCTGCATCTGAATTCATTTCAGCCGTGGCTTGCTCTGACGTGTCTGGGTTTAACTTCAACTGTGCCTATTTCCTCTGTTTTGTTGTGGTTCAAATCCAGCCCATGAATTAAATTGATTTAGGCTAATTGGTTAATTTACTCTGAGATTTTATGGCTGGGTGTTTGAATCAGAATGGGATTATATTTCTTGAAGTTATTCTCATGATTGGTTAGGCAATTTTGTGCTCTTGGGGATGAATTGGAGATGATTTGAGCTCATATGTACTTCAAAGGAGAGTTTATTTTATCTATAGCTCATTGTATTTTTGATTTCTTAGGTTTAATAATTCATTTATATATTGAGACTATAATTTCAGTTATGTTTTATTCTATGGATTGAGTTGTTGTGATTGGAATTTGTAATGAGGATTTGTACTCATAAATATATATGGTTATATATATATATATGTTTCCTATGATTCTATTGCTTTCTATCTATTTAACATGGTATTGTTGGATAGTTTGATTGAATTGAAATTGTAGTTGAACATAAATGCATTGCTTATTCCATTATCACTCTCTAAGGGATTTTAATAATGCTTAAATGAATGGGTTCATGAGTTTAAGCATTAGACTCAATGGTAATTGAGGTTTGGTAAATTAGGAAACTTAGAGAAACTTATTACACGAAGAGAGCTTAATAGCATTTCAAGGATAGGGGTCCCTTTCTTATGATGCTAGACTCATTGGTTAATGGGGTTTGGTATATTAGAAGCTTAGTGTATTAATTCCCCAAATATTTTAATTTAGCAAGGATAGTCATTGAAAATCATTTCCAAGAGCATCTTCATCATTTGCATTCTTAACCCATTTCCATTCCATATCAATTTTATTTCAAAAATCCAAAAATATTAGTTTTAAAAGCATTTTAGTTTAATTGCAACTTAGTTGTTAGATAAAAAGTTAAAAACCATTTTTAACTCATTTCATGTCAATCATTGTACTTAGTTTCTAGGTAATTAATAAAAGGCTCTTCGAGAGACGATCCGGGATTGCACCCTATATTGCAATCCTTAGTTATTTTTGAAGAGGTTACCAAGACACAAAGCCGACAAAGCCTATTCTTCAAGTGATATGCACCCTTGCCGTTGAGCGCTCCTTGAGACCCGAGGCCCAGTTATTGCCTCTACTTCCTGTGACATCACCTTGCGTCTGTGAGTTAGCTAGAGTCTCCTTAAAGCTCCAATTTTTTTGTTGATGATTTCATAATGATTCACATGGTTTCTGACTTGAAGGTTCGAAGCGAAATTTCAAAATTATAGTTTATTTCTTCCATGAAATTGCGTAGCTTTTGGCTTCTTTTCCTTGATTCCCTTGCTTCAAAATATCAAATTTTTATTGAATGAATTTATGGCGAGTCTGAGGAGGTAATGGGAGACGATTGGAAAGAATAGGTTGGCATGGGATTCTTAACGAAGAGGATGATGCTTCTACGTTTGAAGTTTTTGGGTTCTTGTTTCATATTTTTAAAATGATGTGGAGATTTGTGTAGGTATGATATTATTTTTGCTTTGATTATATAATTTTGTGTAAACATGGATTGATTCCCGTCTTCTTCGACTGATGGTTTTGGGTTTGATTTGTCTCTTTGCATTTTGATTTGAGTTTGTTTTATGGATGATGTGCTCTTGAAGGTTGAGTTTTGATTTATCTAGTAATGCTAGTTATAAAGGTCTTTGTGGATTTGAAGAAGAGGGGAAATGGTCACATGAGAAAAAAAAATGAGCAGAAGGTCTTTTGCTTTTTACCTATCTATATTAAAATTAGCTGAGTCATCATCCATGTCAGTGTTTTTAGTCAAACTAATAGTCAACTTAACAGCATTGACATTTTTGCCTCTATTTCCAAAGTTTATGGTTATTTTTACGCTTCCGAAAAACATATGGTATTGGGTGCACTTTGGGTAAAAGCTAATATTTGCACCTTTACCCTTTATTATTATTAAAAGTCATGGTTCTTATATAAAAACCATTATGTATGTTATTAAATAAATAACGGTTGTTAAAATGAGACCATTATGTATTATGCAATGATTACCATATATTATAATGGTTGTTTATGTGTGCCCATTATTTATTATCACAACACTGCGTATATCATAGCCTCACCAAGCCTAAATGCATAATGCGTGTTATATAAGAACCGATTTAATAGATAGTGAATAAATAACTTTTATTTACATGTGCCAAGCATATATAGTGCCCACATATATGATGATTCAGAGCTGTAATTTTTAGTCAATAATAACCGTCATATATCGATGATTCTGTAGTAGTGCAACAAGTTGTTTTTACAATTTCATTATCATATTCTTCGTCCATCTTTAACCATCCAAAACTTTAACCACTTCAAAAAGTAGCGTACATAAAAGAAATCAAATGATACTCCCCTGATAAGACCTTATCCATAAGTCCTTAATATAAGACTCTTTATAATATTTAATAAAATATTTATAATTAAGGAAGTATGTGAGAAAAAAGCATTTTCCCTGCCCTCAACAATAATTAACATAATTTATACTTGTCCTTAATTTCTCTTTGTTGCATCTTGAGCAAAATTTAATATTTAATATGATAAGAAACCTTACTAATTCCCACTTAACTTATATTTTCATATAATTAACATATTTATTTTTATTTGAAATTTGGGTCATTACGTTAATGCAATAATTAATACAATATTTGATCAATAAGAAAAAGGGAAAAAACAGTTGGTTAAAATTTTCATGTTATTAAAACTCAACTTAGGTCAACCAATTAGACCAGTGAATCAATGAACTTAATCTTCTCGCCGATCCAATCAAGATTTTTGGACGAGTTGACCAATTGCATTTTATTTATTTATTCTTCCCTTATTGAACATGCAACAACAACATTTTGAGTTTAAGAAATAATAAGAAAAATAACAGTCCATCATTTTTATCGTTTTATAACTCTATTTTGTTGGATTAATGTCTTTTTTATTTAAATATTATTTTGATTATGACTGATCTGACGCAAGTTAACCTTAGTTTGAACTACTGATTCTTAAACTACTACTTCAACAAGTTCATTCACCAGTCCGATATTAAGTAGCTTGAAATTTTAGACATTCTTTAAGTATGTCATATACATAAAACTACGCTACCCTCAAAAATTGCATCCTAGCCTATAGGATTGGAGGAAGTAACACGTAATCAATTGGGGAAAAATAAAAAAGTTGGCTAAGTGTACCTTATAAATAGAACTATGTACATCCTAAAAACTTTTTCTTATACATAAGACGGAAGGGAGCAAGCGCAGAATGACAATCATATTTAAGAAAACAAGGTAAGAAATTTCATTGACAAACCACGATGCAACATTATGACTACAAACATGCGGGCGCGTGTTTCGATAGAATATACTGAATACTATAGGATGCCAATGTCTCTTTCAAACAATACTTTAAAAAACAACATTGTCAATGATATGTTGTTGAGCTTTACACATGGCTTCTAAAGGAACAACTTTTGACAAAGTCAATCCTGCTCCTTCTGTCATATCAATTTCTTCCTCACTTACTCGTTCCCATTCAAAGCATTGAATCAATAAGCCCAAAGCCCAGCTCACTGTGCGTTGAGCCAAGCCTGAACCTGGACATGCTCGTCTTCCTAATCCAAATTGCATTAACTTATTAGCTACCTCTTCTTTCTGAAACCTTTCAGGCTTGAAACACAAAGGATCGTTCCACAATTGAGGATCTCTATGAATGGCCCAAGCATTAATCAACACAATAGTATCACGTGGGATGATATAATCTCCTATGGTGCAGTTCTCTGAGGACAGATGTGGTAGCAATAGTGGCCCCGCAGGATGCAATCGAAATGTCTCAGATACAATGCTTTGAAGATATGGTAGTTTCAAAGCGTCTTGTTCATCTATCAAATGTTCTTGTCCTATTTGTGTGTCTATTTCTTGCCTTGCCTTGCTTAATATCTCCGGATGGTTCAATAAACTAGACATTGCCCACTCTAAAGTTACAGCAGATGTGTCGGTTCCCGCGAGAAGCATTACCTATGTATGAAGTGAAGCCATTTCAAAAGTGCAAAACACCTCATTTAAAAGCACTTATCATTTTTTCTTTGGTTTTACTTAAAATCAGTATTCCTATAGTACTTTTTATAAGGCAGAGATAAGATTTATTTTGATTCTTTTATAATTCACATCATTAAATTTTTCACATAAATGTGTAATTTTACCCTTTATTTATTATTGTATTAACTTTTGTACTCTTTGTATACATTATCCTTCTATCAAACACCTAGGTTATAATAACAATAACAAGTCTTATCTCATTATAAAGTCAGCTAAATGGATATTATAATACTATTATGCTTTAACTATAACCATATTTTTAGATAAATTGTTAAGTAAAGGATCCTGTTCAACAACCATTAGGATATCTAATTTGCTAAAAAACAAAAACAAAAACTAACAGCGCTTACCATAATAAGACCTTTGATGATTTCATCTGTATAATACTCTGGCTGTGTTTTCTGCAGAGTCAAGAGGTGACTTATCAGAGTACTTCCACTTGTGTTCCCACTTCGATGCTCGTCAACGAGTCCTTGTAAAAACCTATCAAATCTGACGCTAATAGCCTTGAGCTTCTTCTCCAAGTGATCTAAATCATACCATCTAAGTATCGGTAAGAATTCTGCAGGGTTATTTGCCCCTGCTAGCTTCATCAACTCCTTTATCATCTCTCTAAACTTACTTGCCTCCTCCACGTCACCAACTTCACTATCATCTCCCCAATACCTTTTACCTGAAATCATTCTCATCATAGTGTTGAAGGTCAGCTCAGAAAGCCTAGATCTTAGTTCCACCTTCGTAAAACCCTCGCCGGAATCATGAGCCAGCTTTTGTACCAGCCGCTTCATCTCGTCCCTTCGCATGTCCATGAAGTAGTTGAGACGGTGCGTGGAGAGGACGTCAAGCATCATGATGCGACGAAGGTTGCGCCAGTGGTCACCATATGGGGCTGAGCCGACGGCGGTGTAGTTGTAGCCAACGTATTTGCTGAAGAGGAACTTGGGGCGGTTGGCCAGAACGATGTCGTTTCTGGTAAAGCATTCTTGAACTGCAGATGGTGAGGAAACTACCACGACCAAACGGGAGCCGAACCACAGGCAAAATATTTGACCATAGTTTTGGGAAATACGATGAAAATGGTGGTGGAGTGGCTTCTTGAGCTGGTGGAGATTGCCGAGTATGGGAAGAGTAGGAGGTCCTGGTGGGATATTTCTGAATCTTCTTTTTCTGAGAAAGAGTTTGAGGGTGAGGAAGAAGGCAAGGCAGAGGATAGAATAATTGATAACGCAATTTGTGGACATATTTTTGCTTGTCAGTTTGATGATTCATGGCTTCCCTTTATAGCGATAAGTGGGACAAGCAGATTTTATTATGTTTTGTTTTTTCTTACCTAAGGTCAAATGAACTGTGCTGAATCGCATTAATAACTTCAAAATATCTTTTTCTCCATGAGGATAGCTTCAATTGTTTTTGAGAAAAATGTATTATTTTTAAATACTTCAAAATTCTATTAAAATATATACAAAATATTAAATAAGATTACAAATACAAAGCACCTAATAAAGAGGTATAGGTAAGCATCGTTTTCAATACATATATTGCAAGAATTTTTAATATACTCCTATCATTGTTATTTATAAGTCAACTTTTAGAAACTTTTTTTTTTTTTGTAAATTAAAAAAAAAATTTTAGAAGCCTTTCATCACTTTACAAAAATAGGTGGCCTCCTATGAACATGACACGTGGCTTCTCATGAGAATGACGGCACGGCATTTGAAAATTAAAAAATAAAAACATAAATTTGCTACGGAATCAATTCTTTTGCAAATTTCTTACGGAAATCCGTCCAAAATTTGCAACAGAATTTAAAATGTATTATGGTTAATTAATTGAGGGCAATATAAAAATGGTGGGACGATTTGTTGTGGCAAAAAGCCGGGACGATCTGAGAACATTAACTAAATTAGTAAATGTGTATTTATATAAAAGAGTATGTATATGTGTGTATGCGCTCGTTTCATAAGTCATAACAATAACATAAAAAGGGACAAAATACGACAGATAAAGAGGCATGGATGCGAACTGTTAATACACTGGATATATTCTGGATTTTTTATTTTTAATCTTTTTTATTTTCTTAAATTTATCTTGTTATTTAGGAAAAGTGACCTCCCGCTCTTCAGCAACTCAGACAGGCTGGATAAAGAAGACATAAACGTCAAAGCACGGTTTTGGGGAAAAAACGTTAATGCACGGCATTGGACAAGTCAATGACTAAGTAAATGCTATAACATACAACACTTTATCTACCGTACATTTCTATGATCTCTCGCTATCACTCGGTGCTGCATTTCGAACAGGCAACGCTGCGGCTGAGATTATTTCTCCACTAGATAATTTTTCAACCCTTGTGTGATGCACGAGATATTTATGGAACAGTCGAGAGACTGAATTAATCATAACCTTTGCTCTAGAATAATTTGTGTTAAGTTTTTTTATTTAATTTTGTATTATTTTAGAAATTCCAAGTAAGATTGATTGGTGTAAGAAATTCTATATTATATTTCAACATTATCTTCAACCTAGCTTGGTCCCTCTCATGCACCTTTTATAAATTTAAGAGTAAAATACTCTAATATCGCTTATACTTTGTCTTAATTACACAGACATTCCCTCTATTTTGAAAATATACACTTAAGTTGAATCCGTTAACTCCATTATGAATTTTTTAATTAAAATTTATATTAAAATAAAATTTATTTACTAATTTACTCTTCATAATCACTAATTCCCTAATTTTGGCTAAAGTTGTTTAAGTAATTTAAGAGTTTCTTTTTTTTTTCTTGATTTATTTTTCACTTTTGCAAACAGTTATCTATTAATTTTTTTTCATATTGAGACAAAGACTTAATTAATTTAATTAATGCAAACATATAAAACTTAATTAAAAATATGATTAATTCTTTTAATATATGCATACTTAAATAAACGTGTTTATAAATGTTTGTAAAAGAATGTATTTAAAAAATTTAAATTTAAAATTTATATAAGTTATGTAATGTCTTAAATTTACGTTGTTAATAGCATATGGGGAACCAATCATGGTGTTGTGGCAAAAAAAAAAAAACAGAGAGAAAGAAATATGTTTTTGGACATTTAAAAGAATACTAACTATAAACAGGTTTCAATAAATATGATAAAAATTAAAAAATTTTATAATATAGTAAAAATTATCAAATTATATAACATATTGGAAATTTTGAACATACATATTAGAATTATTTTTGTTTGTATAAAAAAATTATTTTTAGGAAAATATAAATTTTTATTCATTTGTTGAAAAAGGGGTATTTTGGTCAAAGAAAATATTTAATAGTCAAACTAACAATCAACTAAAGATTCAATGAATGGAAATGAAATCTCAAATATGTAAGGGAGGTTTTTATAACTTTATGTATTTTAATTTTAAGTGAGGTCTTCATATATCTTCAAAATAGAGGGGAGGTTTGAATAATTTAGGTAAAACAAAAGAGTAGTCGATATAGTTTACTCTAAATTTAATCCGTTTTTAATTACAATCAAATGTTGGCCAAAGTTTAATTCATCCCCTGTTGGTATGATCCCTTCCGTCATCCTCAATCCTAATATTAGTGGCTGCTTAATCATCTTCCTTTTCATCATATAGTTAACTTGCGAATACAATTCACAAGAGCCTTGTTGGATAAAACGGCATTAATCGGATCTCAAATACGTGCAGGTATTGGTATTGTGTGTGTGTGTGTGTGTTTTTTTTTTTTGCCAAAGGTATTGTGTGTTTAAATTACTTTTGTGAAGGAGATTATATTGTTGTTCTATACTCTCTTCCCGAAATAACAAATTATTTATGAACGCTAGCTTTCCTAGAAATAGCCTCTAAATTGTTTTCATCTTCAAGTCAACCATCAAGTCTTTCAGTGACCTAATCAATTTGGAGTTTTATTTTAATATTCATTGATTATTAATTGTACAAGTAATGATATTGTCTGTACTGTTATATATTTTAAATTCATGTTATTTTTTCTTTGGCACTATATATACATTTCATAAAATAATATCATCATCTTTAACTTAATACGTTGTCATTTCTAGGTCCTAATTGGCGACACTCTCATACACACACTATAACTTTGTAAAATTATATAATTTGTTTAACTTATATATATAATCCACAACTTCTCAAATCCATTTCTTGAAAATGGACTCAAAATTAGTAACATTAATTCTCAATTCAATGAGCTAATATTCTCCGGCCCCAAAACAGGAGAAGTCTTTATGTGACCTAGTCAAATCTCCACTTATGTTATTGAAAAAATAATAATAAAGAGTCAGTTATATTGACATCTTTTAGGCTTGTATTAGAAGGGAGAGCCCCTTGACTTTAAACCACACTATACTTGTGAGGCTTCCGATATAGGACTCATAACATAGTCACCCCCTTTTAAGAGCCGACGTCCCTGGCAACTTCACACCACGGCACTTCACTCGACCTCCTGTTGGTCAGAAACCGCTCTTTCCATGAATATAGGACTCTTAAAGAAAGCACCAATGTGATGATCACAAGCCTAAAGGGATAGTCAATCCCAAAAGACTAGCCTATTAGGATGGAAAGCCCATTGAACTTATAAATCCTACTTTACTTATGAGATTTCCTGATGTAGGACACATAATATTATATTGATATCTTTTACCCGTATATGTTCAATCATATTTTACACTTTCTTGCGCTTTCTATTGAACTTAGAGACCGTTTGATTCAACTTCATTGCATGCTTGCAATGGTAATCATGATTGAATTATTAAGATAAGAGTGTTTGATTGCTCTTTAGTAAGGTAATAGAGTTTACCATGGTAATGATGATTATCAAAAAATTGGTAATCCTCATTCATACCTTCCCCATATGATTCTCCATTACCATTTCATTGCATGGTTAAAAAAGTTCAATTTACCCTTTACTTTCTCATGTCTTTATATCACTTGTCTCATTTCATTTGCCACATCAAGCCACAATTACCACCGCCACTACATCCTTCTCCACCTCCGTCACCTCCACCTGACGCCGCTGCCGCCACCATTGTAATACCCCAAAATTTGGGATTGGAGGCTTGGGAATAAGCCTAAACTAAGTGGACTGCTAAGCCCCAATTTAGCAGAAGCCCAAATTTATCCCCTAATGATTTCTATATCTTTGGGGTATTAAAAAAGTAAAATGGTGAATTTTGGAGAATATAATTATGTTTTCGGTGAAATTGCCTATGAGGTAGTGAGCTTGTCATGTGATTTTGAATGATCAAATGATGAGAAAAAATTATGAAATTTTATAGGATGAAAGCAGACATCCTATGCTTTAATTTGATAGGTCATATGACTCAATTAGAGCTATATACAAAAAGATATGAATTTTTGAAATTAGCCCAGAAAAACTGGATATTTTCTGGAACAACATACAAAGATTAAAATTCTGGGAATGTTGTGATTCCATCTAGAAAAATTCTATATTTTTCCTTGAAACTAGACTCAATAAGGGTTCTATAGGCTATGGAATCACTCCAATTCGATTTTTCTAGAATTAGTTATGATTTTTCAACGTTTGGGCAGGAATCTGCCAAAATTTTGTAAAAATCTGAAATTGGGAAAATTAATTAATTAAATTGGGATATCTTATTAAAATCATCATCCTCTTCCTTCAACCACATACCTGATGTGAAATAGCAGCCAAGGAGAGAGAGAAATTTTGAGATTTTTAGAGAGAGAAGGAGAGGAGAAAACTCACGAGATAGATCGATTTCATTGGTGAATTCGTATCTAATGTGTATAATCCTTCTCCTAAGCTTCTCTTCTATGTGATGTAAGGTATTTGAAGCACAAATATTGGTGTTTTGAAGTTAGGGTTTTCAGCCACAAGAAGGAAAAGCTAGTGGGAGCTTAAGGTAACTTCCAAACCTTTGTTATTGACTATTCTGGCTATTGTGGACAATTTAATCGTTGAAATTTCGCCGAATTGTCCTTGGTTGTAAAAATGGAAAATGGGTTTCACTAGGGGTTATGCTACCCAAATTGGTACTAAATGGTAGTTGTAACCTAATGGAATAGTCAATAAGGTGGTTAGGAGTAGAAAGAAACGCGTTTACGGAGCCGAAATCGCAAAACCCTGATTTTTCCTGGAGAACACCATAATTTCGGCCAGGGATGTTTGAGGGCCTTAGAGTTGGATTTTCAATGATTTGATGGTTTCATTGGATTCAGGAGGGAAAATTAGGTGGGGTTACAATTGAGAGTTTTTTCATAAAAGGCCGAGAAAGCATAATTATGGAAACACCCCTAAAACCCTAAAAGTAGGGCTGCCAAGGGCAATTTAGTAATTTGACATTGAATCTGATAATTCCAAGTCCAGAAATAGATTCCTTGGGTGAAAATTTGTAAGAATAGCCCATGTCGAATCTCACCTTCCCCTACCAACAATTTAGACAGGAGACGACAGAAGATATGCAAACAACAATGCAGAGTACCGTACGAGGGGATTACAGTAGTGGAACGAAAATGGGAAGAAGTCTCTATTTCACTGGGATGAGTTTAGATATCCTAGTAGTCTTGTGCGGTTACATTAATCGTAAGTATCATGTACAAACCCCCATGAGGAATTTATGTAATCATGCACTTATTATTAGTATATTTATGTTATTCCTGTATTGCTCACCGAACCGCATATCGTTTTCCGCAAATACTTTGAAAAAGGTTGAAATTGAGATAAGGGCGTGACAACCACCTCCTCCTCCACTGCTGCAGCTGCCACCCCCATCATTTCCATCGCAGCCATTACCACTACCTCCACCCCCGCCGCCACCCACCCACCGCCACCACCGCTCTCTTGCTGCCTCACCACCACCTCCTCCTCCGCCATTGCCCCCATCACTCGTCCACTGCCACCACACACTACCTTTTCTTCCGCCATCACCTGCTCGCCACCACAACTGCCGCCGCCCACCCACCTTTACCACCACTACCTCCTCCTCCTCTGCCATCTCCATCGATACCGCCACCACTATCTCCTCCTCCTCCATCCTCGCCGTCGTTGACTTTTAATTATTTTTTGTACAAAGATTATATTAAGGGTAAAATAGACTTTGTGCAATATATTAATTTTAAATAATTGTTAAAATATTAACTCGTTGCACCTTGCTTGAAAGTCAAACCAAACACTACCCCTGTAATTAATATTGCATTGCATTACCATTGCATTGCACTGCAGGGTATAATGGGATTGAACCAAATGGGCCCTTATTTTCACTAAATATTTCGTCAGCGAAACTATCTTTATGTACAATGTGTATTCATTTTAAAAATAAATTAATATATTTACATGTCATATTTATCATCATATCTTAAATAAATCATAGTTTATAATATTTAAAATTTAAATTGAAAATAAATAAAATTTAATATGTTTTTTGACGATAGTTTTTCAATAGTCATTTGTACATTATTACAATGTTATTACTATTTTATTATTAATATTTATTTCTACTTTTAATTATTTTTTTCAAAATATATAGAAAATGTGTGCGTGTCATCACATTCATAATTTTTCGTATCAAAATAGGCATAAATACTTATCAAAATTAGCGCATTTAGTTCTGAAATTTCAAAACTTGTCTAAGGAGAAAAATGAATTTGTCAAAATAATTCATCCAGTTGTCAAAATAGGCATAAACACTTGTCAAAAAAGGAATATACACTTGTCAAACTAAGGACATTAAGTTCTGAAATTTCAAAACTTCTCCAAGGAGGAAAATCAATTTGTTAAAATAGCTCATATAGTTGTCAAAATAGGCATAAACAGCTGTCAAAATTAGCATATTTAGTTCTGAAATTTTAAAACTTATCTAGGGAGGAAATGATCTTGACAAAATAGCTCATCTATTTGTCAAAATAGGGATAAGAACTTGTCAAAAAAGGCACATACACTTGTCAAAATAAGGACATTAAGTTCTGAAATTTCAAACTTTTCTAGGGAGGAAAATGAACTTGTCAAAATAGCCAATGCAGTTATCAAAATAGGCATAAGCACTTGTAAAAAATGATATATGTTGTTCCTTTCCTTTTTTATTTAATGGGAGCAACAAAGTAATTTAACACTTTAAATTAATCACAATGCAATCTCTAGGGATGTTTTTGATAGGGGAATTTGGTTTGAGACTTTTTTGTAATTTTTTATAGTCATTGGGACCTGGAAGTGATTTTCCCTAATTTTTTTGGGAGGTGGTAAGGGGTTTCACCTCCTAAGGAGGAGAATACAAGTATAAATCTTGGGATGTACACTTGTTAGAAATGGTGAGAGCCCTTTATCCTTTAAGCCTAGGAGGAACCTTGATAAATTAAAAAATACATAATTTTTTTGGGGATTGAATCAACAATTTTTTTAACGTTTTTTTATACATACAAAAAGATTTTAACTTACGAGTTTGTGAATTATGAGCTAAATCAATTCAAATTAAGAATATTACTGCCAAATATAGAAAATTAAGAGAATCAAATATTAAATAATTATATTATGATCCTTATCATAAGTTTCGTGTAGGAAAACTTTTTGGTTTTAAATAAAAACTCTTTTTTTAATGATATTATCATCTAATTAAAGGTTTGTTGATACTCCTTCTAATACAATTGTCTTCTTTGGGATTCAAACTCGAGACCCAGAAGGGATCTAACAGGGACCTACACCGATAGACCAACTTTATATTGGTTGGTTTTAAACAAAACTCACTTAAGGTATTTAATGATCTTTATCAATTTTACCCTTATTTAATTTTCACCAAAAAAAAATAAAGAGGAGAGAGATGTGTGAATGATTTATAAATGGAGAGAGGATAAATTTTAAGAAGGGTAAATTTTAAAAAACTATCACCTTAATGCATTTTTTAGTATGTGAGAATGAGTACAGGTGATTTATAATAGGGAAAATTAAAATAAAGAGCCTAGAAAAAATAATATTTATTATGAAAGGCCATAAAAATTATAGTTATTTAGAAGGACCAAACATCATAATATAAATTTAAAATTATTAAATTACCCCTATCAAACCACCTACATTATCTCTTGTATTCACAATTAAAAAATAATTAAAATTGAAATTAAAATCACTCATCATTTACATGTGACATGATCGTGCATATATTTTTTAATTTTTACTTTTTACTTTTTACCAAGTTTCATTTTCATGTAACCAATATATTATTTAATTAACAATGGTCAAACTCATATCTTTTTTAATTTTTTCCACCAAGTTCCATATCAATATAATCAATATATCGTTTAATTAATTAATATATCATTAATTTTCCCATTTTATATTATCAATGTTGATATAAATTAAGCTCTTTTATAAAAAAAAAAACTAAAATCATTTCATATTTTTTTAGGATACAATAGATTATTATATTTTTAAAAAAATTTTATTAACATTAGATGAATTTTTTTAACCCACATAAATGTCTTCTAAAAAATTTCATTTGAACTTTCTTGGCTTGACATATATAATAAATCATAGAAGACCTTGAGCTTTATTAAAATTATATAATTTTATTTTTATTTTAAATTTTTGTTAGTTAAAAAAAACATAATTTTGACAAAATTGAAGAATGTTCAATTTATTTCATAGATATCTAAGCAAATTGTGAAATATAAAAATTGATTTTTTTTTAATTTAGTGAAACTTAGAATTTTTTATTAATTTTAAAAACAGAATGTGGGACGTTATAAACAAAAAGAATGTAGGAGATTTTGTTAGGGACATTTTTGTATTTTTAATTTTATTTTTTTTTTGTATTTGATCTTTATAAATAATTATAGTTTTTATGGTCGTTCTAAATAAATATCTTTTTCTCCATGTTCTTCATTCTAATTTTCCCTTTATAATAAATATCAAAGTGGTAATATATCTATCTATAGCAATATTTATTTCAAAATAAAGTTTTTAATTATGTAGAGCCCAGGTAATAAATTTCCTAGAAGTCGCCAATAAATAGCTTTTTCATTTTCAAGTCAATGATCAAGGCTTACGTGACCTAACCAATTTGGCATTTTTTGTATTATTAATTCATAAATTAGTATTTGTATAATTTTGATGAAAAAAAAAGAAGCTTAAAAGATAAATCACGTCAATTAACACAAAGTTGGTTTAATGGTGTAAGGCCTCACATGATCCCTTTGGATCTTGAGTTTGAGTCCTAGATGAGACATTTGTATTAGAAGAAGTAGTCACGAACTCTGAATCGGATGCCAGATTAGATGATAATATGAAAAAAAGAAAAATCACATCTGTAATATCCTAAAATTCACTCAAGGGTTAAATGACTCAAAAAGCAAGAGTACCTAATGGTAAATTAAATAATATTGCTATAATCAAGGGTAAAAGGAATATCTACCATTTGATCTTAAGGTTAGAATTAGAAATCAAGATCAAGGGCTAAGACTTGTATATCCTTGAAAAGCATGATTTCAAGATACAAATGGGACAACATTCACCTAATACACACACCTACCCCCACTACACCACAAGACTTGGACACCTCAACAAACTCTCCTAACTCTCTCAAATTGTCGGCCAACACTTGGAAGAATGAGAATAAATATTTAGTTCATCCATTTCCTCATCTGCACACACACAAGTCGCTCAGCACCATAAGATAAGAGAAAAAGTAGAACGAAAAATAAAAGAGAAAGAGAAAGAACCGAAACTTGAATAGCAAAGGAACAAGGAACAAAGGTGCTCAAAGATGCCAAGAAGGTGTGGAAATTGGAGAAGTCAAGTTAGGGTGAGAACAAAATTAAGAGGTGAGTATAAGTTTTGTTTTAAATCAAGTATCTTGAAATTTGGTTGTTGATTGGTTGAGGGTTCTATTTGGTAAAAATGGGGCATGGTAAAAGAGTATGATTTTGATGAATATGTGGTTACTAATGGATTCTACATGCAAAATTGTGTGGGTTTAAGGTGTGGTTATAAATTTTGGTTCATTAGAATGAAAATATTAAAATTAGAACTTGAGTATAGTACTGCCAAAGTGATGTTTTTGGGAGACAGATTGCGTGTAATGTCTTTTTTATTAGTCAAATGTAGTCCAAATACTATGAAATTTTACAAGATTAAAATATATATCATGGGCTTTAATTTGATAGGTAATATAATCATTTGGACTAGTATATTGAAAGTTATGATTTTTCAAAATTTGACCTTGATTCTGCAATGAAATCTGTGGCAGTCAGATGGTGACGAGCTTTTTGTTAGTGCAAGCGTTTCACCCAAGAGGGGGGTGAATTGGGTGATACCAGAAATTTCGTTGCGTATAAGGAAACTTTGTGGAATATTAAAAGCAGTTAAGAGCAAGGAGAAAAATTACCGTAGTGTACATCGGGAGTTATACTGGTTCGGCCACAACCACTTTGACCTACGTCCAATCCTCAGAGTGTCTCTGAGAGTTTCATTATATTCTCCAAGATCCAGTGGGTTCTTGGCACCTCAGTACATTGCAAGTTCCTACACCTGGACACTCGTTCCCCCTTACACTTTGCAATCAAATCCCCAACTCAAGGTTCCACTACCTTAAGTTGTCTCAATAACAAATATTGAGTTTGTAATGAAAAACTCTCTCACAGAGCAAAAATATAATTTCTTAAGTACAAATGAGTATATGAAAACAAAGCACTAAGTGTATTGATCAATGTGTGTTCTCAGTTCGTGTCTCTCTGTTTTCTTCTCTTTGAATGCTCCATATATATAGATGATTTGTAGTGTCCGTTGGAAGCAATTTCAAACTTGTCCGTTAGAGTCACACAACAACGGTTGACTATTCTTCATATTTGAAAACTATCCGTTGGCGGTAGGTAGCGTTAGGTGAACGTTCGGACTTTTATTTGACTTCTCAAATCTGTCATACTCTTTCATTGTTTTTCTGCAAATGTACTTAGAATACTGATTACTTGAGTGGCTACTCGAGTGGCCATGTCTTTACCTTCATAGATTACTCGGGTGATCACTGTGGTAAACTGCTTACTCGAGTGGGCTTCATTTTTCTTCACACCTTACTCGAGTGGTCCCTCGAGTGGCTTTCAAATAACCCGGCAGATTACTCGATTACTCCCTCGAGTAATGATATCAAATTCTTGGCCAAGAGTTTACTATATGGTTACTCGAGTGGCACTTCAAATAACTATGCAGATTACTCGGGTTGCCCCTTGAGTAATGCTATTTTCTTACTGGTTACTCGAGTGGTTACTCGAGTGATGTGCTGCATTTCTTGGCCGAGAGTCACTGGAAGATTTTGGACCTGGTTACTCTAGTGGCTACTCGAGCGATGCCTTTGAAAATCTTGTTACTTGAGTGGCTACTCGAGTAATGGTCTATATAACTTTATAGATTACCCGAGTGGTCCCTCGAGTAACTTCATTCAAAATTTGGCAGTGCCTCACTGGATGAAATTCTATTTTGCTTACTCGAGTGGCTACTCGAGTAATGGCTTCTGTTACCCGAATGGCTACTCGAGTAAGCCTTCTTAAAAATTGTTAATTACTTCCAATGCTGACTCCAAGTAATGCTATGCTACTTTGTTCAAATCCATTTGTTTGTTGTCAAATCCTTCCATATTATTAATCCAATCTTTGTTATCATCAAAACATATAGGATCTAACATTCTCCCCCTTTTTGAAGATGACAAAACTTGGTGATTTTGAGCAAATTTTTTGAAGTTGAGTTTTCAAACATGTGCTTCTCAAAATTTTTTTCATATGAAATCATTTGTTGAATTTAAACTTGAAAACTCTTTGAAATAACTTATTAAATATCTTTTCATAGTTTTTGTTCTTATGATTACTTGTTCACCTTGCAACATAATCAAAAACTCATTAGTTCCTCAATGCAATATAATTTCAATGAAATGTTAACATAAATGGCATAAGAAATAACTTGCATAATGAGAAGTTCATTACATAATCAAAACTAATAATTCAAAGATAAAAACACTCTAAAGCCCATACACCCAAATCCCAATCTATAGATTCAGCCATTCTTCACAAAATCACTCAAGTTCTTCTGCCCCATTTTGTCTTCATCACAAAGGTGGAATCAATCATGAGGAGGAGTAGGTGGCTTGGCGGCTGAGATGGGAGTAACAGGAAATGCCAATGACTCATATGAACCATCTGAACTAGAAGAGTATGATGATGATGGTTCAGGGTCAGGAAAGTGCACCAAAGGTGTCTGAAGATCCTCTGGAGGATTCATTGGATGTAGAGAAGTAATTTCTATTTCCTCTGTACCAACAGGTGAAAAAACTAGAACCTCCTCAGTGCGAGTAGGTAAGGCAACTGGAGTAGGCACTGACTCAGGTTGGACAGGCTGAGCTGGCTAAACTGGATCATCAAGGGTGACATGAACCAACTGAAGTGTTTCTGGGTTAGGCAAGGAAAACAAAAGGTTCCTGGAGATAGTGATAGGTAATGTAGGAGGAGGAATAGAAGAAGGACCGGCCTCAAAAAGTTTAGACTCAAAACATATTGGCTGAAAAGGTCCAGGCTGAGAAGTTGAGACAAGCTCAGGAGGTCTCAACTCAGAATGTGGTGCCTCAAATGGTCTGGGTTCAGGAGGTGACTCTGGCTCAGGCATAAAAGAAGGTTTAGAGGTACCAGAGGTAGAGGGGTCAGATGCCATAGCATCAAGTCTGGCTACAATCGACCTTAGAAGCTCACCCTGTACACGTTGTTCTGCTAACAATTCTTCGTGCCTCTTATCCATCCTTTCCATAAGTTGTCCCATCTTAACATTTATGTGAGTAATCAACTCGGCATTGGTATTTGCAATGTTGATATGAAATCCCTTTAGCATATTTTCCATAAAATGTTGTAGTTTGGCATTGAGGAATGAAGGTGAGGATGTAGTGTCGGCTGGAGTAGAAGATTGTGTGTCATCCATTATACTTGTCTCAATCTCAGTCTTCTTCTTTCTGGGGCCTGACTCCAGAGGACCCTTGAGAGGTATTTCAATGTTCAGTTTCCCAATTTGATTCCTCCCAACAGGAGTTATCCTCTCAACCGGTTCCTTACTCTCTAGATACCAAATCTTGTTCTTCTTCAGAATCAAAGATATGAGCTGAGGATATGGCATAGGAGTATATGGCTTCCCTTCCGTCTTGTACTTCTGTATCTCCGCAAAAATATATTCTCCCAAGTCTTTTTGCTTTTGGAGAAGGAAAGAAGCAAACAACCTATAGTCCCTTTCAGTGAAATGTGTATAATTATTGGATTTGTTTACTATGGCTCTAGAGTAGATGTACCATAGAACCTTGTGGTGGTCACACATATCACTCGGATTGAAGTTTAGAGGTCCCACTAACTCACCAGGTCTAAGAACAGAGAAGATTTGGTTAGGCTCAAGTTTAGAATAGATATCATCAGGGGGATTTTCTATTCCTAACCAAATATTAATCTTAGAGCGTGAGATGAGGATTTTCTGACCTCTAACTTTTGTGGTCATTTCTTCCTCTACTGATCTTTTAACGGGGTAATTTAGTATTTCAGATTGCAGTAGAAATGACTAACTATCTTGGTGTAAAAGGGTAATTTAATAGATAACCAAGGCATAAAGGGTTCAAGGTAGGGACTAAGGTCGTACTTCAATACCTCCCGAAGGACTTGGAGATCAATGCAGTGAGTCTTGCACACCTTCCTCTTAGAGAAATGAGTCAGGAACTTCTGAGACTCCTTCAACTTGCTAACATTGAAGCCTTTAGGGGGGAGAGTAGTTTCCTCTTCTGGCACTTCTAGCTTCTTAGAGGATTGACCCTTCTTTGCTCCTGTTTTCTTTGAATCCATGCCTTCCATGATAGCTTCTTCAAGAAAGCCAGCCATTGCTTTGGCAATATTTTCATCCTATTTAGGTTTCTTAGAAGGTTTTGGAGTGAAAGAGGGTGTGGAAGAATCAGAAGGAGAAGGGGATGATACTTTTGTGCCTTTGCCTCTTCCAGTTGAGGTACTCTTCTTGGATTGAGCTGTTGTGACAATGGGCTCTTTGATCACAACCCCTTTCTCTTTCGGCTTAGACTGAGATTTGGCTTTGGATTTCAGTGTAAGCTTGCGTTTCTTGGTGGGTGGAGAAGAGAATGGGTCAGATGAGTGTTTAGGTTCAGAGGACTCTGAAGGGGTGAGACTTTTGGTTCTAGCCATCTTGATGAGAATTTCTGAAAAATGTGAAAGTCGCTCGGTTAGGGTAGAGAGATTCTGAGCAAAATAGAAAGTTTTCTGAGCAAAAATTGATGGGTTTTGATGAAAATGAAGCAAGGAAATGATTGTGAAAAACTTTTGTGAGAGCATTTGGTGAATCACTCGAGGCGATTTTGTGAGAAATGACCAAGTATCGAGTTGAAATAACCTAGAGCCCGACATCACTCGAGGGCTTACTCAAGTGATCATCATCATCACTCGGGTAGCTACTCGAGTGATCATATGAAGAATTTTAAAATACAGCAATTTTGAGCATGTACCTGGCATGAATAATATTGTAATTATCCATGTATATTTCCTCTATCACTGGATGACTCTTTAGAATAGATTTGAATTGAAAATTAGATGATTTAATATTTGCACCCAGGTTCACTCGAGGCCTTACTTGAGTAACATTGAACATCACTCGAGGCCTTCCTCGAGTAAGCTGTCTCTTCACCTTCTGACTGTTTACTTTCAAACGTTATGCTATTTTATTTGAAATTAATGCTTCACTGGCACATTTCCAAGTTCATGACTTGAGTGGCTACTCGAGTAATGCATCCATTACTTCAAGTTGTCACTTCCAGTGATACATATATTACTTGAGGTTGTCACTCCAGTGATGCTTATTACTTGAAGTTGATACTCCAGTAATGTTGTCCTCTGTTAACCTCTGTTATTCATAACCCGAAACAGAATATTATGATCCTGCAAAATCAAATTACTAGAAACTTCGATGTTTAAGTTAGTAATCATCAAAAACATCAATAAACATTATCATCTAACATTTTGTAAACACGAAATAACTTACAACTCATTGGGATTTACCATTCCTAATTCTCTTCTAATAAATAAAAATTGATCTTTTGTAAGAGGTTTTGTAAAGATATCAGCTAGTTGAAGATGAGTTGGAATGAATATAACTTTGATATCTTTCTTTTGGACATGATCTCTGATGAAGTAATGTCTAACATCAATATGTTTGGTTCTGGAATGTTGAACAGGATTCTTTGCCAAACTTATCATGCTAGTGTTGTCATAGTATATTGGTATTTCTTCCAAATAAATACCAAGATCCTGGAGTTATTTCTTTAGCCAAATTACTTGTGCATAAAAACTTGATACTGCAACATACTCAGCTTCTGTTGACGAAAGAGACACTGTAGTTTGTTTCTTGCTAAACCAAGATACAAGTGAGCCTCCAAGAAATTGGCCTTGTCCACTTGTGCTCTTTCTGTCCGTCTTGTATCCTCCATGATTAGAGTCTGAGTAAGCAACTAGATATTCAATTCTTCCTTTAGGATACCATAGACCCAATTCTTGTGTGTCAGCAAGATATCGAAAGATACGTTTGACGGTTTCAGCATGTGACTCTTTTGGTGCTGATTGATATCTTGCACACTTACCCACACTGAATTGAATGACAGGTCTGCTTGCAGTGAGATAGAGTAATAATCCAATCATTCCTCTATATTTTATGATATTGTAATCTTTTTTCTTGACATCCGCATCAAGCAATGTGGTTGAGCTCATGGGTGTGTCCGTTCCATTTGCTTCATTCAATCCATGCTTCTTCAATAGCTCTTTCAAATATTTTGTTTGAGATATAAAGATTCCATTCTTTCTTTGTTTGATTTGCAAACCGAGAAAGAAATTTAATTCTCCCATCATTGACATCTCAAACTCCCCCTGCATTATTTCAAAAAATTCTTTGCATATAGTTTCGTTAGTAGCACCGAAAACTATATCATCAACATATATTTGCACAATTAATATATCATCACGTTTTCATTTTGTAAAAAGTGTTGTATCAACTTTTCCTCGTAAAAAACCTTGATCAATAAGAAATTTACTGAGCCTTTCGTACCATACTCTAGGAGCTTGTTTTAAACCATATAAAGCCTTTTTGAGTTTGAAAACATGGTCAAGTTTAGTTACATCTTCGAAACCTGGAGGTTGATCTACATATACTTCTTTCATGATGTAGCCATTTAGAAATGCACTCTTTACATCTATTTTATAGAGTTTGAATCCTTTGATGCATGCAAAGGCTAAAAGTACACGTATAGCTTCCAATCTAGCCACTGGAGCATACGTTTCCTCATAATCAATTCCTTCTTCCTGATTATAGCCTTTGGCCACTAATCTTGCCTTGTTTCTGACAATAATTGCGGATTCATCAAGTTTGTTCTTGAATACCCATTTAGTGCCAATGATCGGATGATCCTTAGGTCGGGGTACCAAATCCCAAACTTGATTTCTTTCAAATTGATTTAGTTCTTCTTGCATTGCTATAACCCAATCATTGTCTGATAGGGCTTCGTCAATGTTAGAAGGTTCAATCTCAGAAATGAATGCAGAAAAACTTACTTCATTGAAAATTCTATTTCTAGTTTTGACTCCTTCATTCACATCTCCTATAACTTGATCTAGGGGATGACTCCTATTGTATGTCCAGGCTTTAGGTTGACCTAGTAACTGTTCTTCTTCCTTGGTTTGATCAACTTCTGGAATAAGAGATTTAGAAATAGATTGATCATTTTCTTGATTTAAAACAACTTCCTGCTCATTATCAATGGTTTTGTCAGAGGATTCAAATTCGTCAAATACAACGTGAATTGATTCTTCAACAGCACATGTTCGTTTATTAAAAATTCTATATGCTTTACTTCGGTTAGAATATCCTAGGAAAATTCCTTCATCTGTTCTTGAATCAAATTTTCCTAAGTTATCTTTACCATTATTATGAATGAAACACTTACAACCGAAGATGTGTAAATGAGCAAGATTCGGCTTCCTTCCATTATATAGCTCGTATGGTGTCTTTCCAAGTTTTGTTCTAATGTAAGCTCTGTTTGAAACATAGCACGCTATGCTCATTGCATCGGCCCATAAAACTTGAGACACATTCTTTTCATTTAGCATTACTCTAGCTATTTCAGTGAGCACTCTATTCTTTCATTCCACGACTCCATTTTGTTGTGGTGTCCTTGGAGCAGAGAAATTGTAATCAATGCCATTAGTATCACAATATTCTTTAAAGGCTTGATTCTCAAATTCTCCACCGTGATCTGTCCTGATACCTACAATGGACATACCTTTCTCATTTTGCACTTTCTTGGCAAAAACAATGAATTCTGCAAAGGTTTCATCCTTTGATGACAGAAAAATAGTTCATGTAAATCTGAGAAATCATCAACAATGACCAATGAATATAAGTTGCCACCAAGACTTTTAACTCTTACTGGACCAACTAAATCCATATGTATCAGTTAAAGTGGTCGATTTGTTGTAATCTCATTTTTTTATTTGAAAGATGATTTAGTTTGTTTACCCTTTTGACATGCGTCACAGATCAAATCATTTTTAAAACTTACTTTCGGTAAACCAAGAACTAAATCCTTTTTGAGTAATTTGCCTAGTTGGTGCATGTTGACATGAGCTAGTCTCTTATGCCATAACCAACTTTCATCAGCATTGCTTAGAAAACAATTTTCAGAATCATTTCTACTTATATCAATTGTATAGCAATTACCTTCCCTTTTTGGTCTGAGCTTTGCCTTGATATTTTTCTTATCAAGTTGTAAGTCTTTCTTGTTGACAATCAGACATTCTAATCAAACATTATCCAGTTGTTTTTATCTACACTTTGACTTACGCTATGACACAAGCCTTCAGCGTAATATACATCTTTGACTTGTATCCCTTTATCATTTTTTATTTCACCAATTCCTACTATCCTTCCGAATTGATTTCCTCCAAATTTCACCTTTCCACTTTCCTTAGGTTGTAATGTGGTAAAACTTTCAAAATCTCCGGTCATATGTCTAGAGCATCCACTGTCTATGTACCACTTATTGTTTTTGGATGCTTTGAGACATATCTACAATTAAATATGATCAAGTCTTAGGTACCCACTTCTTTTTGGGTCCTTTTGGGTTAGTACAAGAAATTTTCAAAATATATGAACCTTTAGGTACCCATTTGTAGGTTCCTATCATTCCTTTCTTCTTATGAATGCATAATGAAGTATAATGGCCTTTTCTATTACAATAATTACAATGAGCAAAAGGATTTGATGTATGTACAGAATGCTAAAAATAATTCAAGTATGATTTACCTCCTGCTTTCTTTCTTCCTTTCCTTCTTTCTGACTTTGGATCATATCCAATTCCAGAACGATCATTTACAAATCGTTGAGCTTTTAAAATCACATTTAGCATTTCACTTCCTTTAGTGAATTTTTCAAGAGATTTAGTAAGATAAGTGTTTTTCTTTTTCAAAGAAGTGCAATTTTCACAATCCTTTTCAAAATTCTCTTTAAGCTCTACTTCAAGAATTTTGTTTTTCTTTTTGAAAACAACTAGTTTTTTAACTACTTTGATGAATTCAGAATGTAAAGCAATATATTCAGAAAGTATTTCATCATAGGTAGGATCAGAATCAGTTACCTCTTCTTATGTTTCCTCTTGAGCAACTAGACATATATTGGCTACTTCCTCTTCATCACTTTCTTCATCAGAAGAACTATCTCCCTATATGGCAGATACAAAAGCTTTCTTCTTGTTATAGAATTTTCCTTTTCTCTTTTCTTTATTCTTCTGAATCAGCTCTTGACATTCTGATTTGAAATGTCCTGGCTTTCCACATTCATAACAGATGATGTGTTCTTTATTGCTTGTTCCTCCTTTCTGAAAGTTTTTGAATCCTTGGCCTTTCTTGTAGAACTTTCTGAATCGTTTCATGATTAGGCCCATTTCATCATGATCAAGCTCTTCATCTTTATCTAGTTCTTCTTCTTTAACTTTCAGTGCTAGACCTCTTTTCTTCTTGTCACCAACATCATCTAGTTCTCGTTTGAACTTTAATTTGCTTTCATATTCAGAAAGACTTCCAAATAAAGAAGCAACTGATCGTATTGATTCACCTTTTGCTTCCTCAATTGCAGTGACCTTTGCCTCCCAGTCTTTAGAAAGAATATTTAAAATCTTTCGTACTTGGGTATGTTGATTATAGACTTTTCTAAGTGCTGCAAGTTGATTAACAAGGTGAATATATCTAAGTTCAAATTCAGCTATCGACTCACCTGACTTCATTCGAAGTAAATCAAACTCAGTAACCAGGGTATTGATTCGGTTTTCTTTTATTACAAAAGTTCCTTCATGAGCTATTTCCAAAGCTTCCCACATTTCTTTAGCTGTTGGGAGTGTGCAGATTTTGAAGTACTCATTTTGACTCAAGGCACTTTGAATCATTAAAATTACTTTGCTATTGAGTGTGATGAGTTTCATGTCATTCTCATCATATTCTGCTGGTGTCTTGGGAAATCTTTATGAGTCTACAATCTTTTCAGGTTTGTAGTTTCCACTCTCAAACACATCCCATAGCCCATATTCAGTAGCCATTATGAAGACTTTGAACTTTGCTTTCTAGAATGAGAAGTGTTGGGAAGAATGCCTTCATCCATGCTTGCCATTGGATCCTTCTTAGGCTGTTAAACCTTAACAAGAAGACCTACGCTCTAATACCAAATGTTAGTGCAAGCGTTTCACCTAAGAGGGGGTGAATTGGGTGATACCAGAAATTTCGTTGCGTATAAGGAAACTTTGCGGAATATTAAAAGCAGTTAAGAGCAAGGAGAAATATCACCGTAGTGTACATCGGGAGTTATACTGGTTCGACCACAACCACTTTGACCTACGTCCAGTCCTCAAAGCGTCTCTGAGAGTTTCACTATATTCTCCAAGATTCAGTGGGTTCTTGGCACCTCAGTACACAGCAAGTTCCTACACCTGGATACTCGCTCGCCCTTACACTTTGCAATCAAATCCCCAACTCAAGGTTCAACTACCTTAAGTTGTCTCAATAACAAATATTGAGTTTGTAATGAAAAACTCTCTCACAGAGAAAATATATAATTTCTAAAGTACAAATGAGTATATGAAAACAAAGCACTAAGTGTATTGATCAATGTGTGTTCTCAGTTCGTGTCTCTTTGTTTTCTTCTCTTTGAATGCTCCATATATATATAGATGATTTGCAGTGTCCGTTGGAAGCAATTCAAACTTGTCCGTTAGAGTCGCGTAGCAACGGTTGACTATTCTTCGTATTTGAAAACTATCCGTTGGCGGTAGGTAGCATTAGGTGAATGTTTGGACTTTTATTTGACTTCTCAAATCTGTCATACTCTTTCATTATTTTTCTGTAAATGTACTTATAATACTGGCTACTCGAGTGGCGATGTCTTTACCTTCACAGATTACTCGGGTGATCACTGTAGTAAACTGCTTACTCGAGTGGCTACTCGAGTGGGCTTCATTTTTCTTCACACCTTACTCGAGTGGTCCCTCGAGTGGCTTTCAAATAACCCGGTAGATTACTCGATTACTCCCTTGAGTAATGACATCAAATTCTTGGCCGAGAGTTTACTATATGGTTACTCGAGTAGCTACTCGAGTGGCACTTCAAATAACTATACAGATTACTCGGGTTGTCCCTTGAGTAATGCTATTTTCTCACTGGTTACTTGAGTGGTTACTCGAGTGATGTGCTGGATTTCTTTGCCGAGAGTCATTGGAAGATTTTGGACCTGGTTTCTCGAGTGGCTACTCGAGTGATGCCTGTGAAAATCTTGTTACTTGAGTGGCTACTCGAATAATGGTCTATATAACTTTGCAGATTACCTGAGTGGTCCCTCGAGTAACTTCGTTCAAAATTTGGCAGTACCTCACTGGATGAAATTTTGTTTTGCTTACTCGAGTGGCTACTCGAGTAATAGCTTCTGTTACCCGAGTGGCTACTCGAGTAAGCCTTCTTAAAAATTGTTGATTACTTCCAGTGCTGACTCCAAGTGATGCTATGCTGCTTTGTTCAAATCCATTTGTTTGTTGTCAAATCCTTCCATATTATTAATCCAATCTTTGTTATCATCAAAACATATGGGATCTAACACTTTTGAATGACTAAATCTTGTTCAATGGCCATAAAAATTTCCATATTTTAAGTATACATTCTAAGCTTTAATTTGATATACAATGGGTGTCATTTTTATTTTTAGATTGTGAGATATGAATTTTTGAAGTTCAGTATTGAATCTGGAACTTTTTCTAGACCAATTATGATTTTCGATGATTCTGGAAAATATATCCCCATAATTGGAAGTGACTAATATTTTTTCCTTAAAGTAGACTTAATAAGGGTCACATAGGATTTTGAATCACTTAATTTGGAGTTTTCTAGAATTAATTATGATTTTTCAAAATTAGATGAAAAATTCTACCAACCTTTAGTCCATGTGAATTTAATAGTACTTGGGCTTAATGTAACCACATTAATTACTTAATTGGGCCTAAGCACTAACCCAAATGATAACCAACTAAGTATTATGAGTTATCAAGAATTAGAACAAGTATTAACTCACCGTCCGTAATCTATAAACTAATAGGATATAACATCTGCCAGGGACACCCGAAAGACTAGGAACAAGAACCCAATTTGGAAAGACTACCAGGTAGTACCCTATTCCTTATATCATATGTACTGCTTTGTATGTATTCTTTATCATCTGTGCATGAGTGGAACAGTTAGTCCTTAGGTAGTAAGACCCGAAAGTACAAGTTGCACCGAGAGTAACCCGGGGGCATCTTGAGCTAAGTGGGCTCGAGGCATAAAGCTCATAAGTACACCTTGTATGGGACAAAGGCCTTGGGCTACTAGATCGAGATCACCAAGAGTTGTGGTACTATGGTAAGAGGCCAGTTAAATCCTTTGTTTGCTGCATATTGTAAGTGTTATTGCTTTACGTACTTAGTATTCTGCATATCATATGAGTGATCTGTGTACTACTAAGATTCTTTTGAATCTCAACCTTTTTCAATAAATGATATATAGCAAAGGCGTTCAGCTCCAAGGGCATGGAAGGTAATACGGATGGACGAAGAAAAGACTGATTAATTATGGACTATCTAGTTATCTTTTATTTTGGATGATTGTATAATATATGAATGTAATTAAGTACCAGCTACAATAGTAGTAACCGCACTAGTTGTAACTAGTACGTTAAATTATCGACAAACGATCCAAACACAATAAGTGAGTTAGAATTGGGCAGCCAAACACTAAAAGCCCATAAGTTAACCACCATTACGAGGGTTTTGGACTAAGAGCGCTCTTATTTTAATAAAAAGAAATTAAGAATTGATGAGTTATAATGAAATCGCAAATCATATTGAGACCACACTTTTAAAATATTTTTTTGAAACCCACTTAAGTTCAGGTTCGACCCGGTATTAAAGTCAGGAATTCAACTGGTTTCAAATGAACATTAGTCTCAAGTTTAAAGCATTATATGTTCAAACTCATCTAAAGACTTTGGAAATTAAGGTGTTATAACATCAATATTTTCCACTTCATTTTTTTCCAATAAAACATCCAAGGCTTTTCCATCTTTTAAGATGTGTATGTGCGTATGCAACTTTCCACTATTGCATAAACTTTCTTCATAATGTCTTGTGCTTATTGTGCTCTTGAGTTATATGAATATGAGAAATCAATATGATGATAATATTAAAAAAACATTTTTTTGGCTGAATAATTTTATTATTAATCATTACTCATCTACTCTTTTTTGACTGTATATTATTTTTTCAAAGAAACTTGAGAGAATCTTGCATACATGGATACTAGGTACTTGATGTAAGCTTAAGGAGCCAAAAGCCAATGCATACTTTTAATTTAAAGTGTATTTTTAAATGCAAGCATTTTTAATACTCCCTCCGGTCCTAATTATAGGACAACATTTGGGAGTTGATCTTGGTCCTAATTATAGGACAAATTTTTAATTTTTGTCAATTTCTTCCCAAAATACCCCCATTGATACTTTCTCAATAATAATGCAATACAATAATAATATTTTAAGATACTTTTATCATTGAGAGTAAGGTTTGTCAACACCCGTTTCCATTTCGATAATCGAAGAGTAATAAAGATGAAATTCAATGGGCATACAGAAAAGTACAATTATACTGATAAAAAGATTCATTTATAATACCGATATCGTTTGTCAACGAAAAACAGAATATACAGTGGAAACTTAATATTTACAGAATTTCTTCAGAATATCTAAACATAAACGAATTATAAGCACAATCTTGTCCTCGCTTTGAGACACGAGCTAATTACTTCTCGGGGTCCACACCTTTGCCCTTCAATCCACTGGTACCAGCTGAGATATTTGTTTTTGAAAAAGGGTGAGATTTTGAAGAATCCCTGTAGAGACATACGATCAACATATAAAATGTGAAAATTAAATATGTAATGCACTATATTAGAAAAAAAATGAAAGTTCGATTCGATTCATATATATTTATCTTAGCCGAGTCATCGACTACAGCTAGGATTTCTAATAATATACCTCAATTGAGTCATCGACCACAGCTAGGATTTTCCAATATACCATTGTTGGGTAGCGAACCACAACTAGATATTGTGCCTCTAGCACGTAATCATATCACGAAATACAGTAACAAATACATATATTATTTACGTAGTGTATGAAATATGGTAGTCCCTACCTCGAAGTTCGTTAAATCCCTTTTTCAGTGTGCCTCAAAAAACGTGTTGTTCCGGCATCTGACTCGGTCCTAAAATATTAAATGTACCAGAAATAAGTTATAACCTATCTAAGTATCATTTTAGACTCTTCTATAGTGTTTCTTGTGGCTATATTAGTCTATGGTAAAATTTTTCCAAAATGCCCCCGGGACCCGGACCCGGCCCCACCGTACCCGGCCCGATGGCTCGCTTTCCCAAAATTTTGACCAAGGCTATTATAACTTACTTTTGCCCAAGGAATCCATTTCCGGGATCAAAATTACCAAATTCACCATCAAATTACGAAAATACCTTTGACAGCCCTTATTTAGGGATTTCAATGGCGTTTTTGTACTTATGCTTTTTGGGCCTCTAGCAAAAAAGTGCTCAACTGTAACCTCACCTATTTTTGCCCACTAAATCCAATGGAACCATTTATTTCATGAAAATCCAACTCCTAACACCAGTTCTGGTTCTGGCCAAAATTTTGAAGGAAAAATAGAAAAATGTAGTTTTGTGTTTTAGCTTCCAAAACTTGTACTTTTCCACTCCTAATCCTTTATTAAATTATTTAAACACTACTTAACCATGATTCAATAGAATTTGGGCAACATAACCCCTTAGGATTATAGCTTTTTCAACTTTTCAACTTAATAAAGAAACTTGAAAAGTCAAGAAACAACAACAACAACATCAATGCACTAAAAAGTTGAGGTTTTGAAGATTACCTCTTGATTCTTGGTGTTTCTCTCTCCAGAATGTCCTCCCTCCCTCTCCTCAACCTTGAAGATTAGCTTGCTAAATCATGATTTCCATGAAGAATAAGAGATTAGAGGATGAACTACATAAGATAGGAACCTTAATCGTTTGCATAACAAGTTCTTACCTTAGATCTTGCTTCCTCTTGCTCTCTAAACCTCCAAAGGACTCACAAACTCACTCTCTCTCTTTTGCTTCTTGCCTTGGACGAAATGTGCATGAAGAAGGAAGGAGAAAATGTTTTATTAACTTGGTCTTCTTGCCTCTTCATTCCTCTTAGCCATTGATCTCATCAAGGGTCAAGATCACACCACCTAATATTCACACCATTCCTCCTCCCATACCTCCAACCATACCCTCTACTTTATGCCATACTCTCTTAACTTTATGCCATGCCTTCTCATCACTTGCTCTCAATTGGGTTTTTCCCTTGTCTTGCTCCTCTAAAATCTGTCCCCCTCTCCCTTTAGTTAGCTAAACCAATTCCTTTCCCATTTAACCAACTAACACTAAATTTCATGTAGCATTTTGGCATGGGTTCTTGGAATTTAACTTTTCTCCCTTATTTTCATGTGTTGGCGAAATTTAGGGGAAAGAAGAGGAGAAAAATGTTTTTCATACATTCCATAATTCATATAATTGAATTATGTATAATTCCCCATAATTTCACAATTATTGATTTATTCCATCAAGAATAATCCATTTGTACATTTTTATTTATTTTCCCTGATTAATTGAAACTAACTTCAATTAATTAGAAAAATAATTAATCTTGGGTTAAATTGGTAAAATTTTGATTTTGCTATCACCTTTGTAAATTAATTCAATTCTTGAATTAGTTTGCCCATTTCCTTATGAAGATGAATATTTCAAAATTCACAAAATTCAAATTTATGAATATTCACCATTTTATTGAATTTCTCAAATAATTATAATATATATTTAGTGAATAAAATTTGGGGTGTTACAAGATTAATTACAATTATTTGATTATTAAATTTCAATAAATGATTTCATACATCATAATGCTAAAGAAATTATCAAATAAAAAATTCATAAGTTACATCGCTAGGCCCCACAAATAATGATTTATGAAGAAATGATCTCCCTGCTACGTTGGACGCCGTATGTTCCTTTCTTTTGCACTGAATATATATTGCTCTGTATTCGATCTTTAATATAAGATAAATTTATTTAATTTGATTATATTAAATAAATAAATTAAATTAATTAATATAATATGTATCTTTTTTTTATTATTTATAGAGATAAATTAAAAAAAAAATTGATAAATATAATAAATAGGTAATATATTAAAAATAGAAGGGAGTATAGCCTATATAACCAGTTTTGGTCATACAACCTGTTCTTATATAATGTATGAAACGTTTGTCGGCATTGTATAACCCACTATAGTGTTCCTTTTAACTAATTTCTTTTTCCATCATCCATTTCCAAGAAGAAACCTCTATATATTGTTTTCATTTTCAAGTCAACGATCAAGTCTCTTTAGATTTAAGTATATTTGACACCCCCTTTATTCCAACTTCTTTTCACTTGATTTATTGTCAATAAGGTTACCTATATATAATATATATCTGTTTACAAATAATCTACTAACAGCTCTTGTTCTTCATCATATTTAAAATAAATCATGATATAGCATTTAAAAATTAAATAAGAATAAAGGAAAGTTTTAATAACATGTTCTTTTGCACAATAATAGTTATATGCTTGGTAAGGAAACCAAACCCGATTTAGCAAGTTAATGGACCAATGGACTAGTGAATCAATTCCCAGAACGATTGGGTTAAGAGTTTTGAACGGGTTGACTTGATTGGATTTATTTTTTCTTCCTAAGCCTAAAACAACATCATCATTTTGAGTTAAACAAAAAGGAGGAAATTATATTTAATTTGTTCTTTAATAGCTCTGTTTTGTTGGATTACATGTTGTTTATACATGAATATTTTATTTACTTATGGATTAATTTCTTTTATATTTAATACCTTGGTTATGTGAGACGAGCTCTAGTGATGACGGATTAAGGATCCATTATGAGGGCAGAGCAAGTACTCAAAAAAAGTGAATTGCTATTACATAGTTATTGCTTCTTATATAATTTATTTTTAATTTTGATAGAAAGATAAAAACAAATAGTCTCAACACACATTCATATTTCTTTTTTCCTCATCAACGTGAAGTTTTTTCCATGCCAACGAGTAAGGGGGGCCCAGCCAATAAATCAATAAAATATGAAAGTAGATAATGTAAATAATAGGAAAGAAAATATTTAATTATATAGTTGACGATTTCAACTTTGACTCTCCATCTCTAGAGGCTACAAATATGGGCACACTGACTTAAATGTTGTTTAGAAAATAGTGAAAAATCATATTCACATAAATCAAGGTAAAATTCATCTCACAAACATCTCGTATATTATAAATCATGTTAGAAAAACAGTTTTTACACCTAATCTAATTTAATCGTTAGTGTAGTGCCCTTTCGTCTTCTTCTCTATATCTCACAAATATCATGCATATTAGTCCAAACAAAAATCCACGCATGCTTTAGTTTAGTCAAAGAAGGCTGTGCTAAAGTCTGAAAGCAGTACTGTGTCATCTCATATCTGTCTGCCCCAGTGCCCATAAAAGTTATCCAATATGGCCCCACCTAATCTAAGAGATGACATTTGTCGTGAAAGGAGCTATTGTGTTGAAAACAAATGAAAATATAATGTATATTTAAAAACTCATAAACCCCAATTTTATAACACCCATGAACCCCGTGAGCATATTGAAAATTTGACGAATAGTGGGAGATAACTGTAGGACCCAAAACTGGTTCTTTGGACCTATGCGCCGGTTGAGACCAATAGCGGACGGACCCGTTCACCTATTGCCCAAGGCCATGTCTGCTAGCTCTCCCAACCACTCACTCAAGCCTACTACAAAGCAGGTGTTCAGATCTACAAATATAGCAACCGCCTCTTACATCTACTCAGGGCCACGAAAAACGAAACTAACCTACCAGCTCAGTTAGTCTAGAGCTATAAATAGGAGTTGCCATATTCACTAAAACACACAAGCTACTCTTCTCACACTTACTCACTTTTATACATGGTACTCAACATAATCGGAACTCTCTCATTTTTGGTTCTTTATTCACTGTCTTGTACCCAATAAAGATCAATAATACAGCGCCCTCTTCATTTTCTTATTCTTCATTCTCATAACAATTTCCTGCTTTGTTCATTAATCTCTCTATTGTTGGTACCCTTCTTCACAAAATTTCCTTCTTACAAATTATTGCACAAACAATTTGGCATTGATTGTGGGGACTGGCAACGGATTTCAACGGGATTATCTCATTATTGCTCGTTCTTAATCATTTACTGTGGCAGACGTACCTGCCATGGAGGATAGACCTCCCAACGTCTAGGGACATCTCGAAGCACCTGCAAGGGAAGATAAACCTACCAATATTTAGGGACGTCTCGATGAAATGGCTGTAACCCCCTACCTTAATAACCATATTTATAGTTCGAGAATGCGTCATTAAGTTGAAATAGAGACCAGTGGTTAACTTAAAATTTTTCCAAAATTTGTTTGGTGCAGTCTCACGTTCACATCTCGAATATAATTGGTTTGACCAGTTCGGTTTCATTTATACATATCAGAGTGTAACCAAAAATTCCCAACAACGCTCAGGTTTCGTTACTTAATAAAGGGTTTACAACGCTTAGTTTCCCATACAGGGGATTACACAACACTATTCAATATATACAACATGTGCAACTAATCCCCAACAAAATATGACAACCAACTACCAAAATTAAAACTCCTAGCTAGAAGCTCTAACCGCCCTTTATTACTTGCTTTTCCTTTGAACCGCTTGCCCTTGCTGTAGGTTAGTTATTGGAAAGAATGAGATTCAAAAGAATCTCAGTAGTAACAATTCATTTATAACATGTACAATCACAAAGCATGTAAGCAAATCACAACAACAACATCACAACGGCATTTCGGCAACAGCTTTCGCTGCATTCACAACAGCATATTTCACAACAGCATGTATCACAACAGCACAACAACGATATTTCACAACGGCAATGTTACATCACGGCATATTCAATGAAATGACATACATGCAAGGCATCATACACAGAATAAGAGAGAGAGTCACTACCTTGTTCTTTCCGCTCGTGCACTGGCACTGGTTTATCACGTGCAGGGCAAATGTCAAATCCTATAATTAGAATTACGGGCGACAGGTTATTACTTAATCCAATTCTTTAATTCAAATACTCAAGTTGGTTATCATTAGGGACATTTAATCAAATCAACTAAAGAGTTAAAGTGGTCAATTAACCAAAAAGACCAATTCCTAACCCCCAAAGTTCAACAATACTACATTATGCCATTACATTTTCAATTTTCGCATAAGAGACCAAATCTGCCAGAATTTTCTCCAGACTTTGAAAAATCATAACTAATTCTACAAAAATTGAAATGAGGTGATACCAAGTCCTATGGAAAGCTATTGAAGTCCTCTTCATAGGAAATATATGAATCATTACTGGAAATCACCACACAATTCCAGAATTACACAAAATCCCACACTGCTCCAGAATTAAGTCCAGTTTCGACATCAAATTTTGGGCAACCAGAACTCACAGCTCAAAAAGAGAAATGACACAAATTATATGTCCATTTTGAAGCTTGGAATGTGAACTTTAAGACTGGAAATTTTCATAATTTTTAGAGATCATTTGGTTATCCAAAAACACCACACAAGTAGAGTACCTCGCTGGAATCCTGTTCAGGCTGAAAACCCAAATTTACACTTTGAGTTTCAATGACCCAAAATTCACAACCTAGGGCTATTCCCACATAATTTTTCGTGTAGAACACAATGGTAACATCAAAATTAACAAATTCCCACTCATTCTCCATGTCCTGTTTTAGCAGAAAATTCAAAATAAATCCCAACAATTACCAACTTCTAATTTCAGCATCAAACTTATGTCAAATGGTTTCCAATCATCATAAACCACCAATAACATAACCAAAACATCATGAATTACCCAAACCCTTGTTTAGGCAAAATCAGGGCAGATTTACACATGCCAAAATACTCATCCAACCAACACAACCAATAGCTCAAATTGATGCTAATACTCACCTAGTGCTCCTCCTTAAGTTCTTTCTTTGATTCTTCAGCTTTTGTTCTTGCAAGGTCGCTGAAAACTCCTCTTCTTCAAAAACAAAAACCCTAGAAATGAAGCTAAGGAAGAGAGGAACAAGTTTCATGACGGACTCTTGAGCCATAGATGAGGTTAAGGAGGTGAAAATCAAGATTAAAGTCTTACCTTCACTTGCTCCTTCTTGCTCTCTTGGGTTGCACTGCTGAACCGACTTAGAGAATGAGAGAGAGAAAGAGTGAATAATAATCAGATTTTCCTTTCCCTTATCACTTAAAGAGGCAACCGAAATTGTGGTCCAAAGGTGGTAAAAAGTTGTGGTCAAAATTGATTCACCAAGTCTTTTCTTTATTCATGTGTTGGACGTCCAAATTGTGCCAAGAAATCTTTGCTTCATCTTTTCTCTTTCTTTCTTGATGACATAGCCAAAATAATTGACTTGAGGGGAGGGAATTTATTGATTAAATGCTTACTCTATCTCTCTTAGCATTTCCTTGACCAAAATGAAGAAGAGAAAAAGTGATAAAAGACTTAGCATGAGATTGTTGACCAAGTCCTCATCTTTTATAACTTGGTCCAATTGCTTCCATAAGTCATATTTAATAGCCAAGTATTTTTCTCTTAGTTTTCCCCCTTGTCATACGTGAATCATGGCCTTTTGAAGAAGAAGATGATTTTGTTAAATAACATCTTGCAATATAATATTTAGTTGCCAATTTTCCATGTAAAATTTAACTAAATTCATAACAAAATTTCCAGAGGTAATTCTGTCATTAATCCCACTATCTATTCTGTACATTTAGCCCTTGAGTACGTTTTGGGATATTATAATGGCTACCTTAATACAAGAACAAACTCAGCAGATCTCAGCTTAGGCAAGTTTGTCACACGATAATAGGCAAGGTTTTGAAACTCGGACCGGTCTCTAAATTGATCAAGGTATTGGGTCAAAGGTCGGTGGGTCAGACCGGAGTCAAACCGGTAAAGAATAAAAACTTACAATAATTTAAATTCTCATCATACTATATAAATACTGAATATCAATTTAGCACCTTAAATTACTAACAAAATAATCATATAGTTATCTAACATCATATAATTATCTAACATTCTATACAATTTTTTTTGGACGCATTCTCATCATAATATTAGTCTACCTCCATTTACATAATTACTAAATATTCTTCCTAAATCGATTTTAATAAAAGTACTCTTTAAAAATATTTTATTAAAGAATAACAATAATACACACACAATGGAGGTGGAAAAAAAAAGATCTGACCGTTCCTTCCTCTTCTTCATAGAACACTATTATTTATTATACATTTGTTTTTGCCATATTATTTATTATACATTTATACTTTATAATTAACTATATAGAGTGATGATAGATAGCTAGATCATGGGAGAATGTGTAATTTGCTTTGAAAACCGAAAAGCAAGGGAGTATCAAGTTTTCCAAGTAAACACATCTTGTCTTTTCAAATGCAATTTTGTTTGCTTTTCTTCGGGCTTTTCTGTCTTCGATCTCCAGTAACAACTTCACCAATATGAACAGCTTCAAACCCTTGATCGCATCTTTCACCAACATGAACAACTTCAAACCCTTGATCCCATTGTTCATCAACATGAACAGCGGACTCCGCCAACCTCCCACTTGTTCTTGTTGCAATTTGAGTCTTCGATCTGTCTCTTCTCGGTGACTTCCTGCACTCCTTTTTTTCCTTTCTTATTTCTTTGTCCACTTCGTTTTCTACATATCTACTCGGTCTCTTCTATTTTCTTCACGTTTTCTTCTTCTATCATCATCAATTCAGTGTTCTCTTGCTTCTCTCTTCTATCTCCATCATCTTCAAGCTTTCCTTTTTCCCTAGTAAAACTGCGAGGTAGGGTCCATCTAAAGGGGAAAATCAACTCGGCGACTTGACCGAGTCACGCCCGAGTCAACCGAGTTAACCCCGAGTCAAATGTAACCCCGGTCTGGTGACTTACCCAGACCGGTTGGGTGTTTGGTTCGCCGGTTTTCAAGTCGAACTAGCCGGTTTGGTCCAGGTTTAATAACCTTGACAATAGGAACAACTCCAGCACCTGGATGGTGAGAATAACCCTTTATGGGAGCAACAAGCTTCACGCTCCTCACAGGTCACCCCTTCTCGAAATAGTTTTAAACCAACATCATTCCGCACGTGTTCTTATAGGAGACCCATGCAACAAACCATCCAAGGGGGTAGGTAATGTAAATTGAACTGAAAAGCATACTGACGAACCTAATGGCACAGGTACGAACATGTTCGTTAGTGAGACAAGACGACGGACAAACCAGCCTATGGCGAGTAACCTATAAAACTTTAGAACGTCAAATGACAAGAGATGGAACCAAAGATTTTAGGCATTATAAATGATGATACTTTGTCTCCCTGGAGTACTATCCTCGATGAAAAATAACATACCAAACAGCTTCGCTAATTCACCATTCATGGATGACATCGTGTTGGTCGAGATGCTCAAGAAGTTCACATTCCCAAATGTACAGCTGTATGATGATTCAACGGACCTAGACAAACATATGGCCCACAACATAGATACCACGAGAGGCGCAGGAAGCTTGATGTGTAAAGGTATTGGATCTAGCTTAGTCAGACCTACGTTGAGGTGATTTACTAACTTACCAACCAACTCAGTAGGATTGTTTGCTAACTTGAATGACTTGTTCGTACAACAACTTTTTAGTAGTCGAAAGCTTGAAAAATAACCCAATGAAATCTACCAAGTCGTTTAGGGGAAATGGGAATCATTATGAGACTATGTTAGCCGATTCAGCAAAGAAAAGAATCAACATACCCAACTACAATGCACAAATCGCCATTGCTTCATTCTACAAAGGCTTACTTCCTAACTCTGATTTATATAAGGAACTAACCAAATATACTATTCATACCATGGATGACTTACTGGTTCAAGCTTTTCCCAAATCAAGTGTGAAGAACTCGAAGTGCATGCCAATCAATCCTGCCACCACGATAATGAATCATCAAATAGAAGAAGTAGGAACCCAAGACTGTCCAACAATAGTTGGAGGGCATAACCATACCCGATGATGCACCATCTAAACAATCTGGCTGACCACTAACCAGGCTCCCATCACTACTACAATAAGTACTTTTAACATCACTAAATAACGTCCATTTTTAAAAAAAAAACGTAGTAAAATAATGCGGTAGCAATTTTGTAATTATTCAAACTCTTGTTACATTTTTTTTTCTTAAAAAATGTCGTTGTAAAATGAGGTGGTGGCAATTTTGTAATTATTCAAACTTGTTTTTACTTCTATTTTGAAAAAACATACGTCGAATGTGGTAATTTTGTAATTGTTTGAACTATTTTTTCAAATCTGTTTTTAAAAAAACATATCTGAATTAGCTTTTCTACATATGTTTTAAGAAAATAGACATAGAATGTCAAAGCCTGTTACTTCAACACCACCAACGCACAAACCTTATTTTCTGTTAGGCTTCACCTAATATGGCCGACGTCACCTTGCTCTCTGTCTCATCCTTGCCGCTGCTCGCAGCATTGCACCATCATAATTTGTCGCAGGATGTTGGCTTTATCCTTGCCACTGCTCGCAACATCGCGTCATCATAATATTAGACCTTGATGAATGGATGTTCTGAAATTTCCTTATTATGTTTTGTTTTGACCTCATTCTCTTCTTATTGGGAGCGTCATCTGAAGCTATGAAATTTAGCCCTTGTTTTTTTATTCTTTTGCCTATTAACTATCAAGGAAAAATGGACTTTGATATATATTAGCGTACAAAGCAATAGATGCTCAGGTATGTTAGGAAACTGGATCGTATATTTGATTGAATTGGGGCCATCTCAAATTATTTCAATAGAAACTATTGCTTTTTCTTCCTTGATGGCAATCTCAAATCTTAAATATACTAATAACTAGTTGGTGTAATAAGTACATTGCGAAAAACCTAAATAACAAGTTAATTTGCACAGTTTTACTATATATATTTGTTAGATATATAGATAGATATTAATAGAAACAGGATTCAACACTCTGTACATTATGCCTACATTAGTCTATAACTACAAGTTGACTTTAGGTCTCTAATCCTTGTAAATCACAAGACACATTAGTTGTATTTCTAACATTTACTTTACTATACCTTTGCAGATTTGCTTAGTTGTATTTCCTAACAACATATATTTTTTATTATCTAAATTTCTCTGCTAGCTATAAAGTGCATACTCTGGTGTTTTTGCAGATGGATGAAACTTGTAGAATAGAGCTAGAATTTTAAAGTGAGAAGATTTTGTTGTAAAGCCCTTATCTTATTTTCACCAATTTTCATAGTGTTTGCAGAAAATGATACCCAGCTCGGTGGGAAACACAGGAATAGCATAAATATATTGATATTATGTGCATGATTATAAAAAATCCCCCCTAGAGGACTCGTACATGATAATTACCATCAATGTAGCCACACAGGGCTATTAGGGTATCTAAACTTGTCCCAGCAAAATGGAGACATCTTCCCGTCTTTATTCCACCACTGCAATCCCCTCGTACGGTTATTTTCTTTGTTCTCAACATATCTTCTGTCTCCTCCTGTCTTGTAGCTTTCAAATTACCACTAGCCTGGGCTCCATATTCGATCCTCAAGGTACCACTAGCTTTTTCTCAATGTGGCTGAAAACCCTAGGTGTTCCACAACGGATTTTGAGCTTCCAAAACTTGTGAGATTTCTTCTTCTTTCTCTCTCAAGAAGTTTAGCTGCTCTCTCTCTCTCTCTTCAGGCTTGGTTCACGTCAGTTATGGCTGTGCAAGAAGGCGATAGAGTGTTTTATCATGTTACTTTATATTATTTTATACATTTACCAAATTTCCAAAAATTATAAAAATTACTTTACGTACATAAATCTCATGTACATGTAACCTTGCTCATTAAGCCCAACAAATATTTCCTTCTTTATGGCACATGTAGGAGATACCTAGGGGTCCCTCCCTTTGGTCTCAATTGGCTTCACAACTTGCTCCGGTTACGTAGATACGTAAAGTCCCAATTTTGGTCAAAATTGCACTTTTTGCTCAAATTTTCCATAAATTCATATTTAATTGACCAAAATATTGTAAATATATTTTTCACCTTTATTTTCCTTAATTAATTGAAATTAACATCAATTAATTAAAAAATAATTAATTTAGCACTTGTTTGGCAAAATTACAAGTTTGCCATTATATTTTTCTCTTTTTTCGGATTTTCTAGCAGTTTTTCTGCCAAAACTTTGAAAAATCATAACTAAAGTTGTAGACCTCATATAGAAGCAATTCTAAATGCTATAGAACCCTTATTGAGTCTAGTTTCAAGAACAAATATAGCCTTTTGCCAGTTAGAAGCATATCATTCCCAGATTTTTAGCTTTTGGAAGATGTTCTAGAAACTTTCCAGTTTTTCTGGGCTAAATTCAAGAATTCTCAACTTTTCTTATATAGCTTTAAATTATTAATGTGTAGCTATAAAATTAAAGCTTAGGATGTGTACTTTCACCCTGTAAAATTTCATAATTTATTGATATCACTTGATCATTGAAAATCACATGACAATCTCACTGCCTCGCTGGAAATTTCACCAGAAGCATTGTTCACCTTTCTATTTCCATATTTAATTCCTATAGTCATGAATATTCACCATTTTTTTCTATTTAATACCCCAAAGGTAAAAGGAATTTTGGTGACCAAAATTCGGGATGTTACATTTGTCTATATTTTTTGTCCCTTCCCATTTCTATTGGCTTAATGTTTATCACATTTGTATATAATTTTCTTTCTCATCTTGTTCGTTCTCTAACATGGATTGAAATTTTGCAGAGTAGTGGTCTTCCATGGACACCACCAAGGAAAGCTTTGAGTTTGGATCTTGGCGATTTAACAGAGTCTATCACTGGTTCAATAGGAGTATGTATCTTACATTTCTTCGATTTGATGATTTATGATGACAGACCCAAAAAATATTCTTTGGTTTTAGCTTTCAAATTAATTATCAGCAAACATGTTCTTAACTTAAGACTACAATTATTTTTAATTTGATGGGTTGGTCCTCCTGTCCTCCAATCATTTTAAATTTGATGGATTATTTCCAGAAGAAAATTGGGATTCTAGAGACAAGTTTGTGACTTTATCATATTGCATATTTTTTTCAGCAGGGAAAATCAATGTAATGGTGCAACTGGTATGATTTCAAATCATAAGATGGTAAAAATTATTTGCATCAGCATAACTTATCTAATTTTATTGATTTCTGTTTCTTCAAGCAAATTTTCAATCATAAGGCCTATACACTTAGTTGCTCATAACTAGTAGAAGTCTGAGTGTGGTTAATTGCTTTTGCTCTTCCAATGGAACTAGGAACACATTCTGCATGTTAGTTCTATACTTGAGTGGCTTATTTTTTTTAACTATATAATAATGTCCAAATCCCTTTTTAGGTGGTTTGCAAATAGATTTCTACATCTGGATATGGTTTCTATTTATGATTATATATTTCTCTGGGAAGAAGATTTAGGGGTAGAGCATTTTTCCCCTTCAAGGTCAAGCAAATTCTTTTGCATCTTATACTTGTTTTGCTGGAGAGTCAAATAATTTACAGTGGGTACTCACCTCATTTCCCTTCATAAAAGTATTGCAGCCCATGCTACCCTTTCTCTTCTGCTACATTTTGCATGAGTTCTATGGGTTGTTGTACGTTTACTAGATATAAATGCTTAAATCTTAGTGTTAGAATTTTAAATTCAATGCTCTATGATGGTCAAATAGTTTAGTCAATTCTTATTTTTATTAAGTGTCTTATTTTTGGGGAGTGGGATAACTCTTACTTCAGTTGATAGTTTAGAAGACAAATGAAGGCATGATTAGATTGCTGATTGTAATAATGAATCTGGTACTACCGTCTTTAAAATTTCTTGACGTCTATTTGTATTTTTAAAATTGCTAATTATAATAATGAATCTAGTACTACCATATATTTAGTTGTGGTATATAACATCCATTGTCTTAGTGGCCCTAAAGGTTTATGAGTGTCCAAATAATAAGTGTCAAGGTTTGAAAATCAAGAATTGTGCATTTTTTTATTATGAGGAACAAGGATTTGCTTGATTTTTAAGTTTGATGCCTGTTTGATAACACACTCTGGTATTTTGCAGCATTTTTTTTCTTTGGTGAAATTCTTCTGCAGCATTTTAATCTTATTCTGTTTTAAGTTATATGTATTTATTTAATTCCCAATGGTTTCAGGGCATAAGGACTCTTGTGGATGGAGTTGGCTCCACTTCATGGTGTACAATTTTTTATATTCAAGTTTTCAGTTTGTAGGATACACATAAAAAAAACTTCAAAATTGTTAATAACTATCAAGTTTTTGTAATGTGTATATCTCCTTTTGTCTCTTATAATGTATGTCACATAAATTTAATTATTATTAATTTTTAATAAAGGTCTTGTAAGTTAAATTTATAGGGGATTTTTTCTGGATTGGAGATGATTCCAATCCAAAAAAGCCCTTATTTTTTTTTAAAAAAAACTCACTTTCAACATTTATTTCAAAAAAAACGGACATTGTATGTGAGTTACAACTACCGTTTTCTGAAAATGGTCATTGTAAGTCACTTATAGTGATTGTTTTAAAATAGTCGTCTATTTCAAAATTTTCAACGACACTCACATACGCGTCCCCTTGAAAACGGTCATCTAAAGGGCATACAAACGGTCGTTAAAAGTGCCTTCTATATTATTGCATGATAGAACTTCCCACCAAGGAAGTAATTGATGGGAAGCTAGGTTAGACGTATAAAGGCCCTTACCAAGTAACTGGGATAGTCGGTCAAGGGGCGTACCAACTAAGTGACAGAAAGGGAAAACCTATCCCATGAAGCTGGAACGTTATATACCTTAAGAGGTACAACTTTTGAAACTTTGTGTTTTGAGTTTACACTCTGTGATATGTACTAACCTTGTGGGCAAGAACATGATGAATCATATGGTAAATATAGCCATAACATATGGTTGATGGTTCAAGCTATATGGTCTGGCCAGATTTGGTACTCTTATAACAAAAGTCCTACCAACCATTTACTCCATCTCATTTTAGGTCTTCTTTAAGTTAGTTTCTACGATATGAGACCACACTATATATATGATGCAAGACTATCCACCCATTGGTTAGTCAGGCTTTTCCCATGACATACTTACCATAACATTGCCAGCAATATCACATATTAGGCAAAGCAAGTCTTAGTATACCATTTGACTCAATTCATTTTACTTATTATCTCAACTCACTTGACTTATTATCTCAATTCATTTGACTTATTATTCCAGTTTATTTGACTTATTATCCCAATTCATCTTACTTATTATCTCAATCTGGTTCACTGTCTCTTTTGTTGTTCTTTGATTAACAACTCCTTATCAAACATACTACGAGCTGGCCAGATCACAAACCAACGCTTGGAACATCACTCTAACCTCCAAGTAAAACAACATATATGAACTGCAATATATGAGTCAAAAACACACGAGTCGATTCTTAGTATGCCATGCCAACCTATCAAGCATTGCAACACCCACGATTTGCGTCATACGAATCGTGAATGCTTCTAAACGTTAATAACCCACTTTAGAGGTGTCCCATGGTGGAACACAAATTGGGCCAAGAAGATGCGATGTTCGCACCTACTAACCAAAATTCATATGCTTGGTCAAACATGATCTCAACACTACATTATGTACTAGCATATACAACATTTTATCATAACACACATAAACATTCTGGCAAATAAAGCTCTTTATCGGCACTTCTAAACAATGAGAACCAAACTTTAAGGGTGTCTTGTGGTCGAACACAAACTGTGCCATAAAGGTACGACATATGCTTCAACTGACCAAAATTCTCATGCTTGGTCGATATTACAATAGTGCATACTAGCATATGCGAACTCACTAACCAACAAGGTTATATAATGACAACCTACCCAATATGAATCATCTTTCATTGTGATCAATTTACCACATATTTGGATTGACACACCAAAGACACCGGCCACACAAGCCATAAAGTACTACATTATATGGTGCAAAATGTAAAACACCTTAGTTATTGAAGATTTGCTGTCCATACACAACTGACATATCAACTAACCAAATTTCCCAATACTTGGTCAAAATTATGATAACACCATAATATGTGCTAACAAATAAAGTTTTATATTAGCATGTTTATACAGAACAGAACGTATCAACTGCACATAACACGATACATGGAACATTTGGGCAAAGTAGGACATCAATGAGTCAGTAGGTTCTTAAGCCTCCAATCTTGTCGTGTCATTCTGGATAGGAGATAATAGACCATGGGATGAACATGTGGTGTATTGGTAACCAGCGGGGTCGTATTAGGGAAGTAAAGGTATATGCCCTCATATTTGAATAGACTAATATCACCCTTTCGCTTCCTCTTGTCTCCAACTTGCATTTGCCCTTATTCTGCTTCACGATGGCTACCAAGACTAAGATCATATGATCGGACGGAATGCTTGACTGGCCATCTACCTTGGCACAATCTATCTTACACCGTCGCAAGTATATAGGGAGCAATATCAAGGCGAAAACAAACCTTAACCACAACTTTTTGAGAAATTAGTTGAAGGCACTTGACCACTAGGATCATCAACTACTCTCCAAGTCAATTGCTCGTCGGGCTTGGAGAATGGGGGCTTATTATAAGGCCCAATACTCATCCTTTGGACCTATGCGCTAGATGAGCCCAATAGTGGATAGACCCATTCCCTTACGGCCCAAGGCCAAGTCCACCAGCTCTCCCATCCACTCAGTCAAAATCGCTAGGAAGCATGTGTTCAGATCCACAAATATAGCAACTGCCTCCTAGATCTACTTAAGGCCATGAAAAATAGAACTAACCTACTACCTCACTTAGTCCAGTGCTATAAATAGGAGTTTCCATATACACTAAAACACATAAGCTACTCCACTCATACTCATTTTTTTACATTGTACTCGACATAATCATAGCTTTCTCATTTTTTATTCTTTATTTACTATCTTGTACCAAATAAAGATAAATATACAACCCCCTCTTCATTTTCTTATTCTTTATTCTCATTACAATTTCCTATTTTGTCGTTAATTTCTCTGTTTTTGGTACAAATCTTCACAAAATTTCCTTCTTAAAAATTATTGCACAAACAATAACATTGATGGAATAACAATCAGGTTACCATCTATTATATCCATTTTAATATATATCGAACAAAACAATACAACCTTCACAAAAGGGGTTAAATATTCCACTAACCACTATAAAATCAATTATTGTAGCATAACAATATCTTTTAAAAGCTTATGCACACAACCAAATTACCCCAAAAAATAACATATATTTTATGTTAAGCAACTTCATGCAAAATTTTCTTTCCATTAGGAATGAAAGCTCGTTAAATATAATAAGCAAGTCACTTGCATATATCTACTCTGGCACATAACCATGGTTGAGATAGAGAATAATACCTTCTTAGTTTAGAATTCTCATATGCGTCTTTACAGCTTAGTCTTTAATGCGCCTAGTTAGAAGTTAGCCTCAACTGCTTGCCCCAAATCAAATTATGAGGTCTTAAGTGAGTCTCTTAAAAGAGGCAAACGCTTAAGCCCCATTATCCTGCTTTAATCTATTCATAACCTTGACACACATTTTCATCAGGTTCATGTCTACTACTTCTCTGCATCACCATTCTAGATGGTCATACTAGGATACCACTGTGAGTTAAAACTCAATTCTCATTTCATCCCTGGCATCTATAATTACCAGAGGTTTGTGCCAAATTAAGTTTGGCACCCACAATAATGAAGAACAGTCATCTGAACTTTGTCACGAAGATGAGAAGTAGCCTATTTTGGCCTACTTCTCTATCATAAGGACTTAATAATGTCTTAAAATGAGGTGCACAAAAAAATATGAGACACAACCCAAACTTCCCAACCCATAAGAGGAAAATACCTATTTAAATATGACTACAAAATTAGAACAAAGGTCAGAGACCTCCCTATTCAAGAACTTTGTTGTTGATGCACGTCCCAACAAAAAGATTAGCAGATAATAGCTCTTAAGATTGTTGGTGGAAGCTCTTAAATTGTCATATAATTCAGTGGATCTTCCAAGTCATCTTTAGTGACATGCATATCTTGTTAGTGGGATCACCGGTAGATAATAGAGTTGATTCAAGTTGTGCTCGAGGACACTATTTTTAAGGGCAATTCAGCAACTACTAGTAGATAAGAAGTGGCACTCCTAGGATTAAATGAACCTTTCCTATAAAATAGGGTAAGTAGACCTACAGAAGATAATAGAACTCAACAAGGTAAAACACTATAGGAGGAAAGAGAAGTTGCTCGAGAGCTTAGAGCTAGGTATATAGAACTTCAGTCTCATACCCCTGTTAACAGTTGAGGATCTCAAGAAAATATTGGGCACTTGAACACAATTAAATGTCAGCTACAAAATCATAAATCCACTTAATTAGTATTAATAGGGAGGTTACTAGCCGTTAGGATATTAAACACATTAATAGGTATTCACGATCGATTAAAGCAATAATAAATCATACAAATTAATCTTGTATTTTAGGAGAAAATATTTCCAGTAAAAGGTCTAGTACTGCATTTAACTCTCACACAAGGGAGGAAAAATTGAAATATTTCAACTGCATTACTGGTTGTCCATTTTCATACAAGCAAGTTTATTCCTCCTCTTGGCTCATTTACTAGCCAAAGATCACTTGTTAAATTTTGGGTTCCTTGGTTTTATAATGTGGTCATCAAATTAGAGCATGTATCTAGGAGTGTGTAGAGTCAAAATTCCTAGAGGTTTTGGGTATAATTTGAGGTTCCATGCACACTTTTCCTTCTCGTCTTCATTACTAAAAAATAGAGGGTCACATGCATGAATTTGCAGATCAGAGGTCAAAACTTGGGCTTTTTGAGTGGGTTTGATTCGGTTCTTTTGATGATTAGATAGTTGAATATGTGTATTAGAAGATAGAACTAAGAAGAGCTCAGTTTAGGAATAGAAAGGTGGAGTTTTTGAGGTGTAAGTGAAAAGGGGTCAAACCTATAGGTTCAGCGAGGCAGATAGATTCGGGCAAGATTTTGATAAGGCAGATCATGTCCACTATTGGTGAAATTTTGTGAGGAAATATTACACATCTTAAGCTTTAAAATGAGTCATATAATGTGTTAATTGGATATCTAGAACAAATATTACGATTTTTGGAAGTTTGATCAGAAAATTGGGAACACTCTATGTTCTAGATTTCTGACAATACGTAAATATGCTAATTGTATGAGGTTACTTTAGTAATTTGTCGATGTGATTATTTTTCCTTAAAGTATACATATAGAGATTTCAATTAAGTATTACAACACAGAAATTGGATATGTAAATTGTAAGTTATGAATTTTTAAACTTCAAGGAGAAAATCTGGAAAATTTTGACTCTCAAAATGGACAGTCAATTTGCTCGTGGGAATTTGGGAACTTAGGTCCATGATTTAATATAGGACATTATTTTTCTTTTACAAAGGATTGAAAGATCTTTGTATAGGAACTTAAACCACCTCAATTAGAGTTTCCTAGCTTAAGTTATGATTTTTCCACTACTACAAAAAAGCTAATAAACAATGCTTTTATTTATGAATGCTACGGCGCTTACCAAATTTCAACACTGTAAAAGTAAGCTATGGCTCTTCTTGAATTTTTGAAAGCACCGTAGCTTGCAATTTTTTTATTTAAATTGAATTATTGATAAGTGCTAGAGGAAACCTCCTCCGGCGCTTCAAGTTGAAGGGTCGTAGGAGCTCCCTACGGCACACCAAACTGGAGCGTCGTTGGAGGCCATTAAGCTTCCTATGGCGCATCAAATTGGAGCACCGTAGGAGGCCAAATGGCCTCCAACGGTGCTCCAATATGGAGCGCCGTTGGAGGCCATTTGGCATCATATGGCTCTCTAACATGGAGGCCTTCTACGGTGCTAACATAGAGCGCCATTGGAGGCCAAATTTAGCATGGAGGCCTCCTACGGCTCTCTATATTAGAGCACCGGAGGAGGCCAATTACCTCTTACAGCGCTTCATGCATAAAATGCCATAGGAAATTATAAACTCCTACGTCATTTCTTATAGAAGCGTCGTAGGAGGTTTGGAATTTTTTTTAAAATATTATTTTACGTAATTATTCAATTTTCCTGAACTCAAATTCATCAAATCCATAGCAATTCAAATAGAGAGGGAAAAAAGCTAAACAAAATGAAATAAAAGAAGCAAAACAAAAGGAAACAACACATAACTAATTCATAAGATGAGCATTAATTGTATGTATGGAATTACGACGTAATAACAAATTGTAATGTACAACTAATTTATAGAATAAACAACACATACAAGAATAGGCATGAAACAACCTAACGTATGTATCTAGTATTAGCTAATTGTCTGACCATATATTCACACCATTCCTCAATAATTTCATCAACTTGTTGGTCAGTCAATTGGTTAGACTGTTAATCTTCATAATCCTACATAAAATTAATGCACAGAACGAATTAAAATCATTAAAAATCAATTAACTTAGACACTTGTCAATTAAATTTAATACACAATATGAACTATAAGTAAAAGAATTGAACTTACTTTCACAGGGATATAATTTAGATCATGATGAGTAACTACTGACTGATAAGTAAAATATTTGCATATTTATTTTCCCTTATATGATTTTATGGACGATATTTGCGTTTAATATAATAAATTTGGGTGTGATTGATAAATAAATACTATTTCTGGAATAAACAGCATTTTAAAAAAATAAATAAATAAATAAAAATGAAAGTACTGTAGCAGCCAACGGGCACTGTAGCAGTCAACGGGTACTGTAGCACCCGCCAGATCACTGTAGCAGTCTCCGGACACTGTAGTAGTACTGTAGCACACGTTTTTCCCCCTATAAATAGAGATCAATGCCAAGCTCAAATGGAGGGGAGGAAGAGAAGCAGAGGTTTCCTTCTCGGACAGGGAGAGGTCCTTCTCTGACCGGGAGAGATCTTTCTCTGACATTTCTGAGTTCTTTGTGTTGTTTTTTAGCTTTAATTTCATGTATTGCATGCCTCCATCTTGGAAGGCTTAGGATTGTATTACATATTACATGCCTCCATCTTAGAAGGCTTAGGATTGTATTACATTTTGCATGCCGCCTACATGGAAGGTTTTACCTCCTAGATAGATGGCTTGATTTCTTCATTTTTCATGCATCTTTTGGTTGTATATTTATGTTTGAGAATTTAATATTCAAGTTTATGCAGTATTTCTGAGGATTTCATTCTAGCTTTATATAATTTATTTTGGTTTTGTTTAATTTTATCATGTGCTAAACTTTCATTTTCCTAGGGTGATGACGTAACTTACTAATGACGGATTGAATCTTAACTTATTAAATCTAGTTTGAATTTTCTCCTTCATGATTGAGTTTTAATTATTATTCTTAATGCTTTTGATTGACTGGCCATCTTTTGAATGATTTCAATATGCATGCTGAGACTGGAAGGAGATGCATGTGTGTAGACCCTATAATTAAAACCATAACTTGCATATAAAATAGGAATATATTCATATGAGTTGTGTAGTCTTACTGAGTTCCATAAATCTTAATGCATAATTAATTGCTTAAATTCATATAGGAATATATTGGATTAGCAATTGATTATAGAATTGCTTGACCTTGGAAGAGGCTAGTAATTAAATTAGGGAAACTAGATTATCAATCGTGTGGAATAAATTGGGCTAGAATAAATAAGTGATTCAATCCGGAATTTGTTAAGTGAAATATAATCCCTAGGGCTTTTTCTCATATTTGCTTTCATATCATCTGCATTCATATTTAATTGTCTTTCTATTATTTTATACTCTCAATCACCAACTAATCGATCGACTAAATAGAGTTAAAATTGCTCATTTTGGTACTTAGTGATCAATCCTCATGAGAACGATAATCTACTTACTTCTATATTACTTGATTACGACAGTGTACACTTGCACTATTTAATTGATCATCTGCACATGTATCAACTACATCTTTCATAAATTTCATAATGTAATAACTGCAATCATTGTCGTTTAGTTGTAATGGGCACTGCAACAATACAAAGAAATAGTAAAGTCAATTTTTGAAGAAAAAATTTTGAATGATAAATTTGAGTAAATTCATATATAAGCATCGCAATCTTCCTCCAGATATAGGCTTTGACTGGGTCTTTATGTGTAGAATAGCTCAATCCAACTTTACTTCGGTAAGCGGTCAATGCACTTACAAAAACAAGTAGTGAGTGATTAATTTTAGTTATTCAATAATCACACACGAAAAATATTTACACACACGCCCATACACTTACTTATTGATTATAAACATCATATTAGGCCGGTTCTCTGGATAACCAGCCACTAGAGGATCCATATAGTAAATACAAGGGCCTCCAGTAAACGTTGGATGGATAACAAGCAAAATCCAATGTAACCTAAAATATTTTAAAAATTTTACTTCGACAATAATGTTATGGTAAAAGTGAAATATTAAAAAAACATACGTTATTAAAATATTGTCACAAATAACTTACCATGGATTGTATGGAAAAATTAAAAACATATTGGGGGTTGCTTTCCACATGAAGATGTCCTTAAGATCGTTAGATTGTCCTTCCAAATCACTCTCCCTTTGTTGGTCAAGGACGTATGCTGACAAATATAAATCTATGCACAACTGATGTTCCCACTAATAGATTGTGGTACAAGTGCCTTTATAGAAAACAAACAATGTCATTAAAACCAAAAATAAAATTAAATGATGAATGATAACAAGAGTGATAGATGATGATGATGAAGTACCTAATCTACATATTGACGGCCGTCATACTAACCCATCCATGAGTAATCACTTTGTTCAGTATACTACCATCAACATTATCCTTTATCTCTGTGTTATAGATTTTGATATCGAAAGGTATTTCCTGACCTCCTTGGCTGCTCAAATGTGGTGCCAAGGATGCCAATTGTTGGCGATATGAGCCCATTTGTCTGTTGCTGGTTGAGGGTTGAGACTTCTGTTGGGTTGCTGAACAGTTTGAGTTTTTCCCACGCCCTTCAATTCTTTTCCTTTATGCCAACTAGCAACCTATAAAAATCATGAAATTAAATCATGTAGTTGTAGATGGAAGAGCATAAAAACGTAGACAGAATTGTAATTAACTACCTTTTGATATCGCTCAATCAGACCTATTGGCCATGCAACATAACCACCGACAACTTGGTTGACCATTATCTGTAGATCCTGAGAAGGGATTGGTAGGAGGGTGTCATCATTTGTGCATAAATCAACCCTTACTTGGATTGTGTTTAGGGGCAACAGTGAATTATGAAGTACATCATTGTCGGTGTTGTAGGCCGCGCCTACAGCAACTATATGCCTGAAAGACTCATCGACATGTAGCCTACAATCCGACTCTCCCTATAAAACATATAATTAAAATATTCAGATACACTAATGTATAGTGTAAGAAAAAGTTAATTATAAAGGAAATTATTTACCAAAGGAACAGGGACTTTAGGGGTGGATGGGCAACTATCCCTGATACTTGTGCTGGCATACGCTGGACTAGGTACTAGCCTAGACTGCAATAAGGCATCAAGTTGAGCCTTCAATAATGCATTTTGCTCTTCCAGCAAACGCGTGTGCGCACTCATCTATTGCTTGTAGCTAGTAACCTCCTCCTTTAGTTGCAAGAAGTCATTTTTGTTGGGTCACTTTTGGGATCCAAAGTAAGATGTTTGGGCTACTACAAAAACCAGTACCTCTAACACGACCATTATACTCAGGAGCTCTAAGAGCTTTGCTGAGCAAATCGTCATGACCAACGTAATCCACCAACTCAAGCTGCTCTTGCATCATTGTATGCTATCACAAAAACAATTGCAATAATATTAGTTAGTATAAAAAAGAATAATTTAAGTAATGGTAAATCTTTATTATATGTATAATCCACGACTTACACAATATTTCGCTACTTTTCTGTCTTGTTCACTTTGAATGTCATCCTTTTTATTTTTGCAACCGGCTAGCCACAAATCATGATGTGGTATATAAGTGACATTGGAATGTTAGTCTTCTATCTGCAAATCAAAGTTAGTTATAGTTAAAAATTAGTCATAGAACTTGTATTCATATGAAATAGTGATTTGTTCTTACTAATTGTTGCTCCAACATTGCATACGATACATGTCCTTTTATATATAGGTATTACATGTTGGACTCATTTGCACAATTTTGCTCACTTCTTTCCTATTTACATCCAAATGATTTACATTAGTAAATATTAATTACAAATACATTACTGTACTCCATAAAGGCTAATAATATATTACCTCAAATTCCGTAGTAGTATGTGTGCTCACAAACTCAACCCACTGCTCTTGAGTTATTATTCCATCGTACAACTATGGCGATGAATGATTGATATTATCATTGTTGTCCCGCAAGTAGAATTTGACAAGAATGGAATGAAATTCTCTCAAAAGTTTGCCGTATTTTCGTAGCACAAATTTGTCTTTATCTTCATTGATCAAGATATAAGACTATAGATAAAAAAGCACACATGTTAGATTGTAATTTCATGAAATAAAACAACCAGCAAAATAAAGTAAATATTGATTAACCTTAGCGAAACCCAAGTAGATATCAGAATAATTTTTCTTCCCCTGTCTCCAATCTGAAACTATAATGGGGACTCTTTCTCTGACAACAGTCTTAAGGTAATTAATGAATGTGCTAGCATTCGGTTCGATTGGAATTCCTTTTTCATTCCATTGCAGATCTAACCTATTGCCTTTACTCCTCATTTTCATCAATTTTTTGGACATTACGGTCTTTCCTCGAGCTACATGGGCCTCAAATGCTGGCAGGCCATCATTTTCAAGCTGGGGAACTTGATCTCCATTGTGTGGATCCAATTTCCTTAAAAAAACCAAACAAAACATCAGCGCACATCATCAACTTGTTCTTGATGATTCTTATTTGATGGAAGTATATTTTCGATGCATCTATACCTTAAACATATTTTTAAAACTCGTTAGTTGCTTGCCTCTTGCAGTTACTAATTACTTTTATGTTCTATCATTTATTTTTTAAAAAAAAAAAATCGGCAGCATAACGTCCTCAAATTTTAAGTTTTCCAAGTATTAAATCAACCAATTAATCAACCAATCTATCAAGTCTAATTGAATACATAAAATCTAAGAGAATAGAATAATGGCAATACAGCACGTGAAACATGGATAAATTGCACAATTTTGACAATAATTTCCACATCAACAATAAAAAAAACATAATTTCTACATCAACAACTTTGACAATAGTTGCTTGCCTCTTGCCTTTACTAATTACTTTTATGTTCTGCCATTTATTTTTTAAAAAAATTGACAGCATAACGCCCTCAAATTTTAAGTTTTCAAAGTATTAAACCAACCCATTAATCAACCAATCTATCGAGTCCAATCAAATATACAAAATCTAAGAGAATAGAATAATGGCAAAGCAGCATGTGAAACTATGGATAAATTGCACAATTTTAGCAACAATTTTTGCAACAACAATAAAAAAATCATAAAGACTTACAAGCTAGAAACTTATGTAGGCTAAGACAAGGAACAAACACAGATGGGAGACCAAGCTTTAAGAAGACAGTTGAAACTTCAAATAAAAACCTAAAAAAAAAATCATGAGCATACATAAGATTCACAGCTTTTTTTTTTTAAAAAAAGAAAACATTTGTTCTTAAACTTTTATCTAAAAAAAACTTACGAGCTGGGAGAAATTTCTTGCAGGAGGTTTAGACAAAGCAAACAACATGTAGGTGACCAAGCTTTTGTACCGTAATGAAAGTGCGGTGACCAAAAAAGATCTGAAGAAATGCGCATTAGGAGACAAGAAAATCAAATAGTAGGGACCAACAAAGCTTATGATTCTCGTTGTCGAAGAGAGAAGTGAGTGGGGACAATGTATAATGAAAGGTAAAGTGGGAACCTAACAAAGATAATGTGGTGGATCAATTAGTTCTGGGAAATGGAGAGATGAGGACGTGCGAGAAAGACGATAATGCGGGAAAAATGGTGGGGTGTGAAATTTTATATCACCTTGTACGGTGCTTTCTTTATAAGTGTTGTTCAAAGTTTTACCTTGTACTGTGCTTAAAGTAAAAATGAAGCGTGACACAAACACATAACCAAACAGTGAAATTAATTACCAAATTCTTAATTGAGTTATTGTTATTTAAAAAAATAAATAAAATAAGTTAAAATACAAAAAAAATCTATATAACCCCTATAATGAAATATTTCTAAGGAAAGCATTGACAAATTAAATGGAAGAAAATATACCAAGACAATGCCAAAAATATATAAATTAAATGAGGAAGGAAGGTGATGAAGCTTGCCTTAATTAATAACTTTGAACTATCGGTGAAGCTTAAACCTTGTATGCATGTGCTTAGCATATAAAAGAGGAATGAAGGTTCGCCTTCTTTGCTCTCTCAATTGACTCTATCTAATCTCTCACTTTATTCTTGCTCAACTAGATCTGAACTCTCTATGTATATATAATATCCAAGGCAAGAGAATGTGGCATTGCGCATGCAAGGCAAAGCAATATTGTGCATGGAAGCCAACAATGGTCTTGCAGCCTACTTTCTTTCCTTTTTATTATACTTTCACTTAGACTGACGCAGGAAGAGAATTGCAAAATGTCTAAAGCCTTGTTAAATTGTAGGCCATGCCAAGGGGGAGAGAGCCGAGCTTGGCTGACACTTTTCTCTCAATCACTGGCCAAGCCTGCATAAGCTTGGCCGGCCCCCTTCAAGGAGGGCCCCGGCCAAGGTTGTGTTGCTGACACCTTATACTGGAGAGCGCCGGTGAAGGCCAAGATCCTTGATCGGTGCTCTCTGGCCAAAGCCGTCCTTGGCCAGCACTTCTCTATGAAGCGCCGGCCAAGCCTAAGGTGATAATTTTTTTTATGTTTTTTTAATATAACTGTATAACATTACATGTCAATCAAATACATATAGAAGGGTCCAACAGGATCATTCTCCATCATCCATCACCGCCTCTTGTATAAAAGGAGGAGGGTGATCATAGAGACAAAAGTTCCCATCTAGTCTATGAGAGTATTTTGCTAACTGGTAAGCTAATCTGATGTTCTCTCTATCAACATGTGTAGTTAGAACCTGCCAATCTTGATTAATAACTAGTCTAGCCTCATCTATCACATCCTTAAAAGGATGGTTACTAACACAACCTCTAAGAGCAAAGTTAATCGCATCCATACAATCAGATAACAAAATAATTTTCCTGAAACTCTGTTCTGAAACTCTCTCAAGGAAAACTCGTGCTACGCTTGTTCTGACTTCCTCATGGTTACCCCCGGCGTCCGGGACAAGCCGCCGAAGGCTGTGCTTTGTGCTAAGGACCCTATTGCTGTGGCTAGGAGTGTGCTTGCAAAAAATGATTTCACAGTGTCTGTTGAAGGGGCTGCTTCTGCTGAGAAAAATTCTGTTTCTCAAGGTCAGTCACCCATTTCAGGGAAAGTATCCTCTTACAAGGACTCACTAGTTGGGTTCCAAGGAACCGATTTCAATGGTGTGTTCCAGCTGAAACCTGTTTCTGAAGCAAACGTTCTGATTCCTGATCTCCTAAACCAGTCATGGGACTTGCCTGTGCCCTCTGATGATCTTAAGCAACTCATGGCTATATATCCAACTATGCAAATTTCTCAAGAGGTGTTCAACCGCTGGGCAAAGCCTTGGAACACCTCACTCATCATCACTATTCTCGGTGTTAAAGTCAATTTCTTTAAGCTTAAAGAGCATCTGCATAAAATATGGAATTCCAATGGGTTTGATCTAATCGATCTTCCAAATAATTATTACGTTGTGAAGTTCAGAGACCATGAAAATTGGGAACATCTATACAAGAATATCCTATTTGGGGGACCTTGGACGATTGCACAGCACTCTATACTTGTACAAAGATGGTCTCCCTTCTTTGATCCTTACAAAAATCCTCTTGGCCGTGTTGCCACTTGGGTTCGCATTCCCAACGTCCCTCTCCTTTACTACAACAAGGAATGCCTCTGGAGATTAGGAGACATGATAGGCAAGACCATCAAGGTCGATCTGAATACTATTGCTAATACAGAGGAGGGAGACGCTACCATCAACAGGGGAAGATATGCGAGGCTTTGTATTGAAGTGGATTTACAGAAAAAGCTTGTGCCTAAAATAATCTCTGCTTCTACTCTTTTTAATATAGAGTATGAAGGATTAGGACTTATCTGCTTCGCATGTGGCAGATATGGGCACCGCAAGGATCTCTGTAAATTTACGATTCACTCTGAAGGAAAGGCTCAAGCGGAAATACCACAATCCAATAAAGATGTTGATCCAACGAGAAGTTCAGGTGAAACCGAGCAGCAAGTGAAAATCAACGCTCCAGTAGTAAACCAAATCCCAACCCAGAATTCTTCATCTCCTCCGAAGCTAACACCGGAAAATTCCCCTCCGGCAAAGGACCAGCCGTTTGGCCCGTGGATGCTCGTGCGCCGCCCTGCTAAAGCGCGTCCTCTAAGAGTTACAGAGAGTAGGAACAGACCAAGCAGAGTGGGTGGGCAGTTCCAGTCTGGTTCTGATCACGGCAAGGTCGGCTCTAGCTCCAGGTTCGCAGTCCTATCTGAATCACATGCTGCTGACGTGATTTCCCACCAAATTTTAAACCCAGCTGTGGACAAAGTTGGCCCAGGAAAAGGCTCCTCTGCGCCTTCTGTGTTGAAAGAAAATTTAGGAAAAGGAAGCAAGGTCAACTTGGGTCAAAGTGCTCTCCAAAAAGGCTTCCACGTGGGTAAGAGGCAATGGACTAAAATGAAAAATTCTGAATCCTCCTCTTCTACCAGCTCTTTCGGTCCAGTGGAGAATAAGTTGGACTCAACGAGGGGCCCATTGATCCCATCAGTCCCTAATAATTCTAAGAGGGGAGCAAAGGCTAGAGTGCACCATTTGGTAAAAGGAAGCCTCAACTCTCTTGGGCCTACTCCCAATGTCTCAGCCCTCTCATCTCATCCCACTCAAGTTGAAGATTCCGTGGGCCTAACTGATCCAATTGGTGCTATAACCGCATCAACCCAAGCCAAGCCTCCAGACTCTAAGGTGCCCAGTGAAGACAGCCTAATTTCCACGCTGGAAGTTGTTGGTGAGACCGTGCAACATTTGAAGGTCCCCATTGAAACCGAGAAGCAAAAGTGTATCCCTTTTGAGGATAGGAAACTTATTGAAAATTCTCCTTTTGAGAACTTGGACTTAGCTTTGGTTCCTCTAAACCACTCCACTCCAACTCAAGACTTGCTTGATCATGGCTCGGAAATGCGCTCAGTCTCTCAACTCGAAGTTGTTGTCCTTATGGAAGACAAACCTCCCGACAAGTAAGTGCTTGTGTCTTCCATTTTCCATATTTAGTATTTATGATTATTTCTTCTTGGAATTGTCGCGGGGTGGGTGGTACTTCCTTTTCTAGGATCGTGAAAGATTGTGTTAGCAAATATAGCATTAGTGTTATGTGCCTTGTGGAGCCCAGAATTAGTGATAGTAGAGCGGACAAAGTCGTGAGAAGGCTGGGGTTTAATGACTGGTTACGTGTCGAAGCAACTGGCTTCGCTGGGGGTATTTGGGTGCTTTGGAATAATTGGGAGGTCCAGATCGATTATATTGCGTCGAGTACACAATTGATTCACTGCAAGGTTTGTGGAAAAAACAGTATGAGTCCTATGTTTGTGACTTTTGTCTACGAAGACACAAGTGTTTTAAAGAGGAGAGATCTGTGGCTGTCTTTGCATTCTATTTATCAAGCTGTGTCTATCCCCTGGTTGGTCTTAGGCGATTTCAATACCTTCCTTTCCTCGGGTGATAAACAAGGAGGGGCTAATCCCACTCATAGTTCTATGATGGATTTTCAATCCACCATTAACCTCTGCAATCTCATTGAGGTGCCGTTTGAGGGTGATCGTTTCACTTGGGAAAAATCCGGGGTTAAGGAAAGACTGGATTGGGTTTTTTGTAATTTTGATTGGGAAATCCAAAACCCCAACTCCAAAGCTTTCCACTGCCTCAGGTTTAAATCTGATCATCGGGTTGTTATTGTTGCGGATCAGCAATATAGTGCTTACAAGAATAGGGTGAAAAATTTTTTTTACCAAGCTGCTTGGTGTATTGAGGATGGGTTTAGCGATGTAGTTAAAGCTGCCTGGCAGGGGAAGGATTGGCTTCGCGGAAACTCCCAATTTGCCAAAGATGCTTTGACCTGGAATGATAAAGTGGTGGGCAATGTTGCAAAAAAGAAGAGAGAAATCCTCCGTAGATTGGATGGTATTGATCGAGCCAGAATCAGAGAAGGTTCCCAAAATGGTCTCCACAGGATTGAAAAGCAGCTTTGGGATTTATACCAAAAAATAGCTATGCAGGAAGAGATGATCTGGTTCCAAAAGTCTAGATGCAAATGGATCAGTGGAGGCGACAGAAATACAAAATATTTCCATGCCAAGGTGGTATCTAGGAGGAAACAGGGCAATATTGGAGCTCTTCAGGATGATAATGGTAATTGGGTCTCTGAGGATAATCGTCTGAGAGTCATGGCTCGTGACCATTTCCAAAAGCTGTACTCGACTGACAATGCCTCCTCTTTTTTCTCCCCCTGGATGGCTCGTTTCCCTCCTCTGGACAGTCATCAGCTTGGCCTTCTCCATAGGCAGGTTTCCCCAATTGAGATCAAGAATGCGGCTTTTGAGATGGGTGCCTTCAAAGCTCCGGGTCCTGATGGTTTGAATCCCCATTTCTTTCAAACCCAGTGGGACTTGATAGGACAAAAGATTTGTGATCTGGTTACTAGGATTTTTGACTCCCCGGATGAGGTGGAAGTAATCAACCATACTAACATTGTCCTTATCCCCAAGGTTGATCATCCTGTCTCCTTTATGGACTTCAGACCCATCTCTCTATGCAACGTAAGCTATAAAATTGTCAGTAAGGTTATTGCCAACCGTTTTAAAGTTGTAATGGACTTCCTTGTTGCCGAGAACCAATGCAGTTTTATCTCCGGGAGACAAAGTGTGGATAATATCATCATTGCTCAAGAGGCTATTCACACCATGAGGAATAAGAGAGGGAAAAAAGGCTTTATAGCGGTGAAAGTCGATATGGAGAAGGCTTTCGACAGGCTGGACTGGCGCTTCTTAGAATTCACCCTTAATAGCCTTGGTTTGCGAGCTGACTTCATTAAGCTGATTATGAGCTGTGTTTCCTCTGCCTCTATGAGCATTATCTGGAATGGAATGCCGTCTGAGCCCTTCTTCCCCTCAAGAGGCGTGAGGCAGGGCGATCCCTTGAGCCCTTATCTTTTTGTTCTATGTATGGAGCTTCTCAGCCAGCTTATCCACCAGGAGGTGGATTTGGGGAACTGGAGTCCCCTTCAAATGAGCACCTCTGGCCCTCGTATTTCTCATCTCTTCTTCGCTGACGACCTTCTTCTTTTCTGTGAAGCCACAAATGCACAAATGGAGGAGATTAGAAGCATTATGGAGCTGTTTTGCAGGGTTTCTGGGCACAAGATAAATTTGAATAAGTCTAAAATGTTTGTGTCCAAAAATGTCCACTTCAACAGGGCTCTTGAGATGAGTCAAGCTGTGGGGATTGGGCTCACTGCTGACCTTGGAAAATATTTGGGGGTCCCTCTTCTTCATAAACGCATGGTCAAGATGACATTTGCCCCGCTTCTCCAAAAGGTGAGATCTAAGTTGTCCAGCTGGAAAGGCAATTATCTAAGCATGGCAGGCCGGACTGTGCTCATCAAGTCTGTTCTCTCAGCTATTCCTCAGTATCAGATGCAATCAACCTTGGTTCCGAAAGGTGTCCTTTCGGAAATTGAGAAGCTAAGCAGAGATTTTTTTTGGAACCAACATGATGAATCCAAGAAGTTGCATCTGATAGCTTGGGACGTTCTCAAAAGGCGGAAGCATGACGGAGGACTTGGGATTAAGGATCTTGCTGCCAGAACAAAGCCCTACTCATGAAGCTGTGCTGGAACCTTATCTTAAAACCAGATGCTCTGTGGGTCAAATGCCTTCGTGCCAAATACTCTTGTGGTTTTTCGTTGATTCCTCATGTGCAAAAATGGCGTAGTCAATCGGCTGTGTGGAGTGGAATTGTAGCGGTTTGGGAGGATTTTCAAAGGGGCCTTGGAAAGAAGCTAAGAAGTGGGAGAAGCACGTTTGCTTGGCAGGAATGCTGGGCCCCTCTGGAAAAGCCTTTGGAATTTTTTGTGGATAGAAACTTTCATCTATTAGATATGGAAGCCCCTGTTAGCTCCTTCATCACCCCCTCCGGTAATTGGGACAGAGCGCATTGGGAAGCTTTCCTTCCAAATTGGGTGGTTGACAAAATTACGTCGCTCCCCCCTCCTACGGGCACTGTGGATGACTTAGTTTGTTGGCGCTACGCTCCTGATGGTAAGTTCAGTGTGAGATCTGCTTATGATGCTATCTACCACCAACAAACCCTATCTCATAGCCAGCCTTGGCGGCATCTTTGGCACTGGGGTGTTCCTGAAAGAGTCAAGCACTTCATGTGGCAAGTTTTCCACGAGAGACTCCCAACAAATGAAATTAGAGCGAGATTTAATCCGAATGTCATAAACACTTGCCCCTTTCTGTGTGAGAGTGAGGAATCCATTCTTCATGTTCTGAGAGACTGTGAGCAGGCCCAGAGAGTGTGGTTTGCTTTAACTAACCAATTATACTCTACTATGTTTGCTTCTGGTAATTTGCAGGATTGGCTCAAATGGAATTCTCAGCACTCCCCAAGAAACAGAAGAATGGCTAGATGGTCTTGGCAACAAGTTTTCAGTACAACATGTTGGCTCCTCTGGAAAAACCGCTGTTGTCAGGCTTTTGAAGGGAAAGCGGCTACTCCGAAGGAGTTGGTTCACAAATGCATTTTCCACCTTTCAGAGAGTGTGGAGAGGGGACATTTTCATCATCTGATCTTCCAAGCTCCGGAGAGAGGTCTTCTTAACTGGCTTCCCCCGGAAGAGGGTTACATTAGAATTGACGTAGACGGTTCGACGGCTAGTGATGGTCTTTCAACCTGTGGGGGAGTCATCCGTGATCACCAAGGCAACTGGATTTGTGGATTTCAACAGAAGTTAGGTTTCTCTTTCCCAACTGCTGCGGAAATCCATGCAATCCACCGAGGACTTCTGCTTTGCAAACAGCTGGGTTTCAGGAAAATCAACCTGTACACTGACTCTCTTCAGGCCGTTCATTTATTGTCATCTCAATATGCAAGCGATCACTCGTTGCACGACGTCATCTTGTATACCAATTCCCTCATCTATGCTGACTGGGATTTGAAGATTTCCCACACTCATAGGGAAAACACTCGCTGTGCGGACTACCTTGCACGATCGGCTCACTATAGCCATCAGATCTATACCGAATTCTGGTCACCTCCGGCGGATTGTGTGTGACTTTTTGTATTAGAACGGGGTATTCAGCCACAGGAACACTATTTGGGGTCTAACCCGTGATTTTGCTACACCTTCAAGCTTTGCTTGCCTTTGTATTTCAAAAAAAAAAATAATTTTCCTGAAATCTTTAGACCAACAAGGTATAGTCCATGTATGAAACCAATAAGTTTCACAATAGTAGGGGGACGGTTGTCAGTTTACAGCTGAATCCTCCTACCAAAAATAATTTATATTTTTTTAACTCAAGAATGAAGCAGATGAATTTTGTTTTTAACTTAGATATTAGGAGCTTTAAATTCATGGACTTTATCATTTTGTCTTTTAGTTTTTATTACTGAATCTTCTGGTTTAATATTACATTAATAACCACGTCAGTAAATAAAATATTACACTCTAATAAGGTTCAAATTAAGATTAATTAATTTGTTATAGTATTTGATCTAGAAATCCTACCTTCTCTTTCTATCTTTTAGTCATCTTTTGAGTTCAATATAATAATGTCTTGAAACTTGATCTCTTTTGACTTACACTCTCCCAACCTTATCAAGCACTTTATTTTTAAACTCCGAATAAGGTTTTTTTCAAATACAAAAAATGCTAAAAAATAATTACAGCTACAGTGCTTTCTTGAAAAGCGTCGTAGCTTTGGCTTTTCTTTTTTTTTTTTAAATAAATGTTTTGTATTACGCTTGTTTAGGAAAGTGTTACACAAGCCTAATACTCATCTTTGGCGCTTATATAAAGAAGCGCCGTAGGTTCTGAAATTTTGTTTTAAAGAAGCGTCAAAAAAGGGGTGCCATTAAATTCCTCTTTTGCAGTAGTGTTCAAAGTTCCATAAAAGTTTAGAGGCAAATTTTCAATCAAGTCCGAAAATGATACATTTTGAAGAAAATGTAATTAGTGATGGTTTGAGAGTTTTGGGGACAAGTTTGAGGGGCTAACTTAATGTTGGACTCAGTATGAGTTCTTGTAGCTTGCGCACAAACTATTTGATAAAAAGGAAAATAAGTACCAATTACTTGAGTGTTTTTAATACTAATAAATTAAACAAACTCCTTATATTAAGGTATTTATATTTATAATTTTTTAAATTAACTTGTCTGATATATAAATTAATATATGATATAATGATATGTGATATATACCATAATTAAGTAGCTTATTTAACTCCTTTAATCTAAAAAAACAATTAACTAACTAATAAGGATAGGAAGGAGTAATTTACACAAACAATAATAAATAAATTCATATTTTTTGTTAGTTCTGTACTTATAATTTTTTCAGTTTTTTTCCTTTTATATTTATTTTTTCAACTTTTCTTCTCTTAGCTCTGTTTCCCCTACAAAATGGAAGATGGATCCAAAGCCCATAGGGGATGACATGTGAATTAAAATAAAAAGGATGGATTTTCCTGTGATTGAATAAAAATAAAAAATATTAAGCATAAAAAGATTTCTTTTATTGAAAGCATAATAAGAATTAACAAAATAAAAAAGTAAATGACATGAATATTTTCTTTTTTCAACAAAAAAGTAGGAACTATATAGGTCTCAAATTATAAAGAGCACGAAAATTTCCATCCTTCATACACAATGCTTCTCTGGTCCTTAATATAAGACAATTATTCTTCGGTCCTTAATATAAGACATAATGGGCTTTTTAAGAGAAATTAAAGAATCTAAATAAGTTAGTTAACTATAGTATATGTCGTATATCATTTAATTATATATCAAATTATAAGTCAAACAAATTAATTTAGTATAAAAAGATAAATATTAATACTTTAAAGTAATTTATTTAGCTTCCTTAATTTCTCAGAAAAAATTAATTATGTCTTATATTAAAAACCAGAGAATTATTACTAAGGACTTAGTAACTTATGAGTAATATGAAAGTTTTATTATCAGTGAAAAATCACCAATTTAATCCCACTTGTACTTTCGAATTTTCTTTGCTGTTTAATTAAAATAAATAAACGGGATATTTTATTAATATAAGCTTGAGATGAAAATGGATTATTTTTTTTTTAAAATTCCTTACCCTTCTCTATCATCGTTTGTGACTTTAGGTTCTGTCAAGTCTCCCTAGGTCAAGTCATGCCCCTTTGCTTTTGCTTTTACAAAAAAAGTAAAAATTAACTTTAGGAGGGACCACTTATTTGTACTATCCAGCATCATCATCATTTGGGCATTTGATTATATTTTAAACTTAGAAGACGGTTTTAGAAAATAAGAAGGGAGTATTAATTTATTTATTATGTGCTGTTGACCCAAAATAAAATTTATTATGTGCCAACATACCCAACTATAAGGTGTAAGGTCTTGATTAAGCCATAAAAATAAGAGGAAATTAATAAAGAAATAGATAGATTAAAATATTACTTTGATCCAACATAAGACGGGGGTTTCTTACATTTATCTAGTTTTTCTTCCATTATCAAATATTATGTCCTTGTGGTCAACAAGACAAGTTATTCTTACGTTTAGGGTTTATCGTCATTTTTTTATTGTTTTGTGTATTTGATGTGTGATCTTATCATTAAAGCAATCAATTAAACTAGGTCCTAATTAATTATGCAATTTAGGGTTAACCTAGGCCATTATCTTAAGAAACCAACTGTGTGTTTTCTCTAGGATTGTTTTTTTTAGTAACAAAAGATGTAGTAGAATGAACCTAAACTAGAATATAAAATACTACCATCTAAATGCAATTAAACTAACCAAATGCACTTATGCAATTGACTCTAAAAAAAATATGAGAGATTAATTAAAAATAAGACAAACAAAAAATATTTAATTCAGTTATGATGATAAAAGGAACAATTTAGGATTCATATGGAGTTAACTTTCTTAGCCCAAATTAATTAATCAGACTAAAGAGAGGTTGATGAAAGATTTGATTTAATAAATTTAATCACCTAATTGAAATATGGGAAACCCTCAAGCTCAATAATACTTATTCCCAGTGTTTTTAAGCTCGGACCGGACCGGCCGGTCCGACCATGAAACCGTTGCACCGGTGGTCCAACTGGTCTGGTTTGGCTACTAACTTCGGTTCGACCGGGTTTCATGTGGTTTGGCTTGTTTTCTCACCATTTGACCGGTTTTTTTTTATTTTTTTAATATTTTATTCAAATTTTCATATAAATAATTCTAAAATCTTCCCTTCCTCACTGGTCTAGCCTCGATTTAGCTCCGGTTTGACTTTGATCTGACTCACTAACCCTTGACCCAGTACCCCGACCGGTTCAGTGACCGGTCCGGGTTTTAGAACCTTGCTTATTCCACTAGAAAACTCATAATCAAATAAGCGGTGGTTAATTAAACTCATTAAAAGTCAATCACAATTAATTTCAAAATAATTTTAGAAATCTTTTTTAATTGTCCAATTGAACACCTAGACAATTAACCAACTCATTTAAACAATCAAGAGAATAAACCCAAATTGACAATTAAATTAATAATGAAAACTCAATTAATAATTCAATTGACAATTCAATGGTTTGCAAACAAAACTTCCAGCAAATATCTCAAGCATAAAACATTTCAAAATATCAATTCAATCTAAAAGAGATATGTTTACAATCTAAAATTAGATTGTTCTCAATTAGTACAACTCAAAATTATTTAAAATTAAATAATTTCAAGACTTGAATCAAATTGATAAAAAGAAAGGTACTCCCTTATGATCTTCAAATATAAGTAGCTTCCTCCATACTCCTAGAAAGTTACTTCCTAAATAAGATCAAGCTGCCAAGAATATCATCCTATCTCCAAACTCCGAATAATAATAAGTCACAGCCATCAAAGGAATTTGTGAAGTACTGGTTGATGCTTGATTAATGGCCGTGGGTCCCGTGTGGAGATATAATAGCAATTGAATAGCAAACCCCCCCGGGGGCGTGAATGGTTGGTGTGTAATGGGGTTAGTGGGAATGGTTGGTGTTTGATGGCTGATTAATTAAAAGAGAGGAGGAGTGAGTTTTCAGGTTAAAATTTGATTCTGTTAAAATTTAAGTAGCGTAATAAAATTTATCCATTAAATTTTTTTTTACCTTTCCAGAAAAATTCTGCACCACATCATTTCCTAACATGGTTTTCCTTACCCTATAAGAATTAAATAAAATTGTGATATATCATATAGTTGAAAATATTATTAAATCACAAGGCAGGCAATCAAAAAATTCAAGCCCCATAATCTCATAATTAATTCAGATTTATATTATTTACTAAAATTGGGTAACAATCCAAATATTATCTAATAAATCCAAATTAACCTAAAATAGTACCCAAAATAAATGAATTAGATGGGATAAAATATCTAAAATTTGTGATTTATCAGTATTGCTGTGTTGCCATATTAAAAATTGTTTTATTTGTCCTGCACTCCCACATGGCTATTGGAAAAGAAAGAATTTAAAAACTTATTTATCTTGTAGATGCCTTCACTTGTCTTATGAATCCTCTGATTTGTCTTGCAAATGCCTTCACTTGTCTTTTGAATTCCCTTATTTATCTTATAAATCATCAAAATATTTTTAACTCCCTAGGTTCTTTTGAATCCCTTTATTTGTCTTATAAATATCTTTATTTATCTTGTGAATGCCATTATTTGCTATGTGAATTCCCTTATTTGTCTTATGAATAGTTAATATATTCTTGTTAATTACATGGCTTCTTTTAAATCTATTTATTTATTTTGTAAATGCTTTTATTATTCTTGTAGACAAAGGCATAGAGATTATAATGTTATTTTAGTTTGAATTATTTACCAAATTATTATTGATGAAAACACATGATCCTAATTACTTTTTGTTCTTTTCAATTCCACAAAAATTAAAAATTAAAAAAAATTAAAAAAATTAAGAACATATTGCCTTTTTTTTTTCAAAACACTTATAAAAAAAACTAAATATCAAAAAAATTCTTTATTTTTTAAAAAATATTGTTCCAAGAATAAAGAATCAAATAATGCCATAGCTTTTGAATATTATATACACAACTTACATACACAGTGTATATGTAGTATAGAGTTTACGGTTATTTAGTAACAATCATAAAGTATGCTCAGAATATTTTACGGTTCTTTAGTAACAAATGAAAAATATTTTGAGAATATTTAGGTTCTTTGCTAATAACCATTGAGTAAATGTGTTTTTTTGAAAAAAAAAATATATATTTGCATTATATGAATATAAATATCAATTTACCTAAAGAAATGCAAAAGCCAATAATTGTGCAACTAACAAACTAGAATTGATTATTATAAAAAAAATTACAATTATGAATTGCATTGAATATCCTAACAAAGTACTTCAGGCCACAAGACTTTGGCTCCGCAAACTAGTTTCCAAGCAAGTTTCGCCCCACAAGCTTTTATTAAACGACTGCAAGCTTTCAAAGCCGAGGCCCCCATAGAGTTTGGAACGAACAAGAGGATCCCATCCAATAGTATGGTAGCCATGACTTTGCTGATGGTTACCCTAGATAAAATTCCTTTGCAACTTTTCAATTTCATGGCAAACGGAGATAGGCGCTTTAGAGACTAGCATAGGATAAACAGGTATGGAGCTTATGACAGATTTGGCCAAAAAGTTATTCTGCCAGCCAGTGAAAGTGTATTCTCCTTCCAAGAAGCTAGTTTAGCTTTGACTCTTTGGATGATATGATCAAATTCAGTAGTTGGTTTTCTTCCACGAGAAATACGAACACCAAGGTATCTTCCTATTTCTATAGAGATGGATATGCCAGTGTTGTCGTTGATTCTTTTCCTGAGTGGTAGAGGAACTTTTGGTGAAAAGAATAAGGACGAGTTGCATTTGATTATACTTTCACCTGATGAGAGGCAGAATCTGTTAATGCAAGACATTATTGTGGCTGCTTGTTGCTTAGTTGCTACTCCAAAAAGTGACAGATCATCTGCAAACATGAGGTGGGAGATGGCAGGTCCATTTCTGGTTGTCTTGATTAGTTTCCATGTTCCATCATTCACCATGTTACAAATAAGATGAGATAGTTTATCCATGCACAGGACAAACAGTAGAGGGGAGATTAGGTTCCTTGTCACAACCCTCTCTTGGGAGAGAAAAAATTGCTTGAACTTCCATTCCACAGTGCATTGTAAGAAACTGACGAGATGCAACTCATGATTAAATTTCTGAAATTATAATCAAAGCCCACATCGGTAAGTGCTTGCTGGAGAAAATCCCATTGGATTCGATCCAAGGCCCTTTTCTAAATCAATCTTGAAAGCCATCAAGCCTGTTTTGCCTCTTGTCTTCTTCATAGTATGGAGTACTACTTGTCTAACAATAATGTTGTCATGGATGGTTCGATTTTTAATAAAACCAACCTGGTAGAGTGAGATCAAGTCATCCATTACATCGCATAGTTTGTTGGCTACTATCTTTGTGATGCATTTGTAATGCACAGTGCATAAAGAAATCAGTAAAAAATGACCTACCATTTTTGGATGATCTCTTTTTGGAATAAGAGAGATGAACATTTTGCTTGAATCCGTTGGGATAGTACAAGATTCAAAGGCATTTTTTACAAAATTCCTCAGAGTTTCACCAATAATATTCTAGTTGTTCTGATAAAACAAAAGGGGAAATCTATCAATTCTAGGTGCTTTGTATGGCCCATTGAGAAGATAGCATTTTTAATTTCTTCTGTAGTAGGAACACGTCCCATATTAGATAATAAGGGACTATTTAATATTGGAAAGTTTGACTCAATGTGAAGGGGTCTCTACTGGCATTCGTCAACCTTACATAGCTTCTGGAAGTAATCTAACATAAGAATCTTTAGTAGAGATTATTCTTCAACCTAATTTCCGTTATGATTTTTAAGATCCAAAACTCTATTTTTCCTTCTTTGCATTTGTGTTTTTAGGTGGTAGTAACGTGTATTCCTATCACCCTTTGTAATCCAAGTAGACCGAAATTTTTGGAATCATTTTAATTCTTCCAGTTTTAAAAGTTCATCAACATCCTCTTGAAGAGTCTTTTCCAGATTGCATAGAAATCTTGAATAAGGATAATTCGGGGAGCTTTGAATTCCTTTCAAATGAGCAAGCAATTCCCTTTTCTATTTCTCAATAAAACTAAAGATATTCTTGTTCCAATCAATAATAGATTTGCTGACAGAGTCTAGTCAATGGGTTATATCATCATTGATAGGCCAATTATTCATCAAGAAATCCCTAAAGCTTTCATGTTCAAGCTACATTGCCTCAAAACGAAAAGGATTTACATTGTTTTGCACATTAGATAAATTAATCTGTAATAAAATGAGGCTATGATCAAAGAAAGGAGTTCTAGGGAGTACCTTTAAAGTGCAATCCGGTAGGTGGAGCAGAAGTTCAGTATTTGCAAGCACCCTATCTAGTAGTTCATAGAGTTGAGAATGACCCCTCGTTTTTGGTCCCCTCTAAGTAAACTTGGGACCTTGATAACCGATGTCTGTCAAGCCACACTCTGATGTTCTATCATAGAACCAATTGATTCTTGTCATCGGAGTTATCGAACCACCAACTCTTTCATCTAGGTTCAAAATGTCATTAAAGTCCCCGTAAACCATCCATGGGCTCGAAATGGCAGAGGAGAGTGACTTTAGCTTCATCCATAGAACTTAGTGAAGATTTGAGTGAGGAACAACATAAACAACTTTTAAAAGGAACTTGATAAAGCCTGAAATTGCACAATCAAAGTGGAAATATTGTCTGTCTTCTTTTAGTATTATAACTTGAATAGATGAGCTTTTCCAAGTAGCAACTAGTCCACTAGAACGACCAATACTAGGAATGATCTTGATAGCATTGAAACCCAAGCTACGATGGAGCCAAAACCTAGATTCCATATCACACCATGTTTCAGCTAAGATAATCATTAAATGTTTTGAGTTTTGGCATGAAGCTCAAATTTTGAAGGAGACCTTTTCCACATGCTCCCCTTGAATTCCAATAAATGGCACAATCTATCAAATATAAATAGATAAGTTATATTTTAGACTAGAAATCCAATCAAATTTCACATGACTATTGTGTTTACCATAAAATCTAACCCATTCTTTTCTTGTGTAGATGCTTGTGGCAACGGGTTATTTCTAGATAGCCCAGTATTGGGATCTCCCGGGTCCAATGCCTCTGTGTTTATGTCTCATGTATTGAAGGGAGTGTTTGGTGGTTGGCCCACCTCATTTGAGACACTTTGGTCCAATTACTCTTGTACTCTGTATGTTGTCATCCTCTGCGTCCATGTCATCAATCTCATTTCCATTGCTCTCTCTTAGGGTCAACATCAAGATTCCACTACTGTTCCTCTCTTGCTGAATCATTTCCCTCATTCTTTTCTCTCTCTGAGAGGCAGAATTTTTGTCTGTATCCGTTAACGTCAATTCCAGTTATTTCTCCACTACGTTCTTTTGGCCGGTAGACCCTTTCATTTTTCCTTTTAATGGTCGTACATTTTGAGTGCTTAGCATAAGGGGTTGTTGCAGAGGTACGGAAGGAAAGGATTGTGCAACCATTACCAGAGTGCTATTTGCAGTATTTTGGACTTCATCCAATTCTGCCACCTCAGCAAGGACACCAAATCTGGACCGGAGATTCCCTTGGCGAGCTGACTCGCCCTTATTATCTAACAATTTTCTTTGCCGATGAGGTCTTTGAACTATTTTCTATTGATTATACCCAAAATCTGACAGAACCACATTCCTCTATTCCTTTGTTGGTTGATGAGCTATCTTAGGGAGCATTTGAGTTACTTGTTTTTGGTTTATCTGTGCAAGTCTCTACTTTATGTCCATAGATTCCACAATGCACACACAGCATATGGAGGCCTTCATATTCAAGAAAATGCTGCTCACCCTCCAAGGTGAAGCCTTGCATCAATTGTTTTTCCAAATCTACCAGGATGCATGCAGATCTTTACATAATGCCCACGCAACTGGCAAGAGATATTCATGTCTACCTTAAGAGTGGTTCCAATTCTGTTGCCAATAAAAGCTAGAGCCTGTTCATCATAGTATTCCAAAGGAAGTTTAGGTAGCCTGACCCAAATAGTTACTTTGTCAATGGTAGCTTTCTCAAAAAGAAATGTTGGCTCCCAAGGCCTCACAGTTAAATAGTAGTCATAGATCATCCAAGGGCCACCGGTGAGAGCATTGAAATAGTCTTCTTTATTGGACAGTTTAACCACATAGAACCCATGGCCGATGTTAATGAGGCTAACTACTCCTCTTTTTGCCCAAATAGATTGTAGCCGAGAAAGCAAAGCTTTATAGCCAATAGCTCTGTCAAGAAGTTTCACAATTACCACTTTCCTCCAAGCTTTATGTACTCTTTTCTTCATTTCCCAGAGAGGGAGAAGGTTGGGAAATTTCTTTTTGGGTTTGCTATTGTTTTGCATAGTGGTTCCTCATCGTTTTCCAGGGATTCGGCCATACTGTCATCAGTGGAATCTTCTGAATCATCATCTTTATCTTCAGACTGGTCTTCTTGTCAATTAACTCCCTTCAGTTTGTCAGCAAAACTCGGTCCGCCAGAAATGTAATCGTTGCTGCCAGATCTAAGCTTTGGCCAGTTACCGTGCATCAGGTTTTCCAAAGGAGTTTGGTTCCCCCATTCTTAACCTTTTTTGAGCTTCACAGCAGCTGATCATCTTCTTCTTGAGTAGGAGGCTCGAAGGAAAACGTAGAACCAGAGAGCATTCCCATCAATAAGTATTTCACAAAAAAAAGCGTTAGATCCGCAAAGCAAAGGGGCACGAAACTTATAAACCGGATAGGCAAATGATGTGAAGAAGTGGGCTCCAGATTGGACCAGTGAACATAAGGATAGAGATTCTGGAGTGCTTAGGCCGCCATACTGACCTTGTTTCTTGCAATGATAGCCCACTTGGGACTTTATTAACTTTTTGTTTCCTTAAATTGAGTTTCATAGAAAAAAAGTTGCCCGGTCTTGTCTATAATATGAGAAATAAATACTATTTTCCATTCTTAATATAATATTTGCTTAAGTAATTTTGATAGAGTAAATAAATTAGTTAAATAAATTATTTATTAAAAATATATATTGATTTTTTTGAAATACGTTTTTAAATTATTTGTATTGAAACGATACTGATTTCTCCTTCAACATGTACCAAAGATAAGAATGGTGCGGTTTGACGTGAAGAAAACTATCTATTATCCAAGTTTTGACTACAAACATATAAACGCTTACTTCCATAATTGCTTATATGCCACTTTATAGCAACCCTTTTATTTATTTATTTATTTATTTTATAATAATAATAATAATAATAATAATAATAATAATAATAATAATAATATAATAATAATAATAATAATTATTATTATTATTATTATTATTATTCCAGAATAACAAATTTTTTTATTTTATGAAAACCTTTATAAACCCTTTCGATACAGTGTAAAATATAAACATGTGCCTTGAGTCTTAATCATATTCTTCTCTTTTTTTCTATTTTTTCTATTTCATTTGCCATTAGAATTTTCCAAGATCTAAGTAGTATTGGTGATACTGGTAATTTTATTTTTTAAAAAATAAAACATGTTGATAAAATTAGGTATTTTATAGTATAAATTAAATATTTTGGTGAGGACTTACTCCATTACTTTTTATACTAAATAGGGTTAAGGCGCAAGTATTACCTTAAAATATTTATGGGCGCAATTTTACCTTTAAAAGTTAAAATAATTAAAATAGAGCAATTTCACCCATGCTGACATATACTCATGTCCATTATTACCTCTTCTCGGTGGGGGTAAGCGGAACAAAAATCCCCCTCCTCCCTCCCTACTAAAAAAGCTTACTTCCTAGCATTGTAGGTTTGGCCTTATGGTATTAAACCTTTTCGTGTTATGGGAATTGAATTTTACAGGCAGTTAGGAGAACTACAGAGAAATCCATAAACTTGAAGGGAGTGGATGAGCAAGTGAACGAAACAAATAGATGAAAAATTTTGGGATGCATTGGGTGTTTGGAATTGTAAATTTTACTAATTTTAAAAGCTTGTGAAGAACAAGCTTATCGGTGGTTGATGACAGAGTATGCCTTTGGAGTTTCTTTCTTTCACCACACAACAACTTGTACATGAGCAAGTCCTCATCAGAAACAGTGGTGAAGGGCCACGCAAGCAACAACCAAAAGCTTGAGCTCCTCCGTGGCTGCAATTGGAACATCTAGCGGTGGTTCAATTCAATGACGCACCATGATTTTGTATTTGTTTGGAATAGTGATGAGAGTTTTCAAAAACAGATTTTCATTTGTGATTTATAGTAAATGAGGTAAGTTTATGAAAGGAGTCTTGTCTCGATTTACATGAATAAACACTTTTAAGGATCCTAAAAGTGATCCCCAACAAGCATGAAGCCAACTATGCTTCTACTGCCCTTGAGGAGGCACCCTACCGAAGATGAACTTTCCTACGTTATGGGAAAATGATGATTTGTGAGAGAAGCTTGGGATGCCAAAGATGATGACTGTGAGGGGTTTTTATTTCCCAAATTGCATTTGATTTTGCCAAGAGAAAATGAATGTCAAGGGACTTTGTTAAGATATGTGAGATTGCTGCATTTTAATTATATCAATATGGCACATACACTTGTCAACAGATAGATTTGTCATGATAACACTGACAAACAGATAATTTCACAATTTAAATCTATATCACTGAGATTCTTTAAAAGTTTTTAGATAGTGAATCATATACTCAGATATTTTTTTACATTTTCTTTGTTCTTTGAGATAGTGAATCATAAATTTAAGCCATATTATTTAGAGATAGTTTTTTTTGGGTTTCTATAATATAATGAACCTTTCCATGTAAGTTTCCTAACCTGATTCTCCTATGGACCAGGTCTGAACTATGGGACTTCTAAGAAACAAGATTTGGAAAAATGAATGAAGTGTTGTCTTGCTCTGATTATAAACTCATTACTGCTAGTAATATGAGAAGTGAAGGTAGAGGCAGTAGAAAGAAGAGGAAACGAGTACCATAGTATGCCAAAGCCAACAGTAATGAGTTTCTATATTATTTAAACAAGTTCTTCATGCTTGTTGCCTGTGAAAGCCTAATTGGAAAAAAAAATATGGGTGCATAATGTAGAACTCATATATTGTTCAACGTTGATTATAACTCCTAAGTTAGATGTATCCATATTGATCCAAACAAACATATTTGTCATGCTTTCATTTGCGCATAAATTTTTAAGCCGTGTGAAGATTTGAAGATACGTCCCGTGCATAGGGCCACATGCTCGAGCAGCAACTGAACATAAACAGTAAACTAAGATACACAAAACACAAAGTGGACCCCACACAAGCACAATCCTATTAGGGTCCTCATTAGACATTAGGTACCCAGTACATCTATGAGTTTAGGAATCCATCTCTCAAAACCGCATTCAATTTTTTTAAAAAAAAATTCATCTTCAGTAGCATATCTTCATGTGGGGCCTTTCAATAGTTCTTCAATAGTTGGAACAAGTTTAAATGAAACTAAGGGTCTATTTGAGTTGGCGCTTGAGAAGTATGTTCACGCAAGATGAGACAAAACTCCTCTCATATACTTATCTCATACACAGTAAATTACATTGTAAAAGTAACTTCTACCAATAATCCAAACAGACACTTAAGTAAACATGAAACCATCTTAAGCTAGGAATTATGTTCCTGATCATACCAAATATGGAATCTATTAATTACTATTTAACTAGAGCATATAAATATTGTGACGTTTCAATTTAAAAATTAAAATGTTATTAAACAATTTAAAAGGGTGAAATTCACCAAAACCGTTAAATTTTACCAAACACCGTTTAGGTTTTCTTCTTTTATAATTTAACGGCAATTTGGTTAAATTTAACGGTTTTGGTGAATTTGCATCCTTTTAAATTGTTTATTAGTATTTTTACCCCTTCTAAAACTTATTTGTGTCAGACACTTTTCAAAAAACTTTGTTACTAAAATTGCACCTTAACCCAATTTTTTTTTATCAAAAGTTTTCTTAAATTCAATTTCATGAAGACGACAAAAGAGGACAATATATATATATACAGAGAGAGAGAGAGAGAGAGAGAGAGACTATTGACACAGAAAATTGTAAAACAGCCAATTGAGAATAGAGGTTCTTTTAAAAATATAAAATATGTAAAAATTGTTTTGAGTGTTTTTTTGTTAAAAAACATTTCTATTTTTTTTATAAAACAATTGATTAAAAGTTAACAGCCAAACAAGTTTTAGTTTCTTTCTAAAACAAACATTGTTTCCAAAACAAGAAAACAAAAACCCCATAAACCCAACTTGTTTCATTTTGTATCACCCCAACATTACAGAAAAAAAGACTTTTGGCGGCGACAAAAAGTCGCCTCTGTTGCGGCTGAAAGTTTTAGCGGCAACAATTTTTGTCGCTGCTGAAAGTGACTTTCAGCGGCAACTTTTGTGTCACCGCTGAAAGTGTCAATTTTTTTAAAAAAAATTCAAAAAATATTTTTCAAAAAACAAAATTCGAATTTAAAAAAAATTAATTTACAAATGCCACGTGTTTGCTCCTCAGAGCGTCATGTGTCCCCCTTCTCGTGTTGCCACGTGTCACCTCCTCATAAATCCTCTAAGTGATGCTCCTACCGTTTGAACTCGCAACCTCAGGAAGCCGACGCCTTCGCTCACGAGTCTTTACCAGTTGCGCCAAAATAAACCTGTGTTATATTATTAAATATTATCATATATATAATATTATTATATATATAAACATACATATATATAATTAATTAATTATATACATATAATTAGTTATTGATTAAATATAATATTATTAAAAATAATGAAAAATTTAATAAAAATGAAAAATAATTATATATTTAAATTAAAAATTTTTTTAATTAAAATTACTTAATAAATAATAATTAAATATTATTTTTAATATAAAAAATATTAATAACATATATATTATTTTTAAATAAAATAAAATAATAACTAATATAATAATAATATCATAAATATTATTTTAGTAGAAAATATTAAATATAATATTAATAAATGATAATATAATTTTAATAATTAATTTTAAATAGGATTATTTAATAATTATATTTTAATTTTATTAATATTATTTTTTTAAAAAATTAATTTAAAAAATATGAAATTAAATTTTAGCGGCGACTTTAATTGTCGTCGCTAAAAGTGTGAGTTTCAACGGCAACTTTTTATTTTTAAAAAACATTTCTAATTTTTTTATAAAACAATTGAATAAAAGTTAACAGCCAAACAAGTTTTTTAGTTTCTTCTAAAGCAAAAATTGTTTCCAAAACAAGAAAACAAAAACCCCATAAACCCAACTTGTTTCATTTTATATCACCCCAACAAGCATGTTCAAACTGCGGTTTCCTAACTATAGCTTGCTAGATAATACTCTCTACGATCCTTGTATGACCTAATTAAATAGTTGATATTTATCTTTAATATAAAACATATTTCTCCTATTTATTAATATTTTTCTAATTTACCTTCATTGATACTCCATAAACAATAATTAAGTAAAAGAGATGAGAAAATGAAAGAAGATGATTAGGATATTTTAAAAAAAACATATTATATTAACTAACTTCTTTAATTTTTTTTAATGTAATTAAATTAGGTAAATAAGTATTACATTAACTATATGAGGGAGTAATTCGTAACTAATATTCATTTCATTTAAAATTAAATTGGTCATTTTTTCTTTGCCGGTTATTGATAGACTCTGACAAAGATTTTAGTGGCCTTGGTGGTGGACTTATCAAAAACCATTTGTTTTCACTTGTTTTCACTCTGACAAAGATTTTTTGTTCGTTTGAAATAACTTATTTTTGGGTAATAAGTGTTTATAAATCGTGATTCACAGTATACGAGGTAAATATGTGAGAGGAGTTTTATCTCGACTTGCGTAATAAACACTTATATTCAAAAAATAAGTGTTCTCAAACATACACTTAGTTAATGTATACAAGAAACTACAGTATTTGGTATGTATGTAAAGCCATTTGGATACGGCAATCAACCTTCTGACCAGTGGCATGTAATGTAAGCTTCTCTACAATTGGGAGTTATGGGTTGGATTTTACTAGTAATTTCTAACCGTCAATTCTCATGTACCAAAAACAAAAATCTTTAACTGAAACAAACTATTTGGTTTTAGACCGGACAAGTTTTGGACTTTGAGATTTTTGTTTCAAAATCCTATGTTGGTGTATTGTTATTAAACTCGTGAGATGACCCTCCAAGTTTATTAACTTTACATTTCTAACTTATAAAATTAAGTCCGTTTATATTTAACCTTGTGCTAGCCATAAACTCTATTAAACTCCCGAGTTTACACATTAAGTTTTCCGCTTTTACATTTTTACCTTATAAAATTTTGTATGCACACTCTTAAACTTGTATTAGTTTGTTCGTTTTGATTATATTCAATACCTTTATATATGAACTTCATAGAATTTTTTTTGAATATGATAAATTATAAATTTTGATAGATTTAATTTCAATTATTAATATTTAAAATATATTTAAATTAAATTATTGTCATTTTTGTATTATTATTATTATTTATATACTTTTAGCACCTATTTATTAATAAAAATAAACTTTTATGAGTTTACGATTTAAGTTTATGATCCGAGTTCATATTCTTATCATGAGTTTGGATAAACTCACGAGTTCGACAACTTTAAGTGGTACTATTATATTTAATTACCACTAGTTATTACCATCCTCATGCATTGCATGGAAAGTAAAAGTGTAATTTTTGACTATCTTGTTTTATATAGGAAAATAGTTTTATTACATAAAAGTAAAATTATACACAAATTATTGGCCCTTTTTTTTGGGCCAACCAAACTATTGGCCCTTTACAAAGATGATTCGTACGAGGAGTCTATGCAAAAGAACTTATTGAAACAAACAGAGCGAAATTATACATAATCACATTACAACTTTATGGCCACAAAAGCATATTATGAGCTAAACAAGACGATCCTACAGCAATTCCAAGAGCTCTATTTCAATGATCAATATAAAGATAAGTAAGCTCTATTTCAGGGACTTCATTGTAAGTTTCCATCAATCTTGCTAGAACAGGAAACTCAGACTGCAAGCATGATGAAGTCTTAGCTGATGAATTTAATCCATGCAATTCAATATATGATTGAAGATTATGGAAGGAACAGAAGAGATCAGATCAACCTTCTTTTTCTTTGGTTCTAGGGTTACTAATAAAGGAAAACTAAACTTAACAATGAGATATGAGGGGACACTCATCCAAAAACCACTCCACCAGAATCTAACAGCTATGGAATAAAACATCCTTTATGTTAACTTTTAAGAATGGTGATGGTGATAAGGAAGAAAGATTACACCCTAGAGCACTAAATCAAAGAGGCAGAATTATTACAGAGTAATACAACTCAGATACTCTAATACTACCGTACCACTCTTGGCCAAAAAGAGGGTATTAATGCAACAACAATGTACAGAACATTAACGTGTCAACATTGAACTTTGCCGCATTGTAGAGTTGAGGTGCTAAAAACACATCTGCCTGCAAATGATAGTCAATTTGTAGATAGTCATGCAATAATATGTGCAACCTATGAATCACAGCATTAGAAGAAAACTTGTATCAGGACCTAAATCATATCTTTAAACTCCAACCACCGTCCCTCTCCTTTTTTATTCTTTTTGATGGAGGGGAATCAAAAGAAGACAGAAACTCAACTTAATTAAACAAAAGGAGAAAGTGATACAACAGTTAAACATTGAAGAAAAACACAACTGTTTGCCCGGTTACCATCCAGTTAAGATGCAATTTACAGATTCATTTAAAAACACACACTATATTTTGATCCATCTACAAATTTCCATTGACGAATTTTCTAATCCAACTCCACAATTTCAACTAATAAGCCATGATTTGATTTTTTTTTCAAACCCTTATAATTGCATTTGTGATTTGGAACCTAGATACCTTCCTCCCCTAACTGCCTCTGGTTACAATTTAGCTCAAAATTCCACTGTTGAACCCTGAATATTTTATTTGGAATCTCCAAGCTAAATGCCCTTTTATCCGAAATTTCAATTAGATGATCTGCAGAAAGGCAAATGGAAGAGTATGCTCCCACTTTTGCTATAGCATAAAGGAATCTATCATCTGGATTTCACATTACGTGGTAAATGTTTAAAGATGAGTCGAAGTGCGGTGGGTACGTGTGATTTTTTCCCAAAATAAAGGAATTCATACCTGGAAATTGTTTGTTCTTTTCTGTAAATCAAGAGGCAGAAATGGGTGCTGAGTAAACTTATCATCCAGATACTGCATGTGTATTAAATACATCAAATAAAAAAGAAGCACATTTTAGGAGCAATGGACGAGGTTATAGAAAGAACTTGCAATTCCCAACTCCAAAGGAAAGCAGATAATCACCATAATAATGGAAAAAGAGTCAGAAACTACAAAGTTCCCATCCACCAGGATAGGAACTAAACCAACAGGATTAAGCTACAGGAAATCTGAAATACCAAAGCAAAACAGTAACAAATTAAACTACAATAAACCGACCCACCCATTATCAATGAAACAGGAGAAAACAAACCAGGGTCAGATTGTTCTCCCTTTAGCAAATTGACTGCTTTGTACTCATACTTAATCCTTGAAACCAAACAACACTAAAACTAATAAAGGATTCGAGCAAGAGGGGCTTATCCACACAAGTCATTTACCTAACGAATTCAACCAAAGTAGGGGGCGAAAAGGAACAATCGTGTGTTTATCCAGCTTCAGTACCTTTTAGGTTGAGAGCAATTCGAGCTCGAAAGGCGCATGAGCTCCTCCAATACGAATGCAGCTGAAGCTTTTTATCGCCACTTTCAGTTGCCTAATGACACTAGATATCAAAAAAAAAATCAGTGCACTCCATATTTGTCTCAGGCAGGATTTCACAATGAGGGATGGTTGGTATGAGGAAGTAGATGATACCATAGTGATCAGTGAAGAAGTGCAGAGCCATGACGAGGATATCCGATCAGGATGAAGCTATAGTTTGTGAGTTGCATTCGGAAGATGTACCAGAAAACATAATAAAAAAGTCATATGATAGATTTTCTTATAAAAAAAAAAAATTTGTAAGCACCTCAGTAATTTATATGTGAAATTACTTTTTTATCTTAATTAATATTTAGATATTATATGATATTAGGTTATATGACTAAGTTCAGGTACTTATCAATCGTTAATCATCACTCTAAGACTTATCAATATAGACATATTCACTTGTCAATAAGAGCTGCTTTAGTTAACATAAATGAGCTTGTCAATACTCACTCTATGACTTGTCAATATAATCATGTTCACTTGTTAATGGGAGCTGTTTTAAATTGTATTGGAAAAATGCCAATAGTTAACATAGATGGGCTCGTTAATGGCCATTCTTTGACTTGTCATTATAGGTATATAAACTTGTCAAAATAAGCACATACCGTCAATGTATAACTTGTCATTATATGCATATAAACTTGTCAAAATAGACACATAAACTTGTCAAAAATATGCACATGCACTACCAAAGTATAACTTCTCAAAAGAGACATATACACTTGCCAATGTATAACTTGTCATTATAGACATATAAACTTGTCAAAACAGGCGCATAAACTTGTCAAAATAGACACTTATACTTACCAATATATAACTTATTAAAATACACATATTGGCCTATTGTCAAGACCCTCTTCTTATTTCTCTAGATGAGCTTGTCATGCTTGTGAGTCATCTTATTTCTCTAGATGATTAAAAATTTAAAAAAAATGAATAAATAACGAATTAAAAATTGCTTAAAATCTTCACATGAGAATATTTACTGTATAAAGTATGTGAAAATTTCTCATTATAGGGTTAAGAAATAAATAAGGTAGCACCTGAGAACTTAAACAAATTTCAGGCAATCTGGGTAATAAATTTTTCTTAAAAAGTATTTTTCAACCATTTTTCTCAATTTTTTCCTTTTTTATGTCAAAATTTTCCCATAATTAAAAAAAACAGCACAAGAGAGGGCAAAGCCCGAAAAAGTAATAGAGACTAGACCCCTGGAGAATTAAATCCCAATCACTCTTGATCTTCTAATGCCTTGTGAAGAAGAAGAGGACCACTTACTATGCCAAGCATTTGTTGGAAGGTGATTATTAAAAGTCATCCACATGAAAACACCAATTCTTTCAGCTCCCGGCCATTTCCAGATTGTCTTATAAGTAGCACAGTAGTTATGTTCAGCTGGTTGTTCAATGAGAAAGTATGCGCTTCTTATTGAAAAATTACCATCAGCTTCTGCATTCCAAGCGAGAAGATCATTACCTGCATCGGGAATTGGCGGTAACATAGACACAAGCTTCTTTAAAACAGAACTTGGTATAATAGATGCCAATCGTTGAAAATCTCAAGTGCCATGGGCCACCCAATAAGATACTATAGAATCATTCTCTTCATCAGTGAGTGGTCTAAGGCACATATCCTTGATGGTTTTATCAGGAAACATCCATCGGTCACTGGAAACATCAACTTCCGTAATCGAACAAGGGTTTTAGGAATATTAGAGAATACCTATTGGCTGGCGATTTCAATGCCCATTTCCCTCACAAGATCATGCATCAAATATAATCATAATGATTACTAAATGAAATGAGGGATTTCTCTCTAAGAACACTCATCTCAATATGCACAGAAGAGCCATACAACTGTCTTACTAGGTTCAGACAAATATCAACTCTTTCCTTGAATAAGTATGCTAGGTCAAGAACCACATTTTGTTCTTTGTCATCAAGTCCATCAAACTCAATTTCAGAACATCAACAATGTCCTTAAGTGGAGCTTGGTTTAGTTTTTCCAAAGAACTTTCCCACACTTCTTTTCTTCTTCCATGAAGAAAGCAACCCAACACTACAAGGGCTAATGGGTTTCCTTGACAATAGTCAACTACTGATTTTGATAACTCCATAAACCCATTAGATGGCTCACATTGTTTGAATGGTTTCAAAATAAAGTGATGAAAGGCATCATGGAAACCCAATCTCAGAACATGATATTTTGAAAATGCAGAAGCATTTTTAAACACTTGCATGTCTGTTGATGTGATTATAATTCCGCTTCCTTCCCCAAACCAATCACACTCTTTGATTAAATCATTAGCTACTATTGAATTGTCCACATCATCAAGTATAAGAAGAATTTTTTTGCTTTGAAGCCTACTTTTTACAAAAGTGGATCTTATGTCATCGATGCTAATATCCTCATCTTTTAATAATTCTTTGAGACAATTTTTCTGTAACTCATCCAAACTAATTCTTTCTAATTGTTTTTTGGCATTTTCAATAAAGAAGAAAACATCAAATTGAGCTTTTAGCTCTTGAAAGATAGCTTTAGTAAGCATGGTCTTGCCAGCCCCGCCCATACCCCAAATTCCCACTATGCGATCCTCACTTAGAAGTTTTTCAAGATTTTCAATATGACGAGCAATGCCAACAAGTCTTTCAAGATGAGATGATGACTTATACTTCAACTTGCTCAAAGGGTCTTTGACAATCTCTTTAACAAGTTTGAATTTAGGTCTAGCACAAATATCAATCAAACAAAAAAGGCATATTTAATTGGTTAGAAAATTAAAAAAATAAAAAGCGAAAGCGAAAGCTTTTGAAGCTACCTGATGCTATTAGAATCTCATCCAGAGAGACCTGCAAATTGAATTAAAGCATTTCTCCACTTTTGCAATTTTTCATGGTTTTTTTTTTTTTGGAATCTTTGCCTCAATACATTAAATCCATTTCCAAAACTCCCATTTTGTTTTTGTATGTTTAAAGGATCTATCTTATAGAAAATATGTATTACATCCCTTCCAAATTGTTTCTTGCATTCTAATATGTGAACAAGTTCATCCATACACCATGTTGAAGAAGCATAATTTTCAGAGAAAATAATCACTAATATTTCTAATTCCTCTATTGTTCTCAAAATAACTACTGAGATTTGTCCTCCTTTGTAGAGTTCATGATCCATAGAAGTGTGAATGTCTGCATTACGAAGTCCTTTGTAAAGATAACTTGCAAAAGTGTGACGAGTGTCTTCCCCTCTCAAGTTAAAGAGCACATCATACTTGGCAGTAGGAGGAGAAACAAGAGTATGAGAAGAAGAAGGAGAAACTATTTGAGTTAAGATCACATCATCTTTGAAACTACAAAAAGAAACAAACCGTCAATAAATATTGTGTTATGTATATAAAGGAGCAAATCATCAAACAAGAAAATAAAGTGAGGTTATTTAGAAGAAAGCTACTTACCTATCATCAACAACAACAGATTGGTTACCATAAAGCAAAGGAGAGATGAATCTGAAATCTCTTATGACCATTAAAGTAGTGGTTCCATCCTTGTGATAGCAATTTCTAGCTTCTACCTTCAGCAACATGAAAATGCAATAGACAGAGCAGAGCAAAACAGTATATCAATTACAGAAACTATTGCTTTATTATGACTATGAATTTATTGAAAAAATGGGAGTATCAGTCTTGCTGGGCCAGGTTTTGGACGTGTAAATGTGAATGTAGCAGTCGATAATTCCAAAAACTGGTCGCACCAAGTTGAGGTTAAAATATCAGTAGGCACTGATGTGTATAGTTACTTGCCAATAAAAAAATATTGGTTAGGCACTTGGTATGGGGAAAATGGGAGAGAGGATATATCCGCAAGATTATTGAGGGAAAAAAATTATTAAAGTCAAGTAGGTTTTTTTCTAGGGTGGGGCAGAAAAAAGCTATAGTTATACTCTATATCTTCTCATTTTTACAATTTTTATAACTACATTGATTATGGTTATGTTCAAAAATCAAACCAAAGAATTTTTATCCTTCAAAAGAATGAAATGCCAAAATATATGAAGGAACCTCTCCTATTTGTTATCATAGGAATTCCTTGTACGTAATTTCCAAAGTACACATGCATATATGCATGCATTAAATTAAGGTTTACTTCTTAACTTTTTTCATTATGAAATTAAGTTTCAATACAACATGACACAGATTTTTCTTTTGATGGAATAATAAAGAAAACTAAATATTAAATTTCCACTCCAAAGCTGCATGACATCGTAAAAGAGCTTCTTCTTTTTTTAACATCAATAAAAGAATTTCTTAATTTTCCTTAAAAAAAATAATTTCTTCATTTTTTAATATATATATATATAGCTTTCTTTTTCATTTGAAAAATTACAGAATTCTCTCTTAAAATGATATACAAAATATTAAAAGAATTTATATTTTTTTGAAATTGTACAAAACCATACGAGGGGTCTCTTTATTTTTCTCACGATTTATACATAGAACGGTTCCTTTTATTAAATAAAGTGACGTGTCTGGTTTGTCAAGACCATGGAAATGTGAATATAGTGGATGATAATTCCACGAGATGTCCCTTCCAAGTTGAAATTAGAAAACGACGGTGCACTTAATATTAGCTAATATCTTCTTTTCTTTTCTTTTTTCCAACTAATATTAGCTAATATCACATATTCACATCAAGATGTTAGAGTACAAAGATACTTTTAACAAAATAATACAGTAAAATATTTTTTTTCATTTGGTCAATGATATAATAATGTATTTCGATGCTTTTAGATCGTAAAGAACTTTTACCTAATTCTTTACTTTTTAGGTTTTTAAAAGTCAAGTTAGCTTGGACTGTTAAAAGTCATTAGAAGCCTGAAGCTTTACATACATAAGGCTCATATGTGAATTTAATGTCAGCCCATTAGATTATGATGTAGGGGATGTTTTGATTGATTCGATGATCCACTAATTTCATAACATTATTGTACAATCCCACTAATATGTTTTGGAAATGCATTTTAATATATATATATATATATATATATATATATGGCTTGATAATTCATTTATCATTTCTTCAACACTTACACACACATATATCTGAATAGAGCTTGCATTTCGTCACTCGGAGTTTTGTAAGAATAGTTTTTACGCATATGAAAATATGATTAGTTGAAAAGAAAGAAAACCTTAAGATGAACAGAAATAGAATGGAAATTAAAATGAAAGTTAAATAATGAAGATAACATCACTATAAATAAACAATTGGATCACTTATGAGGTTGTGGGCCAAACTAGCAATACTGTCTCTAGGAGAATCCATATAACAATCTGAATTAGAGCCGGGAATACGGGCGCACATTTCCTAAAAAGTCCCATATTTTTTAAGCCCGCGGCCTTACAAGGCTAGCCCTTCATAGGCTTGGCCTAAACGGGTTTAAACTAATTTTAATTCAAAAAAAAAAAATTCTTTTTCAAGTTTTATAATTTATTTATTATTTTGCTTTAAATTAAGATACATTATTTTTAAAACTCATGAATTTTTAGTTAAGATAATCATCTAATGTCTATATTAGCCTTTTTTAAAAAAGTTTAAATGAATAAACCATTGTAGAAAATAAAATAAATCAAACCAATTAATAAGTGTTTGGTTGTTATTAATACTCTATTAGATACTTAGATGTCTTTCATATTGATAATTTGATAAAATGATATTATATTTATTAATTTATTTTAAAAAAATATTAAACGGGTCTAAAAGGGTCAGCCCTATAGGGTTGCAGGTGTAGCCCCCTGCCTTAATTATAGTAATTATAATTCGAGAGTGCGTAATTAAATGGTTTGGAGACCGTCGAATAATTTAAAACTCATTTTAAACTCCCACCCTATGATAGGGCTTTCAAAAAAATTTTCAAAACTTCATCCCTATCCTGGTCTCAAATTCAAATATCGAATATAATTATATGTACAGTTAAATCACATTTATACATATCAAAATGTATAGCCAAATTCCCGGCAACTCCCGGGCTTCATATATGTATAAACTAAGGGTTATAAGTTCCAACTAGGGGATTACATGATCAAAATCAAACATAATATTTACATCCCAAAAACAATTTACTGTAATCTCTTTCCAAAAGAGATAACCAACAATTCAAAATAACATCCCTACAAAGTCCTAACCACTCCTAGTCGTCCGCTTCTCCTTGAAGCCACTTGCCCTGTCTGGAATGTTAGTCAATGGAAAGAATGAGATTCAAAAGAATCCTAGTAGTAACAAATCACTCATACAATATATAAACATATAGCATGTAAGCAACCATTAACAGCAGCATCAACAGCAACATAATGTCACATGGCTTTCATCACAACGACAACACTCATGGTTGTATACATAATAACGCCAGCTCACGCTGGATAAGGACAGCTCTCGCTGTATAACGCCAGCTCACGCTGGATAACCAAAGCTCTCGCTCTATAACGCCAGCTCACGCTGGATAACAATAGCTCTCGCTATATAACACCAGCTTACGCTGAATAACGACAGCTATCACCAGCTGTATAGGCAGCAACATCATATATCATCACAAAACAATGATACACACACATACAATACATTTACACATAGCATAAGAGAAGAGTCACTACCTTGTTCTTTCCTGACGTGTGCCAGCACAGGTTGCTTGTGATTAGGACAAACGTCGAACCCTAAAAACCAAAGTCAAGGACGACAGGTTATTCTCTATTCCAAATTCTCACTTTCAGAACACTTAAAGTTGGTTATCACTTGGATTCTTTATGTGGCTACTTGAAGCCTAGACACATGCTTAAAGGGTTGGGAAGTACTATCTCAAAGACCACCTTTTAGTGTGCCTCATAAAACGTTTTGTTTCCAGCTTTCGGCTTCCGACTTGGTCCTAAAATATTAAATGTACAAGAAATAGGTCATAACCTATCCAAGTATCATTTTAGACTCTTCCATAGTGTTTCTTGTGATTATATTAGCCTATGGTGAAAATTTACCAAAATGCCCCCAAACCTCGGCTCGGCCCCACAGTACCCGGTCTGACTATTCTTTTCCCGAAATTTTGACATAGACTATTCTGTCATATTTTCATCCAAGGAATCCATTTTCAGACTCAAAATTACCAAATTCATTGTCAAATTATGAAAATACCCTTGACAACTCGCTTTAAAGGTTTAAGGGGCTTTTTCGTAATTATGCTTTTTCAGCCTTTTCTGAAAAAATGACCAACTGTAACCCCATCTAATTTTCGCTCCTGAACCCAATGAAACCATCAAATCATTGAAAATCCAACTCTAAGACCCATTTCTAGAGCTGGCCGAAATTTATGAGTTCTCCGGGAAAAATCGGGGTTCTGCGATTTCAACTACGTAAACACATTCCTTTCTACTCCTAATCACTTTATTGACTATTCCATTAGGTTACAACTAACATTTAACACCAATTTGGGCACCATAACAGCCCCCACAACCCATTTTCCATTTTTATGCACAAAGACAATCCGGTGAAATTTCACCGATTAAATTGTCCACAGCAGCCAGAATAGTCAATATACAAGTGTTTAGAAGTTACCTCAAGCTCCCACTAGATTTTCCTTGACTTGGCTGAACCCTAGCTGTTTCCAACACCAAAAGAGGAGCTTCCAAACCTTAAAGAACATAAAGGAGTAGCTTAGGATCAAAGTTATATGCATTAGGAACTAGATTGTCGGAGAAATCGGCTTACCTTGCGAGTTTTCTTCTCCTTCTCTCTCTAAACTCTCTCAACTATTCTCTCTCTATTTCAGCTGTTATGTGCATCTGATATGCATGGTTGAAGGAAGGTGAAGGATAATTTTTTATACCATATATTATATGATATTTAATTATTAAATTAGTTTCCAACAATTTCGGATTTCAACAATTTCTGGCAGATTTTCAACTCAAACTTTGGAAAATCATAACTAATTGTAGAAATATTGAATTGGAGTGATTCCAAAAGCTATAGAACCCTTATTGAGTCTAGTTTCAAGGAAAAATATAGCCTTTCACTAACTGAAAGCATATCATTCCCAGATTTAATTTCTTTGACCGCTGCTCCAGAAAATAATCAATTTTGCTGGGCAAACTTCAAAAATTCATAACTCTTAGCTCACAAATCGAAATGACACAAATTATATATCAATTTTGAAGCTTGACATGTGAAATTTAAGACTAGAAAGTTTCATAATTTGTAGACATCATTTGCCCTTTCAAAATGTCCACACAAACCGGCTGCCCTGCACAGAATTACACTTGATAGTTTATTTTTTTCCAATTTTCGACCAATGTGTCCAATGGCTCCAAAATTATCAATCAAACCTATTCTCACACCATTTTTCACAAGAAAACCATTGGAATCACTAAAAAAAATCAAATTCCATTACAAATTCTCCAAAAGTGTTTATTCAACAATAATTACATTCACTTTTGAAGTGATTAGCCCTTAATCTTATTTTTGGCTCATTACAGCAGGAGGGCTGGCCTTTTTAGGCTCACTTTCTTTTTTAGCCTCTAAATCATAAACCCGGCTCTTGAAGGGCTTGGGCCTAAACAGGCTCGGCCCGATTTCCCAGCTCTAATCTGAATCCTCTCACAATCGTCTTTCTCTTTTTCCTCTCAAAAATTCTTCTCTACCCTTAAATTAAAAAATGATTGGTCTAAATGTAATATCTTATAAAATATTTTTATAATATTACTAAAATGTAAATAAATAATTCTAACTATTAAAATTTGATTTGGACAGTTCACAATCTTTTTTAATCAAAGGATGGAGAAAGGATTTTGAAAAAAGAAGAGAAAGAAGATTGTGGGAGAATCCAAATCTAGATCCTACATGTTGGTGACTCTATCTAGTAGAAAAAGATTTATTGTTGTTGTTTTCAATTATTGCCTCCATAAAAATAGAGACCAACTTAATCCTTCTGAAGTTAGGTTCTTGCATGCATTTTGTCTATAATAACTTTCGTCAGGTCAGGTCCATTGACTAGTAGCGAGTTAAACAAATGCATTTTATTTTAATATTCTTAAATTCATTATTTGTAAATCGATCGAGATAATCAATGAACAGGTACGCTACATTCCAATGAAATAGCTAGCTTAATAAGAAAACTGTTTCTTTAGTTGTTTTGAATATTGCAATGCCACCGTAAGATTAACAATCTGTACATTATAAATAAACAAGACAAATTTAAATAAATAATAATTTTTGTGACCTGCAGATTTTAAATGATAATTGAAAACATTACATGTGTGTATACGCAACAATGAGTTCATAATTAAGAAAAAGAGTCCTAGAACTACCAGCATAATAGCGGTAGCGGAATGAACCAGCATCATGGTGGACACTGAAATGATAATCATCAGTGTCAGTGAAAGCGGATGGCGGAATGTGGAGGGAGACTGTTAGATCTAACAGAGTATTCCAAGAATCATGAGAGAATGAATCTTCAATCGTATCACACTTTCCTAATTTCAGTACCGTTAATAATGACCAGCGAGTAATGCTACTGGGAACTCTTGTGAATATTGTAGCATTACTACTGTTACCACCACAGTAATATTCCCTCATTAACTCCTCTTCCTCCTTCTCTTCTTCTTCTTCTCCAGCGTCCGTTGATGTTTGATGATAATCATTAATCATTTCTCTTTGATTATCATCCATAATCATATTATCTCTTGTCAATGGCCCCACCACATGCCTTTCTCCACCTCTATCACCCCTCCTCCACATGATCATTGTAACTCCAATAGCATGAGGAAGCATACAATTATAATCATAGTCAATGTAATAGTCATAATGTTGCCTGAAATCATGCCCACACTCAATTGGACACTCTAACCATCCAACTATTCTTACAAATGGAAGTAAATATCTCAATACTATTGCTCTCTCTGCCAATGGAATTTCCAGCACTTTCAATCTAACGCCACATATGATGTCGCCACATACCAACACCTTCATTCTCACTTTATTCAATGACAACTTGTTAAGATCCAAATAATTAAACACTGTTACTAACCATGAGCTTGGCCCTTTCATACTTCCCCCAATGTTTATTTGCTTTGGTCCATCCTGTTCTACCCATAAAGTGCCAAGATTGCCTAGGACAGTTGAAGAATAGATTTGATCCAAATTCACGCAACCATCAACATTCACCTGTTCAATCTTAGGGGTATGAGAGAGATCTGGGAGTACAGTGAGATGTTTTGAACCCCCACAGAACGATTTTCTTTAGATTTGGAAAATGCTGAAAAAAAAAAGCATTGTTACATAAATTTCATAACTATATGTATTTACAATTTCAAAAGGATTCCGCTCATACCAATTAATAAAAATGCGATATTATAAAGAAAATAAGTCAATGCTTTTTTATGATGAATTGGATTTCCAACAAAAAGTACAACAACTACTACACCATCAATTTAAAAAAAGTAAAGCAAATATTTGCATTCTGAATTATTTGGTCAATTTTTTATTCAAAAAATGATACATACCTGATTTTCATTCCAAAGTTGTCGGATATTACTATTACACATGTCAAGCGTAATAAGATTCTCACAGCAAAAATGTAATGGCACATGTGGAAATGGATATTCTTCCCAATTTAAAAACCTCAGTTCTTCAGGAAGATAATCCAAATCGTCACTGATAGTAAACTCAGAAGGCTTTCTCTTATTTGACTTGTGAACTTTAAGGAATATTAAATTATGCATCTTCCGAAAATTACTAGACCTCCATGTTGTCCTCCGTATCTTGCTCAAGTCCAATGACAAGCATTGAATTGCCTCTAGTCCCTAGTAATAACAAATCAATGGAAATACAATTATCATTGACTTAAAACTTGACCAAATATAGTGCACTGCTATCAAATATATCTTATCTTTATTTGGAAAAATATATAAATTAGTTACCTCCATTCATGAGTAGATATTTAAATAATATAACTATAAAAGCAAATAACCATTTAAAACAGTAGGCATGATAAAACTTTTAATTAGAAAAGCATGAACTAAAGACGAAAAAGATGCCTAGTTACAAGACATCAAACATTGATGTCATGTAATGGATGCGAAGCCTGAAACCATTTAGACCATGTTATAGCCCTCGCTTTAATATTTGATTTGTTTTCAACTTTCAAATAATTTGTATTTCTAATAACATTAACTTCTCTATTATTGCAAAAGCAATCACAGGCCTACATATGAATATACACGCTTATACTACCCCAAAGTGTAAGAGAAAAATCAATCTTGTGAATCATTTAATTTAACACTCGGTGAAATTTCTTTATAGACTAATTTTACCTTTTAAAATAACACATATCACGATAGTCCTAGTTTATATTTTAAGTTTAGGTAGATGAATAAATTAAATTACACCCCAATGCAACTTTAGAGCATTCAAATCGAGAAAGATTTTCTTATAGGAATAATCAAATTAAAGAAAATAAAACAAAGGAACTTCATGATATATGTTGACACTTACCGCCAAATAAGAATAAATAACATGCAAACAAACAAATATCACTAGGAATTAATCTGACAATCAAGATGATAAAGAAACAACAACAACAACAACAACAACAGAATAAATCATCACCTTGTCACAGACGAAAAATTCATAAACGTCCTCGTGCCTCCAAAGTCAAACAAGAGTTTTAGGACCAGAGAATAACTGCCGTCTGGCAATTTCAAGGCCCATTTTCATCACAAGATTGTGCATCTCAATAGCATCAGTATGATTATTAAATAAAATAAGGGATTTCTCTCTAAGAACACTAATTTCAATATCCATAGAAGAGTCATATATTTGTCTTATCAAGTTCTCAGAAATACAAACTCTTTCCTTAATTAAGAATGCCAAGTCAAGAAACACATTCTGCTATTTATTATCAAGTCCATCAAAACTCAACTTCAGAACATCAACAATGTCCTTAGGTGGGTCTTCATTTAGTTTTTCTAAAGCACTTTCCCACTCTTTTTTTCGTCTTCCATAGGGAAAGCAGCCCAATACTACCAAGGCTAATGGATTTCCCTCACAATATCTCACTACTGATTTTGATAACTCCATGTAACCTTCAAATGGCTCATGTTTCTTGAACGCTTTCAAACTAAAGAGATAAAAGGCATCATAGAAATCCAAATTTGAAACATGATAGGTTGAAAATGTAGAAGCATTCTTTAGCACTTGCTGGTTTCTTGATGTTATAATTATCCTACTTCCTTCCCCAAACCAATCACACACTTTAGATAAATCTTCAGCAATTATTGAATTGTCCACATCATCAAGTATAAGAAGAATTTTTTTGCATTGAAGCCTACTTTTCACAGAATTGGATTTTATGTCATAGATGTTGATGTCCTCATCTTTTAAAATGTCTTTGAGGCAATTTTGCTGTATCTCATCGAAGCCAATTCTTGTTAATTGCCCATTGACCTTTTCAATAAAGGAGAAAGCATCAAACTCTGCTCTCAACTCTTGAAATATAGCTTTAGCAAGAGTGGTCTTACCAGCACCACCCATATCCCATATTCCCACAATTCAATCCTCAGTTAGAAGTTTTTTAATGTTTTCAATATGACAAGAAATGCCAACCAATCTTTCAAGATGAGATGATGACTTATACTTCAACTTTCTTATAATATCTTTTACAATCTCTTCAACAAGCTTGAATTCAGGTCTAGCACAAATGTCAATCAAAAGAAAAGGCATATTTAATATAGGTAGAAAATTAAAAAAGTAGAAACAAAAACAACATCAATAAAGAAAAGGCATATTTGATATAGGTAGAAATTAAAAAGTAGAAACAAAAACAACATCAATAGTCTTGCAAGAATGGTAAAGATCAATTAAATAAATCCCTAAAACCAAGAACAAAGGGATCATTTTTGAAGCTACCTGATACTATTGGAATCCCATCCAACGAAACTTGTAGATTGGATTAATGCATTTCTCCAATTTTGCAATTTTTCTTGATTGTGTTTAAATCTTCTCTTCAATCCATCAAATCCTTTCCCAAAACTCCCATTTTGTTTGCGTATGTTTGAAGGATCCACGTTATAGAAAATAGGTATCACAACCCTTCCAAATTTTTTCTTGCATTCCAATATGTGAATAAGTTCATCCATACACCATGTTGAATAAGCATAATTCTCAGAGAAAATAATCACTGATATTTCTGATTCCTCTATCATTCTAAAAAGAATGGATGAGATTTGGTCTCCTTTGCAGAGTTCATGATTCATAAAAGTGTGAATGCCTGCCTTACAAAGTTCATTATAAAGATGACTTGCAAAATTGTTGCCGGTATCATCCCCTCTAAAGCTAAGGAACACATCATACTTGGTAGCAGGAGGAGAAACCATTTGACTTAAACTCACATCATCATTAGAACTACAAATAGAGACGAACCGTCAACAAACATTTGGTTATAGGATCAAATCAAACAAGAAAATAAAGAGAGTGAGGTTACTTAGAAGAAGCTAAACTACCTATCATCAACACCAACAACAATAGGTTGGTTACCATTAAGTGAATGAGAGATGAATTTGATAGCTTTGTAAATTGATACTCCCAATAGGAGCAATGAAATTTGTTTGAGCATTATTAAAGCAATGGTTGTGATAGCAATTTCTAGCTTCAACCTTCAACAACCTGAAACTGAGGGTTAGATCTACACCGGTAAGGTAGCTAGGGACGAGACTCCAAACTAGAAGAAACAAGAAATTAAAAAAAAATTTTGGAGACTCCTGTGAGAAGAAAACCCTGAAAATTTGGGGGGAAATGCTTTCAAAACAGTATATCATCAATGGGATGAAGTAAGTGAAAGAAAAAAAATAAGAATTAATGGATAGTATTAACCTGATGGATGTGGTGGGAAGCAAAAGAAAAAGGGAAGCAAAAGAAAAAGGTCGCGTGATCTTAAAAATGTCAGCCTTGAGCTTTGCAGACTTCTCCTATTCAAACAGGTTCTTCAGATATATCCACAAGAAAACCTTCTCTTTTCAAACACGCCATAAATCAATTTAATATGGTGAGAAAAATCTATAATTAGCAGAGAGAAAATTGATATGTAATTTCCCATATTTTTGTTTATCTCAATTTTTGTTATCTAAATAGAGCTTCCATATTAATTCATCAGATAGAATTTTGTAAGAATTTTTTTGGTGCTTCTGAAAATATTGAGTAGTGAAAAAGAAAGCATGCCTAAAGCTAAACAGAAATAGAGTCAGCTCTATTTTTAACAACAGGACAGAGATTAAATTCAATTGGGTGGGAAATTAACGCATTTCTTTTTGTTTTTTCACCTTTTTTTTCCTGAAAATACTAAAAAGTTAAAACAATAGAATTGCTAATTCAAATTCAACCACCATTTATCTCCATATATTTTCTTAAAAAAAACAGAGAACTTCAGTATAAAGGAAAAGATTTCAAGCCATAAAAGCTCAACAAGTGAGATGAAGGAGAAGAGAAGGATGGGGGTGCTGTGATGGGTGAGGTGAAGTTATCAACTCAGATGATGGAGAACAGGAACATTGGCCAACTCCGGAACTCCGAACTCGTATTTGTCCTCAGACCTCGGTTCGTGATTCTTATGCTCCGTAGGTTTCCTGTACTCGGGTCCGGTTTACTGGACTCGTGTCTTCAAGTTGTATAGCTTTCGGCCCATGCAGGACTGGGCCCATCTAATCAATTTTAATCAGATAATCAAAAATTTTAATTGGTAGTAAGACTTGTCGAAATTTATTTCAGATTCATCATAGATCTCAGCCAACCTTTTGTTTTTGTTTTTGTTTTGCCAAGAAAGAAACAGAATATATTGAACTCATGCGAAATTACAACCATTTAGAAATTAAATGCAACCACCTATTACCTAAGAACACAAATAAAAACTTAAAGCATCCAAACATTGAATCTAAGAACAGAATCCAAACGAGGTTCTTCAATAATACAAGTAAATAGGACTGAAACAAACAAAGCATCCACAACACCAGAGACCCATAAGGCCAATAACTGTGATAGAGGTCGAGGTACCCAATGCCTTGGGCAAGACCATCCAAAGAAGCTTTGGTAGACCACACGATCACTAAATCAGCTTCTATGAGAATCCATCTATAGAAGAGGTTCCTGATGATTTGCCTTGAGCAAGCCCCAAGGAGGTCAACAAATAAAACGCTAGCAAACACAACACGGTCAATATGACAGTAAATGAAAAAACCACCACTCCAGCCTAGTGATGAACAGCGTCGCCTCACCCACCAAACAGGCACACATTGAACCCTAAAATGAACAGTGTTGAGAGAAGCACTGAACATGTAAATGTCTAACCAATGAGGAATAGTGTGTACGAACCCACTGAACAGACTTAGATTGATAATTCCATCATCTAACCACCAAATATAACAGTTCAAAGCAACACATCTAGCCACAATACCATACTTATAACCCATTTCTAAATTACCAGAAACATAGCACCCACTCAGAACCCATTCCCCCCCAACACTTGTATTCGCCATTTCTATTAAAACAGAGGCACCAAGATTACAGAGTTTTAACCCAAATATCCTGCTGCCCAAAGGAGAATTAAACCAAATCACCCGAGCATATATGTCTATCCCAACTACACCCATTCTCAAAGCTTTTGACCAGTAGACAAAATAATTCCTAGAGAGATCAGCAACAAGCCAACCGGTCCTACTAGAGGCACATCTCAACCATAATCGGCCATTATTGGGAAAAAAGAAACCAAAAGCAATTTACTCACCTCAATTTTTAGGGATCAATTGATTAGTACCATTGAGAATATCTTAGCCTTTGCCTTAGGTTCACTCAGAGCTATTGCCAATCCCCCACTGCTAGCCTCCATCAAGGTCCTCATTTTGTTGGGTTGAAAAATCCACCGCTTCGGATTGTTCTTTACATACTAGAGCCAAGGGGGAACCCATCGGAGATCTTCATTGGAGGGCTTCACAAAGTATTAAATCCTGAATGCCTTCTCACATCCCTCCTCACTTCTTCCCCATTCACCGTCGTAGCAGGTTTCAGTCCCCGCCAGTACTTCGGCCGGCCACGACATGGGGCAACACAAGAGCTCTCCCAGAAAGGGAGAGACCACCTTACAGAGTTGGCCGCGATCTACCGCTGGCAAGGTCAGAGTGCCGCTGGAAGATCAGCTCCGCTCGAAGGAAACTCGCACAAGACGAAACCCTAACAGAGGGAAAAGAATTCGCACGCACGGCGAAATTCCCAATTGGCCCCCCTTATTCAGCCAACCTTTTGTTAAACGCTATATAATATATATATATATATATTCTAAATGCATATCTTATCTTGCCATAATAAAGAAAAATATTTTTTAAAAATTGAAACAGAATACAGTTAGGAAAAGATTTACATCTTGTTAACCGCACTAATTGCTTATGTTAGATTTGTTGCGCTAAGTGAAATCAGTTATCGCTCTTAATTGTTGCTATTTGATAAATGAATGTTGTTACATGTTAAATTATTGTTGTTATTAATATTATTTAGCAAGAAATTTTACTGAAATTTGTTCGCTAATTTTATTGTTGTTGTTTGATAAGTTAAGATTTGGTATTTGTTAAGTTGTTGTTAATCATTTGATTTTTTTTAATTTAAAGGCATTTAGATGATTTCACTACAAAATATAATCACAGCTATAAGGATTTCATAGTGAATACTGAATAGGACACTTCGTGACAAAGTAACGTTATCTTCTCTGTCACGTTGGTCCTTATCTCTCCTAACTACAGAATATGGACAAAGGAAAAATCAAGAAAACAGAGAAAATGCGATTCACTTAAAATAATTATTCAGTGAGTTTCACGGCTTTTTTCCCAAAAAAAAATAATAATAATAAATTTTGTGATACTTATTTCTGCATGGTTCTTATCTTCGACTGGACATAAATAATATAAATTATAAATAATGTGAATTTAGTTAATTAATTGTGTCAAATTTTATATTGGAAGTATCAGTGCAGAAAAGGGCATCAGAGCGAGGATGTTAAACTTAGAACTAAGAAACTTGGCATATATCACGCGCGCCAACTTACCACCTATTTAACAAATTTGTACTAATTTTTTTTGCCCGAAGATGTTCGGCGTTTATATTTATAGTATATACTATATACTATTATAACCACAAGCATATGGATCTGATTGAACTAGCCTCGCACAAACTATTATTTCCTTCTGTCTTAAATATAATGGATCTAGTAATTCTTCATATTCAGAAAGAAAAAACAAGCACTTTGCTTTTCGAATAAATTAAATAAATCAGCCGTTTACTTCATTAAAAAATTTTGAATAAAAGAAATGAAGAGTTTAATTAGTCAATAGATCAAATCCACCCACATCTTTGAAGGATTTGGGCCTTTGTTTTTCAGGAGTAAAAGTATAAAAAATTTCAAATGTTTGAGTATTATGAGATCTATGACAGTATGGAAGCTCAGTAAGGAGACTGAATATAATCAATAGCTAGCACAAGGAGAAGAAAACAGCAAATATTTTGCAGAAATTTTCTGTGAAAAATGAAGGGAAAACAAGTAAAAGAGAAGAAATAATTAATAACCTGGATCGAAAGAAATAGCTCTCACAAACAAAGGTCTCGAAAATGGAAGCTTCAGAATTTGCTTTCTCTGCAAACAAGTTCTTCAGACTGCAAAGTTCGATGTGCCATAATTGATGAAGACGACAGGCAGGGCTTAGAAACTGCTGAAGAGAGATCTCACAGCACTACCAAGAATCAAGCGTTGAATTTCTGTCGAATATGCCACTACCGCCCCACGAAGCTTCCTGGATATTTCCTTACCCTTCTCTATCATCATCTGTGACTTTGGGTTCTACTCTAAAGTCTCCCAAGTCAAGTCATGCCCCTTTGCTTTTGCTTTTGCTTTTGCGAAAAAACGAGCAAAATTAATTTCAGGAGGGACCACTTATTTGTATGTATCCAGCATCATCATCTTTTGGGCAATTGATTGTTATTTAGACTTTGAAGAGGGTTTTAGAAAATAAGAAAGGAGCATTAATTTATTTATTATATATGTGCCAACAGACCCAACTATAAGGTCTAAGGTCTTGATTAAGCCAGAAAAGTAGAGGGAAATTAATAAAGAAATAGATAGATTGAAATATTACATTGATCCACCATAAGATGGCGGTTTCTTACATTTATCTAGTTTTTCTTCCATCATCAAATATTATGTCTTTGTGGTCAACAGGTCAAGACATCTCTGGATTTAGGGTTTATTATCATTTTTTTGTTATTTTGTGTATTTCCGCGTTGCCGTATTAAAAATTGTTTTATTTGTCCTGCACTCCCATATGACAGATGGAAAAGAAAGAATTTGAAAACTTATTTATTTTGTAAAAGTCTTTACTTATCTTATGAATTCTCTTATTTTTCTTATAAATACCCTCACTTGTTTTTTGAATTCCCTTATTTATCTTGTGAATCACCAAAATATTTTTAACTCCCTAGGTTTTTTTATTTGTTTTGTAAATATCTTTATTTATTTTGTGAACGTCATTATTTGCCATGTGAATTCCCTTATTTGTCTTATGAATTATCAATATGTTCTTGTTAACTGCATGGCTTCTTTTAAATCTCTTTATTTATTTTGTAAATGCTTTTACTTATCTTGTAAACAAAGACATTGAGATTATAATGTTATTTTAGTTTGAATTATTTACCAAATTATTATTGATGAAAACACATGATTCTAATTACTTTTTGTTCTTTTCAATTACACAAAAATTAAAAATAACAAAACAATTACATTTTGTTTTTAAGAACACATTGCCTGTTTGCAAAACGCTTTTAAAAAAACTAAATATCAAGCAAATTTTTTATTTTTTTAAAAAAATTGTTCCGGGAATAAAGAACCAAACAATGCCATAGTTTTTGAATATTATATACACAACTTACATACACAGTGTATGTGTAGTATATATAGTTTTCAGATCTCATGTGTTTATAAATTTCATTAGATCAAGGAGTGAAAGTAAATAATCATAAGGTAGTTGCAGAATTTCACTACTACAGATTTATATATATTTAACAATTATTTTCATTTATATTTAACGGTTTTCCACCGTTAAATGTCCAAACTTCTGATAAAACTTTTACAGTTATTTAGTAACAATCGAAAAATATGCTCAAAATATTTTACGGTTCTTTAGTAACAACCAAAAAATATTCTGAGAATATTTTAGGTTCTTTGTTAATAACCATTGAGTAAATGTGTTTTTTTGGAAACAAAAATATATTTGCATTATATGAATATAAATATCAATTTACCTAAAGAAATGCAAAAACCAATAATTGTGCAACTAACAAACTACTATTGATTATTATGAAAAAAATTACAATATGAATTGCATTGAAGATCCTAACAAAGTAGTTCAGCCCACAAGCTTTTTGCTCCACAAACTAGTTTCCAGGCAAGTTTTGCTCCACATGCTTTATTAAAAGATTGCAAGCTTCTAAAGCCAAGGCCCCCATAGAGTTTGGGACGAACAAGAGTGTCCCATCCAATAGGATGGTAGCCATGATTTCACTGATGGTTACCCCATATAAAATTGCTTTGCAACTTTTCAATTTCATGGCAAATGGAGATGGGCACTTTAGAGACTAGCATAGGATAAACAAGTGTGGAGCTTATGACAGATTTGGCCAAAGTTAGTCTTCCAGCCAGTGAAAGCATATTCTCCTTCCAAGAAGCTAGTTTAAGTTTGACTCTTTGGATGATATAATTAAATTCAGCAGTTGGTTTTCTTTCACGAGAAATAGGAACACCAAGGTATCTTCCTATTTCTATAGAGATGGATATGCCAGTGTTGTCGCTAATTCTTTTCCTGAGTGGTGGAGGAACTTTTGGTGAAGAGAATAGGGACGATTTGCATTTGTTTATTGATAACTCTCCATATTTTGTACATTTAAAGAATATTTTGAAGATAATTGGAGAGTTATCTATGCAATTTTAGAAGATTTAATGAGATTTTATTATGAAAAGATCAAATCAAAGTGGTGAATTATTTGTAGGATTTAGATTGTAAATATTTAAGATAAAAATAATTAATTTTAATAAGATAAAGTTTCTAAAAAAAAGAATTTAGTTGTTTTATTTTATCTTATTTTATTTTATGTGTTCTCAATAGGGGCTTGTATACTTTATTTAATAAGACCATCAAGAGCATGTATATTTGGGCTTGGGCTTCTAATTCTAACTTAAGATATGAAGAAGAGGACCAATGTGGAAGTGGGCCAAGGAGCTATGGACTAGAGAATGTGAGAACCTAGTTGAAGAAAAAAAAGAAAAGCAACAGAACCAGCCAAAAAAAAAGATAGCCGCAAGAATTGACTGAGGCAATAGAGAATTGGATAACCTAAGGGATTTTATAAAAATAGAGCAGCCGCAATTACTGAAATGGAGGACCGCAAACATTGAAAGATCAGCGGAGAGTGAGAAAGGAGGAAAGACACAGCGCACAGAAAAGAAAGAAACGAGAATCAACCGCACAGTGAGGGTGGGATCAGCATCATCTGTCGAGAACCAGCAGGAAAAGGAGCGGAGAAGCAGAGCAGCAGCCGGAATTCATCTTCATCATCTATTGAGAGCAAAGAAGCGACGAGCTACAGAAAAGAAGATAGAGCAGGCAACTGGGAGCAGGGGAGAGTATTGCAGATCGGTCATCATCAGCAACATTGTAGCTAATCTCTTCTTTTCTCTACTGTTCCAGATTGTGAGAGGCAGGGGAGTCACGTTTTGACTGTTCTATTTGTAATTTGTTTGCATCTCGAATCTTATTCTGCACTCTCATGAATTCGAACTTTGAACTTGGTTTGGTTGTGATGTTGATTAAAGCCATGTGTGGCTAATTATTTTTGAACCTAGAGTAGTTATGAACTAATTTAAGGATATGAGTATGTATGAACCATTTAATTGTGTTTAGTATTAATTTTTGTTTACTTAATCTTGTATTAATTTATCTACTTAGTGCTTGATCACCATTAAGTAGGAATTTGGGGAATTCTGATTAACCTTGGAAGAGGGATCTTAATTGGACCATAGAATTAAGTAATGTGGGATTAGAATTTATTCTAATTTGCCAATAGGATAGGAATATACCTATTGGACCCATATAATCATATTAGAGTGAATGTGGACATTTATTGCCTCTTGAGTAAATTAGTTAGGAATAACAATTTTAACTTGAGAGAGGAGTATAAGTGATTGGAAGATACTTATATTCATTTAAACTCTAGATTAACAAATTAACATTAAGTGCTTTTAATTGGGTAAATACATGCTCTAAAACTTAAAGAAGGGATTAGCCACTCTAGGTTGTTTTTATCAATTGAAGTCTTTAAATCATTAGATTTATTTCTTTTGCATTTGTTTAAATTGTCTTTCAATCTCTTCCTTTGATTTGTTCAACTTAAATGAAAATGGGAATTTTAATGCCTAATTATCTATTACCTTAGATCTCTGTGAGATGACCTTGATTTGCTACTATACTACTCTACGACCCGTACACTTGCGGTGCATATTTAAAATTTAGTAGCATCATTTATACTTTCACCTGATGAGAGGCATAATCTGTTAATGCAAGACATTATTGCGGCTGCTTGTTGCTTTGTTGCTACCCCAAAAAGTAACAGATCGTCCGCAAACATGAGATGGGAGATGGGAGGTCCATATTTCTGGCTGTCTTAATTGATTCTCATGTTCCATCATTTACCATGTCACAAATAAGATGAGATAGTTTTTATCCATGCACAGGACAAATAGTAGAGGGGAGATTGGGTCTCCTTGTTGCAACCCTCTATTGGGAGAGAAAAAATTGCTTGAACTCCCATTCCATAGTACATTGTAAGAAACTAACGAGATGCAGCTCATGATTAAATTTCTGAAATTATAATCAAAGCCCACATCGATAAGTACTTGTTGGAGAAAATCCCATCGGATTCTATTAAAAGCCTTTTCTAAATCAATCTTAAAAGTCATCAAGCCTATTTTGCCTCTTGTCTTCTTCATAATATGGAGTACTTGTTGTCCAACAATAATGTTGTCATAGATGGTTCAACCTATAATAAAACTAGCTTGGTACGGTGAGATCAAGTCATCTATTACATCGCGTAATCTGCTGGCTATTATCTTTGTGATCCATTTGTAATGCACAGTGCATAAAGAAATCGATCGAAAATGGCCCACCATTTCTGGAAGATCTCTTTCTGGAATAAGAGAGATGAGCATTTTGTTTGAATCTATCAAGATAGCACAAGATTCAAAGGCATTTTTTACAAAATTGCTCAGAGTTTCACCAACAGTATTCCAATTCTTTTGATAAAACAAAGGGGGAAACCCATCAATCCCGGTGTTTTGTATGGCCCCATTGAGAAAATTGCATTTTTAATTTCTTCTGTAGAAGGAACACATCCCATATTAGATAACAAGGGACTATTTAATGTTGGAAAGTTTAACTTAGTGTGAAGGGGTCTCTACAGACATTCGTCAGCCTTATATAGCTTCTAGAAGTGATCTAACACAAGAGTCTTTAGTAGAGATTCTTCTTCAATCCAATTTCTATTATGATCTTTAGGAGCCAAAACTCTGTTTTTCCTTCTTTGCATTTACGGTTTTAGGTGGTAGTAACGTGTATACCTATCATCCTTTGTGATCCAAATGGTTTTTCTTGGCTCAGCATTTATGACCGTTTGGGAGAGTGTCGACAATCATTGCACTTTTATCAAAATCGTGGCTTTTTTTTCAAAGCTCATTTGCATAGCGTCTGTTCACTCTCTTCATCATGGTGGAGCAATTAATGCTGAGCCAAAGGACCATTATAGGGCATTTAAAACCAAATATGAGAGAAGATCGTTGTTCAGGCATGCAAGTTGATCTCTAATTTGTTTTTCTCATTCGACTCCTGGCTTCTAGTCGTGCATCTCCAAGGTCTCTGTCCTGATTTGAGTGTCAGAAGTGTTGCTGGCAAGGGTGGTTCACTGGTGGGTGGTGGTTGATCCAGCTTGAAGAGGCATCAAGTGTGTGCACTGCGATCTGTCAATTTTCAGTTCACTCATCACTGAGCTCATAGCTTGCCTTTTGTGGTTCAGTGTTTCCTCCTGATCTGCAATTGCATTTCATCGGCGTCAGAAGGTGGTCGGCTCAGGTACTTGGTTGTGGTGAACTTCGTTGCTCAACTTTGCTTGTCCTGTGTCGATCTGTGTGACAGGGACACAGGAGGCCCAGATCCGTGACTTGGGATAGAGAACTAAGGTCGTTGGAGCTTTAGCCGACGCCGGAACAGTGTTAGGTGGCCGGTTCTTGGTTCTTCCTCTCCTCACCGTGTCTTTATCGTATCTTCATCCAGAACCAGGCAACGAGCGTCGGGTATTGATACTAATGTTGTTCTCCTTGCCTACGTTGTCAATATATATGAATGCGTTTCTCAGGATTCCCCTATATATATATATCTGCAACACACACACCCATAGCTGAAGCGACACTTGCAGTATGTTATCTCCAAGTTCAAGGACACTGATTTAAAATTGAGCACATCTAAACATATACATTCATGTACTATATTATCTTCAAGTTCAAGGACACTAATAAAATTGAGCACACTAAACATATACATGCCTGTGTACGAAGATAAGTAGGGAATTCCATTGATATGTGTGTGTATGGTTTGAATGTTGTTTTTTGCTTCTTGTGCACAGCTAAACATATTACTCTGTTTTATGACAATAGGAATAAAACATGAAGGAAAGCTCATATTTACATGTTGAATGTTGTTTTTTGCTTCCTAGTTGTGTGAAGTAATTCCTATAAATAAATGATTATTTGATGTTTGAGTTGTGGAAATGCTTGGTGCTCTTCGTCTTGCAAAGCTTGGCTGGGATGGTGGCTGTCTTGATGATGTGAATGTTGTAACTTTTTTTTTTGTTTTCTGTTCTCTAGTGGCTGTCTTTCTATGTCAACAAACATTCAATAAAATGGTTTAATATAAACACCATCATTCATAAAGCACGGCCTATTTCTGTTTTCTGGTGGCTACCTCCCTATTTAAATTCATAAAGCACAGCCTATGTTTATAAGCACCAACATTCAATACTGAAAGTGGCAATAAACGACAAATTTCAACTATCTTGACATTAACACCAATTATATATATGTATTGATGTGGCTATTCATTATTCTCTTATATATATGTGTTTTGGGTTAAATATATTGTGCCACTACGTGTGCTTGAACTATAATGAAATGGTTTAATATATGTTTATCTAAACTTGTTCATAGTTGACATAGAAGTATGAACAACAAACAACCAAAGCTTCATGGGATGTAAGAACCATGGGGATTTTCATACATGAATGCCTTGATCAAATTTACAAGAAAGAACATCAAGGATCTTCATTCACGACAGATGGGTGGAAGGACATTGTTCGTGGATTTAATGAAAAATCAGCGCTTAAATATGATAGGAAGCAACTGAAAAAATAGGTTTGATAGCTTGAGGAAGGAATAGAAGGTGTGGGATAAGTTATTCTTGAAAGAGACGGGCATATCTTTTGACCCTACAAGGAATATGGTCATTGCTGATGATGAATGGTGGGAGAGGAAAATACAGGTGCACAAATGTTATTATTATTATTAATGTTATTATGATTCTGATTCTGATTATTATTATTACTATTATTATTATTATTATCATCATCATTATTATGAACATTATAATGATTACTATTTGTATCATTTTATATAAGGCATTGCTTTTGGTACCTTGTATGCATGCAGGAGAATGGGGAGTGTGCCACGTATAGGTACAAAGGCATCATGTACGCAAAAGAATTAGATATACTATTCAAGGATGTCACGGCATGAGGCTCCAATATGTTTACACTGTCTTCTACCCAGCAAATGTTAGTGGGTGATGACGAAGATGACGTCTACCGACCCACAACGGACCTAGAAGAAGGGTCAGGAGATAGTGAGGAAGATCTTGTAGGGCCTAGTACTGGAGGTAGTGTGGGAGTTACAATTGATTTGGAAGGAATCACCTTGACAACAAACACTCCACCTACTGCACCTAGTGGTTCGAGAAGCACTGGGAAGCAAAAGAGCTTTGCAGGGTCGGAGAAAGCAGAAAAGAAAAAATAGGCAACCTCGAGGGTAATAGCATATGCGGTTAGTAAGATAGCTCAAGCATTTCAGGATAGAGCAGATGCCATAAAAAATATCAAGTGACTGATGTTGTCGTTGAATAACTAACCGTTCCTGAGGTTGTTAAGGACAGTGACTTTTCGTTCCGATGTAGTAACATGATGATGCATCATATTGGTCGCGACATGTTTCTTGGTTTGAAAGGGGATAAACCTACCTTGCTCACGTGGCTGCAGCACCATGCTTACAACAGCCCACATCTTCAACCTGCTCGGAATCAATAAACTCCTTTTTATTTCACTTTTGAAAACTTGGTTATGTATAATTATAACGATATGCCTGACCGTATGCATGTTATAGTTGTACTGACTTTTAGTTAGATGACACAATTATGTTTTATATCAGTTGTGAATGTTACCAACTTCTTCTATATGATGTGAATTTACTTGCTCATTTTATATTTGTATTTCATTTCATACAATCTTGCCATCACAGGTTATGTCGTCCATGGCAAGATCGCGTCGTGAGGATATTTCAGGGGGAATAGAGGAAGGAGGATCGTCTCGTGCAGATAGATGGTCCCAAGTCATATCGCTTTTAGATGAAGAGATAACAATGTATGAACATGTGGCTATCTTGATGGCTCAATATCTTGTGCCTTATGTTTGTAAAGAGCCACGCAGAACTAGTAAGCAAACAGGGGTAAAGTGGGTGCAAGAGGTGTTGGAAGGTCATGACAGATTGTGTTCTGAAAATTTTCAAGTGGAAAAACATGTCTTCTTTATCTTATGCTCTAAATTGGTAGAACATGGGTTGCGGAAGACTAAGAACATGGGCATTGAAGAAATGGTTGCAATGTTCTTATATACAGTTGGATATGCACAAGGCAATAGAATCCTACAGGAATAATTTCAACATTCAGGAGAAACTGTCAGTAGGATCTTCCATATGGTTTTACATGCTTGTGTGAATCTAGCGACAGAAATTATCAAATCGCTTGATTCCGAGTTCAGTGATTGTCACCCTAAAATCTCCAATGATCGGCGATATTACCCATATTTCAAGGATGCAATAGGAGCAACTAATGGAACTCACATCAGGTGTGTGGTCAGTCAGTCTGAGCAAGAGAAATATATCGGGAGAAAGGGATATCCAACACAGAATATCATGGCTGTATATGATTGGGATATGTGCTTCACTTTTGTGTTAGCAGGTTGGAAGGGAACTGCACATGATGCTTGTGTGTTCCAAACTATTATCTCAACTCCATCTATGAATTTTCCCCATCCACCTCAAGGTATCTATTCATCACCTGCACCTACATGCGTGGATTGTGTCTTTGTTTTTCTCCCCCACATTTCATATACTTTAATAGAGAAAAAACCATTTTCATGTATGTATCAAGGAAGTATTATTTGGTCGATGCTGGCTATCCAACACTAGTTAGATATCTTGGTCCGTATAGATGCGAACATTATCACATTCCAAACTTCAAGCGTCACCAGGGATTTGCAAATCCCAATGAGATGTTCAATTATTATCATTCAAGTTTGAGGACCACTATAGAAATGACGTTTGGAGTTTGGAAGAATAGGTTTCAACTCTTGGGGGAAATGAAGTCATATAACTTTGAAACACAAGTTCACATAGTTTGTGCAACAATGGCTATACATAATCTTATCCTAAGAAATTCTCAAACAGATTTGGATTTTTAAGAAGCTAAATGAGGAAATATACATGGTGAAGATAATAATGATCCAGTTGATATAGCATTTACATCAACTATCCATACATTGTCTTCAAGACAAATGAATCATGTCTGTGACATAATCAGAGACCAATTTGTTAGCGGTAGATGATCCAACAATGATCCACTTCATGTATGCTTTCTAATTTAGATGTAAATTTGTCTATTTTTAATTTAGTACTTTAGTGTATTTGCCTTTTTTTCAATAATAATTCAACTTTTTTTTATTTACGCAAATTTTAATTTTATTACTCTCTTCAATTATCATAACATATTTCAAATAATATATATTTGTAGTATTCAATAAGATTCATGTTTTTTCAGTTATTTTTCATCTAAACGAGCTTTTCAAATACTAATCCAAACAGGTTTATGATTAGAAAAAAAGTCACTTCTGCCACTGTCATTCCAAACACAAATCACATCTACAATCTGACTTTTTTTCTATCTCACTTTTCCAAAAGTTACATTACAAAAAAAAAACCACTTTTTCACCACTAACCCAAACAAACACTTAGAAGTTCATTCCACAAAACCACATTCAATTTAAAAACTGTTTTCATCTCCAATAGCATATCTTCATGTGGGGCATTTCAATTGTTTTTCAACAGCTGAAACACATCTAAATGAAACTAGGTAAGCCTGAAACCATCTTAAGCCAGGAATTATGTTCCTGAACAATCCAAATATGGAATCTATTAATTACTATTTAATTAGAGCATATAAAAATTGCTATGTTTCAGTTTAAAAAATAAAATGCCAATACAATTTAAAAGGATATAAATTCACTAAAATCGTTAAATTTCACCAAACGCCGTTAGAGTTTTCTTCTCTTATAATTTAATGGTCATTTAGTTAAATTTAACTATTTTGATGAATTTACACCCTTTTAAATTATTTATTGGTATTTTTACCCTTTATTAAAAATTGTTGTGTCAGATGCACCTAAAAAAATGTTGTCAATAAAATTGCCCCTTAACCCAATTTTTTGTTATCAAAAGTTTCCTTAAATTCAGTTTCATGAAGACAAAAGAGGACTATATATATATAGAGAGAGAGAGAGAGTATCGAGACAGAAAATTGTAAAATGGCCGGCTGAGAATAGAGGTTATTGTAAAAGAAAATAAAATATGTAAAAATTTTGTTTTGAGTGTTTTTTTGTTTTAAAAAAATATATTTCTATTTTTGTATTAAACACTTGATTAAAAGTTAACAGCCAAACAAGTTTTTTATTTTCTTTCTAAAACAAAACTTGTTTCCAAAACAAGAAAACAAAAACCCCATAATTCCATAAATTCAACTTGTTTCATTTTGTATCACCCCAACAAGCAAGTTCAAACTACGTTCTCCTAATTATAGCTTGCTAGATAATACTCTCTGCGATCTTTGTATGACCTAATTAAAGAGTTGATATTTATCTTTAACGTAAGCCATATTTCTTCTATTTGTCAATATTTTTTTAATTTACCCTCATTAATACTCCTTAAACAATAATCAAGTAAGAGAGATAAGAAAATTAAGGAAGATAATTAAAATGTTTTTAAAAAACATGTTACATTAACTAACTTATCTAATTTTTCTTAATCTAATTAAATTAGGTAAACAAATGTTACATTAACTATGGGAAGAGTAATTTGTAACTAATATTCATTTCATTTAAAATTAAATTGGTCAATTATTATTATTATTATTATTATTATTTTTTGTCAATGATTGATGGACTCTGACAAAGATTTTAGTGGCCTTGGTGGTGGCCTTATAGAAAGCCTTTTTTTTGTTACAATTTTCAAAATGGTGGGAACACCACTCTGGAGACTAGAGCTGAACATGGTTTCTCCCCTCCCCATCAAGTTAACTCCAGGATTGATCTCTTGCCCTTTGGGTAACCAAGGGGCTTGGGGCCTAGCCAGCTTCTGCTAGACCAAAGCCTGATGGGTTATAGAAAGCCATTTGTTTTCACTTGTGTGTATTTGTGATTGTGACAGTTTAAAGGACATAAGAAACTATTTATCAAAAAAAAAAAAAAGGATATAAGAAGCTACAGTATTTGGTATGTATGTAAAGCCATTTGGATACGGCAATCAACCATCTGATCAGTGGCATAAAATGTAAGCTTTTCTACAATTAGGAGTTGTGGGTTGGATTTTACTAGTAATCTCTAACCGTCAATTCTCATGTGCCCAAAAAAAATCTCTATCTGTTAATAGTTACAAGAAACTATTTGGTTCTAGACCTAACGGGTTTTGGACATAAGAATTATTTTTAAAAAATTTTACATTAGGGAATTGTTATCAAACTCACGAGTTGACTCTTTGAGTTTACTAGCTTTACATTTCTAGCTTTCAAGATCGAATCCGTTTGTACTTAAACTCGTGCTAGCCATAAACTCAGTTAAACTCACAAGTTTACATGTCGAGTTTGTTTACGTTACCTTATAAAATTGAATAAACCCACTGTTAAACTAGTGTTAGTTTGTTCATTTTGATCATATTCAATGCCTTGATATATGAACTTTATAGAATTTTGTGTGTGGATATGATAAATTATATAGCCGACCTCACCTAGTGGGATAAAGACTTTATTGTTGTTGTTGTTGGATATGTTAAATTATAGATTTTGGTAGATTTAATTTTAATTATTCATATTTAAAATATATTTAAATTAAATTATTGTCATTTTTATATACTTTTAATACCTATTTATTAATAAAAATAAAGTCTTATGAATTTACAACTCAAGCTCACATTCTTATCACGAGTTGTTTGACAACCTTAGGTGGTACTATTATATTTAAGGGAGAATGACAGAAAAATATCATTTGAACTTCAAAATCCCGTTGACAAGAATGGTAATGGGATTGACAAGAATAGTAATGAGATTGACAACGCAAATCTTTGTCAACGGACTAATTGGGGATTTTGAAGTTTAAGTGGTATGTTTGTCATTCTCCCTATATTTAATTACCATTGTTTATTAGCGTCCTCATGCATTGCATGGAAAGTAAAAATCTAATTTTTAACTATCTTGTTTTATATAGGCAGACAGTTTTATTAAAGAAAAGTAAAATCATACACAAATTATTATCCTTTCTTTAAGGCCAACCAAACTATTGGCCCTTTTCAAACATGTTTCGTACAAGGAGTATATGTAAAAGAACTTATTGAAACAAACAAAACGAAATTATACATAATCACGTTACAACTTTAGTGCCGCAAAAGCTTATTACGTGCTTATAGAAGATTGAACCAGAAGCTAAACAGGACGATCATCCAGCAATTCCAAGAACTCTATTTCAGTGATCAATAAAAAGATAAGCAAGCAATGAAATATGTGTTTTTCAATGCACACAACATAATGAATGCAAGCAAGCATAGTCATTAGTATAATTATGCATCGGTCATTCAATATTTACCTCAAGTGATTATGGGACAACCACTTAAGGGCCCGTTTGGTACAATGGAATTGATTTTGATGGAAGTGGAAATGGATATGGATATGGAAATGATATTTAAGAAGATGTTTGGTATGTCTTGGAAATGAAGATGGAATCCATATATATTTTTTATTTGGAATGTATATTAAAAATATGAAAATATAAGAAAAAGACAATTTTGCCCCTAATTGTAAAGTAATAAAAATAAATTAAGTTAATCCCCCCATTTAGCCAAAAACATCGGACAAGCTCACACAGCTTTCATTGTTGAGGCATAGAGCAAATCAAATAAACCTAAATCTGAATCAAAGTCATTCACTTCTTCACTGCCTGGTCTCTCGTTGAAGCTGAATGTCGTATCGTTCTTGAAGGGGATGTGATTTGAGTGATTGTTCTTCAGGTGTTAACTTCATTGCAACTTTCCCCAACCCAAGAATTCTACGACGACGACCAGTACCTCCATTCAGTGTCACACAGTTTCTTCATCTGGTAAGGTTCTTCCGCCTTCACCTTTCTCACAACATCAGGTTTTTTTCCGTTTGTTCTTTGGACTGAAAGTTTATTCCGTTTGTTCTTCCTTCGCGGTAGGTTTTTTTCTCCCAATCAACATCGTATAAGATGAAACCTGGTTGTTGGATTTAATGGGGATTGTAATGCTGATTGGATTTTCATGCTGCAATCAATTATCTTTGGTTGTTTTTTTTTCAAAATATTCCAAGATCAATGGCCTACTACAATAAACAGAACATAATATCCAATATACTTGTAAAAGTAGTTTAGAATAACAGAATTTAGACAACAAAAAGCATATTTATCTGCTATAAATGCTGACAATCTTTAAATGAAGAAAATATTCCTAAATCTATTTTCACAGTATTGATGCACATTCTGAATAGTCAATAAAACCCATTTTTCTACATATGTTTACTAGAGAGCCAAACATAGATAATCCCACTGGACTAGTACACCATTTTTCAAGGAACTCCAAAAACTTTAATGGAAGTAATTCTTTTTGTGTTATTTTCCTTTTCCTTTGCGAGTTTTCTTATCTGTTTAAGATCCTTAGAGCACATGTAATTATGTGCACTGATGTTCTGCAACCCAAAAGAAAAGGCAAAGGAAAAAGACAGAGCATGGCTGGTTTTTGGTGTCCCTTTGGCTCCTCAAACTTTGGTTATAGCTACTACCAATCGTGTGTTTTAGCGCTTGAAATGAATTTGCATTGTGTGATCAGGACAAATATCATTGCCTTTAAATTCATCAAATAACCCATCTAGTCGTGCCTTTGTTTAGTCTTGAAGCTTCATAATATTTCTGTTTGGAAGGCACATTGGGTATAGTAGTAAGTGGTAGAATTTATTTTGCACTAGCTGTTGATCACATAACTGATTCGATGTTGTAAAATAATTATTGTTGGTTATTAAATGCGTGGATTACATTACAAATAAAACAGCATAAGCATAATGCATTAACAATTGACACATGTTAGGGGCATAAATCCTGAAAATAAATCAAACCAAAGTAGTTTTCAACATTTCCTATTGCTTTGCTTCAAAGTTTGATATCTTTGTATCTCTGAATCCATATTTTTTGTGACCTACATGCAGGTTTAAGAATAATATGAATATGAATTTTCATGTCTGTAGATTTGTGAGTTCAATGACACTTTTTAAAGAAAACCTATACTAGTAGTTTCAATTAGTACGATCAGTTTTATGAGAATAATGAAGTTGATCTGTCCTATTCCTACTGTAACTTAATCTATATGCTTGTCTTCAGAAAATGGCTAGTAAGAAGTTGTACTTGTGGACTCCTGAAGAAGATGATTTGCTCATTAGGTGCTTGGTAGAGATTAATGAAGAAGGAGCTTTGATGGGACCACTGTGGTTGAAACAAATAGAGTTAAGGTTGAATGAAATGTTACCTGCACATGGGCTAAAGGTGCTTGATATTAAGTCCCGTGTGAAAACAATGAAACAACATTGGCTCATAATATATGACATGGACACATGGTGTATGGTGCCAATAACCCAGGTTTTGGGTGGGATCCTAATCAAAAGTGTGTAACTGCAGAAGTAGAGGTGTGGGATTTTAATTCCAAATCCATTTCCACCACACCAATTCCTGCATACCAAACAGGCAATACTTCCACATTATTGATTCAACTAGGTTCCTGGAGAAAGAGCATCTGGTTGGTTCTCCGGTGAAGCCTCTTGGATCACTGGAACCTCATTGTAAGTTTCCATCAATCTTGCTAGAACAGGAAACTCCAACTGCATGCATGATGAAGTCTTAGATGATGAATTCAATCCATGCAGTTCAATGTATGATTGAAGATTATGGAAGGAACAGAAGATATCAGATCAACCTTCTTTTTCTTTGGTTCCAGGGTTACTCATCAAGGAAAACTGAAGTCCATATAGGTTAATTACTATATAAAAAAAAGGATCAAATAAACAGATAAAAAGAAAAGTGTGGAAAAAATTAATTGGGGCTATTACGAATTACAAGCTGATAAAATAGAAAAGGCTTTAATCCTTTTGTTCTTGATTGAATGGCCTATGACTAATTAAATATTTAGATTTTATAACATTGGTTACATTACAAACTTATAAATGGTCAACAAGTGGCAAAAGGCTTGGAAGTCACCAAAATTAAGTGAAAACCTAACAATGAGATCTGAGGGGAAATGAGAAAAGGACTGGCCTCACTCATCCAAAAACCACTCCACCAGAATCTAAAAGCTATGGAATAAAACATCCTTTATGTTCAATTTTAAGAATGGTGATGGTGATAAGGAAGAAAGATTACACCCTAGAGCACTAAATCAAAGAGGCAGAATTATTACAGAGTAGTACAACTCAGATACTTTAATACCACCATACCACTCTTGGCCAAAAAGAGGGTATTAATGCAACAACAATGTACAGAACATTACCATGTCAACATTGAACTTTGCCGCATTATAGAGTTGAGGTGCTAAAAACACATCTGCCTGCAAAGGATAGTCAATTTGTAGATAGTCATGCAACATAAAGTCAAAAATTAAACTCAAAAGATATAAAGCTACTCCACATGGCTCTAGCTAATTCTATTATCATTTGCAGTCAGTGAATTGGGAATGAAATAGACCAGACAAGATGACAGAATTACACAGAACATATTATATTGATATATCCTGTTGCTAGAAGGATGAAAGGTGCTATCTTTACCCGAGGTTTGGATCTACTGAAACTAGGCAAGAGAGTTATGACTTTCTCATTATATATTATGAACAGAAACTTCCAGGAGAGAAAGCCTCTGTTTAGAACTATATCAAGCATTTAATTTAGGCCGTCCAAGTTAATATATTTAGCTGAAGAAAATTTGACAACCAACCTAACTGTATCTATACTCAATTAAACTGTAATAGTAATATAGAATTCTAGTTTTAGAGTAAGCGCAAAATGCATAGATTAACATATTAATATCAAGACATGAAAATAAATGGAGCAGAGATGCGTACCAAGAAAGTTCATCTCCAGTAGCATATCTTCCTGTGTGGTCCTTCAAGAGACAGCAATGGGTGCTGAGTAAACTTATCATCCAGATACTGCATGTGTATTAAATACATCAAATAAAAAAGAAGCACGATCTAGGAGCAATGGAAGAACTTGCAATTCCCAACTCCAAAGAAAAATAGATAATCACCATAATGATGGCAAAAGAGTCAGAAACTACAAAGTTCCCATCCACCAGGACAGGAACGAAACCGACAGGATTGAGCTTCAGGAAATATGAAATACCAAAGCAAAACAGTAACAAATTAAATTACAATAAACCGACCCACCCATTATCAAGGACCAAAATGGAGCAATGAAACAGGAGAAAACAAACCAGGGTCAGATTGTTCTCCCTTCAGCAATTTGACTGCTTTGCACTCATACTTAACCCCTGAAATCAAAACACACTAAAACTAATAAAGGATTCGAGCAAGAGGGGCTTATCCACACAAGACATTTACCTGACGAATTCAACCGAAGTAGGGAAAAAAAGGAACAGTCACGTGTTTAGCCAGATTCAGTACCTTTCAGGTTGAGAGCAATTCGAGCTCGAAAGGCGCATGAGCTCCTCCAATACGAATACAGATGTAGCTTATTATCGCCACTTTCAGTTGTCTAATGACACTAGAAATCAAAAGAAAATCAGCGCACTCTGAAAACAAGTCCAAGGAGAAAGGAACAATGCGAAAATCTTACTGATGCAGCAGAAATGTCTTACATACACTTACAAAAATGAAAACATTCTTACACCTATAAGGCCCAAAACATAACTGGGCTGAACAATGGGCCTCACCACAGATATGGGCCTAATTTCCTAATTCCTCTAATTTCTACACTCCCCCTCAAGCTTGGGGCTAAATACATCAATTGTGCCAAGCTTGTCAAGGAATCTGTACAAACTATCCTTGCCTACTGGTTTCGTCAATATATCAGCTTCCTGACTTGACGAACCCACATGCTTCAAACTAATCATATTACTTTGCACCTTTTCCCGGACAAAGTGACAATCTATCTCAATGTGCTTTGTCCGCTCATGAAAAACAGGATTAGAAGCAATGTGGATCGCAGCCTTATTGTCACAATATACATGCACAGGCATAGGATGTATAATTCGTAACTCTTTGAACAATCCCACAACCCAAGTAACTTCAGAAACAGCCGAGCCTAAAGCTCTATATTCTGCTTCTGCCGAAGAGCGCGACACGGTAGGTTGCTTCTTTGTCTTCCACATGATGAGAGACCCTCCTAGCTTCACTAAGTAGCCTGTCACAGAACGCCTAGTCATTCTACAAGCTCCCCAATCCGAATCGCAAAAGCAATCCAGAGATAGGCCACCTGTCGAACTTATCAACACTCCTCGTCCCGGACTTTGCTTCAGATATCTGACCACATTCAATGCCGCAGCCATATGGGATTTTAACGGAACTTGCATGAACTGACTAAGAGTCTGCACAGAAAATGAAATGTCAGGTCTTGTGACAGTCAAATATATTAACCTACCTACCAAAGCTCTATAACGTTGTGGATTCTTCAACAAGTCCTCCTTCTTGTCCTTTCCTTCTTCATATGCTAGTAATCGCACATTTTGTGCCATAGGGACATCCAATGGCCTGCAACCACTCAACCCGGTGTCAGACAATAAATCCAGTATGTACTTGCGCTGGGACAACATGATCCCTTTATTTGACCTTGCTAGCTCAATACCAAGGAAGTACTTCATAGTACCTAAGTCCTTGATCTTAAAGCTATTGTGCAAAAATTCTTTTACTTGCTTTATCCTACCTTCATTGTTTCCTGTGATTAGCAAATCATCCACATATACAAGCACATAGACAACAGCATCATCATATACTTTAAAAAACAATGAATAATCAGACTTGCTTTGCCTAAAGCCTCCCTTAATCAAGGCAGTGGTCAATTTATGATTCCATTGTCTAGAGGCTTGCTTGAGCCCATAAAGTGATTTCCTCAACTTACATACCATGTTCTCCCCCTTACTATCAAAACCGGGAGGTATCACCATGTATACCTCTTCATCTAAATCACCCTGCAAAAAAGCATTGTGCACATCCATATGATATAAATTCCAGCAATGTATGGCAGCCAATTTCAGCATAATACGAATAGTAGCTATCTTAATGACGGGAGAAAATGTCTCATGATAATCTATTCCCTCCCTTTGTGTAAAACCTTTAGCCACTAGCCTAGCTTTATACTTTTCTATCTCTCCATTGGCCTTGTATTTTATCTTGTAGACCCACTTGCAACCTATGGGTTTCTTGCCTTTAGGAAGATTAACAATTTCCCATGTTTGATTCTTCTCTAGGGCTTCTATCTCTAACCTCATTGCTTTTACCCATTCAATGTTTTGTTTAGCGTCTTCATAAGTAGTAGGTTCTACAATACCATCAATATTGCATAAGAAACACATATGGGAGGAAGAAATATTACCATAAGAAACATAGTTATCTATAGGGTATAAGCAACTAGTTTTAGACTTAGGGGAAGTAATCAAATTGCAAACATAATCTTGAGACCAAATTGGGGCTTTCCTTTCCCTCCTTGGTCTCTCATCAATTAACATGGATGGGTCTCTCAAGTGGTTTTCATCTTCAACATCAGGATTATTCAACTCAGTGGCATGCTCATCAATGGTAGAAATATTCAGATCAGAATCAGGACATACATGAGGTGTGATAGGCATGTTCACATCAGAATTAAGCGTACTAGTGTGAGAGCTAACATTGTATCTAGGTATGTCATCATCCATATCAAATAAAAATAAATCTTGTACATCCTTACTGATTCCCTTTCGGTCAGCTGGTACCATGTCCTTGAAGGGGAATCGGGATTCTTGAAAGACAACATGTCTACTTACCATTATGCACCTATCATGCAAATTGAGAAGTAGATAGCCCTTTTGATTAGCAGGATAGCCTAGAAAAGCACATGGGACTGATTTGGCTCCAAATTTGTCAGTGGTGGTCAAATCTGTAGCAAATGCCAAACAACCAAAAACTTTGATATGATGATAAGTAGGCTTCTTACCATAAACTCTTTCATAGGGTGTGAGATATCCCAAGATCTTAGAGGGAATGCGATTTATTAAATGGGTGGCCATTTTGACACACTCCCCCCAATATCTAATAGGAATTTGTGATTGTAAAATCAGTGCTCGAGAAACTTGCATTAAAGTTCTATGCTTCCTCTCGACTATTCCATTTTGTTCTGGGTCTTGGCGTTTGCTGTGCAGTGGCTGGGTCTTGGTGGTTTGCTGTGCGTGGCTGGTCTCAATTCTTGGACCTCCGCCGATTCTTTGGTTTGGTGGTGACTCCGTTCGGCCGTCTATAGCGGCGGTTCTTGGATATCCCACTGGGTATTGAGCCGTTAGTATCGGTAGTGTAATTCCCTTCTCTCAAGGCCTGGCTCTGATACCTTGAAAACAAGTCCAAGGAGAAAGGAACAATGCAAAATCTTACTGATGCAGCAGAAATGTCTTACATACACTTACAAAAATGAAAACATTCTTACGCCTATAAGGCCCAAAACATAACTGGGCTGAACAATGGGCCTCACCACAGATATGGGCCTAATTCCTCTAATTTCTACACACTCCATATTTGTCTCAGGCAGGATTTGACAATGAGGGATGGTTGGTATGAGGAAGCATATGATACCATAGTGATCAGTGAAGAAGTGTATAGCCAGGACGAGGATATCCGATCAGGACGAAGCTATAGTTTGCGAGTTGCATTCGGAAGACGTACCAAAAAAGGGAAACTCCTTTCAAAAGCCAATTGAAATGTTCAAATTTTAATTTGGGTGATTAAATTTAACAAATCATTAATCAGATCATATAGAGTGAAATAGAATTTAGAAATTGGATCAGATTACCTCAATGTCCTTGAGTTATTAAAAGAGCAAAATACAATTCTTCACCCAGCAAAATTAATTTAACCTAAGAAAACATATATTAGATCCATCTTCTTTTTTTGTTTTTTTATAGAAGTGAAAGCCAACGCAAAGAGGAAAAACAAAGTCAGAATACAAACAAAAAACTAAACAACGTCACCTCAAATCACATCAGAATTTCATGAACTTCCTTGCAGTTTCTATGAGCTTCTTCAAATCATGTTTTAATAAACCTGCATGCTTCCTCACAGTCACCAAACAATGCCACCTGGTGAAAGCCAGCGTCCCTGTAGGGGTCTTATTAGGAACCTCACTCATCTTCACCTGAGTCTGGAAAGTCAGATTATATTATGGTGATATAACGTTTCTGAAGATGCATATAAAATTATTTTCTTAGAAGCTGAAAAATAAGGAGGTAAATAATAATTGTCATTTTCTTAGATGCTTCCTCCTCTATGCTTTCGTACGAGTCCATATGTTTTTTTCTTTGAAGCTTACCTTGACGATGTTGAGTGGCAAGAGGAGGGAGGAGAATGAGAAGGGCGATAGAAGAGAGAGAATGGGCATATATGTAAAATCAGTCAATTATGAAATCCTGAATTGGGTTGCTTGACCTAATTAATGATTAGTTAAATTCAATGACTCAAATTAAAATTTAAGCATTCCAGATGGCGTTTAAAAGGATTTTCCCTTAAAAAAAAGTTTCTATGGATCTCGGTGGTATAAATTTCGAATGTGAAATTATTTTCTTGTCTTTAATTAACTTCTGTACTCAGACAGGGGTTTTTAGAAATATTGGAGAATAACTATTGGCTGGCGGTTTCAATGCCCATTTCCTTCACAAAATCATGCATCATAATACAATCATAATGATTACTAAATGAAATGAGAGACTTCTCTCTAAGAACACTCATCTCAATATGCATAGAAGAGCCATACAATTGTCTTACTAGGTTCAAACAAATATCAACTCTTTCCTTGAATAAGTATGCTAGGTCAAGAACCACATTTTTTGTTTGTCATCAAGTCCATCAAAACTCAATTTCAGAACATCAATATTGTCCTTAGGTGGAGCTTGTTTAATTTTTCCAAAGAACTTTCCCACACTTCTTTTCTTCTTCCATGGAGAAAGCAACCCCACTAAAAGGGCTAATGGGTTTCCTTGACAATAGTCAACTATTGATTTAGATAACTCCACAAAACCATTAGATGGCTCATATTGCTTGAATGGTTTCAAACAGAAGAGATGAAAGGCATCATGGAAATCCAATCTTAGAACATAATATGTTGAAAATGCAGAAGCATTTTTAAGCACTTGCATGTTTGTTGATCTGGTTATAATTTTGCTTCCTTCCCCAAACCAATCACACGCTTTGATTAAATCATTAGCTACTATTGAATTGTCCACATCATCAAGTATAAGAAGAATTTTTTTGCGTCGAAGCCTACTTTTTACAAAAGTGGATCTTATGTCATAGATGCTAATATCCTCATCTTTTAATAATTCTTTGAGACAATTTTTCTGCAACTCATCCAAACTAATTCTTTCTAATTGTTTTTTGGCATTTTCAATAAAGGAGAAAACATCAAATTGAGCTTTTAGCTCTTGAAAGATAGCTTTAGCAAGTGTGGTCTTACCAGCCTCACCCATACCCCAAATTCCCACAATGTGATCCTCACTTAGAAGTTTTTCAATATTTTCAATATGACGAGCAATGCCAATGAGTCCTTCAAAATGAGATGATGACTTATACTTAAACTTGTTCAAAGTGTCATTGACAATCTCTTCAACAAGTTTGAGTTCAGGTCGAGCACAAATATCAATCAAACGAAAAAGGCATATTTAATTGGTTAGAAAATAAAAAAAATAAAAAGGCAAAGCTTTTGAAGCTACCTGATACTATTAGAATCTCATCCAGAGAGACTTACATATTGAATTAAAGAATTTCTCCACTTTTGCAATTTTCTGTGGTTTTTTTGGAATCTTTGCCTCAATACATTAAATCCTTTTCCAAAACTCCCATTTTGTTTTCGTATGTTTGAAGGATCTACCTTATAGAAAATAGGTATTACATGCCTTCCAAATTGTTCCTTGCATTCTAATATGTGAACAAGTTCATCCAAACATCATGTTGAAGAAGCATAATTTTCAGAGAAAATAATCACTAATATTTCTGATTCGTCTATTGTTCTCAAAAGAACTAGCGAAATTTGTCCTCCCTTGTAGAGTTTATAATCCATAAAAGTGTGAATGGCAGCATTACAAAGTTCTTTGTAAAGATAACTTGCAAAAGTGCGACGAGTGTCTTCCCCTCTAAAGTTAAGGAACACATCGTACTTGGCAGCAGGAGGAGAAACAAAAGTATGAGAAGAAGAAGGAGAAACTGTTTGAGTTAAGATCACATCATTTTTGATACTACAAAAAGAAACAAACCGTCAATAAATATTGGGTTATGCATACAGAGGAGCAAATCATCAAACAAGAGAATAAAGAGTGTGAGGTTATTCAGAAGAAAGTTACTTACCTATCATGAACAGCAACAAGAGATGAATCTGATAGCTTTGGAAATTGATAAAGCCAGTAGGATGAAAGCTCCTATGAGCATTAAAGAAGTGGTTCCATCCATGTGATAGCAATTTCTTGCTTTAACCTTCAGCAGCTTGAAAATGCGATAGACAGAGCAGAGCAAAACTGTATACCAATTACAGAAACTATTGCTTTGTTATGACTATGAATTTATTGAAAAAAGGGGAGTATCAATCTTGTTGGGCCAGGTCTTGGACGTGTAAATGTGAATGTAGTGGTTGATAATTCCAAACACTGGTCCCACCAAGTTGAGGTTAAAATATCAGTGGGCACTGATATGTATAATTGCTTGCCAATAAAAAAATATTGGTTAGGCAATTGGTTTGGGGAAAATGCGGGAGAGGATATATCCACAAGATTATTGAGGGAAAAAAATTATTAAAGTCAAGTAGGTTTTTTTCTAGGGTGGGGTGGGACAAAAAAAAAGCTATAGTTATACTCTGTATCTTTTCATTTTTACAATTTTTATAACTACATTGATTATGGTTATGTTCAAAAATCAAACCAAAGAATTCTTATCCTTCAAAAGAATGAAATGCCAAAATATATGAAGGAACCTCTCCTATTTTTTATCATTGGAATTCCTTGTACGTAATTTCCAAAGTACACATGCATATATGCATGCATTAAATTAAGGTTTACTTCTTAACTTTTTTCATTATGAAATTAAATTTCAATACAATATGACACATATTTTTCTTTTGATGGAATAATAAAGAAAAATAAATATTAAATTTCAACTCCAAAGCTGCATGACATTGTAAAAGAGCTTTTTTTTTTTTAACATCAATAAAAGCATTTCTTAATTTTCCTTATAAAAAATAATTTCTTACTTTTTTAATATATTTATCTATATATATATCTTTCTTTTTCATTTGAAAAATTACACAATTCTCTCTTAAAATGATATACAAAATATTAAAAGAAATTTATATTTTGTTGAAATTGTATAAAACCATACTAGGGGTCTCTTTATTTTTCTCCCGATTTATACATAGAATGGTTCCTTTTATTAAATAAAGTGACGTGTTTGGTTTATCAAGGCCATGGAAATGTGAATATAATGGGTGATAATTCCATGAGATGTTCCCTCCAAGTTGAAATTAGAAAACGACGGTGCAGTTAATATTAGCTAATATTTTTTTTTTTTGCCAACTAATATTAGCTAATATCACATATTCACATCAAGATGTTAACAAAGTTACTTTTAACAAAATAATACAGTAAATTTTTTTTTATTTGGTCAAGGGTATAATAATGTAGTTCAATACTTTTAGAGTGTAAAAAACTTTTACCTAATTGTTTAATTTTTAAGTTTTTAAAAGTCAAGTTAGCTTGGACTATTAAAAATAGTCAGAAGCTTTACATACATAAGGCCCATATGTAAACTTAATGTCAGCCCAGTGGATTATGATGTAGGGTCAGTGTTAAGGAACCCGTATTTGGCCGGTCGGTCTGGCCCGGAAACCGGCGAACCAGCTGGTAGACCGGTCTGGTTCCCAGTCCGAGTTACTATTTAAAAAAAAATTAAATTATCTTTAGAATTTCATATTTATAAGCCTGAAATCTTCAATTTCTCACCGGTTTAGCTCCGGTTTGGCCCCGATCTAACCCACTAACCCTTAACCCAGTACCCCGACTGGTTCAGTACCCGGCACGGGTTTTAATACCTTGTGTAGGGTTCGTCTTGATTGATTTGATGATCCACTAATTTCATAACATTATTGTACCATCCCACTAATATGTTTTGGAAATGTATTTTAATATATATATTTATATATATATGGCCTGATAATTCATTTATCATTTCTTGAACACTTGCGCACATATATATCTGAACAGAGCTTGCATTTCGTCACTCGGAGTTTTGTAAGAATAGTTTTTGTGCATATAAAAATATGATTAGTTGAAAAGAAAGAAAGCCTTAGGTTGAACAGAAATAGAATGAAATTAAAGTAAGGAGTGAAAGTTAAATAATGAAGGTAACATCACTATATATAAACAAACTTGCTATTGCTCATATATTTGAGTTTTAGAATCCTGTTGGGAAGTGATTAAGGTGAAAGAAAGAACATGCACTTTGCTTTCTTAATAAAATAAATAAATCAGCCGTTTAGTTCATTAAGGAAATGTGAATAACACAAAGAATGAATTAAAAAGAAAAATTGAATAAAATAAATGAAGAGTTTAGTCAATTTATAAAGTCTATCTCAAAAGGTTTTGGGGCTCTGTTTTTCAGAAGTTAAAGTATAAAATAAATTTCAAATGTGGAGGGAAGCGATAGAAAGAAATAGCTCTTAAAAATGGAAGTTTCAAAATTTGAAAACTTGCTTTCTCTTCAGATTCAAAGATGAACAAGTGAAGTGAAGTGAAGTCGTCCTGCGTTTGTGGCCTTAGGTGGATTGCCTTGTTCCATCATAATTTGGGTCTTTGCTTGTTTGGTATTTTCAAAGGTTCTAAAATTAAACCCGGACCAGCCTCTAAACTAGCCGAGTACTAAATCAAGAGTCAGTGGGTTAAACTAGAGTCAAACCGGAGCTAACCTGAGGCCAACCAGTGAGAAATTGAAGATTTTACGGTTATTATACGAAATTCTATAGAACATAAAAAAAATCAATTTTTGAAAAAAAAAATAAAAAAAATAGTGAACCGGGTAAATGCCCGGACTAGACCGATTTACTGACCGATTCGCTGGTTTCCGATCCAAGCTTCAAAACCCTCGTATTTTCTTTTTAATTGATAAGGAGCCAAAAGCCCGAGAAAATTAATATGTAATTTCCCGTTTTTTTGTTTATTTCAATTTTTTTTATCAAAATAGAGCTTCATATTAATCCGTCGGATAGAAGTTTGTAAGAATATTTTTAGTGCGTCTGAAAAAATCGCAGCCCCTAGCCAGAGAGGGGGGGGGATCAAAACATTGATATAATAATGGATCTAGTAGTTCTTCATACTCAGAAAGAAAGAACAAGCACTTTGCTTTTCGAATAAATTAAATAAATCCACCCATATCTTTGAAGGTTTTGGGCCTTTGTTTTTCAGGCGTAAAAGTATAAAAAATTTCAAATGTTTGAGTATTATGAGATCTATGACAGTATGGTAGCTCAGTAAGGAGACTGAATATAATCAATAGCTAGCACAAGGAGAAGAAAACAGCAAATATTTTGCAGAAATTTTCTGTGAAAAATGAAGGGAAAACAAGTAAAACAGAAGAAATAATTAATAACCTGGATAGAAAGAAATAGCTCTCACAAGCAAAGGTCTCAAAAATGGAAGCTTCAGAATTTGCTTTCTCTGCAAACAAGTTCGCCAGACTGCAAAGTTCGATGTGCCATGATTGATGAAGACGACGCGCAGTGCTTAGAAACTGCTTAAGAGAGATCTCACAGCACTGCAAAGAATCAAGCGTTGAATTTCTGTCGAATACGCCACTACCGCACCACGAAGCTTCCTGGATATCTCCTTACCCTTCTCTATCATCATCTGCGACTTTGGGTTCAACTCTCAAGCCTCCCCAAGTCAAGTCATGCCCTTCGCTTTGCTTTTACTTTTGCTGTTGCAAAAAAAGAGCAAAATTAACTTCAGGAGGGACCTCTTATTTGTATGTATATAGCATCATCATCCTTTAGGCATTTGATTGTATTTTCGAAGAGGGTTTTAGAAAATAAGAAAGGAGCATTAGTGTTCGTTTGAGATGTATTAATTTTAGCTTATAAGTGCTGTTTAATCATGATTTACGATATACGAGGTAAATATGTGAGAGACGTTTTATCTTAATTTACGTGAAAAAGCACTTATAAGTAAAAAATAAGATATCCCAAACATATACTTAATTTATTTACTATGTGCCAACAGACCCAACTACAAGGTGTAAGCTTTTGATTAAGCCATAAAAGTAAGAGGAAATTAATAAAAAAAAATAGATAGATTGAAATATTACATTAATCCAACCTAAGATGGGGTGTTTTACATTTATCTAATTTTTCTCTCATTATCAAATATTATGTCCTTGTGATCAACAAGTCAAACCATCTTTAGGTTTAAGGTTTATTGTCACTTTGTTATTGTTTTGTGTGTTGCCGCATTGCCATAATAAAAATTGTTTTATTTGTCCTGCACTCCCACATGGCTGTTTGAAAAGGAAGAATTTGAAAATTTATTTATCTTGTAAATACTTTTATTTGTCTTATGAATTCTTTTATTTGTTTTGCAAATGCCCTCACTTATCTTTTGAATTCCCTTATTTATCTTATGAATCATCAAAATAATTTTAACTCCCTTTATTTATCTGATAAATATCTTTATTTATCTTATGAGTTAAAATAAAAAGGATGAATTTTCCTATAGTTGATTAAAAATAAAAAAATTTAAGCGTAAAAATATTTCTTTTATCGGAAGCATAATAAGAATTAACGAAATAAAAAAGCAAATGACATGAATATTTTCTTTTTTCCAATAAAAAAGTAGGACATATATAGGTCTCAAATTATAAAGAGTACGAAAATTTTCATCCTTCACACATAAGGACCCGTTTGTTTCCAGGAAAATGAGGGGAGGGAAAGGGGAAATTGGATTTCCCTACTGACGGCAGCTGTTTAGTTTGCCATTTTCATTGGAAAATATTTTCGTGGGCCACCAATTTTCAACTATGTAATTGAAAATGGGTTCTCACCAAAATTGGTATGAACTAATTTTTAAATGGGGAGGGAAAATGCCTAAAAACACAAATCTCTTTGATGTGATGTTGGTTGTGATATAAAAAGGTGAGTGAGTATCATGACCATTTAAATAATATTTTTACGTAGGGCAAAATGGTCTTTTGACTCATTTTCCTACCTCATTTTCTTTAAACCAAATAAAAATTTTTCTACCAACACATTTTTTTTCCAGTGCAAACCAAACATCTATATGGCAAAATATTTTCCATTCATTTCCAATATTTTCTTTTCTATCCCAATCATTTACAACCTTCTCTTTGAACCAAACAGGCCCTAATACTTCTTCGATCCTTAATATAAGACATAATTTTTCTCCAGTCATTAATATAAGACATAATGGATTTTTTAAGAGAGATTAAAGAAGCTAAATAAGTTAGTTAACCATAGTATATGTTGTATATCATTTGATTATATATCAATTTTTAAGTCAGATAAATTAATTTAGTATAAAAAAAGATAAACATTAATATATTAAAAAACTTTATTTAGCTTACTTAATCTATAAAAAAAATCAATTATGTCTTATATTAAGTGCCCGGCGATTATTACTAATGACCCAGTAACTTATGAGTAGTATGAAAGTTTTCTTATCGGTGAAAAATCGCAAATTTAATCGTACTTGTAGTTTCAAATTTTCCTAGCTCTTCAATTAAAATAAATAAACGGGATATTTTATACATATAAGCGTGTTATGAAAATGGATTATATTTTTTTAAAATTCCTTATCCTTCTCTATCATCATTTGTAACTTTGGGTTCAACTCTCAAGCCTCCACAAATCAAGTCATGCCCTTTGCTTTTGCTTTTGCAAAACAAGGAAAAATTAACTTCAGGAGGGACCACTTATTTGTATGCATCCAGCATCATCGTCATTTGGGCATTGGATTGTATTTTAGACTTAGAAGACGGTTTTAGAAAATAAGAAAGGAGCATTAATTTGTTTATTATGTGCCAACTATAAGGTGTAAGGTCTTGATTCAGCCATAAAAGTTAGAGGAAATTAAAAAAGAAATAGATAGATTTAAATATTACATTGATCCAACATGATATACGGGAGTTTCTTACATTTATCTAGTTTTTCTTCCATTATCAAATATTATGTCCTTGGGGTCAATAGGTCAAGCCATCCTTGGGTTTAGGGTTTATTGTCACTTTGTTGTTGTTTTGTGTATTTGATGTGTGCTTCTATCATTAAACTAATCAATTAAACTATATTCCAATTAATTATGCAGTCTAATGTCAACCTAAATCATTCTCCTAGGGAGCAAGCTGTGTGTTTTCTGTAAGATTGATTCTTTTTTTTAGTGATAAAAGATGCAGTAGAATGGACCTAAACTAGAATGTAAAATACTACTATCTAAATGCAATTAAACTAACTAAATGTACTTATGCAATTGACTCTAAAACCTATATGAGAATGAGACTAATCTATATGAATTTGAATGTAATTTTTGGGGGGTTTTTGTAAAAGAGGAATTAAAATTCTACGCAAAGAGATTAATTAAAAACAAGACAAACAACAAAGATTTAATTCAGTTATTATGATGAAGGGGACAACTTAGAATTCACATGGAATTAATTTTCTTAACCCAAATTAATTAATTAGACTAAAGAGAGGTTGGTGAAAGATTGGAATTAATAAATTTATGGGAAACCCTCAAACTCAATAACACTTATTCCACTAGAAATCAACATATCATCTAATAAATCCAAATCAGCCAAAAATAGTCCCCAAAATAAATGATTAAGGTGGGATAAAAAATATAAAATTTGGAATTTATCAATATAGTCGTGTTGCCATATTAAAATTTTTTTTATTTTTCCTGCACTCCCACATGGCTATTAGAAAAGAAAGAATTTGAAAACTTATTTATCTTGTAAATGCCTTCACTTGTCTTATTGCAAATGCTCTCACTTGTCTTTTGAATTCCCTTATTTATCTTGTGAATCACCAATATGTTTTTAACTCTCTATGTTCTTTTGAATCCCTTTATTTGTCTTATAAATATCTGTATTTATCTTGTGAATGCCATTATTTGTTATGTGAATTCCCTTATTTGTCTTATAAACTAAATATCAAACAAATTTTTTATTTTTTTAAAAAAATTGTTCCGGGTATAAAGAATCAAACAATGCCATAGTTTTTGGATATTATATACACAACTTACATACAAAGTGTATATGTGGTATATAGAGTTTTCAGATCTCACGTGTTTATAAATTTCATTAGATCGAAGAGTGAAAGTAGATAACCATAAGGTAGTTGCAAAATTTCATTACTACAGATTTATCTATATTTAACAATTATTTTTATTTATATTTAACCATTTTCCACCATTAAATGTCCAAACTTTTGAGAAATATTTTATGGTTATTTAGTAACAACCGTAAAATATGCTCAGAATATTTTACGGTTCTTTAGTAACAACTGAAAAATATTCTGCAACTTTTCAGTTTCATGGCAAATGGAGATAGGCACTTTAGAGACTAGCATAGGATAAACAGGTATGAAGCTTATGATAGATTTGGCCAAAGTTATTCTGCTAGCTAGTGAAAGTGTATTCTCCTTCCAAGAAGCTAGTTTAGCTTTGACTCTTTGGATGATATAATCAAATTCAGTAGTTGGTTTTCTTCCACAAGAAATAGGAACACCAAGGTATCTTCCTATTTCTATAGAGATGGATATGCCAGTGTTGTCGTTGATTCTTTTCCTGAGTGGTGGAGGAACTTTTGGTGAAAAGAAGAGGACGATTTGCATTTGTTTATACTTTCACTTGATGAGAGGCAGAATCTTTTAATGCAAGACATTATTGCGGCTGCTTGTTGCTCAGTTGCTATCCAAAAAGTGATAGATCATCTGCAAACATGAGGTGGGAGATGGCAGGTCCATTTCTGGTTGTCTTGATTGGTTTCCATGTTCCATCATTCACTATGTCACAAATAAGATGAGATAGTTTATCCATGCACAGGACAAACAGTAGAGGGGAGATTAGGTCTCCTTGTCGCAACCCTCTCTTGGGAGAGAAAAAATTGCTTGAACTTCTATTCCACAGTGCATTGTAAGAAACCGACAAGATGCAACTCATGATTAAATTTCTGAAATTATAATCAAAGCCCACATCGGTAAGTACTTGTTGGAGAAAATCCCATTGGATTCGATCAAAGGCCTTTTTTAAATCAATCATGAAAGCCATCAAGCCTGTTTTGCCTCTTGTCTTCTTCATAGTATGGAGTACTTCGTGTCCAACAATAATGTTGTCATGGATGGTTCGACCTTTAATAAAACCAGCTTGGTAGAGTGAGATCAAGTCATCCATTACATCGTGTAGTCTGCTGGCTATTATCTTTGTGATGCATTTGTAATGCACAGTGCATAAAGAAATCGGTCAAAAATGGCCCACCATTTTTGGATAATCTCTTTTTGGAATAACAGAGATGAGCGTTTTGCTTGAATCCGTTGGGAGAGTACAAGATTCAAAGGCATTTTTTACAAAATTCCTCAGAGTTTCACCAACAGTATTCCATTTATTCTGATAAAACAAAAGGGGAAATCCATCAATTCTCGGTGCTTTGTATGGCCCCATTGAGAAGATAGCATTTTTAATTTCTTCTGTAGAAGGAACACATCCCATATTAGATAACAAGAGACAATCTATTCTTGGAAAGTTTGACACAGTGGGAAGGGGTCTTTGCTGGCATTCGTCAGCCTTACATAGCTTCTGGAAGTGATCCAACACAAGAGTCTTTAGTAGAGATTCTTCTTCAACCCAATTTTCGTTATGATCTTTGAGAGCCAAAACTCTATTTTTCCTTCTTCGCATTTGCATTTTTAGGTGGTAGTAAGGTGTATTCCTATAACCCTTTGTAATCCAAATAAACCGAGATTTTTGGAACCATTTTAATTCTTCCAGCTTTTAAAGTTCATCAAAATCCTCTTGAAGAGTCTTTTCTAAATTGCATAGAAATCTTGAAGAAGGATAATTTGGGGAGCTTTGAATTCCTTTCAAACGAGCAAGCAACTCCCTTTTCCTTTTCTCAATAAAACTAAAGACATTCTTGTTCCACTCAATGATAGATTTGTTGACAGAGTCCAAACAATGGATTATATCATCATTGATAGGCCAATTATTCGTCAAGAAATCCCTGAAGTTTTCATGTTCAAGCCACATTGCCTCGAAACCAAAAGGCTTTGCTTTGTTTTGCACATTAGATAAATTAATCTGTAATAAAATGGGGCTATGATCAAAGAAAGGAGTTCTGGGGAGTACCTTTAAAGCACAATCCGGTAGGTGGAGCAGAAGTTGAGTATTTGCAAGCGCCCTATCTAGCCGTTCATAGAGCTGAGAATGACCCCTCATTTTTTGTCCCCTCCAAGTAAACTTGGGACTGTCAACACCCGTTTTCATTTCGATATTCAAAGAGTAATAAAGACAGAATTTCATGGGTATCCAGAAAAGTACAATTATACTGATAAAAATGTTCGTTTACAATACAGATATCATTCGTCGACGAAAAACAAAAAAATACAGCGGAAATTTAATATTTACAAATTTCTTCAAAATATTAAAACATAGACTACATTATAACCACGTTCTTGACCTCGCCTCGAGACACGTGCCACTCACTTTCTGGTACCCGCCGAGGTATTTGTTTAAACATAGGGTGAGATTCCGAAGAATCCCTAAAAAGACATGATGTCGTTTATAGAGAATGCGAAAGGTAAGTATAACATGCGCCAAGGTTTGCACAAATTAATAAACAACATAAACACATCATCGTCATGTATACATGAGTAGAGCCCAGCCCCACAATCTACACCGGTTGGACTTCTGCCAACTCCCAGTGTAAGTGCACACTGGCACTAACAGCCTCTCTCTAGGCAATTCATGTTAATTAATAAAGTGCATTTACAAACAATGGCATCCACACAATCATATAACTATGGCATAATGTATGAAGGATAATGCCCGTACATCAACGCTTTATAATCCCTCTTTTCGGTGTGTCTCATAACGCGTGTCATTTCGGCTTTCGAATCGGTCCTAAAATATAAAATGTACCAAAAATAGGTCATAACCTATCCAAGTATTATTTTAGAGTCATCCATAGTGTTTCTTGTGGTTATATTAGTTTATGGTCAAAATTTACCAAAATACCCCTGAACCCCAGCCCCGCCCCGCCCTACCCGGCCCGATGGCTTAGTTTCCCAAAATTTTTGTCCAAGGCTATTCTAACTTATTTTCGCCCAAGAAATCCATTTCCGGGCTCAAAATCACCAAATTCACTATCAAATTACAAAAATACCCTTGACAGCCCTATTTAGGGATTTCAGTGGCATTTTCGTAATTATGTTTTTTCGGCCTCTACCGAAAAAGTGCCCAACTATAACCCCACCTATTTTTGCCCACTGAGTCCAATGGAACCATTTATTTCATGAAAGTCCAACTCCTAGTACCAGTTCTGGTCCTCACCGAAAATATGAAGAAAAATAGAAAAAATGGAGCTTTGTGTTTTAGATTCCTAAACTTGTACATTTCCACTTCTAATCCTTGGTTAACTCATTTGAAAACTTCATAATCATGATTTAAAGGATTTTGGGTAGCATAACCCCTTAGGGTTATGGCTTTTCTAATTTTACAACTCATCCCAAAAATCACAAAACCAAACAACAATCACCAACAACAACTTCAATTCACTAAGAAGTTGAGGTTTTGGAGATTACCTCTTGATCCTTGGTGTTTCTCTCTCTAGAACGTCCTCTCTCTCTCTCCTCAACCTTGAAGATTAGCTTGCTAAACCATGATTTCCATGAACAATACGAGATTAGAGGATGGACTACACAAAATAGTAAGTTTAATCACTTTGAAACACAAGTTCGTACCTTAATCCTCTTCCTCCTTCTCTCTAACCTTCAAGAACTCTCAAGCTCACTCTCTCTCTCTTTTCTCTTGTGGTTGGGCGAATGTGACTTGGAAAGAGGAAGGAAAAATGTTTTATTAACTTAGTCTTCCATCTTCCTAGCCATTGATTTGATCAAGGGCTTCTAATGTGACACTTGTCACACTCTTCTCTTCCTCATAATTTCTTCATTGACTTGGCCATTAATTGAATCATTGTCTTCCCTTTTCTTGCTCCAAAATTTCCATCCCTACTCCCCCTTTTTTCTCCAACTAGTCCATACTTCTTTATCTAAGTCCAACCTTACACTCTTTTATGTAATCATGCTTTTCCATTCCTCCACTCAAGCTTGATCTCATCATGCATTAGGCCATCCTTCCATTCTTACACTCAACATCTAATCTACCAACTCACTCAACAATAGTCATCATTTCCTTCTTCTTGTGACATGTGATCATGTATTAAATATTTTTCCCCTTTTCTTTCATGTATGGACGAAATTAGAAGAGAAGAAGAGGAGGAAAATTTGCATTTCATTAGTCCCATAATTCACAAAATTTAATTATGTATAATCCCCCTTAATTTCTCAATTCTTGATTTATTCCACAAATGATAATCCCATTATGCCTTTTCCTTTATTTTCCTTAATTAATTGAAATTAACTTCAATTAATTGAAAAATAATTAATCTTGGGCTAAATTGGCAAAATTATGATTTTGCTATCCCCTTTGTAATTTAATTCAATTTTTGAATTAATTTACTCATTTCCTTATAAATATGAATATTAATTTTCTATCCCCTTTGTACCCTGTATGTTGCCATCCCCTGCATGTTGTCATCCCCTGCGTCCACGTCATCACTCTCATTTTCATTGCTCTCTCAGGGCTAAATCAAGATTCCACCGCTATTCCTCTCTTGCTGAATCATTTTCCTCGTTCTATTCTCTCTCTTCCGGTGCAATTGCTGAGAGGTAGGATTTTTGTCTGTATCCATTAACTTCAATTCCTGCGATTTCTCGACCACGTTCTTCTGGCTGGTAGACCCTTTCATTTTTCCTTTTGAAGGTCGTACATTTTGAGTGCTTAGCGTGAGGGGTTGTTGCAGAGGTACAAAAGGAAAGGATAGTGCAACCATTACCTGAGTGCTATTTGCAGCGTTTTGGACTTCATCCAATTCTGCCACCTCAACATTCAACAGGGACACCAAATCTAGACCCGCGATTCCCTTGGCGAGCTGACTTGCCCTTGTTATCCGACAATTTTCTTTGCCGGCGAGGTTTTTGAACTATTTTCCACTGATTATACTTAGAATCTGACGGAACCACATTCCTCTGTTCCTTTGTTGGTTGATGAGCTATCTTGGGGAGCATTTGAGTTATTTGTTTCTGGTTTATCCATGCAAGTATTGGCTCTATGTCCATAGATCCTACAATGCATACATAGCATATGGAGGCCTTCATAGTCAAGAAAATACTCCTCACCCTCCAAGGTGAAACCTTGCATCAATTGTTTTTCCAAATCTACCAAGACGCAGATCCTTGCATAATGCCCACGCAACTGGCAAGCGGTATTCATGTCCACCTTAAGAATGGTTCCAATTAAGTTGCCCCCGTCTTATTTATAATATAAGAAATAAATACTATTTTCCATTCTTAATATAATTTTTGCTTAAGTAATTTTGATAGAGCAAATAAATTAGTTAAATTATTTATTTATTAAAAATATATATTATTTTTTTGAAATACCCTATTAAATTATTTGCATTGAAACCATACTGAATGCTCCTTCAACATGTACCAAAGATAAGAATGGTGTGGTTTGATGTGAAGAAAACTATCTATTATTCAAGTTTTGACTACAAACATACAAACACTTACTTGCTTATATGCCACTCTATAACAACCCTTTTATTTAATATCATCATCATCATCATCTTTCCAGAATAACAACTCTTTTATTATCTTTTGAAAACCTTCATAAACCCTTTTAGTACAGTGCAAAAATATAAACATATGCCTTGAGTCTTAATCATATTCTTCTTTTTTTTTTTCTTTTTCATTTGCCATTATGATTTGCCAAGATCTAAGTAGTATTGGTGATACTGGTAATTTCATTTTTTTTAAGCCATCTATGTAACAACTGATAATTTTTCAAGTTAAAATTCATTTGTTTAGGCCGGAAAAGGATAAATTCATTTATGCCAAACGGTCATTTTTTTATATATCAAGGACAAGTGACACTCTTGAGTTTTAACCCATCACATGCATCATCAAATCAAAATTGAAGACTCCTGAAATTCCGCCAAACGTGTTTTCTTGTGCATCTTTAATATTCCTGAAACACATTATTTGTATTAGGATTTAAGACTCAAAATTCAATAATTGTTCTTTTCAAATCTTTCCCTCCTTCTCACCTAACTCCGACGTAAGAACTATGTAATTGTTGAGCAAGTGAAAGGAACAAAATAGATGAAAAATTTTGGGATGCATCAGGTGTTTGGAACGGTAAATTTTACTAATTAATTTTTAAATGCTTGAGAAGAACAAGCTTATCGGTGGTTGATGACAGAGTATGCTTTTAGAGTTTCTTTCTTTCACCACAAAGTAACTTGTACATGAGCAAGTCCTCATCAGAAACTGTGGTGAGGGGCCACGCAAGCAACAACCAAAAGCCTGAGCTCCTCCGCGGCTGCAACTGGAACATCTGGAAGTGGTTCAATTCGGCAACACACCACGATTGTGTGCTTGTTTGAAATAGCGATAAGAGTCTTTAAAAACAACTTTTCAATCGTGATTTACAGTTAACAAAATAAACATATGAGAGAATTTTATCTCGATTTACGTGAATAAGTATTTTTTAATCCCAAAAGTGATCCCCAACAAGCACGAAGCCAACAATGCTTCCACTACCCTTGAGGAGGCAGGCTACGGAAGATGAACTTTCCTATGTTATGGGAAAATGATGATTCGCAAGATGCTTGGGATGCTAGAGATGATGACGGTGAGGGGCTTTTATTCCCCAAATTGTATTTGATTTTGCCAAGAGGGGACTCTGTTAAGATAGGTGAGATTGCTCCATTTTAGTTATGTCAATATAACACATACACTTGTCAACAATAACACAATGACTTGTTAATATGACACAAATTGTATTTGATTTTGCCAAGAGGGGACTCTGTTAACATAGGTGAGATTGCTCCATTTTAGTTATGTCAATATAACACATACACTTGTCAATAATAACACAATGACTTGTTAATATGACACATATATTTATCAACAGATGGACGTGTCATTGGTAACACTGACAAATAGATAATTTCACAATTTGAATCTGTATCACTAAGATCCCTTGGAGTTTTTAGATAGTGAATCATGTAACATCCTCATTTTAATTTTCATAATATAATTATAAATTAGAATTAATTAATTAATTTAATATATATATATATATATATTAAAAAAACAAAGAAGGGAAGGGGGAGAGACCACCAAAAGCTTTCGGTGGAAAGTAAGACATAATGATTGTTCTTATTAAAAAATCAAAAAAAGAAAAAGAAAAGAAAAGGTAATGATTATGTTTCTAAAAATTAATTAATTAATTAATTAAAAGTGGCGCCAGGTTTGGCGCCACATGAATGAGGAGGGGGTATTATAAATACCCCCCTCAATCACCATTTCATGCCTTGCGTGAAGTCTTCCGGAAGGTGGAGGGTGAGGTTCTGGTAGGAGTAATTTTAGTTCTTCGGAGATCAATAAGGTACTCAAATTCTCTTTTGATCACAAAACTCTTTTTATGAAAAATGTTCTAAATAATTTTATCTTTCTCATGATAGTGATTTCTTATTGATTAGAGAATATCTAGAATTTGAATTTTGGGCAAACGATGGATAAAATGAATAAAAAGTCTCTCAATGCCTTTATTTTTAATTGTGATATGCAATCTTCATCAAATCCCATACAAGATGCCGAAAAATCCCTTCAAGATCATATTTAGATTTTTCCCTCATTTTATATCAGCGATTTAGCAGCCAGAAAATCAGTTTTTGCTTTGGCGAGAGGTAACCACTTTCCTCTTGTTGTGCACATTTGTATGATGTTTGTGAGTGATTTTTAATTACATAGAATTATAAATTTGGCTATTGATATGTGATGTGGACTTTGAAAATATGTTGTTAATGAAATAGTCTTGTGGGACTTATTTTCGCTGAGAAAATGACTAGTGATATTTTATTATATGAATTGATATGTATTTATGAGATTGAAAATATCCTTTTGATAATTGAGAATTGATAATGATTTGTTATAATCACACATATTGATATGAGAGGGGATGGTGGATGTTGATTTGATGGGTTGTTACTTAAAGAGGAAATAAGGGGGTGAACTTTTGTACAAAAAGAGGTAATAAGGTGGTGGACTTCTAGGTGTACACTGGTTAGTCCTTTCGCCCAATTGTGTTCAATAAGGCCTTGACACCCCACTAATATATTTAGAGGGGGAACCCATGGTCCGGTCTCGTGCTCTGTGGATTTTGGCCGGTCCATATCACTTGATTGGTGAGCTTGTTAAGTTAAACTACCAGTCATATGGGCCAGTGCTAGCCCATGGGTTCAGTCAGAGGAAATAAGGCAGGAGAGGAAATAAGGGAGGACAAAGAATAAATTATTGTATATTGATTCTTATATACTTATGTGATAAATATGAGAATGGGATTATGATATGGTAAATTAATGTGTGTATATACATGTGGACATGTGACATTTTAATAATGATATGATTTTATAACTGTCCCACTTGGCGCCTCATGGGCACTTACTCTTATGCCCAATGAGATGGATTGTCGATTGCTGAGGCTTTTGTCTCACCCCGTTGATTTAACATTTTTCCAGGTGATAGTTGTCGTGCGGGTCCATCAGGGAAGACTCCGGAAGCTTAAACTACTTCTGCTAAAAGTAGTGCTTCTATCTTTATAATATATGTTGGATTATTGTATATTGCCATGTTATGGCTCATTTTGCATACTCTGATTTATTTTGGAGATTTGATATTTTAACTATATATTTTTAATTACTCTTGATGAGGTTTGGTGGCTTGCGGGCCTTATGATGTGTTTTGAATTGCTAGAACCATAATTTGGTCTGATATGAATATTTTAATATATGATGAGATATTATTTAGTTAAAGAGTTTTCAAATAGTTAGTTGAACTCTTTTCTACCATGGTAATCTTTTGAAAGATGAGTTATAATCTTTTTATTACCATGGTAGAGGTTGTAAATGATTATAATAATGTATTAAAAAAATGGTTTTATCAAATCCATAGTTAATTATTGTATATAAGGAAAGGATTTTGCAAATCATATACTTGAAATTTTTTTTTGATAAAGGTGCAAAAATACACATGAGTTTTTTTTATCAAAAGTACAACTAACACCAAATGTTTTTTAGAGGTGCAAAAATACTCATCAACTTATAAAATTGGAGCAAAAATCGCAGTGGCGTTAAAGGAGGCTAACATCCGTTTATTACAGCTTGAAATGACCAAAATGCCCTCAACCTCCCTCGCAAGTCAAAACCTCTCTCAACTCTCAAAAATTCATCATCAACAATCTTCAATCAGAAAACGAACAAAGTATAAAAAACAATAAGGTTGGCAAAAAGAAAAACAAAAAAAACAATCAGATTGAGATCAAGTTAGCATGACTTCCAGTTCCGGGATACCACAAGCACACCTAAGGCCACTAAGCACACCTAATGTCACTCTGGATACCACAAGCATCAACAACTTTACCAAAATAACATTTCTTTTAGGGTTATCATATGTTCCAAACTTGCAGGGCCCTCCTTTATCTACTCAAATTATCATCCTCTACCTCTAATACTAAGATCACTTCATCTTCCTCTGAATCGAAACTGAAGGGGGGGAATGCTTCTCAAAAGACGCGGCTTTGAGTTTCTCAATCCTCTTCTTCATCCAATTCTTCTCCACCGTTAAAGAGTGAAATTCCAGATCTAACACCACTACCAAAAATAAGTGGGTGATAAAGCTGTTCCCAAATAGATCTGGCAAAAATATTGAATGAATGGAGGAAACAATCAAAGAAGAACCTGGGATTAACAGATGTAATAGTCATCACCATAGTTGCAAACTGAAGTAGGGGTGTTGGTTTCATTGTAGCCACAAAGATTAAGACTGAAACATGGCCATCGTTGGGGGAGGACGCCGCCGTCTCGGGCATCTGAGAAGGAAACAGGAAGATGAAAAGAGGAAGGGAAAGAGTCACCGTCGCATCACCGGCATTTGAGAAGGGAACATGGAGATGAAAAGAGGAAGGGAGGGAATCGATAAATCAGGAGGGAGGGCAACTAAGGAAATTATAAAATTTAAACATTTTTGTTTTTTAAATAACATGGGTCCCACAAACAGAGTTCGTCCCCTTTAACTGTGTTGTGAATTTTGCTCCTATTTTGTAAGTTCATGTGTACTTTGCACCTCCAAAAATCATTTGATGTTGAGTGCATTTTTAATAAAAGTTTATGTGTATTTTTGCATCTTTACCCTTTTTTTTTATATTTTTTCTGATCCTTGAGATTATACTGCCATTTTCCCAACAAAATATGAATTTGAGCCATGTTATTTAGAGATGGTTTTTTGGGTTTCTATAATATAATTGACCTTTCCATGCAAGTTTCCTAATCTGATTCTCCTATGGCCAAGTCTGAACTGTGGGACTTCTACGAGAGAAGATTTGGGAAAATGAATGAAATGTCTTGCTGTGATTATAAACTCATAACTGCTAGTAATACGAGAAGTGAAGGTAGAGGCAATAAAAAGAAAAGGAAACGAGTACCTTAGTATGCCAAAGACAACAACAATGAGTTTCTATATTATTTAAATGAGCTCTTCATGCTTGTTGCCTGTAAAAGCCTAATTGGAAAAAAATCTTTGTGCATAATGTAGAACTCATATATTGTTCAACGTTGATTATAACTCCTAAGTTAGATGTATCCATATTGATCCAAACATATTTGTCATGCTTTCAATTGTGCATAAATTTTTAGGCCGTGTGAAGATTTGAAGATACGTCCCGTCTACGGGGCCACATACTCGACCAACAATTGAATATAAACAGTAAATTAAGATACACAAAACACAAAGTGGACTCCGCACAAGCACAATCTTATTAGAGTCCACATTAGATGCCCAACGCATCTATGAGCTTAGGAGCCTATCCTGCAAAACCACGTTCAATTTAAAAATTGTTTTCATCTTCAATAGCATATCTTCATGTGGGGCCTTTCAATAGTTTTTCAATAGCTGAAACACGTTTAAATGAAACTAAGTAAGCCTGAAACCATCTTAAGCCAGGAATTATGTTCATGAACAAACCAAATATGGAATCAAGGGATGAGCATGGATTGGACTAGACCAGGTTTGACATCAACCCGAGGTCTGGTCTGGAGAGAACTTGGTCCGTACAAGGCAGCCCGAGATCTAGTCTGGTTCAGCACCAACCCGAGGCTAGGCTGGACCAGACCGAGAACCTTAGGCTGTACAAGGCAACCAGAGGTCTAGTCGGGTTGGTGCTGGACCAGACTGGGTTTGGTGGACTCCCTAGACTGGTCCAGGCAGTCCAGGATGTATTTTTTTTTTTATGTTGTATTTTCCTCTTGTAAAGCAAAATTTGAACCTATGAAACATAATTAGGATCATAAAAATACCTATAATAATATGAGACGTGTCACATAAAATTAAAACATTATAAATCTATAAGAATATCCAACAACAATAAAAAAATATATTGGAAAAAATATTTAAACATGATAAATACAATTAAGATAATAAAATTACCTATAATCATATAAAAATCATCATAAAAAATAAAACTTAATTATAAAGCCTTAAAAAAACTCCGACAACATTAAATAAAAAGTGACACCTAAATTATAAAAATATTTTTAAAAAAATTGACTTGGACCAGACTGAACCAGTCCAAGTGGTCTAGCCCCCTGGTCCAAAACTCGATCCAGCCCGACCAGTTAATCTGGTCCGATTTCATTATGTTGCTTATTTGGACTGAACCAAACTGGATCGGACCAGCTCGGTTGGACCAGACTAGACCAGACAACTAGGTTTTTGCCTACCACTAATGGAATCTACTAATTACTATTTAATTAGAGCATATAAAAATTGCTACATTGCAATTTAAAAAATAAAATGCCAATAAGCAATTTAAAATGATGTAAATTCACCAAAACCGTTAAATTTCACCCAACACCATTAGAGTTTTCTTCTCTTATAATGTAACGACCGTTTGGTTAAATTTAACAGTTTTAGTGAGTTTTCACCCTTTTAAATCATTTATTGGTATTTTTACCCTTTTTAAAACTTATTTGTGTCAAAAGCCCCTTGGAAAAGACTTTATTGATGAAATTATACCTTGATCCAATTTTTTTATCAAAAGTTTCCTTAAATTCAGTTTCATGAAGAAGATAAAAGAGGACAATATATATATATATAGAGAGAGAGAGAGAGAGTGTGTGTGTGTGTGTGTTGAGTGCTTTTTTTTTTAAAAAAATTTCTATTTTTTTTTAATAAAACACTTGATCAAAAGTTAATAGCCAAACAACTTTTTTTTCCCTTTCTAAAGCAAAAATTGTTTCCAAAACAAGAAAACAAAAGCCCCATAAATTCAACTTGTTTCATTTTGTATCCCCCCAACAAGCAAGTTCAAACTATTGTTTCCTAATTATAGCGTGCTAGATAATACTCTCTATTGGCCTTGTAAGAACTAATTAAAGAGTGTTATGAAATCAAGAGAGTATAAGAGATTAAGATGAAGGAAATGAAGAAATACAAGAGAGAAATATAGAGAGCAAGGAGGGAGTGATTCTTATTTCATTTCAAGCTTACAACCTTTGATACATGCCTACTATTTATAGGCCACAAATCCTTAACTTCCATTACAAGAGTTACAACAAAAGAGTAAATTTACATAATGGTATAATATAAAGTCTTTGTAGGTTATTTACATTAATAATAGAAAACTCCCACTATGCCATTCATGGGTTATATGGCTTTAAGTGTAGAATTCCAAAAGACTCATCTTGGAAGGTTATGGAATACTAAGAGACTATGAACATCCACTACCACAATATTCATAACACTCCCCCTTGGATGTTCATAAATAAATATTGTGCCTCATTAAAACCTTACTAGGAAAAACCCAATGGGACAAAAACCTAGTGAAGGAAAAAGAGTACACAATACAAATCGAAACTGCCTCATTAAAAACCTTACCAGGAAAACCCCGTGGGACAAAACCTTGGTTAAGGAAAAGAGTACAGCATGGTCTCTATTTCATACGATGATAATATCGTATTTACTCCCCCTGATAAGAACATCACTTCTAATGTATTGTTGAGCATATCATTCTTTTAGCCACCAAACTATGAATGATACATTGTCACCAAATATTCTTCTAGATGTATTCCTCTTACATATCTTCTGAATATGCTAAAATATTATGCCTTTATCTTATTCATTGTGAAAACAATAAAGAAAAATTATTCTGAAAATCATCAAAATATATCTTATATCCACATATTCAGTTTGTTTTGAACAAAATAATATTATATAATATGTTAATAGGACTATCACACTAAATCTCATTTTTGTTATCCATTGTGTACTTGCAAGAACTAATTTTTATCAATAAATTTATAATAGATACAATATTAGCATAATACAAAAATATTCTCATAAAGTATAAGGTACTTCTGGACCATTAAATTCAATGTATCTTTACAAGAAAATTCACCATGGTAAAAATATGTGATTTTGAAATCATTGATGCATTTGATAACTTGATCTACAAGTCAAGTAAAATGTAAAATTACTCATTTTTCAATATATTTTTCAATTAATTATATATGCTTGAATTATTTTCAAACTCGCACAACATTTTATATATAGAATAATTTTCTTGTATATGCTTCTGGCATTTTAGATCCTTCAAAGACTCTAATGTAATATTCACTATCCATATGCATATGCTATATATAATGATATCTAATAGACGCATTATTTTGTTTACATATAATGCCAAAATAATAATATATGCAACAATTATTGTATCCACTACCAAATGTTGTACCTCATCATAATCATCATTAAACCTTGTGAAAATCTTTATTTTCACATGAATATTCATATATCACAAATAATTTAATATTTCAAATGTTTTGGACTACAGGTCCATAAATTTCACATGCTGAAAGAACATTTTTCATTGCGTCTTGTCCCCTTCTTCAGTTGGCCAATCACCTTTTTTTTTTCTACCGACATATTCATGTATAAGATCCTCATTTGATCACGTGATATTATTACTAAAACTGTTGTCGACAACTTTATCTTTTCAGTTCCATTTTTCTTGTTGTAACATAATTCATTGAGATCTCTTTATTACTTTCAGGTACCTGAACCTCTTTTGAGGGTTCTACAAGTAGTTATGTATTGACCTCTTATAGAGTGTCTGCCTCCTTAATATGATTATCTTGATTATTTGCTTCTTTCTTTTTTCTTTTGGAACTGATAATTCTCTCATACTTCGGGCATGTCTCACTTTCATTTATGCTGATTAGACCACTTATAGCTGGAATATGAGATTTAGTAATTCCCATTTAGGTCAGTAATTCATCTGGCAAATTTTATGTAATATTTCATGAATGCAAAACCTAATGTTCTTGTTCATATTGCTATATTCGAGGATCTATACTTAATAGTAATAATGCATTCCTTTTTGTTTTCTTTTCCAGCTATTCAATTTCTCCCTCTCATATTAGGAAAACTTTGTCAAATGACAATCGACTAATCATGCAGTATAAGTCTCCTAAATCCATTTGTCTCCATTAGCAACATCCTTTTATTTCAAACAAGAAGAAGGAGGTTCTTACCCAACATTTATCTCAATTTCCTCTAAATATCCATCTATGTGCATTGTGGTGGATCAATATGAATGCACATTCAAACTTTTTAAGATGAAATATACTTGACTCCTGACCAAAAGCCAATTTTATCGGGAGAATTTGGTTGGCTAGTATAAGTGCTGCAATATGTGAGATCAAATATGCCAACACTGAAACATAAATTTTGTTCTCATAAGTATTAGTCTAGCTATTTATGGAGGCTTCAATGAATGAATCGTATAATCTGGAAATTGCGCATAACATAATAATTTATTCAAATATTCTTGCAAACTTCAGGTTGCAAACTAATAGTAATATCACATGTAACCATCTTATAGATGCATCTGTCAAAATTATTGAACATTGATATGGTTTACATGATATTTGAATGGGCCCATACATGAGTTTATTTATTTCCAGAAATATAGAGATACATTCCAAATCATAACTTGTGATACTCTCATAATCAAATTTCTTTGAGAACAAGCAGCACATGATAACTCTTGAATTATATAATATGTTGGCTATTTATGAAGAATCTTCTAGTTCTTCAATGGATGTCACACGTAATCTTTTATATATGACTCGAATGAATCAAACAAGTCATGCTAACAATATATTTGTTTGGATCAGTAAACTGCTGGTTTACTATGATATGTTGCTTAACCAACAACAAAACTTTTTAATTTCCATAAGTATTGATATAAAATGTCAATATGACATCCATTTTTCGGAGATCAATAGGTTTTGTGAGGAAGTATATGAGTAAAACTTTTTAACTCACACTTATATTCTAACAATCTCCCCCTCAAGTGTGAGTCATATAAATATACTTTCTTTATTTCTCTATTTCAAAGACAAATTTGTATATAGCAAACTAATAATATATCTTTCATTTCAAAATTCAAGTACTTCATAACTCACAATTAATCATGGATTTCAGTTAATTAGGCTATCATTTAAACCCTGTAATAGAGTAAAACTCTAATGTAAATCTATGGGTTATAACTTTCCTTAATCAATTCTTCTTCTGCCCATAGAATTTAAGAAAAACTATATTAGTTCTCCAGGAACTATATCGACTTTGTTACATTTATGTTCTTCAAGAACTAACATATATTCTTACATTTTTATATAATTTTGCTACTTATTAATAATAATATGCTTCAATTTATCTCTTTTGATGCATGTTCAAAATATGAAATGTTTAGAATTTTTCACTACATAAAGAAAAATATGAGGAGATCTATAATCAAAATACATAAAAATCTTATTACAATGAATTCTGATGTTTAGGGGCTTAAAATTAATTTGAGAGAAATGTAAAGACAAATGCATTATAATATAAAATAACAAATACTTATGATATACATAGTCTTCTTTCAAATATTCCTTACTGTTTGATCATCCATAAATTTGACTTGCACTATATATATAGTTCATGCACATTAAGAAAATGACTTTGTCTAACAAATCATAAACTATTCATAATGAATTTTCTCATTAAATTAAATAAGTTTTCGTTCTCTTAATTCAAATATGATATATGATTTTTTTTTCTTCACAAATGTCACATAAAACTAATTTGATTCCAATATATGTCATATTATATATTATATCATAATTAATGTATGAAACTTGCACATATCATATAAGAATGCTAAGGAGTAGAAGAAATGTCAATACAATGAATTGGGAAAGGAGGCAATAAATTATCAATGCAAAAATAAAATACAAATTGAAGAGTATTTGTATGCCTTTTAATAATGAAAGTTTGGAACTAAGAAAAATTACATATATATATGTAAGGCAACATAATAGTGCTCAAGAAGAGAAAAGAGATGGAAGATAAGGCTAAAATGAAAAATATGACTAATAATGAAAGAAAGTACCTTGATGTTGAGGTATATGAGTTGAATGTTTGTTGGGAAATCTTTGGTGCAACAGAGAAATACAAGTCCCAAGAAGAAAATAGAGATGGTAAACTCCATTGATGTATATGAACAGTATTCACATACACAATATACTTAAAATTACAAATAAATTATACAATTACACATAAAGAAGGTAATTAAACAACTTAATTGTATAATTGAAGGTTATATGAATAAATATTGAAAACCATTTTATATGGATTAACAATGAAATAGTTAGAATCCTAAATGGCTATAAAATCAAAATATCAATAATTACCAATAATTTTTAAATTTGTAAATAAATTGGCACTATACTGAAATTTTAAAATGATCAATCATTACCTTTTTATCTATTTGATTTCATATATCACTCATATTGATATCACAATGTTAAATGATAATTTCTCTCTCACAAATTAATCACAATCAATTTAAATTTAAACATAAAGAATCAAAATCATATAGCCTCCAAGGCTTACAATTATCATATAGCCTTTAGGGCTTACAATTATTTCTTTCGGCTATACAAGCTGATTATCTTTCTCCGTAACTTATTGCTTTAAGCATCATAACTATTTTTGATATTTTTCACAATATTTCATGGTCTTTTTGGCTTCACAGCCATTTTGATATTTATTTTCAATAAATTAGTACATATTAGTCTATATGACTTCTGGTCATATTATACCATTTTTCTATCCATATGACTTCTAGTCATAGTATGATATTTGCTCATAATTTTGATCACCTTAGAAATGTTATTATTTCCACGATTGTAGTTCAATAGCTAAGACAAAGTATTCTCAGCTTTCAACTATCAATTCTACAAATGTAATGTGATCATGTTCATTTGCACTCTTACATATTTTCTTTACTTTTAATAGTATCATCAATTTCTCCAAATATTGGTCTTCAGGACCACAGCAAAAATCTTTGTTTAGTTTGATATTTGAACCTTTAGCCTTCAGGGCTTTGATATTTGTAACAATTAAATCATCAAAGTGCCAAAATTTTTCTTGTCAATCTTGCAGTTTAATGAAACCAATAGCGTTCTTTCTCATAAGAGCTAGTACAAAAGTGATGTGACTTCTGGTCATCTAATCACGAAATTAAGAATATTATGGCTTCTTGCCTCTCGATAAAATCAAAATACTAGAAAATAAATTAAATAAATTCAAATTCATAATCAAAAATAAATAATAGATAAGCCCATGATCATATAGACCACATTATATGCTCATATATAATACTATTATATATTAATATAATATAATAAACAAGTGAAAATAAAAGATTGACATAATGATATAACAATAATGTATTAATATAAATAAATGAAATGTAAATAAAATAACAATAAAACAAGATGAAATAAATGACATAAAATAAAGAAACAAACAATAATATATAACATAAAATGTAAATAAAATAAAGAAATGTTAAATAAGTGTAAATAAAATGAAATAACATAATAATAACATAAAATGTAAAGAAGACTAGAATATAAAATAAATAAATATAAATTTTTCATAATAAAAAATTAATGGAAAACGATAAATAAAAGTGAAAGGAAAGAAAACTTGTGAAGGATAATATAATCTCAAATCTTAGCCATGGAACCCGATGTATAAAACAATCGGTAAAAGAGTCTATTTAATTCCATATAATGGCTTAGATTATCCTAGATATATGTAAAAAATAACAATAGAATGGATAAAAATAGATAGCGTAAAAGAAAAATAATAAAAATAATATAGAACAATAGATTGATAATGTATACTAGAAAGATAAAATAACATAGAGAATAAACAATATAAAACAAAGTATGTAAATGAGAAAGTTAGAGAGTAGAAGAGATAGAAAACTAGATCATAGGTCTTCTGAGCGAATTCGTGCTGATAACGTGTTATGAAATTAAGAGAGTATAAGAGATTGAGATGAAGGAAATGAAGAAATACAAGAGAGAAATATAGAGAGCAAGGAGGGAGTGATTCTTATTTCATTTCAAGCTTACAACCTTTGATACATGCCTACTATTTATAGGCCACAAATCCTTAACTTCCTTTACAAGAGTTACAACAAAAGAGTAAATCTACATAATGGTATAATATAAAGTCTTTGTAGGTTATTTACATTAATAATAGAAAACTCCCACTATGCCATTCATGGGTTATATGGCTTTAAGTGTAGAATTCCAAAAGACTCATCTTGGAAGGTTATGGAATACTAAGAGACTATGAACATCCACTACCACAATATTCATAACAAAGAGTTAATATTTATCTTTAATGTAAGATATATTTTTTCTATTTGTCAATCTTTTTTTAATTTACCTTCATTGATACTCTCTAAACAATAATCAAGTAAGAGATATGAGAAACTTAAGGAAGATAATTAGGATGTTTTTAAAAAACATATTATATTAACTAACATATCTAATTTTTTTAATCTAATTAAATTAGATAAATAAGTATTACATTAACTATGTGAGGGAGTAATTTGTAGCTAATACTCATTTCATTTAAAATTAAATTGGTCGTTTTTTTTCGTCAGTGATTGATAGACTCCGACAAAGATTTTAGTGGCCTTGGTGGTAGACTTATCAAAAGCCATTTGTTTTCACTTGTGTGTATTTGTGATTGTGACGGTGTAAAGGATATAAGAAACTATTTATCTAAAAAAAAATGGATATAAGAAACTACAGTATTCGGTACGTATGTAAAGCCATTTGGATACGACAATCAACCTTGTGACCAGGGGTATGTAATGTAAGCTTTTCTACAAGAGGGAGTTGTGGGTTGGATTTTACTAGTAATCTCTAACCGTCAATTCTCATGTATCAAAAAAAAAAATCTCTTAACTGTTAATAGCTATAAGAAACTAATTGGTTTTAGAACTAACGAGTTTTGGACTAAAGAATTTTTATTTTTTCAAAATCCTATATTGGTATATTGTTGTCAGGCTCACGAGTTGACTCTCTGAATTTATCAGCTTTATGTTTCTAACTTATAAAATCGAGTCCATTTGTACTTAATCTTGTGCTAGCCATAAACTCAGTTAAACTCATGAGTTTACACACCAAGTTTACCGTTTTTAAGTTTTTACCTTATAAAATTGTGTAAACCTACTCTTAAACTCATTTTATTTGTTCGTTTTGATGATATTCAATGCATTTATTCATGAACTTCTAAAAAGTTTTTTTTGGATATGATAATTTATAAATTTTGATAGATTTAATAATTTCTATTATTCATATTTAAAATATATTTAAATTGAATTATTTATATTTTTGTTATTTTTTTATATACTATTAACACCTATTTATTAAAAAAAAGCAAACTTTTACGATTTTACGATTCGAGTTCACAATACGAATTTTCATTCTTATCATGAATTTGCTTAAACCCGCGAGTTGGACAACCTTATGTGGCACTATTATATTTAATTACCATTAATTATTAGCGTCCTCATGCATTGCATGGTAAGTAAATATCTAATTTTTAACTATATAAGTTTTATATAGGAAGACAGTTTTATTAAAGAAAAGTAAAATGGTACACAAATTATTGGCCTTTTTTTTTCGGCCAACCAAACTATTGGCCCATTACAAACATGTTTCGTACAAGGAGTCCATGGAAAAGACCTTATTGAAACAAACAGAACGAAATTATACATAATCACATTACAACTTTATTGCCACAAAAGCATATTACGTGCTTGTAGAAGATTGAACTAGAAGTTAAACAGGACGATTCTCCAGCAATTCCAAGAACTCTATTTGAGTGATCAATAAAAAGATAAGTAAGCAATGAAAAATGTTTTTTTAATGCACACAACATAATGAAGGCAATCAAGCATAGTCAATAGTATAATATGCATGGGTCATTCAATATTTACCTCAAGTGATTCAGGGACAACCACTTAATACTTGCACATTATTGATTCAAGTAGGTTTCTGGAGAGGGAGCATCTGGCTGGTTCTCTGGTGAAGCCTCTCGGATCACTGGGACCTCATTATAAGTTTCCATCAATCTTGCTAGAATAGGAAACTCCGACTGCATGTATGATGAAGTCTTAGCTGATGAATTTAATCCATGCAGTTCAATATATGATTGAAGATTATGTAAGGAACAGAAGAGATAAGATCAACCTTCTTTTTCTTTGGTTCCAAGGTTACTAATAAAGGAAAACTAAAGTATATATAGGTTACTTACTACAAAAAAAAAAAGATCAAATAAACAGATAAAAAGGAAAGTGTGGAAAGAATTAATTGGGGCTATTACGAATTACAAGCTGATAATATAGAAAAGGCTTTAATCCTTTTGTTCTTGATTGAATGGCCTATGACTAATTAAATATTTATATTTTATAACACCGGTTACATTACAAACTTATAAATGGTCAGCAAGTGGCAAAAGGCTTGTAAGTCACCAAAATTAAGTGAAAACAGATCTGAGGGGACATTAGATAAGGACTGGTCTCACTCATCCAAAAACCACTCCACCAGAATCTAAAAGCTATGGAATAAAACATCCTTTATTTTAAATTTTAAGAATGGTGATCGTGACAAGGAAGAAAGATTACACCCTAGAGCACTTTACAGAGTAACACAACTCAGATACTTTAGTACCACCATACCACTTGTAACCCCCTACCTTAATAACCATATTTATAGTTCGAGAATGCGTCATTAAGTTGAAATAGAGACCAGTGGTTAACTTAAGATTTTTCCAAAACTTGTTTAGTGCGGTCTCACGTTCACATCTCGAATATAATTGGTCTGACCAGTTCGGTTTCATTTATACATATCAGAGTGCAACCAAAAATTCCCGACAACGCTCAGGTTTCGTTACTTAATAAAGGGTTTACAACGCTTAGTTTCCCATACAGGGGATTACACAACACTATTCAATATATACAACATGTGCAACTAATCCCCAACAAAATATGACAACCAACTATCAAAATTAAAACTCCTAGCTAGAAGCTCTAACCGCCCTTCATTACTTGCTTTTCCTTTGAACCGCTTGCCCTTGCTGTAGGTTAGTCATTGGAAAGAATGAGATTCAAAAGAATCTCAGTAGTAACAATTCACTTATAACATGTACAATCACAAAGCATGTAAGCAAATCATAACAACAACAACACAACGGCATTTCTACAACAGCTTTCGCTACATTCACAACGGCATATTTCACAACAGCATGTTTCACAACAGCACAACAACGACATTTCACAACAGCAATGTTACATCACGGCATATTCAATGAAATGACATACATGCAAGGCATCATACACATAATAAGAGAAAGAGTCACTACCTTGTTCTTTCCGCTCGTGCACTGGCACTGGTTTATCACGTGCAGGGCAAATGTCAAATCCTATAATTAGAATTACGGGCGACAGGTTATTACTTAATCCAATTCTTTAATTCAAATACTCAAGTTGGTTATCATTAGGGACATTTAATCAAATCAACTAAAGAGTTAAAGTGGTCAATTAACCTAAAAGACCAATTCCTAACCCCCAAAGTTCAACAATACTACATTATGCCATTACATTTTCAATTTTCGCATAAGAGACCAAATCTGCCAGAATTTTCTCCAGACTTTGAAAAATCATAACTAATTCTACAAAAATTGAAATGAGGTGATCCCAAGTCCTATGGAAAGCTATTGAAGTCCTCTTCATAGGAAAAATATGAATCATTACTGGAAATCACCACACAATTCCAGAATTACACAAAATCCCACACTGCTCCAGAATTAAGTCCAGTTTCGACATCAAACTTTGGGCAACCAGAACTCACAGCTCAAAAAACGAAATGACACAAAGTATATATCCATTTTGAAGCTTGGAATGTGAACTTTAAGACTGGAAATTTTCATAATTTTTAGAGATCATTTGGTTATCCAAAAACACCACACAAGTAGAGTACCTCGCTGGAATCCTGTTCAGGCTGAAAACCCAAATTTACACTTTAAGTTCCAATGACCCAAAATTCACAACCTAGGGCTATTCCCACATAATTTTTCGTGTAGAACACAATGGTAACATCAAAATTAACAAATTCCCACTCATTCTCCATGTCCTGTTTTGGCAGAAAAATCAAAATAAATCCCAACAATTACCAACTTCTAATTTCAGCATCAAACTTATGTCAAATGGTTTCCAATCATCATAAACCACCAATAACATAACCAAAACATCATGAATTACCCAAACCCTTGTTTAGCCAAAATCAGGGCAGATTTACACATGCCAAAATACTCATCCAACCAACACAACCAATAGCTCAAATTAATGCTAATACTCACCTCTTGCTTCTCCTTAGCTCCTTTCTTTGGTTTTTCAGCTTTTGTTCTTGGATGATGGCACAAAACACCTCCTCTTGAAATTCTAAAACCATAGAAATGAAGCCCTCATCAAGAGGAACAATGTTTATGAAGGACACTTGAGCCATAGATGAGGTTAAGGAGGTGAAAATCAAGGTGGAAAGTCTCACCTTTTCCTTGCTCTTCTTTCTCTTTCGTTGGAGCTGCAGCACTGACTTGGAGAGTGAGAGAGAGAGAGTGATGAATAATCAGATTTTTGGCTTCCTTTATCCCTTAAGAGCTGACCGAAAAGTTGGACCAAATGGAGAGAAAATTGTGGCTAGTATTAATTCCTTGGTCATACATATTTTTTGAGTAACTTGTCTAGGTGTCATTGGTACAAGAAGAGTGAGCTTTTCTCTTTCCTTCTTTCTTCTTTCTTGAAATGCTTGACCGACTTATGCTTGGCAAAAAGGTGAGAATATCCTTTGATTAACTTCTCTTTCTCTTTCCCTTATGATTGAACGTCCAACATAAGCATATGGTCAAGAAATTATATTGATTAAATCCTAGCCACTTTTATTGACTTTTCATATGGAAAAGATGAAGTATACATGATATTAATTCTCTTTCCCTCATGTCATGCGAATTGTAGCCTAGGAAATGAGATGATGATCTTTGGTAATATCTCCTTGAATAATAAAGTTAATTCCCCAATTAGCATGAGATTGTTGACCAAGTCCTCATCTTTTTATAACTTGGTCCAATTGCTTCCATATGTCATATTTAATAGCCAATAGGTATTTTTCTCTTGGTTTTCTCCCTTGTCATACGTGAATCATGGCCTTTTGAAGAAGAAGATGATCTTGTAAAATATCATCTTGCAATATAATATTTAGTGACCAATTTTGCATGTGAAATTTAACTAAAGTCATAACAAAATTTCCAGAGGTAATTCTGTCATTAATCCCATCATCTATTCTGTACATTTAGTCCTTGAGTACATTTTGGGATATTACACCACTCTTGGCCAAAAAGAAGGTATTAATGGAACAACAATGTACAGAACATTACCATGTCAACATTGAACTTTGCAGCATTATAGAGTTGAGGTGCTAAAAACACATCTGCCTGCAAATGATAGTCAATTTGTAGATAGTCATGCAACATAAAGTCAAAAATTAAACTCAACAGATATAAAGCTACTCCACATGGCTCTAGCTAATCCTATTATCATTCGCAGTCAATGATTTGGGAATGAAATTGACCAGACAAGATGACGGAATTGCACACAACATATTATATCGGTATATCCTGTTGCGAGAAGGATGAAAGGTGCTATCTTTACCCGAGGTGCTATCTTTATAACAATAAGCATGACCTGTTGGTAGGCAGATAAGACTTAAATGCTTGAAAAAACAGAAATTCTATTCTTAACTAAGGAAAAACTCACCAGTGAAGCCTTTTCGTATAACACCATGGACCCAAGGAAGCACTTCATCAGGGCTGACTTTTTCCCCAATATAGTTCTGTTAATAAGAGAATGCACGATAACTGTAAACATATAAAATGGATTCTAGCATCCAGAAAAGGTTGCAAGTTGAATCATAAACACATAAGGGAAAAAAATTGCTTAACCATACCAATATGCCAATGTTTTGCAAGGGCTGTAGACTGGAGGCAACAATAAGTGCAGCCTATGGATCACAGCGTCAGAAGAAAAGCATGTATCAGGGCCTAAATTATAGCTTTAAAATCAAACTCCCGTCCCCCCAGGTTTCTTTTCATTCTTTTTTGATGAAGGGAAGAATCAAAAGAAGACAGAAACACAAATGAATCACAGAAAAGGAGAAAGGAATACATTTGCAAACAACCACCATGTACTCGGAAACCTGGATAATAGACCTATTATAGCTAGCTTGAGAGCTGACCCCTCCTCATTCTTCTAAAAACTACCATTGACAAATTTTCAAATCCGAATCCACAATATCAACAAATAAGCCATGATTATTTTGTTTTCAAACCCTAATAATTGCATTTTTTATTTGGAACCTAGATACCTTCCTCCCCTAATTTCTGGTCACAATTTCGTTCAAAATTTCATTGTCTAACCTTGAATATTTTGTTTGGAATCTTAAAGCTAAACCCCCTTCTTATCCCAAATTCCATTAGATAATCTCCAAAACGAAAAATGGAACATTATGCTCCCAATTTTGCTGTGGTATAAAGGAATCTATCATCTGGATTTCATAGTACACGGTAAATGTTTAAAGATGAGTCGAAGTACAGGGATTACTTGTGAATTTTTCCCAAAATAAAGGAATTTATACCTGGAAATTGATTGTTTTTTTCTGTAAATCAGAAGGCAGCAATGGACGCTGAGTAAACTTATCCTCCAGATACTTCAAGTGTATTAAATCCATAAAAAAAGAAAGACGATTTGGGAGCAATGAAAGAGGTTATAGAAAGAATTTGCATTTCGAAACTCCAAAGGAAAGCAGATAATCACCATAATGATGGCAAAAGAGTCAGAAACTACAAAGTTCCCATCCACCAGGACAGGAACTAAACCAACAGGATTGAGCTTCAGGAAATCTGAAATACCAAAGCAAAACAGTAACAAATTAAACTACAATAAACCTACCCACCCATTATCAAGGACCAAAATGGAGCAATGAAACAGGAGAATAAAACCCAGGGTCAGAGTGTTCTCCCTTCAGCAAATTGACTGCTTTGTACTCATACTTAATCCCTGAAATCAAAGCACACTAAACTAATAAAGGATTCGAGCAAGAGGGACTTATCCACACAAGACATTTACCTGACGAATTCAACTGAAGTAGGGGGAAAAAAAGGAACAGTCATGTGTTTATCCAGATTCAGTACCTTTCAGGTTGAGAGCAATTCGAGCTCGAAAGGCGCATGAGCTCCTCCAATACGAATACAGCTGAAGCTTATTATCACCACTTTCAGTTGCCTAATGACACTAGAAATCAAAAGAAAATCAGACACCCTCCATATTTGTCTCAGGCAGGATTTGACAATGCGGGATGATTGGTATGAGGAACCAAATGATACCATAGTGATCAGTGAAGAAGTGCTGAGCCAAGACGAGGATATCCGATCAGAACGAAGCTGTATTTTGCGAATTGCATTCGGAAGACGTACCAGAAAACATAATAAAAAGTCGTATTAAAAAAGTCCAAGGAGCTGTATAAATTTATCTTAATTGATATTTGGTTATTATATGATATTAAATTATATTTGGTTATTATATGATATTAAATTATATGACTAAATTAAGGTATTTGTCACTCATCACTCTAGGATTTGTCAATATAAACATATTCACTTATCAATGAGAGCTGTTTTAGTTAATATAAATGAACTTATCAATAGTCACTCTATAGCCTATCAATATAATCATGTCCACTTGTTAATGGGAACTATTTTAAATTGTATTGGAAAAATGCCAATAGTTAGCATATATGGGATTGTCAATGTCCATTCTTTGACTTGTCATTATAGGCATATGAACTTATCAAAATAAGCACATACATTTGTCAATGTATAACTTATTATTATAGGCATATAAACTTGTCAAAATAGACACATACCGCCAATTTATAACTTGTCATTATATACATATAAATTTGTCAAAATATACGTATAAACTTGTCAAAAATATGCACATACACTCACAAAAGTATAACTTGTCAAAAGAGACACATACACTCACCAATATATAACTTATTAAAATAGACACATAAACTTACGAATATATAACTTATTAAAATATACACATTGACGTTTTGTCGAAACCCTCTTCATATTTCCCTAGGTGATTAAAAATTAAAAAAATAAATAAATAACGAATTAAAAATTGCTTAAAATCTTCGCATAAGAATATTTACTGTATAAAGTAAGTGAAAATTTCTCATTATAGGGTTAAGAAATAAATAAGGTAGAACCTGAGAACTAAACAAATTTCAGGCAATTTGGGTAATAAATTTTGCTTAAAGAGGATTTTTCAACCATTTTTCTGAATTTTTTTTCTTTTCTATGTGAAATTTTTCCGATAATTAAAAAAAAACAAAGCGCTTTTTTTTTGTACAAGAGAGGGCCCCGTAAAAGTAATAGAGACTAAACCTCTGGCGAATTAAATCCCAAACACTCTTGATCTACTAATGCCTCTTGATCTACTAATGCCTTAAGATTGGAAGGACAACTATCCAAGTACAAAGAAGTGGTTAAGCCTGCTTTTGCCAAAGCATCTGCTACTCGATTCTGCTCTTGTGACACATGTAGGATTTTCAATTCCCACGGTTGTTGAATTAGTTTCATAATCTGATAGAGCAAGAGGCTACCCGTAGAGATGTTTTGCTGCCTTTGCAAAATGTCAACTAAAGCCTTTGCGTCAGATTCGAGAATGACTCTCTTAAAGCCAAGTCCCTATACCACTGATAGGCCTTTGAATAAAGTCCATTGTTCTGCCTCCAAAATGTTGTAAGGACCAAGCTCCAGTGTGTCGCCTACTATCCATTCTCCCAAGTGAGTTCGAATGAGACCACCACAACCAGTGCTAGTTCCAGAAGCCATAACTGAGCCATCTACATTAAGCTTAACCCATCCCATAGGAGGGGGGTGACCAACATATCGGTAAAGGATTGAGAATAACGCTTATTGGTGTTTCTTGGATCTGAGCATAAGTTTTCCATGAGTTCAATACAACCTGATACGGGTCAGCAGGCTGAATGAAGTCCTCATCAAAGTTGCTTGGTTTCTCCATTTCCACAATTTCCATATAGTTACTCCCCATAACAAGCACTAATTACCATCATCCGATAGCCCCACCTCATGCTTAAAATTAGGGGCGAACCAGTCTTTAAGAGAGGTAGCAAAGAAGGAGGAGATATATCTTTGATGGATCAATCGCAGCCACAGGTTGTGAGCATAAGAGCAATCTCTTAGAATATGTAATACGTCTTCATCACTATGTATTGCAATAGAGGCATAAAGCAGAAGAAGAGGACCACTTACGACACTGAGCATTTGTTGGATGGAGATAATTAAAAGCCATCCACATGAAAACACGAATTCTTTCAGAACGCGGCCATTTCCAAATTTTCTTATAAGTAGCACAGTAGTTATGTTCAACTGGTTGTTCAATGAGAAAGTATGTGCTTCTTATTGAAAAATTACCATCAGCTTCTGCATTCCAAGTGAGAAGATCATTACCAGCGTCGGGAATTGGCGGTAACATAGACACAAGCTTCTTAAAAATAGAACTTGGTATAATAGATGCCAATCATTGAAAATCCCAAGTGCCATGGCCCACCCAATCAGATACCATAGAATCATTCTCTCCATCAGTGAGTGGTCTAAGGCACATATCCTTGATAGTTTTATCAGGAAACATCCATCGGTCATTGAAAAGATTAACTTCCGTAGTCGAATAGGGGTTTTAGGAATATTAGAGAATAACAGTTGGCTGGCGATTTCAATTCCAATTTCCCTCACAAGATCATGCATCATAAAATAATCATAATGATTACTAAATGAAATGAGGGATTTCTCTCTAAGAACACTCATCTCAATATGCATAGAAGAGCCATACAATTGTCTTACTAGGTTCAAAAAAATATCAACTCTTTCCTGGAATAAGTATGCTGGGTCAAGAACCACATTTTGTTGTTTGTCATCAAGTCCATCAAAACTCAATTTCAGAACATCAACAATGTTCTCAGGTGGAGCTTGGTTTAGTTTTTCCAAAGAACTTTCCCACACTTCTTTGGTTTAGTTTTTCCAAAGAACTTTCCCACACTTCTTTTCTTCTTCCATGAAGAAAGCAACCCAACACTACAAGGGTTAATGGGTTTCCTTGACAATAGTCAACTACTGATTTTGATAACTCCATAAAACCATTAGATAGCTCATATTGCTTGAATGGTTTCAAACTGAAGAGATGAAAGACATCATGGAAATCCAATCTCAGAACATGATAGGTTGAAAATGCAGAAGCATTTTTAAGCACTTGCATGTATGTTCATCTTATTATAATTCTGCTTCCTTTTGCAAACCAATCACACACTTTGATTACTAGCCTTGCCCATACCCCAAATTCCCACACTTTGAAAGATAGCTTTAGCAAGTGTGTTCTTACTAGCCTTGCCCATACCCCAAATTCCCATAATGCGATCCTCACTTAGAAGTTTTTCAATATTTTCAATATGACGAGCAATGCCAACAAGTCCTTCAAGATGAGATGATGACTTATACTTCAACTTGCTTAAAGTGCCTTTGACAATCTCTTCAACAAGTTTTAATTCAAGTTTAGTACAAATATCAATCAAACGAAAAAGTCATATTTAATTGGTTAGAAAATAAAAAAAATAAATAAAAAGGGAAAGCTTTCGAAGCTACCTGATAGTATTAGAATCTCATTCTGAGAGACTTGCAGATTGAATTAAAGCATTTCTCCACTTTTGCAATTTTTCATGGTTTTTTTGGAATTTTTGCCTCAATACATTAAATCCATTTCCAAAACTTCTATTTTGTTTTCGTATGTTTGAAGGATCTATCTTATAGAAAATAGGTATTACACTCCTTCCAAATTGTTCCTTGCATTCTAATATGTGAACAAGTTCATCCATCCACCATGTTGAAGAAGCATAATTTTCAGAGAAAATAATCACTAATATTTCTAATTCCTCTATTGTTCTCAAAAGAACTACTAAGATTTGTCCTCCTTTGTAGAGTTCATGATCTATAAAAGTGTGAATGCCTGCATTACGAAGTCCTTTGTAAAGATAACTTGCAAAAGTGTGACGAGTGTCTTCCCCTCTAAAGTTAAGGAACACATCGTACTTGGCAGCAGGAGGAGAAACAAGAGTATAAGAATAAGAAGGAGAAACTGTTTGAGTTAAGATCACATCATCTTTGAAACTACAAAAAGAAACAAACTACCAATAAATATTGGGAAACATGAAAAACGTCGTGTAGCCTACTCAGACTCAGTGGCCAAGCGATACGGTACTCACTTTGTGGTTTATCTCCTCTTTTGAGCATCAACAATGTCAGGATGATTAAAAAGGAGTCCCACAGGAATCTTCATAATACTTGACTGCACCCAAAATCTGTGTTTCTCTATGCTAGACCTTGGCCCGATTCCACTTGAATCATTTGGAGCCATATAAACTTTTATCAAAACCCCTTCAATATGGAACTCATTACAACACACCATCATTAAGAGCCAATGTTCCTGTAGCTCTATTCTACAATTCAATGTCATAGTGGCTACACTCACGGGTTTGTCGTCATGGTGGCTGCACTCGCGGGTTCGTTGTCACTGTGGCTGCACTCTAGGGTTCTGTATTCGGTGCTTCACGCAGGCGCCCATACACTTGGTCAGCCCCCCCTCTGATCAGAACTTTCCTTATGTAGCCTTCTCCTATTAGATTTCACCGTAGGTAGCCCTCTCCGATCATAACTTTCAATCTTTGTGGTCACAGTACAACTCCACAGGTATGCTATAAAGGCAACGTTTCCAGATTCAATACAAACATTCTTATTATCAACTCAAGATTATGGATGGAATAGTTCAATTCCTGAAGCTTCAGCTAACTGGATGCTTACGCTCTCATTCAACCTGCATCACTTCTCATCTCAATCTACGCCTGCTTGCATCTGGGGATTCAATTCCCTTCCTAATTCATGTAATCTGGCATGGCATTAGTGAAGACAACAATAACCCACTATGGATCTGGGATTATCAATGTTAGTAGTCTAATAAATTTTCTGTTTCAGCTCTCTGAAGCTCTTCTCACAATCATCTTCTCATGCATAATGTTGATTTCTAGGAAATTTCAATATAAACAACTCATCTTTTTTTCATTGTCACACCCGTGGCCCTTCTTGGCCTCGTACCTGAGTCCATTAGGCTCCTACAGGAAACCCGCAAGACTTGGCCGTCGGCCTGGTCAGGTGAAGTTGTGACTCTAAACACTGCGTATCACAATCATAGTTTTCGTCCTTCTCAGTTTAGTACTGCTTCCACTTTATCAGAGTCCCTTAGGATCCCTTGCCATGAGACTACTCGGCCCAAACATGTTACCTCTGAAAGCCACACTCTCATTTACCCGACTTGGTATAGAGTTGTTTTTCCCCTCACCATGTTCAATTCTATTCATAATTATTACTCTCGTGTCATTTCACTCGGTGAGTTCATCAATAGGTCATCAACCAACCAAATTTCACGGATTACCGTTATACTACGCAGTCCTACAACAGTAGACAAACGATGTGAAGAAGTGGGCTCTAGATTGGACCAGCGAGCATAAGGATGGAGATTCTGGAGTGCTTAGGCCGCCATTCTGACCTTTTTTCGTGCAATGATGGCCCACTTGGGACTTTATTGACTTTTTGTTTCCTTAAATTGAGTTGCATAGGCAAAAAAAAAAGTTGCCCCCGTCTTGTCTATAATACAAGAAATAAATACTATTTTCCATTCTTAATATAATTTTTACTTAAGTAATTTTGATAGAGTAAATAAATTAGTTAAATTAATTATTTATTAAAAATATATATTATTTTTTTAAAATACCCTTTTAAATTATTTGCATTGAAACCATGCTGAATACTCCTTCAACATGTACCAAAGATAAGAATGGTGTGGTATGATGTTAAGAAAACTATCTATCATCCAAGTTTTGAGTACAAACATACAAACACACACTTACTTATATGCCACTCTACAACAACCCTTTTATTTATTTATTTATTGCCAGACTAACAACTCTTTTATTATCTTATGAAAACCTTCATAAACCCTTTTGGTACAGTGCAAACTATAAACATAAGCCTTGAGTCTTAATCATATTCTTCTTCTTCTTTTCTATTTTTTCTTTTTCATTTGCCATTATGATTTGCCAAGATCTAAGTAGTATTGGTGATACTGGTAATTTTATTCTTTTAAAAAATAAAATATTTTGGTAAAATTAGATATTTTATAGTATAAATTAAATATTTTTCTGAGGACTTATTCCATTACTTTTTAAAAAATATATTTAAGCCATATATGTAACAACTGGTAATTTTTCAAGTTAAAATTCATTTGTTTTGGCCGGCAAAGGATAAATTCATTTATGCCAAACGGTCTTTTTTCTATATATCAAAGACAAGTGATAATCTTGAGTTTTAACCCATCACATGCATCATCAAATCAAAACTGAAGACTCAAAATTCAAATAGTTGTTCTTTCCAAATCTTTCCCTCCTTCTCACCTAAGTCCGACGCAAGAACTATGTAATTGTTGGGCCAAGAATCAAAAACATTGTCTGTGAAATATTCAGTGAGGTCCATAATATTATTCCAATCCCTCAAGCACCCTCTACTACTACTACTAATCGATGATGTTCTTCAATCTGTTCAGGAACTTGTTTTCCCCAATAAAAAGCTTACTCCCCAGAATTGTACATGAGCTAGTCCTCATCAGAAACTGTGGTGAGGGGCCACGCAAGCAACAACCAAAAGCTTGAGCTCCTCCGTGGCTGCATCTAGAACATTTGGCAGTGGTTCAAGTCAGCAACACACTATGATTTCGTGCTTGTTTGGAATAGCAATGGGAGTCTTAAAAAATAGTTTTTCAATTTACGTGAATAGGTGAGAAAAGTTTTGTTTCGATTTACGTGAATAAGCACTTTTAAGGATTTCAAAAATGATCCCCAATAGGCACAAAGCCAACGATGCTTCTACTGCCTTGAGGAGGCGGCCTACAGATGACAAACTTTCCTACGTCATGGGAAAATGATGATTCACGAGAAGCTTGGGATGCTATAGATGATGGTGACGATGAAGGGTGCCAGAGATGCCCTTGAGGAGGCGGCCTACAGATGACAAACTTTCCTACGTCATGGGAAAATGATGATTCACGAGAAGCTTGGGATGCTATAGATGATGGTGACGATGAAGGGTGCCAGAGATGCCCTTGAGGAGGCGGCCTACAGATGACAAACTTTCCTACGTCATGGGAAAATGATGATTCACGAGAAGCTTGGGATGCTATAGATGATGGTGACGATGAAGGGTGCCAGAGATGAAGAGGTTTTTATTTCCCAAATTGTATTTGATTTTGCCAAGAGAAACCGGACGTCAAGGGGCTCTATTAAGATAGGTGATATTGCTCCATTTTAATTATGTCAATATGTCACATACACTTGTCAACAATAACACCATACTTATCAATATGGCACGTACACTAGTCAACAAATGGACTTGTTGCTGATAACACTGACACACAGATAATTTCACAATTCGAATCTATATCATTGAGATCCCTTGGGAGTTTTTAGATAGTGAGTTATATACTCGGACATTTTTTTTATATTTTTTTTGTTTCTTGAGACCATGCTTCCATCTTCCCAACAAAATATGAATTTAAGCCATGTTATTTAGAGATAGTCTTTTTGGGTTTCTATAATATAATCGACCTTTCCATGCAAGTTTCCTAACCTGATTCTCCTATGGACCAGGTCTAAACTATGGGACTTCTACGAGAGAAGATTTGGGAAAATGAATGAAAAGTCTTGCTCTGATTATAAACTCATAACTGCTAGTAATATGAGAAGTGAAGGTAGAGGCAATAGAAAGAAGAGGAAACGAGAACCTTAGTATGCCACAGCCAACAGCAATGAGTTTCTATGTATATGTTTGGGTTGGCAGTAGAAACTATTTTTTTGACGTGATTTACAACATACAAAGAAAGGATATAAGAGGAGTTTTGCCTTGACTTTTGTAAATGTACTTCTCCAACGCTAACCCAAGCAGGACCTATATTATTTAAATGAGCTCTTCATGCTTGTTGCATGTGCAAGCCTAATTGGAAAAAAATATTTGTTCATAATGCAGAACACATATTGTTCAACGTTGATTATAACTCCTAAGTTAGATGTATCCATATTGATCCAAACATATTTGTCATGCTTTCATTTGTGCATAAATTTTTAAGCTGTGTGAAGATTTGAAGATATGTCCTGAGTATAGGGCCACATATTCGAGCCACAACTGAATATAAATAGTAGTAAATTAAGATACACAAAACACAAAGTGGACCCCACACATGCACAATCTTATTAAGGTCTGCATTAGGTGCCTCACGCATCTATAAGCTTAGAAACTCATCCCATAAAACTACGTTCAAATTAAATATAGTTTTCATCTTCAGTAGCATATCTTCCATGTGGGGCCTTTCAATAGTTTTTCAATAGCTGAAACATATTCAAATGAAACTAAGTAAACCTGAAACCATCTTAAGCCAGGAATTATGTTCCTGAACAAACCAAATATGGAATCTATTAATTATTATTTAATTAGAGCATATAAAATTTGCTACGTTTCAATTAAGAAATAAAATGCCGATAAACAATTTAAAAGAGTGAAAGTTCACCAAAACCATTAAATTTCACCCAACACCGTTAGAGTTTTCTTCTCTTATAACTTAACGGCCATTTGGTCAAATTTAACGATTTTGGGGAATTTATACCCTTTTAAATTGTTTATTGGTATTTTTACCCCTTCTAAAACTTATTTGTGTCAAAAGCTCCTCGAAAAAAACTTTGTTGGTAAAATTGCACTTTAACCCTTTTTTATTTTTATTAAATGTTTCCTTAAATTCAATTTCATGAAGAAGACAAAAGAGGACAATATACATACATACATATATATAAACAGAGAGAGAGAGAGAGAGAGAGTATTGACACAGAAAATTGTGAAATGGCCGGTTGAGAGTAGAGGTTCTTTTAAAAAAACTAAAATATGTAAAAATTGTTTTGAGTGTTTTTTTGTTTTTAAAAAACATATTTCTATTTTTTATAAAACACTTGATTAAAAGTTAACAGCCAAACAAGTTTTTTTATTTTCTTTCTGAAACAAAAATTGTTTCCAAAACAAGAAAACAAAAACCCCGTAAATTCAACTTGTTTCATTTTGTATCACCCCAACAAGCAAGTTCAAACTACTGTTTCCTAATTATAGCTTGCTAGAAAATACTCTTCACGGTTCTTGTATGATCAAATTAGAGAGATGATATTTATATTTTATGTAAGAACTATTTCTTTTTTTTGTCAATCTTTTTCTAATTTATCCTCATTGTTACTCCTTAAACAAAAATCAAGTAAAAGAGATAAGAAAATTAAGAAAGATTATTAGAATATTTTTTAAAAAACATGTTATATTAACTAATTTATCCAATTTTTTTAATCTAATTATATTAGGTAAATAAGTATTACATTAACTATCTAAGGGAGTAATTTGTAACTAATATTCATTTTATTTAAAATTAAATTTGGTCTCTCTTTTTTTTTTTTTTTTTGGTTAGTGACTGATAGACTCTGACAAAAATTTTAGTGGCCTTGGTGGTGGACTTATCAAAAGGGAGGATTGTTAAAAAAGACCCCATTGGCAACTTAATTGTCAAATGGGACCTAGGAAGAATTTTGCGCACATAGGGAGGATTTTTTGCACACGTATAGGGAGGGATATTGCACACGTATAGGAAGATATTCTGAACACCCGGAAAATATTCTACATACGAAGGTCCTATTTGACAAATAAGTTTCCAATGAAGTATTTTTATCACAATTTTCCCCTTATCAAAAACCATTTGTTTGCACTTGTGTGTATTTGTGATTGTGACAGTTTAATGGATATAAGAAACTACAGTATTTGGTATATATGTAAAGCCATTTGGATACGACAATCAACCTTGTGACCAGTGGCATGTAATGTAAGCTTTCCTGCAATTTGGAGTTGTGGGTTGGATTTTACTAGTAATCTCTAACTGTTAATAGTTATAAGAAACTATTTGGTTTTAGACCAAACGAGTTTTGGACTTGTGATTTTTTTTTTCAAAATCCTATATTAGTGTATTGTTGTCAACTTCGTAAGTTGACTCTCTAAGTTTACCGGTTTTATGTTTCTAGCTTACAAAATTGGGTCCGTTAAACTCATGCTAACCATAAACTCGGTTAAACTCACGAGTTTACACACCAAGTTCACCTTTTTTATGTTTTTACCTTATAAAATTATGTAAACCTACTCTTAAACTTATATTAGTTTGTTCGTTTTGATCATGTTCTATACCTTTATATATGAACTTTATAGAATTTTTTTTTGGATATAATAAATTATAAATTTTGATAGATTTAATTTTAATTATTCATATTTAAAATATATATTTAAATTAAATTATTGTAATTTTTATATTTTTAATATACTTTTAGAACCTATTTATTAATAAAAGTAAATTCTTAAGAGTTCACAATCCGAATTCACATTGTTATCATAAGTTTAATTAAACTCGTGAGTTCGACAACCCTTAAGTGGTACTATTATATTTAATTACCATTAATTATTAACGTCCTCATGCATTGTATGGGAAGTAAAATCTAATTTTTAACTATCTTGTTTTATATAGGAAGACAGTTTTATTAAAGAAAAGTAAAATAATACACAAATTATTGGCCTTTTTTCTTTTCAGCCAACCAAACTATTGGCCCTTTACAAACATGTTTCGTACAAGGAGTCTATGTAAAAGAACTTATTGAAACAAACAGAACGAAATTATACATAATCACATTACAACTTTATTGCCACAAAAGCATATTACATGCTTGCAGAAGATTGAACCAGAAGCTACACAGGACGATCCTCCAGCAATTCCAAGAACTCTATTTCAGTTATCAATAAAAAGACAAGCAAGCAATGAAATATGTTTTTTTAATGCACACAACATAAGGAATGCAAGGAAGCATAGTCATAAGTATAATATGCATGGGTCATCCAATATTTACCTCAAGTGTTTCAGGGACCACCACTTAATACTTCCACATTATTGATTCAACTAGGTTCCTGAAGAGGGAGCATCTGGCTGGTTCTCCGGTGAAGCCTCTCGGATCACCGGGGCCTCAATGTAAGTTTCCATCAATCTTGCTAGTACAGGAAACTCAAACTGCATACATGATGAAGTCTTAACAGATGAATTTAATCCATGCAGTTCAATATATGAATGAAGATTATGGAAGGAACAGAAGAGATCAGATCAACCTTCTTTTTCTTTGGTTCCAGGGTTACTCATAAAGGAAAACTAAAGTATATATAGGTTAATTACTATAAAAGAAGGATCAAATAAACAGATAAAAAGGAAAGGGTGGAAAAAATTAATTGGCTATTACGAATTACAGGCTGATAACATAGAAAAGGCTTTAATCCTTTTGTTCTTGATGAATTGCCTCTGACTAATTAAATATTTATATTGTCTAACAGTTGTTACATTACAAACTTACAAATGGTCAGCAAGTGGCAAAAGGCTTGTAAGTCACCAAAATCAAGTGAAAACCTAACAATGAGATCTGAGGAGACACTCATCAAAAAACCACTCCACCAGAATCTAAAAGATATGGAATAAAACATCCTTTATGTTAAATTTTAAGAATGGTAATGGTGATAAGGAAGAAAGATTACACCCTAGAGCACTAAATCAAAGAGGCAGAATTATTACAGAGTAATACAACTCAGATACTTTAATACCACCATACCACTCTTGGCCAAAAAGAGGGTATTAATGCAACAACAATGTACAGCACATTACCATGTCAACATTAAACTTTGCCGCATTATAGAGTTGAGGTGCTAAAAACACATCTGCCTGCAAATGATAGTCAATTTGTAGATAGTCATGCAACATAAATTCAAACATTAAACTCAACAGATATAAAGCTACTCCACATGGCTCTAGCTAATCCTATTATCATTCGCAGTCAGTGATTTGGGAATGAAATAGACCAGACCAGATGACAGAATTACACAGAACATATAATATCAGTATATCCTGTTGCGAGAAGGATGAAAGGTGCTATCTTTACCCGAGGTTTGGATCTACTGGAACTAGGCAAGGGAGTTATGACTTTCTCATTATATATTATGGACAGAAACTTCCAGGGAAAAAAACTTCTGTTTAGAACTATGTCAAGCATTTAATTTAGGCCGTCCATGTTAATATATTTAGCTGAAGAAAATGTGACAACCAACCTAACTGTATCTATGCTCAATTAAACTGTAATAGTAGTATAGAATTATAGTTTTAGAGTAAATGCAAAATGCATAGATTAACATATTCATATCTAGACATGAAAATAAATGGAGCAGAGATACGTACCAGGAAAAGTTCATCTCCAGTAGCATATCTTCCTGCGTGGCCTTTCAATAGTTTTTCGATAGCTGAAACACATTTAAAGGAAACTAAGTAAGCCTGAGACCATCTTAAGCCAGGAATTATGTTCCTGGACAAACCAAATAACTATATTGCTATTAGAAGGGGTAAAATACAAAATGCCCAATGTTAAAATAAATTCCTTGAATCGTGACATTTATAACAACAAGCATGACCTGTTAGTAGGCAGATAACACCTAAATGCTTGATATAACAGAAATTCTATTCTTAACTAAGTAAAAACTCACCAGTGAAGCCTTTTCGTATAACACTATGGACCCAAGGAAGCTTTTCATCAGGGCTGACTTTTTCCCCAATATAGTTCTGTTAATAAGAGAGTGCAGGATAACTGTAAACATATAACATGGATTCTAGCATCCAGAAAAGGTTGCAAGTTGAATCATAATCTCATAAGGGAAAAAGAATTGCTTAACCATACCAATATGCCAATGTTTTGCAAGGGCTGTATACTGGAGGCAACAATATGTGCAACCTATGGATCACAGAGTCAGAAGAAAAGCATTTATCAGCGCCTAAATTATAGCTTTAAAATCAAACTACCGTGCCCCCAGGTTCCTTTTCATTCTTTTTTGATGAAGGGAAGAATCAAAAGAAGACAGAAACACAACTGAATCACAGAAAAGGAGAAAGTAATACATTTGCAAACAACCGCCATGTACTCGGAAACCTGGATAATAGACCCCTGTATTGTAGCTAGCTTGAGAGCTGACCCCTCCTCATTCTTCAAAATACTACCATTGACGAATTTTCAAATCCGAATCCACCATATCAACTAATAAGCCATGATTTGATTTTGTTTTCAAACCCTAATAATTGCATTTGTGATTTGGAACCTAGATACCTTCCTCCCCTAATTTCTGGTCACAATTTCGTTCAAATTTTCACTGTTTAACCTTGAATATTTTGCTTGGAATCTCAAAGCTAAACGCCCTTCTTATCCCAAATTCCATTAGATAATCTCCAAAACGGAAAATGGAACATTATGCTCCCAATTTTGCTGTGGTATAAAGGAATCTATCATCTGGATTTCATAGTACATGGTAAATGTTTAAAGATGAGTTGAAGTACAGGGATTACTTGTGAATATTTCCCAAAATAAAGGAATTTATACCTGGAAATTGATTGTTCTTTTCTGTAAGTCAGAAGGCAGCAATGGACGCTGAGTAAACTTATCCTCCAGATACTTCAAGTGTATTAAATCCATAAAAAAAGAAAGACGATTTAGGAGCAATGAAATAGGTTATAGAAAGAATTAGCATTTCGAAACTACAAAGGAAAGCAGATAATCACCATAACGATGGCAAAAGAGTCAGAAACTACAAAGTTTCCATCCACCAGGACAGGAACTAAACCGACAGGATTGAGCTTCAGGAAATCTGCAATACCAAAGCAAAACAATAACAAATTAAACTACACTAAACCTACCCACCCATTATCAAGGACCAAAATGGAGCAATGAAACAGGAGAAAACAAACCAGGGTCAGATTGTTCTCCCTTCAGCAAATTGACTGCTTTGTACTCATACTTAATCCCTGAAATCAAAACTCACTAAAACTAATAAAGGATTCGAGCAAGAGGGACTTATCCACACAAGACATTTACCTGACGAATTCAAATGAAGTAGGGGAAAAAAAAGGAACAGTCATGTGTTTATCCAGATTCAGTACCTTTCAGGTTGAGAGCAATTCGAGCTCGAAAGGCGCATGAGCTCCTCCAATACGAATACAGCTGAAGCTTATTATCGCTACTTTCAGTTGCCTAATGACACAACAGAAATCAAAGAAAAATCAGCGCACTCCATATTTGTCTCAGGCAGGATTTCACAATGAGGGATTGTTGGTATGAAGAAGCAGAGGATACCATAGTGATCAGTGAAGAAGTTAAGAGGCCAGACGAGTATATCCGATCAGGACGAAGCTATGGTTTGCCAACTGCATTCGGAAGAATCAATCGCCGACCACGTATTTGCGGTGAGGTCAGCTTGCGAGTCGTCTTCTTTCTCTATATTAAATTATTAATAATGATAATTTTAAAAAAAATAATCTAAAAAGGAATTAAATCCATCAAAGAAATGAAATTACACTTAGGTCCCAAAAACCATAAAAAATTATAAAAAAGTCTCATAACAAATTCACCTATCATAACAATCCCTAGCGACTTCATTATGATTAATTCCGGATGCGAAATTACCGGATTGTCCTTACTAATTGAAAACACACCGTCGGGAATTAACAATTTCATCAACCATTTTGATAATTGCATCTGTCTATTTTGACAAGTTCATTTTCCCACTTGAACATGTCTTAAAATGGCAAATCAATATGAATATTTTCATAAGTTTCTGTGCCAATTTTAACAATTCTATCAACCTAATTTGACAAATGCATATTAACTTGCCATTCTAAAGCTTGTTCAAATGGGAAAATGAACTTGTTAAGGTGGGCAAAGGCAGTTGTTAAAATGGTTGACAGAGTTGTCAAAGCCCGACAATATGTTTTCAATTAGTAAGGGTAATCTGGTAACTTCACATCCAAAATTAATCACAATGAAGTCCTTAAAGATTTTTATGAGGGGGTATTTGCTATGAGACTTTTTGCAATTTTTTATGATCCTTGAGATCTTACTGTGATTTTCCTAAAAAAAAAAATTGCTTAAGCATTTCCGCATAACAAAAATTATTGGCTAAAATAAGTAAAGATCATGTACTCCCTTCTGTTAGTTAATTTAATAAAATAAAATTAATTAATTAAGTTATTTAATATATCATGTACTATTTTCTAAAATATTTTAATCATTTTTCTTAAGTCCCCATTCCCTCTTATTATTAATTGTTATTGAGTAAGCATCAATATGGATAAATTAACAAAATATTGATAAATATAAACACTATGTCTTATATTTAGAAGGGTTAAGGTGCAAATTTACTAACAAAGTTTTGTCCGATGAGCGTCTGGCACAAATCTATTTTAGAATGGGTAAAAATACCAATAAACAATTAAAAATAGTGCGTCCAGCACAAAATCTTTAAATTTGATCTAACGCTATTAGAAGTTTTCTTCTTTTATCATTTAACACCGTTAGATCAAATTAAACGATTTTGTGATAAATGCACCCTTTTTAATTGTTCATTGGTATTTTTGCCCTTTCTAAAAAATATTTGTGCTAGACGCTCCTCGGATAAAAATTCGTTAGTAAATTTGCACCTTAATCCTATTTAAAATTAAGATCAACTTTTTAAATATATCTTATATTAAGGACAACAAAATAAAGTATTAGATACGTGAAATTTCGGATAATAAATTTTGCTGGAGAGAACTTTTCAACTGCTTGTTTGGAACAACCATTAAAGTTTTTCAAAATAATTTTTTAATCATAATTTATATTATATGAGATAAGTACGTGAGATAAATATTATCTTGACTTATATATATAAATACTTATAAACTTTTCATAAAATACCAAACACGCAGTATCTCTCCCAATCAAATTTGACCATGATAAATTTAGCGTTCGAAACGTAGAGAAGTCAGTCACGAAACTGATATCCAGGATAAGCAACGGCAAGAAGTGGGCTCCGTATTGGACCAGCAAGTTTTTGAGGATGGAGACTGGAGAGATTAGGCCGCCATACTGACCTTCTTTCATGCATGTGGCCCCACTTGGGACTTTGTTGACTTTTTGTTTCCTTAAATTGAGTTTCATGGAAAAAAGGTTAGCCCCAGCTGTCTTGAATTTAAGAAATAAATACTACGTCGGATGCTTAATATAAGAGTTAATGATGGTAAAAAAAATAAGTTAGTTGACTAATTTAGAAAAATTAAAAAAATTATTTAATTATAGCATTAATTATATGATCTCTCTAAAATATTTGTATGTATACTTAGATTGTATAATCTATCATTTTATAAATTAGGCAAATTAATTGAAAGAAAAGTGATAAATATAAGAGATAAAATGAACAAAAATGTTTTATATTTAGAATCAAAATTCACTTCTAAACTATTCCATTCAATCCTTAATATAAGACATATTTTATATTTATCTAATTTGATTATATTAAAGAAGTTAGTTAATATGACATGTATTTTCTAAAATACTCTAGTTATATTCTTTTATTTCATCATTCCATCTCCTCCTTTATTATTATTGATGAAGCATCAATAAAGGGTCAATTAAGAGATGATTGGCAAATATAAAAATTATATCTTATATTTAAGACTAATATCAACTCCATAAATATATTTTACATCAAGGATCGGAAGGAGTAGCTCTTATACTTAGGAGAAGAGGTGGTATTGCTTTTGATTTTTAATATAAGACATATTTAACTAATTTATGTAAGTTAAAAAAGTTATTTTAATTAATTATTTTTTAAAAGTTGTATTAGCTTTTCTAAAAAGAAAATACTTATATCAAGCTTCTTATTTAATTTAATGTAAGTTTGGTCCTTTCTAAAACTCTCTTAAATCATTTAAGGCTTTTTGTTATTGAGCTAAGAGAATGATCAACGAGTTACTCAGCGATAGTTCTTATTTGGTAAGTTATCCAATTGTTATAACATCTTATCATTTTGGTCCTAAATGTAATATCTTATAAAATATTATTATAATATTACTAAAATGTAAATAAATAATTCTAACTATTAAAATTTGATTTGGACAGTTCATAATTTTTTTCAATCAAAGGAAGGAGAAGGGATTCTGAAAAAACAAAAGGAGAAAGAAGATTGTGGAAGAATCCAAATCTAGATCCTACATGTTGATGACTCTATCAAGTAGAACAAGATTTATTGTTGTTGTTTTCAATTATTGCTTCCATAAAACTAGAGAACAACTTAATCCTTCTAAAGTTAAATTGTTGTATGCATTTTGTTTGTAAGAACTTTCGTCAGTAGCGAGTTAAACAAATGTATTTTATTTTAATATTCTTAAATTCATTATTCGTAAATCGGTCAGATGATCAATGAATAAGTACGCTACATTCCAATGAAATAGCTAGTTTAGTAAGAAAAACTGTTTCTTTAGTTGTTTTGAATATTGCAATGCCACAGTAAGATTAACAATTTGTACATTATAAATAAAAAAGACAAATTTAAATAAATAAAATTTTTTGTGACCTGCAAAATTTAAATGATAATTGAAAAAATTACATGCCTTCATACTCAACAATGAATTCATAATTAAGAGTCCTAGAACTAACAGCATGAATGCCGAACCAACCAGCATCATGTCGAACCCTGAAATAATAATTATCAGTGTTAGTGAAAGCGGATGGCGGAATGTGGAGGGAGATTGTCAGATCTAAGAGAGTATTGCAAGAAGCATGAGAGAATGAATCTTCAACCATATCACACTTCCCTAATTTCAGTCCCGTCAATAATGACCAGCGAGTGATGCTGCTGGGAACTCTAGTGAATATTGTAGCATTACTACTGTTACCACCACAGTAATATTCCCTCATTAAATCTTCTTCTCCAGCGTCCGTTGATGTTCTATGATAATCATTAATCATTTCTCTTTGATTATCATCCATAATCATATTATCTCTTTTCAATGGCCCCACCACATGCCTTTCTCCTCCTCTATCACCCCTCCTCCTCATCATCATTCTAACTCCAACACCATGAGGAAACAAATAATTATAATCATAGTCAAAGCAATAGTCATAATGGTGCCTGAAATCCTGCCCACAGTCAATTGGACCCTCTAACAATCCAACTATCCTCACAAATGGAAGTAAATATCTCAATACTACTGCTCTCTCTGCCAATGGCATTTCCACAACTTTCAATCCAACGCCACATATGACGTCGCCACATACCAACACCTTCATTCTCACTTTATTCAATGACAACTTGTTAAGATCCAAACAATTAAACACCATTACTAACCGTGAGCTTGGCCCTTTCATACTTCCCCCAATGTTTATTCGCTTTGGTCCATCATGTCTTACCCATAAAGTGTGAAGATTGCCCAGGACAGTTGAAGAATAGATTTGATCCAAATTCACACAACCATCAACATCCACCCATTGAATCTTAGGGGCATGAGAGAGATCTGGGAGTGCAGTGAGATATTTTGAACCCCACAGAGAGATTTCCTTTAGATTTGGAAAATGCTGAAAAACAAAGCATTGTTACATAAATTACATAACTATATGTATTTACAACTTAAAAAAGGATTCCGCTCATACCAATTAATAAAAATGCGATATTACAAAGAAAATAAGTCCATGCATTTAGATGATAAATTGGATTTCCAACAAAAAGTCCAACCACTACTCCACCAACAATTTAAAAAAAAAAAAGTAAAGCAAATATTTGCATTCTGAATTATTTGGTCAATGTTTGATGCGAAAAATGATACGTACTTGATTTCCGTTCCAAAGCTGTCGAATGTTACTATTACAAATGTGAAGCGTAATAAGATTCTCACAGCAAAAATGTGATGGCACATGTGGAAATGGATATTCTTCCCAACTTAAAAACCTCAGTTCTTCAGGAAGATAATCCAAATCGTCATAGATAGTCAACTCAGAAGGCTTTCTCTTATCGGACTTGTGAACTTTAAGGAATATTAAATTATGCATCTTCCAAAAATTACTAGCCCTCCATGTAGTCCTCCTTATCTTGCTCAAGTCCAACGACAAGCATCGAATTGCCTCTATTCCCTAGTAATAGCAAATCAATGGAAACACAATTATCATTGTCTTAAAAAATGACCAAATATACTACAGTGCAATCAAATATATCTTATCTCTATTTAGAAAAATATATAAATTAGTTCCCTCCATGCATGAGTAGATATTTAAATAATATAACTATAAAAGCAAATAACCATTTAAAACACTAGGCAAGATAAAACTTTTAATCAGAAAAACATGAACTAAAGACAAAGGAGATGCCCAATTACAAGACATCAAACATTGATGTCATGTAATGGATATGAAGCCTGAAACCATTTAGACCACGTTATAGCCCTCGCTTTAATATATGATTTGTTTTCAACTTTCAAATAATTTGTATTTCTAATAACATTAACTTCTCTATTATTGCAAAAGCAATTACAGGCGTACGTATGCATATACACGCTTATACTACCCCAAATAGTAAGAGAAAAATCAATCTTGTGAATCATATAATTTATCACTTGGTGAAATTCTTTATAGACTAATTTTACCTTTTAAAATAACACATATCACAATAGTCCTAGTTTATATTTTAAGTTTAGGTAGATGAATAAATTAAATTACACCCCAATGCAACTTTAGAACATTCAAATCGAGAAAGATTTTCTTATAGGAATAATCAAATTAAAGAAAATAAATCAAAGGAACTTCATGATAAATGTGGACACTTATCGCCAAAGAAGAATAAATAACATGAAGACAAACAAATATCACTAGGAATTAATCTGACAATCAAGATGAGAAAGAAAATTATTATTATTATTATTATTATTAAAAAACAGAATAAATCATCACCTTGTCACGGACGAAAAATTCATAAATGTCCTCGTGCCTCCAAAGTCGAACAAGAGTTTTAGGACTATAGAATAATTGCCGTCTGGCAATTTCAAGGCCCAGTTTCATCACAAGATTGTGCATCTCAATAGGATCATTATGATTATTAAATGAAATAAGGGATTTCTCTCTAAGAACACTAATTTCAATATCCACAGTAGAGCCATATATTTGCCTTATTAAGTTCTCAGAAATACAAACTCCTTCCTTAATTAAGAATGCCAAGTCAAGAAACACATTCTGCTGTTTATTATCAAGTCCATCAAAACTCAACTTCAAAACATCAATAATGTCCTTAGGTGGATCTTCATTTAGTTTTTCCAAAGCACTTTCCCACTCTTTTTTTGGTCTTCCGAAGAGAAAGCAACCCAACACTACCAAGGCTAATGGATTTCCCTGACAATAACTCACCACTGATTTTGATAACTCCATGTAACCTTCATACGGCTCATGTTTCTTGAACGCTTTCAAACTAAAGAGATAAAAGGCATCATGGAAATCCAAATTTGAAACATGATAGGTTGAAAATGTAGTAACATTCTTTAGCACTTGCTGGTTTCTTGATGTTATAATGATCCTACTTCCTTTCCCAAACCAATCACACACTTTAGATAAATCTTCAGCAATTACTGAATTGTCCACATCATCAAGTATAAGAAGAATTTTTTTGCATTGAAGCCTACTTTTCACAGAATTGGATTTTATGTCATAGATGTTGATATCCTCATCTTTTAATATGTCTTTGAGGCAATTTTGCTGTATCTCATCGAAGCCAATTCTTGCTAATTGCTCATTGACCTTTTCAATAAAGGAGAAAGCATCAAACTCTACTCTCAACTCATGAAATATAGCTTTAGCAAGAATGGTCTTTCCAGCACCACCCATGCCCCATATTCCCACAATTTGAGCCTCAGTTAGAAGTTTTTTAATGTTTTCAATATGACAAGAAATGCCAACCAATCTTTCAAGATGAGATGATGACTTATACTTCAACTTTCTCATAATGTCTTTGACAATCTTTTCAAGAAGTTTGAATTCAGGTCTAGCACAAATGTCAATCAAAAGAAAAGGCATATTTAATATAGGTAGAAAATAAAAAAGTAGAAACAAAAACAACATCAATAGTCTTGCAAGAATGGTAAAAATCAATTAAATAAGTCCAAAAAACCAAGACCAAAGGGAGCATTTTTGAAGCTACCTGATACTATCGGAATCCCATCCAACGAGACTTGTAGACTGGATTAATGCATTTCTCCAGTTTTGCAATTTTTCTTGATTGTGTTTAAATCTTCGCTTCAATCCATCAAATCCTTTCCCAAAACTCCCATTTTGTTTGCGTATGTTTGAAGGATCCACGTTATAGAAAATAGGCATCACAACCCTTCCAAATTTTTTCTTGCATTCCAATATGTGAACAAGCTCATCCATACACCATGTTGAATAAGCATAATTCTCAGACAAAATAATTACTGATATTTCTGATTCCTCTATCGTTCTAAAAAGAACTTGTGAGATTTGTTCTCCTTTGCAGAGTTCATCATCCATAAAAGTGTGAATCCCTACCTTACAAAGTTCGTTATAAAGATGACTTGCAAAATTGTTGCGGGTATCATCCCCTCTAAAGCTAAGGAACACATCATACTTGGTAGTAGGAGGAGAAACCATTTGACTTAAACTCACATCATCATTAGAACTACAAATAGAAAACCGTCAACAAACATTTAGTTATAGGATCAAATCAAACAAGAAAATAAAGAGAGTGGGGTTATTTAGAAGAAGCTAAACTACCTATCATCAACACCAACAACAGTAGGTTGGTTACCAATAAGTGAATGAGAGATGAATTTGATAGCTTTGTAAATTGATATTCCCAATAGAAGCAATGAAGTTTGTTTGAGCATTATTAAGGCAGTGGTTGTGATAGCAATTTCTAGCTTCAACTTCAACAACCTGAAACTAAGGGTTAGATCTACGCCGGTAAGGTAGCTAGGGACGAGACTCCAAACTAGAAGAAACAAGAAATTAACAAAATTTTTTCCAGAACTTTTCCTGTGAGAAGAAAACCCTGAAAATTCAGGGGGAAATGCTTTCAAAACAGTACATCATCAATGGGATGAAGCAAGTGAAAGAGAAAAATAAAATAATTAATGGATAGCATTAACCTGGCAGAAGTGGTGGGAAGCAAAAGAAATAGCTCGCGTGGTCTTAAAAATGTCAGCCTTGAGCTTTGCAGACTTCTCCTCTTCAAACAGGTTCTTCAGATATATCCAGAAGAAAACCTTCTCTCTTTAAACACGCCATAAATCAATTTAATATGATGAGAAAAATCTATAAATTGTTCTCTCTCTTCTTTGAACTATATTAATTGTTACTTGAGACATTAGTAGAGAGAAAATTAATATGTAATTTCCCGTATTTTTGTTTATTTCAATTTTTTTTATCTAAATAGAGCTTCATATTAATCCGTCGGATAGAAGTTTGTAAGAATATTTTTAGTGCGTCTGAAAAAATCGCAGCCCCTAGCCAGAGAGGGGGGGGGGAATCAAAACATTGATATAATAATGGATCTAGTAGTTCTTCATACTCAGAAAGAAAGAACAAGCACTTTGCTTTTCGAATAAATTAAATAAATCCACCCATATCTTTGAAGGTTTTGGGCCTTTTTTTTTCAGGCGTAAAAGTATAAAAAATTTCAAATGTTTGAGTATTATGAGATCTATGACAGTATGGTAGCTCAGTAAGGAGACTGAATATAATCAATAGCTAGCACAAGGAGAAGAAAACAGCAAATATTTTGCAGAAATTTTCTGTGAAAAATGAAGGGAAAACAAGTAAAAGAGAAGAAATAATTAATAACCTGGATCGAAAGAAATAGCTCTCACAAGCAAAGGTCTCAAAAATGGAAGCTTCAGAATTTGCGTTCTCTGCAAACAAGTTCTTCAGACTGCAAAGTTCGATGTGCCATGATTGATGAAGACGACGCGCAGTGCTTAGAAACTGCTTAAGAGAGATCTCACAGCACTGCAAAGAATCAAGCGTTGAATTTCTGTCGAATACGCCACTACCGCACCACGAAGCTTCCTGGATATTTCCTTACCCTTCTCTATCATCATCTGCGACTTTGGGTTCAACTCTCAAGTCTCCCCAAGTCAAGTCATGCCCTTCTCTTTGCTTTTACTTTTGCTGTTGCGAAACAAGAGCAAAATTAACTTCAGGAGGGACCACTTATTTGTATGTATATAGCATCATCATCCTTTAGGCATTTGATTGTATTTTAGAAGAGGGTTTTAGAAAATAAGAAAGGAGCATTAGTGTTCGTTTGAGATGTATTAATTTTAGCTTACAAGTGCTATTTAATCATGATTTACGATATACGAGGTAAATATGTGAGAGACGCTTTATCTCAATTTACGTGAAAAAACACTTATAAGTCAAAAATAAGATATCCCAAACATATACTTAATTTATTTACTATGTGCCAACAGACCCAACTACAAGATGTAAGGTTTTGATTAAGCCATAAAAGTAAGAGGAAATTAATAAAAAAAAATAGATAGATTGAAATATTACATTAATCCAACCTAAGATGGGGGTGTTTTACATTTATCTAATTTTTCTCTCATTATCAAATATTATGTCCTTGTGATCAACAAGTCAAACCATCTTTAGGTTTAAGGTTTATTGTCACTTTGTTATTGTTTTGTGTGTTGCCGCATTGCCATAATAAAAATTGTTTTATTTGTCCTTCACTCCCACATGGCTGTTTGAAAAGAAAGAATTTGAAAATTTATTTATCTTGTAAATACTTTTATTTGTCTTATGAATTCTTTTATTTGTTTTGAAAATGCCCTCACTTATCTTTTGAATTCCCTTATTTATCTTATGAATCATCAAAATATTGTTAACTCCCTTTATTTATCTGATAAATATCTTTATTTATCTTATGAGCTAAAATAAAAAGGATGAATTTTCCTATAGTTGATTAAAAATAAAAAAATTTAAGCGTAAAAATATTTCTTTTATCGGAAGCATAATAAGAATTAACGAAATAAAAAAAGCAAATGACATGAATATTTTCTTTTTTCCAATAAAAAAGTAGGACATATATAGGCCTCAAATTATAAAGAGTACGAAAATTTCCATCCTTCACACATAAGGACCGTTTGTTTCCAGGAAAATGAGGGGAGGGAAAGGGGAAATTGGATTTCCCTACTGACAGCAGCCGTTTAGTTTGCCATTTTCATTGGAAAATATTTTCGTGGGCCACCAATTTTCAACTATGTAATTGAAAATGGGTTCTCACTAATTTTTAAATGGGGAGGGAAAATGCCTAAAAACACAAATCTCTTTGATGTGATGTTGGTTGTGATATAAAAAGGTGAGTGAGTATCATGACCATTTAAATAATATTTTTACGTAGGGCAAAATGGTCTTTTGACTCATTTTCCTACCTCATTTTCTTTAAACCAAATAAAAATTTTTCTACCTACACATTTTTTTTCCAGTGCAAACCAAACATCTATATGACAAAATATTTTCCATTCATTTCCAATATTTTCTTTTCTATCCCAATCATTTATAACCTTCTCTTTGAACCAAACAGGCCCTAATACTTCTTCAATCCTTAATATAAAACATAATTTTTCTCCAGTCATTAATATAAGACATAATGGATTTTTTAAGAGAGATTAAAGAAGCTAAATAAGTTAGTTAACCATAGTATATGTTGTATATCATTTGATTATATATCAATTTTTAAGTCAGACAAATTAATTTAGTATAAAAAAAGATAAGCATTAATATATTAAAAAACTTTATTTAGCTTACTTAATCTATAAAAAAAATCAATTATGTCTTATATTAAGTGCCCGGCGATTATTACTAATGACCCAGTAACTTATGAGTAGTATGAAAGTTTTCTTATCGGTGAAAAATCGCAAATTTAATCGTACTTGTAGTTTCAAATTTTCCTAGCTCTTCAATTAAAATAAATAAACGGGATATTTTATACATATAAGCGTGTGATGAAAATGGATTATATTTTTTTAAAATTCCTTATCCTTCTCTATCATCATTTGTGACTTTGGGTTCAACTCTCAAGCCTCCACAAATCAAGTCATGCCCTTTGCTTTTGCTTTTGCAAAACAAGGAAAAATTAACTTCAGGAGGGACCACTTATTTGTATGCATCCAGCATCATCGTCATTTGGGCATTGGATTGTATTTTAGACTTAGAAGACGGTTTTAGAAAATAAGAAAGGAGCATTAATTTGTTTATTATGTGCCAACTATAAGGTGTAAGGTCTTGATTCAGCCATAAAAGTAAGAGGAAATTAAAAAAGAAATAGATAGATTTAAATATTACATTGATCCAACATGATATATGGGAGTTTCTTACATTTATCTAGTTTTTCTTCCATTATCAAATATTATGTCCTTGGAGTCAATAGGTCAAGCCATCCTTGGGTTTAGGGTTTATTGTCACTTTGTTGTGGTTTTGTGTATTTGATGTGTGCTTCTATCATTAAACTAATCAATTAAACTATATTCCAATTAATTATGCAGTCTAGGGTCAACCTAAGTCATTCTCCTAGGGAGCAAGCTGTGTGTTTTCTCTAAGATGGATTCTTTTTTTTAGTGACAAAAGATGCAGTAGAATGGACCTAAACTAGAATGTAAAATACTAATATCTAAATGCAATTAAACTAACTAAATGTACTTATGCAATTGACTCTAAAACCTATATGAGAATATAATGAGACTAATCTATATGAATTTGAATGTAATTTTTGGGGGGTTTTTGTGAAAGAGGAATTAAAATTCTACGCAAAGAGATTGACTAAAAACAAGACAAACAACAAAGATTTAATTCAGTTATTATGATGAAGGGGACAACTTAGGATTCACATGGAATTAACTTTCTTAACCCAAATTAATTAATTAGACTAAAGAGAGGTTGGTGAAAGATTGGAATTAATAAATTTATGGGAAACCCTCAAACTCAATAACTCTTATTCCATTAGAAAACTCATAATGAAATAGGCGATGTTTAATTAAACTCATTAAAAGCCAATCACAATTAGTTTCAAAATAATTTTAGAAATCTTGTTTACAATTGTCCAATTGAACAACTAGACAATTAACCAACCCAATTAAACAATCAAGAGGATAAACCCAAATTGACAATTAAATTAATAATGAGAACTCAATTAATAATTCAATTGACAATTCAAAGGTTTGCAAACAAATATTTCAGCAAATATCTCAAAAATAAAACATTCTAAAATATCAATTTTATCCAAAAGAGATATATCTACAATCTAAAACTATATTGTTCTTAATTAGCGCAACTCAAAATTATTTAAAACTAAATAATTTCAGGACTTGAGTCAAATTGGAAAAAAAAAAAAACAGACATTCCCTTATGATCTTTAAGTGTAAGTAGCTTCCTCCATGCTCCTTCCAATTTAACTATAAGATCAAGCTGCCAAGAATATCATCCTATCTCCAAACTCCGAACAATAAGTCACAGCCATCAAAGGAATTTGTGAAGTCCTAGTTGATCCTTGATTAATGGCCGTGGGTCCTGTGTGGAGAAATAATAGCAATTGAATAGCAAACTTTCCAATTAGTGTCGTGGGGTCAAGCTGTGGATGAAGAAAGTGACAGAGAAAGAATCAGGAGGTGGTGACGGAAATTTAAGGCGTGGGCCGTGGTGATTGAAGAAGAGGGTGAGAGAAATTGTTCATCCAAATTATATGTTTATTTGGGATAATTTATTTTTGACTTATAAATATTTATAATTCATGATTTACGATATATGAGGTAAGTATGTGAAAGGAGTTTTGTCTCGGCTTATATAATAAGTGCTTATTTCCTAAAAATAAACAATTCCAAACATAACTTATAGGGGCCTATGATTGTTGGTGGAATGGGGTTGGTGACTTGGTGGGAATGGTTGGTGTGTGGCAGTTGATTAATTAAAAGAGATGGAGAGAGAGTTTTTGGGTCAAAATTTAAGCCCGTTAAAATTTAAGTAACCTAACTATTGACAAAAAAAATAATAAAAGTAGCCTAATAAAATACATCCATTAAATTTTCTTTTAACTTTTCAGAATAATTCTGCACCATAAGATTTCCTAATATAATTTTCTTTACCCTACAAGAATTAATAAAATTGTGATCTATCATATAATTAAAAATATTATTAAATCACAAGACAGGCAATCAAAAAATTCAAGCACAATAATCTCATAATTAATTCAGGTTTACATTATTTCCTAAAATTGGCTAAAAATCAACATATCATCTAATAAATCCAAATCAGCCTAAAATAGTCCCCAAAATAAATGAATAAGGCGGGATAAAAAATATAAAATTTGGGATTTATCAATATAGTCGTGTTGCCATATTAAAAATTGTTTTATTTTTCCTGCACTCCCACATGGCTATTAGAAAAGAAAGAATTTGAAAACTTATTTATCTTGTAAATGCCTTCACTTGTCTTATTGCAAATGCTCTCACTTGTCTTTTGAATTCCCTTATTTATCTTGTGAATCACCAAAATGTTTTTAACTCTCTATATTCTTTTGAATCCCTTTATTTGTTTTATAAATATCTGTATTTATCTTGTGAATGCCATTATTTGTTATGTGAATTCCCTTATTTGTCTTATAAACTAAATATCAAACAAATTTTTTATTTTTTTAAAAAAATTGTTCCGGGTATAAAGAATCAAACAATGCCATAGTTTTTGGATATTATATACACAACTTACATACAAAGTGTATATGTGGTATATAGAGTTTTCAGATCTCACGTGTTTATAAATTTCATTAGATCGAAGAGTGAAAGTAGATAACCATAAGGTAGTTGCAAAATTTCATTACTACAGATTTATCTATATTTAACAATTATTTTTATTTATATTTAACCATTTTCCACCATTAAATGTCCAAACTTTTGAGAAATATTTTATGGTTATTTAGTAACAACCGTAAAATATGCTCAGAATATTTTACGGTTCTTTAGTAACAACTGAAAAATATTCTGCAACTTTTCAGTTTCATGGCAAATGGAGATAGGCACTTTAGAGACTAGCATAGGATAAACAGGTATGAAGCTTATGATAGATTTGGCCAAAGTTATTCTGCTAGCTAGTGAAAGTGTATTCTCCTTCCAAGAAGCTAGTTTAGCTTTGACTCTTTGGATGATATAATCAAATTCAGTAGTTGGTTTTCTTCCACAAGAAATAGGAACACCAAGGTATCTTCCTATTTCTATAGAGATGGATATGCCAGTGTTGTCGTTGATTCTTTTCCTGAGTGGTGGAGGAACTTTTGGTGAAAAGAAAAGGACGATTTGCATTTGTTTATACTTTCACTTGATGAGAGGCAGAATCTTTTAATGCAAGACATTATTGCGGCTGCTTGTTGCTCAGTTGCTATCCAAAAAGTGATAGATCATCTGCAAACATGAGGTGGGAGACGGCAGATCCATTTCTGGTTGTCTTGATTGGTTTCCATGTTCCATCATTCACTATGTCACAAATAAGATGAGATAGTTTATCCATGCACAGGACAAACAGTAGAGGGGAGATTAGGTCTCCTTGTCGCAACCCTCTCTTGGGAGAGAAAAAATTGCTTGAACTTCTATTCCACAGTGCATTGTAAGAAACCGACGAGATGCAACTCATGATTAAATTTCTGAAATTATAATCAAAGCCCACATCGGTAAGTACTTGTTGGAGAAAATCCCATTGGATTCGATCAAAGGCCTTTTTTAAATCAATCATGAAAGCCATCAAGCCTGTTTTGCCTCTTGTCTTCTTCATAGTATGGAGTACTTCTTGTCCAACAATAATGTTGTCATGGATGGTTCGACCTTTAATAAAACCAGCTTGGTAGAGTGAGATCAAGTCATCCATTACATCGTGTAGTCTGCTGGCTATTATCTTTGTGATGCATTTGTAATGCACAGTGCATAAAGAAATCGGTCAAAAATGGCCCACCATTTTTGGATAATCTCTTTTTGGAATAAGAGAGATGAGCGTTTTGCTTGAATCCGTTGGGAGAGTACAAGATTCATTTTACAAAATTCCTCAGAGTTTCACCAACAGTATTCCAGTTATTCTAATAAAACAAAAGGGGAAATCCATCAATTCTCGGTGCTTTGTATGGCCCCATTGAGAAGATAGCATTTTTAATTTGTTTTGTAGGAGGAACACATCCCATATTAGATAACAAGAGACAATTTATTCTTGGAAAGTTTGACACAGTGGGAAGGGGTCTTTGCTGGCATTCGTCAGCCTTACATAGCTTCTGGAAGTGATCTAACACAAGAGTCTTTAGTAGAGATTCTTCTTCAACCCAATTTCCGTTATGATCTTTAAGAGCCAAAACTCTATTTTTCCTTCTTTGCATTTGCATTTTTAGGTGGTAGTAAAGTGTATTCCTATCACCCTTTGTAATCCAAATAGACCGAGATTTTTGGAACCATTTTAATTCTTCCAGCTTTTAAAGTTCATCAAAATCCTCTTGAAGAGTCTTTTCTAAATTGCATAGAAATCTTGAAGAAGGATAATTTGGGGAGCTTTGAATTCCTTTCAAAAGAGCAAGCAACTCCCTTTTCCTTTTCTCAATAAAACTAAAGACATTCTTGTTCCAGTCAATAATAGATTTGTTGACAGAGTCCAGACAATGGATTATATCATCATTGATAGGCCAATTATTCGTCAAGAAATCCTTGAAGTTTTCATGTTCAAGCCACATTGCCTCGAAACCAAAAGGCTTTGCATTGTTTTGCACATTAGATAAATTAATCTGTAATAAAATGGGGCTATGATCAAAGAAAGGAGTTCTGGGCAGTACCTTTAAAGCACAATCCGGTAGATGGAGCAGAAGTTGAGTATTTGCAAGAGCCCTATCTAGCCATTCATAGAGCTAAGAATGACCGCTCATTTTTGGTCCCCTCCAAGTAAACTTGGGACTGTCAACACCCGTTTCCATTTCGATATTCAAAAAGTAATAAAGACAGAATTTCATGGGCATCCAGAAAAGTACAATTATACTGATAAAAATATTCGTTTACAATACAGATATCATTCGTCGACGAAAAACAGAAAAATACAGTGGAAATTTAATATTTACAAATTTCTTCAAAATATTAAAACATAGACTACATTATAACCACGTTCTTGACCTCGCCTCGAGACATGTGCCACTCACTTTCTGGCGTCAACATCCTTGCCCTTTGCCCCACTGGTACCCGCCGAGGTATTTGTTTAAACATAGGGTGAGATTCCGAAGAATCCCCGTAAAGACATGATGTCGTTCATAGAGAATGCGAAAAGTAAGTATGACATGCGCCAAGGTTTGCACAAATTAATAAACAATATAAACACATCATCGTCATGTACACATGAGTAGGGCTCAGCCCCACAATCTACACCGGTTGGACTTCTGCCAACTCCCAGTGTAAGTGCACACTGGCACTAACAGCCTCTCTCTAGGCAATTCATGTTAATTAATAAAGTGCATTTACAAACAATGGCATCCACACAATCATATAACTATGGCATAATGTATTAAGGATAATGCCCCTACATCAACGCTTTATAATCCCTTTTTTCGGTGTGTCTCATAACGCGTGTCGTTCCGGCTTTCGAATTGGTCCTAAAATATAAAATGTACCAAAAATAGGTCATAACCTATCCAAGTATCATTTTAGAGTCATCCATAGTGTTTCTTGTGGTTATATTAGTTTATGGTGAAAATTTACCAAAATGCCCCTAAACCCCGGCCCCGCCCCGCCCTACCCAGCCCGATGATTCATTTTCCCAAAATTTTTGTCCAAGGCTATTTTGACTTATTTTCGCCCAAGAAATCCATTTTCAGGCTCAAAATCATCAAATTCACTATCAAATTACAAAAATACCCTTGACAACCCTATTTAGGGATTTCAGTGGCATTTTCGTAATTATGTTTTTTCGGCCTCTACCGAAAAAGTGCCCAACTATAACCCCACCTATTTTTGCCCACTGAGTCCAATGGAACCATTTATTTCATGAAAGTCCAACTCCAAGTACCAGTTCTGGTCCTGGCCGAAAATATGAAGAAAAATAGAAAAAATGGAGCTTTGTGTTTTAGCTTCCTAAACTTGTACATTTCCACTTCTAATCCATGATTAACTCATTTGAAAATTTCATAATCATGATTTAAAGGATTTTGGGCAGCATAACCCCTTAGGGTTATGGCTTTTCTAATTTTACAACTCATCATAAAAATCACAAAACCAAATAACAATCACTAACAACAACTGCAATACATTAAGAAGTTGAGGTTTTGGAGATTACCTCTTGATCCTTGGTGTTTCTCTCTCTAGGACGTCCTCTCTCTCTCCTCAACCTTGAAGATTAGCTTGCTAAACCATGATTTCCATGAAGAATACGAGATTAGAGGATAGACTACACAAAATAGTAAGTTTAATCACTTTGAAACACAAGTTCGTCCCTTAATCCTCTTCCTCCTTCTCTCTAACCTTCAAGAACTCTCAAGCTCACTCTCTCTCTCTTTTCTCTTGTGGTTGGCCAAATGTGACTTGGAAAGAGGAAGGAAAAATGTTTTATTAACTTAGTCTTCCATCTTCCTAGCCATTGATTTAATCAAGGGCTTCTAATGTGACACTTGCCACACTCTTCTCTTCCTCATAATTTCTTCATTGACTTGGCCATTAATTGAATCATTGTCTTCCCTTTTCTTGCTCCAAAATTTCCGTCCCTACTCCCCCTTTTTTCTCCAACTAGTCCATACTTCTTTATCTAAGTCCAACCTTACACTCTTTTATGTAATCATGCTTTTCCATTCCTCCACTCAAGCTTAATCTCATCATGCATTACACCATCCTTCCATTCTAAGATTCAACATCTAATCTACCAACTCACTCAACAATAGTCATCATTTCCTTCTTCTTGTGACATGTGATCATGTATTAAATATTTTTCCCCTTTTCTTTCATGTATGGACGAAATTAGAAGAGAAGAGGAGGAGGAAAATTTGCATTTCATTAGTCCCATGATTCACAAAATTTAATTATGTATAATCCCCCTTAATTTCCCAATTCTTGATTTATTCCACAAATGATAATCCTATTATGCCTTTACCTTTATTTTCCTTAATTAATTGAAATTAACTTCAATTAATTGGAAAATAATTAATATTAGGCTAAATTGGCAAAATTATGATTCTGCTATCCCTTTTGTAATTTAATTCAATTTTTGAATTAATTTGCTCATTTCCTTATGAATATGAATATTAATTTGCTATCCCCTTTGTACTCTGTATGTTGCCATCCCCTGCGTCCACGTCATCACTCTCATTTTCATTGCTCTCTCAGGGCTAAATCAAGATTCCACCGCTATTCCTCTCTTGCTGAATCATTTTCCTCGTTCTTTTCTCTCTCTTCCGGTGCAATTGCTGAGAGGTAGGATTTTTGTCTGTATCCATTAACTTCAATTCCTGCGATTTCTCGACCACGTTCTTCTGGCTGGTAGACCCTTTCATTTTTCCTTTTGAAGGTCGTACATTTTGAGTGCTTAGCGTGAGGGGTTGTTGCAGAGGTACAAAAGGAAAGGATAGTGCAACCATTACCTGAGTGCTATTTGCAGCGTTTTGGACTTCATCCAATTCTGCCACCTCAACATTCAACAGGGACACCAAATCTAGACCCGCGATTCCCTTGGCGAGCTGACTTGCCCTCGTTATCCGACAATTTTCTTTGCCGGCGAGGTTTTTGAACTATTTTCCACTGATTATACTTAGAATCTGACGGAAACACATTCCTCTATTCCTTTGTTGGTTGATGAGCTATCTTGGGGAGCATTTGAGTTATTTGTTTCTGGTTTATCCATGCAAGTATTGGCTCTATGTCCATAGATCCTACAATGCATACATAGCATATGGAGGCCTTCATAGTCAAGAAAATACTCCTCACCCTCCAAGGTGAAACCTTGCATCAATTGTTTTTCCAAATCTACCAACACGCAGATCCTTGCATAATGCCCACGCAAATGGCAAGAGGTATTCATGTCCACCTTAAGAATGGTTCCAATTAAGTTGCCCCCGTCTTATTTATAATATAAGAAATAAATACTATTTTCCATTCTTAATATAATTTTTGCTTAAGTAATTTTGATAGAGCAAATAAATTAGTTAAATTATTTATTTATTAAAAATATATATTATTTTTTTCAAATACCCTATTAAATTATTTGCATTGAAACCATACTGAATACTCCTTCAACATGTACCAAAGATAAGAATGGTGTGGTTTGATGTGAAGAAAACTATCTATTATCCAAGTTTTGACTACAAACATACAAACACTTCCTTGCTTATATGCCACTCTATAACAACCCTTTTATTTAATATCATCATCATCATCATCTTTCCAGAATAACAACGCTTTTATTATCTTTTGAAAACCTTCATAAACCCTTTTAGTAAAGTGCAAAAATATAAACATATGCCTTGAGTCTTAATCATATTCTTCTTTTTTTTTTCTTTTTCATTTGCCATTATGATTTGCCAAGATCTAAGTAGTATTGGTGATACTGGTAATTTCATTTTTTTTAAGCCATCTATGTAACAACTGATAATTTTTCAAGTTAAAATTCATTTGTTTAGGCCGGAAAAGGATAAATTCATTTATGCCAAACGTTCATTTCTTTATATATCAAGGACAAGTGACACTTTTGAGTTTTAACCCATCACATTCATCATCAAATCAAAATTGAAGACTCCTGAAATTCCGCCAAACGTGTTTTCTTGTGCATTTTTAATATTCCTGAAACACATTATTTGTATTAGGATTTAAGACTCAAAATTCAATAATTGTTCTTTTCAAATCTTTCCCTCCTTCTCACCTAACTCCGACGTAAGAACTATGTAATTGTTGAGCAAGTGAAAGGAACAAAATAGTTGAAAAATTTTGGGATGCATCAGGTGTTTGGAACGGTAAATTTTACTAATTAATTTTTAAATGCTTGTGAAGAACAAGCTTATCGGTGGTTGATGACAGAGTATGCTTTTAGAGTTTCTTTCTTTCACCACAAAGTAACTTGTACATGAGCAAGTCCTCATCAGAAACTGTGGTGAGGGGCCACGCAAGCAACAACAAAAAGCTTGACCTCCGCCGTGGCTGCAACTGGAACATCAGGAAGTGGTTCAATTCGGCAACACACCACAATTGCGTGCTTGTTTGAAATAGCGATAAGAGTATTTAAAAAGAGTTTTTCAATCATGATTTACAGTTAACAAAATAAATTAATATGAGAGAATTTTGTCTCGATTTACGTGAATAAACATTTTTTAATCCCAGAGGTGATCCCCAACAAGCACGAAGCCAACAATGCTTCCACTACCCTTGAGGAGGCAGGCTACTGAAGATGAACTTTCCTCTGTTATGGGAAAATGATGATTCGCAAGATGCTTGGGATACTAGAGATGATGACGGTGAGGGGCTTTTATTTCCCAAATTGTATTTGATTTTGCCAAGAGGGTACTCTGTTAAGATAGGTGAGATTGCTCCATTTTAGTTATGTCAATATAACACATACACTTGTCAACAATAACACAATGACTTGTTAATATGACACATACACTTATCAACAGATGGACTTGTCATTGGTAACACTGATAAATAGATAATTTCACAATTTGAATCTATATCACTAAGATCCCGTGGAGTTTTTAGATAATGAATCATAAACTTGAACATTTTTTTTGGTAAATGTGCAAAAATACACATGAGCTTTTATCAAAAGTGCATCTAACACCAAATGCTTTTTAGAGGTGCAAAAATACTCATCAACTTATAAAATTGGAGCAAAAAACACAGTGGCATTAAAGGAGGCTAACATCCGTTTATTACAACTTGAAAGGACCAAAATGCCCTCAACCTCTCTCGCAAGTCAGAACCTCTCTCAACTCTCAAAAATTCATCATCAACAATCTTCAATTAGAAAACGAACAAAGTATAAAAAACAATAAGGTTGGCAAAAAGAAAAAGAAAAAAAAAACAATCAGATTGAGATTAAGTAAGCATGACTTCCAGTTCTGGGATACCACAAGCACACCTATTGTCGCTCTGGATACCACAAGCATGAACAACTTTACCAAAATAACATTTCTTTTAGGGTTATCATATGTTCCAGACTTGCAGGGCCCTCCTTTATCTACTCAAATTATCATCCTCTACCTCTAATACTAAGATCACTTGATCTTCCTCTGAATCGAAAATGAAGGGGGGGAATGCTTCTCAAAAAACGCGGCTTTTAGTTTCTCGATCCTTTTCTTCATCCAATTCTTCTCCACCATTAAAGAGTGAAATTCCAGATCTAACACCACTACCAAAAATAAGTGGGCGATAAAGCTGTTCCCAAATAGATCTGGCAAAAATATTGAATGAATGGAGGAAACAATCAAAGAAGAACCTGGGATTAACAGATGTAATAGTCATCACCGTAGTTGCAAACTGAAGCAAGGGTGTTGGTTTCATTGTAGCCGCAAAGATTAAGACTGAAACATGGCCGTTGTTGGGGGAGGACGCCGCCGTCTCGGGCATCTGAGAAGGAAACAGGAAGATGAAAAGAGGAAGGATGGAGTCGCCGTCGCGTCGCCGGCATTTGAGAAGGGAACATGGAGATGAAAAGAGGAAGGGAGGGAATCGATCAATCAGGAGGGAGGGCAACTAAGGAAATTATAAAATTTAGACATTTTTGTTTTTTAAATAACATGGGTCCCACAAACAAAGTTCGTCTCCTTTAACTGTGCTGTGAATTTTGCTCCTATTTTATAAGTTCATGTGTACTTTTGCACCTCCAAAAAATATTTGATGTTAAGTGCACTTTTAATAAAAGGTTATGTGTATTTTTGCATCTTTACCCTTTTTTTATATTTTTTCTGATCCTTGAGATTATACTGCCATTTTCCCAACAAAATATGAATGTGAACCATGTTATTTAGAGATGGTTTTTTGGGTTTCTATAATATAATTGCCCTATCCATGCAAGTTTCCTAATCTGATTCTCCTATGGCTAAGTCTGAACTGTGGGACTTCTATGAGAGAAGATTTGGGAAAATGAATGAAATGTCTTGCTTTGATTATAAACTCATAACTGCTAGTAATACGAGAAGTGAAGGTAGAGGCAATAGAAAGAAGAGGAAACGAGTACCTTAGTATGCCAAAGACAGCAACAATGAGTTTCTATATTATTTAAATGAGCTCTTCATGCTTGTTGCCTGTAAAAGCCTAATTGGAAAAAAATATTTGTGCATAATGTAGAACACATATATTGTTCAACGTTGATTATAACTCCTAAGTTAGATGTATCCATATTGATTCAAACATATTTGTCATGCTTTCAATTGTGCATAAATTTTTAGGCCGTGTGAAGATTTGAAGATACGTCCCGTCTACGGGGCCACATACTCGACCAACAACTGAATATAAACAGTAAATTAAGATCCACAAAACAAAAAGTGGACTCCGCACAAGCACAATCTTATTAGGGCCCACATTAGGTGCCCAACGCATCTATGAGCTTTAGAGCCTATCCTGCAAAACCACGTTCAATTTAAAAATTGTTTTCATCTTCAATAGCATATCTTCATGTGGGGTCTTTCAATAGTTTTTCAATAGCTGAAACACGTTTAAATGAAACTAAGTAAGCCTAAAACCATCTTAAGCCAGGAATTATGTTCATGAACAAACCAAATATGGAATCAAGGGATGAGCATGGATTAGACTAGACGAGGATTGATATCAACCCGAGGTCTGGTTTAACAAAAACTTGGTCCATACAAGGCAACCCAAGGTCTAGTCTGATCCAGCACCAACCCGAGGCTAGGCTGGACCAGAACGAGAACCTTAGGCTGTACGAGGCAATCAGAGGTTTAGTCGGGTTGGTGCTGGACCAGACCGGGTTTGGTGGACTCCCTGGATTGGTCCAAACAGTCTAGGATCTAAATTTTTTTTTATTTTGTTTTTTCCTCTTGTAAAGCAAAATTTGAACCTATGAAACATAATTATGATCATAAAAATACCTATAATAATATGAGACGCGTCACATAAAATTAAAACATTATAAATTTATAAGAATATCCAACAACAGTCAACAACAATAAAAAAATATATTGGAAAAAATATTTAAACATGATAAATACAATTAAGATAATAAAAATACCTATAATCATATAAAAATCATCATAAAAAATAAAAATTAATTATAAAGCCTTAGAAAAACTCCAACAACATTAAATAAAAAGTGACACCTAAATTATAAAAATATTTTTAAAAAAATTGACTTGGACCAGACTGAACCAGTCCAAGTGGTCTAGCCCCCTGGTCTAAAACTCGATCCAGCCCGACCAGTTAATCTGGCCCAATTTCATTATGTTGCTTATTTGGACTGGACCAAACTGAATCGGACCAGCTCGGTTGGACCAGATTAAACCAGACAACTAAGTTTTTGCCTACCACTAATGGAATCTACTAATTACTATTTAATTAGAGCATATAAAAATTGCTACATTGCGATTTAAAAAATAAAATGCCAATAGGCAATTTAAAATGGTGCAAATTCACTAAAACCGTTAAATTTCACCCAACACCATTAGAGTTTTCTTCCCTTATAATATAACGACCGTTTGGTTAAATTTAACAGTTTTAGTGAGTTTTTACCCTTTTAAATTATTTATTGGTATTTTTACCCTTTTTAAAACTTATTTGTGTCAGAAGCCCCTTGGAAAAGATTTTATTGATGAAATTGTACCTTGATCCAATTTTTTTATCAAAAGTTTCCTTAAATTCAGTTTCATGAAGAAGATAAAAGAGGACAATATATATAGAGAGAGAGTGTGTGTGTTTGTGTGTGTGTTGAGTGCTTTTTAAAAAAAAAATTCTATTTTTTTTTTTTATAAAACACTTGATCAAAAGTTAATAGCCAAACAACTTTTTCTTTTCCCTTTCTAAAGCAAAAATTGTTTCCAAAACAAGAAAACAAAAGCCCCGTAAATTCAACTTGTTTCATTTTGTATCCCCCCAACAAGCAAGTTCAAACTATTGTTTCCTAATTATAGCGTGCTAGATAATACTCTCTATTAGCCTTGTAAGACCTAATTAAAGAATTGATATTTATCTTTAATGTAAGATATATTTTTCCTATTTGTCAATCTTTTCCTAACTTACCTTCATTGATACTCTCTAAACAATAATCAAGTAAGAGAGATGAGAAACTTAAGGAAGATGATTAGGATGTTTTTTAAAAAAATATTATATTAACTAACATATCTAATTTTTTTAATCTAATTAAATTAGATAAATAAGTGTTACATTAACTATATGAGGGAGTAATTTGTAGCTAATACTCATTTCATTTAAAATTAAATTGGTCGTTTTTTTTCGTCAGTGATTGATAGACTCCGACAAAGATTTTAGTGGCCTTGGTAGTAGACTTCTCAAAAGCCATTTGTTTTCACTTGTGTGTATTTGTGATTGTGACGGTGTAAAGGATACAAGAAACTATTTATCTCAAAAAAAAATGGATATAAGAAACTACAGTATTCGGTACGTATGTAAAGCCATTTGGATACGACAATCAACCTTGTGACCAGGGGCATGTAATGTAAGCTTGTCTACAGGTGGGAGTTGTGGGTTGGATTTTACTAGTAATCTCTAACCGTCAATTCTCATGTATCAAAAAAAAAATCTCTTAACTGTTAATAGCTATAAGAAACTAATTGGTTTTAGAACTAACGAGTTTTTTACTAAAGAATTTTTTTTCCAAAATCCTATATTAGTATATTGTTGTCAAACTTACGAGTTGATTCTCTGAATTTACCAGCTTTACGTTTCTAACTTATAAAATAGAGTCCTTTTGTACTTCATCTCGTGCTAGCCATAAACTCGGTTAAACTCATGAGTTTACACACCAAGTTTACCGTTTTTAAGTTTTTACCTTATAAAATTGTGTAAACCTACTCTTAAACTCATTTTATTTGTTCGTTTTGATGATACTCAATGCATTCATACATGAACTTCTAAGAAGTTTTTTTTATATGATAATTTATAAATTTTGATAGATTTAATAATTTCTATTATTCATATTTAAAATATATTTAAATTGAATTATTTATATTTTTGTCATTTTTTATATACTTTTAACACCTAATTATTAAAAAAAGCAAACTTTTACGATTTTACGATTTTACGATTCAAGTTTATAATCTGAATTTTCATTCTTATCATGAATTTGCTTAAACTCACAAGTTGGACAACCTTATGTAAAACTATTATATTTAATTACCATTAATTATTAGCGTCCTCATGCATTGCATGGAAAGTAAAAATCTAATTTTTAACTATATAGTTTTATATAGGAAGACAGTTTTATTAAAGAAAAGTAAAATGGTACACAAATTATTAACCTTTTTTTTTCGGCCAACCAAACGATTGGCCCATTACAAACATGTTTCGTACAAGGAGTCCATGTAAAAAACCTTATTGAAACAAACAGAGCGAAATTATACATAATCACATTACAACTTTATTGCCACAAAAGCATATTACATGCTTGTAGAAGATTGAACCAGAAGTTAAACAGGACGATTCTCCAGCAATTCCAAGAACTCTATTTGAGTGATCAATAAAAAGATAAGTAAGAATAAATGCAAGCAAGCATAGTCAATAGTATAATATGCACGGGTCATTCAATATTTACCTCAAGTGATTCAGGGATAACCACTTAATACTTGCACATTATTGATTCAACTAGGTTTCTGGAGAGGGAGCATCTGGCTGGTTCTCTGGTGAAGCCTCTCATATCACTGGGACCTCATTGTAAGTTTCCATCAATCTTGCTAGAATAGGAAACTCCGACTGCATGCATGATGAAGTCTTAGCTGATGAATTTAATCCATGCAGTTCAATATATGATTGAAGATTATGTAAGGAACAGAAGAGATCAGATCAACCTTCTTTTTCTTTGGTTCCAAGGTTACTAATAAAGGAAAACTAAAGTATATATAGGTTAATTACTACCAAAAAAAAAGATCAAATAATCATGTCCACTTGTTAATGGGAACTATTTTAAATTGTATTGGAAAAATGTCAATAGTTAGCATATATGGGATTGTCAATATCCACTCTTTGACTTGTCGTTATGGGCATATGAACTTATCAAAATAAGCACATACATTTGTCAATATATAACTTATCATTATAGGCACATAAACTTGTCAAAATAGACGCATACCGCCAATTTATAACTTGTCATTATATACATATAAACTTGTCAAAATATACGTAACTTGTCAAAAATATGCACATACACTCACAAAAGTATAACTTGTCAAAAGAGACACATATACTCACAAATATATAACTTGTTAACATAGGCATATAAACTTGCCAATATATAACTTATTAAAATATACACATTGACCTTTTGCCGAAACCCTCTTCTTATTTCTCTAGATGGACTTGTCATGCTTGTGAGTCATCTTATTTCTCTAGGTGATTAAAAATTAGAAAAATAAATAAATAACGAATTAAAAATTGCTTAAAATCTTCGCAGAAGAATATTTACTATATAAAGTAAGTGAAAATTTCTCATTATAGGGTTAAGAAATGAATAAGGTAGAACCTGAGAACTAAACAAATTTCTGAATTTTTTTCTTTTCTATGTGAAATTTTTCCGATAATTAAAAAAAAACAAAGCGCTTTTTTTTGTACAAGAGAGGGCCCCGTAAAAGTAATAGAGACTAAACCTCTGGCGAATTAAATCCCAAACACTCTTGATCTACTAATGCCTTAAGATTGGAAGGACAACTATCCAAGTACAAAGAAGTGGTTAAGCCTGATTTTGCCAAAGCATCTGGTACTCGATTCTGCTCTTGTGACACCTGTAGGATTTTCAATTCCCACGGTTGTTGAATTAGTTTCATAATCTGATAGAGCAAGAGGCTACCCCATAGAGATGTGCTGCTGCCTTTGCAAAATGTCAACTAAAGCCTTTGCGTCAGATTCGAGAATGACTCTCTTAAAGCCAAGTCCCTATACCACTGATAGGCCTTTGAATAAAGTCCATTGTTCTGCCTCCAAAATGTTGTAAGGACCATGCTCCAGTGTGTAGCCTACTATCCATTCTCCCAAGTGAGTTCGAATGAGACCACCACAACCAGCGCTAGTTCCAGAAGCCATAACCGAGCCATCTACATTAAGCTTAACCCATCCCATAGGAGGCGGTGACCAACATATCGGTAAAGGATTGAGAATAACGCTTATTGGTGTTTCTTGGATCTGAGCACAAGTTTTCCATGAGTTCAATACAACCTGATATGGGTCAGCAGGCTGAATGAAGTCCTCATCAAAGTTGCTTGGTTTCTCCATTTCCACAATTTCCATATAGTTACTCCCCATAACAAGCACCAGTTACCATCATCCGATAGTCCCACCTCATGCTTAAAATTAGGGACGAACCAGTCTTTAAGAGAGGTAGCAAAGAAGGAGATATATCTTTGATGGATCAATCGCAGCCACAGGTTGTGAGCATAAGAGCAATCTCTTAGAATATGTAATACGTCTTCATCACTATGTATTGCAATAGAGGCATAAAGCAGAAGAAGAGGACCACTTACAACACTGAGCATTTGTTGGAAGGAGATAATTAAAAGCCATCCACATGAAAACACAAATTCTTTCAGAACCCGGCCATTTCCAAATTTCCTTATAAGTAGCACAGTAGTTATGTTCAGCTGGTTGTTCAATGAGAAAGTATGTGCTTCTTATTGAAAAATTACCATCAGCTTCTGCAGCATTCCAAGTGAGAAGATCATTGCCAGCGTCGGGAATTGGCGGTAACATAGACACAAGCTTCTTAAAAATAGAACTTGGTATAATAGATGCCAATCATTGAAAATCCCAAGTGCCATGGCCCACCCAATCAGATACCATAGAATCATTCTCTCCATCAGTGAGTGGTCTAAGGCACATATCCTTGATAGTTTTATCAGGAAACATCCATCGGTCATTGAAAAGATTAACTTCCGTAGTCGAATAGGGGTTTTAGGAATATTAGAGAATAACAGTTGGCTGGCGATTTCAATTCCAATTTCCCTCACCGGATCATGCATCATAAAATAATCATAATGATTACTAAATGAAATGAGGGATTTCTCTCTAAGAACACTCATCTCAATATGCATAGAAGAGCCATACAATTGTCTTACTAGGTTCAAAAAAATATCAACTCTTTCCTTGAATAAGTATGCTGAGTCAAGAACCACATTTTGTTGTTTGTCATCAAGTCCATCAAAACTCAATTTCAAAACATCAACAATGTTCTCAGGTGGAGCTTGGTTTAGTTTTTCCAAAGAACTTTCCCACACTTCTTTTCTTCTTCCATGAAGAAAGCAACCTAACACTATAAGGGTTAATGGGTTTCCTTGACAATAGTCAACTACTGATTTTGATAACTCCATAAAACCATTAGATGGCTCATATTGCTTGAATGGTTTCAAACTGAAGAGATGAAAGACATCATGGAACTTCAATCTCAGAACATGATAGGTTGAAAATGCAGAAGCAATTTTAAGCAATTGCATATATGTTCATCTTATTATAATTTTGCTTCCTTCCGCAAACCAATCATACACTTTCATTAAAGCATTAGCTACTATTGAATTGTCCACTTCATCAAGTATAAGAAGAATTTTTTTACATCGAAGCCTACTTTTTACAAAAGTGGATCTTATGTCATAGATGCTAATATCCTCATCTTTTAATAATTCTTTGAGACAATTTTTATATAACTCATCCAAACTAATTATTTATAATTGCTTTTTGGCATTTTCAATAAAGGAGAAACAATCAAATTGAGCTTTAAGCTCTTGAAAGATAGCTTTAGTACGTGTGGTCTTACTAGCCCTGCCCATACCCCAAATTCCCATAATGTGATCCTCACTTAGAAGTTTTTCAATATTTTCAAAATGATGATCAATGCCAACGAGTCCTCCAGGATGAGATGATGACTTATACTTCAACTTGCTCAAAGTGTCTTTGATAATCTCTTCAACAAGTTTGAATTCAGGTCTAGCACAAATATCAATCAAAAGAAAAAGGCATATTTAATTGGTTAGAAAATTAAAAAAAATAAAAAGGGAAAGCTTTGGAAGCTGCTTGATACTATTAGAATCTTATTCTGAGAGACTTGCAAATTAAATTAAAGCATTTCTCCACTTTTGCAATATTTTGTGGTTTTTTTTGAAATTTTTGCCTCAATACATTAAATCCATTTCCAAAACCTCTATTTTTTTTTTCCGTATGTTTGAAGGATCTATCTTATAGAAAATAGGTATTACATCCCTTCCAAATTGTTCCTTGCATTCTAATATGTGAACAAGTTCATCCATCCACCATGTTGAAGAAGCATAATTTTCAGAGAAAATAATCACTAATATTTCTGATTCCTCTATTATTCTCAAAAGAACTACTGAGATTTGTCCTCCTTTGTAGAGTTCGTGATCCATAAAAGTGTGAATGCATGCATTACGAAGTCCTTTGTAAAGATAACTTGCAAAAGTGTGACAAGTGTCTTCCCCTCTAAAGTTAAGGAACACATCGTACTTGGCATCGGGAGGAGAAACAAGAGTATAAGAAGAAGAAGGAGAAACTTTTTGAGTTAAGATCACATCATCTTTGAAACTACAAAAAGAAACAAACTACCAATAAATATTGGGTTATGTCTACAGAGGAGTAAATCATCAAACAAGAAAATAAAGAGCATAAGGTTATTTAGAAGAAAGTTACTTACCTATCATCAACAGCAACAGGTTGGTTATTGTCAACACCCATTTCCATTTCGATATTCGAACAGTAATAAAGACAGAATTTCATGGGCATACAGAAAAGTACAATTATACTGATAAAAATATTCATTTACAATACCGATATCATTCGTCGACGAAATACAGAAAATATAGCGGAAACTTAATATTTACAAATTTCACCAAAATATCAAAATATAGACTAAATTATAACCATTATCTTGTCATCGCCTTGAGACACGAGCTAATTACTTCTTGGCGTCCACGCCTTTGCCCTTCGATCCACTGGCACCAGCTGAGATATTTGTTTTTGAAAAAGGGTGACATTCCGAAGAATCCCCGTAGAAACATACAATCGACATATAAAATGTGAAAATTAAATATGCAATCTTCTATATTAAGCAAAAATTAAAGTTTGATTTGATTCATATATATTTACCTCAGCCAAGTCACCGACTACAACTAGGATTTTTTATAATATACCTCAACTGAGTCATCAACCATAGCTAGGATTTTCCGATATACCGTTGTTGGGTAGCGATCCACAACTAGGTATTGTGCCTCTAGCACGCAATCATATCACGAAATACAATATCAAATACATATAATTATTTACATAGTGTATGAAAGATGGTAGTCCCTACCTCGAAGTTTGTTAAACCCCTTTTTCAGTTTACCTCGTAAAACGTGTTGTTTCCAGCGTTCGACTCAGTACTAAAATATTAAATGTACCAGAAATAGGTTATAACATATCCAAGTATCATTTTAGACTCTTTTATAGTGTTTATTGTGGTTACATTAGTCTATGGTGAAATTTTACCAAAATGCTTCTGGGACCCCGTCCCGGCCCTGCCGTACCCGGCCTGATGGCACGTTTTTCTAAAATTTTGACTAAAGCTATTATGACGTATTTTCACTCAATAAATCCATTTCCAGGCTCAAAATCACCAAATTCACTGTAAAATTATGAAAATACCCTTAACAGCTCCTATTTAGGGATTTTAGTGGCGTTTTCGTAATTATACTTTTTCGACATCTACCGAAAAAGTGTCCAACTGTAACCCCACTTATTTTTGCCCACTGAATCCAATGGAACATTTTATTTTATGAAAATCCAACTCCTAACACCAGTTCTGTTTCTGGCCGAAATTTTAAAAGAAAATGAAAAAAATGTAGTTTTGTGTTTTAGCTTCTAAAACTTGTACTTTTCCACTTCTAACTTTGGTTAAATCATTTAAACACTTCTTAATCATGGTTTAAAGGAATTTAGGCAACATAACCCCTTAGGATTAGGGCTTTTCCAATTTCACAACTCTACTAAAAATCACAAAAACCAAACAACAATCACCAACAACAACTTCATACTAGCATAAAGTTGAGTTTGGTATAATTACCACTTGATTTTTGGTGTTTCTCTCTCTAGGACGTCCTCCCTCTCTCTCCCCTCAACCTTGAAGATTAGCTTGCTAAACCATGATTTCCATGAAGAATAAGGGATTAGAGGATGAACTACACAAGATAGGAAGCTTAATTACTTGAAACTCAAACTCTAACCTTAGATTTTGCTTCCTCTTGCTCTCTAAATCTCCCAGGAACTTCACAAGCTCACTCTCTCTCTCTCTTGTCCCCTTGCTTGGCCAAAATGTGTCTTGAAAGAGGAAGGAGAAAGTGTTTTACTAATTTAGTCTTCCTTCTTCCTAGCCCTTGATCTAATCAAGGGTTGAGATTGCACCACCTATCATGCACCATTCCTCCTCCCATACCTCCAACCATACCATTTTCTTTATGCCATACCTTCTCATCATGACCACCATGCACATGCCTTCACTTGGTGTACACTCCACCTTTGTCATCATTGAGAGATTTATGTAGCATTTGACTTGTGCTTCTTGGAATTACATTTTCCCTCTTGTTTCCACGTGGTGGCCGAAACTTAGGGAGGAGAAGAGAGAGAAAAAATGTTTTTCATAAATTTCATAATTCATATAATTGTATTATGTATGATCCCCCCTAGTTTCACAATTCTTGACTTATTCCACCAAGAATAATCCAATTATGCATTTTCCTTTATTTTCCTTGATTAATTGAAATTATCTCCAATTAATTGGAAAATAATTAATCTTGGGCTAAATTGAAAAAATTATGATTTTGCTATCACCTTTGTAATTTAATTCAATTCTTGAATTAATTTGCCCATTTCCTTATGAATATGAATATTTCAAAATTCATAAGATCCAATTTCCATGAATATTCACCATTTTATTGAATTACTCAAATAATTACAATATATTTTTTGTGAATAAAATTTGGGGTGTTACAGTTCTTCCCCACTTAATTAAATTTCGTCCCCGAAATTTACTACGCTTATACATTCATAAGCTCCGGGTAACACTTCTTCATACTCTATTATGTGTTCTGGATCAGGTTGATACTTTTTCATTTGGGAAACATGAAAAACGTCATGTAGCCTACTTAGACTCAGTGGCCAAGCGATACGGTACTCACTTTGTGGTTTATCTCCTCTTTTGAGCATCAACAATGTCAGGATGATTAAATAGGAGTCCCATAGGAATCTCCATAATACCTGAATGCATCCAAAATTTGTGTTTCTCTATGCCAGACTTTGTCCCGATTCCACTTGAATCATTCAGAGCCATATAAACTCTTATCAAAACCCCTTCAATATGGAACTTATTACAACGCACCATCGTTGAGAGCCAATGTTCCTGTAGCTCTATTCTACAATTCAATGTCACAGTGGCTGCACTCACGAGTTCATCGTCACGGTGGCTACACTCGCGGGTTCATCGTCACGGTGGCTGCACTCTAGGGTTTTGTAATCGGTGCTTCACGCAGGCGTCCATACACTTGGTCAGCCCCCCTCTGGTCAGAACTTTCCTTAGGTAGCCCTCTCTGATCAGATTTCACCGTAGGTAGCCCTCTCCGATCAAAACTTTCAATCTTTGTGGTCACAATACAACTCTACAATTATACCATAAAGGCAACATTTCCAGATTCAATACAAACATTCTTATCATCAACTCAAGATTATGGATGGAATAATTCAATTCCTGAAGCTTCAGCTAACTGGATGCATACGCCCTCATTTGGCCTGCATCACTTCTCATCTCAATCTACTCCTACTTGCATCTGGGGATTCAATTCCCTTCCTAATCCATGCCATCTGGCATTAGTGAAGACAACAATAACCCACTATGGATCTGGGATTATCAATGTTAGTACTCTAATAAATTTTTCATTTCAACTCTCTGAAGCTCCTCTCACAATCATCATCTCATACATAATGTTGATTTCTGGGAAATTTCGATATAAACATCTCATCTTTTTTTTTATTGTCACACCCGTGGCCCTTCTTGGCCTCGTACCTGAGTCCATTGGGCTCCTACAGGAAACCCTCAAGACATAGCCCTCAGCCTCGTCAAGTAGGGATGTGACTCTAAACACTGCATATCACAATCACAGTTTCCGGCCTTCTCAGTTTAGTACTGCTTCCACTTTACTAGAGTGCCTTAAGATCCCTTGCCATGAGACTACTTGGCCCAAACATGTTACCTCTGAAAGCCACACTCACATTTACCTGACTTGGCATAGAGTTGTTTTTCCCCTCACCATGTTCAATTCTATTCATAATTATTACTCGCATGTCATTTCACTCCGTGAGTTCATCAATAGGTCATCAACCAACCAGATTTCGCGGATTACCGCTATGCTACGCAGTCCTACCACAGTAGACAAACGATGTGAAGAAGTGGGCTCCAAATTGGACCAGCGAGCATAAGGATGGAGATTCTGGAGTACTTAGGCCGCCATTCTGACCTTATTTCGTGCAACGATGGCCCACTTGGGACTTTATTGACTTTTTGTTTCCTTAAATTGAGTTGCATAGAAAAAAAGAAGTTGCCCCCGTCTTGTCTATAATACAAGAAATAAATACTATTTTACATTCTTAATATAATTTTTGCTTAAGTAATTTTGATAGAGTAAATAAATTAGTTAAATTAATTATTTATTAAAAATATTTTTTTAAATACCTTTTTAAATTATTTGCATTGAAACCATGCTGAATACTCCTTCAACATGTACCAAAGATAAGAATGGTGTGGTATGATGTGAAGAAAACTATCTATCATCTAAGTTTTGACTACAAACATACAAACACATACTTACTTATATGCCACTCTACAACAACCCTTTTATTTATTTATTTATTTATTGCCAGACTAACAACTCTTTTATTATCTTATGAAAACCTTCATAAACCCTTTTGGTACAGTGCAAACTATAAACATAAGCCTTGAGTCTTAATCATATTCTTCTTCTTTTTTTCTATTTTTTCTTTTTCATTTGCCATTATGATTTGCCAAGATCTAAGTAGTATTGGTGATACTGGTAATTTTATTTTTTAAAAAAATAAAATATTTTGGTAAAATTAGATATTTTATAGTATAAATTAAATATTTTGGTGAGGACTTACTCCATTACTTTTTAAAAAATATATTTAAGCCATCTATGTAACAACTGATAATTTTTCAAGTTAAAATTCATTTGTTTTGGCCGGCAAAGGATAAATTCATTTATGCCAAACGGTCGTTTTTCTATATATCAAAGACAGGTGATAATCTTGAGTTTTAACCCATCACATGCATCATCAAATCAAAATTGAAGACTCAAAATTCAAATAATTGTTCTTTCCAAATCTTTCCCTCCTTCTCACCTAACTCCGACGCAAGAACTATGTAATTGTTGGGCCAAGAATCAAAAACATTGTCGGTGAAATATTCAGTGAGGTCCATAATATTATTCCAATCCCTCAAGCACCCTCTACCACTACTAATCGATGATGTTCTTCAATCTGTTCAGGAACTTGTTTTCCCCAATAAAAAGCTTACTCCCCATCATTGAACATGAGCAAGTCCTCATCAGAAACTGTGGTGAGGGGCCACGCAAGCAACAACCAAAAGCTTGAGCTCCTCCGTGGCTGCATCTGGAACATTTGGCAGTGGTTCAAGTCAGCAATACACTGCGATTTCGTGCTTATTTGGAATAGCGATGGAAGTCTTAAAAAATAGTTTTTCAATCATGATTTACAGTAAATGAATATGTGATAAGAGTTTTGTCTCGATTACGTGAATAAACACTTTTGAGGGTTTCAAAAATGATATCCAAAAGGCACAAAGCCAACGATGCTTCTACTGCCCTTGAGGAGGCGGCCTACAGATGACAAACTTTCCTGCGTTATGGGAAAATGATGATTCACGAGAAGCTTGGGATACTATAGATGATGGTGACGATGAAGGGTGCCAGAGATGAAGAGGTTTTTATTTCCCAAATTGTATTTGATTTTGCCAAAAGAAACCGGACGTCAAGGGACTCTATTAATTAAGATAGGTGATATTGCTCCATTTTAATTATGTCAATATGTCACATACACTTGTCAATAATAACACCATACTTATCAATATGGCACGTACACTTGTTAACAAATGGACTTGTTGCTAATAACACTGACACACAGATAATTTCACAATTCGAATCTATATCATTGAGATCCCTTGGGAGTTTTTAGCAAGGTATTAAAACCCGGACCGGGTATTGAACCGGTCGGGGTACTGGGTTAAGGGTCAGTGGGTCAAACCGGGGCCAAACCGGAGCGAAACCGAGACCAAACGGTGAGTAATTGAAGATTTTAAGCTTATAGTATGAAATTCTAAAGAAAAAGGTTAAAAAAAAAAAAAGAATTTAAATTGGGACCTGGACCGGTCTATTGACCGGTCCGGTCCGGGTCTGAGAACCCTAGTTTTTAGATAGTGAGTCATATACTCGGACATTTTTTTTATATTTTTTTTGTTCCTTGAGACCATACTTCCATCTTCCCAACAAAATATGAATTTAAGCCATGTTATTTAGAGATAGTTTTTTTGGGTTTCTATAATATATTGAACCTTTCCATGCAAGTTTCCTAACCTGATTCTCCTATGGACCAGGTCTGAACTATGGGACTTCTACGAGAGAAGACTTGGGAAAATGAATGAAAAGTCTTGGTCTGATTATAAACTCATAACTGCTAGTAATATGAGAAGTGAAGGTAGAGGCAGTAGAAAGAAGAGGAAATGAGAAACTTAGTATGCCACAGCCAAGAGTAATGAGTTTCTATGTATATGTTTGGGTTGGTAATAGAAACTACTTTTCTGACGTGATGTACAACGTACAAAGTAAGGATATAAGAGGAGTTTTGCCTTGACTTATGTAAATGTACTTCTCTAACGCTAACCCAAACAGGTCCTATATTATTTAAATGAGCTCTTCATGCTTGTTGCATGTACAAGCCTAATTGGAAAAAATTATTTGTTCATAATGCAGAACACATATTGTTCAACGTTACGTTGATTATAACTCCTAAGTTAGATGTATCCATATTGATCCAAACATATTTGTCATGCTTTCATTTGTGCATAAATTTTTAGGCCGTGTGAAGATTTGAAGATATGTACTGAGTATAGGGCCACATATTCGAGCCACAACTGAATATAAATAGTAAATTAAGACTCACAAAACACAAAGTGGACCCCACACATGCACAATCTTATTAAGGTCTGCATTAGGTGCCTAACGCATCTATAAGCTTAGAAGCTCATCCCATAAAACTACGTTCACATTAAAAACAGTTTTCATCTCCAGCAGCATATCTTCCATGTGGGGCCTTTAAATAGTTTTTCAATAGCTGAAACATATTCAAATGAAATTAAGTAAACCTGAAACCATCTTAAGCCAGGAATTATGTTCCTGAACAAACCAAATATGGAATCTATTAATTACTATTTAATTAGAGCATATAAAATTTGCTACGTTTCAATTAAAAAATAAAATGCCAATAAACAATTTAAAAGAGTGAAAATTCATCAAAACCCTTAAATTTCACCCAACACCATTAGAGTTTTCGTCTCTTATAACTTAACGGCCATTTGGTCAAATTTAATGATTTTGGTGAATTTATACCCTTTTAAATTATTTATTGGTATTTTTACCCCTTTTAAAACTTATTTGTGTCAAAAGCTCCTCGAAAAAAAATTTGTTGATAAAATTACACTTTAACCCTTTTTTATTTTTATTAAATGTTTCCTTAAATTCAATTTCATGAAGAAGACAAAAGAGGACAATATACATACATACATACATATATATATATATATATATATAAATAGAGAGAGAGAGAGTATTGACACAGAAAATTGTGAAATGGCCGGTTGAGAATAGAGGTTCTTTTTAAAAAAACTAAAATATGTAAAAATTGTTTTGAGTGTTTTTTTGTTTTTAAAAAACATATTTCTATTTTTTATAAAACACTTGATTAAAAGTTAACAGCCAAACAAGTTTTTTTATTTTCTTTCTGAAACAAAAATTGTTTCCAAAACAAGAAAACAAAAACCCCGTAAATTCAACTTGTTTCATTTTGTATCACCCCAACAAGCAAGTTCAAACTACTGTTTCCTAATTATAGCTTGCTAGAAAATACTCTTCACGGTTCTTGTATGATCAAATTAGAGAGATGATATTTATATTTTATGTAAGAACTATTTCTTTTTTTTGTCAATCTTTTTCTAATTTATCCTCATTGTTACTCCTTAAACAAAAATCAAGTAAAAGAGATAAGAAAATTAAGAAAGATTATTAGAATATTTTTAAAAAACATGTTATATTAACTAATTTATCCAATTTTTTTAATCTAATTATATTAGGTAAATAAGTATTACATTAACTATCTAAGGGAGTAATTTGTAACTAATATTCATTTTATTTAAAATTAAATTTGGTCTCTCTTTTTTTTTTTTTTTTTGGTTAGTGACTGATAGACTCTGACAAAAATTTTAGTGGCCTTGGTGGTGGACTTATCAAAAGGGAGAATTCCTAAAAAAGACCTCATTGGTAACTTAATTGCCAAATGGGACCTGGGAAGATTTTTGCACACGTAAAAAGGATTTTTGCACACGTACAGGGAGGAATATTGCACACATATAGAAAAGATATTCTGCACACCCGGAAAATATTCTACATGCTAATGTCCTATTTGACAAATAAGTTTCCAATGAAATATTTTTTTCACAATTTTCCCCTTATCAAAAACCATTTGTTTGCACTTGTGTGTATTTGTGATTGTGACAGTTTAATGGATATAAGAAACTACAGTATTTGGTATATATGTAAAGCCATTTGGATACGACAATCAACCTTGTGACCAGTGGCATGTAATGTAAGCTTTCCTGCAATTTGGAGTTGTGGGTTGGATTTTACTAGTAATCTCTAACTGTTAATAGTTATAAGAAACTATTTGGTTTTAGACCTAACGAGTTTTGGACTTGTGATTTTTTTTTTTTCAAAATCCTATATTAGTGTATTGTTGTTAACCTCGTAAGTTGACTCTCTAAGTTTACCAGTTTTACGTTTCTAGCTTACAAAATTGAGCCCGTTAAACTCATGCTAACCATAAACTCGGTTAAACTCACGAGTTTACACACCGAGTTCGCCTTTTTTATGGTTTTACCTTATAAAATTATGTAAACCTACTCTTAAACTTATATTAGTTTGTTCGTTTTGATCATGTTCTATACCTTTATATATGAACTTTATAGAATTTTTTTTTGGATATAATAAATTATAAATTTTGATAGATTTAATTTTAATTATTCATATTTAAAATATATATTTAAATTAAATTATTGTAATTTTTATATTTTTAATATACTTTTAGAACCTATTTATTAATAAAAGTAAATTCTTAAGAGTTCATAATTTGAGTTTACAATCCGAATTCACATTCTTATCACAAATTTAATTAAACTCGTGAGTTTGACAACCCTTAGGTGGTACTATTATATTTAATTACCATTAATTATTAACATCCTCATGCATTGCATGGGAAGTAAAATCTAATTTTTAACTATCTTGTTTTATATAGGAAGACAGTTATATTAAAGAAAAGTAAAATGATAAACAAATTATTGGCCTTTTTTCTTTTCGACCAACCAAATTATTGGCCCTTTACAGACATGTTTCGTACAAGGTGTCCATGTAAAAGAACTTATTGAAACAAACAGAACGAAATTATACATAATCACATTACAACTTTATTGCCACAAAAGCATATTACGTGCTTGTAGAAGATTGAACCAGAAGCTAAACAGGACGATCCTCCAGCAATTCCAAGAACTCTATTCCAGTTATCAATAAAAAGACAATCAAGCAATGAAATAAGTTTTTTTAATGCACACAACATAAGGAATGCAAGGAAGCATGGTCATAAGTATAATATGCATGGGTCATCCAATATTTACCTCAAGTGTTTCAGGGAGCACCACTTAATACTTCCACATTATTGATTCAACTAGGTTCCTGAAGCGGGAGCATCTGGCTGGTTCTCCGGTGAAGCCTCTCGGATCACTGGGACCTCATTGTAAGTTTCCATCAATCTTGCTAGAACAGGAAACTCAAACTGCATACATGATGAAGTCTTAACAGACGAATTTAATCCATGCAGTTCAATATATGAATGAAGATTATGGAAGGAACAGAAGAGATCAGATCAACCTTCTTTTTCTTTGGTTGCAGGGTTACTCATAAAGGAAAACTAACGTATATATAGGTTAATTACTAAAAAAGAAGGATCAAATAAACAGATAAAAAGGAAAGGGTGGAAAAGATTAATTGGCTATTACGAATTACAGGCTGATAACATAGAAAAGGCTTTAATCCTTTTGTTCTTGATGAATTGCCTCTGACTAATTAAATATTTATATTGTATAACAGTTGTTACATTACAAACTTATAAATGGTCAGCAAGTGGCAAAAGGCTTGTAAGTAGTGAAAACCTAACAATGAGATCTGAGGAGACACTCATCCAAAAACCACTCCACCAGAATCTAAAAGCTATGGAATAAAACATCCTTTATGTTAAATTTTAAGAATGGTGATGGTGATAAGGAAGAAAGACTACACCCTAGAGCACTAAATCAAAGAGGCAGAATTATTACAGAGTAATACAACTCAGATACTTTAATACCACCATACCACTCTCGGCCAAAAAGAGGGTATTAATGCAACAACAATGTACAGCACATTACCATGTCAACATTAAACTTTGCCGCATTATAGAGTTGAGGTGCTAAAAACACATCTGCCTGCAAATGATAGTAAATTTGTAGATAGTCATGCAACATAAATTCAAACATTAAACTCAACAGATATAAATCTACTCTACATGGCTCTAGCTAATCCTATTATTATTCGCAGTCAGTGATTTGGGAATGAAATAGACCAGACCAGATGACAGAATTACACAGAACATATAATATCAGTATATCCTGTTGCGAGAAGGATGAAAGGTGCTATCTTTACCCGAGGTTTGGATCTACTGGAACTAGGCAAGGGAGTTATGACTTTCTCATTATATATTATGGACAGAAACTTCCAGGGAAAAAAACTTCTGTTTAGAACTATGTCAAGCATTTAATTTAGGCCGTCCATGTTAATAAATTTAGCTGAAGAAAATTTGACAACCAACCTAACTGTATCTATGCTCAATTAAAGTGTAATAGTAGTATAGAATTCTAGTTTTAGAGTAAATGCAAAATGCATAGATTAACATATTCATATCTAGACATGAAAATAAATGGAGCAGAGATACGTACCAGGAAAAGTTCATCTCCAGTAGCATATCTTCCTGCATGGCCTTTCAATAGTTTTTCGATAGCTGAAACACATTTAAAGGAAACTAAGCCTGAAATCATCTTAAGCCAGGAATTATGTTCCAGTCAATAATAGATTTGTTGACAGAGTCCAGACAACGGATTATATCATCATTGATAGGCCAATTATTCGTCAAGAAATCCCTGAAGTTTTCATGTTCAAGCCACATTGCCTCGAAACCAAAAGGCTTTGCATTGTTTTGCACATTAGATAAATTAATCTGTAATAAAATGGGGCTATGATCAAAGAAAGGAGTTCTGGGGAGTACCTTTAAAGCACAATCCGGTAGGTGGAGCAGAAGTTGAGTATTTGCAAGCGCCCTATCTAGCCATTCATAGAGCTGAGAATGACCCCTCATTTTTGGTCCCCTCTAAGTAAACTTGGAACTGTCAACACCCGTTTCCATTTCGATATTCAAAGAGTAATAAAGACAGAATTTCATGAGCATCCAGAAAAGTACAATTATACTGATGAAAATATTCATTTACAATACAGATATCATTCGTCGACGAAAAACAAAAAAATACAGCGGAAATTTAATATTTACAAATTTCTTCAAAATATTAAAACATAGACTACATTATAACCACGTTCTTGACCTTGCCTCGAGACATGTGCCACTCACTTTCTGGCGTCAACGTCCTTACCCTTTGCCCCACTGGTACCCGTCGAGGTATTTGTTTAAACATAGGGTGAGATTCCAAAGAATCCCCGTAAAGACATGATGTCGTTCATAGAGAATGCGAAAAGTAAGTATGACATGCGCCAAGGTTTGCACAAATTAATAAACAATATAAACACATCATCGTCATGTATACATAAGTAGGGCTCAGCCCCACAATCTACACCGGTTGGACTTCTGCCAACTCCCAGTGTAAGTGCACACTGGCACTAACAGCCTCTCTCTAGGCAATTCATGTTAATTAATAAAGTGCATTTACAAACAATGGCATCCACACAATCATATAACTATGGCATAATGTATTAAGGATAATGCCCCTACATCAACGCTTTATAATCCCTTTTTTCGGTGTGTCTCATAACGCGTGTCGTTCCGGCTTTCGAATTGGTCCTAAAATATAAAATGTACCAAAAATAGGTCATAACCTATCCAAGTATCATTTTAGAGTCATCCATAGTGTTTCTTGTGGTTATATTAGTTTATGGTGAAAATTTACCAAAATGCCCCTAAACCCCGGCCCCGCCCCGCCCTACCCAGCCCGATGACTCATTTTCCCAAAATTTTTGTCCAAGGCTATTTTGACTTATTTTCGCCCAAGAAATCCATTTTCAGGCTCAAAATCATCAAATTCACTATCAAATTACAAAAATACCCTTGACAACCCTATTTAGGGATTTCAGTGGCATTTTCGTAATTATGTTTTTTCGGCCTCTACCGAAAAAGTGCCCAACTATAACCCCACCTATTTTTGCCCACTGAGTCCAATGGAACCATTTATTTCATGAAAGTCCAACTCCAAGTACCAGTTCTGGTCCTGGCCGAAAATATGAAGAAAAATAGAAAAAATGGAGCTTTGTGTTTTAGCTTCCTAAACTTGTACATTTCCACTTCTAATCCATGATTAACTCATTTGAAAATTTCATAATCATGATTTAAAGGATTTTGGGCAGCATAACCCCTTAGGGTTATGGCTTTTCTAATTTTACAACTCATCCCAAAAATCACAAAACCAAACAACAATCACCAACAACAACTTCAATACACTAAGAAGTTGAGGTTTTGGAGATTACCTCTTGATCCTTGGTGTTTCTCTCTCTAGAACGTCCTCTCTCTCTCCTCAACCTTGAAGATTAGCTTGCTAAACCATAATTTCCATGAAGAATACGAGATTAGAGGATGGACTACACAAAATAGTAAGTTTTATCACTTTGAAACACAGGTTCGTACTTTAATCCTCTTCCTCCTTCTCTCTAACCTTCAAGAACTCTCAAGCTCACTCTCTCTCTCTCTTTTCTCTTGTGGTTGGCCAAATGTGACTTGGAAAGAGGAAGGAAAAATGTTTTATTAACTTAGTCTTCCATCTTCCTAGCCATTGATTTGATCAAGGGCTTCTAATGTGACACTTGTCACACTCTTCTTTTCCTCATAATTTCTTCATTGACTTGGCCATTAATTGAATCATTGTCTTCCCTTTTCTTGCTCCAAAATTTCCGTCCCTACTCCCCCTTTTTTCTCCAACTAGTCCATACTTCTTTATCTAAGTCCAACCTTACACTCTTTTATGTAATCATGCTTTTCCATTCCTCCACTCAAGCTTGATCTCATCATGCATTACACCATCCTTCCATTCTTACACTCAACATCTAATCTACCAACTCACTCTACAATAGTCATCATTTCCTTCTTCTTGTGACATGTGATCATGTATTAAATATTTTTCCCCTTTTCTTTCATGTATGGACGAAATTAGAAGAGAAGAAGAGGAGGAAAATTTGCATTTCATTAGTCCCATAATCCCCCAAATTTAATTATGTATAATCCCCCTTAATTTCCCAATTCTTGATTTATTCCACAAATGATAATCCCATTATGCCTTTTCCTTCATTTTCCTTAATTAATTGAAATTAACTTCAATTAATTGGAAAATAATTAATCTTGGGCTAAATTGGCAAAATTATGATTTTGCTATCCTCTTTATAATTTAATTCCATTTTTGAATTAATTTATTCATTTTCTTATGAATATGAATATTAATTTTCTATCCCCTTTGTACTCTGTATGTTGCCATCCCCTGCATGTTGTCATCCCCTGCGTCCACGTCATCACTCTCACGTCATCACTCTCATTTTCATTGCTCTCTCAGGGCTAAATCAAGATTCCACCGCTATTCCTCTCTTGCTGAATCATTTCCCTCGTTCTTTTCTCTCTCTTCCGGTGCAATTGCTGAGAGGTAGGATTTTTGTCTGTATCCATTATCTTCAATTCCTGCGATTTCTCGACCACGTTCTTCTGGCTGGTAGACCCTTTCATTTTTCGTTTTGAAGGTCGTACATTTTGAGTGCTTAGCGTGAGGGGTTGTTGCAGAGGTACAAAAGGAAAGGATAGTGCAACCATTACCTGAGTGCTATTTGCAGCGTTTTGGACTTCATCCAATTCTGCCACCTCAACATTCAACAGGGACACCAAATCTAGACCCGCGATTCCCTTGGCGAGCTGACTTGCCCTTGTTATCCGACAATTTTCTTTGCCGGCGAGGTTTTTGAACTATTTTCCACTGATTATACTTAGAATCTGACGGAACCACATTCCTCTGTTCCTTTGTTGGTTGATGAGCTATCTTGGGGAGCATTTGAGTTATTTGTTTCTGGTTTATCCATGCAAGTATTGGCTCTATGTCCATAGATTCTACAATGCATACATAGCATATGGAGGCCTTCATAGTCAAGAAAATACTCCTCACCCTCCAAGGTGAAACCTTGCATCAATTGTTTTTCCAAATCTACCAAGACGCAGATCCTTGCATAATGCCCACGCAACTGGCAAGAGGTATTCATGTCCACCTTAAGAATGGTTCCAATTAAGTTGCCCCCGTCTTATTTATAATATAAGAAATAAATACTATTTTCCATTCTTAATATAATTTTTTCTTAAGTAATTTTGATAGGGCAAATAAATTAGTTAAATTAATTATTTATTAAAAATATATATTATTTTTTTGAAATACCCTTTTAAATTATTTGCATTGAAACCATACTGAATACTCCTTCAACATGTACCAAAGATAAGAATGGTGTGGTTTGATGTGAAGAAAACTATCTATTATCCAAGTTTTGACTACAAACATACAAACACTTACTTGCTTATATGCCACTCTATAACAACCCTTTTATTTAATATTATTATCATCATCATCATCATCTTTCCAGAATAACAACTCTTTTATGATCTTTTGAAAACCTTCATAAACCCTTTTAGTACAGTGCAAAAATATAAACATATGCCTTGATCTTAATCATATTCTTCTTCTTTTTTTTTCTTTTTCATTTGCCAAGATCTAAGTAGTATTGGTGATACTGGTAATTTCATTTTTTTTTTTTAAGCCATCTATGTAACAACTGATAATTTTTCAAGTTAAAATTCATTTGTTTAGGCCGGAAAAGGATAAATTCATTTATGCCAAACGGTCATTTTTTTATATATCAAGGACAAGTGACACTCTTGAGTTTTAACCCATCACATGCATCATCAAATCAAAATTGAAGACTCCTGAAATTCCGCCAAACGTGTTTTCTTGTGCATCTTTGATATTCCTGAAACACATTATTTGTATTACGATTTAAGACTCAAAATTCAATAATTGTTCTTTTCAAATATTTCCCTCCTTCTCACCTAACTCCGACGTAAGAACTATGTAATTGTTGAGCAAGTGAAAGGAACAAAATAGATGAAAAATTTTGGGATGCATCAGGTGTTTGGAACGGTAAATTTTACTAATTAATTTTAAATGCTTGTGAAGAACAAGCTTATCGGTGGTTGATGACAGAGTATGCTTTTAGAGTTTCTTTCTTTCACCACAAAGTAACTTGTACATGAGCAAGTCCTCATCAGAAACTGTGGTGAGGGGCCACGCAAGCAACAACCAAAAGCTTGAGCTCCTCCGCGGCTGCAACTGGAACATCTGGAAGTGGTTCAATTCGGCAACACCCCACGGTTGCGTGCTTGTTTGAAATAGTGATAAGAGTCTTCAAAAATAGCTTTTTAATCGTGATTTACGGTTAATAAAATAAATATGAGAGAATTTTATCTCAATTTATGTGAATAAGCATTTTTTTAATCCCAAAAGTGATCCCCAACAAACACGAAGCCAACAATGCTTCCACTACCCTTGACGAGGCAGGCTATCGAAGATGAACTTTCCTATGTTATGGGAAAATGATGATTCGCAAGATGCTTGGGATGCTAGAGATGATAACGGCGAGGGGCTTTTATTTCCCAAATTGTATTTGATTTTGCCAAGAGGGGACTCTGTTAAGATAGGTGAGATTGCTCCATTTCAGTTATGTCAATATAACACATACATTTGTCAATAATAACACAATGACTTGTTAATATGACACATACACTTATCAACATATGGACTTGTCATTGGTAATACTAACAAATAGATAATTTCACAATTTGAATCTATATCACTAAGATCCCTTGGAGTTTTTAGATAGTGAATCATATACTTGAACATTTTTTTTTATAAAGGTGCAAAAATACAATAAGCTTTTTATTAAAAATACACCTAATACCAAATGCTTTTTTGAGATGCAAAAATACTCATCAACTTATAAAATTGGAGCAAAAATCACAGTGTCATTAAAGGAGGCTAACATCCGTTTATTACAACTTGAAAGGACCAAAATGCCCTCAACCTCTCTCGCAAGTCAGAACCTCTCTCAACTCTCAAAAATTCATCATCAACAATCTTCAAACAGAAAATGAACAAAGTATAAAAAACAATAAGGTTGGCAAAAAGAAAAAGAAAAAAAAAATCAGATTGAGATCAAGTTAGCATGACTTCCAGTTCCGGGATACCACAAGCACTCCTAAGGCCACTAAGCACACCTAATGTCTCTCTAGATACCACAAACATGAACAACCTTACCAAAATAACATTTCTTTTAAGGTTATCATATGTTCCAGACTTGCAGGGCTCTCCTTTATCTACTCAAATTATCATCCTCTACCTCTAATACTAAGATCACTTCATCTTCCTCTGAATCGAAACTGAAGGGGGGGAATGCTGCTCAAAAGACGCGGCTTTGAGTTTCTCGATCCTCTTCTTCATCCAATTCTTCTCCACCGTTAAAGAGTGAAATTCCAGATCTAATACCACTGCCAAAAATAAGTGGGTGATAAAGCTGTTCCCAAATAGATCTAACAAAAATGTTGAATGAATGGAGGAAACAATCAAAGAAGAACCTGGGATTAACAGATGTAATAGTCATCACCGTAGTTGCAAACTGAAGTAGGGGTGTTGGTTTCATTGTAGCCGCAAAGATTAAGACTGAAACATGGCCGTCGTTGGGGGAGGACGCCCCCGTCTCTGGCATCTGAGAAGGAAACAGGAAGATGAAAAGAGGAAGGGATGGAGTCGCCGTCGCGTTGCCGGCATTTGAGAAGGGAACATGGAGATGAAAAGAGGAAGGGAGGGAATCGATCAATCAGGAGGGAGGGCAACTAAGGAAATTATAAAATTTAGACATTTTTGCTTTTTAAATAACATCAGTCCCAGAAACAGAGTTCGTCTCCTTTTAACTGTGCTGTGAATTTTGCTCCTATTTTGTAAGTTCATGTGTACTTTTGCACCTCCAAAAAATATTTGATGTTGAGTGCATTTTTAATAAAAATTTATGTGTATTTTTGCATTTTTACCCTTTTGTTTATATTTTTTCTGATCCTTGAGATTATACTGCCATTTTCCCAACAAAATATGAATTTGAGCCATGTTATTTAGAGATGGTTTTTTGGGTTTCTATTATATAATTGACCTTTCCATGCAAGTTTCCTAATCTGATTCTCCTATGGCCAAGTCTGAACAGTGGGACTTCTACGAGAGAAGATTTGGGAAAATGAATGAAATGTCTTGCTTTGATTATAAACTCATAACTGCTAGTAATACGAGAAGTGAAGGTAGAGGCAATAGAAAGAAGAGGAAACGAGTACCTTAGTATGCCAAAGACAACAACAATGAGTTTCTATATTATTTAAATGAGCTCTTCATGCTTGTTGCCTGTAAAAGCCTAATTGAAAAAAAATATTTGTGCATCATGTAGAACTCATATATTGTTCAACGTTGATTATAACTCCTAAGTTAGATGTATCCATATTGATCCAAACATATTTGTCATGCTTTCAATTGTGCTTAAATTTTTAGGCCGTGTGAAGATTTGTAGATACGTCCCGTCTATGAGGCCACATACTCGAGCAACAACTGAATATAAACAGTAAATTAAGATACACAAAACACAAAGTGGACTCCGCACAAGCACACTCTTATTAGGGCCCACATTAGGTGCCCAACGCATCTATGAGCTTAGGAGCCTATCCTGCAAAACCACATTCAATTTAAAAACTGTTTTCATCTTCAATAGCATATCTTCATGTGGGGCCTTTCAATAGTTTTTCAATAGCTGAAACACGTTTAAATGAAACTAAGTAAGCCTGAAACCATCTTAAGCCAGGAATTATGTTCATGAACAAACCAAATATGGAATCAAGGGATGAGCATGGATTGGACTGGATCAGGTTTGACATCAATCCAAGATCTGGTCTGGAGAGAACTTGGGCCGTACAAGGCAACCCGAGGTCTAGTCTGATCTAGCACTAACTCGAGGCTAGGCTGGACTAGACCAAGAACCTTGGGCTGTACAAGGCAACCAGAGGTTTAGTCAGGTTGGTGCTGGACCAAACCGGGTTTGGTGGACTCCCTGGACTGGTCCAGGCAGTCCAGGATCAAAATTCAATTTTTTTTTATTTTTTTTCCTCTTGTAAGACAAAATTTGAACCTATGAAACATAATTAGGATCATAAAAATACCTATAATAATATGAGACACGTCACATAAAATTAAAACATTATAAATTTATAAGAATATCCAACAACAGTCAACAAAAATAAAAACTATATATTGGAAAAAATATTTAAACATGATAAATACAATTAAGATAATAAAAATACCTATAATCATATAAAAATCATCATAAAAAATAAAACTTAATTATAAAGCCTTAAAAAAACTCCAACAGCATTAAATAAAAAGTGACACCTAAATTATAAAAATATTTTTAAAAAAATTGACTTAGACCAAACTGAACCTGTCCAAGTGGTCTAGCCCCTTGGTCCAAAACTCGATCCAGCCCAACCAGTTAGTCTGGTCCAATTCATTATATTGCTTATTTGGACTGGACCAAACAGGATCGGACCAGCTCGGTTGGACCAGACTAGACCAGACAATTAGGTTTTTGCCTACCACTAATGGAATCTATTAATTACTATTTAATTAGTGCATATAAAAATTGCTACATTGCAATTTAAAAAATAAAATGCCAATAAGCAATTTAAAATTGTGCAAATTCATCAAAACCGTTAAATTTCACCTAACACCGTTAAAGTTTTCTTCTCTTATAATTTAACGACCATTTGGTTAAATTTAACAGTTTTAGTGAGTTTTCACCCTTTTAAATTGTTATTAGTATTTTACCCTTTTTAAAACTTATTTTTGTCAGAAGCCCCTCGGAAAAGACTTTATTGATGAAATTGTACCTTAATCCAATTTTTTTATCAAAAGTTCCCTTAAATTCTGTTTCACGAAGATAAAAGAGGACAATATATATAGAGAGAGAGACTGTGTGTGTGTGATGAGTGCTTTTTTTAAAAAAAAACAAATTTCTATTTTTTTTTATAAAACACTTGATCAAAAGTTAATAGCCAAACAACTTTTTTTTCCCTTTCTAAAGCAAAAATTGTTTCCAAAACAAGAAAACAAAAGCCCCATAAATTCAACTTGTTTCATTTTGTATCCCCCCAACAAGCAAGTTCAAACTATTGTTTCCTAATTATAGCTTGCTAGATGATACTCTCTATTGGCCTTGTAAGACCTAATTAAAGAGTTGATATTTATCTTTAATGTAAGATATATTTTTTCTATTTGTCAATCTTTTCCGAATTTAACTTCATTGATACTCTCTAAACAATAATCAAGTAAAAGAGATGAAAAACTTAAGGAAGATGATTAGGATGTTTTTAAAAAACATATTATATTAACTAATATATCTAATTTTTTTAATCTAATTAAATTAGATAAATAATTATTACATTAACTATGTGAGGGAGTAATTTGTAGCTAATATTCATTTCATTTAAAATTAAATTGGTCGTTTTTTTTTTTTTGTCAGTGATTGATAGATAGAGCTGGGCAAACGGGCCGGCCCGTGACGGGCTCGGGCCTAAACGGGCCGGCCCGTTTAGGCCCGAGTCCTAAAAACATCCCTTATTTGACGGCCCAGCCCGTTTAACTGAAGCCCGCGGGCTTTTGGCCCGTTTACATTTTTTTTTTTGCTATTCCTTTTTTATTTCTTATTCTCATAAAGACTAAAATACCTAATTTAAAACATAAATATCATCAACACTAATTTAAAACATAAATATTATCCAAGTTTAATAGAACACAAACACTAAAACTTAAGTCCAAACCATAATTAATGTTCATAACCAATTAAATAAGTTCACAGCCACAATCAAACAAGCCTACAAGCTTCAAATGTCAGTAATAATATAACACCTAATTTGGATTTTGGCGTATACATGCAAAAAAAGAAAAAAGAAAATCAAAGAAGAGAAGCTTCAAATGATGTCTGAATCAATGTGAGAGCATTTTTTATATGAGGGTTAGGTTAGGTTAACTCTACCTCTGACCAATGCTTACTGCCCATTGTCTTGTGCCCATTTAAAAAAAAAAAAGGTTAAACGGGCCTAAAAGGGCCGGCCCTACAGGGCTTCAGGGCCTACAGGGCCGGCCCTTTTAGGCCCGCTTCCATTTTTAACCTCCAAATCATAGGCCCGGCCCTTGACTGGCTCGGGTCTAAACGGGCCGGCCCGAATTCCCAGCTCTATAATGATAGACTCGGACAAAGATTTTAGTGGCCTTGGTGGTGGACTTATCAAAAGCCATTTGTTTTCACTTGTGTGTGTTTGTGATTGTGACGGTGTAAAGGATATAAGAAACTATTTATCTCAAAAAAAAAGGATATAAGAAACTACAGTATTCGGTACGTATGTAAAGCCATTCGGATACGACAATCAACGTTGTGACCAGGGGCATGTAGTGTAAGCTTTTCTACGTGTGGGAGTTGTGGGTTGGATTTTACTAGTAATCTCTAACCGTCAATTCTCATGTATCAAAAAAAAAATCTCTTAACTGTTAATAGCTATAAGAAACTAATTGGTTTTAGAACTAACGAGTTTTGGACTAAAGAATTTTTTTTTCAAAATCCTAGGTATATTGTTGTCAAACTCATGAGTTGACTCTCTCAATTTACTAGCTTTACGTTTCTAACTAATAAAATCGAATCTATTTGTACTTAATTTCGTACTAGCCATAAACTCGGTTAAACTCATGAGTTTACACACTAAATTTACCGTTTTTAAGTTTTTACCTTATAAAATTGTGTAAACATACTCTTAAACTCATTTTATTTGTTCGTTTTGATGATATTCAATGTATTTATACATGAACTTCTAGGAAGTTTTTTTTTGGATATGATAATTTATAAATTTTGATAGATTTAATCATTTCTATTATCCATATTTAAAATATATTTAAATTGAATTATTTATATTTTTGTCATTTTTTATATACTTTTAACACCTATTTATTAAAAAAAGCAAACTTTTACGATTTTACGATTCGAGTTCACAATCCGAATTTTCATTCTTATTATGAATTTGCTTAAACTCACAAGTTGGACAATCTTATATGAAACTATTATATTTAATTACCATTAATTATTAGCGTCCTCATGCATTGCATGGAAAGTAAAAATCTAATTTTTAACTATATAGTTTTATATAGGAAGATAGTTTTATTCAATGTTTTAAAAGCCGGACCGGATATTGAGCCGGAAAGGTTAACGGGTCAAGGTTCAACCGGTTGGAACGGTTGAGCCGTTTAGCCGGACTGGTGACGTAATAATTAAATTTAAAAATATTATATATATACACACATATATTATAATAATTAGTCTTTAGTCTAAGAGGTCATAAAAGCACAAAATTATTTAATATTTGGTGCTGCACTCAGTTTTTTTTTAACTTGCCTAATAATTTCCCTCATCGAGGTCACTTGGATGATTAAATATTTTTAAAAGAGGCCCTTACCTGCTTTACAACTTTCAAAAAATGTACACAAAACACTCATATTTGAATTCTCTTTGTCAAGTAATCCACTTTTTGTCTTTTTTAAGTTTTTTTCAGGTTTTTTTTTCAAATTTTTTCCCCAAATATGTACACAAAACACTCATTTTTGGACTGTTTTTTCAGGGTTTTTTTTTTCAATTCCCCCCCCCCAAAAAAACCTGATTTTTTTTGTAAATCAAGTTATTGGGTTGGGCCGGCCGGTTTTTAAAAACCCGTTCCGGGTTCTGGGCCAAAAACGGTTTCCGGCCCAACAACGGCTAAAATCTGATCCAAAGCGGTTCTCTTATGAAAACGGTCCAACGTGCTAATCCGGCCCGCCCTCTTGACCGGCCGACGGTCCAATCGGTCGGACTGTCCGGTCCGATTCTTAAAAGCTTGGTTTTATTAAAGAAAAGTAAAATGATACACAAATTATTGGCCCTTTTTTTTCCGCCCAACCAAACTATTGGCCCATTACAAACATGTTTCGTACAAGGAGTCCATGTAAAAGACTTTATTGAAACTAACAGAACGAAATTATACATAATCACATTACAACTTTATTGCCACAAAAGCATATTACGTGCTTGTAGAAGATTGAACCAAAAGCTAAACAGGACGATCCTCCAGCAATTCCAAGAACTCTATTTCAGTGATCAATAAAAAGAAAAGTAAGCAATGAAATATGTTTTTTCAATGCACAAAACATAATGAATGCAAGCAAGCATAGTCATCAGTATAATATGCATGGGTCATTCAATATTTACCTCAAGTGATTCAGGGACAACCACTTAATACTTCCACATTATTGATTCAACTAGGTTCCTGGTGAGGGAGCATCTGGCTGGTTCTCCGGTGAAGCTTCTTGGATCACCGGGACCTCATTGTAAGTTTCCATCAATCTTGCTAGAATAGGAAACTCCGACTGCATGCACGATGAAGTCTTAGCTGATGAGTTTAATCCATGCAGTTCAATATATTGATTGAAGATTATGGAAGGAACAGAAGAGATCAGATCAACCTACTTTTTCTTTGGTTCCAGGGTTACTAATAAAGGAAAACTAAAGTATATATAGGTTAATTACCATAAAAAAAAAAAAGATCAAATAAACAGATAAAAAGGACAGTGTGGAAAAAATTAATTGGGGCTATTCCAAATTACAAGCTGATAACATAGAAAAGGCTTTAATCCTTTTGTTCTTGATTGAATGGCCTATGACTAATAAAATATTTATATTTTATAACATTGGTTACATTACAAACTTATAAATGGTCAGCAAGTGGCAAAAGGCTTGTAAGTCACCAAAATTAAGTGAAAACCTAACAATGAGATCTGAGGGGACATTAGATAAGGACTGGTCTCACTCATCCAAAAACCACACCACCAGAATCTAAAAGCTATGGAATAAAACATCCTTTATGTTAAATTTTAAGATTGGTGATGGTGATAAGGAAGAAAGATTACACCCTAGAGCACTAAATCAAAGAGGCAGAAATATTACAGAGTAATACAACTCAGATACTTTAATACCGCCATACCACTCTTGGCCAAAAAGAGGGTATTAATGCAACAACAATGTACAGAACGTTACCATGTCAACATTGACCTTTGCCGCATTATAGAGTTGAGGAGCTAAAAACACATCTGCCTGCAAATGATAGTCAATTTGTAGATAGTCATGCAACATAAAGTCAAAAATTAAACTCAACATATATAAAGCTACTCCACATGGCTCTAGCTAATCCTATTATCATTCGCAGTCAGTGATTTGGGAATGAAATAGACCAGACCAGATGACAGAATTACACAGAACATATTATATCGGTATATCCTGTTGCGAGAAGGATGAAAGGTGCTATCTTTACCCGAGGTTTGGATCTCCTGGAACTAGGCAAGGGAGTTATGATTTTCTCATTATATATTATGGACAGAAACTTCCAGGAAGCCTCTGTTTAGAACTATATCAAGCATTTAATTTAGGCCGTCCATGTTAATATATTTAACTGAAGAAAATTTGACAACCAAACTAACTGTATCTATGCTCAATTAAGCTGTAATAGTAATATAGAATTCTAGTTTTAGAGTAAGTGCAAAATGCATAGATTAACATATTAATATCTAGACATGAAAATAAATAGAGCAGAGATGCGAACCAGGAAAGGTTCATCTCCTGTAGCATATCTTCCTGCGTGGCCTTTCAATAGTTTTTCGATAGCTGAAACACATTTAAAGGAAACTAAGTAAGCCTGAAACCATCTCAAGCCAGGAATTATGTTCCTGGACAAACCAAATAACTATATTGCTATTAGAAGGCATAAAATACAAAATGCCCAATGTGATATGTAACTATAATAACAGTTTATAAGTCAGTTAGAAGGTTAGTTAGGATATAGCTGTTAGCGTATTAGTTAGTAAGTTAGGCTCTTACATGATTAGCCCAAATGACCCCGGCCTTATAAATAGGCATACCCCTTGTTGTAACTCTCATATTTGTGATGATAAAATAATGGTGTTACTCTGAATTCTCTTTGTCTCTATCTCTCGGTTCTTCTGTCTCAATTCCTCTGTCTTCTTCTCTCTTTAATCCCCCTATTTCTGGTTCTTTCCCTCTCCTTCTCTCTTTCTTTCTATACAGAATTACAATTCTGTAACACAACGTTAAAATAAATTCCTTGAAACGTGACATTTATAACAACAAGCATGACCTGTTAGTAGGCAGATAAGACTTAAATGCTTGATATAACAGAAATTCTATTCTTAACTAAGTTAAAACTCACCAATGAAGCCTTTTCGTATAACACCATGGACCCAAGGAAGCTGTTCATCAGGGCTGACTTTTTCCCCAATATAGTTCTGTTAATAAGAGAATGCAGGATAACTGTAAACATATAACATGGATTCTAGATCCAGAAAAGGTTGCAAGTTGAATCATAAACTCATAAGGGGAAAAAATTGCTTAACCATACCAATATGCCAACATTTTGCAAGGGCTGTATACTGGAGGCAACAATATGTGCAACCTATGGATCACAGCGTCAGAAGAAAAGCATTTATCAGGGCCCAAATTATAGCTTTAAAATCAAACTCCCGTCCTCCCAGGTTTCTTTTCATTCTTTTTTGATGAAGGGAAGAATCAAAGGAAGACAGAAACACAACTGAATCACAGAAAAGGAGAAAGTAATATATTTGCAAACAACCGCCATGTACTCGGAAACCTGGATAATAGACCCCTGTATTGTAGCTAGCTTGAGAGCTGACCCCTCCTCATTCTTCAAAATACTACCATTGACGAATTTTCAAATCCGAATCCACCATATCAACTAATAAGCCATGATTTGATTTTGTTTTCAAACCCTAATAATTGCATTTGTGATTTGGAACCTAGATACCTTCCTCCCCTAATTTCTGGTCACAATTTCGTTCAAATTTTCACTGTTTAACCTTGAATATTTTGCTTGGAATCTCAAAGCTAAACGCCCTTCTTATCCCAAATTCCATTAGATAATCTCCAAAACGGAAAATGGAACATTATGCTCCCAATTTTGCTGTGGTATAAAGGAATCTATCATCTGGATTTCATAGTACATGGTAAATGTTTAAAGATGAGTTGAAGTACAGGGATTACTTGTGAATATTTCCCAAAATAAAGGAATTTATACCTGGAAATTGATTGTTCTTTTCTGTAAGTCAGAAGGCAGCAATGGACGCTGAGTAAACTTATCCTCCAGATACTTCAAGTGTATTAAATCCATAAAAAAAGAAAAGACGATTTAGGAGCAATGAAAGAGGTTATAGAAAGAACTTGCAATTCCCAACTCCAAAGGAAAACAGATAATCACCATAATGATGGCAAAAGAGTCAGAAACTACAAAGTTCCCATCCACCAGGACAGGAACTAAACCGACAGGATTGAGCTTCAGGAAATCTGAAATACCAAAGCAAAACAGTAACAAATTAAACTACAATAAACCTACCCACCCATTATCAAGGACCAAAATGGAGCAATGAAACAGGAGAAAACAAACCAGGGTCAGATTGTTCTCCCTTCAGCAAATTGACTGTTTTGTACTCATACCTAATCCCTGAAATCAAAACACACTAAAACTAATAAAGGGTTCGAGCAAGAGGGACTTATCCACACAAGACATTTACCTGACGAATTCAACCGAAGTAGGGGGGAAAAAAAGGAACAGTCATGTGTTTATCCAGATTCAGTACCTTTCAGGTTGAGAGCAATTCGAGCTCGAAAGGCGCATGAGCTCCTCCAATACGAATACAGCTGAAGCTTATTATCGCCACTTTCAGTTGCCTAATGACACAACAGAAATCAAAGAAAAATCAGCGCACTCCGTATTTGTCTCAGGCAGGATTTCACAATGAGGGATTGTTGGTATGAAGAAGCAGAGGATACCATAGTGATCAGTGAAGAAGTTAGGAGCCAAGACGAGTATATCCGATCAGGACGAAGCTATGGTTTGCCAACTGCATTCGGAAGAATCAATCGCCAACCATGTATTTGCGGTGAGGTCAGCTTGCGAGTCGTCTTCTTTCTCTATATTAATAATGATAATTTAAAAAACAAAAGGGAAAATCACCCTGAGGTCCCAAGGAAGCAAAATATTATCAGAAAAGTCCCTGAAAAAACTGAAATATCTAAAAAGTCCTTAGGGACTTTTCTGATATTATTTCTCAAAGTCAAATAACGCGCATGACCCTCTTGTAAATGTAAAAGTCGAAGCTCCAGAAAGAGGAGGGAAGGCGCAACTTTTTTTTTTAGAGACAAAGAAACGATGCGAAAGGGATGGGTTTGAACTCCAATATTGAAGTGATCAAGTGTAGTGTTGAAGTTTTTGGTAAAGGATCGAATTTGCAAACTTCACCTACTGGTACAAAGGTAGAACAACAAACTGAATTTTTTGTTTTTGGTTCTGTGTGATCGTTGGATAAAGTGAAATTGAATGATGGTGAAAGTTGGTGCTTGGGGCCAATAGTAGACAAAGTGGTAGGAGGTAGATGAGTAAAGACATGATTTAGGTAAAGATATAAGCTTGAGCATTGTAGTTGGGGTTTCAATGAGGTTGGGTAGTGTTAATGTCATAGTGCTCTGTTTTTTGGGGAGGTTACAGAGGAAATGATACGTTTAAAGTGGGAATGGCTGATTTTCATGTTAGTGGGGTGTTGTGAAAATGGTGATCTGGGAAAAAATTCAATTGTTGTTAATTCATGCAGTTGTTAATATAACTGTAGTAGTTGTTAATACAACAAATGAGGTTAAGTGCCATAGTTCTCTGTTTTTTAGGAATATAACAGAGGAAGTGATATGTTTGCAGTGGGAATGGTTAATTTTCATAGTGGTGGGGAGGTGCGAAAATGCTGATATGGGAAAAAAATAAATTGTTGTTAATTCATGCAGTATTAGTTGTTAATATAACAGTTTTAGTTGTTAATATAAAAAATGAGTTTGGGTGTCATAATGCTCTGTTATTGGGAAAGGAAACAGAGGAAGTTGGATGTTTGAAGTGGGAATGGTTGATTCTCATGGTGGTGGGTTGATGTGAAAAGGGTGATATGAAAAAAAACAAATTGTTGTTAATTCGTGCAGTAGTAATTGTAAATATAACAGTTTTAGTTGTTAATATAGAAAATGAGGTTGGGTGTCATAATGCTCTATTTTTGGGAAAGGTAATAGAGGAAGTGGTATGTTTGAAGTGGAAATGGTTGAATTTCATAGTGGTGGGGTGATGTGAAAAGGCTGATATGGAAAAAAAATAAATTGTTGTTAATTCGTGCAGTAGTAGTTGTTAATATAACAGTTTTAGTTGTTAATACAAAAGATGTGCTATGTTTTTATGTTTTAAGGCAATGTAATAGAGAGAATGACCTATTGTTTGGAAACCTAACAGAGGTATGTATTGATTTAAAGTGGGAGTCATTGAATGTGATTGTGCTTTGTTTAATTATATGATTGTAAAAGAAGTGTTGTTAATATGTGCATATACAGTTGTTAATATAGCTTTAGAAGTTGTTAATATGAACTTCATGTTGCAGATTATCATGAAAGATGGGAACTAGTTCTGGGAAGAATCTATTGTGTTTCATTCATGTAAGGGGGGAGTTTTTAAATGGCGGAGAAGATGAAATGCAATATGTTGGTGGTGTGGTAAAAACAAGATGCGTAAAGGAAGGCACAACATATGAGGAGTCGGGACGAATCATATCATCTATAACGGGAAATGAAAGTAATGAAATTCAAGTGAAATTCAAAGTTTTCGTTGATACATCAACATTTGTGGATCTTGTAAACGATGAAGAGGTGGATCATTTTATGAAATATAATGAACAATATGGTCATGGGTACATTGAAGACGATGGTGATAATGAGAATACAGTCCCAATATTAAATGGTCAAATGGAAGAGCAAGAAATGTAAATGAGTTGTCTTAAGAAAAGTAATTTGTTGTAACTTAATTATGTGGAAGAGAAGTCTAACTTGTCATTTATTGTAGGATTGATCAAATGTTTGTAGGTACTGGAAGATTGTGTATGTCCCCACCTCCTTTGTCAAATGAAAGTCAAGAGGTCCTATCGTTGGCATGTGGTACTCAATTGGTGCCAACACCTACATCGGGAATGAATCATACCAAATGGAAGGATTTGATTATTGGAGAAGGACAAATATTTCCTAACGCAGTGAGCCTTCGTCAAACATTATACAAATACAGCATTTCACACAAGTTTTCATACCAATTTGTGAAGAACAATCAACAGAAGATAATTGTGAAATGCAAGGTTGATGGTTATCTGTGGTACATGGGTGCTTATTCATCAGGAGAACATCAAGATATGGAGTTTCTAACAATCCGAACATACAAAAGTGAACACATTCACCATGCACAAGATAGCCTAATTGTCTAGCATCCACACAGGTCGAGCTTGACATCATCAATCGTAATGGATGATTTAAGATGCAATATTGATAAGACTTCTAATGAAATTCGAGCAGACTTGTACAAAGAGTATGGGGTGTGACTGAACTACCCTCAAGCATATAAGGCAACAGAAAGAGCGTTAAAGGAATTACATGGACGAGTAGAAGACTCTTATCAAGCAATTCCTTAGATATGTGACAGATTGATTGAAAGTGATCCAGACACAATTGCAAAATGGGAAGGCTCATCTAACAATAGATTACAGCGGCTATTTATTGCTTACGGTTGCTCGGTTAAATGTTTTATAGGTGGTTGTCAGCCCATTGTTTATATAGATGGTTGTCATCTAAGTGGCCCTTATAAGGGAACAATATTGTCAGCTTGTGTATATGATACAGACAACCTAATATTTCCCTTAGCATATTCCATTGTCAGGGTGAAACATACGATGAATGGCTTTGGTTTCTAGTCAATTTGAAAGAAATAATAGGATTAATCATGATAATCATTGTGTCAAATCGCAATAATGCAATTATCGGTGTTGTTACAAAAATATTTGGCAGCGAGCGACATTCTTATTACTACAGGCATCTAAAGGAAAATTATAGTGCAGAGTTCCTGAAAATCAATAGAGGTTGAGCACGTACATCAGCGAATAGCAAGGAGACTACACTCAAGCTCCTTAATGCAATTGCTTATGCAAGGTTGGATGAGGATTTTATAAATGTAATGGGAAAATTAAGATTGTTCAATCCACAATTGGCACAATGGGTGGAGACTAATGGGGATATTGACAAATGGGCTCAAAGCAAGTTTCTTTTCAATAGGTGAGATAACATAACCACGAATCTTGCAGAGTCATTTAATGCATGGATGTTGAAAAAGAGGAAGCACAGCGTGTCAGTCCTAATTCATGAGCATCGAGACAAATTGGCACGGAAATTGCTTGCAGCAAGATGGCAATGGCCAATTGGAAAAATGGAGTTGGACCCAATATTGAAGAGAAAGTGCTGCAGCATGTTAGCTATACGGAAAATAGGGATGCAGAATATTATGGAGACCATAAGTTTTTGGTGTAAACTAGATGTGGTGAAGCGACAATTTATGTCAATGTAGATCTTGCTCAAAGAAAATGTACATGTTTAGCATGGCAAATGAGTGGAATACCTTGTGGCCATGCATGTGCAGCTATTAAGGTACTTAATGGTAATGTGTACACATTTGTACATGATTGGCTGAAAGTGAAAGCAGAGGAGAAAATATATGCAAACACCATGAGACCAGTTGCAACACATGATTGTCCATGAGTTGATTCTCCGACTGTCACACATTTGCTCACACAGACATTCTTGGATCCGCCAACAATTACAAGGCTGGCAAGGAGGCCGAAAAGAAAAGGAAGGGAATCTCAGTTTCTAAACAAGAAGGTTTATCATTGTGGGCGATGTCATACGGCTAGGCACTCTATCAAGACTTGTAAAAACCCAAATCCAACCTAAAACACAAATACTACATGCATGTACTTACTTTTGGTAGCTACTTTTTTTAATTATGTATATATACACCATTAACTGGTGCCTTCCTGTAACCCATATTGGTTTTTGAACGGGTCCAGATGTTGGTGTACTTAAACACAAATTGTATGATATTAAGTTAAATGAGTAGGCGAAAATACCCACTTACTCATACAACTTAATATCTTAATGTAAATTGATATGTGGATATGATATGCTACTAAGTTGTGACATACACTGTGATGAAGTTGGAAAATTAGATTGCGTCAGTTGTTTAAATTCATGTTATGTTGTACTTATAAGGGGGCTTTCATCTGGTACATTATCGAGTTTAGTAGATCCGTTGTGAAAATAACTCATTATGTTATGAAAACATGTATTAGGAGTTGTGAAAATTTGCATCAATTGCTGTCAAATTTTGCAGCAGAATTTGAAATAAAATAGGCATTATAATTATTTAAAATCATGGGTTGATTAGGTCACAGTGGTGAGGTGTGCAATTTATAACGTCATGGGAAACTTACAATTCACTTGTGCATATGTCTAACACACTTGATACAATAGGCTAACAAGTTGTCAACCACTTGATCAAATATGATACAATTCAGTTGTTGTGAGCGGCCTTATCGGAAGTACTGCTGTAGTCACAAGATCAGGTTGTGAAAGGAACTCAAAAGGTTGTTAATTAACGCTTTACGGGTTATAAACAGCTCAATTGGTCAACTTTAACATGAGAAAATGTAGTGTCAAAGAGAAACGCAGGGGAGGTTGTGAAAGGAACTCAAAAGGTTGTTAATGCATGCTTTACGGGTTATAAATAGCTCAATTGGTCATACATAACGTGAGAAAACGTAGTGTCAGAGAGAAATGCGGGGGAGGTTATGAAAGGAACTCAAAAGGTTGTTAACTCACTCTTTACGGGTTGTAAATAGCTTAATTGGGCAACCTTAACATGACAAGACGTAGTGTCAGAGAAAAATGCGGGAGAGGTTGTGAAAGGAACTCAAAAGGTTTTTAATGGACGCTTTACAGGTTGTAAACAGCTCAATTGGTCAAACTTTACGTGAGAAAACACAGTGTCAGAGAGAAACGTGGGGGAGGTTGTGAAAGGAACTCAAAAGGTTGTTTATGAACGCTTTACGGGTTGCAAACAACTTAATTGGTCAATTTTTACGTGAGAAAACGCAATGTCAGAGAGAAACACGAGGGAGGTTGTGAATGGAACTCAACATGTTGTAAATACACGCTTCAAGCGTTGTAAAACGGATATCAGGTGTTCTCCTTGTTGGTTTAATACACACTTCAAGACTTGTAAACATAACATTTTTCATACTTAACGTTAGAGAACTTCGTTCCAATCAAAAACATGTGGGTGATTGTAAAACGCATTCACCATAGTGTTAATAAACGTTTCACGACTTGTAAACAGCACATAACGTAAGAAAACATCGTCTAAAGCTAAAAAGTGTTGGAGGTTGTTAAACCCACAAAATCTGTTGTGAATACACGCTTTAAGACTTGTAAACATCACATTTGTAATAACATGCAAAAAATGCGTTTGAAGCTGAAACCTGTAGGAAGTTGTAAATCACACTAAAGCTATTGTCAATACACGCTGTAACAGTTGTGAACATAACATTTTCTATACTTAACGTTACCACTTGTACAACAAGACATATGTAGTTGTACAATAGCCTAAAGAAGTTGTAAATATGAACTTGTCACCTAAACATGGCAGTGAACAAAAAAGCATTGCATAATTGCCCCTCCTACAACTACAAAATAGCCATACAAGGACATAAGGTTCTTAAAGGACCCACAAAATAGCAATATGTGTACATAATAACATCACAAATGCTACTTGTCTCTATTCCCCTGCATTTGTTTCTTGCCACCTACAATCGACAGCACCTTTTTGGCATGTATGTTCTTGTCATATGCACAAGCCACCATAACGAATTGACCTTCATCTGCCAAATTTGTTCAAGAGACAACTTAGGCATCGTATACCCCTCTTTGTCCTATGCTGAGCCATCCCAACCGTATAACCATGAAAGAATATAGACTCCACATGAATTGCTGCAAACAGAAAGAAACAAATGATATCAAATAGACAACCAACCATTTCAAAGTCTTGAGCAACAAAAAACAAGTAATATTAATGTGTCAGCTTGGACATGCACTTTTGGCCAATTGACGTCTTTAGGTATTTATCTTCCTTTGCCAAATAATTCTGGTTTAACCTTGTGAAGTACTCTAACAATGCAATCTCTCTGCATGAAGCAAATAATTTTGACATTACACAACACAGCAAGAACAACATTTATAAAATAATGCATAAACTTAAGTTGGAGTGCTTACACACTGGCTTACCAATCGGTCCTTGGCATGCAATTCTTCTTTTTTCTTTTAGCTCAATCTCTTCTTCTTAGTTGTCTTCTCATCCTCTAAAAGTGCATCTTCTTCCCTCTTTTTCAATCTTGAATATGTGAGGTGGTCAACCAGCGAGTCAAGGGCAAAGAAACATAATGTCTTGGTATCCAACACAACAAAACCAATGATCGAGCCGCAGTATAGGAGCAAAGATTAAGTCGTAATCCCCAATGTTGTATCCAATATGCTCAGGAAGGATATCATATTCATGCGCTTGCTAGGACCACTTCTTCTGATCAAACGACATTTTTTGCATCAACTATGACAAAAAGATGTGTTTACTCACGAGGCTAGAGTTGTGCAATTGATCCCCCACCAATGTCTTTGCGACTATTGACATAAACTGAGAAAAAATAGCTGAAAAGTTAGTGAATATCGCACTAAAGTAACTAAGGATGAGTTCTTGTCAATGTATATGTAACTTACCCTATTATTAATCCACCCCCTTTCACGGAGACAATATAGTTCACCTAGTGTGACGAAATAGTCATACATTTCTATAAACTCCCTATTACACAAATAAGCATTTTTCAGTCAGTTTTTGTTCTTGAACTCTCTATAGATAGTAGACATTTAATTACTTACTCTTGTGCATCCTCTTTGTTGGGCCTTGTTGTGCACAGCTAGTATAAATCTTCCTTGTCTTTGTCATCTTTCATTCTTTTCTTAGCTATAGTTGTCACCTAAGGTGAGACAAGAATAGGTTTTTTTACCCTTATCGATTTTCTCAATTGTACTTCTTCCTCCCCTTTCAATACATCTTCAGAACACTCATCTTTTCCCTCTTTGCCTGTCCTATTAGCTTCACCTTCATTTTCTTTCTTTGACCCATCTTCTTCATTTATGGACCAAACTTCGTCATCTTCTCCTTTTCCTATAACAGCCATTTCAGCTTCACTTCCCGAGGAGGGTTGTTCGTCTTCATTTTCTAATGACGACTGTTCATCTTCCAAATTTTCTGCCCCTCCATCCATTTCTCCCCCCCAACAACCTTGCCTCAAGGGAAACCAGTTCCTCTTGTACAATTGAGACCACCCTTGACATGATTCTTTCATATGTTCTCTTCAATTCCTACAAATTAGGAGGAAAATATTAGTCACAAAATAATATGGACAATATGTGAACCTCAAATCAAATTTCATCACTTACCGGGTGTGTTATAATATTTTGCTTATGCAATTCTGAAGCCGGACCCCTAACTACTTGACCCACAGAATGTAGCAACCCTTGGTTGCTTTGCTTCTCTATTTGCACTATCTTCTTGACCTTTTTATCATTCCAATATCCAATTGCTTCGCCATTTTTAGAGGCTTGTAGTTCGTCGAGGGGAAATTGTTGTAAGCAAAAAACCTGCATAAAATTTAAATAACAACTTAACAGAAGTAAATGTCAACATTTAATGCAGCACTTTATGACTCATTATATAATGACAACTTATGTTGCACTTACCATAAGAAAATATATTCATCCTCCAACATTGATTTTTCCTGAAGGTTTCCCTTTGCTAACTTTTTTCTTATATTGTCCAACTGAGTTTGATAGTTCACTCACACAAAGGTAGCCCAATCATTATCTCTAAAAGCTGTCTTTGTTGCCACCATCACCTTTAACACCGGCTCCGGGACACAAGAGCGTGCCCAATGCATATATAACAAAGAGGAATTCAAAATATGGATCCTCTTCTCTCTCAATCAACCATTTCCCAATCATCTTGTATGGCACTGTCCCATACAATGTTTTCAATTGCTGAAAATCTTTGTCTTCGTTCATCGTATTTCTTTGAATGTCCCCCCACACACGGTAACCCCATAAATTCTGTTACATCTTCCCGACGAATGTGAAGTGACCTCCCTTGAATGGAAACATTATTGGTTGGAGGGTCAAATGCACCCATAAACTGCCCACATAAGTGTCGGGGGATTTGTGAGCAGCATATGTTGACCAATTTATCAAATCCAACTCTCTTTAGCCGTTCCATTCAATCTTCTTTGTTCTTCACACTTTTGCATACCTTGATAAACTGATTAGGGGCATACCAAGTAAGGAATGAAACCACATATTTTTTTCCTTTTTCCCGTCTCCTTAATTTCTTCACCCTCACCTTATATGTCTCCTTCTCGTCATCTATCAGAGTATTCCAAGCTTCTTTTACCGACTGAATCTCCTATTTAAAAGGCCTTTTCGGCTCATTCTTTTCTTCTTGTTGTGGTAATACTCTTGCGTGAACAATATATACGCTAACACTTTTGGCTACCTCTCTTCGTCTTTATCTTTCCTTTTTCTTTTATTCTGCATTTTTTACTTAACCAGAAACATAATAATTAATCCAATCCATCCAAAACTCAATAACAAGAGCTTTAACACAGAGTACAGTCCAGTGATTCAAACAATTTTCGTGTGCAAATTAAAACTCAATATCAACAACAATGATCTAAAATGACTCCAACACAGAACTAGTTTAGTGCCAGTAAGAGACTACTGCTTTGCATAGCTTATAACCAGTAAATTCCACAGTCAAAAATTAGATTCACATCCAAGATTGGCCAAAATTTTGAAATTTCAGTACATGCACCTAAAGTTACACAACTTAGCTCAGCAGTCAATATGTATGTCAAATGCAAATTTGGACAAGTAAGCTCATATAATAAATTTCACCAAACTCAACAAAGTGTACAAAATTTCAATGATGGATGCAAAGCTTTGGAATATAACATTCAACAAAAATCCAGATTTTGACAACAAATTCAAGTCACTGCACCAAAACTCTAACCCAAGTCCACAGAGTTCAGTTTTATCATAAAACAACTCAGTATTATAGCAGCAAGCATCTATCAAACAGTGCACAATAAAGCTGCATAGACTAGAAACAGTCAAGGCCCAATATAAACAAGTTAATATTGAAGATGTATAGATTAATGCCTTAAACAAGCATCTATCAAACGGTACACATATTTTGAGTGCTTTTGCTGGGACAAGTAAATGTTTCACATTGGAAGTGTTGGCACATAAGGGGATTTAACATGGAAGTTGTATGCTAAGGCCTGGAATTATAATCTGTATGCACAAACAGTTATTCTTCATTCTTTACTAATGTTAAGCAAATGATCTATTTATGTTTTCACGTTATACTTAAGCAACTTAAATCAATGGAGTGTGAATATTTTTGTACCTTTGGAAGGAAATTAAGAAAATAACAAAAAACCCAAACCAATATGAAGCTAAATGCAAATCATGCCATTTTTGTTAGAAGAAAAATTAGACATTTTGAGTGGAAGTCCTAAGATGTAAATGCAAATCATGCCAATTTACTGCCCACAAACAGTGCTTTTTTTCACTCACCAACGAACCGGCAATGACAGGCGAGAATGGAGGAACGACGGATGCCATTGGGCGCCGACCACCACCGACGGAGATGCGGCCGACTTCATTATGATTTTCCCCAAAAAAATCCAAAAAGGAATTAAATCCGCCAAAGAAAAGAAAATTACAGTTAGGTTCCAAAGACCATAAAAAATTACAAAAAAGTCTCATAGCAAATTCACCTATCATAACAATCCCTAGCGACTTCATTATGATTAATTCTGGATGCGAAGTTACGGGATTGTCCTTACTAATTGAAAACACACCGTTGGGAATTGACAATTTCATCAGCCATTTTAATAATTGCATCTGTCTATTTTGACAAGTTCATTTTCCCACTTGAACATGTCTTAAAATGGCAAATCAATATGAATATTTTCACAAGTTTCTGTGCCAATTTTGACAATTCCGTCAGCCAATTTTGACAATTCCGTTAACCTATTTTGACAAATGCATATTAACTTGTCATTTTAAAACTTATCCAAGTGGGAAAATGAACTTGTTAAAGTAAGCAAAGACAGTTTTTTAAATGGTTGACGGAGTTGTCAAAGCCCAACAATATGTTTTCAATTAGTAAGGGCAATCCGGTAACTTCACATCCAAAATTAATCACAATAAAGTCCTTAAAGACTTTATGACGGGGAATTTGCTATGAGACTTTTTGCAATTTTTTATAATCCTTGAGACCTTACTGTGATTTTCCTAAAAAAATTGCTTAAGCATTTCCGCATAACAAAAATTATTGGCTAAAATAACTAAAGATCATGCACTCCCTTCTGTTAGTTAATTAAATTAAATTAATTAGTTAAGTTAGTTAATATAACATGTACTATTTTTAAAAAAAAATTTACTCATTTTTCTTAAGTCCCTCATTTCCTTTTATTGTTGATTGTTGTTGAGTAAGCATCAATATGGATAAATTAAAAAAATATTGATAAATATAAACACTATGTCTTATATTTAGAAGGGTTAAAGTGCAAATTTGCTAACAAAGTTTTATCTGAGGAGCGTTTGGCACAAATCTATTTTAGAAGGGGCAAAAATCCCAATGAACAATTAAAAATAGTGCATCCAGCACAAAATCGTTAAATTTGATCTAATGCCGTTAGAAGTTTTCTTCTTTTATAATTTAACGCCGTTAGGTCAAATTAAACGATTTTGTGCTGCATACACCCTTTTTAATTGTTCATTGGCATTTTTGCCCCTTCTAAAAAATATTTGTGCTAAACGCTCCTTGGACAAAACTTCATTGGTAAATTTGCATCTTAATCCTATTTAGAATTAAGACCAACTTTTTAAATATATCTTATATTAAGGACAACAAGATGAAGTATTAGATAGGTGAAATTTCGGATAATAAATTTTGCTGGAGAGAACGTTTCAACTGCTTGTTTGAAACAATGATTAGAGTATTCCAAAGTAACTTTTCAATCATAATTTATGAAATATAAGGTAAGCACGTGAGAGAAATATTATCTTAACTTATATATATATGAATACTTATAAACTTTTCATAAATAATGCCAAACATTAACTATCTCTCCCTCTCTCAATTCTGACCATGATAAATTTAGCGTTCGAAACGTAGAGAAGTCAGTCACGAAACTGATATCCAGGATAAGCAACGGCAAGAAGTGGGCTCCGTATCGGACCAGCGAGTTTTTGAGGATGGAGACTGGAGAGATTAGGCCGCCATACTGACCTTCTTTCGTGCATGTGGCCCCACTTGGGATTTTGTTGACTTTTTGTTTCCTTAAATTGAGTTTCATGGAAAAAAAGTTAGCCCCAGCTGTCTTGAATTTAAGAAATAAATACTACGTCGGATGCTTAATATAAGAGTTAATGATGGTAAAAAAAATAAGTTAGTTGACTAATTTAGAAAAATTAAAAAAATTATTTAATTATAGCATTAATTATATGATCTCTCTAAAATATTTGTGTGTATACTTAGATTGTATAATCTATCATTTTATAAATTAGGCAAATTAGTTGGAAGAAAAGTGATAAATATAAGAGATAAAATAAACAAAAAATGTTTCATATTTAGAATCAAAATTCACTTCTAAACTATTCCATTCAGTCCACATATTTTATATTTATCTAATTTAATTAGATTAAAGAAGTTAGTTAATATGACATGTATTTTCTAAAATACTCTAGTTATCTTCTTTTATTTCATCATTCCCTCTCCTCCTTTATTATTATTGATGAAGCATCAATAAAGGGTCAATTAAGAGACGATTGGCAAATATGAAAATTATATCTTATATTTAGAACTAATATCAACTCTATAAATATGTTTTATATTAAGGATTGGAGGGAGTAGCTCTTATACTTAGGAGAAGAGGTGGTATTGCTTTTGATTTTTAATTTAAGACCTATTTAACTAATTTATGTAAGTTAAAAAATTTATTTTAATTAATTATTTTTTAAAATTTGTATTAGCTTTTCTAAAAATAAAATACTTATGTCACGTTTCTTATTTAATTTAAGGGTTAATATAACTTTTGGTCCCTAAAGTTTGATCCAATTTTGGTTTTGGTCCCTCAAGTTTGAAATCGGTGGTTTTGGTCCCTGAAGTTTCATCCAATTTTGGCTTTGGTCCCTCAAGTTTGAAATCAGTGGTTTTGGTCCCTCAAGTTTGAAAAGGACTTGGTGACCCGTTTTTGAAACCCGACCCGACCCGGGAAAAAAACTAAGTCCTTTTCAAACTTGATGGACCAAAACCAAAATCGGGTGAAACTTCAGGGACCAAAACTACCGATTTCAAACTTGAGGGACCAAAACCACCGATTTCAAACTTAAGGGACCAAAACCAAAATTGGATCAAACTTCAGGGACCACAAGTTATATTAACCCTTAATTTAATGTAAGTTTGGTACTTTCTAAAACTCCCTTAAATCATTTAAGGCTTTTTGTTATTGAGCTAAGAGAATGATCAACGAGTTACTCAGCAAGAGTTCTTATTTAGTAAGTTATCCAATTGTTATACCATCTTATCATTCTGGTTTTATTTATAAGTCATTTTTTATCAAAAACTTTGGTCCTTTTTATAAGTTTATTTTTAGGGTAGTAAATGCATTTTGTACTTTTTTACCCCTATTAATTGCAATAAACAAAAGAAATTTATTCATATTGACTTTTGGAATCAATCATAGATAAGGGCGAAATTGAAAATTTAGCCCATAGTTAATGAGTTAACTAACTCTCCTTGATATGTGAGAATTAGTTAAAAGGGACTTATAAATAGAATCAAAATTATACATTATTCATTTGCATTAAAAGTATCTTTAAATGCAAATTCTTCTAACACGTTTATTTTGTATCACTCCAATCAAGTTTGTACTAATATTTCCATACTTATAGCTTGCTCGATAATAATTTGCAGCTAAAATTTCTCTCATTCAGCTAGAAGAATGAAAATTGCATTGGTCAATTTTTTTTGTTAGTCATACCTCTGCTATAAAGATTTTTGTGGCCTAGAAGGGTGCAAGAAAATTCGCCGATGACTCCTTTGTCCAAAATGGGTATTGGTGTGGGTGACAATTAGTCATCAATAACATACAAATGCGCATTGATTAGTCTGCCTTTTAGAAGCTACAAGGAAGCTGTGGAATAACCGTCTTGTTGAAAAATACCATATAAGCATGTATGGGATGGCTTTCAAATAGCTTATAAGTGTTTTTCACGTAAATCGAGATAAAACTCTTCTCACATACTTATCTTGTATACCATAAATTACGAATGAAAAACTATTTTTGAAGATTTCAATTTCTATTTCAAACAACCGCTTAACTTCTTTACAATGTGACGCTACTCAACATACCATTTCGATGCAATATCTTACCGTAAAAGAGGCTATAAATGCGAAAAATTAGAAGGGAAACATTTAAAGTTTCCACTGTAAAGCCCTATCTTACCATGAAAGCAGGTATATGGTGGCTTTTCTTTAAAATAAAGGAATAGCGGGACTAACCCCGTTAACCTAAACACTCTCTTTTACTCTCACTATATTTTTCATCCTCCTATTTTCCCCTCCTTAATGTTAACTCAAACAGGCTTTTATTTATAGAGGTAATTTGTTTTTGAAAGATTAGCGGCATCATTTCTGTATTTCTAAAATTTTATTTTGTTCTTGGTCTAACATTTCACGTTAAGTGTGGGCTCTTATGATGTTCTTGTTTCATCACACAGGGTAAACAGTACTTGGCTGAAATTATTCAAATGCTTCAACAAACGAAGGCAAGGAACAATCTATGCAATCTGATATGAATTCTGCTATCACCTATCACGAATACATATTTTTTAAATGATGCCAAACATGCACTATCTCTCGCTCTCTCAATTTTGACCATGATAAATTTAGCGTTCGAAACGTAGAGAAGTCAGTCACGAAACTGATATCCAGGATAAGCAACGGCAAGAAGTGGGCTCCGTATCGGACCAGCGAGTTTTTGAGGATGGAGACTGGAGAGATTAGGCCGCCATACTGACCTTCTTTCGTGCATGTGGCCCCAATTGGGATTTTGTTGACTTTTTGTTTCCTTAAATTGAGTTTCATGGAAAAAAAGTTAGCCCCAGCTGTCTTGAATTTAAGAAATAAATACTACGTCGGATGCTTAATATAAGAGTTAATGATGATAAAAAAAATAAGTTAGTTGACTAATTTAGAAAAATTAAAAAAATTATTTAATTATAGCATTAATTATATGATCTCTCTAAAATATTTGTGTGTATACTTAGATTGTATAATCTATCATTTTATAAATTAGGCAAATTAGTTGGAAGAAAAGTGATAAATATAAGAGATAAAATAAACAAAAAATGTTTCATATTTAGAATCAAAATTCACTTCTAAACTATTCCATTCAGTCCACATATTTTATATTTATCTAATTTAATTAGATTAAAGAAGTTAGTTAAGTTAGTTAATATATGACATGTATTTTCTAAATACTCTAGTTATCTTCTTTTATTTCCTCATTCCCTCTCCTCCTTTATTATTATTGATGAAGCATCAATAAAGGGTCAATTAAGAAAAGATTGGCAAATATAAAAATTATATCTTATATTTAGGATCAATATCAACTCCATAAATATGTTTTACATTAAGGATCGGAGGGAGTAGCTCTTATACTTAGGAGAAGAGGTGGTATTGCTTTTGATTTTTAATATAAGACCTATTTAACTAATTTATGTAAGTTAAAAAAGTTATTTTAATTAATTATTTTTTAAAAGTTGTATTAGCTTTTCTAAAAAGAAAATACTTATGTGAAGTTTCTTATTTAATTTAATGTAAGTTTGGTACTTTCTAAAACTCCCTTAAATCATTTAAGGCTTTTTGCTATTGAGCTAAGAGAATGATCAACGAGTTACTCAGCGAGAGTTCTTATTTAGTAAGTTATCCAATTGTTATACCATCTTATCATTTTGGTTTTATTTATAAGTCATTTTTTACCAAAAACTTTAATCCTTTTTATAAGTTTATTTTCAGGATAGTAAATGTATTTTATACTTTTTACCCCTATTAATTGCAATAAACAAAAGAAATTTATTCATGTTAACTTTTAGAACCAATCATAGATAAGAGCGAAATTGGAAATTTAGCCCATAGTTAATAAGTTAACTAACTCTCCTTGGTATGTGAGAATTAGTTAAAATGAACTTATAAATAGAATCAAAATTATACATTATTCATGTGCATTAAAAGTATCTTTAAATGCAAATTCTTCTATCATGTTTATTTTGTATCACTCCAAGCAAGTTCGTGCTAGTATTTCCACACTTATAGCTTGCTCGATAATAATTTGCAGCTAAGATTTCTCTCATTCAGCTAGAAGAATGAAAATTGCATTGGTCAATTTTTTTGTTAGTCATACCTCTGCTATAAAGATTTTTGTGGCCTAGAAGGGTGCAAGAAAATTCGCCGATGACTCCTTTGTCCAAAAAGGGTATTGGTGTGGGTGACAATTAGTCATCAATAACATACAAATGCGCATTGATTAGTCTGCGTTTTAGAAGCTACAAGGAAGCTGTGGAATAACCGTCACCATATAAGCATGTATGGGATGGCTTTCAAATAGCTTATAAGTATTTTTCACGTAAATCGAGATAAAACTCTTCTTACATACTTACTTTGTATACCGTAAATTATGAATGAAAAGCTATTTTTGAAGGTTTCAATCTCTATTTCAAACAACCACTTAACTTCTTTACAATGTGACGCTACTCAACATACCATTTCGATGCAATATCTTACCGTAAAAGAGGCTATAAATGCAAAAAATTAGAAGGGAAACATTTAAAGTTTCCACTGTAAAGCCCTATCTTACCATGAAAGCAGGTATATGGTGGCTCTTCTTTAAAATAAAGGAATAGCGAGACTAACCCCCATTAACCTAAACACTCTCTTTTACCCTCACTATATTTTTCATCCTCCTATTTTCCCCTCCTTAATGTTAACTCAAACAGGCTTTTATTTATAGAGGTAATTTGTTTTGAAAGATTATTGGCATCATTTTTGTATTTCTAAAATTTTATTTTGTTCTTGGTCTAACATTTCACGTTACGTGTGGGCTCTTATGATGTTCTTGTTTCATCACACAGGGTAAACAGTACATGGCTGAAATTATTCAAATGCTTCAACAAACGAAGGCAAGGAACAATCTATGCAATCTGATATGAATTCTGCTATCACCTATCATGAGGACATTTTTATACCTTCTCCATGCACTTGCACAAATCATGAATACATACTTCCACACTTTTTCCATGCGCTTGCACCCGAGCCAACAAGTCGTTGGGTTTGAAAGTGCTAGCAATCTTACTTAGCTTAGGAGAGATGTCATTTCTCTTGAAACATATAATGATTAATTATAAAGATAACCATATTAGAGCTTGTATTAGAGCCCGCACAGGTTCACTAGTCTCTTATGACTTTATGGGTCATCTGGCCGAAACTAATCCACACCCCTCCTCAAGACATATCATTTTATTAGTTTTGTCCTCCAACATGTTCGATGCAAATGTGATTTGAACCCGGCTTTAATACCACTTCGATACCAAACCTTATAAACAATAAAAAAAGTATTCCAAAGGTTTCCGCGTTTTTACCTATTATCCCCATTTGCAGATTGCTAGGGCTAAAATTGTTCTATAAAATATCAGCTGCTCATAGCATTAAAAAAACTTGACTCTTATATATACAACCGTCCCAAGCCACTTAGGAAGTTCAGAACTAGATTCATCAAAAGCATCCAAGAAATATAAATAGATCTAAACAAAATTGTTGCAGTTCTGTGGCACAACTATGAGTCCTACTAGAAACTCTCTTGGTTCAGAGAATTGCACTTATTTTGGGGGTATTTTAGTAATGACCATTCCCAGATTCATCTAAATTATCCCTTCCAAATCTAAATAAGTTACTTAATCATATCATATATTATGTATTATTAGATTATATATAAGTTTATATGTTAGGCAAAATAGTTTAAAAACTAGCAATTCTATTTAAACAAAAGTGAGTGTATATCAAGTCCAGCTCACACATTATTCGTCCTTAGGTCACACTAGGCCTTTAATTATCAAAACTAAGTTAAGCTTAAGCCCAACACCTAAAAGACTATTAGGCTTTGGCCCAAGCCCGCAAACCTGTATAGATTTCATAGTTATATAATCCAGCATTCTTCCTTGCTTGCTGAAACTGATATTGCTGATATAAAATCCAAGATGGTCTTGACGAAAATATATAGAGTAACTTCACTATGAAATGAAGATTGCAGGGGAAAATAGAAATATACAGAACTAGGTTACCTCACGAAAAGCCCTCAATAGCAAAATTGAATCAATTTCCAGTTCAGGGGGATTTTCACCTCCAAGCACAAGAGGCAATAAGAGGATGATTCATCCAACCAAGGTATAGTGCACCATCTCTCTCTTCTAGAGTATAATTAATTGACTACATTAACCCCTCTCGTTATATATATAGATACATACAGATTCCCTCACACCGATTCTAATTAATTCACACTAACACTCTAATCAAACTTGAAATGTAAAAGCTTACTTATCTATATATATATATAGCCCTCTTATATCAGTGAACCAATGTCTGGATGGGGTTGTACAATGGATGAGAATGTTGACTTTCTCACCCGAGGTGCAACAGCAATTAATTTTGCTAAACCAAACCAAGACAGGTAGTATAGTTCGTAGCTAGTAGTTGATAGTTCTATACTTGCCTCCCATTCTCCTCTCTGCCTATTACCGTCTGCCTAAGAAGACAGAAAAGGCCATAACAAGAAATGGAATATGATAATCGCATGCCAACGAAAATGAAGGTATCAAGTTAATTCGCCTAGACCTGAAATCAGGATTAAAGACATGAAGACAGTAAAACAGGGGAAATTACCAACTGCGTGCTTCTAAGCTGTGATGACAGTTGCTGGCGGTGCTGGAAATAGAGCCAGAGCTGTGATGGTGCCGGCCCGGAAAGAGATTGACGGAGGCGGAGGGATAGAGAAAGAGGGCGTCGGTGATGGTGGCGGCCCAGAAAGAGATTGACGGAGGCGGAGAGTGCGTCAGTGACGGATTTGGGAGAGTGCGTCGGTGATGGAAGACGGATTTGGGAGGTGGAAGACGGATTTGACGGAGGCGGAGAGTGCGTCGGAGTGAGTTGATTTCAGAAATTTGGGGAAAGTTTGGGGAAAGATGGCGCGCAAGAGCTGGGGTTGAAATTTGGGGACAGTTTTAAGACCGGTTGTCTCACAACCGGTCTTAAAAGTGGATTTTTAAGACCGGTTGTCTCACAACCGGTCTTAAAAGTGGATTTTTAAGACCGGTTGTGAGACAACCGGTCTTAAAAATCCACTTTTAAGACCGGTTCTCTAGTAACCGGTCTTAAAAAGATTAATTTTTAGACCGGTTATTAGAATAACCGGTCTAAAAATTAATCTTTTAAGACCGGTTAGTGTACAACCGGTCTAAATTTTATTTTTTAGACCGGTTATTATAATAACCGGTCTCCCAAATTCTTTATAATTACGTAAATGCCACCGCGCATTTCTTTTAGACCTCATTTACTATAACCGGTTTAAATGTGCCGGTCTAAATCACCTTTTTTGTACTAGTGATATTTACCTAATTTGATTAAATTAAGGAAGTTAGTTAAGTTAGTTAATATGACATGTATTTTCTAAAATACTCTAATCATCTTCTTTTATTTCCTCATTCCCTCTCCTCCTTTATTATTGTTGATGAAAATTATATCTTATATTTAGGACCAAAATCAACTGCATAAATATATTTTACATTAAGGATCAAAAGGAGTAGCTCTTATACTTAGGAGAAGAGGTGGTATTGCTTTTGATTTTTAATATAAGACATATTTAACTAATTTATGTAAGTTAAAAAAGTTAGTTTAATTAATTATTTTTTAAAAGTTGTATTAGTTTTTCTAAAAGAAAAATACTTATGTAAGTTTCTTATTTAATTTAATATAAGTTTGGTCCTTTCTAAAACTCTTTTAAATCATTTAAGGCTTTTTGTTATTGAGCTAAGAGAATGATCGACGAGTTACTCAACGAGAGTTCTTATTTAGTAAGTTATCCAATTGTTATACCATCTCATCACTCTAATTCTATTTATAAGTCTTTCTTAACCAAAAACTTTAGTTCTTTTTATAAGTCCATTTTCAGGGTAGTAAATACATTTTATACTTTTTTACCCCTATTAATTGCAATAAACAAAAGAAATTTATTCATGTTGACTTTTGGAACCAATCATAGATAAGGGCGAAATTGGAAATTTAGCCCATAGTTAATGAGTTAACTAACTCTCCTCGGTATGTGAGAATTAGTTAAAAGGAACTTATAAATAGAATCAAAATGATACATTATTCATTTGCATTAAAAGTATCTTTAAATGCAAATTCTTCTAACATGTTTATTTTGTATCACTCCAAGCAAGTTGGGAGAATTGCTAATAAATACTTTTTTGACAAATTAATTGCTGAATGCTACCATGGAAGATGGTTTGCACAAAACGGAAGATCGCTTGCACATTTATACGGAAGATTTTTGCACACATGGAAGATAGTTTGCACAAAACGAAAGATCACTGGCACACACGGAAGATTGCTTGCACACTTGGTAGCAATCAGCAATTAATTTGCTCCCAAAGTATTTTTGGGCAATTCTCCCAAGCAAGTTCGTGCTAATATTTCCACACTTATAGCTTGCCCGATAATAATTTGCAGCTAATATTTCTCTCATTCAGCTAGAAGAATGAAAATTGCATTGGTCAATTTTTTTGTTAGTCATACCTCTGCTATAAAGATTTTTGTGGCCTAGAAGGGTGCAAGAAAATTCGCCGATGACTCCTTTGTCCAAAAAGGGTATTGGTGTGGGTGACAATTAGTCATCAATAACATACAAATGCGCATTGATTAGTCTGCCTTTTAGAAGCTACAAGGAAGCTGTGGAATAACCGTCTTGTTGAAAAATACCATATAAGCATGTATGGGATGGCTTTCAAATAGCTTATAAGTGTTTTTCACGTAAATCGAGATAAAACTCTTCTCACATACTTACTTTGTATACTGTAAATTATGAATGAAAAGCTATTTTTGAAGATTTCAATCTCTATTTCAAACAACCACTTAACTTCTTTACAACGTGACGCTACTCAACATACCATTTCGATGCAATATCTTACCGTAAAAGAGGCTATAAATGCGAAAAATTAGAAGGGAAACATTTAAAGTTTCCACTGTAAAGCCCTATCTTACCATGAAAGCATGTATATGGTGGCTCTTCTTTAAAATAAAGGAATAGCGGGACTAACCCCCATTAACCTAAACACTCTCTTTTACCCTCACTATATTTTTCATCCTCCTATTTTCCCCTCCTTAATGTTAACTCAAACAGGCTTTTATTTATAGAGGTAATTTGTTTTGAAAGATTATTGGCATCATTTTTGTATTTCTAAAATTTTATTTTGTTCTTGGTCTAACATTTCACGTTAAGTGTGGGCTCTTATGATGTTCTTGTTTCATCACACAGGGTAAACAGTACTTGGCTGAAATTATTCAAATGCTTCAACAAACGAAGGCAAGGAACAATCTATGCAATCTGATATGAATTCTGCTATCACCTATCATGAATACATACTTTTATACCTTGTCCATGCACTTGCACAAATCATGAATACATACTTCCACACTTTTTCCATGCGCTTGCACCCGAGCCAACAAGTCGTTGGGTTCGAAAGTGCTAGCAATCTTACTTATAGCTTAGGAGAGATGTCATTTCTCTTGAAACATATAATGATTAATTATAAAGATAAGCATATTAGAGCTTGTATTAGAGCCCGCACGGGTTCATTAGTCTCTTATGACTTTATGGGTCATCTGGTCGAAACTAATACACACCCATCCTCAAGACATATCATTTGATTAGTTTTGTCCTCGAACATGTTCAATGCAAATGTAATTTGAGCCCGGCTTTAATATCACTTCGATACCAAATCTTATAAACAAATAAAACAAGTATTCCAAAGGTTTCTGCGTTTTTACCTATTATCCCCACATGCAGATTGCTAGGACTAAAATTGTTGTATAAAATATCACTTTCAAAAATTTTCTTTTTCCCACCTTTGCAATTATGTAAAGAATCATTTGAATTCATCCCACCTCTAAGACTGTTTGGGAGAGCTAATTAAAAAAAAGTACCTCACAAATGTATCTCCTAAAATCACTTGAAAATAACAGAAGTTGAAAAACGGAAATTCAACCCGTAAGTTGTTACTAATATTTCCGGACTTGCAGCTTATTAGATCATATATTTGCAACTAAGATTCTTCTCATTTAACTAGAAGAATGAGCATTGAATTGGTCAATTTTTTTTAAATTATGAACCAGAGGAAAAAAAAAAAGCCACTTGTTTTATATACGCATGTCTCCCTATGCATGTATATGTATGCAAAGCCATTTGGATGGGGTACGCATGAAAATCCGCGGATGATTCCTTTGTCCGAAAGGTACTGGTAATGCGCATGGAAGCTACAAATAAGCTGGGGAACCACCCTCTTAGCTTCTTTACGGTGTGATGCTTCTCGACGTACCATTTCGATGCAATCCTTTACTTTGTCACCATGTTACCTTCTCGCAAAAGCCTCATAATTTCTCAGTTTCGTGTAACTTCTGGTATTCGTGGGTGTTTCAGAGCTTCAACTTCCACTCACCCAGCAAAAGATTTGGCCAGAAAACCCGATTGGTCTCTCATTTCAGACAATGGGAGTTTTAATCTCCTAAAATTGAGACCTAGGGGTTCGGATGTAGTTCGTAAGTGTAATGTAGATATTGTAAGCCTGGGTCGTCTAGGCAGAGTTAATGAAGCAAGGAAGCTGTTCAACGAAATGGCTAACCGAGATGATGTTTCTTATAACTCCATGATCACGGTTTACTTGAAGAACAATGATCTATCTAACGCTGAATTATTGTTTAAGGCAATACCAGAAAGAAACATTGTGGCTGAATCCGCAATGATTGATGGATACGTGAAAGCTGGTCGTTTAGATGATGCTCGTGAAGTGTTTGATAATATGACTGAGAGAAATGAGTTTGCTTGGACTAGTTTGATTTCTGGATATTTTAAAAGTGGAAAAGTTGAGGAAGGCCGGCGTCTTTTTGATCAAATTCCAGTGAAAAACGTGGTCTCATGGACTACAGTTGTTTTGGGTTATGCTCGAAATGGGTTTTTGAATGAAGCTCGGAAGTTCTTTGACCTCATGCCTGAAAAGAATGTTATAGCTTGGACGGCTATGATCAAGTCATATCTTGAACATGATCATTTCACTGAAGCTTATAGACTCTTTCACGAAATGCCCGAGAGAAACACGCATTCTTGGAACATCATGATTTCAGGTTGTCTAAGTTCTAACAGAATCAATGAAGCTATTCTACTGTTTGATGCAATGCCTCAAAGGAGTGCTATTTCGTGGACAATTATGGTTTCGGGTTTGGCGCAAAATAAGATGATTAACAGTGCAAGGAAGTATTTTGATCAGATGCCTAATAAAGATATTGCTGCATGGAATGCTATGATTGTAGCCTATCTTATGAATGGGCTTGTGGATGAAGCTCATGAGCTTTTCAATTTGATGCCTGAGAAGAATGTTGTGACTTGGAACACTTTGATTGACGGTTACAAAAGAAATGGTAATGAAGGAAGTGCCCTACAGTGCTTTGCTTTGATGCTAAGATCTGGTTTAAGACCTGATAAAACCACTATGACTAGTGTAGTAACTTCCTGTAATAGCATGCTCGAACTCATGCAAGCTCACGCACAAATCATACATCTTGGTTTTGAACAGGACACCTCTCTCACTAAGGCTCTTATTAATATGTATTCCAAAAGTGGAGATCTTTGCGCTGCTTGGCAATCTTTTGAGCAATTAAAGGCAAAAGATTCAGTTTCATGGACATCAATGATAACCGGCTTCTCAAATCACGGACATGGTTACCATGCGTTACAGGCTTTTGCTTGCATGCTAAGATCAGAAGCAACCCCAGATGAAATAACCTTCGTGGGTCTCTTATCTGCTTGTAGTCATACTGGCCTAGTGAACAAAGGTAGAAAATTGTTTGATTCAATGAGGGACGCGTATAATTTAAATGCAAAGGCAGAGCATTACGCATGTCTTGTGGATATTCTAGGTAAAGCAGGACTATTGGATGAAGCAATGGAAGTAGCAAGTAAAATGCCTTCTTCTGAGATGGATGGAGTTGTACTTGGGGCTTTGCTTGGAGCTTGCAAGCTTCATGGGGATGCTAAAATGGTAAATTCTATAGGTGAGAAGCTACTGGAGCTAGAGCCATCTAGCTCGGGGGCTTATGCGCTGTTGGCGAACGCGTATGCTGCAGAAGGTAAATGGGACGAGTTTGCTCAAGTGAAGAAAAAAATGAGGGAGAGAAGTGTGAAGAGAATTCCTGGATGTAGTCAAATAGAAATAAGAGGCAAGAATCATGTGTTTGTTGTTGGGGATAGATCTCATCCTCAGGTTGAGGAAATTTACAGATTGTTGCTGCAGAATCTTCAGCCTCTGATGAGGGAAATGGTTTATACACAACAGAATCCATTGCTACCGTAATAGGTTCCAAGTATTGATAAAGACTAAATATAGCTTGCACTTTTCTTTACACAAAATCAGGTCCTTGGCAGCTGGAATCCTGACGAATTAGGAGCTGAAGATTATTTTATCAGTTACTGTGATTCTAAGTGCCTTGTTCATTTGCAGCTGACTGATTATGTGCCTGTTTGGATTGGCTGCAAAAGCTGATTTTCCAACGTGATTTAAGATTTACGAAGTAAATATATAAGAAGAGTTTTATATCGGCTTATGTGAACATGCTTTCTAAGTGCTAACTCAAACAAGCACTACCTGATGCTCAACGTTAAGAACAGTATTCAGAAAACTCAAATGATGTAAAGATTACAACTGTTAATCATTGAGGATATTTTGGGTTTTGAAGGGTGAAATGAAGGAGTTAAAAAATTATAAAAATGTTACATACTGTTCAGCTCGAAAAGCCTTACCAAATTCAAATCAGCCAATGATTTCCTCTTCTTTCCTGTTATGATCATATATGACTTTAGAAAGGTGCAAGTATCACTCTTTCATCCTTTATCTTTATTTTGTGTGGTCCATATTTGAAGCTTTCATAACTGACTTTGGAATCTAAGCACCGCGTGATTAAAGACTGGAAAAAAAAAAGAAGGTGCCAGAATTATTAGTAAATGACAAAACTGTATTAATAACAAGCACTAGAAACAGGGAAGCATTGTATGTAATCAAAAAAAGATTGTTCATGATTGAGACGGGAAATTAGGACTAGATTAGACAGATAAGATCCTGGTACATGATCTGAGCTAATGCCCCTTTTGGGACTTAGAGTTGACTTAGTCAAATTTTAACATGAGGGAGCAATTAGTCACAGTCTTACTTTGTAGGCTAGCAAGCAACAAGCTTTCCCCTTTACCTTCTTTTCATGTACAAGAGAGGTTCATTGATGATAGCTTTCACATATCTGAGTCACCAAAAAGGAGAGATTCTGAAGCTTTTAATACTGTCAACATTTTCCTTTAGTGCAATTGTCGTTTTCAAGCCCTTCTGGTGTAGTTTGCTTTGAAAGACACTATCTACTCCTTTCTATCCTTAATATAAATATAAGACACATTTACTTAATTTAATTAGATTAAGGAAGATAGTTAAATTAGTTAATATGACATATAGTTTTTGAAGCACTCTAGTTATCTTTCTTGATTCCTTCATTCCCTCCTCTCCTTGATTATTATTGAGGAAACATCAATGAAGTTAAATTAAGAAAATATTCACAAATAAGAAAAATACTCCTTTCGGTCCTTAATATAAGATATATTTGGGGAGTTGATTTTGGTCTTAAATATAAAACATAGTTTTCATATTTGTCAATCTTTCGCTAGTTTGCTCATATTGATGCTTCCTCAACAATGCTCAAGGAGGAGAGGTAACGAAAAAATTAAGAAATATTACTAGGGTGTTTTCGAAAATACATGTCATATTAACTAACCCAACTAACTTCCTTAATCTAATCAAATTAAGTAAAGATGTCTTATATTAAGGACCGAAGGAGTATATCTTATATTTAGAACTACGATTAACTTCCCAAATATATTTTATATTAAGAACTGGAGGGAATATGGTCTAATTTTGATAAACCCTCTTGACCAACTTGTAGTGAGCAAACCAGAATCTGCATGGTAAGTGGGATGGTTATGTTTTGTTTTTTATATTACCAAGAAAAAAAATCATTTGTTATGGATACTGAATTAGAGATTTTTGAAGTCTTGTTATTTGTTCTCTTCCTTTTGTCTTGCTTGGAGGTTGGAACAGGTGACAGGGGCCTATGCATGCATCCTTAACAAACAACACATTAAATTATAGATACAGAAGAAACTGATAATTTGTTTGGAAATGGACAAAAAATAGCTGAATTCATGGTATATGTTAATGCTCATGACAAATCATTTGTACTAGTTTAATCTATGGTACCAAACCCTCCTAAATTGATTTTGACTTGTGAAATAAATGAAGCCATTAACTTGGAAGAAAGAGCTTAATTAGGGAAAATCATTTCTGATCTGAGGACCCAAATGTTAAAAAAAAAATCTTAGTTTAATTGAAAGATCTTTAAAGATCTTCAGGATATTATAAGAAAATTAATTCTAGACTTTATCAATGCCCATACAAAATTATTTGGAATCATACTTTTCTCAAAATTTTAAAGTAGATTTTTCTTGGGAAAAAAAAACAATAATGAATTTGGTACTACCTCCGGTCCTAAATATAGGACATAGTTTGTAGTATAATTTGCATTACAAACTATGTCCTATATTTAGGACCGGAGGGAATACTTGACAACAACTAAAACTTCTTTGATATTATTTAATCTAGACTTTCTTAAGATTTAGATCTTTGGATGGAGTAATTTTTGTCAAGGACTTGCCAATCTTGTTGTGAGTCCCTATTCATGCTTATCAATAACCATGAATTTGATGTGTGGAATTCTAATGTTAATTGATTTTTTTCATGTGATTTTAGACAGTATTATCCATTTATCTTACTTGTTATTGATACTTATGATGGTTTTTAACTTACAATTTCTTATTTCGAGGTTAAATACTTAGAAATAAAAAAAAATCGTGGTTGAGAAGGTTATAATAATAAAATTCATTGGAGTCTTTTATTTTATACATTGGAAAAATCCGTTTTTATTATTAATACACTAATAAAGAAAGAAGAATAATTAAAAGACAAGAAATCAAATAGTTATTCATCAATGACCAGTGATGTGATCCAACCAAAAAATTAAAGGAGGTGAGATAATTTTGGGGCCCTCTGCTTTTTAGGTGCAAGACCACATATGGGACCGAGCACAAAAGAAAGAGAAGAATAAGAAGAAAAAAAGAATAAAGCATGAAAAAGAGGAAGTCCATTTAATGGTCTCACTTACTATCTTCACATTGTGGTTCAATCATCAATAGAACAATGTGCCCTTTTTCAGATCAAAGAGGAGGAGGTAAAAAGATAAATAAGCATGCCTATAAAAGTGCCTCTGAAGCTAGTTGTTATTGCTGAATAATCTCTTTTTTCTCTTCTCTTCTTTTAAGTTATTTTCCTTTTTTGGTCCCCAATTTTCTTTATAAGGTACCATACATTAGTACAGTTTATTCTGCTTACTATTACCAAAAAGTTCAAAAAACATATCACGGGCTTTATGATCTAGTGGTATAGGATGCTCTCCTATAAATAAAAGATCCTAATTTCGATCCCGTTTGTAATTATCAAGTCATAAATGCTTGACTCTTTTTTTCAAAAAAAAAAAAAGCTCAAAAAATATAAATTCAAATGTATTATGTCATTAACTTAAATGTTACTACGTTTTAAGGGGTATAATGTAGAGGTCTCTAGTTCTAGTTCAAATTCAAATTCAAATTCAATTATTAAGGGGGAGCCTATGTTAAATTATGTGTCAAACTCTGCTTTTTAGACTTGTTTAACACATAAAATAATATAAAGTATAATAAAATTTTTAAAAAAATTAATTCCCATGATTTTATTAGGAGCTGGTCAAATAATTGTGAATTAATCCAATATTTCCCCACCTATAAGGAGATGAAAAGTAATAAAGATAAGGCAGTTATAGAGTAGCCCACATAGGCCTTGAGTACAATGATGGAAAGCAACAAAAAAATGAAGAGAAGCATTTGGGCGCCAATTCACTTGAAAAACTTTAAAGCAAATTTGATACATAAAACTTTAATAAATTAAATTAAATTGTACTAAAATAAACATATTAAATGTCTCTATATTTGTTGTAAAAAGCTTTTTTCTTCACTACAATTTTTTTTATTGTACTTGTACGGCCTTTGATTTATAAATTTTTTTTAAAAAAATTATAACAAAAAATGATCATCTAATGATCCCTTTCTTGTGTTATCTTTACTCATTACAAATAAAACTGCTCTTCAATTTTCAAGGCATGTAATAGAATTATTACTAAACCTTTCAAATTTAAACATAACGGTCGTTTCCCCATACCTCAGGAAACCTTTTGAGTTTTGACTCCTTTTTTTCCTCCTCTCCTTTTTTTATTTAAAAAAAATTCAATCTTATCATCCACGCTATGTTTATGTTTCATTCATTAATCAATAAATTAGGTTTTGAATCTCAAAAAGAAACCTTACCTCAGTATAAGCCTGGGTATTTTTGGGAAAAATATAAAAGTACATGCTTCTTTAAGATTTATAATTTATTGTTATACCAATGATATTATTTATATGTAAAACATGATATTATAAAAATATTTTTAAATAAAAGGTAGTATATATAAGCATGCAGTTTATGTTTAATGAACAAGAAATTTAGATTTCCTATGAAGCTCAGTGACACAACGTTATCATCATTGATTTTATCTTTAAATGGTTCACAATCACCATCTAGATTTTGTAGACACATAATGTGAATTTAATAATAAAAATGTTGTAAAATAAGCTACCAATATAGGAGTACTAATATCATTATTGTCAAATTTACAAGTTGACTTTCTGATCTTACCGTTTTTATATTTTTAAGTTACAAAATCGAGTCGAGTCACAATTAAACTCTTGTTAATCGTAAACTCAGTTAAACTTGCAGGTTTATACACTGAGTTTATCATTTTTATGTTTATAACTTATAAAACCGTGTTAACTTACTCTTAAATTCATGTTAACTTTTTTCGATTTGATGATATTTAGTGGTTTTATATATAAATTTTATATAATCTTCTTTGTTAAGTATGACATATTATGAATGTTGATGAATATAATTTTAATTATTTGAATTTAAAATATATTTAAATCAAAATTTTTTTCATCTTTTATATTTTAATTATTTAATTATACACTATTAATTCTTATTTAATTATAAAAGTAAACTCTTACGAGTTTACGATTCAAGTCCACGTTATTATCACGAGTTTGCTTAATCTTGTAAGTTTGACAACCTTAACTAACACTGTCAATATATATATATATATATATATAAAAGAGTACTAATAAAAAAATCATTAACAGATCCATTTGTTAATCATCAAGAGGGACAAGTTTGTAGTCCATTAATTAATTGGCACACAATTGAATTGATCTATCCACATTAAATCTAACACATATAAATTTCTAATGCACTGTTATCATTACATTAGTAAGTGCCATCCCTAAAAATGCAAGAAAGACTATACATTTTATTTTGAATGATTGATATTAAATTGAAATCGTCTAAATTTTTTAATGAAAATAATAAAATGAAAGAAAAATTTATAAAATTTGAATCATCTTGACCTAATCTAAAAATGGGGTACAATCAACATCTCAAGGTAATTTCAATGTGAAAGTAACCAAATGAACTTAAATTTTGGATAAATTTATGAGAAAGGGGGAAGTCCATATCAAATTTAATTTGTTTAGAATTTGGGAGGTCTGATTTTACAATAAAAAATATTTAAATAAAAGGAAAATTGATTTAAAATTTTTCCAAGTTTAGCCCAAAGAACTTAAATCATATGGGTGCGCCATGTACATATTTACAAAATATGCAAGAAATCATTAGGCTTTAAGAAAGGAAAATGTGGAAAAAGAAATAAGGAAATTAGAGTGGTCCAGGCATTATTATTAATATTATTTAAAAGAAGGAAATGTGGTCAATCAGGTATAGTGGTTGGGCCCCCCAAATAATTTCATTGTCTTTGAAAAGGACCCCCTCCTTTCTCTCTCCTCCATGCTCTCTCTCATCCATCCATTTCAACTATATATATATATATATATATATTAGTTCATACTAACTCTTTTCCTTTTTACATACATGCATGTATATATTTCCATTTAATATCATACCATTTTTGAAAAATAGCAACAACAAAAAAAATCAATAACATCAATGATGGTACCTCTCTTTTTATTTCTGAATAGTTAATGGATTAATTAGTCTATATTCTCATTTGTTATCTCTTTACTTATCGTCCAATTGGATTAGAGGTGAATAATTGATTTTATATTTTATGAGATAAACATATGAGAATAATTTTGTCTCACACAAAATTGATTATAATAAGTGAAACCAAACTCCCATTAATATCAAGTTGTTCCTTTTTGCACGTTAACTCATATAGAGAAATTATTTTTGAAATTGTAGAGTAAATTCAATAAAATTTATCTGAAATTGTGCAAATGTATTTTTAAAATTTAGATAATTTTTAAGTTAAAAAAATAAATTACAGAAAGATCTATTAAATTTTGTTATAAATATGCCTCATATATAAAAATTAAATTATTAAAATAGTACTAAATTATGAAAACTAATTGTAATTTTTTGACAAAAGGAGTGAGTAGGAGTAACATATATAGCAAATAGTTTTGTAGTCTTTCCCAAAAAAGAAAACTTGTTTTATCGCAAATAAGAAGTCCAGATTCAATCCTGTTTATAATTACAAGTTGTTAGTGTCTACTTTTCTACTAATTAAGAAAATATTATGAATATTATAGGAGAACAGTTATTAAGGTATATAAAAGTAAATAAATGCTTCGGACATTTGGATGTATGACTTATAGATACATATATATGAGATCACTCCTATCTTCATCCCTCATGTAATTATAGATATAAATGTAAATTATATGTATGTTCGGGGCGGAAAAGGTAAATTACATGCAGTACTCCCTCGTCTTCTTTACAGGGTAAGATAAAGATAGAAGGATTTTTTAAATCCTGATTTTATAAGGCATTTATCACAAATTTTCTATTTTACTCTTGTTAAATGTTAGTGTGTGTTATTGAAATGTTGTGTAGTATTTTTTCTTTTTTTCTTTTTTTGCCATGAATGTTGTGTAGTATTCAAATTATGTACTTTCTCCTTTTCAAAAAATATAAGGTCTTCTAAAAAAAAATTATTAGTTTATAATATGAATTTTATAAAGATTTATTAATTACCATTTACCAATCTCATTCTTGTTAAAACATATTTGGCATCACTTATTTTTGGACAATAAATTCTTATTACGTAAGTCAAGATAAAACTTCTCTCACATACTTATCTCGTATACCGTAAATTACGATTTATAAATATTTATAAGTAAAAAATAAGTTATTCCAAACGAGCACTTATGGTCTGTTTGGTGTGAGGGATTTGGAGGGGAGGGGAGGAAAAATTTTTATGAGTTGAATTTTAAAAGATTGAAGAAGTGGGGTAATAAAATTTTAATAAAGAGAATATATAAGATAAAAGAGTAAGAAAAATTAATTAAAAATTTTTAACCCACTTCTCTAATTTTTTTAAATTCAATTTAAAAAAAAATTCTTTCACCCACTTTCCTTCCCCTCCCCTGACCAAACAAGCCCTTAGTGGCATACACTGTTTATTGAAAAAGAGGGAGATGCTGAGATGCGAGACAGATTTGAGTAGAAAAAAAGCTGAATTATTTACAATTTAATATAAATTTTATAAATTAACTGTTATTCTTTAATTTTGATAGTATGTGATTAAAAGTATCATATATGGGGTATCAATAAGCTGTTGATTAATATGATAAATAAGTTTTATCCAATAAAAAGAAGACACAAGTTTAAATTCTGTTGGAAAAAATAAAAACTCTCTACACTTTTAAATCTGATAAAAATTTATATCCTTAATCAAATGAAAAAATATCATGTACGTTGAATATGAGAGAGTATATATTAATTAATCTTAATGGTGGGTTTGGAGTAGAAAAGAGACGGAAGCCAGGTGTAGGGAAGGTAGACAACTGGTGAATCTGGCAGAGCGCTTTGTCTCCGTCTCAGTCTGCGTTTCTTTCTCTTCTGGTTCGTCTCTGCCGCACAATCCTCTGAGTCAGACCAACCAGAACCACCACCACCACCACCTCCTCCTCCTTATAAGCTCAGAGATAACACAATGGGAGAAGGAGAACGAAGAAGAAGAGCAACATCCACTCTCAGACAAGTAGCAATGAAGGTGGTTCTAGCTGCCACTTCCGCTTGTGGCTCCATCTCCAGAAGAAAACCTCTCGTCGATCCACACTCTGTAATCACACCTCTCTCTCACTCTTTCTCTCTCTCATTGCCACGATTGCTTTCTACTCATTGTTGATGATGTCTCTCATTTTGAAATCGCTCTCACCTCGAAGCTTCGTTTGCTCTTTCGGAAATGCTTGTTGCCTCAATCTGTTCCCCTAATTCTTCTTTCTTCAAATTGATTTTCTAATTTTTCTGATCTTAGGTTTATTGGATCAGCATTGATTCATTCATTCGTTATTTTCTTTCAACTTTTTTAGTTTTTTCCCCAGAACAGTGGGTTTCTCTGTAGTTCTTACTGTTGAAGATGCTTCACATTTTGAGCTAGCCGAATCCGGAAAGCTTGACTTCGTTTACAGAAAAGAATTGCAAACTGCTCTTCTATTTTTCTCGAATTGGTGGTCGATAAATGCCCCTTTTTATTCTCTCAATGTAATATTCAGTGGAATTAAGAATGTGATATAGGAACTGCAGGTGTTTGTTCGTAGTTCCGTCAAATACTTGTAGGTTAATATGCTCTTCTAATTCCTCTTTCTTGGTGCCGTTTTTTCCTTTTGGACCATCTTGTTTCGAGAATTTGCCAGTGGTTTCCATTGTTGAAGAAGTTCTGCAGTTTCAGACTGCTGCAAGCATGATTGTCTTTTCTAAAAACAGCTGAAAATTGCTCTTCCATTTTCAGAATTTCTGAGTAAATGTCACCCATATTTAAATTCTTCAAAATCAAGAATGTTAGCACGAGAAGTGAGGGTGTTCCCTCTTTCTTAGGTTTTGCGGTGCCGTGTTTTCTTGTACTTGCGCATTTTGAATTGCCTTCTCCAAACTCAGTTTCAACTTTTCTAACAATGGGTTACACAAGGAATTTGTTGTAATTTGTTGTTTTCAATATGATTTTCCAGTATTTCTGAAGTTACTTGGTGATTTTGGTACTCTTCATCTGGGAAATGCCATTATTAGGATTTAAGAGTAGAATTTGACAACTATTGCTTTCGTGCATGGTCGCAGATCTCTCACAGTTCTTCGGTGTCTCCATCAACAACGCAGAATAACTCAGGGGAGATTGTTGATGAAACAGATTTTAGAATCACCTCTAAGAACACCAACAATGAGCTTCCTAATAAGGTAATTTCTCTTGAATTTCCTTCCATCAATCGAACGCATTTTTTCTTTGTTAAATAAATTAACATTCGATGGAGGTTAATTGGTGATGGTATTTAAAAAAGGAAAAAAAAAAATCCTTTCTCACCTAAAATTTAGGATTAAAGACAGTCTTCGACCGAAAATCCACGGCGTTTATGTTAAAGATTCTGCAGTTTTCACATTTTCCTGCTTCATCCTTTCTTGGGTTTTGTGTATTTGGATTCTAGAAGACTCTACTTTAAAAAAATCACAATCCGTGAATCCAATGGTCTCAAGTTTCGACCTTCACACACGCTCTGTTTTTCCTTTTTCCTTCTGCTTTCCCCCATAATAAAAAAAAATGTAGTGCTAAATTTTGCAATCGATTGCCCCTTCTTCATCATCATCTTTATTCTTCTCCTTTTCTCATCATTAGATTTGGCAACACAGGGGCAAAAGATTTATTTATGTTCCAAAAATTTTATTTGGACCACCCAACGTATTAAATTTAGAATTTTAACATGTGAAGGCCCGTGCACCTTGCGCATTACTGAAGCCAAGAATTGGTTCCTTATAAAGGTTGACCCCACTTGGGAATTTTCGCTTTCTCTACATTACACATCACAGTTTTTTAAGAGAATTTTCAGTTAATAATTCTCTTTATGATAAAAATTAGCTAAATGGGACTAATTATAAATATTATAGCTAATAAATAATAAGTAAAGATATAATTATATTGAACTATTATCTTCCTAAATAAATATATTTGATATGCTTATATGTTTCTTTTAGATTAACCTATTCTACTTATTTTTAGCAAACAATTATAAATTAACCAATTAAATATATTAGAGGAGATTTTTTTGATAGACACAACATGTAGCTTCTTGAGCGGCTAATCTCTCAGTTTTCTTTTTTTAAAAAGAAAAGACTGTGTCTGACCTCACTACTATCAGTCTGACAAGTTCTATGAAACTACACATTGTTATAGGTTTCCATAAATAGCTAAAATTCAGTGTTTATGTGTTCTCATCTCCATTTGGTTCTCAACTCAACTCTGTCCACAAGCCATTACAATTGGAAATTGCTTCACATTTTCTCTCACTGAAAAGTTTCTGATCTAAAAGTTATATGCTCAATGGTTTCGGCTGTTTGATCTGGGTATCACTGTTGTTCTAGTGAATTAAATCTTTTTTATGAACCTAGTGGAGAATGTCGTAAAATTTACCAATATTTGATCAACCAAGTTGGGGGGAGCCTATTTCCACCAGACATTAACATTATACCCAACTACATATGAATATATCCCTGATAAACCTACATGATCCCAAACAGAGTCTTCAATTATTTTGGAGCACAAATTTCATTTCAGAATCAAATCTCATTCTGCAGTCTTTACTCAGTCATGGATGAGTGTGTTTTCCTGCTTAGGTTGTTATGCTGACTCCTATTGCCTTTTTTTTGGTTTTTAACACAAATTGCAGAATCTGTGTGCAATATGTTTGGATCCTTTGAGTTACACCAGCAAGGGCTGCAGTCCAGGCCAGGCCATATTCACTGCCCAGTGTTCGCATGCTTTCCATTTTGCCTGCATTTCTTCCAATGTCCGCCATGGTAGCGTCACATGTCCCATCTGCCGTGCTTACTGGACCCAGCTCCCTCGCAATCTGAACAACACCCGCTACAATTCTCTCACTTCTTGTAACCAAAGTGATCCCATCCTGCGAATCCTTGATGATTCCATTGCCAACTTTCGTGTTCATCGCCACTCACTTCTTCGTGCTGTCCGATATGATGATGACGACCCTGTTGAGCCTGATACCATGGCTGAGAGTCCCAAGTTATGTTTCTCTCTAGCACCTATTCAACCTTCTAGTGCACCACCACCAAGCTTCCATCCAGCTTTGCTATTGTCTCAGAATGCCTCAAGTCCATGCCATCCCTCTCATCATCCTCTAACCTGCAGCTCCTCTTCACTCTCTCATTCACCACCTTATATTACGTATCCCTCCTTAAATAGAGCTTATCTCTCAATAGAACTGGCTCATGAACGAGCAATCGACTTAGTCTTGGTGGCTAGCCCCAATGGACCACACCTAAGGCTTCTCAAACAATCTATGGCTCTGGTAGTTTTCTCCCTCCGACAGATAGATCGCTTGGCCATAGTCACATACTCCTCAGCTGCAGCTCGTGTCTTCCCCTTGAGGCGAATGACATCCTATGGCAAACGTACTGCCCTTCAAGTTATTGACCGTCTCTTTTACATGGGGCAAGCCGATCCTGCCGAGGGTTTGAAGAAAGGAATCAAAATACTTGAAGATCGTGTCCATAAGAACCCAGAATCTTGCATCCTGCATTTATCTGATAACCCTACAAGGCCATACCATACTGTTAGCATGGAGCTGCCATCAACCCCCATTCATCGCTTTCATGTAGGATTTGGATATGGTGCTTCAAATGGATTTGTGATAAATGAGTTTGAGGAGTTCTTGGCAAAGGTTCTGGGCGGGATTGTAAGGGAAATACAATTGAGAATAAGTGGGGCTGGGGATGAACTTGGCAGTGGGAGGGTCATACGAATCGGTGAGCTAAGAGGTGGGGAAGAAAGGAGAGTTTTGCTAGACTTGGGTGAGTGTTCACATGTGTTTGTGGAATATAGCTACATCGAAGGTGAGATCGATGAATGTGTTAGAAGAACAGGGGAGATTGTTGTGAGCATTGGAGACCATGATAAAAGTTCAGTTGTCCTAGATGCTGAGGCGGTGGAGACGGGGATGAATATGAACCCAGTTGGGAGGAGTAGCTGTGTTGAAAATTGGGATTTTCATGACCCTTATATGGCTAGAAGGTGGGCCAAGCATTTGCATGGTTATAGACTTTGAAAATGCACGGATCAATCCCTGAAAAATATACACATTGATGCTTTAGTCCCTGAATAGAGACTTTTGCTTGAGTCTCTGTGCTCACTGTGCTCGAGTCCTCTGTGCTTGTTTGTTTCCAACAGAAGGATTCTACCTCGTCTATCCTCTTTCTCTTCACTGAATCCATCATCCATTGCTGAAAGGGATCTAAATTGTAATCAGGTACGCTAATTTTTTATGGACATGTTGAGCTGACGTAGCCGATCAAGTAATTGCGTGTTTACTTGTTGGATCAATATCAATTGTTGAACATCAGCTAAGAACTAGCGGTGTATTGCTAGATGTTCCAGGTATTTATGTGCTTGTTTATAGACATTTGAAAATGCAAGGTCATGGAGACTAATCCCCTCCTTGCTATCTCTGTCTTCAGGCCTCCCCGCTCTTTCTTGTTTTCTTTTGGTCTTAGATTTAGGTAGGTTGTAATCATATAGAGCTGGAAAAGATACACAATACACATTGTAATTTGTAGTGCACCTTGAAAATTTTAGTGTTATTGATGAAGATTAAATTTTGTCTCTAACCAATTTCTTCACTGATCTATGTCATCAACGATGGAGTTATTGAGTGGAATCTCTTAGTTAACAATTGATTTAAAGATTTTGTTGTTGATGGACCATACTGATATGTGTGATCTATCTAATCGACTCCATTTAATGGGATAAAGCTTATTGTTGTTGTCAATTTTTGGACCAAGTCTTTTTCGCATAGCTCTTAATATAATTTTTAGCTTTTTACAAGGAAATCATACAGAACTGGATCCTTGAACTTGAAAAATGCTGAAATGCCTTGAAGATGGAGGGGGAGAGGTTTTCATTAATTAGGAACACAAACAGACACACACACACAGATACACACACACACGCATGCATGTATGTATGAAAAATAAGATGTTAAGCGCAGTCTCTACAAACTTGAGAGTTAACCAAGGTAGAGGATTCATTTGCAAACTATATATAACTAACTTTTTTTTTTTTTTGCCAACCTATATATAACTAACTAGACGCTAGTAACCTGTGATTCTTCTTTGGGCAACATTAATCCTTCATGATATTAGGTGTTTTAAATGCATTTTTTACATTTAACATACCAGGAGGAACAGGACCATATACGAAAGGTTTCTTTGATGTAGATCTCTTTAAAAAATCTTACTCCCTTATTTGCCCTAAGTGTAAGAACTAATAAAGAAGTTTGTTTTGGTTCTAAACATAAGATCTTAATTCGTTTTGTCTCCTATATTTATAAATTTTTTTTCTAAACTCTTCTTGTTGCTTGCACATACCAAGAGATTTTCTATCAATGGAATTTCTATCAATGGAATGGTTCTAATGTAAATGGTTAAAATGAGTATTTTATGACATCAACGCGTATTTTTTTTAATAAATAATTAATTTAACTAATTTTTTACCTGTAAATTAATTATCCGGCTCTTATATTTAAGAATGAAAAGAGTCCTAAAGTTATATGAACTCTGATTAATCTTTTGGAATAAATAATAATAAATAAATAGATAGTTCATCTGGTAGTTCGCTCCAATTATGTGAAATTTACATTGGAAAATAAGGAAATAATTTTCTTTCCCATGAATGTGGGTAACATTTTTCTTTACATGGCAAGTTTATGCAGTATTAATGTATTAAATAGGTTTCAAAAATTCTTCTGCTTAGCTCGTCCCATGATTTAAAATGATGATAACATATTTTGGGCCTATATGAATTAGCGGTGATAGAAGTGACTTTTTTTCAATATGACTTTTACAAACTTAAGATAAAATAAAAGTCATATTGTAAATATGATTTGTATTTAAATTAGTGGCGACAAAAGTGACTTTTGTTTTTTGAAAAGCTAGCCTTTTGAGCTTATTTTCATAATCTATTTTTGGAAAAAAAGTTCAATTGTCAAAATGTTAACCCAAACATCCCAATTAAACATCACTGGACATTTTTTTTTTTTTGCTTTTTCTTTTTAAAAAAACCACGTTCTGCCATCCGAAGAAACATGCTCTTTATAGGCAAAATAAGGGATCAAATGGCAAAAGTGACTTTTTTTTAATCTGACTTTTATAAACTTAAGATAGGATAAAAGACATATTGTAAATGTTATTTGTGTTTGGATTGACGGTAGCAGAGGTGACTTTTTTTAAAAAAGCCAGATTTTTGAGCTTCTTTTCATAAACTATTTTTGGAAAGAAAAAAAAACCTAATTACCAAAACGCCAACCCAAATATCCCAGTTAAACAACACAGGACTTTTTTTCTTCAAAAAAAAAAGGGTTAATATAACTTTTGGTCCCTGAAGTTTGATTCAATTTTGGTTTTGGTCCCTCAAGTTTGAAATATGTGGTTTTGGTCCCTGAAGTTTCATGCGATTTTGGTTTTGGTCCCTGAAGTTTGAAATCGATGGTTTTGGTCCCTGAAGTTTCACCCGATTTTGGTTTTGGTCCCTCAAGTTTGAAAAGGACTTGCCGACCCAATTAAAAAACCCGACCCGACCCAGAAAGAAAACCAAGTCCTTTTCAAACTTGAGGGATCAAAACCAAAATCGGGTGAAACTTCAGGGACTAAAACCAAAATCGCATGAAACTTCAGGGACCAAAACCACATATTTCAAACTTGAGGGACCAAAACCAAAATTGAATCAAACTTCAGGGACCAAAAGTTATATTAACCAAAAAAAAAACCACATTTAGAATGGCAAAATACCACCCGAAACAGGCTCTTTGTCTGCAGAACAAGGGATCGAAGTTTTGGGAACAAAAGATTAATTTAATTATAATTATAATTTAGGACTAAAACCCTGTAGAAGAAGAAACTGTGCCTTCACAAGTTTCTTCCCATTTTGGCACACCTCACAATCGTGGGGCCCGCAATGTGCAAATACAGATAATTGTCCCAATCTAAACTAGAAATTATATATAAGCTTACACGGCATCCGCACGCACAGACATATATAGGTTGGAGGGATGTTTCATAGGCAAAGAATATGTTTTCTGTCCTGTCAGCTCTGCGAATCTTCGAGGTATCCAAGTAATTGACAAATATTTTATATCCTAATGAAATAATTATATCGGTTTAGGCCCAATAATTTGAGTTTAAGTCTAAAAATCATGTTTGAGAGAGCTATTCTTTATTTAGGACCCGATAGAATTTAGATATACCGGATAATTTGTTAAAAGCCAAAAAGGGGATAAAATATGTATACGCACTTTTAATTGGGTATTATATTTTCCATTTCATGTTCTCAAATGAGAAAATCAGACCTCCTTCAAGGTTTGAATTTTGTAAAAAGTCATAAAAATTTATTGCAATTGTCTATTTTCTTACCGATATTTGATTATCTATAAAGGTAAGGGGAAAAAACAGAAAAATGCCATATGAAGTAGCAAATCCCCAAAAAATCTTTTATATATATAAAAGGACATATATGTAAAAGGATAGGAATCTGGGTTTTTTAAGTTTAATTATTTTTACAAAATTGCCCCCTCTTTCCTCCAAAAACAACCTCGCTCTCTCTTTCTAGTCAATTATGGATGCCACTCCTCCCACTCCCTCTGGTTCGGACGCTCTATTGAAGATGGTGAGAAGATGAATAGTGGTATGGGTGCTCAATGAGGAAGACAATGATGATAGTCCCGAGATGCTTCCTCCACAATTTTGATTCCTTCATCTTTTCTCTCTCCCCTTTGCTCTCTCTCTCTCTCTAAATACAAGATTCAGTCCATCTCTGCTTGAATTGAAGGGCATGGCTTGGGATTACATTTTTGTGGCGGATTTACATGACCCAACCAGGAAAGGAAAATGAAATTGAAAACGAGAATGAGAAAAGTGAAGTAATAGGTCATGGTGAAGTCGAGATTGTTGGTAGAAGGAACAACAATGAAGTTGAATTGATGGACGAAGACAATTGCTTGGTTTTTAAATAATTGCATCCTCATGATTTCAAAAGTTTCAGATGTTCTCTTTATGTATATTGTAGTTGCTGTCATATAAAATCTGGTTTTTTGTAAATGCCAATACTGTATTTGTCATTACCATTACTACTTTTGTTAATGACGACAATTTATTGTAAGTAATGTATATGGGAAGGACATGTTCTCTAGGATAGATAACTTGTATGCATTAGGTGTATGTAAAATCAGTAATGTTCACCAGCCATTTAGCCATTTGTATGATAGTTGCAATCATGAACATTTCTGGTTTTTTGTTGATGCCATCACTGCACTTGTTATTAACATTATTAAACTTGTCAATACCATTAATAAAATTAGTCAACATATTTACTCATTTTGTCAATACCTAACGATTTTGTCAAAACCATTACAATTTTTGTCAAAAGCATTACTGTTTTAGTCAATTTCATTATTCAATTGGTCACAGCCCAAAACTCTTAGCCAATCCTTTTACACATTTTGTCAAAACCATTACGAATTTTGTCAAAATCATTAATGTTTTAATCAATCACATTACTCAATTGGTCATAACCCAAAACTCTTGACCAATCATTTCACATATTTTATCAGTACTTATTGATTTTGTTAAAACCAATGCAAATTTTGTCAAAATCATTATTGTTTGAGTCAATCTCATTACTCAATTGATCACAACCCACAATTCTTGGCCAATCATTTCACACTTTTTGCTAGTACTAATTCATTTTGTTAAAACCATTACAATGTTTGTCAAAACTATTATTCATTTAATCATTCACATTACTCAATTTGTCACAGTCCACACCTTTTGCCAACCACTTTAACACATTTGGACGTCATGCAGTATTTGTCATTCCAATTGAAAATTTTGTCAAAACCATTATTCTTTTAGTCATTCCCATTACTCAATTTGTCATTGTCTACACCTTTTGCCAACTACTTTAACACATTTGGACGTCATGCAGTGTTTGTTATTCCTATTGGAAATTTTGTCAAAACCATTATTTATTTGGTCATTCTCATTACTTAATTTGTCATAGCCCACACCTTTTGCCAAATACTTTAACACATTTGGACGTCATACAATACTTACAAAAATGGCTCCCACATCCCAATATCCTTAGTACTCGCTTACTCTCACTCTTCTACAGCCCAATATCCTTAGTATTCGCTTATTTATTAACGAGAATGATAAGTTTAGTAATAGTAATGACAAATTCAGTAATACCGTTGACAAAAAACCACAAATGTTAATAACAACAATTATTACGTAATAGTCAAATGGCTTGTGGATATCACCTACACCTAATGCATACAAGTCATGAACCTCATAGAACATGTTCCTTCACGTACACATTACTTACAAAAAAAATATCACCATTAACAAAAATTGTAATGGTAAGGATAAGTACAATATTAGAATTTACAAAAAAGGGTTAATATAACTTTTGGTCCCTGAAGTTTGATCTAATTTTGGTTTTGGTCCTTCAAGTTTGAAATCGGTGGTTTTGGTCCCTGAAGTTTCACCCAATTTTGGTTTTGGTCCCTGAAGTTTGAAATCGATGGTTTTGGTCCCTCAAGTTTGAAAAGGACTTGGTTTTTTTCTGGGTCGGGTCGGGTTTTTTAATTGGGTCGCCAAATCCTTTTCAAACTTGAGGGACCAAAACCAAAATCCGGTGAAACTTTAGGGACCAAAACCATCGATTTCAAACTTCAGGGACCAAAACCAAAATTGGGTGAAACTTCAGGGACCAAAACCACCGATTTCAAACTTGAGGGACCAAAACCAAAATTGGATCAAACTTTAGGGACCAAAAGTTATATTAACCCTACAAAAAATCAAATTCTTCATGACAACAACTACCACATACATAGTTAAATAACAAGTTAACATTACTCATTTCACTTACACCTAATTCATACAGGTTATAAACGCAAAAAAACATGTTTCTTCATGTGCACTTTACTTACAATGAACTGTTACCAGTAATAAAATAGTAATGGTAATGACAAGTACATTATTGAAATTTACAAAAAAAATTAGATTCTTTATGACAGCATCTATCACATATATAGTCAAATAACAAGTTAACATTACTCATTCTACTTACACTTAATACATACAAGTCATAAACCCAAAAGAACATGTTCCTTCATATACACTTTACTTACAATAAACTATCACCATTAATAAAAATAGTAATGATAATGACAAGTACATTATTGAAATTTACAAAAAATCATATTCTTCATGATAGCAACTATCACATCTATAGTCAAATAACAAGTTAACATTACTCATTCCATTTACACCTAATATATACAGGTCATAAACCCAAAAGAACATGTTCTTTCATGCACACTATACTTACAATAAATTGTCACCATTAACAAAAATAGTAATGGTAATAACAAGTATATTATTGAAATTTATGAAAAATCAGATTCTTCATGACAGCAGCTATCACATACATAGTCAAATGACAAGTGAACATTATAATTCCACTTGCACCTAACGTTTTCTTGTCATTCTCACTATACAAGATATTCTTTTCCCTATACAGTACTTACAAAAATGACACCCACAACCCAATATCCTTAGTACTCACTTACTCTTGCTCTCATTCAAGCGACTATGCAACGGATTGCACCCACCATTGTCGATTTGGGGACACCGACGCCAACTGTGACAGTTTGAGGAAGAATAGTTAGAGCCCATGATGTGCACCCATAGCCTAATATTCTTGTTACTTGCTTACTCTCACTCTCCTTCAGGAAAGTATGCAACAGATTGCACCAACCATTGCTGATTTGGGGACGCCGACGCTGACTGTGAGAGTTAGAGGAAGAAGAGGTTTTTTTGAAAAGTCAGAGGAATGGAGTTCCGACATTTCTTTCTGTTTTGAATTCATTCAGTCTTAAAGGCATTTTGGTCTTTTAGTTAAAACATCAAAAACCCAGATTCTCACCCTATTCCTTATTTATCTTTTGCAAGTGTTAATAGTGTTTTGTGGGTTATGCAATTTCATGTAGTATTTAATTATCATTTTCCCTAGAGATAATCATGACCACATAAGCAAATCACATACCAAGCAACAGAATCCAAAGAACCGGAACAATTCGTTGAACCACAAATAAAGATATTCATGACCACCTAAAAGCTGAAACAATGCAATGAACCACATACGCAAATCACTAACGGCGTCACATAAGCAAGTAGATTAGCCAAATAAACATATTATTTAGACCAATCAACGTGTAAAGCCACGTGATTTCTAAAAATATATTGAGGATGATTGATGTGTTTTAACTCGTGCAATATGAAACATATGTTTAATGACAATTAAATTATTATAATTTATTTTGATCTCCTTTATTTTCAGTTAACCAGCGCCTTGCATTGTGTCCTCTATTCATACTTCATAGACATAAAATTGATATAACAAATTATAATTGTTTAAATATTTCAAAACGTTAATCCAAATAAACAAACCATATAACTGAAGGTGAGTTATACACCCCACGCTATAACTATTTAAAACTTAGAAGCTTTTTATAAAATATATATTTATGATAATTGGGTTTCTATCATTCTATGTTATATATATTGATATAAATAATTTGGTGTGATAAAAATAATTTACTATATCAACCAGTATATTAATAAAATGGTGAAGGTCTAATTTTATTCCGAAAGTTGTTACGTGAGAGCAATATTGCCTTAGAATTTTTCAAAATGTAATGATTTCGCCCCCTCTATTAGCCAGGTTAAGTTTGATTGTTAACTAATTAAATATGTTGAATTGGTAGGTCTATATGTTATCTACGTTGTTTTTGTTTTGAATTAATGTGTAAATTTATCTTGAAAGCTTTTACTCAAAAGCAATGGTACTTCAGAAGTTTTTAAATGGTAGGAATTTCACCTCAATTATAGCTATTTCATGTATTTATGTAAAAATTAAAATTAGTTATGGCCTAAATTTTTTACCAGAAATTAGGGCATAATTTGGAATACTTCACTTTCTATCTATAAAATTGTGTCAAATTATTGCACATTCTATATATATATATATATATATAAACATCTTAGTCCCCCTTCTAACTAATAAAACTTTCAAATACGATTTTTCACTTATTTTTACATTGAGTTATTACTATCATTAATATAAGAGTTAGATTAATAATCTGTAAATATTAAAAAAATTAATTAAATTAGTTATTTATAAAAAATGTGTATTAACTTGTTAAGAAAAAAATCATATTAGTTTTCCTCAAATGCATATTTACTATGTGCATTATAACTATCATTAATGAAAATCTTTAGTGTATGCAATGAACATGGATGTTATAGGAAGAAATATAAATGATAGTTTGAGTTATTATATGTAGGATCAGAATAAATAATTTTTTTGGTTATTAAATTCAGAATATATTTTTTTTTTAATTTTTCAACAACCCTTGAAAAAAAATAAAAATCCAGAACAATGGTGCGAGGACGGTCCTTGGAAAATGATTGAGAGTGAGGAAAGCAATGGAGAAATGTTTGAAATTTGTTTGAAAAAAGGAAGGAGAAAGAGACAAGATCCCTGAAAAGCGTGCCAACGCCAGTTCCTATCGTACGGGTCTTTCATCGTCCATCCTTTTCTTCCCCTTTCTTTCCTTCTCTCCTCTTTCTCCTTCTGACTCACTCACACTCCTCTTCCTCTTCCTTTCTTCCCTCACTCTCCTATTTCGTAATCTATTACACAATAATAGTTAATTTCTCCTTTGGTTAAACCTTCCTCGCGAGTAGTTGAGTCCATTTTACTGTTGAAGCAGGAGGAGGAAGAGGATGTTTCCGAGACTAATTCACCCTCATGAAAGCTTAATCGAAGATTTTGAGGGTGCTTCGAACCACAGCAATCACAAGGGTGACCCATGTCTGGTTTTAACCGCCGATCCAAAACCTCGCCTCCGATGGACCCAGGACCTCCACGAACGATTCGTCGATGCTGTCACCCAACTCGGTGGTGCTAGCAGTGAGTACAATGCTATCTTTTCTTCATCTATTTCTTTTTTTTTTTTGGTTTTGAAATTTGGTTTTTCCTTTTTCTCTCTAGCTTCTTCTTGTCTACTTCATTCCTTTGTTTTAAGAAACTGGGTTTCCCCTAATTTGCTTGCTTACCAAGGAGTAGGAACAACTGGGATGTTTTAATGTGTTCTGTATTTGTTTAGACTAGCAATGATCAAAGTGTAGGTGGAAATTATTTTTTTTCTCGGTTTTAATCATATATTGAATTGGCTTTCTTGTCTGCTATTTTTCTTCCTTGTCAATACCATTTGTTTTCTTTTGGCCTAGCATTTTTTTTATTTATGAAAAACAGTCTCTCTGCCTTAGACTTGAAATGGTATTTCTTATTTAGGAGGTAAGGATTGTTATGGCTGCAATGAATGAGTGGAATCTAGTTACAGCTTACAGCAAGTAGATAACCTTTAACAAGGAGACTAGTTATCTCTTTGGTTTAAGAGAGTTCATGAATCGGTGAGTCCTGGGTTGGGTAACAATAAATTCTTATACACTTAAGACAGAGAATTCATCCATCACAAAACTCATCCCTCACATGAAATGTTGACACTGATGCATTTATTGGCATCAAATTAACTTATCAAAACATTTACTGGAAAACAAGAGCTTAAAGATCCCAACTAGTTTTGATCAATTCGACATGTTGATGAATGTGGGGTGTTAGTACAGTAAACCCGGCTGTTAAGCCCACCAACACTTAGATCCTGAAATTAGGTAATTTGATTATCCCACCAGGCTTCCACCTTCTGGTTCTGTAGAATTTTGAATGGGCTGGCCTGATAGTATATGTTACCCTTTGCTTTTATAGGATATCCTTATTATTGCTTCCCTGTTCCCTTCAACTTACCCAAGGGTGCCTTTTTGTAAGATAAATTTTCAATTTAAAAATAAACTACTTAGCAAATGGTTGGAAAGAAGTTGAATTGTCATGGGTTTGGCATGATTCATACATGAGTGAGAGAAGACATTTTTGTTTTTAGCGGTGCTCTTCAGCCTTTTGAATTCCCATTGGAAAACAATAGTGGAAAAACCAAAGAACTGGAAAATATGTTGAAGACATAGCTATTTCTTGCTTTGTGGTGGGTTCAAGTAAAATACATTTTCAACTTAGTTGGATGCAACGAATAATATCCCTTCAGATTTTAAGTTGCTTGATTATTTGCTCAAGTCCATGTTTTTTATTTTACTATTATGACAAATGTGTAATTCTAGTTGCAAATTTTACTTAATTGTTTGACCGAGTTGGTAACTATGAAGCAAGGGCGGCTATGCTGTTAGGAGTAGTGAATTAGGTTTATCCATTCATATATTGTGTCATGTCATGTTTGTGTTAATAATGCTGGTTTATTCAGAGGTGGATCAGTTATGTCATATACTCAGTGAGTTTGGAACATCTCGATTTCGTTTTTCCCCCTGAAATAAAACATCATTAACGAGATTCATATGGTGTCCAAAATCACCATTCGTATGCGCTATATATGTGTAGCCAAAATAAGGGTTCTGCGCTTGGAGCCCACCTCACAGGTATGTACATGGATCTATCTGGGTTTTGCATGCTTAGGCTAACCATCAGTTTTTGACACCAATAACAAATTATTTATTATCAAAGCAATGATCTGCTCCTAATTTTTAAAGTTTTACTTTTGTTAACGGTGAAGGAGAAGAATGAGGGAAAGAGTGGAAGGAGAGGTTTGACCAGTGATCTCTATGTGGCGTCTTCCACTGCATCGCATCATGAAATATTTGCTTCCAATAAAATACAGGGTTAAAATGGTGGCAAGATGAGTGGCTTCCAAGGGTGTTTCAAGAGACGCCCTAGGGTTACTTTGTAATGTTGGGCCGTACTTTTTCTTCTATCGATCTCTATCTTGTAGTAGTCTATTTATTTTGGTATATGAATTTACTATAGGGTAGGTAAGTTGAATTTGAGTTTAAAGCCTCACTTTGCATTACTTTGTAATTTGTATAACATCATATACAAATAACATGAATAAAAAATATGTGCATATTATTCATGCCTATTCTATCAAATTTTGTAACCCAGACATAGTCTCTTTTGATCAAATATTGTAATAAGCTCTTCCACTCTCGTTGTTGGGGAAAAAATAGGAAGAGAAGTATGGCATGTGATTTATGTTTTAAAGTTCAACGTCTGCCCACACCAGGTACTGTGTGTTCAATTATTATTAGGAATCATAAGTATAATACTGCTACCCACCTTTGCATAAATTTATCAAACTGTCAAAACTGGAAAGTAGGCTTGGCTAGGTACCTAAAAAAATTTAATAGGCTTGGCTTATAAATGAATGAAGCTTGATGTGGTTGTTAAGTATCTACTAGCTATCAAAAGTTGTTGGTTGAGGTGGTAAGCAGTTTCAATGCGTTAGAAGGAGAATACAAATTTGAATTCCGCGAAGTGCACTTGCTGGAAGAGGTGAATACCTTTGTGCTCTAAGCCTCAAAAGAGATTAGTCTCAAGTCCAAAGTGGCTTGGGGATACTCTTGATCAAATATAAAAAAATAAGTGCCTAGTAGCTACTACAACAAGTAGCACCTGCTCTCTATTTCCTGACTTGCTCTGTTTGTAACTTTGATGTGTAGATTATCATCTTTCCCATTTTCTGACTAGTGTTTAATACTATCTTCAGAAGCTACACCAAAAGCAATCATGCGGACCATGAATGTCAAGGGTTTGACTCTATTTCATTTGAAGAGCCATCTTCAGGTCTCTTTTCACATTATTATGGTGCTCAGCTCAAATTTAGGCTTTGTGGTGAATACGAAAGTTTACAACATTCTATTGTTTCAAACCGTTCCTTGTTGTGTTGCAGAAATACAGACTTGGTAAACAATCAGGGAAAGATATGGTTGAAGGATGCAAAGATGGTATGATTGTTGCACTTTTTCTGTACTTTTTCCTATTATGTTCATGTCGTCTGAATAGTTTGAATAGTGTCTCTCTCTGTCCTTCCCAATATGATCTAAGGTCTCTTTCTGCCTCCTTCCTCTTTACTTAGTGAAAGGATCCATCGGAAGTGTTTATACATGTGTAAATCTAATATCATATTCATCCATTAACTACTTAATTTATATTGATGGACATTGCTGAGGAACTGTTAACAAGGGAAACTTTTTGTTCACCCCTTAACATAAACTGACTTATTGAAAATATATCGAAGGAATGTCAGGCTCTTATCTTCTAGAAAGCCCCACTACTGATAATAACTCTCCAAAGTTGCCAGCTTCTGATACAAACGAGTAAGAATTTTATCCTTTAAAGACATTTGCTTCTTGTTGGATATCTTAGCGGTTCTGAATTGTCTTGATTAATGCTATGTCATGTCCAGGGGTCACGAGATCAAAGAGGCGTTAAGAATTCAGATGGAAGTGCAAAGTAAGCTTCATTTGCAAGTAGAGGTAAAGTTCCTTCTCACAATACAAGCTATATTTCCAGTTTGGCTTTTAATGAATCTTAGACCACATTGTCTGGTTTATGTTCTCATTTCACTGTTTAATATTGCTTATTGCTTTTCCTTAGACTGTCAATATCAAGAACTTGTCTTAAACATGATTAGATGATCTGCTCTGATACATACTAATGTTTGGATGTCTTAAACATGATTAGATGATCTCCTCTGATATATACTAATGTTTGGAACTCATTTGCTGCAGGCAGAGAAGCACTTGCAGATTCGCCAAGACGCAGAGCAGCGGTACATGGCCATGCTTGAAAGAGCTTGCAAGATGCTTGCTGATCAATTTATCAGCGCCACGGTTATTGAGCCAGACAATCAAAAAGTTCAAGATCTTGGAAGTAAAGCACCAAGAGGTTCCCTGCTTGATTCTCTAGGATTCTACTCCTTGCCATCTGCTGAGGCGGTCGGAGTTCGTATCCTGGATGAGAAAATCATGCCAAGTTTCGAGCGGTGTAGGACTGGCTGTTCCACCGAAAGTTGCCTAACATCGCACGAGAGTTCTAATGGTCTGGCTTCTGAAGGACCTCCAGATGGAGGTAAAAAGAGGATGCTGAGCTTGGACCCTATGGCCCCGCCATTGATCTGGGTTGAAGCCAAAATGAGAGCTCAAGACATCAATGTAGCCCAAGGTAATCTTCATGGAATAACCAGGTATGGCAGGTAGGCATGGAAGGCCTGCTTCATGGTTCATCCTCTGAACTCTTGAAACTTGATGATAAAAAACCGATCTTTGGTGGGGTTCATTCCTTTTTTTTTATGACAAGTAGTTGGATTCTGATTTGTTCTTGTCTAGTATGCTGGTGGGGACAGAGGTGGAATCAAATTTAGCCTAATCTGTAAATTCAAAATACTCGATCTTGGTCTATTTGCCTTTTTCTTCCAAATTCTAATGGATTCCTTTGTCGCTTATTGCATCATGTTGGATGAAGAGCCACTTTCTCTGATAACATGAATCTTTATTGTTTAAAGTAGCTTTCAACCTGTCAGAACATCAGTCTAACCCGTGGCAACAGAAGAAAACAATCGAGAATAAAGTTGTAAATAGGTCTAGCAAACTTTTTGACGTGCTTATTTAATTTTGTCAAGATCAGCTTAGTGTTTTTTCCCTCTTTACAGGTGAAAGCTTGTCTGAGAATCTCTTCTGTCCACGAGCATTAAAAAGGGCAACTTTATTCAGCTTGGATTCCCTCTAGTAATTGAAAGGTACTATGATGAGAGAGAAAGAGATAATGGAATAGGTCCTACATCTTTTAACTCCATTACCGGAGAACATCCGTACCTGTGTATGATAGAGAAGGTCTAGTCCAACTGCCTTTCTTTTTATAATATAGAACACCTTAACTAAAACACTTTAACTAATTCATGAGAAATAAGAAATGACAGTTAAATCATTAAATATATCTTAAAATATCAATTTTTTCCTGTTTTATCCTTGTTGGGAAATGTGTTTAAAAAATGATAGAATAATTTTTTTTAATTTATATTAATTCTCTCACATGCATTGCTTTTTCAATCTCCAAAGCAATTGAGTAACGAAAAAGCAAACCTACACCAATTCTCTATCTTCACTTCTGAGTAGATGACGCAGGCGGGAGTATTAAAATTATTAAAACCAACACCAATTCTCTAGATTCTCTCTCTCACGCATGGAGTTTTCATTTAAAGCATAAGGTGGGCGGTGGAATAAAAAAATGGCGGGTTGTAAAATTTTTAAAATTTTACCAAATTGGATTGAGCTTATAAAAGGTAGCACACATGAAACACAATATCTAACTAAGAACATAATCAGTGATTATTGTACTGTTTATCTTTTGCCAATCCTCACCGCTAGTGTTTGGGTTCTAAAACTTAACTTCTTTCTCATCTCCTAAGTGAGGCGCATCCGACGACATCAGAAAGTCGGAGCAATCCAGCGAATCCATCACCACCAAGCCACATATTTTATCACTATGAACAGAGTCCTTGGTGTTTTCCATTTGTAAAGTCACGAGAGAAGCACCAAGCAACAGAAGTTGAAGAGACAACAAGTTGGCAAATGGAAGGTTTTTTTTTTTTATCTAGGCGAATGGAAGGTTGAATAAAAGGTGTTTCTCATTCATTAGGTTTATTCAACCGTCACTTTTTCTTTTTATTAAATGAGAGAGAAATCCCATAAAAGTAAAGCATTGGGAAATGATGCACTTTTTATTTTAGACAGATAGGAATATAATTAATGGGCAAAGTTGGAAAGAGAGTATTAATTACAGGGGTAAAACAGGAAAAAATGCATTAATTACATAACAGGTGCCCTATATTGTGGACCATGCATTTTTTCTCTTGCTGCCCTATATTGTGGACCGGAGGGAGTATATTATTCATTTAAAAAAAAGTAAACTATATTAAAGGGCTAAACTAAATTTTTGATACATTCATTGTCGTAAAATATTTTTCTAATAACCCTCAATATCTTAAAATAATTTTTAGAATAATTTTGCTCTCAAGTATGTTTTGAATAGCAGCAAGCTGCTTAAACTTATAATACTAAGTGTTACTGAAAAAATACTTTAAAGTGTTTGGTACACAAAAAAATAGTTTAGAATATTATGGATCTGTTTGATATGGGAGGAGGGGAGAGGTGGTGAAATTTAAGTGAGTTCGATTTAAGAAAATTAGTGAAGTGGGGTTAGGAAATTTTAATGATTTATAACCCCACTTCTTTGTTTCTTTTAACTTGAATTTATTAAAATGTTTCTTCCGTTCCCCTCATATCAAACAGATTCCAAGAGTTATTTAAAAAATTACTTCAAGTTGCTGGATCCGTTTGACCTTATGTAAGATTATAATGTGATTACATGTATTTTCTTAAATTTGATATTGATAATTATTGCAAAGTCATACTAGGTCCTTAATGGACTATTTGCGGAGATAATAGATCTAAGGGCAATGGTGCAAAAATGCCCATGTTCATTTCCAAAAGGAGCATCTGGCACCATATAAAATTTTTTGGCTCAAAAATACCTATATACATTACATATAGAACCTTAAATGCCACCACCATTTGCATCCCTTAACGTCCGTTGCATCCCTTAATTTTTTGGCCATATGCTTGGATCAGCATCGATGGTAATCGATGTTGGTTCGCTGAAGCTCTCTCTGTAACACCCCACCGCCGTCTCACCCCACCGGGCCACAACGGTTGGTGCCCTCTCCCACCACACGGTGCGGAGCAGGATGGGTCAAGTCCGTTAGACCCACTACTCACAAGAGTCCCCCGCCCCCCTGGCGGGATTTTTCGCCTTCGTGGGAATCGAAGCCACTACCTGGGGGTAAGTAGCGCCTCAATGCATTCCCACTACCACTTGAGCTACACCAGCTCAAGTGGTAGTGGGAATGCATTGAGGCGCTACTTACCCCCAGGTAGTGGCTTCGATTCCCACGAAGGCGAAAAATCCCGCCAGGGGGGCGGGGGACTCTTGTGAGTAGTGGGTCTAACGGACTTGACCCATCCTGCTCCGCACCGTGTGGTGGGAGAGGGCACCAACCGTTGTGGTCCGGTGGGGTGAGACGGTGGTGGGGTGTTACAATAAAAAGGCGCCTTTTTATTGTAACACCCCACCGCCGTCTCACCCCACCGGGCCACAACGGTTGGTGCCCTCTCCCACCTCGCGGTGCGGAGCAGGATGGGTCAAGTCCGTTAGACCCACTACTCACAAGAGTCCCTCGCGCCCCAAGCGAGATTTTTCGCCTCCGTGGGAATCGAAGCCACTACCTGGGGGTAAGTAGCGCCTCAATGCATTCCCACTACCACTTGAGCTACTTGACCCATCCTGCTCCGCACCGCGAGGTGGGAGAGGGCACCAACCGTTGTGGCCCGGTGGGGTGAGACGGCGGTGGGGTGTTACACTCTCCCTCCTCTATTCGCAGCACCTTTTACGGTGGTGATGGCAGAGCTTTCTCCCTGCACGCATGTCTTTTCCCCATATGGCAGAGCTCTCTCCCTGCACGTATGTCTTTGAAGGGAGGTCGAAGGACGAAAAGGGAGGTCGAAGGAAACACTGACGATAAAATTAAATCAAGGGCGGACAAAAAGGAAATCGAATCGGAGGGGGAAGGAGGCGAAATTAGATCTGAGGATGAACACATGGCTATTCGAATATTCGAATAGTTAATATAAACTATTAACTATTCAAATAGTTAAAAACTATTTGAATAGTTTTTAACTATTCAAATAGTTAATAGTTTATATTAACTATTCGAATAGTAAAAAAACTATTCGAATAGTGAATAGTTTTAATTTCTATTCGCTATTTGAATAGTTTTATTATTATTCGAATAGTAATACAACTATTCAAACTATTTGAATAGTAATATAACGCTCAGTGCAAAATGTTGAGTCTTGCAAAACTATTTTAATATATTCTGTGACTTTTGCATCTATTATATAACCACATAGCTACTTTTGTACCTAAAAAAATATTTGCTGTTTGGTGCACTTTGAGAAAAAGCATATGTGCATTTTGCACCTTAACCCTTATTATTATTTAGTTAGCCGACAAATATAGTGAATATAAGTTGAAAAATAAAATGATTAAAAAGAACTCATTCTCACGTACATAAGAATAGGCGAAAATGCTAAAATTAATTCTAGTGACCTTAATTTTTCAGGTAGATCGAATGAGATATTTAGTTTCTTCAGTAGCTTGAAACTAACGAGAAGGAAGAAGCACAGTAGGGAAGAAATGGCAAGTGTCCATGTGAATGAATAAAAAAGGGTCCCACCTTCACAAGTTAACGGACATCAAGGGATGCAAACAGGGATGTCATTTAAGGTTCTATATGTAATGTACATAGGTATTTTTGAGTCAAAAAATTTTATATGGTGCCAGATGCTCCTTCTAGAAATGAATATGGGCATTTTTGCACCATTGCCCTAGATCTAATGAATATGATAAATCTATGCTTGGTAGTTTTATAACCAAATCACATCTTTTTATTCCTAATGGTGTTCTTGTGTTTTGCTATACTGTATCTGAAGATATTCGTTGACTTTTTCTCTTCTACCGAGGTTGGTGCACTTGGTTTTGAGGTATTCGCAGTGACTAAGTGTGCGTTTGGAATGGTTTATTTTTGTCCAAATATAATTCGTGATTCACGGTATACGAGGTAAGTATGTGAGAGGAGTTTTTTCTCGGTTTGCGTAATAAGTGCGTTTTTCCTGTACAAAACGCTCACACAAACACACACTAAATGTAAACACATTGTTTAACGGGAGTTTGAATGTGTTCGTTTGAAACGGTACTTAGAGTCTTTAAAAGTAATTTTTTAATCATGATTTACGGTATATGAGGTAAGTATATGAGGGGAGTGTTGTCTCGACTTATATGCATAAGCACTTATAAACCTTTTATTTGGAATAGCTTATTTTTGGGTAATAAGTGCTTATAAATTGTGATTCACAGTATACGAGGTAAGTATGTGAGATGAGTTTTATCTCGGCTTGCGTAATAAATACTTATTTTTTAAGAAATCGTGATCCCAAACATGCCTATAAATGATGCCAAACATGCCCAATATTGGTTCGCCAAGCTGTGAGGGGCTAATCTCTTCTATTTGATCCAACCTCATTGGTTTTTAACATATTATCTTTATTCTTTATATATATATATATATGGAAAAAGCATATCTTCATTTAAAAGCATATCTTGTATTTCTATAATTTTTATGATTAGTTTTATAAACTATAAAGGTTTAGTTTAAATTATATTTGCTGGCCAAAAAAGTCGAAATTATATTTATTTCACTTGGGTAATGACACTTGAACTTAAATTGTCTGTGTAATTTCTTTGGCAAGAAATGTTTTGACAGCCTCATTTAAATTATTTCTTTTCCGGTGGGGGTCATGAGTAGAGCCGGGAATATGGACCAGGCAGGCCCTCCTTCACAGGCTTGGGCCTAAACGAGCCGGCCTATTTAGGCCTACTTTCTAGAAAGTACCATATTTTTTAAGCCCGCGGTCTTACAGGGTTGGCCTTTCATTGGCTCGAATCTAAACGGGCTTAAACTCATTTTAATTCAAAAAAAAATTATTTTTCAAGTTTTGCAATTTATTTATTATTTTTCTTTAAATTAAGATACATTATTTTTAAAATTCATAAATTTTTAGTTAAAATAATCATCTAATGTCTAAATTAACCTTTTTTTTAAAGTTTAAATGAATAAATCATTGTAGAAAATAAAATAAATCAAATCAATTAATAAGTGTTTGCCTGTTATTAATACTCTATTAGGTACTTATGTGTCTCTCATATTGATAATTTGATATAATGATATTATATTTATTAATTTATTTTAAAAAAATAAACGGGCCTAAAAGTGCCGGCCTTCCAGGATTGCAGGGCCAACCCTTTTAGGCCTACTTCTTTTTTTAACCTCTAAATCATAAGTCCGGCCCTTAAAAGGCTCGGGTCTAAATGGGTTAACCCGACGAACTCGACCCGATTTTTTGACCTGAGATAGAGCAATGGATTAAAGGTTGACCAAATTAACCAAAATTGTCTGGTGCCCTCTTAACTAATCGGTACAAATTGTCTTTATAAGTCAATTATTTCTTCAACTTTCTTTCTAGAAGCCGCGACCTTTTAGAAGGAGATTTGTAAATTAAATAAATTAGGGAAAAGGTTATTACAAAGAAAGTGCAGATCTTACCAATAATTTGAGAGAGGCGACTCAAATTAAAGTATCTAAAGTCTGTTCATATTTATTATATCAATTTTTTTTTTTATAAATTGACTCAGGATATTATATCACTTTGAAGCATAATTATTAAAGTTGGATCAGACCGCACGATTTGAGTCAGAAACTGGCAAATTGATCACCTAACCTGTCCAATCCAGTCAGTTTGATTGGTTTGATTTTTTTATTTAAAAAATTATTTAGTTTTTATTTTATTTTATTCATATTTTCATATTAATGATCCTGAAATCTTCACTTCCTCATTAGTCTAACCCCAATTAGCTCTGATTTAACTCCGATCTAATTCACAACCTCTTTTAGTTCAATAGTTGGTCTGTGATTTAATAACCTTAATTTGAGTCGTTGAAAAGGGGTTCTCTCAAGTTTTAAAAAGAGCAAAAAAATGTGGGTTACGCCAAAAATATTGCAAATAAATGAAAAATATGTCTAAAGCACAATTCTTGGCTCTCTATAGATACACCTCTATTGCAGAAAAAATATGTGCTTTACATTTTTGTGAAATATTTATATATTGAATGAAAATATTTAGAGTAAAATACTCTAACCTCCCCTCTATTTAGCTTTAATTACATAAACCTCCCCTCTGTTTTGGAAACCCATATAAACCTCCCTTAAAATTAAAATATATGTTACACAAACTTCCCTTATATTTTGAGATTTTATTTCCATCCATCCAAACCGTTAGTTAACCGCTAAGTTTGACTTTTGAACTTTTTTTTGACCAAAATGCCCCTCTTTAGTATTAGAATTTTATATATATATATATATATATATATGGGGGCTAATAAACATTTATACAATCATAAATTTATTCTATTAGATTCTCTAATTTTCTAATTTGTTAAAAAAATTATTAATTTTGACTTAAAAATATATATTAAACACATATATATTTATCAAACATAATAAACTATATAAGTTTGAGATTGTGTGTGTCATTTAAATTTATAATTTAATATTTTTTCCACAAATATTTATAAGCACATTTGATCAAGCATATTTTTATTTAAAATTTTGCTTGAATATTCAATGTTGGTGATATTTATATTAACCAATGCTAAAATCATCAAAAAGATAACTACGTGTAAAGATAAAAAATAGAAATTAAGGAATGGATAAAAAAACTCTTAAATTCTTTAAAACAACTTTAGTCAAAATGTGCAAGACAAAATAAATTTAATTAAAAATATATATTTTTGGAATCTTTTTAGAATATTCTTAACGGAGTTAACTGTTGGACTTAAGTGTATATTTTCAAAATAGAGGGGAGGTCTGTGTAATTAAGGCAAAACTGGAGGGTAGTCAAAGTATTTTACTCAAATATTTAATAAATTCCTTCGCTTTATAGCAAAGGGGACACATCATAGCCTCATAGGAAAAGTGAGTCCAGTACGTCCATCATAGCCGGGGCTATTTCCGAGTCAATATTATTATGTGCTCGTTTGGAATAGTTTATTTTTAAGTAATAAATATTTATAAATCATAATTTATGATATACAAAATAAATATGTGAGAGAAGTTTTATCTTGACTTGTGTAATAAGGACCTATTGTCCAACAATAAGTGCTACCAAACACAGGCTATATTCTTCCGTTTTTATATATAAGATTTTTTTTTCTTAATTAGCTTGTTTTTAAATATAATTTTTTAAAAATATGTCTTAATAATAAATAAACCTTTTTTCCATTTCACCTTTCATTAGTTATTATATTATATACGTTGTTTTTTCATTATTTTTTCATTATTATTATCTCTTTCACCCATTTATAAATAGTTATAAATAGGGACATTTAAAAAAAATTAAACTTTTGTATAATTATTATATTTAAATATTTTTAATTGTTTTTTAAAATCTCATAATTTAATTGAAAGGCTCTTATAATACAAGGACAGGGGAATATTAATCAGTATTAATAACATGCTACTAAGACACGTACAAATTTGAAAATGCTGTGAAATTGAAAGTGATCCTCATTAACCATTATTTTTTTAAGGAACATATATTTAGATGGAATCCACATTCGATGCTCATCCCTCAATTTTGGGGGTTTTTTATTTTTGGGTTAAAATATAAAAATATACATATGATTTTTCTTAAAGTGCACCCAACACCAAACGTTTTTTTTAGGTGCAATAGTGACTTTGTGGTTACAAAATAGGTGCAAAACTACCCTTTGACCATTAGTTTGACTTTTTAACCTTAAAAATGATGACATATACGATGACATGGACACTGGAGTGACATTCTAGAAAAAAAAAATTTGTTGACCGGTGGAGCTTTGCAATTAATGTTATCCACATTTCACTATTTCAGTACCACCTTCACTGAAGTAGATTCAAATCTGAATATAGAGTGCTTAACTCATTCAGAGAGCTACTGCTGTAAAAAACATACTGATTGCTTAATTTTTCCCCAACCCTAGATTCCCAATATTATTAAATTAAAATTATTATAATACATATATTATATTACTAATTTTTATTAAATTATATAATTTATTAGGAAAATTTGATTTTCAGCAAATTTTTTTTCCAGAATATTGCTCCAGCGTCCATATCATCATACACATCATCACTTTCAGGATAAAAAAGTCAAACTAACGGTCAAAGGGTAGTTTTGCACCTATTTTATAATCTTATAGTCATTGTTGCACCTAAAAAAAGCATTTGGTGTTGGATGCACTTTGAGGAAAATCACATGTGTATTTTTGCACTTTAACCCTTTATTTCTTGAAAAAATACTCCATGTACTAAAAGTTAATTAGCTTAACATACCGGATGTCAAAAAAATTTTTCAGATATTGAGTGCTATTGGAAAAATATTTCAGGTTACTAGTGTTGCAGGAAAAATATTTTTAAATGTAGAATTAGAAATTAATTAATTTGAGATACCGAATGATAAAAATATTTCAAAGTGCAGTATACAATTTAATTCAAATAGATAAGAATACATGAAAAAAAAATTACCCTCGCCCCAAAATTAGAGGGAAGAGCAAAATATAAGCACGGTGTGAGGACCCATTTAAACTATGTTTGGAATAATTTTTTTTTGAAAAATAAGTGTTTATTACGTAAGTCGAGATAAAACTCCTCTCACATACTTACAATTTATAAGTATTTATAATTTATAAGTAAAAAAATAAGATATCCCAAACAATTATAAGAGCCACTTGGCTATTGTTCCGTTTTGCTTAGGGGCCTGCGACCTTCTTTGTGCGTCTTATTTCATGAAATTATTATATACTTCTTACACACACACTCTCTCTCTCTCTCTCCCTTCATCCTTGATATAAAACATATTTACCTAATTTGATTAAATTAAGATATTTAGTTAATATAATATTTATTTTTTAAAACACTTTAGTCATCTTTCGTAATTTCCGTATTCCTTCTCCTCCTTAATTATTATTAAGAGAGCATCAATAGGGAAAAAATAGGAAAATATTGACAAATATGAAAAATATGTATTATATTTGAAAATAAGATCAACTCTCCAAATATTTCTTATATTAATGACTGGATGAGTAATTTAAATTCAATAAATTAATAGAAAAAGATTAACTGAAAAATATTTTACTTAAGGGGAAAATGTAAATATGTTTGAAGAGAAAATAAAATTAAGAATTTTAAAATTTCCTTTATTTAATTAATTAGAAAATAACACAACACCCTATGAATATCTAATAGGAAAAATCCCATAAAAAACTAGCTGAAATAGAGAAATTCTAAATGAGGTTGATGAATTCAACAAATCCTTAATTACGTTGTCAACCCAATTTAAAATTTTAAAATATAAAAAAAACTGACTTTAATGTTCTCTCATATGTCATTGAGATGATTGCAAAGCATTTCAAAAATTAATATTACTGTTACAATAGAAGAGATTGAATTAATCATGAGGCACGAAAGTTTTGATCTCTGATAAACTCCTTCACAATTGAAAAGTTCTTTTGAAGGCATTGCCTCCAATTTCTCCCACCAATAACTTCTCGGACACTTCCTTGCAGTTTGTAAGATCCTAAAACTACTATATGTTCTAGCAACAACAAAATTCACCAAGGTAATTAGACCCAGACTATATCGGCCAGTCCGGATCGAAAATTGCTAAACCACGTGTTAGATCGGCTTGTCTGGTGACCTGGTTTGATCTGATTTTTTTATTTTTTAAAAAAATTAATTTTTTAAATTTTTTTCTTTAGAATTTCATATTAATAATCCTAAAATCTTTCATTTCTCACTAGTTTAGCCTTGGGTTAGCTCCGATTTAACTCCGATATGACCCACTGACCCTTGACCCAATACCTTGACAGGTTCAATGACCGGTCCGGGTTTGATTACCTTGAAATTCACTCCCTCCTATTTGGTCCAATTTTTTATTTCAACCTTCTTAATTCCTGGATATGGTTTCACCAATTGAATGCTTAAAGGCTCAACTACACAACAACAACAATTTCATACAAAATCTGAGTGTATACCGTGTGTCCCTTCTCTATTTGGGGATATAAACAGATAGAACGATCAAATCCAGGATATATGTGTTAACGATGAAATCAATTATAACACGACCATTGGAGCATCTTCTGTTGGGATGACGGATGTCGGTTTGCCATAGGGATGGGGGAAGCATATGTGAGGCGATGGTTGGGAACTGAAATACAAGTTTTCCCCATCAACAATGGATGGATCTATATAAAAAATTTTAAATATTGATGAACATATAAAAAATAGTCCTTAGACAATACACACACATATAGTATCCTACTGCTCAATCTTAATCAAGTTTGAAAATTAATAAATTTAAATTTGTTTTTTAAATGATACATGGGAGAGCCAAAAAAAAACTTCACACTTTAATTTTGTGTTTTAAGAACTCAGGGGCATGGAAATAATTTGACCCAATTTTTAAATCTCAATTTCATCTATGTGACTTGGTTAATAATTTGTTAAGTTTAACAATCCAAATTAGAATTTGGGTATTTCTTTCTTTCTTTTTCTTCTTGTTTTTTTTTTACCTGCAGAATTTGGGTATTTCATATGGCTTTAAAAGGGATTTTCCCTATGTAATAAATTTTTCTTAGGCGAATCCAACGTTTCTATTTTTCTTCATCTATCAACAAATAATAACTAAATATAATTTACATGGGCAAAATAAAAACTAATTATAATTTGCTTAAATGTCCAGTCGAAGAGAATGACTTACTTGATATTGAACCTTCCTAATGTTTTTTAAAACATTTCATTATACATCCTAATTAATTAGTTAATCGCTAGCTAGTAGCATGTATAGTAAAATTTATATATAACAAATGAAATTATACTGGAAATATTTAATTTTTAATTATTAGGTGAACGTCATATGTTTAAGTTTAACCCTGTTTAAACTTTTTGGATCAAAATTGTAAGGGTGGAACTTTTTTTGTTGACCACATTATTTTATTTCCCTTTTTTAAAGTGATCTCATTGCTGCCGTATTTACATGGTTTTGACGGTAACAAAGAATTTAAACAACTTTTTTAACGACTGAGTTCAAGTCAAGAAAAAATGTTACTTACAAATTTTTGGGCCTTGAACTCTAAATGTTAAAAGTTTGCGGTCTTTCTGTGTTACTTCTTTAATTTTTGGGACAATTATAATGAAGTCCCACACAAGAGAAAAAATGAAAAAATGGTCTCTGAAGTTGTTAATGACAAGTCGAGGAGCTTACACTGACAACTTCAGGGACTATTTCTTCATTTTTTCTCTTGTATGGGATTTCATTGTAATTGCCCCTTACTTTTTTTATTCAAGTCATTAGATTTTTTTCTAGGAAAATTTGAGGAAAAATCCACCATTGAAATTTTTACGAGTTAGAATGACCTAAATTATAGTACCGATATTTTATATGTATAAAATTTGTAGAACATACTTTTTACGAGTTAGAACGCATACTTTTTATGTATAAAATTTATTAAGTCGTCTCACTAATAAAATTTTTGGAAAATTGGGAATAAAATTTTGAGAAATTAATGGGAGAATAGGACCTAAAAAAATTTAAGTTTTGAAATCCTTTGGAATTAATAATTAACTATATGAAGTGACTACTCTACCCTTAATGAAATAAGAATGGGAGAATTACAATGAGGTCCCAAGGAAGGAAAAAAATGAAGAAATGGTCCCTGTAGATTGCAAAATGAAAAAATGGTCCCATTAACAACTCCAGGAGCCTGTATTGACAACTCGTTAACAACTCCAGGAGCCTGTATTAACAACTCCATGGGATCATTTTTTCATTTTACAATCTATTGGAACCATTTTTTCATTTCTCTTCTTCCCTATGACCTTAGTATAATTCTCCCAATAAGAATCTATCATTTCACCTTTTCCATCTAGAGTTCTCTTATTACTATCTACTCCCTCATCGTCTTTTTCATCTTTCCAACTTCATCCTTCACACACTTCTATCCTCCTCAAGCAAATTTCAACAACGAACAATGGTGATTCCATAAACCCATATGATGCCCTTCATCTTGTAACACCACATCAGATCTAACAATCTTGTCCGCCACCACTGTACCTGCCTTCTTCACTCCCCCCATTTCTTCTATCTTTCTTGCCGCTCCCTCCCTCCTTTGGCTTTTTAACTTGGTTGAAAACAAAAATCAAATTTTAAAAGGAAAATTAATAGATCTAGTGTATAGGCAAGCCATGACAAATTTGTTGATGGAAGGAGACGAAGAAGTAGGTGAAGGTAAACTATGATAGATTGGTAGAATAGAAGGTGAATCATAAATTACAATTGACTTCCATAAATTGTGGATGACCTTCCATGAATTATAATTAAACTTTCAGGAATTGCAACTGGGCTTCTGTGATATATAAATTAAGTTAAAATGTAAATGAACTTCCATGAAATGCAAATAATTTTCCGTGGGTGAAAATTAAGTTAAAGTCCAAATGCAACTAACATTCCACAAATTGCAAATAATTTTCCATGAATTATAATTGAGCTTTCAAGAATTGTAACTAAACTTTTGTGGTATGCAAATTAAGTTAAAATACAAGTGATCTTCCCTCAAATGCAAATGCAAATGACCTTTCACAAATTGCAAATAACCTTTTGTGGTGTGAAAATTAAATTAGAGTGTAAATACAAATAATCTTCCACAAATTGCAAATAACCTTTCAAAAATTGCAACTAAGCTTTTAGGAATTGCAATTAGGCTTCCGTGGTGTGCAGTTCCGTCATTTTCTTTACATATCTATTTCTTCTAAGAGACCACAGATTCCAAGCAAGGTATTAAAACCCGGACCGGGTATTGAACCGGTCGGGGTACTGGGTTAAGGGTCAGTGGGTCAGACCGGGACCAAATCGGGACTAAATCGGTGAGAAATTGAAAATTTTAGACTTATAGTATAAAATTCTAAAGGAAAAATTAAATTTTTTTTTTTTTAAAATTAGCAACCCGGACCGGACCGGCCGGTCCGGTCCGGGTTAATGAACATGGATTCCAAGTACTAATAGCCAATTAATTTTTCAATAAGAGACTTTCAGCCAATTTTCTCTAAAATTTTTAATGGGAGATTATTTCCCAATCTTTCCTTTATTTTATTCAGGTCAGCAGCAGTTACTTTCAGGTTTTGCAGCATTTTTAGAAGAAGCCTAACAAAGTTAGGCGTGAACTCAAAGCCAATTAAATAAACAATAAATGTTGTTCTTGTTTAGTTAAAAGTTTATTTAAATGAATCATGTAACATCGAAAGTTACAGATTCCCTAGTTAATTAGGAAAAGTACAGCATTATTAACTATTATAGTAGTACATAACTATCTATAAATGAAATTCTCAAAGTATTATATTATTGGTACTCTTCCTGGTCTTTTATGCAAGTCATTTTTAATTATATGTCGTCAGTATTAATAAAAGTTAATTACATTAGCAAACTTTCATAGAAATTGCTTTGGTTTTTATCTTTATCACTATATTTATCATAAATTTTAAAAAATTTGACACAAGAAAAATGTAAAAAAGCTTATCTATCAGCCTCTCAGTTCACGTCTCAGAATTATATACGACCTAATTAATTTCTTTTTTGAGAAATATTAAGGAAGCTAAATAAATTGTTCAATCATACTATATGTTATGTATGATTACTCTCTAAGCTTCGAAAGGGGAAACTCTTCATTTTATCAAATATATATATGAATTTATAAGTTAGACAAATTAGTTTAGAAAAAAAGAGATAAATATAAATATTTTAAAAAATTTCATTAACTTCTTTAATCTCTTTTAAAAAATCAATCCGATCGTATATATAAAATGTGAGGTAGTGACTATCTATTCTTTCCCTTAATAGAGGCTAAGTCGAGAGAGGGAAAAACCGGCCCGTTCCCCTTAAACAAATATCGTGGTATCAAGTCCTATATGGGCAGAAAAAAAGATCATATGGGGAGATCCTCAAATTTGATATGATAATTTTATATATTCCTTATATTCACCGAAAGAAATATTATTTAATTAATTTAAGTAGATTAAGGAAAAAAATTAAATAAATTGATTAATTTGAAAAAAAGGTGAAATGATATCTTTATTTAAATTTATAATAAGTTAGGTGAACCCAAGATTACTTGATCTAGCGGTAGACTAACTGTATTATAAGATGGATAAATTGAGTTTGAATCCTACCTTGTTTTTATAAAAAAAAGAACTTGGAGAAAGATATTCTAATCGTGAAGCCCTATCCATATTTTGAATCAAACCTGACCTTCTAATTAGCTCTTATATTAAAGACCGAAGTCAATACAGTATAAAAGAATAGAGGAGGAAAGGGATGAGCATGCCGGAGAGAAGAAGGAAGGGCATTGGAGGAGAGGGTATCGGAATATTACATAGGGAAGATGCTGAGATTGATTCCTTCTTGGCAAATTACTATGCTTATGTGACGAGGACATAGGTTAAGGATGTCATTTTCCCATATATAACCTGCCAACATGCTATATATATATATATATATATATATATATATATATATATATATATATATATATTATCAAATATTCCTTCATTCTCCTCCTTCTTGTTCCTTCAATACAAAGCAAAGCCAGACACTTGACTAGAAACCAAGACCTCCCCAAAGAAAATATCACTCTTACATCACAACCCAACAAACTCATTAGTTAACCTCAATGCACACATCTCTCCTCTCTCCTCTCTCCTCATGCAACTTCATCTATTTTCTATGTCCCTCCATATCACTGGCACTGCTTTTTTTTTTTTTAATGAATCCAAGTTTGCTTTCATTTTCATAAATACCCTCTACCTGATATTAAATATAAGATCACAATTCATCATATCTCTTAAATTTATAACCCTTTTTATCAAAATATTCCTATTGGATACGCCACATATCAAGGGGTTTTCATTAAGGGCTGGTTCCAATGCATATGAATAAGGGATATTTTAGAGAAATCAATATACATTTGTTACAAGTAACTAACTTAACTAATTTTCACAATATTTACAAATTAGTTATCTAATTTCTATGTTGAGAAATGGATGAATTATTACATAGTTGCTTTTTTTTTTTTTTTTAATTACATAGTTGCTAATGATTGAGTGTTGCTAAAAGATAAAGGTTTTGGTTAGTAAGACTAAGAATTGATATTTTTAGTGGGATATAAATTTAAGTTTTGTTGTGAGGCACTTTTTAAGGTTTACATTATTCTTGGTGAATTTCCAACAATTTGATGCACACCAAAAACCTTTTTTTAATTAAAAATAGACCATAAAATTGGATAAACAAGTAATGGAAAATAACACTTCATCTGTTCTTTTATTAAGATCCTTTCTAAAAAATTTTCATGTTACTTAATGCAACACCTTTTATAATAATGAAATAGCAGTAGCAGTACCATTTATGTTCCTCATTTTTTTGTGTAGCTTAAGTTTAGATGGTCTTGCCTAACTTATCTACTTGTTTTTTGAGACATCTCTTCTATGAAAAAAATATATGAATGTTCACATAATTTTGAGTTATCTACACATACTTCTTTTATTATTATTTTTGTCTTCAATAAAAAAAAAACAGTAGTAAATATTAGTCTTTGCTTATGAGTCTTGCGACCCCTACATCTTCTGAAATGCGACCTGACAAATATTCTGTGTACTTCGGCATATATACATTCACATATACTTTTCCACCTTTTCAATTGTCGCACACAATAATTTTGGTAAACAAGTGTATTATTTTCCACATAGTAATTATACACTTGATCATTTTACCAAAAAAAAAAAATACAAGTGTATAATTACTACTATATGAAAAATAATCTGATGAACAAGTATAACATTAAAACCGATGATTTATGACCCATTCAGATATTTTTCTGGTGATGGAAAAAAAGAATAATTTTTAAATAAAAAACAAAGCAATGAAATGAACGGCTTGTTTGACTTAGCCTTATAGAATCATACTCCTATAAGTCAAGATAAAACTTTTCTCACGTATTTATTTCATATATTATAATTCATATTTAAAAAACATTTTCAATCACTAATGCAAACACGAGTTCGCACCAGTGTTCTTGGACCTGGACCGGCCGGTCCAGTCCAGAACCCGCCGAACCGGTCAGTAGACCGGTCCGGATCTTGGTCCGGTCCGGATCCCAATTTGAAAAAAAAAAAATTTTAAAACATTTTTCTTTAGAATTTCATACTATAAGTCTAAAATCTTCAATTACTCACCAGTTTGATCCCGGTTTAGACCCGATTTGATCTACTGACCTTTAACCCAGTACCCCAATCGATTCACTACCTGATCCGGGTTTTAATCCCTTACTTCGCACTGTTAGGTATTCATTGAACTCTTTGAAAGAGACAGGGAGGAGTATTGTGTTAGAAAGTGGTGGAACTGGCATTTATTTCGCTCTCTTAATATTATTATAAAAAAGTAGTAACGTTTTATTCCAAAGCATTACTGTGTTGGACTCGGAGAGAGAGAGAGAGTAACGCGTAGCAGGAGAGCTCAGCAGAGCTCCGATATTGAAGGAGGCGAAGTTTTTTTTTTTTTTTTTTGTGTGTTGGATTTCGTAGATCTGGGTATGCCCAGTTTCCCTTCTCTCCTTTTCTGTTTCAATCTCTCTCAGTAGTATTCGTCTTTTTCTACCCTTTCTCTTTTAATTTCTTGGGATTTTCCCGTTATAAAAACGATCCCCTTCAACCATATTTCTCTCTGTCTTCAATCTCTCCTGTTTTTTTTTTTCTTGTTTCAATTTGAGCTTCTACTTCTTCTTGTATTTCTAAATTTGTATGCCTGGAGCTGAGAAAATTGGATGTTTGACTCTATTAGTCTGAAAATTGGTTGAGACTCAACTCTTTTTATGGTCATCGTAGCGCAGGCTTATTTATTATTCGTTGTGTGACCCAAACCCTAATTCCTTCTGCTCGTTTCATAGCTATTGTTGCCTGAATCATGAGGTTCATTAATTTTAGCTGAGTTTAATGAATAATCTTCTCCATGTATTGACCGTTAAAATTGAATGTGTGTGCTCATTCTGTGGTACCGAAGTGATGAACAATAATCAACTTTAACACTCTGTCTATCGTTGCTGTTATTACGAGTTTGGATTAGATACTTTCCTTAAAAACTTTCGATTTATGTTTTCGTTAATATTTCTTCACGAGTAAGATTGATGCCCTGAGTGCTGTTTGGCTCATGAAAATTTCAATTTCCAAATTCCAAGTACATGAAAACCGATTTATAATATGTTTAAGCCTAAGAAATATGGAAAATTTACAATCCATTTGTGGTACGTGTTCTACATATTATAAAAGATTACTGATTCTTTTTTTCATATATGCCATGATCGGATTTTTTTAGATTTTTTTGGCCACCGAATTTTTTACAAATTGGTTTTTAAGTATTTTGAAATTAGGATATTAAAGAGCGACTAAGTAACTTGCCTCTTGTTGTTAGTATATGATATGCCCATTCTCTGGTAATTTTTTAGTCCTGACACCAAAAAGGAAGGCAATAAATGTCTCACTGCTCTGTCTCTCATCGTATGGGGTGCACTTCTTGCTATTTCTTAGTTTTGTAATTCTCCAATTATCTCTTGATATGATGTATAGATCAGCTGGTTAATGCAGATCAAACTTTTTTCTGGTTGCTTATATATATATATATATATATATGTTTTGGAATGTTAGGAATGCTAATTCTTTGAGTAAGTCTGTTTACAGTAGGATATAAAAATAACCTCTACTTTCTTTTCTCCTTGCTATCAGCCTGATGTTTAATCGAAGTGAAGGGAACTCTTGGTTTTTCAGACATTCTTTTATGGAAATCAGGTTAAATTGGGGCATGAGCCATTTGTGCTGTTGTTTGGGTTATACTGATTCTTTGTATTCCTTGTTTAATAAATAACTAAATGACATGTTTTCTAATATTCCAAGAAGTATGCATTTCTTAGTTATTTATTTGGGTTATACTGATTCTTTGGGTTCCCAACTGCTGTCAGATAAATGACAGATGTATCAACCAAAGACTGTTCCTAATTCAACTCTAGTTGGAAGCGATTTATTAGTTCATGGTCAGCATTTAGATTGTGGTGGCAGTGCAATGGATCCTCTCAGTGGAGGTAACAATCCTGCCAACAACTCTAATCTCAGCTCAAAGCAACGTTTACGCTGGACGCATGAGCTGCATGATCGTTTTGTTGATGCTGTGGCACAACTTGGTGGACCAGATCGTGAGTCTTCTTTCTCCATGTCTGCTTAACATGAACTGGTTTCTTCTTTTTGTTCTCCAAACCAAATATGTGGCATTCTTTTATTTGGCAAAATGTAAACATTTGTTCAGCGGCTATCAAAACCGATTTTCCTAGCTGTGTCAATTATTTTCATTACTTTAGATTTGTTAGCTTTGGCAACTTTTCATCATCTATGAATGTTAATGACTTCCGTTAGTGTTAGGGCACATATATAATCCTTGCTTTTTGCCAAATTTGTATATGATAGAAACGAGTGCCTAGTAACTTGTTAGGGGTTCAAATAGGAGTACAATTGGCTTAAGTTCGAGATGCATAAGCATTTGGATTTGTTAGTTTTTGATGATACTAATGTCATTGTCCCTGCCTCTTGATTAAAATGGTATAATGTGAAGGACTGTCTGCATATCTGGGTCAGATGTCTGTTAGACTGCTACGCCTGGAATTTAAGTTTCCATGCATGATAGTTTGATTCCTTATAATAGAAGTGTTTAAAATTTCTAGCCATTTTTTCACAGGTGCCACACCTAAAGGGGTCCTCAGAGTTATGGGCGTGCAAGGCCTAACAATATATCATGTCAAAAGCCATTTACAGGTAATGTGTGCATTAGAACCTCTTGAACTTTGTTATTCTCAATATTTCATCTTTGCTCAGTCTTCTTATCTAATATAATCCAGAAATATCGACTTGCAAAATACCTCCCTGATTCCTCGTCCGATGGTAAGTCTTCAGTCTCATTTTGCCAATTTATTGATTGTTTTTTTCCCATTCCAATTGACACATTCAATTGCTTGTGAGATTTGATTTTCATAGTTTGAAATAGAGCTCTAAGGTCTATTTCCTGATACCTTTTTTGGTTCTTGATGCAAGGGAAAAAACCTGAAAAGAAAGAAACAGGGGATATGCTTTCCAATCTAGACGGCTCTTCGTGAGTATAGCCGCCTCTTTTGCTTTTTGATGCTTATACTTTCACCAGTTCTTGGATGAGGGACACAATGGTTTATACATGTGTTTAAAAGTTTATAATCATTGCCACTCATTCTCATTCAGCTGGGGGCTTAAGCAAATTTTAACAATACACAGACAGTTCAAACCAAAGTTGGCAAGAAAAGAAAAAAGATAAAAACAAAGTTCAAACTTCAAACGAAAGAGATAAAAAAGTGGAAAAGAAAAGATGGAAACAAGGAGAGTTAAATTAATTTTCACATATTCAATGCTCAAAATTCTCTAAGTGAAAGGCAAGTTGCTTGCGGAAAAGATCTCTTTTGTTACATTTGGTCTGGTGGTAAGGGATACTAGTGGGCCTGTCTATCTGTCTGCAGTGGCGGGATACAAATTACTGAAGCACTGAAGCTACAGATGGAGGTGCAGAAGCGACTGCATGAGCAATTAGAGGCATGTTTTCCTTTTTCTGACCTAATTATAATCTTGTGTTGACAGATTTTGTTTTTGTGTTAATAAATTTGCCGTATCTGTATGGGTGATTATCTAGCAGCAAGGGATGCTAAACACCCTATAGAAGAAATACACACTAAAGTCTCATATTTGAGTAGTGTTTTTTAATATAAAGATTAAAAGGGAATAAAGTAGTGAATGCTTTGCCATCGGCATGTGAATTTTTGGGAACATTTATGACGTTTATGATGAATGCACTCACTTGCGTCATTCTGAAAATTATGTCATCTTGTATATTAAACACATTGAAGGAGAAATTCACTTTAAATGTTCATACATCTATCATATTTACGATCATAAAGACTAAAAGGGAATAAAATAGCATATGCTTTGCCAGTGTTATATGAATTGACACGAATAATTATGACCTTTATGGGATGCTTTCACCTGCCATATTCTGAAAATTGTGCTCTCATTTTCTACCAACTTAAAAAAAAAGAAGCTATCCTATATGTTAGTAGAGCATGCACTCCCCTTTACTGTTTTATATGTATAATATAAAATCTATAGATTCTGTGTGAAGCACAAGACCCATATTTTATTTAAATCAAGATACTACTTTGGAACATATGAAGTGGTAATATGTGATTTATATTTGTGAAACAGGTTCAGAGGCAACTTCAACTACGGATAGAAGCTCAGGGTAAATACCTGAAGAAGATAATTGAAGAGCAGCAGCGGCTCGGTGGGGTTCTGTCAGACTCACCTTGCTCAGGTGTTGATGCTCCGGCATCGGCTGACGGATGTCAAGAACCAGAGAACAAGACTGACCCAGCTACCCCGGCTCCAACCTCTGAGTGCCCCCTCCAAGATAAAGCAGCAAAAGAACGTGCCCCAGCAAAGAGTCTGTCTATCGATGAATCGTTTTCATCTCACCACGAACCATTGACTCCAGATTCAGGTTGCAATGGCGGCTCACCTATTGACAGCCCCGGAGGGGAGAGACCGATGAAGAAGCACCGGGTGAGCATCGAGGGAGCATATTCTAAGTCAGAAATTATGCTTCCACATCAGATACTAGAATCAAGCATGCCATCATACCAGCAGCCAAACAATGTTTTCCTCACCGGAGAGCAGTTTGATCCTTCATTGGGTATGTCCACTAGGAGTGATGAGGCATTACAAAAGGTGGGTGGCAACAATCTGTGATTCAGTGTAATATGCAGTAAAACTAGAACTGATTTTATTGTCCTTGCTTAGTTTAATTTCTTGGGTTGATGTACATCTTGATGGATCAAGAAGACTTTGTACTGTAGATTCTCCTGTTTATTAGGTTTAAAAGCTTGACTAAATCAGCGGCCTTTATTTACAGTTACAGAGCTGAATGTGAATCAAATCCCATCTTAATCATTGAATCATCTTATCTGCGGATGGTTTTAGGCCTTCGCAGTTTAAAAAAAAATGAGTGTGAACCGTATAAGTTTTGCTTCAGAGATAGTTCAAATTTGAAGGCTTGATTTTGGAAAATATTTACTGTATCTACCAAAAATAAATATTGTAAAATCTTAACTAAATGTAATTCCTAATATAATCAACGCGTGGTAATTGTGAATCCTTTGTCTCACCATATTTACTTCCTCAATTATTGTTGCAAGTTCCACCTTGAAGTCGTTCTTTTACCTCATTAACCTCCTTTGCACTCTCGAAATGAGCAAACAAGTCCTTCATCACACTCCAATTAATCAACACCCTTTTCTCTCCTGGCATGGTATTTCCAAAAACGTGTGGATATTGCACGCTTCAGTGCTTGTTTAAGAAGCACAAAAAAAATATTTTTTTTTAATATTTTTCCGTAAATCGAGACAAAAACTCTTTACCTAAACTGTAAAATCATTTCTAAAAAACTAAAACAAACACGAACTTAGTTTCTCTTTTAGGTTCCCATCCTAGTGGTTCAGATGGTTCTGCTAATAAGTACGCAGGTTACTTTTTGGCGTTCAATATCACTATACTCTCGAAGTCCTTGAGGGGTGATGGCATTATCAACTGTCAGGGTTGCTCGGTAGTTCATTGTAGCATTACAAGGTGGATCACTTTGGCAGGCTTTGTTAGTCAATTTATCAATTCCATCCTTACTTCTCTTACAAAGGTATTTACATATGCTCACCCACATCCTTTGCTGCAGGGTGTGATGCAGTCTTTGCATGTGAGCTTTGGCCCACATAATCAATGTTGGCTTGCTTATGGGGCTCATGTTTAAACCAACTTATGAAGAGTTGTTTGTTGTTAAAATGTTTTTCCTACTTAACTTTGCCGTTATTGGGCCACCCAATGATGACTCATCTATCGTAAGGTGGGCTCTTATCTTATGTATCATTTTCCGTAGTTTGAATAAAGTTTGCCTTCTTCGACCAAAAAAAATAAAAAAATAAAGTTTGCCTTAACGGCAAAAACCAAAAAAAAAAAAAAAAGAATAAAATTTTCCTTAGCATAACAAAATATGGGAATAATATGGTTCCTTTTAATTAATTTAGGATTAATTGCCATTTGTGAGGAATTTTAGGTGTATACAAAAAAGACTTACAAGATTTGTATGTTGAGAGACTAAGTCTGAGTTTGGCATTTACTTTTTCAACTTAAAATAATGTTTGGAATGACTTATAAGGCTCAAAAGCCATTTTAAAGTTGAAATAAATATTTTTGGCTTCTAATTTTTTATTCTTGATTTTGATATACTATCAAAACAAATTTAGATCGGAAATCGACGAACCAGCCAAAATACCAATTGGGGTGATAGACAAGGGTCACATTTAGGGGTGTGCATTCGGTGTTCGGTTCAGTTTTCGGTGATAACCGAACAACTGAATTTACGTAAGTTTACTGACTAAATCGAAACCGAAATATTGAAATAATCGAAACCGAAATAACCGACTAATATTGGTTCGGTTATTAGGCCTTGTGGCATTTTTTTTCTACAAGCCTATCTAATGCCAAAAACTACAAGTCTGCAACCTTATTCGGCCTTGTGGCCTTTTTTTTATTTACAAGCCTATCTAATGTCAAAAAACTACAAGTCTGCAACCCAAACAAATAATCTAATAATTACATACCAATTTTACGCAATAAAACCAAAGGTGATTTTCAAATTTCAGCAACAACCATTTAATACTTGTTTTTTACACAATCAAACTCATGTATTGTAAAACAGTGAAAGATGCAACATAATTTACAATTACATGAACGGAGGTCTGGAGCATTAGTAGAGGCCTTGCTTTATGCATCAAAAGAATTATTAGATTGAAGGTCAGGAATCATTGCCAACTGGAGGTCTGCCCTCATATTGGCTAACATCAGAATACAAGCTAAACATTTATCATATTGACCAACTATCTTTAAAAGAAAGCATATTGAACATCAAAAAATTTGATATACAACAGATTCTAATTCTGCCTGCTCCTGATTCTTGAATGCCCCCTGTACAACTGAAGGAAAGACAAAAATCAAGCACTTACCAAAATAAATATAGTATAGCAATGATTATATTACTACAAGTATGACAAGGATTATATTACAGAAATTTGCTTACAAAATGAAAAGGAAAATTTGCTTACTAAATCTGCTTCATAGACCAGAATCAAGCATTTACCAAAATCTGCTTCATATACCAGAATCAAGCACTTACCAAAATCTGCTTCATATACCAGAATAAATATAGTATATCAATGATTATATTACTACAAGTTTGACAAGGATTATATTACAGAAATCAGCTTCATATACCAGAAAAATCAAGGAATTAGAAGACCAGAAAAATATTTGCCATACGTACATAGAAAGGATTAAAGGAAGACAAAATCTTTCCCAACAATTTACAAAAGGTGCAGACACAAATCTTTCCCAAACGAACATAGAAAGGATTAAAGGAAGACAAAATTTTCCCCCCAAAGGTGCCTTTTTTATTTAAAAAAAAGTAAAAAAAAATTCATCACTCCAAAGTCTAGACAGAATTCACAAAAACGAAAACAAGAAGTGAAAAAGGTTCATTCTTCCCCAAAAGGTACCCTTTTTATTCAAAAAAAGTAACACACTTCCATAATTACAGTGCACTAGTGCAGAAAAAAATGAACAAACAATTGAAACAAAGCAAACATTCAACTTGGACACAGCAAGCTTACCAGAGGACCACGAGAGTGAACATAGAAAATGATTTAAGACGGAAAGCTTACCAGAAATTAAAGTTAAAGTTTAGGTAATCTTAAAAGTTATGAATTTTGAATGGTTGTTATATAGTTTTATTAAACATACATTTCATTAATATTAATCTTCTATCATGTTGGCATTTTAGGAATCAATTGAAGAAGAAGAAAGAAAATTATTATCCCATTGATTATGAATCAATTGATAGAAGATTAAAACTTTCAGGTGCTTGAAGAAGATCCAACTCCTGGATTTGATAATGAAGAAGCGACAAATCTTTAATTTAAACAAATCGTGAAGGATTATAGAGGTTTCTAACCATCTCTTCTATTCAAGGTATTAAAACTCGGACCGGGCATTAAACCGGTCGGGGTACTGGGTTAAGGGTCAGTGGGTCAAACCGGGGCTAAACCGAAGCTAAACCGAAGCTAAACCGGGACCAAACCGGTGAGAAATTGAAAATTTTAGACTTCTAATATGAAATTCTAAAGGAAAAATGTAATTTTTTTTTTAAAAATGTCAACCCGGACCGGACCGATTTACTGGTCGGTCCGGTCCGGGTTCAACAACCATGGTTTCAACAATTTCTCCAAAATAAATATTCAAACACAAATCAAATTATATTGATTCAAGTTACAAAAGTTAATTAAAATAAAATTCATTTTTACAAACGGTAATCCCAACATCACATGAAGTGTTGTTAATTCCATATGTAAGGACCCAATTTTCATTCCATTATTAAATGTTCCAGAAAATATATTTTAGAGTAATAATTTAAAGAATTAATATAAATTTTAGTCTCTTAAATTTATCCTTACGTTAATTTGAATCTATTAAATTTTAAATCATAGAATTTAGTCCTTCAAGCTTTATTCCATTTAAAACTTAGTCTATGTAGCCTAACAAAAATTGGAACTATTTTATCCATGAAAACCAAAACCTATGATTTAAAACTAATCAAGATCGTAGTAAACGTGGGATGAAAGATTTATTAACCCTAATTAAAATTCAAGAATATTACCTATCCGACCCGATTTGGCCTATGTAACCAATTTCTTGTCCACCTTCGAGAATTCATGTGCCACTCATTTTCTGAATTGAGGGAAAATGTCGAGCGTCTTGTAAATTCTTGTACATATGCTCGCGAAGTGCGACCCTCCTCGGCCTCGGTGAATTGCAGACGCAGGGCCATATCACAAAGACCTAACTGGCGAAGACGCTGCTCTGCCTTGGCGTATTGATCAATTTCCTTCTTTAACGAACGAGCAGTTGGATTCCATTTACGAAGGAAAAAGGGTCTGAATTTGCTTTCCTGCTGTTATTCCCAACGATTTGTTTTTCGTTGTTACCTTTAATTTTCATAATGCATTTACGATCTTCCTGGCTTCAAGTTTTCACTTATTTAATTTTTTTTATGAATTATTAATTTTCGTTCCCTTTTCTCTTCATTTCGATTACGTTTCTGGATTTTTTGAAGATTTGATTGATGTCCATGGGAAGTCGAATTTCTGGATTCGAAATCCTCAGGATGGGTAGTTTTGGTTACGGAAATAGATGGTTGTTGCGTTTCAGCGGCAGGAATAGTTGCGCATGCCCAAATTTATGCATTATGTCTCCCGAGCTCTGCGCATTTTTGCATTCCCTTCGTTTGGATTCTAGATTTTGATAAGTATCGTTTTTCATTTGTAGAAGTTTTTGTTCTGGGTTAGGTTAAAGTTTTGCCCCTCTTCTTCAATTATGCTTTTTATCTCTGTAAGTGGCGTCACGTTGCTAAACAGATGTTTGTAATCTTTCAGGAGAGGCTTAGTACTTCTTACATGAATTAGATAGTATATTCAGCGTCAAGGTGATTAAATTTGATGATTATTTAGTTATTTACGATCATTAAGACCTTGTACTCTCTCGTTTTATGCACCAGGTATTAACAGGATAAGGACATATGGCTCAGAACCATGGAGATGAAATAGATTACGGCGCAGATGATAATGAGATGGCCGAAGTAGAAAATGATTCATATGTCCGTCGAAGAGTGGTTGGGGGTTCAGATTCAGAAGATGACGATGATGATCAATATGACCCGTTGGTTTGTTTCGAATTATGATTTAAATATCTAATGTTGTGGTGTGAATGCTGGTCGTCCTACCAAAGCTGTTTTTAATTGTTACTTTTATATAGGTCATGCCATTTATATTGTTCCTGCCCTTAGCTTAGTAAACTTACTCAGATGACTTATGTGTACATGACAAATTATAACTTTATGAGTACACTGTAGTCATTAACTTAATCTTTTTCTAATGTCTTTTATGTGGGTTCGCGTCTTTTCTTTGGGGTGGGGATTTGGGTGCTCCGTTGCAGGAAAACAATATATCCGATACCACCGCCACTGAAGCTAGGGGGGGAAAAGATATTCAAGGTATTCCTTGGGAGAGACTGAGCATTACTCGCGATAAATACAGACAAACAAGATTAGAGCAGTACAAGAATTATGAGAATATACCACAATCAGGGGAATTGTCAGTGAAGGTAAAATATGTTTCATGGCGTTCAAATATCATCTGAGTAATGATTTTGGTGGGAGAATTTCACCCTGTACTTTTTCTCTACAGGATTGCAAACCTACAGATAAAGGGGGGAGGTATTATGATTTCTGGCAAAACACTAGATCTGTGAAATCAACGATACTTCATTTTCAAGTATGTTGATGCGGTGATTTTCTACTTTTGATTTTTTAGTGCAGGCTTCACCCCTCCCTGTTTTAAGTAGTAATGATGGAATTCTCATGTTTTGGGATTGATGTGTCTTGATTTATGAGGTTTTATTTTCATAGTTTGCCTTTTCTCTTCATGAGCTTAGTTTAGGCATTTTTTTAATGATGTAAGGAACATTAATGTAAAGCCCTTAATTTGGACTTTGCAGTTGAGAAACTTGATCTGGTCAACTTCAAAGCATGATGTGTATCTTGTCTCACATTACTCTATTGTTCACTGGTCCTCACTAAGTTGCAAGGGAACTGAAGTCTTGAATGTGTCAGGGCATGTAGCTCCATGCGAGGTAATCATTGTTGCACTGCTTTTTTGTTGAGAAAAGTGAAAAGCACAACTAGTTTAGGCATCTGAACTTTTAAATTGTGGTGTCAATAGAAACATCCTGGAAGCCTTTTGGAAGGATTTACCCAGACACAAATTAGTACATTGGCTGTACGAGATAAGTTGATGATTGCCGGAGGTTTTCAGGGAGAAATAATTTGCAAGGTACTATTGTTGGACTTATTTATTTTTTTGCTAAGCAATGCAGAACGTACAGGGGCTTAAAGGAAAAGGAACAAATTTCACAAAATTCAAGATCAGTTCAATTATTGATAAGCAAAGAGCAATAATTTTAAATGACCACGGTTGAACGAAAATAGTTTTTTAATAAGAATTGGTATGCTAATGATTCCTAGTCCTACCGCAATTGTAGATATGAGCTAGCAACATATTTGGCCCAAAATCCTCTGTCCAGGTCCCTAATTAAAATTGCACAGGGTTCCTCATTTTTTAATTATACATAGAGTCATACACCTCAAATTCTACTAGATTTTAGTCATATGTGAAATTGCTATGCTTAAACATCCTCCGTTAACTTATATACATGTGAACTTTTCGTTTAATTGAATGAAAACACATTATACTCTTTTTATGTTTGACTATATTTAAAATGCATATATTTAAGTTAGTGGAGGGCATTCTAGTAAAAAAATTTAAATTGGTCTAAAGTATATATTGTGAAAACAGATGAGGTTTATATAATGTAACAAATTCAGTAGAGGTTTGTGTAATTTATTATATTTAATTTTCTGTTTATTTTGCAAAATGGTTCTGTTGTTGGTAATTTACTGTCTTTCCTGACTGATGGCTTATGCATATTGTCTTTGCAGTACTTAGATCGACCTGGGATTAGCTTCTGTACCAGGTCTACTTATGATGATAATGCAATAACAAATGCAGTGGAGATTTATGAGGATCGAAGGTCTCACTCGAGTGCTTTGCTCATTGATTTTTCTTTCTCAATAGGCATTAACTTTCAATGACTATATGGTATTGGCAATTATTATCCTTGTAAAAAATCGGAGAATATTTCAAAGGGACCTGTGATCACCCACTTAGTTTAGCTTAGCTGTCGCATTCTCGCCATTTTAATAATTCTCAAGTTTAAATGTATAGTTGTTTGGTAACAATACAGTATTCTTGCAGCGGAGCTGTTCATTTCATGGCTTCAAATAATGACGGTGGAATCAGAGACTTTGATATGGAGAGATTTCACCTTTCTAAGCACTTCTCTTTCCCATGGCCAGTAAATGTGAGTACCTCCAACTGGTTTATTGTGGTTGAATCAAAAGGAAAGAAATCATTGCTTGTATTAACCTCAGCTTCATATCTATAGAATTGGCGTAATCTTTTGTAGTCTTTTTTTGGGTGTCTACAACTTATATGAGAGAGAAGGTGAAAAAAAGAGGGACAATAGCTCCGCCATGTTTTGTTGAGAAGGATTGCTTGACCATGGAGAGATAATTGATGCTTATTTGATTTGCACGATGTTCAGGCTTTCTTCTTTTTCCTTTTTTGTGCCTTTGTGTGTGAAGTCTCGTGCAAAGACTGCTGGTCTCACGTAGTTATCACTGAGTCTTTGGTCTCTTTTGAGTCAGCAAGCAATTGAAAATATTTGGAAATTCCTTATTCTCTTTAGTGAAACAGAAATAGCATCATTGGTGTCTGTCTGTAGAACTAGAAGTTTGTCTTCTGAATTCTGAAGATCATTTAAGTTTTAGAACCTTGTCTTGTAATGTGTGTTTGCATTCTTCTTCTACTTTGACAATTTGAGAAATTCGAATAGAGAAAGTGAATTCCTTTGCTTAAGAACAAAACAGAGGGAATAGGTTTCACTATCACTGACAAGTCTGCTGAAATCTTTTACATAAACTCGTATTGTATGCTGATTGTTTACTGTCCACTCTATAGGGATAACATTTTGGCTTTTTTTTAACCTTCAATTGGCCTAAATATATTTTTGTTGTCAGTGAAACAAATTTGTCCTTTATCTTCTTGAATTTCGAATGGTACTCTTGCTGGTCAACAAGAGCACTTGTGACTGTGCTTTTCTTGTTAGAATCATTTGGTAGTTAAAATAGTATAGAACGTAAAAGAAAATTGAATTGGAAAAAAGAACAAAATAGATTTTGTAGATGAGAAATGTATCTTGTGCTTTTCAATAAAAAAAATAGTCATAAAAAATGTAGTTACTGCTGAATAATAATAATGATAGGAATTTAATAGATGATACATATTTCGTTTTCTTGGGCAATAGAAGTGCAACCATACATGGTGTTATGTGTTCATTCAAGCATACAAGTGCTGGTTTATGCGGCAACAGAAAGGGGATTCGCCCAAGTTGTATCAGTCTGTGTTTTAAAACTGATGAGCCATGCTGGCTGATTTCACTCTTTTATTAATTAAAATTAAAATTGGGGATAAATGTTCAACCTAGTAGCCAAGACCCCATGCTCACATCTTATGCACTTAAGGAAGCCTTCTATAAGGTACAATCACAATTTACAAATGACATGTTCCAGTTCTCGTGTAGTCTTTCTTTATTCTCTTTTCACTATATGGGTGTGCATTGCTAGTGTTAGTGAATATGATATATGATGTTTGAACACAACACAAGTAATTGTTGGAGCTTTTGTCCATTTTTCTTGCAGCATACGTCATTGAGTCCTGATGGTAAACTAGTTGTAATAGTTGGAGACAACCCAGATGGGTTAGTGGTGGATTCTCAAACAGGGAAGGTTCGTATATTATTCTGTTGCGTACCACAAATTTCTAGTTTTGTTCTTCTCGAGAAGGATTATATGCATGAGATGTGTTGAGATGAGCTAATGTTCTTTAATCTTTATTTATTATAGACTGTCACATCATTATGCGGACACTTGGATTACTCATTTGCATCAGCCTGGCATCCTCAAGGTTATATTTTTGCCACTGGGAACCAAGACAAGACTTGTCGCGTTTGGGACGTCCGTAACATGTCAAAGTCCATAGCTGTGCTGAAGGGTAACCTTGGAGCCATTCGGTCGATTCGATTCACATCTGACGGGCAGTTCATGGCAATGGCCGAGCCGGCTGACTTTGTGCACATCTATGATGCAAAGCAAGGGTTTGAGAAGGAGCAGGAGATTGACTTTTTTGGAGAGATCTCTGGTGTATCATTTAGCCCTGATACAGAATCACTTTATATCGGTGTTTGGGATCGCACCTACGGTAGCCTTCTTCAGTACAACCGACGCAGAAACTATACTTACCTTGACGCCTTGTAAATATGTAATCATATAATATGTTGTAAGAACCCTGATACTTGGGCTTATATCCAAAAGTTTAGGAATTTGAGTGTTGAAAATGATTTGTTGGCTTGGTCCATCTTGTCATTCGATGGGGGAGGAATGGCATGATGATGTTTTATGGTTGTACTTGTCATGTTCAATAATATTGACTGCTAGTCTCCTACGGTTTTCTTGTTTTCTTCTTCCTTTTATAAAGTCGTCTTAATAATGGAAGAACTTAAAATTAAATTTGGTTGGTTACTTTGTTTTTTGGTGACTACTAAAAGGTCCTAATTGACGTGATACACAGTACACACCAGACCTAGATCTGAACTTTTTCTCTTCTAAAATCCAATCGAGTACATTTTGCTAAGGTATGGATGTTTCCCTTCTTGTCCAAAGGGATCAAAGTTGCCTTTCTTGTTCTTTTTTTCTCAAATTAAAAAGCTAGTAGAGCTTGAGAAATACAATCTAGTCAATGTCAATATTAGACGTAGCCAATGTGCCCATAGGTATTAGACCCTCGTTAATAATATCAATATTAGATATATGGTAGGCATGTGCTCAGTTAGACCATGGGATTAGTTAGATAGTTGTAACCATAAGCTCTGTCATTAGACAAACACTGGCTCATAATCAATGAGATCATATTATAGAGTTTTTTTAATCTTTCTCTTTCAATCCTATCTTCTGGCAACCAATTGGTATCAAAGCCAGCTTCGAGTTGATGTGCCAATTGGTAGTAGAGCTAGGTTCGAGTTGATGTGGGTCAATATGCCAATTGATATCAGAGCTAGGTTTGAATTGATGCGCCAATTAGTATATGTGTCAGGTCCGAGTTGATGTGGGCCAATTAGTATAAGTCAATGTGCGACAATGTGCCAATTGGTATCAGAGTCAGATTCGGGTCGATGACTCAATTGTATCATAGTTAGATTTGAGTCGATATAGGCTAATGTGCTAGTAAAGACACTAGTCCAAGTGAGTTGATGAAAAACCCACTTATAATTTATTTATAGAGGAAATGACTATGTATCGTATCACTCATACCTATTTGCTTAATTCAAAAATAAATAATACCTAATTGACAATAATGTAAAGTATGGGAGTAGCATTTTGAAAGGATTTGGTTGCAATTCCTCAATCTCTCCCTCTCTTCCTTTCTATATATATCATATCCCAATGCTGCCTGAAATCATCAAGCAACGAAGTAATACCTTCAAAAATATGAAATTGCCCGGAGTTTTTCCCATGTTTGTCCTAGCAGCCATTGTGGTTGTTGCTTTTGAACCATGGTAGCGGGGATAGTTGTGCAACGTAGTTACTTGAAGATTTGATCCTTGTCATGGATACATAACCAAAGTCATACATGAACCCTCAAAAGCTTGCTGAAATAGCGTCAAGAACATTAATGACATCTACAAAACGTGCCAAGACCACATTGAAGCATGCAAGTGCATTAAAGGAGCACTGACCAATAGGGGAAAGTATCACAGCCAACTTTGAGTCGATGTGCCAATTGGTATCAGAGTTAGGTTCAAGTCAATGTAGGCCAATATGCTAATTGGAATCTCAGTCTAGTTCGAATCGATGTGCATATTAGTATCAGTGTCAAGTTTGAGTCGATGTGGGCCAATTGCTAGCAGAGTTAGGTTCTAGTTGATTTGGGACGATGTGCCAATTGGTATCAAAGCCAGGTTTGGGTTGATGTGCCAATTGGTATCATAGTTAGATTTGAGTCGATATGGGTTAATGTGCTAGCGAGTTGATGTAAAACTTATAAAATATTTATAGAGGAAAAGACTATGTATCGTATTTCTCATAGCTACTTGCCTAATTCAAAGAAAATTAATACCTAATTGGCTGCTTAATCAAAAGAGAAACTAATACCTAATTGGCAATAACGTAAAGTATGGGAGTAGCATTCAGAAAGGATTTGGTTTTGATTCCTCAATCCCTCTTTCCCTCTCTTTATATATATTCCATTGCAAAGTTGCATAAAATCATTAAGCAACAACGAAGTAATACCTTCAAAAATATAAAATTGCCTGGAGCTTTTCTCATGTTTGTCTTGGTAGCCATTGTGATTGCTACTTCTACAATTGTTGCTTCTTAACCATGGCTAGCAGGGACAATTACATGCAACATAGTTACTCCGGGGTTTTGTAACCCTTTGGTTTCTTAGACAATGATTTAAATGTGGCTAACAAAACAGAAGTGTTACAGGTTTGATCCTTATTGTGGATACATAACCAAAGTCTTACTTGAACCCTCAAAAGCTTGCTACAATGGTATCAAGAACATTAATGACATCTGCAAGATGCTCTAAGACCATATTGAAGCATGCAAGTGCATTAAAGGAGCACTGACCAATTGGGGAAAGTATGATGCTAATCGTATTCCTTTAATTCCCAAAATGTGTGTATTGTCTTTCCCCCTTCCTACCATTAACAAGGACACTAATTGCAATAAATAAGCCTTTTTTTTTCCTTTTGTTTTTTTTTCGGATAGTGAAGAGGAGTATTGAAAAACAAACCATCGATGCATTTTGAAATACCAAAAATCTTGATTAGTCACAACAACAATTGCAAGCTACAATTCTCATATATGCTTGAGTGCATGAAATATTCTGCAAAACCTTCTTCAAGTTTAGTTTCTCTTAAAGGTAGAACTCGCACTATAATCAATTGTTTGGCATGACTTAAAAGACTTAAAAACCATTTTAAAGTTGAAACACATTTTTTTGACTTCTAATTTTTGATTTTGATATATTATCAAAACAAATTTATGTCAAACTAATTTTTTTTATAAAAGTTGTAAGTTAGTGGTGAAAACCTTCTCTAGTGTGAAGGGGAAAAAACTCACCCCAATAGGGAGAGAAAAATGTGTTTTAACAATTTCTTAAAAGACATCTTGAAACATAAATCAAATTATATTGATTTAAGTTTACAAAAGTTAATTGGAAAAGAAATCATTTTTACTATCGGTAATCCAACATCACATGAAGTGTTGTGAATTCTATATGTAATGACCCAATTGTCATTCCATTATTAATATTCTCAAAATTATATTTTAGAGTAATAATTTAAAGGATTAATACAAACTTTAATCCCTTAAATTTACCCTTATTTTGGTTTGAGTTCATCAAGTTTCAAATTATAAGTCTTGATCTTTTAAGTTTTATTCTATTTAAAACTTAGTCCCCGTAGCTTAACCAAAATTGGAACTATTTTATCCATGGGAACCAAAACCTATGATTTAAAATTGAACAAAATCATAGTGAACGTGGGATCAAAGATTTATTAACTCTAATATAAATTTAAGAATAATATTTAGGGAAAAAGACATATAAATACCATGTCAACTTCCAAAATCCATAAAAGTCTCTTAATACATGCAAAGGACAGAGAGGGGATGAGGTGGGATTTTGGGTTTTTCATATTTAGGAGAAAAAACCAAAAAGCCTCCATTACTCAACCCTTTTACACATATTGCCAGCATTTATTGACTTTGTGAAAACCATTACTTTTTTAGTTAATATTACTCAATTGATCACAATCCAAGACTCTATGGGCCCGTTTGATTCGATCCCATTACACCCTGCGGTGCAGTGCAATGCGATGCAATGGTAATGCAATGCAATATTAATTACAGGGATAGCGTTTGGTTTGATTTTTAAGCAACGTGCAATGAGTTAATATTTTAACAATTATTTAAAATTAATATATTACAAAAATTCTATTTTACCCCTTAATATAATCTTTGTAGAAAAAATAGTTACAAACCGGCGACGACGGGGATGGAGGAGGAGGAGGTAGTGGCGGTGGCAATGATGGGGGCGGCGGGGGTGGATGAGGAGGTGGCGGTGGTGGCAATGATGGGGGCGGCGGAGGGGGTGGAGGAGGAGGTGGTGGTGGTGGGCGGCGGGCCGGGGACGGCGGTGGCGGGCATGGAGGAGGAGGTGGTGGTGGCGGTGGTGGTGGGCAGGGGTGGTGGGGCCGAGGGTGGCACGGAGGAGGAGGAGGTGGTGGCGGCGGCGGCGGGTGGTGGGGGTGGAGGAGGTGGCGACGACGGAGGACAGCGAGGGGTGGAAGAAGTGGTGGTGGACGGTGGGCCGGTGGCGGCGGGGGGTAGGGGGTGGTGGGAGATGGTGGCGGTGGCGGAGGGCGGCGGGGGTGAGGGTGGCGGCGGAGGAGGAGGTGGCGGCGGTGGGCCGGTGGCGGGGCTAGGGGCGGCTGCGGCGGCGGGTGGAGGTGGCGGCGGTGGAAGAGGAAAAGGTTGTGGCGGTGGCAGTTGTGACGTGATGCGGTAAGTGAAATGAGATAAGTGAAACAAAAACAAGGGAAACTAAAGGGTAAATTGGACTTTTTAGACCATGCAATGAGATGGTAATGAGGATTCATAGGGGGGAGGTATGAATGAGGATTACCAATTTTTTGGTAATCATCAGTACCATGGTAAACCTCATTATCATGTTAAAAAGCAACCAAACACTCTTCTCTTAGTAATGCAATCATGATTACCATTGCAGGTATGCAATGTGGTTGAACCAAACGGGCTCTATATCAATCATTTCATATATTTTGTCAGTATTTATTGATTTTGTCAAGATTACTATTCATTTTGTCAATCCCATACTTATTGATTTTATCAAAATCAGTACTCTTTTGGTTAATCTCATTAATCAATTGGTCATAACCCAAAACTCTTTGTGAATCCTTTTACACATTTTGTCAGTACTGATTGATTTTGTTAAAATCATTACGGATGAACGCCACAATTCATTTTGTCAATCACATTACTCAGTTGATCACAACTCAAAATTCTTTATGAATCCTTTCATACTTTTTTTCAGTACTAATTGATTTTGTCAAAACCATTACGAATTCCGTTAACACACAATTCAATTTGTCAATCACATTATTCTATTAGTTACAACCCAAAACTCTTTATCAATTCTTTTATATATATTATCAGTATTTATTAATTTTATTAAAATCATGATGAATTTTATTAACATCATTACTTTTTTATTCAATCTTAAAAGAAGAAGTTCAATTTCAAAACAACTAAATAAGAAAGTGGGCATCCACTCGGTGAATCAATTACCCCTGCAACAAGAAAAAACAGGCTATGTCTCAAATGCAGATAACATAGTTCGTTTGTTAAAAGGAAGGATGAAAAATCCACCGAAGGCCTCCACAACAAGAAGCTCAGCAATCAGTCAAAGTTCTATAAATAACCTAGCTGCTTCTGCTTCTGCTTCAGGAAACGATACTGCTTCTAGCGAAGGAATTACCACCACGAGTGTTAAATTCTCTGACACTAGTTTTGTCTCCTTGTTGGGGTTAGAGTTTTGGATTATTGCTCTTCGAATTCTGGCTTTTCTCCAGAGGCTACTACGACTCTCGAAAGCAAGCCGGATTGTAAAGGGGCTAAGACGAAATGCCGAGATATTTGCTTGAGAAGTGGCTTCTCGCCGAGGAAGAGGCAGGTAATTCAGTAGAGAATGAAATCGGGAACGCATATGTGAACAGTAATATACAGAGTTTCAACAGTAATTTCCTACCTCCCAACTCCCATCTGGTTCTATTTTTTCCGAAGGTACGTTTTTTGCCGACATCCTTCCGCCACAAATTTGATCTGCAGCTTCTGCTGCGGTGGCTCCGTCAATCAAATCCGCGGCGGTGGCGGGCAAGCTTTCCTCTTCAATGAGACAGCCAAGAGGCGAGCAAGAGAAGCGAGGGGCAAGAGAATGTTGTGGTGGTGAGGGTGACGAGAGAGTGGAGGACGAGGCGATGGAGCTAATAAGCTCAATTGAGCGTTTGAGCTAATAAGCTCAATAGCACAATTGGAAAAAAAGAAAGAGAGAAGCAGTGTTTGGTTTTATCGGTGAAAAATCGAACTTAATTCTATTTTAATAATTTTTATTATAAGCTTCATTTCTTAATTTTTACGGATTTAATTTTTAGAGAGAGTGAAAATGCTTAAAATGTTTTTTCAGTTGTGTCCAGTGTACTATCAAACTTATTACAATTTTACCCTTAATTTACTTTTTTTGGTATAAAAATTAATTTAAACTATTATTTGGTGCTTTTAACTCTTAAAATATTTTTTTAACTGTACCAAATGTGTTATCAGACTGATTACAATTTTATTTTTAATGTACTTTTTCAGTTCCAAAAATTATTTTAAACTATTTTTTGGTGTTTTAACCCTTTAAAATATTTTTCCACCCACTCTCACTTACTATTATCACAAAGGTCACTTGTGCTTAAGTTAATCCAAACAAGTTTTATTTTTACAAAAATCATTTATACAATTGCTGTTCCAAACATAAATCACATTACACAATCGAGCTTTTACCAAAACTAAAATTATCAAACGCTAAATTGAGAAACTCTATTTTTCCTATCGCTCTTTCAAACACACTCATGCTCGTGAACTGCGATGCTTGGTGAGTTGCAGATGCAGTCTGTGTTTGATATCACTTATTTTTGGATAATAAGTCTTTATTACGTAAGTCGAAATAAAATTTTTCTTATATGCTTACCTCGTATAAACACTTAGGATATGTTTAGTACGAAGTAACAGGGGTTAGGGATAGGGATTGGATCAGGGATTAAGTCAAAATATATCGTTTGGTACCAGGGACTATGAATAATCAGGGATTGGGAATGCCACGAAAGAGGGATTGTTGCAAAGCCACCTCCCCCCTGGTTTTGTGTTTTCAATCCTTGGATTCCGAAATTGTAGAGACAAAATTACCCTTGATTTAAATTTTTTCAGACAAAAATACCCTGATTTTAACCTAATCAATTTCTCTCACAATCACTCCCTCTTCGATTTTTCCTCACCACCGAGCACTTTTAAACTTATTCAGCCATCAGCCATTATTTTATCTTACTCAGGTTTTATGCCCAGCTCGTCGGTTTCATTTTTTTTCTAGCCTCAATTGACAAAATCCTTTGCAACATTCAGGATCGATTTTTTGTGCCCAGCTCGTTTCTGTCCTATCGTACATCCGTCCTCATTCTCTTCTTTTGTTGCGTTTTTTTCCTTATAATTAATTGAAACAGGTATCCCCTATCTTAAATAAACAAACTAATTTGTAGTTCTTTATACATCAACTGTTATGATTTAGCTGCAGAAGCTGATAGCAATATATTTTTGTTTTAATATTTTTTTAATTTACAGTCAGGGTATTATAGTCTTCCTATAACTTATACATAATTATGAAATAAAATTATTTTATTTGATTCCTCTTAATGTTACCACATACCAAACATAATTAAAAAGCTTCAATCCCATTTTCAGTCCCAATGCCAATCCCAATCCCTCTCCTAATCCCAATCCCACAAAATTGAATACTTCGTACCAAACAGGGCCTTAGGGTGTGTTCGGATTAGCTTTTAGAGAATAGCTTCTGGAGAAAAGTGGAGAATAGCTTTTAGAGAATAGGAGAGTGTTTGGATTCAATTATTTTAATTGATTCTGGACCCAAACCATGATTTCACCTAAAAGTATCCAAACACTCATAAATTTTGGATAATCCCGTTTCAGGGCGAAACCAAGGTTTTGGATTGCAAAACCTTGGTTTCACCGCAATCCAATTTTTTCTGCTTTTACACCTGATTTTTTGACCGTTGAGATCCCGTGAAAGCTGTCCTAGTGAAAGCTTTTAGGCTATGGCGGAGATGGAGAAACAGACGGCGAGGGTGGTTGAGGAAGAGAATGGCGGAGGCGGCGGCGAGGAGGAGCGGCTTTTGGAGGGTATTGCTGTCGTGGATTTCGATATGCTCTGTTCCACGGTGGCCTTGCAGGCTAATGGCAAATGGGGGAAGCTTGGTGGTGTTGGAGACGAAGAAGAGGTTACAGAATTTGGTGGGGTTTTCCGGATGTGGGAAGGTGAACTTCTCGATTGCTTTGAAGACCGTCGAATCGCCCTTGAATCCACATGGTAACTTTCCTCCTTCTTCTTCTTGGAGCTTTGGCCTTTTCACATTCTGGGTAGAGACAAGGGTTTTGAGCGATCAGGAATTTACTTGTTAGATTTCTCTATTTGCCTTTAGGTTCTTTGAAGGTTTGTGTTCAGTTTGTCTTTTTGCCTTTTTGGGTTTCTATTTCTAGCAGTATCTAGAGATTTTATCTTCCCATATATGTTTTTTCCTGGGTTGGGTTCTCTTGACAAATTAATTTAAATCATTTTGATTTGCTGCCTTGACCCTCATAATTGTATAGATGCCTCTGGTCAGTAAAAAACCAAAACGCCAGAATAAAATAAAGAGGTAAAGAAGAAGAGAAAGGGAAAGGGCCAGAGGGGTGAGGAATAGCTTGAAAGCTTTCTGTTATAGATTATTCTTATAAGATATAATGCCTGTAATTTGTGAATAACAGCTTGTTTGGTTTTGCAGCTGTCCTTGCTATCGATTTGGGAAGAACATGAAGAGAGCTGGCTTTTTTCTTCCTTATGTTCATGTATGTTTACTTTTCTAGAAGATGTCAAAATTCTCTGTTCCGGCAAGAAAATTCAAATTGAGTTGAAACTTTGACGAATTCAATTTATGTCAGCTCTCCGAATCTGAACTTTGAATATATATATTTTTTCCTTTGTTTTTCAGGGAATAGTTTACTTTCTTCTCACAATTGGCGTCATTCTCAGTTTGATTGCTTTTATTGCCACAAGAAAGCACCTTTTTCTCTATCTGGCAGTTTCCTTTGCTATTACTACAGGAGCATATTTAGGCGTATTTCGAACACGTATACGAAAGAAATTTAACATCAAGGTGGGTTTTTCTCTATAGACTTGTTTGTAATTCCTAACTTTCGCATGTATAAGTATTGAGTTAAATAGATGTTTAGCATCTTTCACCCAACAAAGGAAAAAAAAGATGTTTTGCATATCTCTGGATGGGTTCATATCCTTTTCGTTTGCTCAATACTTCAATTATATTCACTCCTCATATCTATATGAAGTATAATTGTGGCTCAAAATTCAGAAGTGTAGCTGTCACACCATTTTTGTAGAAGGTTTTGGGACATGGGTGTAATTACATGGATTGGTGGTATAATTATTATTTTATAGGTTTATGAATTCCCATTTGATCTCCTGAAATTAGCTATTATTTGCATACAATAGTTTGTGTAGGGGTTAGGCTAGGTAATATTGATACTGTGCCCTGTGACTTCCTATTCCTATCTTGTAACTTCTAATATATGTCTACTTTAGTGTTTTTCTGAAATAAATTTTGAATGTGTTGATACCTTTGCAGGATAGGGATAGTTCCTTGGATGATTGTATTTACCATCTCATTTGTCCTTGCTGTACATTATGTCAGGTCATCTTCTAAATTCTTTCTCTTCTCTACCTTGGTTATTGTGATTTATTCCTCCTTAGAAGGAGAAGGAACTATGTACAATGGAATGTGTTTAAAATTCTCTTCAGGGACATGTTCGAATGCTGACTATAGGTATCACTGAAACATGATGCAGGAATCTAGAAATATTATTTGGTGGATTCTGGCTATCCCACCCTGACTGGATACCTTGGTCCATACAGATCCGAGCGTTATCAAATCGTTTATTATATGCATGAAGCTTAGTCATGTATAGTTTCCTTCTCATTACGTACGCTTTTATTGACAATCTGTTAAATGTTATTGTATTTACATTTTGACGTATTCTATTTTTGCCAATCAGTGAAATGTATGCGTATCTCTATCTGAACTTGTACTTTGATATTTTGTAGTATATTATTTTATATCCTAACTACTTATAATTAATTTTTTGTTACACAAGTTATTACTATACATGTACACACACATATGTATATATATTTGACTAATTTTAAACCACATATGTTCACACACACATGTTATTACTATATTAAACCACATTATAGACTAATAATATAATTTATAAAATAATTTTATATATTTTTTGATATTGTATATTTGACTAATTTTATTATTATAATTTTTTTAAAATTTATTTCGAATTTTTTTGAATTTATTAAACATTTAATGTTTAATAATGCATATAATATAAATTTATCCCTTACATGTAATTATTAAAAAAACTAATGTCCTTTTTAGTAATTTGATAATGAAAAAAGCTATTCTGACTATAACATCCAAACACTCTAACTTTATCAAAATCATTTTTTTCTCATAATCTATTCTACTCATAATCTATTCTCTAAAAGCTATTCTTCACTTTTCCCCCAGAAGCTATTAAAAAAAGCTTTGCCAAACACATATGAAGAGAATAGATTATGGAAAACCATGGTTTTGATAAAATGAGAGTGTTTGGATATTGTGATCAGAATAGCTTTTTTCATGATCAAATTACTAAAAAGGACATTAACTTTTGTGATAATTACATATAAATAATAAGATTATATTTTATGTATTATTTAAGGGTTAAGGTATAAATTTAACAACCAAGTTTTTTCCGAGGGATGTCTAGTGCAAATAAATTTTTGAAAGATGGAAAATAATAATGAACAATTAAAAAATATGTAAATTTAACAAAATAGTTAAATTTTACCTATTGACATTAAATTATAAAAGAAGAAAACCCCTAACAATATTAAAAATGATGTATCTTAACCCATTATTTAACATAAAATTTCATAATTAATACCAAAAATAAAATAAATTTATCTTTATGTAATGTTAATTAATTTAATTATTTTTTATAATATAATTAAATTAGATAAATAAGTTTTATATTAAATATAAGTGAGAGTATTAAAATTTTAAAATCTTTAAAAAAAAAAAGTGAGGAACGCGAATGAGAAAAACGGTGAAATGGGAAAAAAAAGGTAGAGAAAATGTCTGTGGGACCCACATGAAAAAGAGCCAATAATAAAGAGTTAGTGGGGCCCACATAAGGAAAAAAAGAAAAAAAAATTAGACAGTGTCTGTGCGCGTGGGACCCACAGAAAAAAAAATAGCCAATAAGAAAGAATCAGTGGGGCCCACATAGGAAAAAAATCGAATTGCTAATAGCTTCTGAACAAAACCATGGTTTCAGTCTGAAACCATGGTTTGAAAAAATATCAGTGTTCGGCAACTTTTCCACAAAATCATGGTTTTACCAAATAATCGACGCAGATCATGGCCATATCACAAAGACCTAACTGGCGAAGACGCTGCTCTGCCTTGGCTTATTGATCAATTTCCTTCTTTAACGAACAAGCAATTGGATTCCATTACAAAGGAAAAAGGGTCTGAATTTGCTTTCCTGCTGTTATTTCCAACGAATTATTTTTTTCGTTGTTACCTTTAATTTTCATTATTCATTTATGATCTTCCTGGCGTCAAGTTTTCACTTATTTAATTGTTTTATGAATTATTAATTTTCATTCCCTTTTCTCTTCATTTCGATTACGTTTCTGGGTTTTTTGAAGATTTGAATGATGACCATGGGAAGTCGAATTTCTGGATTCGAAATTCAGGATGGATTGTTTTGGTTACGGAAATAGATGGTTGTCGCGTTTCAGCGGCGGGAATAGTCGAGCATGCCTAAATTTTTGCATTTTGTCTCCCGAGCTCTGCGCTATTTCGCATTCCCTTCGTTTGGATTCTAGATTTTGATAAGTATCGTTTTTAATTTGTAAAATTTTTTTGTTCTAGGTTAGGTTGAAGTTTTGCCTTTCTTCTTCAATTATGCTATATATCTCTGTAAGTGGCGTCACGTTGCTAGCAACAGATGTTTGTAATCTTTCGGGAGGGATTTATTACTGCTTACATGAATTAGATAGTATATTAAGCGTCAAGGTGATAAAATTTGATGATTATTTAGTTATTTACGATCATTAAGACCTTGTACTCTCTCCTTTTATGCACCAGGTATTAACAGGATAAGGAAACATGGCTCATAACCATGGAGATGAAACAGATTATGGCGCAGATGATAATGAGATGGCCGAAGTAGAAAATGATTCATATATCCGTCAAAGAGTGGTCGGGGGTTCAGATTCAGTAGATGATGAGGATGATGATCAATATGACCCTTTGGTTTGTTTTGAATTATGATTTAACTATCTAATGTTGTGGTGTGAATGCTGGCCTTCCTACCAAAGCTGTTTTTAATTGTTACTTTTATATAGGTCATCCCATTTATATTGTTCCTGCCTTTAGCTTAGTATCCTTACTCAGATGACTTATGTTTACATGACAAATTATAACTTTATGAGTTCACTGTAGTCATTAACTTAATCTTTTTCTCATGTCTTTCATGTGGGTTTGCATCTTTTCTTTGGGGTGGGGATTTGGGTGCTCAGTTGCAGGAAAACAATGTATCAGATACCACTGCTACAGAAGCTAGGGGGGGAAAAGATATTCAAGGTATTCCTTGGGAGAGACTGAGCATTACTCGCGATAAATACAGACAAACAAGATTAAAGCAATACAAGAATCATGAAAATATACCACAATCAGGGGAATTGTCAGAGAAGGTAAAATATGTTTCATGGCGTTCAAATATCATCTGAGTAATGATTTTGGTGGGAGAATTTCACCCTGTACTTTTTCTCTACAGGATTGCAAACCTACAGACAAAGGGGGGAGGTATTATGATTTCTGGCAAAACACTAGATCTGTGAAATCAACGATACTTCATTTTCAAGTATGTTGATGCGGTGATTTTCTACTATTGATTTTTTTGTGCAGGCTTCAGCCCTCCCCGTTTTAAGTAGTAATGATGGAATTCTCATGTTTTGGGATTGATGTGTCTTGATTTATGAAGATTTATTTTCATAGTTTGCCTTTTCTCTTCACGAGCTTAGTTTACGCATTTTTTTAATAATGAAAGGAACATTAATGTGAATCCCTTAATTTGGACTTTGCAGTTGAGAAACTTGATCTGGTCAACTTCAAAGCATGATGTGTATCTTGTCTCACATTACTCTATTGTTCACTGGTCCTCACTAAGTTGCAAGGGAACTGAAGTCTTGAATGTGTCAGGGCATGTAGCTCCATGTGAGGTAATCATTGTTGCACTGCTTTTTTGTTGAGAAAAGTGGAAAGCACAACTAGATTAGGCATCTGAACTTTTAAATGGTGGTGTCAATAGAAACATCCCGGAAGCCTTTTGGAAGGATTTACCCAGACACAAATTAGTACATTGGCTGTACGAGATAAGTTGATGATTGCTGGAGGTTTTCAGGGAGAAATAATTTGCAAGGTACTATTGTTGGACTTTTTTTTTTCCTTCTACGCAATGCAGAACGTACAGGGGCTTAAAGGAAAAGGAACAAATTTCACAAAATTCAAGATCAGTTCAATTATTGATAAGCAAAGAGCAATAATTTTAAATGACCACGGTTGAACGAAAATAGTTTTTTTAATAAGAATTGGTATGCTAATGATTCCTAGTCCTACCGCAATTGTAGATATGAGCTAGCAACATATTTGGCCCAAAATCCTCTGTCCAGGTCCCTAATTAAAATTGCACAGGGTTCCTCATTTTTTAATTATACATAGAGTCATACACCTCAAATTCTACCAGATTTTAGTCATATGTGAAATTGCTTTGTTTAAACATCCTCCGTTAACTTATATACATGTGAACTTTTCGTTTAATTGAATGAAAACACAATATACTCTTTTTATGTTTGACTATATTTAAAATGCATATATTTAAGTTAGTGGAGGGCATTCTAGTAAAAAAATTTAAATTGGTCTAAAGTATATATTGTGAAAACAGATGAGGTTTATATAATGTAACAAATTCAGTAGAGGTTTGTGTAATTTATTATATTTAATTTTCTGTTTATTTTGCAAAATGGTTCTGTTGTTGGTAATTTACTGTCTTTCCTGACTGATGGCTTATGCATATTGTCTTTGCAGTACTTAGATCGACCTGGGATTAGCTTCTGTACCAGGTCTACTTATGATGATAATGCAATAACAAATGCAGTGGAGATTTATGAGGATCGAAGGTCTCACTCGAGTGCTTTGCTCTTTGATTTTTCTTTCTCAATAGGCATTAACTTTCAATGACTATATGGTATTGGCAATTATTATTCTTGTAAAAAACAAGGGAGAATATTTCAAAGGGACCTGTGATCACCCACTTAGTTTAGCTTAGCTGTCACATTCTCACCATTTTAATAATTCTCAAGTTTAAAAGTATAGTTGTTTGGTAACAATGCATTATTCTTGCAGTGGAGCTGTTCATTTCATGGCTTCAAATAATGACGGTGGAATCAGAGACTTTGATATGGAGGGATTTCAACTTTCTAAGCACTTCTCTTTCCCATGGCCAGTAAATGTGAGTACCTCCAACTGGTTTATTGTGGTTGAATCAAAAGGAAAGAAATCATTGCTTGTATTAACCTCAGCTTCATATCTATAGAATTGGCGTAATCTTTTGTAGTCTTTTTTTGGGTATCTACGACTTGTATGATATACAACAACAACAACAACAACAACAAAGCCTTTATCCCACTAGGTTGGGTCGGCTACATGAATCGTACGACGCCATTGTGCTATATCAAAAACCATATTTTTTAGTATATTATTAATCAAAAGATCTTTTTCTATCACTTCATTAAGCGTACGCTTCGGTCTTCCGCAACCTCGTTTTACAGGACTCCATACGGCTTGATCCACCCTCCTCACCGGCGCATTCAACGACTTTCATAGAACATGTCCAAACCACCTCAAACGACTTTCTACCATTTTTCCTTCAATAGAGGCCACTCCAACTCGTCCACGTATATATGATTATTACGAATCTTGTCTTTTCTTGTATGGTCACACATCTATCTCAACATCCTCATCTCCGCCATGATTTGTTGAGAAGGATTGCTTTGGAGAGATAATTGATGCTGATTTGATTTGCACGATGTTCAGGCTTTCTTCTTTTTCCTTTTTTGTGCCTTTGTGTGTGAAGCCTCGTGCTAAGACTGCCGGTCTCACATATTGTAGTTATCACTGAGTCATTGGTCTCTTTTGAGTCAGCAAGCAATTGAAAATATTTGGAAATTCCTTATTCTCTTTAGTGAAACAGAAGTAGCATCATTGTTGTCTGTCTGTAGAACTAGCAGTTTGTCTTCTGAATTCTGAAGATCATTTAAGTTTCAGAACCTTGTCTTGTAATGTGTCTTTGCATTCTTCTTCTACTTTGACAATTTGAGAAATCTGAATAGAGAAAGTGAATTCCTTTGCTTAAGAACAAAACAGAGGGAATAGGTTTTCACCATCACTGACGAGTCCGCTGAAATATTTTACATAAACTGGTATTGTATGCTGATTGTTTGCTGCTGTTAACTAAGGAGAGAAAACGGGATATTTCATTCACAAAAACCCAAGGGAATAGGTCAGCCAATACATATAGCCCTGCTGCCTAGACATGTCATAATATATTTCTCTCTCTTCTAACCGTTTCTAGATACCTTTCTGGTCTAATTATTTACTGAATAACCCTTTATCTTACTAATAACATATATCAATACTTCCCCCCTTAAAAAGGATCCTTGTCCACAAGGATAGTAGAAGACGGTGGAGCTGCTGTAGCAAAATCAGAAAATTGCTGCTGTATAACAGATAAATCCTCCCAAGTAGCATCTTCTGGCTGTGTATATTTCCAGCGAATCAGCACTTGAGTAACAGGCATATTGTGGCGCTTAACTACTTTACGGCTTAAAATCTCTGCGGGTTCCAACATAAATTGGCCTTGAGCATCAGTTGGAGGCAAGGAAGGAGTGACAGCAGTAGATGGACCCACAAATTGTTTAAGAAGAGAAACATGGAATACCGGATGAACCCTTGTTTCTGGTGGCAGCTCGAGTTCATATGCAACAGCACCAATTTTTTTAAGAATCCGAAATGGTCCAAAATAACGAGCAGCTAGCTTATGAAGAGAAGAATTATTGATAAGATTCTTTCTAAAAGGATGAAGTTTTAGATAAACGAAATCACCCTCAGCAAAGTGGCGTTCTGTTCTGCGTTTGTTAGCCTGCTGAATCATACGGTGCTGTGCCTTCTGTAAATGTTGTTTCAGAAGTTGTAGAACTAGTTCCCGTGACAAACAAGTACGATCTACCACTTCATTAGGGGAATCCCCAGCAATATATGGCAAATGGGTAGGGGGTGCGACACCATAGACAGCTTCAAAGGGGGTCATACCAATAGCTGAATGAAAAGTGGTATTGTACCATAATTCAGCCAATGGTAGCCACTTGACCCATTGCTTAGGAAAATCACCAGTCATGCAGCGAAGATACCCTTCTAAGCAACGATTAAGAACCTCGGTTTGGCCATCGGTTTGTGGGTGATAGGCAGAAGAATAATGAAGATTAACACCATATAGGCGAAATAATTCCTTCCAAAACTTGCCACAGAAAATAGGATCACGGTCACTAACTATAGATTTAGGAAAACCATGTAACTTGACCACATTATCCATAAAAATCTGAGCTACATCTACTGCAGTATAAGGGTGTTTAAGAGCCATGAAATGAGCCGCCTTGGACAAACGATCAACCACCACAAAAATAGTTGTCTTAGAAAAAGACTTAGGAAGACCGCTAATAAAATCCATAGACAACTCAGACCACACATGTTCAGGAATAGGAAGGGGTTGAAGAAGCCCCGGGGAAGCCACTAATTCTGGTTTAAACCGCTGGCAAACAGTACAGGCGCGAACAAAATTACGAGCATCCTTTTCCTTACCCTTCCAATAGTAAAAAGAGGCAAGACGTTTAAAGGTAGGATGAATACCTGAATGACCCCCTATACCAGTAGCATGAAAGAAATTAAGTAAATCTTGACGAAGACCGCGATCAGCTCCCACAACCAACTTTCCATATCGTTTAAGTAGATGATTTTGCCATGTATATTTGGGGTGAGAAGTAGGGTCCTGTTCTAAATCCTGAACCAACTTTAGCAAAATAGGATCAGCCACCCATGAATCCCGAACACGCTCATAGAGGGACGAAATAGGTGCTGAAAGTGCCAAACAAGAACTAACAGCAGAATCATCCGGCTTCCTAGAAAGGGCATTCGCAACGACATTATCACTTCCCTTGCGGTAAACAATCTCATAGTGTAAGCCCCACAATTTATGAAGCCACTTAAATTGTTCTTGGCTCAAATCACGTTGTTCCAACAAGTGCTTAAGAGGTAAATGGTCAGTACGGATAATAAATTTACGACCCCATAAATAAGAACGCCACTGTTTAACCGCAAACAAAATGGCTAAGACCTCCCGCTCATAAGCTGAAATAGGACGTTTAGATGAAGGAAGAGACTTACTAGCATAAGTCAAAGGGTGTCCATTCTGTGACAAAACAGCACCTAATCCCACACCCAAAGCATCTGTTTCAACGACAAAGGTATCATTGAAGTTAGGAAGAGCCAACACTGGAGGTGAAATCATAAGATGTTTCAAGGTATTAAAAGCATGATCAGCATCTTCAGACCACACAAAACTGACATTCTTTTTTAATAAATCAGTTAAGGGCTTGCTGATAGAACCAAAATTCTTAACAAAACGACGGTAGTATCCGGTAAGCCCAAGAAATCCACGAAGCTGTTTAAGAGACGATGGAATAGGCCAAGAAGCAATGGCCAAGAGCTTCTTAGGATCAGCTTGGACACCCTGGGCAGAAATAAGATGCCCCAAATAATCAATTGTGGTTGCAGCAAAAATACACTTGGATGCCTTAACAAAAAATTGGTGCTGTCTCAAGGTAAGGAATGTAGTTTCCAAGTGGTGAATATGAGCAGACCAATCCTTACTGTAAACAAGTATATCATCAAAAAATACCAAGATAAATTTACGCAAAAAGGTTTAAAGATAGAATTCATAACACCCTGAAAAGTTGTTGGGGCATTTGTTAACCCAAATGGCATTACCACAAATTCATATAAACCTTCATGGGTTCTAAAGGCAGTCTTAGCAATATCATCATCTTTCATGCGAATCTGATGGTATCCAGCACGTAAATCCAGTTTAGAGAAAAAGGTAGCACCGGTCAATTCATCTAATAACTCCTCAATACCGGTCAATTCATCTAATAACTCCTCAATAACTGGAATCAGAAATTTATTCTTGATAGTAGCTTCATTGAGTTTACGGAAATCAACACAAAAACGCCAGGATCCATCCTTTTTCTGGACCAAAACCACTGGAGCAGCAAAGGCACTACAGCTGTTCCTAATGATACCAGTGGTTAACATTTGTTGGACCTGTTGTTCGATCTCAGTTTTCTGAACAGGACCATAACGGTAAGGCTTACAGCAAATAGGTTTATCATCCTTAAGAGGAATTGCATGATCAAATGACCGGGGAGGAGGCAACCCGTTGGGTTCTTGGAAGATATCAGCAAAACGATCCAATAATAGACGCAAGTCAGTTTTCTGATTATCTAAAAGAGAAGAATCAGATACGATATCAATATGCACTTCCGAAGGAGAGTGAATTAAATATAGTTGATTAGCAACCAATAATTCTCGAAGCACCATTATTTCATCCGGGACAGAAGGAACAGGAGACCCAAGACCATGTAACTCAATCAACTTATCGTTAAACCGAAACTCAAATATTTGTAGATCCATATCCATGGCAAAACGTCCCAAAGTTCTTAACCAAGAAATTCCTAAAATAGCATCATACCCTCGTATTTTCATAATCAAAAATTCAGCAGTAAAGGTAGCATTACCCATGTTCCAGCTCAAGGAGGGAATATGCTTGTTGACACAAATCTGGCTAGTATCTGCAATTGCCAATCGGAGTGGTGATCGTTCTTGAACCTTCAAATTAAGGCGTTTGGCTAACGATGCATCTAAGACGTTGTGGGTACTGCCTGTATCGACCAAAATGACAACCGTCTGATTCTTGATGCGTCCCAAGAGCTTCAAGGTTGAAGTATGTTCTCGGCCTTCTATAGCATTAATTGTCCCATCCATCGAACCTTGAGCTTCTCCCACCGCGTCTTCAAATTGTGGCTCATCTTCATCAATTAACAGAGCATATATCTGAGAATCCTTGCAACGGTGGTTGAAGGTATACTTCTCCGGACACCAATAACATAGTCCCTTCTTCCTCTTCTCATCCATTTCCTTCTTCGATAATTGCCTAGTGGGTCGGACAGCTGAAGATTGTGTCGAGCTAGACAATTCCAGCGGAGCAGGGGCAGTGGTCGGTTTAACAGAGGACTGGGTTGCTGAGTATGAGCTGGACTTAGGGACGGGTACAGAGGAAACCCGAGATCCAGATGAAAATACTGGCCCAACAAGCCCAGATGAACAGTTACCGGCCCCACGAGCACGACCTGGCGCATTCTCATGCAAGGTCCGAATAGCCACCTCCTGTAGTCTGGCCGAATAAGTAGCACTCGCCAACGACGTAGGAGCCGATGTTAATACAAATTGCTGAATATCCTGTCGAAGTCCGCCGATAAACAAACTCACTGCAACGTTCTCTGGAATATCAACTTCGGACAGCAGTTCATCGAATTGTTGTTCATATTCCGAGACAAGCCCCTCGGCTTGAGTTAATTTCTTCAGAGCGATCAGAGGGCTCTCTTCGCGGACATCTGAAAACTTCTCCATCTGCCGGAAATAATCCTCCCATCGAACCTCCGAGAAGGCCCGGCGACGCATAAAGGTCTGACGCCAACGGAGTGCATGACCTTTGAGATGAATACTCAGGAGCCGAATTCTGTGTTCCGGAGGCGTACCATCCACTTCGAAGAATTGCCGACATCGATAGGCCCAACCACGAAAATCAGAGCCGTCGAATCTCGGAAAATCAACTCGATTATGTTTTGTGGGAATCGAGTAAGATCCAGAAGGGCGTTGCATCTCATGAAAAGAACCGAACGGCGGAATGGATGGTGTACCTGGAGAGATTGAACCGCCTTCAGTACCCGGCTGTTTCCCCAAGCTACGGCCGATCGTGGCAACCTGAACAGAGACATTCTTCAGAAGCTCCTCAAGACGAGTAGCCGTATCTTTAAGCTCAGAAATATCCTGAGAGTGTTGATTCAAATGGGTCTGCACAGAAGCAATGGTAGCTTGATGAAGCTCCAAGCGCTGCTCAATTTCGCTGAAACGATCATGGGATCGCGTGTCCGGTGGAGGCGCCATGTGCCAGACACGGAGCTCTGATACCTATTGTTAACTAAGGAGAGAAAACGGGATATTTCATTCACAAAAACCCAAGGGAATAGGTCAGCCAATACATATAGCCCTGCTGCCTAGACACGTCATAATATATTTCTCTCTCTTCTAACCGTTTCTAGATACCTTTCTGGTCTAATTATTTACTGAATAACCCTTTATCTTACTAATAACATATATCAGCTGCCCACTCTATAGGGATAACCTTTTGGCTTCTTTTTTACCTTTAATTGGCCTGAATATATTTTTGTTGTCAGTGAAACAAATTTGTCGTTTATCTTCTTGAATTTTGAATGATATTCTTGCTTGGTCAACAAGAGCACTTGTGACTGTGCTTTTTTTGTTAGAATCATTTGGTATTTAGAATAGTATTGAACATAAAAGAAAATTGAATTGGAAAAAAGAACAAAATAGATTTTGTAGATGAGAAATGTATCTTGTGCTTTTCAATAAAAAAAATAGTCATAAAAAATGTAGTTACTGCTGAATAATAATAATGATGGGAATTTAATAGATGATACATATTTTGTTTTCTCGGGCAATAGAAGTGCAAGCATACATGGTGTTACGTGTTCATTCAAGTGTACAAGTGCTGGCTTATGTGGCAACAGAAAGGGGATTCTCCCAAGTAGTATCAGTCTGTGTTTTAAAACTGATGAGCCATGCTAACTGATTTCAGTCTTTTATTAATTAAAATTAAAATTGGGGATAAATGTTCAACCTAGTAGCCAAGACCCCTTGCTCACATCTTATGCATTCAAGGAAGCCTTGTATGAGGTACAATCACATTTTACAAATGACATGTTCCAGTACTCGTGTAGTTTTTATTTATTCAATTTTCACTATATGGGTGTGCATTGCTTGTGTTAGTGAATATGATATATGATGTTTGAACACGACACAAATAATTATTGGAGCTCTTGTCCACTTTTCTTGCAGCATACTTCATTGAGTCCTGATGGTAAACTAATTGTAATAGTTGGAGACAACCCAGATGGGTTAGTGGTGGATTCTCAAACAGGGAAGGTTCGTATATTATTCTGTTCTTGTGTACCCCAAATATCTAGTTTTGTTCTTCTCGAGAAGGATTATATGACATGAGATGAGTTGAGATAAGCTGATGTTCTTTAATCTTTATTTATTATAGACTGTCACATCATTATGCGGACACTCGGATTACTCGTTTGCATCAGCATGGCATCCTCAAGGTTATATTTTTGCCACTGGGAACCAAGACAAGACTTGTCGTGTTTGGGACGTCCGTAACATGTCAAAGTCTGTAGCTGTGCTGAAGGGTAACCTTGGAGCCATTCGGTCGATACGATTCACATCTGACGGGCAGTTCATGGCAATGTCCGAGCCGGCTGACTTTGTGCACATCTATGATGCAAAGCAAGGGTTTGAGAAGGAGCAGGAGATTGACTTTTTTGGAGAGATCTCTGGTGTATCATTTAGCCCTGATACAGAATCACTTTATATTGGTGTTTGGCATCCCACTTACGGCAGCCTTCTTCAGTACAACCGACGCAAAAACTAAACTATACTTGACGCCTTGTAAATATGTAATCATATAATATGTTGGAGGTACCCTGATCCTTGGGCTTATATCCAAAAGTTTAGGAATTTGAGCGTTGAAAATGATTTGGTGGCTTGGTCCATCTTGTCATACGATGGGGAGGAATGGCATGATGATGTTTTATGGTTGTACTTGTCATGTTCAATAATATTGACCGCTAGTCTTACGGTCCATCTTGTCATACGTTGGGGAGGAATGGCATGATGATGTTTTATGGTTGAAGAACTTGAAATTTAATTTGGTTGGTTACTTTGAGTTTTGGTGACTACTAGAAAGTCCTAAATGACGTTATACACAGTACACACCAGATCTAGATCTGAACTTTGTCTCTTCTAAAATCCAATCAAATAGATTTTGTTAAGGTATGGATGTTTCCCTTCTTATCCAAAGGGATTAAAGTTGCCTTTCTTGTTCTTTTTTCCCAAATAACAAAGCTAGCAGAGCTTGAGAAATACAAATTAGGCAATGTCAATATTAGAAGTGGCCAATGTGCCGATAGGTATTAGACCCTCGTTAGTAATGTCAATATTAGATATATGATAGGCATGTAATCAGTTAGACCATGGGATTAGTTAGATAGTTGTAACCATAAGCCCTGTCATTAGACAAACACTGGTTCATAATCAATGAGATCATATTACGGAGCTCTTTTAATCTTTCTCTTTTAATCCTATCTTCTGGTAGCCAATTGGTATTAGGGCCTGCTTGGAGTCGATGTGCCAATTGGTATTAGAGTTAGGTTCGAGTTGATGTGGGTTACTATGTCAATTGGTATCAGAGCCAGGTTCGAGTCGATGTACCAATTTGTATTAGAGTCAAGTTTGAGTCGATGCGCTAATTAGTATCCATACTAGGTTTGAGTCAATGTGAGCCAATTAGTATCAGTCAATGTGTGACAATGTGTCAATCGATATCAGAGCCAGATTCTGGTCGACGTGCCAATTATATCATAGTTAGATTTGAGTCGATATGGGCTAATGTACTTGTAAGGACACTAGTCCAAGTGAGTTGATGAATGATATGAAATTGTAATTACAATCCCTAATTTCCCAATTGTAATCCCTAATTCCCAATTGTTAGGTTAGTTTGTTGTGGAGAGATCAATGATTAGTTGAGAATGGTGTAGCTATTTTAGAATAGCATTAGCCAAGAGCAACAATAGTTGAGCTCCTTAGCTAATTAGGGGTTTAGATAGGATTAGTGTTAAATTACAGAATTGCCCCTCATTAATGAGTAAGGGGGCAAAATCTGTCTTGGTCTCTTATTAAGGCACAACACTCATTAGGCTCTCTATATAAGGCCTAGTCCCCTCTCATTACAAACTAGTGTGATTGTTCATGAATTAGAGAATATTCAGTAACTCATCCATGTCTCTTTCTCTCATCTCTTTATTCTCCTCCCTCTTTTTCCAAGATCTCTCTCTACTCTTTCTGTCTAAACTCTCTTTCTACCTATTCTCTTAATTCAATTCTGTTAAGAAATTACATAATTGCATCAATTAAAAACTCACTTATAAGATATTTATAGAGGAAACGACTATGTATCGTATCACTCATATGGGGGTAGGATTCTGAAAGGATTTAGTTGCAATTCCTCAATCTCTCCCTTTCCCTTTCCCTATATATATCACATCCCAATGCTGCCTAAAATCATCAAGCAGTGAAGTAATACCTTCAAAAATATGAAATTACCTGGAGTTTTTCCCATGTTTGTTCTGGTAGCCATTGTGATTGTTGCTTTTGAACCATGACCAACAAGGATACTTATGTGCAGCACAGTTACTTCAAGGTTTGATCCTTGTCGTGGATACATAACCAAAGTTGTACATGAACCCTTAAAAGCTTGTTGAAATAACATCAAGAACATTAATGACATCTACAAGACGTGTCAAGACCACATTGAAGCATGCAAGTGCATTAAAGGAGTACTGGGCAATAGGGGAAAGTATCACTGCCTACTTTGTGTTGATGTGTCAATTGGTATCAGAGTTAGGTTCAAGTCGATGTGGGCCAATTGCTAGCAGAGCTAAGTTCCAGTTGAAGTGGGACAATATGCCAATTGGTATCAAAGTTAGATTTGGGTCAATGTGTCAATTGGTATCATAGTTAGGTTTGAGTCGATATGGGTTAATATACCAGCAAGTCAATGTAAAACTTACTTATAAAATATTTATAAAGGACAAGGCTATGTATCGGATCGCTCATAGTTACTTGCCTAATTCAAAGACAATTAATACCTAATTGGCAATAACGTAAAGTATGGGAGTAGCATTTAGAAAGGATTTGGTTGTGATTCCTCATTCCCTCCTTTCCTTTGTTTATATATATTCCATTGCTATGTTGCATAAATCATCAAGCAATAGCGAAGTAATACCTTCAAAAATATGAAATTGCTTGGAGCTTTTCTCATGTTTATCCTGACAGCCATTGTGATTGTTGCTTCTTAATCGTGGCTAGCAAGGACAATTACGTGCAACGTAGTTACTCCGGGGTTTTGTAACACCTTGGTTTCTTAGATAATGATTTAAATGTGGTTCGGAAATAGAAGTGTTATAGGTTTGATCTTTATCGTGGATACATAACCAACTTCTTACTTCAACTCTCAAAAGCTTGCTTCAATGGCATCAAGAACATTAATGACATCTGCAAGACACGCTCAGATCATATTGAAGCATGAAAGTGCATTAAAGGAGCACTAGCCAATGGGGGAAAGTATGATGCTAATCGTATTTCCTTGATTCTTAAAATGTGTGGACTGTCTTTTCCCCTTCCTTCCATCAGCAAGGACATTGATTGCAACAAGTAAGCCTTTCCTTTTCTTTTCTTTTCTTTTTTTGAAAAATTCTACAAAATATTTTTTGAATTTCAAAATCTCAAATTAGTAATTTGACAAGAACTTACGTTGTCAATTTCATTACTCTTGTTGTCAATCTTATTACGCTTTTTGTTAACGGGATTTTAAAGTTCAAATGATATTTTTTTGGAATTCTCCTTTTTTTTTTTTCCAATAGTGAAAAGGAGTATTGAAAAGCAAACCATCGATACATTTTGAAATATTGAAAATCTTAATTAGTCACAGCAACACTGGCAAGCTACAATTCTCATATATGCTTGAGTACATGAAATATTGTGCAAACACTTCTTCTAGTTTAGTTTCTTTGTAAGGTAGAGCTCGCACTATAATCAATTGTTTTTTATGGTATAATATCTCAAATTTTATTTTAAAGATTTAAACAAGTAACAGATATATATATTTAAAGTGAAGAATTCAGTATCTGTATAGTTTGTAATGTTAAATTATAATTTTATAATTATTTAAATAAATAATATCTACCTAACTTAGATTAAATTTGAAGGATATGATTTCAAGACCTGATTTAGAAAAAGAGTACATATAATTAAGTATACCTAAACAAATAAATATATGTAAGTTGTTATCACAATTAAAATATTTAAATTATTAGATTTAGTATTTCTTTCAAATAAAAATATTTAAGATACTTTTATTGTAGGAGTAATATTATATATATATATATATATAGAGGTGATAAAAAGGAGAGAGAAAGGAAATTTATCATATCTGTGAGGTAGAACTAATAAAATAATCATAGCGAAGTCTCTGAAAAAATTTCCAATGATCAGACTTGTTCATATTCCAATGATCTGGCAGTTCAAACAAATCGGTTAATCACCTATCAAAAAGAAGAAAGGAAACAATAAGAAAGTGATCATGTAAAACTCGCTTATAGAAGTGATAATATACTCATAAATTGGTTAGCAAATATAATTCAACAAGAAGATTGGCAAGCAAATCTCCTGAGAGATTTCTCTTAGGGTAAAATTACATAACTAAATACTTTACGGGGTTTGAGTGCTTGGTACACCTTAGCCCTAAAATGAAATAGGGATTCCGTATTTAATTATTGGATAATGTACAATGACAAATGTGCAACATTGTGTAAATTCTCAAATATATGCCTGCGAACTGCGAAGCTCGCGGAATTGCAGACGCATATCAGGTCCTTATCACGAAGATCTAACTGGTGAAGCAGCTGCTCTGCCTTGGCTTATTGATCAAGATTCAATTTACGAAGAAAAGAGGGTCAGAATTTGTATTCCCGTTTAAGCTTTCCTGCTGTTTGCTCCAATGAATTATATTTTTCCTTGTTACCTGCAGTTTTTTCGATGCAGTTATGATTTTCTTGACGTAATTTTTCACTTGTTCGATATTTTTTTATGAATTATTGATTATCGATTTTCATTCCCTTTTCTCCCCATTGCGATTATGTTCTTGGGTTTTTGAAGATTTGATTGAAGACCATGTTAAGTCGAATTTCTGGTTTTGAAATCCTCAAGATGGATTGTTGAGGATTCGCGCTGGGAATAATTGAACCTGCGCAAATTAATGCATTATGCCTCTCGAGCTTTGCTAAGTTTGCGTCCCCTCGTTGAATATGCCTCTCAAGATGAATCGATTTTCATTTGTTAACGCTTTTGGTTATTAGGTCAGTTTAAACCTTTTCCTTTCTTCTCCAATTCTGCTATATATCTGTGAGTGGCGTCACGCTGCTAGTAACAGATGTTTGGAATTTTTAATGAGTGGCTTAGTATTGTTTACCATCAGGGTCTGTTTGGTTGGAGGGGAGGGAATGGGAGGGGATGAAAAATGAGCCCCTCCCTTGTTTGGTATGAAAAATTGGAGGGAGGGCCCCAAAGGAGGGGCTCCAAATCCCTCCCATCCCTTCATTTTTGTTCCCCCCAAATTGGGGGGTTTTGGAGGGGATGGAAAATGAGCCCCTCCCATTCCATCCCCTCCCTTTAAACCAAACAGGCCCAATATTTTCAATTTCATGGTCATAGAATTTGATGTTATTTAGTTATTTCCCATCATTAGGCCCTTTCACTCACTCCTTTTATGCACCAGGCATTAATAGCATAAGGAAACATGGCTCAGAACGATGGGGATGAAATGGAGTATGCCGCCGATGATAATGAAATGGCGGAAGTAGAAAACGGTTCATATATCCGTGGAAGAATATTTGGTGGTTCAGATTCAGAAGATGACGATGACGAACAATATGACCCTTTGGTTTGTTTCAACTCAAATGCAAAACCTTTGTTATGATTTAAATATCTGATGTTGTGGATGTGACTGCTTGTTTTCGTTCCAAAGTTGCTTTTAACTGTTCCTTTTATTTTGATAATCTGATTTATATTGTTTCTGCCAACTGTTGTGGCATGATTGCTTGTTTTCATTCCAACCTTTTAACTGTTAATCAGATGACTTACATGTACATAACTAGTTATGAGTAAACCGTTTCCATTAACATATTTTCTCTTGTATTTTACGTGGGATTGTGTCTTTTCCTGCGGGTGTGGATTTGGGTGCTCTGTTGCAGGAAAACAATATATCAGATACCACCGCCGCAGAAGCTAGGGTGGGAAAAGATATTCAAGGTATACCTTGGGAGAGACTGAGCATTACTCGCGATAAATACAGACAAACAAGACTAGAGCAGTACAAGAATTATGAAAATATACCACAATCAGGGGAGTTGTCAGAGAAGGTAAAAAACATTTGACATGGCATTCAAATATGATCTGAGTAATGATTTTGGTGGGAGAATTTCACCTTAGACGTTTGCTCTACAGGAATGCAAACCTACAGATAAAGGGGGAAAGTACTATGATTTCTGGCAAAACACTAGATCAGTGAAATCAACAATACTTCATTTTCAAGTATGCTGATGTGATGATTCTTTACTTTCAATTTCTTACTGCAAGCTTCATCCCTCCCAGGTTTAATAGTAGAAGTCTTCATTTATAGTGATTGATTTGTCTTGACGTATGAGGCTTTATATTCATAATTTGCCTTTTCTCTTCGTGAACTTTAGTTTTGGCATTTGTTTTTAATAATGTAAGGAACGTTAATATGAAGCTTTGACACATTTGTAATACTACAAGGAACATTAATGTGAAGCCTTTAATGTGTACTTTGCAGTTGAGGAACTTAATTTGGTCAACATCAAAGCATGATGTATATCTCGTGTCACATTACTCTATTGTTCACTGGTCTTCACTAAGTTGCAAGGGATCTGAAGTCTTGAATGTATCAGGGCATGTAGCTCCATGTGAGGTAAACGTGGTTGCGCTGCATTTTTGTTGAGAAAACCTCAGCTTGATTTGGCATCTGAAATTCTTAATTGTGGTGTTAATAGAAACATCCTGGAAGCCTGTTGGAAGGATTTACTCAGACACAAATTAGCACATTGGCTGTACGAGATAAGTTGATGATTGCTGGAGGTTTTCAAGGAGAACTTATTTGCAAGGTACTGTTTTTGTATTGCCTGTCTTCTACGTGCTTCGCACTATTAATGATTATTTTATTTATTAGTTAACTAATCATTGCAGAACACGATGGGGTTTAAATGAAAAGGAAGAATTCCCACAATATTCTAAATCAATTTAACATGTCTATAAGCAACGGGTAATGCTTTTAAAATGACCAGGGTTGAAACAAATTAAATTTTTAATGAGAATTGGTATCCTCATGATTCCAATTTTCCTAGTCCTACATATCACATATGATCTAATGACATGCTAGGCCCAAAATCCTCTGTTCTATTCGTAATTAAGTCCTTATTAAATCCTAACTGCCTCAATTTCTTCAACTTTAATTTCTTAATGGTAATTGTTATAAATAATAAAATAGAAAAAAAATGAAAATATCTACTTAAACTGCATTGCTCATATATCATTTCACACATTCACCATAATAACAATTCCCTGGTTATGCCTTAGACGCCTACTACGGCTACAACCCAAATGAAAGGGGATTGATTCTCAACCAAACCAAATGAAGGTTTCCTTATCTGTCGTACAGTTGGGTGACGTTTTTTTCCCAATCATGTGGCCTGGTGTGTGATGCACTTCTTGAAACTTTATGTGGGGATTTGTGGAATCAATTGGGGGTTGTGTAATGTTGGATTTTATGTATTAACTATGTATGTCGTTTATCCATTATGCTAAAATAGCTCAAGTTACTTGGTTAGATTCACCTTAAGTTTATTTATATATGATTCTCCTTTTACCCATTAGATGTAGAACTTTTATATATACTCTAATACTGCTACAACTCTCTCTTTTATTTTTTTTTCAATCTATAATTTTTTATCTCTCTTTCTATATATATATATATATATATTTTCATGTGTAATAATGTTGAAAATTGGGAAAGGTATCGTTTAGTTAAAAAGGAGATTAAGAAAGCAATAAGTGAAGCTCATAATAAAGCATATGAGGAGTTTTATAAGGAGTTAGGGACAAAGGTAGGAGAGCATAAGATTTACAAGATCGCAAAGAACAAGAAGAGAAAATCGAGAGACTTGGACCAAGTGAGGTGTATAAAGGATAAAGAAGGCAAAGTTTTGGTTACTAATGGAGATATTAATAGGTGGGAAGCTTACTTTTATAAGTTGTTCAATGATGGAAGGGAAGGGTTGCCTTGTGACTGAGAAGATTTGACAACTCAAGAAGGTGGTCTCAATTTGTCATTTTACCATAGGGTTCGAATTGGCAAGGTTAAGGAAGCTCTTAAGAAAATGGAAAATGGTAAAACTATTGGACCTGATGGTCTTCCTATTGAAGTTTGGAAATGTTTGGGTGAAGAGGGTGTGCTGTAGCTCATAAAATTATTTAATGAGATTTTATGATCCAAGAAAATGCCAGATGAGTAGAGAAAAAGTACTTTGATCCCTATTTATAAGAATAAAGGGAATATTCAAAATTGTGCAAATTATAGAGGAATTAAGCTTAAGTCATACAATGAAATTGTGGGAAAAGGTGATTGAACACATGTTGAGGTTGGAAATTGATATTGCTGAAAACCAATTTGAATTCATGCCAGGAAGGTTTACAACATAAGCGATTTATTTATTAAGGGGGCTAATGGAAAAATATAGGTGCAAAGAAAGAGATTTGCATATGGTTTTCATTGATTTTGAAAAACCATATGACCATGTGCTAAGAGATGTACTTTAGAAAGCCTTGGAAAAGAAGAAGGTGCGGGTTGCATATATCAAAGCCATTCAGGACATGTATGAGGGGGTTACAACCAATGTTAGAATCTTGGAAGTGTTACAAAGGATTTTCCTATAAGGATTGACTTATATCAGAGATCGGCTTTGAGCTCTTATTTGTTTAACCTAGTGGTAGATGTTTTAACTGAGCCTATAAAAGAAGAGATCCCTAAATGCATGCTTTTTGCGAATGATATAATTTTGTTGGCTGAATGCAAGGAGGAAATTAATTCCAAACTTGAGATATGGAGATGGACTTTGGAATTGAAAGACTTTCATCTGAGTAGGAGCAAAACTGAATGTATGCATTGCAATTATGATAAGAGACGATGTTGAAGTGAAGTGGAAGTTAAATTTTGGAGGTGGGGGGAGTCATTCCACAAGTGACAAAATTTAGATATTTGAAATCAATTATACAATAAGATGGTGAAATTGATGGTGGTGAAATTGATGGAAATGTCAATTACAGAATTCAAGTTGAATGATATAAATGTAGAAAAACTAGTAGAGTTATTTGTGATTGAAAGGCACCTAATAAGGTAAAAGGGAAATTCTATCGCACTGCTATAAGACCAACAATGTTATATGGTAGTGAGTGTTAGGCTTTAAAATGACAACATGAACATAAAATGGGGGTAGCCGAGTTGAGGATGTTGAGATGGATATGTGGTTGTACAAGAAAAGATAAGATTTGTAATACTCATATAAGTGAACGAGTTGGAGTGGCCTCTGTTGAAGAAAAAATGGTAGAAAGTCGTTTGAGGTGGTTTGGACATGTTCAACGAAGACTATTGAATGCTCCAGTGAGGAGGGCTGATCAAGCAGTATGGAGTCCTATAAAATGAGGTCGAAGAAGGCCTAAACGAACGTTCAATGAGGTCATAGAGAGAGATCTTTTGATTAATAATATGCCTAAAGATATTTTGACAAAGCACAATGGTGTTGTGTGATCCATGTAGCTGACCCCACCTAGTGAGATAAAGGCTTTGTTGTTGTTGTATATTTTTTTTTCACCCCCTTTTGAGTCCTAATTGTTGTTCTTGTGATATGGTTTTGAATTTTATGTATTAATTACAGATGACATTTGTCCATTTCTACCAAAATAGCTTAATCTATTTGGTTGGATTCATTTCAAGCTTATATATCTTTGATTTGCCACTAATGCCCCGTTTGATATCATGGAATAGTTTTTTTTGGAAGTGGAGGTGGAGGTGGAGGTGGAATTGGAAGTGGAACTAGGAGTGAAAGTGAATTTTAAAATATGTTTGGTATGTCGGTGGAAGTGAGATAGAATTTTTATCAATATATGTATTTTTCTGATGGAAAGACCAAGGCACTCTCAAACAAAAAAAAATCTTCGGTCCATCAGATTGAACATCGTGACTCAGATTGAAATTCTTGCCACTCAAGATTGAACCTAGGATCAAAGTTTTGCCTAGTCCATTGCCTAGATCAAAGTCCTCGCCACTCAAATTGAACCTCCATCCATCCTCTTCTAAAATTGGAAAAACATATTGAAAAAGGTAGAAATAGATAGATTGGTCGCAGCCACAGTCCACCACAACCACCGGTCGGCCACCAAAGAACAACCATAATCCTCCATTTTTTTTAAAAATTACCAGGCATCAGTAGTCCAATAACTCAAACGAAAACAAGCAAACAGAGAGTTTGAGAGGTAGAGGTATCGATTACCGGAGAAGGGAAGAAACACCGGCCACCACAGATCGAATCTCACACAAGGACAGACTCTAAGGTAGATGGTGGTTTAGATCGAAGGGGCATAGAGGGAGAGAGGCACGATGGAGAGAAAACGAAAGTTTCAGATTGAGAGGTGAAATCAAAGAACTTTGAAGACATGAAATCGAAATCGAAATCGAAATCAAAAGAAGACGAGAACGCCGTTGCCGTCGCCGTCATAGTCACAGATAAATGTCGACGCCTCTGCACATCTGCGAGGGGTTCTTCGTTGCCATTGCAGGGAAGGTCATTGCTGGAGAACGCTTGAAGATGAGAAAGCTTGAAGGCTGTGGTTGAGAGGTTGAGGGTATAATGGGAAAGTAAAATGAGTTCCAAGGAAGTGCCACCAGTTCTTTTGGGTGTTTGATGGAGGTGACTTCCATCAATTTTGATGGAAGTGACTTCCCTTGGGAAGTGACATCCAACACACCAAACATATATAAATCCCAATTCCACTTTCAATGCCACTTCCCTCCTCCCACTTCCATGCTACCAAACGGGGCATAAATTATTAGATGTGGGACTTCTATACATACTCTAATACTCCCTCCGGTCCTAAATATAGGACAAAGTTTGTAGTGTAAATTGCACTACAAACTTTATCCTATATTTAGGACCGGAGGTAGTATCTAATACTCTGTTTTCTGCCTTTTAACAGCGTTTCTTCCTTACAGGGGGTTCTATCTAATTCCTAATTAAAACAGAAATAATTAGCACAAGATACCACATAATATTACAAGAGAACCCATGAAAATAACACACATTGTTTACTTGTCTCCTGACGTTGTTTTTAGGTGGGACGGAGCTTGTATTGCATTTGTATCTCTAATTTGATAAATTATTAATTAATGAACTAATGAAGTGGAAGTAATCTGAAATCATTTCCATTTGTTTTCTTTTCTTTATCCCTGAAGTCAACTCTTAATTTAATATTATTGAATTGGGTGAATTATGCATCATCTTAATTTTGTTATAATTACACAGACTTCCTCCTTATTTTTATAAATATACTGAGTAATGGGCCTCAAAGTCTGCTGCATTTTAGTTATATGTTAAATTGCTTTACCTTAGCACCCTCCATTAACCTAAATTCATACATTTATATTGTTAAATTTAGTGAAAACACAATCTACTCTTTTTTATTTTATTTGATTATAATATAAATGCATATATTTAAGTTAGTAAAGGCTATTTTAGTAAAAGAACTAATTTCGTCTAAAGGATATATTTTGAAGACAGATGGGGTTTATCTTAGATAACAAATTCAGTAGAGGTTTGTGTAATCTACTCCGTTTAATTTTATGTTTATTTTCAATGGTTCAGTTTCTGGTTATTAATTGTCTTTCTTGACCGGTGGCTTATACTTAATTTCTTGCAGTACTTAGACCGGCCCGGGATTAGCTTCTGTACCAGAACTACTTATGATGATAATGCAATAACAAATGCAGTTGAGATTTACGAGGATCGGAGGTTTAATTCCAATTCTTTATTACTTGACTTTTCTTTCATGAAGGGCATTAATATTTATGGCTCTATATGGCGTGCAAATTATTATTATTATTGTTGTTGTTGTTGTTGTAGAAAAATAGAATATTTTAAAAGAGAGTCAGACTTAGCCAGACACACTGAGTCTCTAATTATAAATTAAGTGCAAATGGTAGAACAAATAGTACAAACTCAACCACTTGTTATCACCCAACTCTAAGCATAGTTTCATAATAACAATACATTATTCTTGCAGTGGAGCTATTCATTTCATGGCTTCAAATAATGACTGTGGAGTCAGAGACTTTGATTTGGAAAGATTTGAGCTTTCCAAGCACTTCTGCTTCCCGTGGCCGGTAAATGTAAGTATCTCAGCTTGATTTATTATGGTTGAATTAGAAGAACTGACTTTCCCCACTTTAGAGGGACAGCCTTTTGGCTTCCTGCTGCTGAATAATAATAATTGGAATATAATATAGCATGCATATTTTCTTTTTAGAGCAATAAAAAGGGAATTCCTTCCCAATGGTGCAACCACACGGGTGTTCATTGAAGGGTTTAAGTGCTGGATTAATTGAAATGTTGGATAAAAAGTTAAACTTAGTAACCAAGGCTCTAGTGTCACATCTTCCACATATATTGAGCATTATATAAAATAGTAGTGCAATTTACAAGTGACAAAGTTCCTGTTTTATTTTTGGCCCAAAAAAAAAATTCCAGTTTGATTTAGTCTTTATTTTTTCTCTTTTCACACGCATATGGGTGTAAATTGTCAGTGTTAGTATATCTGATATCTAACTTTTGAACACAGCAGAAATGATTATTGGATCTCATGTCCATGCTTCTTGCAGCATACTTCGTTGAGTCCTGATGGTAAACTAATTGTAATTGTCGGAGACAACCCTGAAGGATTAGTGGTGGATTCTCAAGCAGGGAAGGTTGGTATACTATTCTGTTTTTTCATGTCTCAAATTTTTGTTTTTATTATTCTCAAGGATTATATGACATGAGATGAGTTGAGATAAGCTAATGTTCTTCATGCATTATAGACTGTCACGTCATTATGCGGACACTTGGATTACTCATTTGCATCAGCGTGGCATCCTCAAGGTTACATCTTTGCCACTGGGAACCAAGACAAGACATGTCGTGTTTGGGACGTCCGGAATATGTCAAAGTCTGTAGCTGTGCTGAAGGGTAACCTTGGAGCCATACGGTCCATAAGATTCACATCTGACGGGCAGTTCATGGCAACGGCCGAGCCAGCCGATTTCGTTCACATCTATGATGCAAAGCAAGGGTTCGAGAAGGAGCAAGAGATTGACTTTTTTGGAGAGATCTCAGGAGTATCGTTTAGCCCTGATACAGAATCGCTTTATATTGGTGTTTGGGATCGCACATATGGTAGCCTTCTTCAGTACAACCGACGCAGAAATTATAGGTATCTTGACGCCTTGTAAATTTGTAAGCTTATATGTTGTAATTGCCCTGTTCAGCTAATATCCAAGAGTTTAGGAATTTGAGTGGTGAAAATGATTTGGTTGCTGGCCACACCTCATCATACTGTGTTAGGAAGAAATGGCCTGATGATGTTTTATAGTTGTAACATTTATGCTGAATAATATTTGCTGCTAGTCTCCTATGGTTTGCGTTTTGTTTTGTTAAGTCGTGTTAATAATGGAAGAATGTGAAATTAGTCCTGTCAGTCACTCTTCTTAATGATGTCTTGGTGACTTTTTCATGTCTTTAATTCGTTAGATATGTAAAATGAGATGGAATTTAATACTTTTTAAAATATGAAAATAAATTGTCATTTTATCATGTTTATTTTTTGATCAAATTTTATCATGTTAATTTTGAAAATTAGTAAAAATATAAAGTCGTAAATTTGTAGCAATAGGATGCGTATTATTAAAAATAGGAAAAAGTAATTATTTCCTTTCCCATTGGCCAACTGTTTCAGTTGAATTTTTGCTTGATGCTGAATAATGAAGTCATGTAGGAGAGGTGATAGCTTGCAGATTGTGAAATAACATATGGGTCATGTTATTTGGTAAAAGCACAACATTCAGAAATTCCAATGATCCCTTGGATTGATTTGGAATCTGTTGTGTTGGGGTGGATTAATTTGGGAATTGGGTATTTCAATGGGAATTTTCCTAATTTTTAAACAATAATATACAAGAAATAAAAAAAAGGGAAAATTAGGAAGAAGGACAAGGAAAGAAAATATTCATTATAAAAGGATCTAAAAAATTATAATTATTTAGAATGACCAAAAATTAAAACCCAAATTTTCAATGATAAAATTAACACCTTTCAAACTCCATGCCTTTTCTCTACGCCATTTTCACACGCAGATGTTCTATCCATGGCAATTGTCTTCAAGTGAATCTAGGCCAGAAGACAAGATAAAAAGATTCAAATTGGCTTCAAGCTAATGCAGGCCATAAGACAAATTAAAAAGACTTAACCACAGAATCCTGTTCACGGTACATATATTCGTATTATTATTATTATTCTTCCTTTAATTTGTATGGTTCATAAGTTTAAACCCTAATAGTATATCCATAGATATTCTCCGTGTATAAAAAAAATATCCATAGATATTCTAGTTTGCAATAATAAATACTATCTTTCAAAATATTCTCTCCTGATTATCAGCACTTATGACTGAGCAATATATATTATATAATAGTATATCCATAGATATTCTAATTTGCACAACTTAAAGAAAATGAGACGGATCATAACCCTTTAAACCTCCATAGTGAATAAGGAAAAAAAAATCAAGATATAATATGAAAATCAAGTTTACAAAACCATTCAAATTGGGACAAGTGAATACATGAAACTATAAAACTATTCAAATAAGGACAAGTGAATACAGGCAAAAGATCTAATGACAAATAAGCAAATGAAAGGAAGAATAATAGATTATCAGAGAGTTGATAACTAAATTAAATCCAAATGAGTGATACACAATAATCAAAATTCACACCAAGTAATCGAGAAAATTTTAAAACCAAATAAGTTCATTATCGTTATCACAGTATCGTCTACCACCAAATCAAAGAATGGTAATGAATTAGAGAAATGATCGGGATAAAATCAAATGTAGCAGGAGATCTCAAGGAGGACTCTTTTTAATTTTTAAATTTTTTTCTCATTTTTTAGGTTTAACCGAGGGTAAATCAGTAATTAACAAATTATTTTGTTTTAATTTTTAGTCCTTCTTAATAATTTCAATTTTTTTAATCCTTTCTAATAAATATTTTCTTTCCGTGATCTTTCTCCTTAAGTTTCCCATTAAAAGAAAAGACATTCATCATTTACATATACAATAAATTTTAAACAAAACGAGCACCATCCTTATCCACACCATATATAAAAATTTCATGACCTAGATCTTAACTTGTCTCTACATCTAAATCCAATTTGTTAATGCAGATGCTTTGCCATTGTGTTTTGTGTTTTTTTTTTTTTGGTTTTTTGGCCAGCAAGATGCTTTGCCATTGTTACCCTACGGAACTAAGGTTATCTTAATATTTTGACAACACTTTGTCATCATATGCTGCTATTTATAGACAACAAGCATTTACGCCCCGTGCGTTGCGCGAGATGCACTACACACTTGAGAGAAATAATAGGCACAAAAAAAAAAAAAAATACAACCTTGATAAATATATCAATGATAATTATTAAATGACATCAACAACACACATATGAAGATCGACAATCAACTCGATAAAATATATAAGCTACCAGAATGAAAAATATACATACTTTTGTAACACACCTCTATAGGAACATCAAATATGATTGTCGATCTATACAATTTGTGGTTTATTTATATTGACCTATTCCCAATTTTAGATTCTTCGATTGCCATAATTTACTATAATTTATATTGGCTAGAGCAGGGGTTTATTATATTGTTGTGGCGAGAAAGGTGTTGATTTCCTGAAATTTCATTTCATGTATAATACAACAGATAGTATATTCCAATTCATACCTTGCATGTTGTTTATTTAAATTTATCTTAGGACATATATAAGCAGTCAGAAGTGGATTTAAGATGCACTATAAACTTAACTCATTAAGTTTAATCATTGGGGTTCATAATAACAAACTAACTTAAGGATGATTCACTTCCATTAGCTAGGCACATGATTTAATAATAATAATGATTGGAGTCCACAATTTTTTAATCTTCTATTTTCAAATATACATGATGCCTAAAAGCAATAAAAGAGAGAAACGTGTCCCTAAAAAGCAATTAGTTTCCCTTTGCAATAGACATAAGAAAAGGTCCTGATAAGAAGGCCCTTAAGTTGTGATTGGACAAAACAACTTTTACATGACATTAAACCAAAAAAAAACCCATTGGTTTTATGTCTTCCACAATGGAAAACAAATGTCCCTTCAACCGTGTCTTGTCAAGTGATCTAGTAACGCTTAACCGATCTCTAATGGCATAAGATTGCAAGATCTCTTTGAAGATCTCTTTGAAAATGGGTTCTCAGAAGTTCTGTGCCCCAATCAAATCCATTGACAGCTATCTTTTTGCAGAGATCTTCACTAGCTTCGAAATTCATGCGTATATGCCCACAACAATCCTAGACTTCCTAACACCCTTTAGATGCTATTGTTTCTCTGATTTTCCCATTCAATTAAAACTTGAGGTCATCCTTGAAACTCTAACTACTTCTGATGCTGACATGTAAAAGAAAAACAAAACTTCAAACAAAGAACTTCAGTTTTGACTAACTTGTAAATTAAAAACATATTAACTTGTTAGCAGATAGCTTATATGAAAAACATATTCTAAATTAGAACCTTCCTATGTGCAAAAATGCTAGTAATAATAACGAACGTCAAAACTAAAGTTGAAAATCACATGAACTTTTGTTTGCAAATATCTTATATTAAAAATATGGATGGACATATTGAACTTTATCGAATTTGAAAATCAATATTTAAAACTTACATTTTTAATTAGTTATTCAGTTTGGTTTGATAAGAATTTGCAATTATTTAGGCTCAAATTAAAAAATTTGATTTGATTTGAAGCCTTGAAAATCAATATTTAAAACTTATATAATTTTGAAAAGAAAGCACTGGGTTGAAGCTTTGAACCAATGGATAACTTAAGGTCAAACAAAACCCAATGGATAACTAATCTATCCCACTAATGACAAAGTATGGAAGTTGTTAACATAAAAAAAAAAAGGTAATCTTAGAGACTAACACCAAAAGAAAAGAGCACATAACCTTGTATAATTTTCTCTCCCTCTTCACCCACATGTTCTCTCCTTGGCACCTTCAATAAAAGTAAAAATAAAAAGAAAACATGAATACTAACTGTATCAAAGCAACAGAGTAATCATTCCACTTTGAATAAGATATATTTATAAAGATATCAAAACTTACAATGCACTTTGCGGTCCGCAAAATGTATTGCTTTGTCAGATGTGGGAAGAAGACAAGAAATAAAATATAAAATAAATTATATATGATTCCACTAATCCCCAAGAAACAACAGATAGATAACAAAGAAAAAGCAACGCTGAATTTGGCTAATTACTACAATCAGAATGAATAAGTCAATTGAATTGAGGGGTTTAAGGAGAAGAAGCTGAGTAGAAGCACTAAGGCTAGACATGAACACTTTATGCTACCAACAATAAAAATGATAAAGACCAAATTTTTATGGTAAGTTCCCACTAAAATCATACCATTCCAATTTGTTTGACAATAAGGATGTACGATGTCATGCATCATGAAATAGTAGCTAATGTCTCAACCATCAACCATAGTTCAAGCAAGACCAAGTTTTGTGAAAGAATATATAAAGGTTCAGTCAAAAGCTCCAAAATACTTGTGCAACCTGGCATATAGGAAGTGAGCTAAAATAAACAAAATTTCACATAGCAATAGTTTCAGGAGTTATTCCAGAGTGCTTGGTTTGGTGTGCCTGTTGAGAAATCAAATACTAGTCAGGGTTATATATGAAATACTTTTTCTCTTTGTTGGAAAATAGCCTAGTCCACCGTTGGTGGATTTGGCCCAAGCCCAATAGGATTGGGATCAAAGTATAAATAATATAAATGTTTGGGTGGATATATGTAATATTTCCTAAAACATTATGAGTCATGTTGTTTAACTGATAGATTATGACTCTACAAGTGATATTGTTTCACCGAAACTATATGTCTCTCAATCAAAAGGATATCTTGTTTTTCTGATGGAAGGACATGTTAGTAGAATAGGAAGGGGTGCATAGAACCCTATAAATAGACATAGGGGATTCAGTTATAAAACACTGGATATAACATACAGAAACTCTGTCAAACTGACTCCTCATTCTCTCTACTATATTACTCTCTTCTTCTTCTTGTCGGTGGTGTATTTGCTATGCGTCATAATCGCTTCCGCAACTGTGATCCGATTAGCGTGAGTACAAGAGATAAACGGTCGCATTCCAGGTACGCCCAATAATTCTTACACTCTTTTTAAAATATTAGTGTATAGTGTAATATTCTAGTAAGATAAGTTTAGGGTTGACCACAAAACACAAACAGAAGAACCAAAAAGTATACATGAAATTCAAGCAATTACCATTGATCAAGATAGCCAGCCCCTGATTATCAGAAACATAAATTTCTTGGCACCAGAAGACTAGCAAGCAAGCTACAATTGTAATAACTATTCCGAGTGGGAGACTCATCCAGGCCACTTTCATTTGCTTCGCAATATCCTCTTCCATTGAGGGTCCACTACTACAACATGAAAGAGATTTATAACTCAACAATGTGCCATTCATTTCACCCAAAATGAAAGCACTCTAACTTGATATAAACCTTATTCAAATGAAAACAATTAGCACTTAATTATGGTGCTGCACATTTAAACCCGACACACAATCCACAATTTTCTTTTGAAGGGGGTGTTAAAAGTAAAGTTAGCAAAAGTACATTATAGGCACATAGCAGCTCATCATCAACCATGGAAAGGCTCAATCACTAAATCAGGCAAGAAAATAGCAGGACATAATACAAAACTTGCATAAGTAAAAGAGATTATTGTTTCATGTCCATCCACAAGTATGTTGGCCGAAAGCCCTCTTGAGTAAGAAACAAAACACAGGTAACAAAAAGGTAAAACTGCATTTCATATATCTGCATCAAAAGAAAAATGTAACATAAGGATAAATCAGCTCATATTACAGAAGTGATCGTCTATGACTAAAGGATCTGAAAAGAAAGTAGAAGATCATCCATGAACTTCTTGAAATTAACTAACCTTGAAAATAATAGAATAGAAGATAGAGTCCCAATAGCAACAGTAATAAGTTATAAAAGCTATAAAAAATGTAAGCAAAATAAGAGTGAGAATAAGAAAGAACAACTCAACCACCAATTTGTTAATTTTGGCATAACTCGCAAACACAATTCTAGAAAACAATAATAAAACCAATAAGTGGGTGCACACGAAAATGATGAAGATAGGAAATACAGAAGTTCAGGAAACATAAATAGAAAATTTCAGAAATTTTTACCGCATAGTCTTCTGCTTTAAGATGCCTCACAATCCCACAACATAATCTGAGCATTAAGAATTGGAACTCCAGGAAAGAGAGGGCGTTATCGTTATCAGCTTCGGCGATCATGCGGAGGAGATCTTCATGCGTCAAATCCTGCAAAGCAAGAGGAGTTTGCAAACGAAGATGGGTTTCTGTTTGAAAATATACGAAGATGACCGAAAAAAATCCTACCTTTGAACTTAGACTAAGCAGTGATTTTCTAGGCCATATGGGTGACCTCAATGAGCTGTAGAAAGAGATAAAGAGGAGAAGAGAAAGGGTATATTCGTTCGGGTAGGAGGCAGAGAGAAGTGGTATGAGAAGAAAAGCAGAGACTGCTTTGGGAAGGAAAAAGAAGAAGGCATAAGGTTTGAGAGAGGAGTCAGAGCACACAGCCCAAGAAAACTTAACCAAAGACACTAAGCCACATGTGAGCCACACTGTTTAAATGAATAGTAAAATGAGAGAGGAGTCGTGAAAGAGAAGACTTAGCTCGGCTAGTTAGTCATTGAGATTTATTAGTATATATGGATCTTCATCTTATGAATATCCTTTCACATATCCAAGTTCAAATGAAGTGTCAAGTGTAGAAAACAAGCATATTGACTCGAATTTGAGCCCTTGGAATATAACTACACAGAATTAACGAAGAAGATTCCAAATTCAAGATGCGCAAAAACAAGGAATAATCAATAATCCACAACTAATCTATTATCACAAATTGATTGTGTTTTCACATATTGATTATGCATATTAGACAAATTTAACCCTTTACATAATTCACTGACGTTATGACCTAAAACATAGCTTTAAAAATTCGCCTCTCCAAACACTTGCCTCTATTCTTTCTGCGTCCAAAAGTAGTACTCACCTCACATGGCGGCACAAACCCTGCTTCAACTATAAGTATCATTTATCTTAATTGTTAGGGATTATAATACAATTATTTATTGCCCTTTGCTTAACAGCTTAAGCTTCCGAGTTGTAATAGTCTTTTTCAAAAGTAGTATTTGCCTCACATGGTGACACACAATTGAAAAGGACTATTACAACTCAAAAGCTTAAGCTATTAAGGAAAGGATAATAAATAATTTTATTATAATCTCTAACAACTAAGATGAATGATACTTATAGTTGAAGCAGGGTTTGTGCCACCATGTGAGGTAAGTACTACTTTTGAATGCAGAGAGAATAGAGGCAAGGGCTTGGAGAAGTGTAATCTCTGTCATTCTCAAAGCTAGCAATGTTTTGGTCACAATAAAGATCAACTATGTGAAATGCCAAATCTGGCTCTCTCAGTTTATTTTCAGTAACTATGGATATTCATGAGCTCCCAACTTCACAGCATTTCATGAAGTGCACGGAATTCTATCTTTTTGTAAACATGCGGTTCTCCTCAGCCTTCTTAAACTATCTCCGTCTCCGTCTTAGCTCTTCTCCTGAAAGTTCAGGAGCCACGTTTATGAGCTTGTAGTGTGATTACTTGGTGAGTTAACAAAGCATCTATTGGAGCTTCTATCAGGAAAGCTCCAATTTTTTATTTCATATTTGATGGACTTTGTGAAGCGTGTCTTTCTTCCATGACTGGGTGGTTTCTCGATCTTTGTTGTTTAATCTTCATGGTGATCACTCGTTCTTGTTAATTCTCTGTCATTTAATCTGAGGAACTTGGAGGACCAATCTTTCATCTTCTCTGTTCAACAACATCCTCTGAATCAGACTTGCTGCCATTTTTTTTATAGGCCAAAGTATTCTTTTATTAGAGATAGTCCTGTTTGAGGCACTATCGGATATTAAATGTGGGCACCTCTCCTAAGTAAGAATTCAAACCTTGTTTGTCACGTTGTGAAGGACTAATTCCTTTTGCTAGACTCAACCTCCGTTGGTGACTTGCTGCCATTCTGATGCTTTGAAGTGAATCATTATGGCAATGCTTCTCATCATGATCTTTGTCTTGGAGCTGTCTATCACCCCAGCCTGAAAGCATTATCAGAAAAAGCAAGTTTTCATTTATATTCAAACTACTGATGTTTTTAAAAGTATCATGTTAACAAAATTTAGCATGACGTTGAAATGAAATACACAAATAAACGGGCTCTAGCCGTTTGAACACGAGGTCTTAAATTTGAGTCCATGTAAATCCAAAAAACTCCTTACAAGTTACAGTTGCAAGGGCTTTGAATCAATTTGAGATACTGATATCCTTCTGTAGACAAAATGAAAAGACAGCACTTATCATCCAAAAAAGTGTTTTAAAGCAATTCAGATATAAAATTTTCAGGGCTAACTATTGAAATTTAAGGAAATTAATTAACATTACCATCCATCTTAAAAAATTTTGCCACGACATTTCTAAAATTTAGAAATAACTTTGCCAAAACGGGAGGGAAAGTCTGGTAATAACTTTGATCTTAAATACATAAGTACTATTTTCAAAATTTTTAAATACTTTCTTTTACAAATCTGGGTCCTTGACGGATGCAACTTTCGCAAATATGGATCCTCAAACAGTTGAAGAACTTCTTTCAGGATGCCAACCCCAAGATCTGGTTTGCTGGTTCAAAATTATTGATCAAGAGTTTACTATCACAAGAATAGTAAAGATAAACAACTGATATAGTAACAAAATTTCAGAGAGTAATAATGCGATTAATTTTGTAAGGTAAAGATAAAGAAGAAGCAGCCATGAAGGATGAGAGAAACAATTAAGAAGATACTCACTGAGCTTCTTCGAATCATTTTCAGAATGAGGCTTCCACTCTATCCAAAGCTTTGAGCTTAAATGCCTCTTACACTGCGCGTACATATATATAGAAAAGAAGAAGAAACTAGAAACCTGCAATTTTTTTGTTTATTTGGTCAAAATGGTGTGATTTCTCACTAAGATAATGGGTGGGTTTTCGCATGTAAAAACAATTGAGTTCAAAAGTATTTTCTTTGATTCATGATATAAGGCATTTCAAAAAATTCATCAAAAATAAAAATGGTAGTTAACTTATTAAATTTACCTTAAATTAGAAGAAATTTTCAATTTTATCCTTATTAAATGAGGTATTGAGAGGGAGAGGAAAACAAGAAGTCAAATTTAAACATTAATTATAGGTAAGGTTCTGAAACTCGAACCAATCAGGGTATTAGGTCAAAGGTTAGTGGGTTAGATTGGGTCAAACTGAAGCTAATCCAAGGCCAAATCGGTGAAAAATTGAAGATTTTAGGCTTATTAATATAAAATTCTAAAGAATTTAAAAAAAAATTGATTTTTTTTAAAAAAACTTGAACCGAACAAGCCGGTCTGGTTCAGGTTTTAAAACCTTGATTACAGGGACAAAATTGACAAATAAGCATTAATTTCTCTTCAAATGGTTTATATTATAGGCCAAGCCATTCTTCTAGAAACGGACTTATATTGTGAATCGGATGGAGTAGAAAGAGTAAAGCTCATAATTCTTTTTTGCTTTCTTTTTTTTAATATTGGGATGGTTTTAAATTCCAATTAGAGAGATAACAACAAGCTAATCACCGCCAAAATATGGGAACCTTCATTAGCTTCTCTAGACATAAAGTCAATCAAAATATTCCAAACCATCCTAACCTCGTAGATATATTAATAGCTTAGCAGATGACTTTTATGATTAACAATTTCTTATATAAGAGGTCCTATCCTCCTATTCTCCTTCCATCACTAATTATGAGCTTTTAATAACTGATTTTTGTTTATAAAAAAACAGTTAAAATTAGTTAAGAATAACAAAATATGTATTTTTTTTAAATATGCCTTTATTTATAAAGAGAATAAGTGAGAGAGACAATAAATACATTCAAAGGATAAAGTTTGAAAAAACACAACAAATACTTTGACAAATCTAAGACAAAGATTATATTTTGAGACATACCTAGTCACAAATTTAAAGTTATAGTTTGGAACGGGGGGTGTATTTTGAATGGGAGGAAGTACTAAACAAGTGAAAATGTCGATTGCCTTCATCTCTTCCAATCTATTGTCAAGGTAAAACTTATTAATAGACAAATGAGCAAGCAAACACTCATTCTCAATAATGCAATCATAATTAAGGATTATGTTACTGTCACTGCACCAAAAGTCTCGCCCTTCCGAAAGCACTGTTTGACTTTTCACAATATTGCAAAAGCAAAAACTTGTGGCAACTCCTTGTATCTTTCTCTCTCCTTTAATTCTCATTTAATGAGAATAAAATTAGAAATTTTTTTTAATTTAAGACAGATTTAATGAGTTAATAGTTCTTCCTTAGTTTCAATAGGTTGTTGAAAGTGACTTGGTGTTTGTTTAAAACCATAATTCATAAACACGTTTATGTAAGTCAAAATAAAATTCCTTTCATATATTCATCTTTATATACCATAAATCATAATTGAAAATTTACTTTTGGAAGCTTCAATGGTGATTTCAATAAGTCCTCATATCTTGGACAAGACAGCTGAATCAAGCTTGATTAGGAACACGATTAAATGCAATTACACTTTAACACCGAAGGTCTCTTTAAATGCTTTGACCCGTTCAAAGAGAATATTATTCATTTAAGCCAAGACAAGCAAATGACTCTTTTGAGAATCTGTGGGAGCCGAATGTGTTTGAATTAATATTTCAATCATGTAATTTCGAACTCACTAATAACTCAGTCCTTTAACTGTAGTTTGATGCCACTCAGTTCTGAGTTTTTGTCTCACATATGACCCTGTCCCATATATTTTCATTTTTTATATTATTATCCTTGTAATCTACAATTCATTCCTCTTCATCCTATGTGATCCAGTCCCTCCTTTCTTGTTACGCTTCCCAGTGATTCATCGACACTTGTGATAATATGGCCATACAGATGATCGGCGGAGAGCCACAAGAGGCTGCGCAATGAAGAAGAGGAGTATTCAGGCAATTATGTAATCAACAACCAACACCAAGCAGCGACATAAAGAATAGAAACTTGAACTAAAATAATTTACTCCCTTCCTCGTATTTATAAGATCTTATTAAGTGAAAATTACATTTAGGTCTTGAATAAGAGAAAATATGAAAAAGTGGTCCTTGAAATCTCAAAATTGCATTTAAGTCCTGTACGATTTTTTTGCAATAAATTTCAATTCCGCTGACAAGTCCATGGACGCGTCATTGACAAATTTAAAGGCGTTAATTAACAAATTCAGGGGCTTCTATTGACAAGTCCATGGGCGTCCATTGACAAATCCATGATTGGAATTTATTATAAAAAAATCTCACGAGACTTAAATGCAATTTTAAGATTTCAAGTAACATTTTTTCATATTTTCTCTTATCCTGGACCTCGATGTAATTTTCCTCGCTGGCAGAAGATGGTTCTCTTGTTGAAGGCTTTCTAGTTCTACCCAGTTTGGAAAGGGATCATCTTACAGCAGAATTATGGGGTGTTTGGTGGGCCTAAAGGTGCAAGAAATATAATTCTAACATCTTTTGAAGTCATCAACCTAATAAATCACAAGACTCCATAACTGCATGAAAATTGGGAGGTAATTGCTGAGATCAAGAATATGATCAATTGGAAGCTGGTAGGTCAAGTTTAGAGTCATTAGCAGAGACAAAAATATATTGGCGGACTTGATCGCAAGACGAGCTCTAAATCAAAGCTACTACTCTTCAAATCTTTAACCCAGACTTGTTGAGGGAGCTCTTAGCTTCTGCTAATGCTTTCTAGTTTTGTTGTTTTTATTTTATTTTTAATTTTAGAGTATCAAGAAAATAAATATGTAGGAAATATACTTGATTTTCGAAATAAGCTTTTATTTATAAGTGAGTAAATGCGAAACTGTATTAGCAAAAGAAAAAAAAAAGTAAATAAAAGAATATAATAGTGAGAAAAATGATGAAAGAGAATATATAAAAAAATCAATTAGAAGTAATATTGGTAAAAATAAATTTAATGACAATTAAAAAAACTTTATAACAGAAAATATACCAATTCAAGAAATATGACTTTGTAAATAATCACAGGGCAAGTACTTTTTAAATTTCAAACTAGGTAGGTGTATCAACCCATAAAATTAAAAGCCTTATCGCGCAGGAAACATCATTATTTTATTTCTTAACGATTATTAATTCTTAATTATTTAGTGCAATAAGTATATATGTGATTAGCACGGGTGAACAGCTTAGTACTTATTTTATATAGGGCTACGTGCAATGTACCATTTCACTATCAATTAAGTAATAAAATACAATTAAAAATTTGATCCTAGGAATATTCTTATATTTTTATTCGATAATACTTTAAAAAAAATTGTTTTTTCTGTTTTCAGATACAAATGTTGCCTATAAGATTCTCCAAGTCGCTGTTGCATGCATGGGGCTTTGATTGAACTCTCTTGTCCCACTAAACTCGGAAGTCGCTCTCATCTTAAATTACACGGCATCCAATTATTAAAAAAACGAAGTCAAATTGAGAAGAAAATGACAACAGGAAAAAAAAACCCTAAAGAGCACGTCAATTTTATAAGAATACATAGCAATATTAAGAGAATTAAACTAATTCTTAAGCTGGTCAAGATATAAGTTTATGTTTCATCTCAAGTTTTGACCAAGTTTCATACCTGGCAAAGAAAAAAGAGACAAAGTTTCATACATCTTAATACTGCGTACAAGCTAACTGATTTCAAACGTTACTCTATTTGAAGTAAAAGTTTCCTTAATTAATAAAGAAGCTTATGTACTTGTAAAAGTAAACTTAGTTTCAAGTTTCAACTACTCTCCTCCATAGTTTTCTTTACCAAAAAAAAAAAAAATTGCAATTTTCTAATATAATTGAAACGCCAAGCAATATAAAAAAATTACAGCACAGAAAAAGAATTCATTTTTTCTAGAGTAAATTTCATCAAAATATTCTTATGATAAGGGAAATTAATATGAAAGTCCCTATGGTTTTTCCAAATTTTTAATCAGACCCTTGTATAATTATTTTCATTTTATCATCAAGTTCTTATATAATAGAGAGAATGTTTGTGTAATTAAGTCAATACCAAGGAGGTATTAGAGTATCTTGCTCTTAAAAAAACACTATAAAGACGTGATTAAAAACATGTGAAACTATAACATGATAAAAAGGGAAAAAAACTAAACGGGCCTAATTAAAAATTGGGAAAATTAATCTTTTGGTCTTGATTGGGTTGTAACTTAGTCCCTACATTTTGACTCGGTGTAATTCAGTTGCTATAATTTTGACTCGGTTGTAACTCAATTCTTGTATTTTGACTCATTGCAATTTAGTTTCTATAGTTTTAACCATTTTATACTATAGGCCCCCTTCTTTATTCTAGAACATAATGACTAAATTATAAAATGGTAAAAACTATAGGGACTGAGTTGCAGTGAATCAAAATTTAGGAAATGAGTTACAACCGATTCAAAGCTACATGGATTGAGTTGCACCAAATCAAAGTGTAGGGACTAGGTTATAACTCAGTCAAAACTACAAGGATCTAAAAATTAATTTTCCCTTAAAAATTGGATGATGAAATATAAGGACTTATAGATTGATTTTCAAATTCTCAAATTCCATTAGTTATGCCTCAATAAGTTCATCTTTGCCAAAAATGAACACATTGTCACCCGGGGATAAAATGCAAAGGATCGAGTCATCAAGCTAAGCATGCCTTTTACAATGATAACGGGCTCATGGAGAATCTTGGTCACGGAAGCCTGCTCTGTGACTTCTAAAAGCAGTCAAAAGTTTGGCTGTTAACATCAACAATAGGTTGGGTTAATTAATAATGCATTTACAATATATAATGCATCAAGATAGTTGATGAAAAGTAATACCGGAAACTTTCACCCCCTGAAAAGAAAGTAATACTGGAAATAAACACAACTCTCAAACTCAGTCCCTTTTCAAAGACATTAACCAATTTCCTAAGATTAAGGCAAATAGTTAAACTTTAGAGGTTCAAAAACGTCAGTTCAAGACTAGACTTTAGAGGTTACTCCTTCTTGTTCTTTTTATAAATATTAACCAATTTCCTAAGATTAGGGAAAATAGTTAAACTTAGTCGAATGTCAAAGATTTTTACATCTTTTCAAGATCAACCTTAATCAAACTAAAAGTTGTTATTTAAACTAAGAGTGAAAGTTGGTCCAAAAAAAAAAAAACCTAAGAGTGAAAGGGATATCAATGTTTATTTTTTAATTTTGGAAAATGTTTTGTACTAATTAAGGACCAATGGAAAGGGTCTTATAAATAGGATTAGAAGGAGTGCAAAATTACATATATTTAATTGACAGACATCATGTTACCTTAAAGATATATGATACGCAGACACCCACTAACATAGTAGCATTTTTTAAGTCCTATCCTAAGCCTTACGCAAAAGGGAGGGGACCCACAAGCACACTTGGTGGATAGAACCCACAAGCTCCTCCATTAGAGGGGATGTGGGGCGCCATTGAACTAAGAGGTTCTTGCCACTAATGTATTAACATTACCAGGGAGTGTTACTTACAATAGGTTGTTCGTGGCAGTTATATGGGTCTGTCGGTAGGTAATGTCCGTTGAGAGGTTCATGGAGCTATATAAGGCAGAAGTCATCTGTAATGGTCCTGTGGAATAGTGGATATTTTGGGATAACTCTGCACCGCATCATATGGATAGTCCGCTTGAAATTTTCAACAAGAAGAGAGTTTCAAAATAATTTGTATGAGAGAAAATACGACCATATATATATTTGATATCAAAATCAGGTAGTTTATATTTTTGAGAATTACCATCAGAAGGACATCCAAGCAATAATCCAAACCAATCTACATCATCTGCAGTGAGAATTTGACAAAACTTCGAATAGATATCGAGTTAAACTTACCATCTGCTGCTTTGTGAAGAATAGAGTGAGGTAGTTTCTATCTAAAGCTGTAAAAGATACAGCACTGCATAGGAGAATCAATGAGAAAATGGATGACGCAAGATCGTTATGCAAAAAAAAAAAAAAACATTTGACCATGTTTTCAGTAGTACCTGGCTGATACCTGTTGGGGAGCTTTTTAAGGCTCATCTTGAAAATGTTCCCGCGTGGTGACTCTTCATTGTGAGAACGAACAGGATCACCATTACACTACTACAAAAAGGGGTTTTAACGTCCCTATTTTAACACTTTTAACGTCCAAAAGCTGGGTGACGTCTATGTGGGGGGCATAGTATGTTTTAAGAAAAGACGTTCTAAAAAAATGGGACGTCTAAGGTGAGACTTTAGATGTCCCAAATCTCAATTTGGGACGTCTAAAGTCCTCCACATAGGGACTTTAGACGTTCCAATTCTGGATTTAGGATGTTAAAAGATTTGATTTTTTTAAAATGATTAATTTCATTCTGCATTACCCAGCGATTTCAAACTGCAGATACAGAATAGGAAATGGATTCATAAACCATAATATCCATTACAAAATGGTAAGGATATCCAGCACTACAATCTTTACTACATATACATACAATATCAACTCATACAACCTACTATTATATACATGTACAATAAAAACCAGAAAGTATCAAAACACTGTCATCACATAACTACAAACTGATATAAATAAAAATTTTACTGCTCTATATTTTGAAGAAGATGTCTAGCCAAAAGATCTCTAATCAAATTAAGGTCTTCACGTAGGTAGGCATCTTCATTATCATCAAAAATATGAAAATTAGAAAATAAGATTTGATGAAATGAATCAAACAAATGAATTAATTAGCATTTCAATTAGAATACCAAAAATATTATCATTTGAGAACGAAGAAGCGATTACCTTTGCAAAACCGCTAGTAATTCCACTTTGAGTGATGTTATACATATAAAGTATAACATAATATTCGCATTCAGTGTTGCCAGGTTGTCGAAGGCACTTTAAATCAAAGGCATGCAATTGGTTGTTAAAATCAATAAAGGTATATCTAAAATGACCGTCAATGAAACAATTAGAATCGAAACTACTTACTATCGGATAAAACCACTTTGGCTTTTTAACAATTGTACCCTCGCGTGACCCGCCTAGGACTTTATATGTTTGACAAGCACTATCATGAAAATCAAAATCAACAAAAATTAGAACTATTCATTTTTTTAAGAGTCAATAAAATACAAACAAAATAACTTACATGTCGAAGACGGATTTTATATCTTTGTCTGGCTTTTCACGCAAGGGATCAAACCAATAGACTAGGTTGCAGTCCTTTGATTCTTACCAAAAGTGACATTGATATGTTCCACTCGACTGTAAACTTCCTCTCCGGTTAATGACTTTGGAGCCATTCCATGCTCCGGTAAGCCGTTAAAACACTTTCTTAGCCTATGATACAGGTGGAACCAATGAAGAAACCTCATGTAGCCAAGGTAGACAGTTTTTCTTCCATGCTTTAGTTGATGAAAGTGTGTGTCTGCTTCACATATTGGGCATGCTTTATGACCCTTCACACTGTACCCTGACAAGTCTCCGTATGCAGGGAAGTCATTTATCGTTATGAAAATCATTGCACGTAGCTTGAAGGACTCCTTCTTATAAGCATCAAACACATCTACACCTTCCTCCCACAACTTCTTCAAGTCCTCAATCAAAGGCGCCAAGTAGACATCAATATCGTTCCCTGGCTGTTTTGGTCCAGAAATAATCATAGATAGCATCATATACTTGCGTTTCATACATAGCCAGGGAGGCAAGTTGTATATTACAAGGAGAACCGGCCACACACTATATGTGCTAGTAAGAGTTCCATGTGGATTGATGCCGTTTGTACAAAGCCCAAGCCGAAGGTTTCTCGGCTCGTTGCCAAATTGAGGGAACATTTCATCTATTTTTTGCCACTGTGGAGAGTCAGCTGGGTGCCGAAGATATTTCTCATCAGAGTGCCATCTCAACTTCTTCGTTTTTGTTGCAGTCACAAACAAACGTTTAAAACGTGATATTATTGAAAGATACCACAAAACCTTTAAATGTTGCCTTTTAGTTGTCACATTGCCACAACCACTATCTTTTTTCACTTTTTATCGTGCAGTTTTACACTTAGGACACTCACTAAGACCTCCATATTCATTTCTGTACAATACGCAGTCATTAGGGCAAGTATATATCTTTTTATACTCCATACCCATCGTAGATAGGATTTTCTTGGCCTCATACATACGATTTGGAAGTACATTATTCTCTAGAAACATATCACACAATAGTTCAAGCAGCAATGTGAAACTACTATCGGTCCACCCACAAGTTGCCTTTAAGTTAACCAAATGCAATGCTCCCGTCAGCCGCGTGTACTTACTCCTAGGGTACAGTGGTGTCTCTGCATCACTCCGCAGGCTGTCATACTCCTGCGACTGTGCAAAGGATTCTACCTCAACATCGTGAATCATTTTCTCCATTCTATCTTCATCTATCACATCCACATCTTCCTCCTTGAGCGACGGACAATCCGTTACTTCCTCACCATGCTATATCCACCTTGTGTATCACAGATTTATTCCATCACAAAGGAGGTGATCCTTTATGACATCAACATCCTGTTGACTCTCATTCAAACAATTGACACAAAGACAATAATACTTCCCATTTTTTGCTGGAGCATTCTTTCTAGCGAATTCAATACATTCTTCCAACCCTTTCTCATATTCTTCATTAGTTCTTGAAGCATTCATCCAACTGTGATCCATTTTGTTACCACCTAAGCCATTCCCAATAACACTCACACAAAATAGTACAATTGTCAACGACATATGATGAGATTTCATTTTTTCACTTTTTTCAACAAAAACTTCGACATCATTTCTTGTTAAAAGTAAGATATCCCAAAATTTCAAGCAACCCTATCTCTCCACTACACGAATAATAATCATACTACTTACTATATTATATTAAGGAAACTACATTAATAATCTTACTAATCTAATCTAAAAAAAATAAAATCCATCATATTAAAGAAACAAAAATTACTCTATTTAATTGTTGTTAATTTCATCAAAATCATTCAAAAGCTCCATTTATTTATAATAATATATATACATATTTTCCCTCTCAATTCCCAACCTCCAAACATATAAAACAAACATTTTCAAGCTCCAAACATATCAAACAAACAATATATTAACGTGATATTTCCTATTGGCTAGGTTTTCAATTATCTTCACTAAAAAAATTAAACGTCATGTTTAGCCAATATATAGAAGCACAATTAACAAATTCATTTCTATGTGAGCTACAATTTATATTTCAACAAGAAATTTAACGTCATGTTTCACATTGCAAATTTTAATTTAATTTCTTCAACTAAATTTATATTTCAAAAAGGAAATAAACTATTCTGTTAAAAAAAGAAAGAAAATAAACTAACCTGATGAAGGCACGGTGGAGGAGGTACGCCGACAGTGTGCACGGTGGAGGAGGTACGCCAGAGGGTGGAGAAAGCAAAGAAGACTAGGGTGTGTGGAGGAGGTGTGGACGACAATGGAAGGAAGGAGGTGGAGGAGAGCAAAAACCAAGACACTGTGGAGGAGGGGGTGGTGCGTGTGTCGTCTTCAATTGAAAGGAGGTGGAGGAAAAAACCAAGAAGGTGTGGTGGAGGTGGGTCGATGGCCTACAATGAAAGAAAAAGGAAGAGTAAAGTTGAAGAAGGGAGGGAGTCGACAGTGAATAATGAATTGAAGAGGAAATTGTTTGGTCAAAAAGGAGGGATGGTGGGTGGAGAATGGAGAAGACGCATGTCAGACAAGTTTCTGACATGAGCAGGGACGTTTTTAGGCATCCCAAATGATGAAGACGCATGTCAGACAAGTTTCTGACATAAGCAATGACGTCTTTAGGCGTCCCAATTGATTTTTGGGACGCCTAAAGTATGGGTTTAGACGTCCCAAAATTATTTTGGGACGTCTAAATCTAGCTCCTGGCGCTAAAAAAAAATTGCCAAAATTTATATTGGACGCGGGAAGAACTTTAGACGTCCCAAATTCAAATTTGGGACGTCTAAAGGTTTCCCTACATACATATAATTATGAAATTGCCACCGCTTGCCTTTTTAACCACCTAATTTAAATTTGGGACGTCCTTTGGGTGGTTATATCCTACTTCTGTAGTAGTGTTATTTTCTTTAAAATCCTTGAGGAAGAAAACAAAAATATTAGTTAAATGAGAAAAAAGAAATAAACATGTATAAGCTAAATCATTAGGTTAAAGAAGATCCTTCAGAAGGATAAATGACGCTGTCAAAATTCTTTTTTTTTTTTTAAAACTGCCAAGTTAACATACAATTCTATGACAAATTTTATAAACTTACCACGGTTTCCTCAGAGCCCAGAAGGCTATCAATGTTATTGCTATCACCTACGTCTTTCAGAGCTCCCAGCATGTAACTCGTTGATCCGCCAATCAGTAATACCTAAAACGAATATAAATTTTAACGTTCAAATATCACTGAGATTGGAGATTAAAAGAGCAGCGTGGGGATTGGCAGCTTGCATATAACTTAAGTGACAAAATGTTCCAGCGTCACATTTTATAAACCAGCAAATAACCAGGATTTCCTTCATCAGTAAGTTAACTCAAACGATTTGAAATTGCCGTCCAGCAAAAAATTGTACAGTGGCATATTTTTAAGTTTATCTTTTCCGGGCAATCTACGAAACAACTTGAAAATGGATGGGTGGGACTATAATATGAACAGATGCATATGGAAATGCAATTTATCAAGAATGACAATACCATTTAATTAAGATTAAGTGAGTGTGTTTGGTTTACAGTTTGGTAAGAGTACATTTGCTAAACTGACTTTCAAAACAGTAAGGCAATGTTTTTAGAGATAAGTTTTATACCCAAAGATCAATCTAGCGGCAGTTAGTTTACCAAAAATGACTTCTGGGTTGCCAACTAAGAGTAAAATGAGTGAGTATTCCTACCGTCAAAATAATTATTGCAGTAGTCGCAGTAAATATGTTCTGACCATTTCCTTCCGGAAGATCTCGTAGAGATTGCAGAGCAAGGGCAAAGGCCATTGCTCCTCGAAGTCCTGCTCACACAGCATAATGAACGAAATTTAGCCAAAGCAATAAAACATAGCTAAAACCAAGAATCAGTTTCCTTTATTGACAGAATCAGTCGAAAGTCCACACGTATTCAAATACTCCCACTGGTCCTTAATATAAGATATATTTATGGAGTAGATCTTGATAATAAATATAAGACATAATTTTTATATTTGTCAATATTTTGCTAATTTACCTTTATTGATGCTTTCTTAACAATAATTAAGAAGGAGAAGAAATGAGAGAATTAAAAAAGATAACTAAAATGTTTTAAAAAATTGTTAAGGTGTAAATTTGCTCCGAAAGTTTCTGCTGAGGAGTGATGTTGCTTTGGAAGTCTTTCTAGGTTCAATATTGTCCTGGAACTATGGAAGTATTAAAATAGAGCAATAATGCACCTTAAAGTTAATGGTCAACATCAATTTTTTAACAATCAATGTTAGTTTTTAAACAGTATGGGGCAAACATTGCTATGTTTAAAATTTTCAGGGTAACATTGAACTTGAAAAAACTTCCGAGTCAACATTACTCTTCAATGAAAACTTCCGACACAAATTTGCACCACCTTTTAAAAAATTTATTTGATATAACTAACTTAACTAACTTCCTTAATCTAATCAAATTAAGTAAATATGTTTTATATTAAGGTCCGAAGAAAGTACCACATTTCATGCCTTCCTCACCGCTATACTAAAGTGCTTTCTGATGATTTGGAGGAATCTTTTGGTGGTCATCACGTCTGACAAGGTTCACTAGAAAGATACAAGAAAAGATATTTGCTGCCCTGCATGAAGTGAACTAAGTTTAATCTAGTAAAGCAGAAAAGAGTCCCGTAGATGGATATTGTAATCAAACTAGCTGAAGAACTTGAGATAAGCCTATGTAAGAATGATTGAACGCCTAAGCTATTAGCAATAACAGCACAAGCACCTTGCAACCCAAATGAATATCTGTGAGTGGTTACCAGAGAAAGTCAAGGAAGAGAATATGACAACACAAAATTCACAGCTAGTACACATCACAACTGTTAGTAGTAGTTTCATTAGTCCCCTCCCCTCTTTTTTGCCAGTGTTTCATTGGTCCCCTTTGAACTTATTCAAATTAATGTTCCCAAGAGTAGCCCTTTGCATCTCTATAAATACCGTGTACACGTCTTATTTCCGAATACAAAAAAGGAATTTCAGATGTCTTGTTGACAGCAGTTCAAATTTCTTGGGAAAAAGAAAGGATGCAATTGAGAAGCATATAAATCCCACATGTGACCAGCGATGTTTCTCCATTGCAATATTAAGGGCCATATATATAAATCTGCAGATCATAGGTGTAAATGCATCCTTTAGACCGAAGGATTTAACTGCTCGAATAAAATATAGCACATAGAGACTTCCTTACGTAAATATCTCTGCTAAAGATGATGTTAACTCAAAAAATGAAGAGACAAATCTTTGAGACCTTCTGGACAAATTTGAATAAGTGTAGCCCTTCATGAGCTATAATAAAGCACCAAGATCCTGATTTTAATATTTTAACGCACAAATATCAAATTAAGAGAGGTGAAATATAATTTGTACTTACTATTCCTGTGAAGAATATTGATACAATGCCAGACATGCCAAGACCTTCTGCAAGCACGTACCTATAGAAGAAAATATATTTAACTAGTTGTGACCAAGAAACTACCGGTTTCGCTTGGTGGGCTGGGAATGCCCGACTTATCAATTTATCCAGTAAGCTACTAGGGGCTCATGTAGCCCATACCTGATTAATCGCATTCTTGGCTGGAGCAATGAACCTATTTGAAGTGGCTCATTTTGTACTAAAGAAGCCCATGTATGAACAAGGCTTAATCTTACTTCCCCATCTAGCTACTCTCGGTTGGGGGTAGGTCTTGGTGGGGAAATTATAGACAACTTTAATTTCCATACTTTGTGTCTAGAGTGCTTCACATTTCCACTGATTTTCACCATGTATCTACAAAAGAACATAAGCAACTTGAGACAAATTGGAAAAATTGTCCAAAGAGATTTCTTACGAGAAATAAGGGAAAATAACAAAAAGACAGCTCTCCAAGTTCTGAAGACTAGAAAGAACCAGAAAATTTTCCAGTCAGTGTTTTCAATTATGGGGTGAATCATGTTTTTTTTTTCCCATAAAAGAATCACCAAAGGTTATGAATTGATACTAAATACTTACTTGTAAATATCCAGCCCAGCATACTTAAAAAGGTTCTGATAGTTAAGGTTCCATGATATATTTTGGCTTTTAAATCTCAAATTTGTATACTGATTAGGACAAGTGGATTTAAAATGATATCAAAGCAGATATAAAACCAACTGCAACACCTGCGTAGCCACCAAAAGAACAGCAACTTAGAGACATTAAAAATAAGAATTTCTTCAGCTGGTAAAAAAATATCATGTAATAATTCACAAACAACACAACACAGCGTGTTAGTTCATCAAAACCTAACAGGTTCTTCTAAAACGTTCTGTCTCTCTTTTTCACTTCTGTTCTTCCCCACGAAGAGCTATATTAACTTGGTGGAAGCAGAAGACCAAAATAATACACACATAACTGAATTAAACTATCGCATCATAAAGAGAAAATTAAATAAAATTTGTAGAGACTGACCTGCAGACATTGAGCCAACAAAGAACTCCACAAAACTAACAAATATCATGAAGAAATTTAGTTCAAACGGGTGAGTTCTAACCATTGACGCTGTCCTGTACAGTAAGTCATTGAGTTGTTATTAAACTCTTAATAATATTTGAATTACCTAGGATAAGCATAATTAGAAGTTCTGATACCTGTACAAGGAGAGTATTTCACCTATATTGATTTATTAGAAAATCACTAACCAGTTACGACATGCTTGTATTTTACTTTATGGATACAATAGGATTCTTCCAAGGGATATGCTTATTACATACATATTTCTAGCCTATCACCTATATATAGGCACAAATGCAAGCAAGTGAATATATAAATCAATCTCATTAATATATAAAATATAAAATAATAATTATGAAAATATGAATGTTATGTTGGTTATCCTAAGATTAGTAATGCAACCAATAGAATTTTATACAATAATAACAACAATAACAAAATCAAAACAAATGATGATAATGAGATCAAGCAAGGAAATCATCTTTTCTCGAAATTATAATAAGCAAGTTTTATCTAATCCAAATAAAATATTTTCCACCTAGTGAGGAATATGATACAGTGCTATCAAAGTGGATCTAATACCATTTTATCAAAATATGAAGAAGTGGCTTTTAAAGTCATAATTATGAAAAATTCTCAAAATTACAGTTATAAATTTTCAACCAATCCAAACAAAATATTTTCTACCAAGTGAGGGGTCTGATACCATGTTATCAAAGTGGCTTCGATGCCATTATATATGAAGGGAGGGAGGGGGGATTGGTGAGTGTGTGATATTGTTCTATATATCATTGTCATCTGCTCATCGCCACATCATGACTTCCTAAGTTTTCCATAGACCCACGAGACATTAGGGAATGAATAGAGAGAGAGGGAGACCCACGAGGCTTTAGTGAAGGAATATAGAGGGAGGGAGGGAGGGAGGCATTATTTAAAAAGTGAGAAGAAGTTATGGCGTTAAAAAGTATGGCTACCACGCTAAACGTGAAAGAAACTCCAGCCATTTTTGTTGATGAGCACAACAAGCCACGACGGAATATATGGAGAGGGAGGGAGGTAATGATTTTATAATGAAACCACGAAGGAATATATAGAGAGAGGGAGTTTAATTAAAAGTCTCCATCTATGGATGGAGACTTTTAACAAACAACTTGAGTACGTTTGTGACAACGAGAAGAGAAATTAATAAAAGGAATAATCAAAAGCACTTTATAAAGCAATTAAGATATTTGTCCCATAACCAATAAGATCTTTCTGGTATTTCAACAACCTCTTAAAATAATATAACTTGACAGCTCAAATAAAATCAAAATTAGCTCCAAGAGGCAATAGTCCATTTCAAGTGCTTGAAAGAATAAATGATAATGCTTATAAGATTGATTTGCCTGGTGAGTACGTATTCTGTTAGTGCTACTTTTAATGTAGCTTATTTATCTCCTTTTGATGCAGGTAAAGATTCAAGGACAAATCCTTTTGAGGAGAGAGGCAATGATGTGATTTGGCAAGTTGTGCCTTCAAATTCAAATGGTCCTTTGCATATTCCAAGTGGACCAATCACAAGAGCAAGAGCCAAACAAATTAAGGAAGCATTAAATGGGCTAGTGCAAGATACTTAGACAAAGCAAGCAGCAATTGATTCAAAGCTAGGCAAAAATGCTGAAAACCTCACTAACTTCATATGGGCTGCAAATTGAGATATTGATCAAGTTTTGGGCTTACAAACTTAAAACTAAAGAACTTGAACCTACTACTACACATGAGAGGACTCATTTGGGACTAAATAAGCACATTTTGACCCTTAATTGTTGACTACATTTTCTTGAATTTAGTTGTGTGAAAATCAACAAGTAGTTGGTAGATTTGACTTTTGGTTTCTTTAGCATGTTGTATTTGATTTTTCAACTTTCTAGAAGATTTTATTAGACTTTTAGGTTTCCTAGCACATGATTTTAGACTTTGTATTGGCTATTTTCAAAATTGCAATTATTGGAATTAGGTCATATTTTCCTATAAATACTTGGTGCTTCTTCATTATTTGTAAGACACACTTCAGATTTGAATGATAAATGAAAGTTGCACTTCTGCACTTTGTTTCTTGAGAGTGGATTCTCTCTAGGGTTCTTCTTAGAACTAACAGACCTATCAATGCTTGATCAATCTTATGGCGTCTTCCAACACTTCGGGTCCTTGTTCTATCGTGTGCAAGGGTTCAAGTGGATCGTCGATATGTATTTAGCTTTCTTGGGGTGTGTATATTTTAGATTGGTTGTGGGTTCGTGGGATCTTCTCTTGTGGGTTTATACCACAAGATGGATTGGTGTCACCAACTGATCTTCTATTTAAGCCTCCAGGTCTACAGTGGAAAGGCAATCCTAGTGTGTCAACTTCTTAACTCCTTGAGGAGTGTCAAGCCAAAACTGCGAGTTCTAGGGCCAAAACATGTGATTATTGATATTTAGTATGATAAAGTTTGTTTAGGCCTAGAACAATATTATTATGGATAACCTGTATGTTCTGTGGATTTCTTTATGCCATAGCTGGCACATTTTCTAGTCTGGTTAACATTTGATTGTATTGGGATTCTTTTTGTGTATTGGGCATGCTTTGTATGTCATATTTATGATGTCCTTTTGTAAGTCAAGTGCCATACCTCTTAGATCAACTCAGACCTTTTGAAATTTCCATGCTTTTGGACATTGTAATTCTCAATCACCCAATATATTTACCTTCCACATTAACCTTCAACTTCATTTCAAAACTTTGGTTAAATACCATTACTTGTTTCATTTGTAGATGGTAAACCAGAAATATTGGACATTGAAATTTTGATTTTATCTCTAATGCATTAAACCTTACAACTTGTATAGATACCCAGTTCAAACAACTTGTACAGATATATATAAAATATCCACACCCATGTCATAATCAATGTAGCTATCGCATATTTAAACTTCCTTGCACCCTTCCTAGCTTCACTTTCCCTTATTTGATTTTTGTATCTCAGCTTCCTCATTTCAACTTCAATTTCACCTAGTTGTTTAGAGACAATCCTCCTCTTGCACCTTGATTTTAGGAAAGTATTCTCATAGTACAATTTGTCAACATGATCAAGTAGTTCCTTTATCACTTTGTTCACCCTCTCTCCAAACTCTTCATCGTGCCAAGCAAAGAACCCACAAACCCCTTCCTGTCAAAATAAATCCAGTATCACTCAATCATCACGACATCAACAATCATCTCCCAATAACTAAACATACATACCTTATAGTAGTTAGAACAACCATAAAATCTCCGCCCAAGGTTGCCTTCTTTCCATGCCATCCACCGTGGAGCCTCCAATTTGTGATGACAGTACCTTTGCGGACCTTCATAGTTATCCTTGTGACTCGGTTGCATGAGGATCACCACTCTTCTTCTACTTAATCCTTTCGTTGATGATAAAGACGAAGCCATCTCACGACGGGGCTTTCTCCGTCTCCGATGATAGACAAACAACTTAAACAATGAAGGAGAAGGCAAGTCTCCTGATTAATGGACAAGTGGTGGTTGGTCAGATATTTAATGGAAAAACTGGGATTAGGTTTTCAGTCAAACAGAAAGTCCACGTATACGCCATCTTATGACACGTGTCACACAAACGGTCAAAAGTTACATTTGACGGTCAATGTCCAACAACTTCATGGGATTGGCATTATTGCTCCACTTTTTAATGTTTGTGGGCACTTTTGAACCAAAAAAATATTTGATGTGCTGGTAGCTCTTCGGGGAAATATTTATGGGTAGAATTGCACTTTCGCCCTAAAATATAATAAAAATCGTATGTCAACATTCCATTTTTCGAGGTTAAAAGTTCCACATAAAAATATAAAGGAAACAAGAGTAAAAGAAATAATAATTACAATTTGATTTAACATTTACTTAGATAGTTAGTGTTGTCTCTAACTTTTTTATAAACAAGGTCTTGATTTTGTTAAGTAACTAGTACTGATCCCGTACAATGCAAGGGTACAAATAGATTCACTTATGTAATATAAAAATATGTTGGAATTTAAAAAATAATGGTTCTATATTTTTATATCCTAAAAACATCTGGTAGGAATTATTTTGAAGAATAATTTGTCAAAATGCTAATGAAAAAATAATTTTGAATTGTGCAACGTGAAGCTTTGTGAGACCCGTTGGACACTGCTATTTGAAGACTGCTCTTGCTTTACAAGACACTGTTACATAAGACCCTTCACAACATTCCATTTCTCTTGATATTGATTTTGGTCTATTTTCTTTTAAATTTATAGATCTTATTCCATTAAAGCATTGTCGTTCATCTAAATTTTTGTTCATGAATTCATGGATTTGTTTATATGTTTCTGGTTTTGCCATTGCCGCATTTGTCCTTAATCGTTTCACCTTTCCTCATCTTTGATAGTTTTTGGACTTCCATCCATCTGTTTTCATCTTCATTTCTTGTTTGGTTTTTCTAGCTAGTAATGGGTGGCTCAGCATTTCTAGTTTTGATAATCTGTTTTGATTTGATTTACGGGTTTAGGTGGCTGTCAACAATATAATAGTGACGCCGGTGGTGATGTTTGTAATTCTCTGTGGTGTTTATTTTGTTTAACTTGTGATTCAAGCTTGAGGATTTGATTATGCTCATGTGGCATAATAGGTGGGATGTAGTATTATTTCCTATGTGGTAGAGCCACATCAACCCTAAGACCCAACTAACTGTTAATAATATGGGTTTGCTATATTACTCAATTTTTGACACTCACAGGGCGATCTTAAATCTAAAATATGCTACTCCATATGCTTACAACTTTTATGTGAAGCCTTTCAAAGAGCAAAATTGAAACTTAACCCTTACTCCCCTGGTTGTATTTATAAGACATTTTCACCTTGTTTATGTAGGCCAAGAAAAACCTCAAATTTATTAACTATTTCATAAAATTGAATAACTTCTCAACTTAATTCCTATTTAATATACATTATATTCCATGAGAACAAATTCGATACAATAATAAATGAAAGGTAAAATTATACATTCATATGAAAATTTCTCTCCGTGCCTTTTAAATAGGATAAAAAAATTTCTTCTCTCTTTACCTTATAAATAGGATTAGAGAAGTATGTGTAGTATACAATAAATTTCCCTGCAACATTTACACAACTTATTTAAGGTAAAGAGAGAAGAAATTTTTTTTTTATCATGTTTAAAAGGCATAGGGAGAAATTTTCATATGAATGTACAATTTTACCCTTCATTCATTATTGTATCGAATTTGTCTCCTCTGTTCCTTTCCACACCCGTTAAAAAGATCAAAAAACTTACTTCAAAATCTAAAATGCAAAATAAAAAATAAATTTAAAACAATAAAATCAATAAATTGAATGAAAATAATTCATCATGGATTGGGAGCTTGCAAATTTGCTGGGCTTTTAAATTTTAAATTTAAATAATACATAAAAAGTTAAGATAAGGGAGAAAAAGAGTAAAATTCAAATAAATAAATAATGTTTGTAAAAATTTTGAAATAATTCAATATATTAAAATTGAAATACATGAAATAAAATAGTCTAAAATCTCAAATCTAAAATATCTCATACAATTTTTTAAGGAATTGAAAATTTCCCGTTTGAACACTGATTTTCCCGGTCAATATCTTCGATCGCAATAATGATCCAAATTAACTACCAACAAAATTTTAGCTTTTGGTTATTTTATTTGCTGCATTTTCCGCAAAGATTATTATAATTAAATAACAATGATGCAACGTTATATATTATTTATGAACTGCCCCTATTCATGTACAGGCTTCTGAATCTCTTATTTTTTATATTTAAAATAATACATAAATAAATGAGATAACTCTAAAGAAAGAAATAACAGTAGGGGATTTAAATATTTATAATAATATTTTAAATGCAGAAAATTATTTAAATTTATTTTAAAAGTCTTAGTTCAAAATATCAAAAATAAGATACTATAAAATTTTAAATGGATTTGAAATAAGTCCACCAATAGAGAAATAGCATCTTTCACACCTTATGCTAAAATAAAAACCTGAACAGAAAATTTTTTCTGAACATTATATTTTAAATTCAAATAAATAATAATGCATTATGACTGCAGAAGCTTTTTTTTTTTTGTGTGGCCTTCTTACGACTGCAGAAGTTACGGCTTACGGGTTTGTTAATTTTTAATTTTTTGAATATTTTATTTTTACATTTAAAATAATACAAAAAAATCTAAAATAATTGCAGAGAATAGAGATAACCACAAAGGATTTTAAAATAAGGTAATTTATCTGACTTGTGGCAATGTAAGCGCATGATCTCCGACATTTTTGTGGCAGTTTTAATATGTAATCTTTGTAAAAACAATTATAACGAATAAATTATCGGTTAAATAACATAATAAAAGTAACTAAACAAAGACCCCAAATAGACACTTTGAATAAATTTCACAAGCATACTGATTCTATACTGCAGAGCATATACTGATCAAGAAAAGAAGGCCTCTGTATATCTGCAGAGCATACTCAATCCATTTTTCATGGATAAGGAGGGCCTCACTCAGTGCAACACCTGTGTCCACCTGAACCACATGGTAATATTATTAACAATCTACACTCCATATGTCAGAATAAAGAACCAAACAAAAATTCTTTTTTTTAATAAAGTAAAAAAAATTGCCGACGCAAAAGAGAATTACACCAAGCAAAAATTCTTTTTTCCGCTTATCGCTTCAAAGTATTCCATCTTTTCCCCAAGAATCGAAGATGAATTACACCAAGCCATCAGGATAAAATTAAACCATGAGGATCGAGCCCAAAAAGAGGCAACTCTCAAAGCCTCCTGCAAGATAATTTCTTTTTTTCTTTTTTGTTAAGTATAGGTACCCTCCAATTGGAGCCAATCCCATTCGAGGCATTGTTGGGCATTAAATGTGGGCACTTCACCTAGTAAGAATTTAAACCTTGGTTTGCCATGTTTGTGAGGGTCTAGCCCCTTCTACTATACTCAATCCCTTGACAAATCCCTATTTTTATTATATATTTTCATTTTTTTGGGGGGATTTTGTCATAATAATTTAGCTTAAAATGCCTTCTTTGTGCTTGATAGAGATTAAGAGTAAATATATTAAATTAGGACTAAAAATGGCAAAATTGTCATAAAAAATTGTAATTATTCTTAATCATTTATTTCGAAGAAGATTTGATGTTGGGTTAATTATTTTCAATTCTAGTTACTTGGAAAATGGGATTAAAACTGAAAATAGCAGTTTGGGACTCAAATTTGAAAAATGCCAGATTGGTCTGACAAATTTGAGAAATTCCAGCTTAGTCCAAGTGAAAACACAGCGTTTTGAACACTAACACTTAGGTATGAACTTTGGACAGCTGAGGAGAGTTTTTTGAGACAGATTTATTGGCAGAGCTGAGAGCTAAGGCTGTTCAGGATTGGAAAATATCATTCCTAATCCCCACTACTATAAAAAGGTCGAAAGATGACGTACATTTTGTAGCCCTTTTTTAAACAAGTGTCATAGCTGCCTTTTTTTTTTCTTTTTCTATTTTATTTTTTTTAATTTTGAGTACCAACTATGGCGCCTGATAGACCAAGTGCCATAGCTGGTTGGCCCAAGTGTGGCGCATGCCCACACTTGGGAGCACCTAACCAGCTATGGGGCCTGGTTTTACGAGGCACCACAGCTGGTGGGGCCACCTGGGCAGGCGCCATAGGTGGCCCCTTATAATAAAAAAATATTTTTTTTGACCAGCTAGCCACCACTTGACCAGCTGGTTGTATAAATATAAAAAAAAAATTTACCACTAGCTGTGGCGCTTGGGAAACCAGGTTCCATAGCTAGTTATATATTACAAAAAAAAAAAAAATTTGACCAGCTCGCCACCACGTGACCAGCTGGTTGTATATAAAAAAAAGAAAAGAAAATTTTACCACTAGCTGTGGCGCCTGGCCAACCAGGTGCCATAGCTGGTATGCAAGTGTCGAGCCTGCACACACTTGGCCTTCAAATCATTAAAATTTTTTTTTTAACCTCTTAAGTGGATAGTGTAATCCACTCCCCACCAATCACAATTGCCTCCGCCCCCACCCTTCTCTTTTATTTTGACTCTCACTTTAATTATTCCCTCCCCTTTCACTTTCCCTTTCTCATCTTCTTGCCGTGGACGTCGCCCCCCTCCCCCCATTTTCTGTCATCTTCCCACTTAAAAACACTCCCACATGCACACACGTCTTCATCATCGAATCTACTTCTTTGTTTTGTCCCAAGTGCTCAAGTTTCCTCCTCCTCCTTACTTAAGATTGCGTCACCAACGGGCAACGTGGTTCCCCACTCCACTGCACTGATCAATTAAGCTGTAAGTTCAATGTGCTTCTTTTTTTTTTTGACATATAATTTCTGTAATTTTTTATTTCAAATTAATAGTTAATATTATGCAGACGTGTGTGCGTGTTTTATATATATCCTATTTCAGGACTTCGAACTTATTGGAAGTTCCCTTAGTGTAATGTACATGTATATATTAACCATTACACTATTTTTCTAGCTTTTTTAAAGTACAAAATCATTTACCAACATATACATATGTTTTTACATATTCGGAGTACTTGATTTCAGATTAGGCTTAAGCAATTTTAACATTTTTTGCCTGAAAAAATTTTTAATTTCAAAAAACCTTATTTTAGTAATTTAAAAGAAAATAGTCTAGTCCATATACATGATTAAGAAAAATATAATATTTGTATCATAATATAAGTATTTTTAGCTTAACTTTTTTGCCAATAGTTTCTAGTTTAAGAAAAATATAATATTTGTATCATAATATTTATATAAAAAAAAGGGCCACGGGAAGAATAAAAAAAAAGAAAAAAAGGAAAAAAAAAAGGAGAACACTCCTGTGGCGTTGTTCAAGTGAGGGCCACAGGAGGGGGTGTCTCCTGTGGCATCACCAGGCGCCACAGGAGGGTATCTAAAAAAAATTTAAAATGCTGTGGCGCTTCTAAGCGCCACAGCTTTTTTTAGTGGCGACCAGATAAGTGACACTTCTATAGCACCACAGCTAATGCAATTATAGATGCCACAGCTTTACTTTTTCGTAGTATTGCTCGATCCTGAAAAGTGTTCAGGAAGAAGTTTCATTCCTGATCCCGAAAGTTTCCCAATCCCGAAAATCAGGAAATTTTTGGGATCGGGATCGGGAAATTCCCGATCCTGGATTTCCTTTTTTTTTTTAAAAAATCTCTATATTGAAATTATTGTTGTGTTTCCTTTAGTCTATTACAAATATATAATTTGGCTAATATCATATTGTATCAAATAAGTCTAATACAATTATATAATTAGTCCAATACATGCTTAAAGTTGTCGATTTAGCTATAAAAAGAAAAAAGACAAAAATAAAAAATTAGAATTATTTAATAAATAATAAATAAAATTAACTAAATAAACTAAGAGAATATATATTACCTTAAAGATGTTATGGATTTTCACCTTTTATTTTATATTTGGTCTTATTTTCTTAAATATTTTAAAAAAAATGTGCATATATATATATATATTCGGGATCGGGAAAAAGCCAGGATTGGGAAGTCCCATTCCCGACACCGATCCTAACTTTTTCCCTATCCCGAAATTTTCGGGACAAGAAAATCTTGTCCCGATTTACTTGGAATTGGGATGGGAAGACCGGGACAGGAAATTGATGAACACCCCTACGCAAGAGCCGCAGACACACTGATCACTTCATTCCCTTCGGTTTCTTCTTCCTCTCTTTCACCGGCGGCCTGTGGTGGCATTGTTCTGTACCACAGCCGTTGCAGAGAAGTAGTTGAGAGCCGAAGGGAGAAGCTAAGAGTCGAGAGAAGAGGGGAGCTGCCGCGTGGATTGAGCTGCTGGAGTTTCAACTTCTTCTTCCCTTCATCTCGCCATCTACCGCCCACCACTGCCTGACTACCGTGTCTGTCATCTTTGAGAGCTGGATAGGGAAGAGGAGGAAATTGTCGTGACAGAGGAGCAGAGCATCAGCGCCGTGAGACAGAGCTCAATTTGAGAGTTCATATCAAGCACCGACCATCGTTCCACCTCCGTCATCACCGTCACACTTCCTCCATAGTCCTCTGTTTATTTGATCTCCACCAACACTAGTTTACTTTCTTTTCTTCACCGACTACCATTGGCAAATTCCAAGCAGAATTAATTTTCTTCTTAGCTCTCTACTGTCTCAAGCAGTGGCTTGCTCTGATTTTTGTGGGAAAATTTCAATCACCAAGTCAAATTGAATTAGTGCTAATTTGTCACTCTAATCAGTGCTTTATGGCTGTTTTGGTTTCTGGAAAAGTTGCTATTAGTGTGACAACTAGCTTCATGAACTACAGTGGCTAATTTCCTTCTAATCCTGGAGCAATAGATTGATTCTTGATGCTTGGAGCTGCAAAAAGGGAGTTTTATTTTACTTTATTAGCTTGACTATATATTTATGATTGCTTTGGTTTAATGAGTTGTAATTTGTAGTTAAGACTAATATATTTGGTTTAATCTTTGTTTGAACCAATTTGTGATTTGAATTAGTTTATGTTGAATATTGTACTCATCAATATATGTGGTTACATATATGTTTCATTATAATTCTCTTGATTCTCTATTATCTTGCATGGTATTGTTTGGATATTGAGTTGATTTTGGATTACTTTGGAACCAATTGTATAAATTAATTTATAATCACACACTAAGAGTGCTTAATAACAAGTCTAAAGTAGGGATTCATCTCATTAGGTGTTAGACTCATCGGTTGATGGGGTTTGGTATTTTAGAGAACTTAGTAATTTCATAAATTGCATACAAAGTGGTTTTTAATAGTGTTTTAAGAAGTGATTATTTCTAGGTCTAGGAATAATCATTGATTAATGCACTAGAGTCAATGATGTTTGAGGTTTGGTATTTTAAGGGACTTTGATTGCAATTGTTAGTGTTTTGTATTGAGTTTCGGTTAGAGGGATTAAGTCTTGTCCGGTGTGGGAGATTTAATTCACCTAACTCAAACTAGTTCAAAGAGTCTTTTGAGTATTTTTGTCAAACTAGCACACTCCCATTATCTTTTAAAGCAAATGATAGATGAAATTCATTGTTCTAGGAGGCTTTATCATATCTTTCAAAATCAATCTCCATTTCATTCCACTTTTATTCCAAAAATCCCAAAAATATCTATTTTAATTGCATTCACTTCATAGTTTTAAAAATCAATTAATCATATTTATCCTTGTCAATTGTGCAGTGTAATTACTTTTTACTAGAAATTAGTTTCATAATCGGCTCTTCAAAGTGAAATGACCTGAGTTGTGCACTATATTGTATTAATTCAGTTTTATTCTTGTTAACCCCGAGGCAACTAAAGAGCTATTTTATATTTTCAAATATTAACAAACATATCAAATGAATTTTGAAGCCTCTCAATCATATGATGATGGAACTGTAAAATATATTCACTTGCTACGTCCAAAATAACAGACAGCAGTGGCAACCAAACAAATATGAAAGAAAAAAAGAACGACGGGGTGGCAGTGGCCTCTTCTTGATAGACTGAGAAGAAAAATACTCACATCAGAACAACTCAGAAAGAATAACTTAGGATTAAAAATATTTTAATGTTGAAAGTAGATATCTAAAGTTAGAATTTCAGCGAACCATTGATAGGTCAAAGACATGGTGTATGATACAACTGATGCTCATAGGGAAAGGAGTAATGTACGCGAAAACCCAATACACATGGCAATTAACAACCATATAAAATGACTTTTGAAGCCTCTCAATCATATGATGCTGGAACTGTAAAATTCTTACGGAGACCATATTGACTCATTGTGTGCAAGATTCGGTCAGATTGATTAGGATTTCACAATGTAAATGAGTTAAAAATATAATAATATGTGTTTCTCATATAAAAATTGACTTTGTCAAATTTTTTAAGAAATTAATCGGATCCAAGTGAAGTGTTAGGCATGTATAGTAAAATAAAAATGATCATCTGTTTAAGCTACTTGCATTGAATTTTCACTTTTTATTCACCACAGCATGAAAAGGTATTTTATTTAAATTTTCAATCATCATTTAATGTAGCTATCATATAATCGTTTTCAATCCTCATTTTCTACCTTCTCTATTTTTGGCTATCCACTTTCAAGTTTCAACCATAACTTCCTTTTCAACCATATTTTTAAAATTATTTCTTAGAGGGATAGCTGATGTTTCTAATGATATGATGTGGCCTAGAAGATTATAAAAAGATGTTGAATTGCTATTATTTCCCTAAAATTCCCTTGCAATTAGTTTCGGTGATTTGTATGATCACCTTTAACTCCATCCACTTGAAATAGGTATTGCATATGGACAAAAATGATTACTATGGAGGAGAGTCTACATCACTTAATCTTAAGCAGGTTCTTGTCCCATGATGTTTATTTATTTAGAAGCATCGGATTTATCTAGTTACTCATCGATTTTTTTTTTCTTCTTTGTCTCTTTCCATCTTTTCTTTTTTCTGTTTTGTAGTTATGGAAGCGGTTCAGAGGAGATGACCAGCCACCTGAGCATCTGGGCGCATATAAAGAGTATAATGTTGATATGATGCCGAAGGTATCAATTTCCATGCTTCTACATGATTTTTTTTTCCTTTTAGATTCATTCTACCATAATATGAATCATATTTTATCTGCTTTTTGTAGTTCATGATGGCCAATGGACTTTTGGTTCATGTGCTAATCCACACTGATGTTACAAAACATTTGAATTTTAAAGCTGTAGATGGCAGTTTTGTGTATAATAAGGGAAAGGCATGTATATTATTCATTATCTAACTCGTTTTCTAGACTAATATGCATGTTTTTTAATTTCCATATTGGAAATATTACATTTCTTCGAACCTCCTGAATTTCAGAGTAAAATCTTATGACAGAATACTTTACCTTCTATATTTACAAAGTCCCAGCCACAGATGTTGAAGCACTGAAATCACCATTGATGGGATTGTTTGAGAAGCGCCGTGCTCGAAAGTTCTTCATTTATGTACAAGACTATGAAGAGAGTGATCCAAAATCTCATGAAGGGCTAGATTTGAGACAAGTGACAGCAAGGCAGCTGATTTCGTATGCATACACTTCCATTTCTTTTCTTTCAAATTCAAAATACCCTAGTTAGAAAAGTGTTTTTCTTCACTTAGTTTGGCCTTCTTTGGTAAGCATTGGACTATGCACATCAACTTAAAACAATGACAAAGTTTTATCATTAAAATGATACAGGACCAACCAAACAAAGAAAATATTATATAAATGCAAACATTAGATTTACAGTTTTTGCATTTTCATTTCACTGAATGTTTGGCAAATTTAACATTAGAGTAGTTGGCTGTTGTTTTGGCTCTCTTTGGTGTTGAAGGTGATAATATTTTTTTCATTTATAAATTATTTGAATACAGGGTGATTCTTTGATTCAATTCATGTTTAGAATTTTGAATGGTTCTTCAAAATGCAGGAAATATGGGTTGGAAGATGATACAATTGATTTTATTGGTCATGCATTGGCACTTCATAGGGATGATAGCTACTTGGATCAGCCAGCCAATGACTTCGTAGAAAGAGTAAAGGTATAAGCAATACAAATTATCTTCCAATGCTTGTTTGGTGTTATGATGCAGAAGAAATTCCTCAATTACATTCATTATTCTATGCCGCCTATATATCAAGAAAATTCAAAGGCAATCACTCAAATTTGTGCACCCTTATCCAGAGTAGGATCAAAACATAAAAAATGAATAGCATATAAGTCAAAGACATTTGGATTAATAAAACACGGTATCAATCAATCTTTCTATGATAAATATTTTCCAAGATCCCCACATCCCTCATGTGTGGACGTAATCTTGTTCAGGTTCATGACTGCCCCTCTCCACAGCTAGGCTTTTTTAGTGATCTTGGACTTTGACCTCGACCTCGTGAAGGCCCCTTAATGTTGCAGTACAAAATATAATATAAATCCAGGAACCACTAAAAATTCTAGGAATTTCAAGGCTTTTCTTCATTGTCTGTTAATGGATGACCATGAATATAACTATGCCCATTAGATGAACCTAGTCTAATAGTCTATTCTCTGTTAAAGGTATTCTTTTTTTGGTTGACGTCCTCACTAGACACTAATGATAAAACTTTTCTCAGCAACACTGGAGCATCCTGAAAATGAAAGTGAAAAAAATCATGTACCAAAGCTGAATTCCCAACATTGATGTGTAGAGTATGATAACATTGAAAAAAGAAGATTCAGATAATACTTCATTAAAGGCTTTCTCCTTTTTCTACAATTCAACATAAAAAATGGTCATTATATCATTCTTTATGTATATCCTTAGCACAAGGTTATGGACCATATAGTCATTTGGCATATAATGTTTTCTCTTTCTATCTTGTGATACTATGAAGAATATTGTGAGTTTATTATTATCCTTTTGTTTCTTTCTGTGCACTGACATATTCTTGTAGGCCAGTTTATTCCATGAATGTTGGACATACCCAATGTTATTACCTTGATTCCTCAGGCTTCCTCTATCTTTTCTTCATGAGATCTTCTGACTCATACCTTTCGGTTGATCCTCTTGATGTTTATCTAGTTAGAATTACTTGGTAACCTGCATAAGCTAGTAATACTGCTTTCAATTTTATCTAGCTTTATGCAGAGTCCCTAGCACGTTTTCAAGGAGGCTCACCTTACATATATCCATTATATGGTCTGGGAGAATTGCCTTAGGTTTTCCTTGCTCTCTATCCTTTTAAGTTATTATACATTTGGAGCTAACATTCATCTCTTTGATGGCGAACAGGCATTTGCACATTTAAGTGTGGTATATGGTGAAACTTACATGCTCAACAAACCAGAATGCAAGGCCAGTCCCTTCTCATGCTTCAGTATTCTGGAAGATAGTTTGAATTACTAGAAGTGGTGAAAGCTTGCGTCTTGATGCTTTTCTACTATAAAAGCCCTTTTGGTTTATAAGGGTTTTATGATGGGGAAAAAAGAAAAGAAAAGAAAAGGATTAGAGACTTTTTCTGGTTTACTTTCAAAATATTTTCCTCATATGTCCAAAGGAAGGTAATTAGCCCATAAGTAACAAAAGTTTTCATGGTTCATATTTTTCTAACTCCCACTACTTCTTTGTCATAACTTATTCCCTCATTCTAACTTGGTTTCTTCTGCTGGACAAAACAAGGACATTCTTGTGTTTTATTGAATAATGAACTAATGAAGCAAATTGCATTAAGAATTTTCCTATTATCTCTCTTGCTCTCTCTGATTCTCTGACACACAAATGGTGACATTCTTGTGAAAATATATAGTTTATATATCCTTAACCTATTTGACTTCTAAAACTTATAAAGCAATGCAAAAATTTTAGGTTTCCATCTATAGAGCATTTGAATCTGATACCCAAATTCATAATGATGATGAATTGTCTGCTTAAATTCATAAGGATAAATCACTAGTATTAAGAAATTAAATTGAATTGTAAGGATATTTCTTCTCTGGCTTGTCATTTGCAATTAATTTAGGGTCTGTTTGGTATGAGGGATTTGGAGGGGAGTAAAAATTCTTATGAGTTGAATTTAAAAAGATTGGAGAAGTGAGGTTACAAAATTTTAGTAAAGAAAAGATGATGTAAGATGAAAGAGTAAAAAATAAATTAAAAACTTCTAACCCCACTTCTCCATTTTTTTTGTAAATTCAACTCAAAATTTTTTTTCCTCTGCTCACTTTCATTCCCCTCCCCTCCCCTCATACCAAATAAGCCCTTGAAGTTCATTTTGTCTTTCCAAGTTCTTTATGTCCTATTTTTTTTTTCTTTTTCTAATATTTTTTATTTTTTGTTTCAAGTTTTTCACTGTTTATTTTCTACTGAGCAGGTTGAGTTTGATGATAGTGGGAAAGCCATCGGTGTGACATCTGAAGGGGAAACAGCCAAATGCAAGAAAGTTGTGTGTCATCCCTCATATCTACCTAATAAGGTACCCAGTTAGATTTCTTAAGAGTATTTAGATTATTAGCTTCTCTCATATTTTAGTGATTAGAAAAGCAAGTTTTCATGGTTTAAACGAGAAAGTAACATAATCAATCTCGACATCTAATAATGAGTTTAATCTTTACCTGTAAATATTTTATTGATGGCTAGGTCAAAAAGGTAGGAAAAGTTGCACGTGCTATATGTATTAGGAGTCATCCTATTCCAAATACCAATGATTATCACTCAGCTCAAGTCATTCTGCCTCAAAAACAACTTGGTCACAAATCAGATATGTAAGGACAAACCCTAGCCTTCATTGATTTCTTATTTCGCAAATCACAAATGATGAAAGCATAAACAATGACCTTCTTAGGTATGAAGTAATAAAGGACTTGTCTCTAACTTCAAAGAATGACAATGAGGGAAAGTAGTGGGACAGTGAGACTACTAAAATTAAAATGTGAGTAGGGATGCATTATGTTCTCAATTTCTTTTTAATGACAAATCTTAAATTAAAATGTGAATAGGAATGCATCATGTTCTCAATTTCTTATGAATGACAAATCTTAAAGTTGATGTGAGTAGAATAATGAACTTTTAGTTGTAAATTTATGATTCCAACTTTTAAGGAACTGATTCTTGGTGTCCATGGTAACTGCAGGTATCTTTTTTGCTGTTCTTATTCTCATAACGTGGCAGCACAAGGAAAATATATTGCTTTTGTCTTGGCAGAAGCAGAGACTGACCAACCTGAGGTGGAATTGAAGCCTGGAATTGATCTGCTTGGACCTGTAGATGAGATATTCTATGACACTTATGACAGATACGAACTTGAGAATGATTGCGAAGCCGATGGTTGCTTCATCTCTACTGTAAGTATAATCTCTTTGAATTATTTTATTTTATTTTTTTCACTTGCTTTCTTTTCCTTATCCCTTGTGAAAGGAAACTAGAATTGGGGTGTGTGTGTATATATATATATAGAAATGGCATACCATACCATTACAAATGTGCCTGCTTGATTTGTGGGACCGGGATACCATGTTAAAGACCACTTTGATTAAAAAATTTTAGCTTTGGAGTTAAATGGTTCAAGTCTCTGCACAACCAGATATCCTTTTTTACTTTTAGTATAGACCTGCAGCTACTTCATATTTTCAAATGAGTAGGGTTATGTTTGTCTTTGGTTTATTTGAGTCATAAGGGATGTGAGATTTTACCATCTTTCTTATTCCACCTGAGGAGACTTTTTCATTTTATCTAAAAAAATCAGTTTTACTGACTGACATTTTATTACTTGTAGAGCTATGACCCTACTACGCACTTTGAGTCCACGGTAAAAGATGTGCTTGCACTGTATAGGAAGATCACTGGAAAGGTAATTATCAATTATATGATATTCTAATGAAATTGCATATTTCATCAAACCACTTCTAGAATCATCTCTGTAATTCTTCTCTCTTATCTCTGATATCACATCATTTCTCAACATGGTCTAGCACCATCTTTTGGTAAACCTTACCTTTTGATTTAAAAAACACTTTTTGTGCAATGTTGAAATAGTTTCCTTTTTGTTCTGTTTATTTTACTGTTATCCATTTTTTTGGCAAATAAAGCATAATTTCTGATTCAAAGATGTACCTGCTGTTCATACAACAAATACAACAACAACAAAGCTTTTATCCTATTAGGTGGGGTTGGCTACATGGATCACACGACGCCATTGTGCTCTGTCAAAAACCATATCTTTAGATATATTATTAACCAAAAGATCCCTCTCTATGACATCAATGAGCGTTTGCTTTGGCCTTCCTCGACTTCATTTTATAGGACTCCATATTATTTGATCAACCCTCCTTACCGGAGCACTCAATGGCCTTCATTGAACATTTCCAAACCACTTCAAACAACTTTTTTTACCATTTTTCCTTCAATGGAGGCCACTCCAACTCATTCACGTATGAGTATTATGAATCTTGTCTTTTCTTGTATGACCACACATCCATCTCAACATCCTCATCTTGACTACCCTCATTTTATGTTTATGTTGTCCCTTTAAAGGCCAACACTTACTATCATATAACAGTGCGATTAAACTTTCCTTTTACCTGCTGTTCAGACAAATTTCGGAAAAATAGCATGTTTCTGTCTATTTACAAGCAAGTTGTCAATTTAGATCCTTTTTCTAATAATTAATAACCCTTCACATACCATGATATGCTATAGTATTTTATCCTTCTCGGAAAAATTTGATAACAATTATTTATTAACAATCTTTATTGTTTGTTTCAGGATGTTGATCTTTCTGTGGATTTGAGTGCTGCAAGTGCTGTCAAGGAATAAAATGTTCAAATACTCTTGCCTAAGTTTACAAAAAAGGAAACTTCATTTTCAATATTTTTTTCGTGATTCTTTCTTAGATATTCTAGTGGAAAGTGAATAACTGATATGCTGATCATTCTTTTTACTCAAGGGCCATTTTATGCCCCATATTTGTTATTCATTCTTTTACTTAGGCGATGCAAGAACCTCAACTTAGTAGTAATGATTACGCCTATCTGGTTTCCTAATCTAAGTACAAAAATTGCATGCATGCACTACATCCCATTGAAGTTGCAAAGATGGCATAAATCAACCGAACCATATGATTTTAATTAAATAACCATAATGGCATTGTTTAGTGCTTCGCTTTGAAGAAAAATTATTGGATTAAGTTATAAATCTACCCTGGAAGTTTTTTGATAATGAGCAATGTAGCCCTAGAAATTTTTTTTAAGTTCAATGTCACCCCAGATGTTTCAAATCTTAATAATGTTGCCATATTCCATTAAAAAACTAACATTGATTGTTAAAAAAATGATGTTGACAAATAAATTTTTAAATAAAATGGGCAATATTGCTCGATTTTAACACTTCTGGGCTAACATTGAACCTAAAAAACCTTTTGGGATAACATTGCTCCTTAGTGAAAACTTTTAGAGCAAATTTGTACTTTAACCAAAAATTATTTATGGTCTATTTACAGTTTGGCTGGAGTTTGGAGCCAAAAATAGAGGAGTGATTGTTAATTAATTTCCCTTATTGTACTCTAATAAAGGTTCGACTCATTTGACATGGCACTTAAGCATGAAGGCCTTATTTGGTACACATAATGGAATGGAAAAGGGCCTGAAATGAAAAGTAAATTTTTAAATGGCAAATGTAATTATGTTTTGGTATTAGGCCTATCTTTTTAACTTGGCCTTCTTCAACATAAGCCAGATATTTGAGCAATTGACTAATCCAAGTTCAGGGAGAGAGAGTATGTCGTTTAACGAGTTATCTTCTCTACTAACAAGTACGCTTCATATGATTTAAATTTGTGTTCTCATCCTTAGAGAGGGCATGACCATTTACCATTCCGATCGATCTTTTGTTGGTATGACAAATGTTATATTTACTATCGGCTAAAATTAATAGAAAAAAGCATATAGCTAATGTTAGGTAACGAGACCATGGAAATAACAGATGTTGCATACCTAGATCTGTAGCCTAAGACCCTTAAGTTTGAGATGATAGGATATTTGAATGGACCTTTCCATGTGATTGAAGTAGAGGATAACTACCCAGCTTGGAGTTACCTGTTTCAGTGTTCTGCAAACAATTTTTATTACATGGAAAATTCTACATTTTTTTAAGGGAAAATTTTAGTCAACCTCATGGAAACAATTTTATTTCAGTCAATCCCTAAAAAATTTTGAAATTTCATTGCACCTTTTGGACCAAAATGAAATTAAGTTTTATAGGTGAAAAGACAATGAAGTCGTTACTTTATTTTTTTTATAAGAGTATTTGTAAGACAAATAAAGGCATTTACAAGTAACATAAATGCATTTACATGATAGATAAAGGGATTCAAAAGAAATTAGAGAGTCAACAAGAACATTGTGGCCATTCACAAGATAAATAAAGGAATTCATAAGATAAATAAGAGCATTTGCAAAACAAATAAAAGCAATTATAAGATAAAAGAAGGGGACTAAAAAAAATAAAACAATGGCATCATTGTCTTTTCAAAGACAAAGCTTAATTTCATTTTGACTCTAAGGGGTGTAGTGAAAATTCAAAATTTTTTGAGTTGATTGAAATAAAATTTCTTCTAGGGGCTGATTGAAATTATCCCTATTTTTAAACAAAAGATGGAGCTTTTTATAGTTAATGATTGAAAAAGCACAGTAATTAGTCAGGATGTGTGCATTCTTCCCCATCATTGACATTCTTTGAGCTCTTGAATTGTTTTTCCTTTGTGGGAAGGCAAGTTGAGTAAAACATCTGAATTTTTTTATCTACTTTTGACTCTAACACCAATCTTAAAGATGGTACACCAACTACAATTTAGTTTTTATAGTTTTAATCATTTTATAATTCAGTCATTGACCTTTATTTTATAGGGACTAAATTACAACCGAATTAAAGTACAAGGAGTGAGTTGCACTTAGTCAAAGAATAGAGACAGTTGATTGAACCATATTTTGATTAGTTATTTGATGGTGTATTTTATCACTATTTTTGGACATAAATTGCATTAATTATGATTAATTGTGATTAAATTTTTTTGCATAAAATGAAGATTAAAAGGGGGCAAAAATTGCATTAATTATGTAGATTAGTTTAGAAAAAATTACAGAAAAATACCCATAATTTCTGGAAACTACAAATCCATGAAGAAAGGGTCTAGAGAAACTTACAGAAAAGGCCTATAATTTTGAAAAACCCCACAAAAATTTTAAAAGCTACAACTTAGTCCCTCCATGAACTTCTAAATTTTTTCAATGTAGTCCTTGGTCAAAACGAACTTGAGAGGTGACAGAAATAGACGGAAAGCCGCCGCCACCGCCACCGCCGCCGCCGAGGACTTCCTTCCTCACCACCACCAGCATCTTCTCCACCATTAAAGCGCCACGAACTGAGAGAGCTCAAATCTAGGAAGCTCAAAGCCGTCGACCACCATCATTGTCATCATCTCTCTCGCCTTAGGACTACTATGGGAGTTGCAGCGTCCTCCCACTGTCATCTTCGAATGAACACCTGGTGGAGAAAGCCGAGACTTTGAAGCTCAATGGTGAACCAGAGAAAGGACCTTCACCATTGATTCTCTTCACTGTACCACTCAAGTCCGCTGTCATTACTGCCGGAGAATAGCGCTGACATACCAGCACCGTCCTACCACCATCACCACCATCCCTTCCTCACTCTAACACCACACCTTCCTCCTTTGGCAGTTCTTTGTGATTTCCGGTGATGTTTGTAACTAACCGGGGAGCTTTGTGATTTTTTGGGGAGTTCTGTGATTTCCAGGTGATCAACTCAATTTCCATGGATTTTCGGAGCTCCAAACAAGTTGTTGTCACTGTCGCTGAAGCTCCAATGAGTGACTAAACTTTCGATTGTTAAGGATTGCGGACTTAGTTTAAGTTCAAGAGTTTCAATGGGAAGTTTTTTTTTTTAAATTTCTTTATGAATTTTCTATTGTTATTGTAATTCATAACTATGTTTTAAGGTACTTTTAGCAGTATTTTGTTGTGAGTTATTTGGACTCCATATTGTTGAGCTAAGATTGCTTATATTGTGTTTGGATTTGGATTATTGTAATTAGATGATTTTCATTTATGTATTTTCTATTAATTTAATGAGACTATGCTTGCTATGTGGTTACTAGTTTGTATAGCTGATTTGGGTTAATTTGAGTGTCGAGATTGTGCATTTATATTGGAGGAAATATTTGCATTAATTCAATCCATTTTACATATCAAGTTGTTCTTGAATAATGTTACTAAGTAATAATTATGAATGCGATCTTGGGAGTTATTATTGATTATGAGTGTTAGACTCAATGTGATTACTTAGGTTTTTAATCAAAACTTGATGTGTTTCTAACTCCCATATCATTTATGGAGCAAGGATAGCCATTGAACCAACTTCTCAAGAGAATTCATTTCATTCATTATTTGAAAAGACAAAAAAAAAGTATTTTTAGGATTTTAATTAAATTTTGTACTTTCCTACTTTCAAACAAAACCCAAAACCAATTTTCCCTTATTTCCATTACATTTTTTGATATTTAAATTACTTAGGAATTAATAAAAGGCTCATCAAGAAAAGAAAACGATCCTAAATTTGTCTATACGCAATCCTTAGTTAGTTTTTTATTGTGGACCCAAGGCTAAAGATAAAAAAGTCCTAATCAATAGTTGCACCTAATGAAAACCATAGGGACAAAAATATTAATTTTCTAGTGAATTTGAAAACTCAAGGAGTTTTTGCATGAAATTTGAGTGGGGACTTAGACTGTTTATCCATAATTAATATATTTGGGAAAATCTCACTTAGGTACCAAGACCATAAAAAATATTAAAAAAAAACGTACTAGTGTAGATTTTTCTATTAAAAAATTATCTAGGGACTGCGGTGATATAGATTTCAAATGTGAACTTACCTTATTAACAATTGTATATGACTATATTGACAAGTCAAAAAAGCTCATATATGTTAACTAAAGCAACTCTCGTTGACAAGTGTATGTAACTATATTGATAAGTCATAGTGAGTGTTTGGCATTCAGTTTGAGGGGCCCAATCACACGATTGGTTCCCAAAAACCCCGATTGGCACAAATGATATTTTTTCGAGTGTTTGGGATAGTTGTTGATGAAAATGACTTATGCAATTTGATCTTGCTTTTACCATAAGCCAGATTTGGGGCTTGTGCCACGATTGGCTTATGATAAAAATTGGACAGAGAAATTACTGGGACATAAATGTTATCCCACCTAAAAAAAACACTCTCATATCTCTCATATCAATTATGCTGAACTTTTTTTTTTAAAAAAATAGTGTCTAATATTATGAAGTATATTTTTGGACTTATCTAGTATCTTAAAATATTTTTTAAGTAGCATGCAATATCATAAAATAATTTTTAGTGGTTTTAACCCCTTAAAATATATTTCCAGTTACACCCAATATGCTATCAGACTGATTACAATTTTATCCTTAATGTACTTTTTCAGCTCCAAAAATTACTTTAGAATATATTTTTATGCTTTTAACCGTTTAAAATATTTTTTCAGCTATACCCAATCACTACAAAAAAAAAGGTATTTCGTAGCGGTGCACTTGTAGCTGTTATATTAAACCGCTGCAAATTATAGTATTTGTAGCGGTTTTTTCCTAAACCGCTACAAATTTGTAGCGGCAAGAATATTTATAGCGGTTTCCTACAAAAAACCGCTACAAATTTGGCGCGAAATTCCCGCCAAAACTTGTAGCGGTTATTTTGTAGCGGTTAATGCACATAAACCGCTACAAAATACCAAAGGTCAGAATTTTGTAGCGGTTTTTACTGAAAACCGCTACAGAATTTCAAGAGACTCCAAATTTGTAGCGGTTCTGGGCAATAACCGCTACTGAATTTCAAACGTTGTGAAGATTTGTAGCGGTTATTGTAGAACCGCTACAAATTTAATTATTTGTAGCGGTTAGAGTAGCGGTTATTTTAAATAACCGCTACTAATATCTGGCCTATTTAAACCCCTCGCCTCCTCCATTTCTCATTTTGTTCATTTTGTTTCCTGAGGTTTCTCTGAGTGGTTTATTCGATATTTGAGCGTTCAGACGAGTCTATAGGAGTTTTTGATCAGTATTTCGCAGTATTTACACTTGAGGTACGTATATAACACACGTATTTTTATTTATATTTGTATTTTTATTATATTTTTGTATAATAATGGACTAATTTTTTTTTTAATTTGTATAGTTGATATGGCTTCAGGACAGGATAAGGGGAAGGCCCCTGTGCTCCCCAGACCGACTTTACGGGGTGGCGGCAGCCGGGCAGGGGGCAGAGGGAGGGGGCAGCGCGCAGGCAGGGCTACCGAGGCATCTCAGCCCATCCCTCCACAGGAACCGTAGGCGATTCCACAGGCGACGACCGCAGCTGAGGTGCCTGAGGTGGAGGTGCCAGAGATTAGCGTTGAGGACTTCCTCAACGAGGAGGAGTTCAAGATCCCGATTAGTGGGTTCAGGGAGATGGAGTAGTTCCTCGATGAGGAAGAGGCTCGGGAGCAGAACAACCCACGAGGGTCGTCTTCGCGGTCCACTGGGTTTGAGGTGCAGGTCGAAGGTAAATTATTTAATTTTTTAATTTTTTAACTTTTTAACTTTGAATTATAATTTATCTAACGTGCGGTCAACTGTGCAGATGAGCAGGGGAACGTGTCGACGAGGAGGCTGGATGTGGCCGGTCTGAACAGCATGGACCGGTCCCTGCGAGTTGTAGTACCGTGGAACGAGGGCACTGACCAGCCGATCCACAATGGGGGTCACCTGCTCAACCGCTTCCTGAGCGACCTGGGATCGAATTGGATGCGGTTCCCCCTTCACTTCCCGACGTGGAGGCACATTCCGAAGGGGCCGAAGGACCAGGCTTGGGAGGAGGTGGTTCAGGTAATTAAAACTATTTAATTAATATCTTTTGTAATTAATTCTATTTAATTATTTTTTTTAAATTATGATTTTTAGTATTATTGATATTTAAATGTATTTTTTTCAGCTGCGGTTTGCCGTCCGGGCCAACCGGAAGAGGTACGCCCTCCTGAAGATGGGCGATGCCTGGAGGAACAGGAGGAACAGTCTCTTCCACAGTGTGGATGGGGACGGGACGATGCCTCTGGAGCAGCTGCAGGAGAGCGTCCCAGACGGCGTGCCGCCGAACGACTGGGCGCGTTTCGTCCAGTTCAGGAGGAGCCCTTAGGCGCAGGTAATGTATTTATTATATTTTTGATATATAATTTTCTAATTGTTAAATATTAAATTATAATTTCAATTTAATTTGTATTTAATTTCAAATTTTATAATACATTTAATTATTTCTTTTTCCAGGAGCTTTCTCAGAGGAACGCCGCGATCCGGGCGCAGCAGACGATCCACCACACAGCAGGATCGAAGACCTTTACTGTGACCTACAGCAAGCTGGTAACTTTTCAAGTGCTTCACTTACTTTTAGCTGATTATTTCATAATACTAATTGTTTTGTAATTGTTTCAGGAGACGAGGGCACAGCAGGAGAACCGTCAGAAGGACTATGCGGAGCTGTACGCCATCACACACAGACACCGTGACGGGACTGCGACCTCTCAGCAGGCAGAGGCGGCGATTGTAAGTTATTTTATTATTATATTTTTTATAAAACCAAGTTAATAATAAAAAATGGTAATTATTAATTGTTTCATAAAATGGCAGGAGCGGATGCAGCTGTCGTAGGCTGAGCTGCGACAGACCCAGCCTGAGGAGTCACAGGGGTCAGTGGACCCGACGGCTCCTCTGAAGGCGGGTTTGGCTCAGCCTGAGCACCCCGGACAAGTGCGGGGGATGGGGATAGGCGCCAGACCCAGCATGATCTACGGCAGGAGCGCCGCCTCTGAGGCTGGCAGCTCTAGAGGGGTTAGACGTCGGAGGGACGAGTCGATTGACCAGCTGCGGTCAGATTTGGAGCAGACGCAGCAGCAGATGGCGCAGCAGCAGCAGCAGATGCAGCAGATGCTGCAGGTGCACGCAGATACGATGTACGCTCAGCAGACGCAGTGGCGTGAGATCGCGAACACCATGCTCGAGGGAGCATGGAGTCGCCTGTTCCCGAACGAGCAGCATCCAGCGGTTCCCCCTGTCCCTCACTACGTCGTCCCGAGTACTGCTCCTCCTCCTACTGCTCCTCCTCCTGCTGATGACGATGGTGCGGTTCAGTCTGCGCAGCGGCCTGATCCAACGGCATCTGAGGGAGCCCCACCTGAGGGAGCACCAGAGGATCAGCCCCCAGCTCCTTAGTTTAGGACTTTTTCTTTTCTTTTAAACATTTATAAATATTTATGAGATTTTATTTCAGAATTTTCTTATTGTGTTTTATATAATTATATTTATATTATTATATCGCATTGAAATAATTTATAAATGATTTAAATCTAAATTTAAAAAAAACATAAATTATATATATATTTGTAGCAGTTCTAACCTAAAACCGCTACAAATGTAAATATTTGTAGCGGTTTTAAACTAAAACCGCTACAAATGTATAGATTTGTAGCGGTTATTAGTACATAACCGCTACAAATATATAATAATTTTATAAATTAAATATATATAATTTATTTTTTTAAATATATTTTTTAAAAAATAAATTATATATACATTTCTAAATAATTTATAAATGTATATTTGTAGCGGTTTTGAACTCATAAGCGCTACAAATTTACTTATATATTTGTAGCGGTTTCCCTTCAGAAACCGCTACAAATATATATGTTTGTAGCGGTTACACACTAATAACCGCTACAAACACTCAAATCATTTGAATTTTGAAATTTGCCGTCTTTGTGCACATTTGTAGCGGTTATCTTATGTAAAACCGCTACAAATTAGAAAATTATTTTTATATTTAATGTTCAACGGCTTTAATATTAGTAGCGGTTTTATATAGGTAACCGCTACTAATACGTTGAACATTAGTAGCGGTTATAGATGTAAAACCGCTACTAATACTCAACAAGTACATTTTAAATTTCCCACCAATTAACGGCTTGAATATTAGTAGCGGTTTTATATACGTTACAAAAATATAAATAACCGCTACATTAACCGCTACATTAACCGCTACAAATAATACGTAAATCCCTATAAATACTCTTATCACAACTCATTTCAAACACTCCCCAATTTCTTTTCACCTTACCCTTCTTTCATTTCCTCTCATTTACAACTTCTTTCGTATGAGTAGAGGAGCTAAATAATACGATCAAATATGGTAACAAGATTTTCAATTTCTTTTAGAATACTTCTTTCCTTTCTATAAAATTTATTCTAAACATCTTTTTTTCTAGATATATCTTAACTCTATCTCATTTTCATCTATTTTTCATATACAATTACATTATATTATAAAACATAATAATTCCTTATTACCTAACTAGCGTTAATAATATTATTAATATAATTTTATACTAATCATATTCAATTACATTTTTTCTTTTTAATTTATTAATAAGTTAAACTATTAAATAATAAACTAATTGAAATAGATAAAATAATAACAAATTAAACCATTTAATATAATATTGAAAAAAAAGAAAAAAATCAACGTATATTTTTAAAAAAAATTTTAAATATTTGTAGTGGTTATTAAACCGCTACTAAATAACGCGCCTTTTTAAAGGTAAATTTAAATTTTTTGGCGGCAAATTTGAATTTCATGAAATTAGTAGCGGTTTTAAGAACCGCTACTAATTTCATGAAATTCAAATTTGGTAGCGGTTTCTTAACCGCTACAAATAAAAAAAGTCATTTTTAACAAATTTTCATTTTTATATATTTGTAGCGGTTAAAAAACCGCTACAAAAAAAAATTCTTTTTAAAGCTGTAAATAAAATTTTTTATATTTGTAGCGGTTATATAACCGCTACAAAGATCTCTTGATTTTGTAGCGGTTACTATTAACCGCTACAAAGTTTGTAGCGGTTATTTTTGATTGAGTAACGGTTTTATAGAACCGCTACAAAACCTCTTGCAACGTATGATTTAGTAGCGGTTTTTCTAACCGCTACTAACCTAGTTTGTAGCGGTTAGAACCGCTACGAATACCTATTTTTAACCGCTACTAAATCACGTTTTTTTTGTAGTGAATCTTGAGACTGACTAAAATTTTACCTTTAATATATATTTTTAGTAGTAAAGAACAATCAAAACTTAGAATACTGATTTATTGATTTCTACCTACTCTAAAATATTTTTTTAGTAGCACATAATATTTTAAAGTAATTATTAAATATTTACTTGGATTTTTAAATATTTTTCCACTCAATGACTCTTATCATTATCACAAAAACCACTTATGCTAAAGTCAATCCAAACAAGTTCTACTTTTGCAAAAGTCACTTATACAACCGCCAAATCCAAACATAAATCATATTACACAATTTGACTTTTATCTAAAAATAAGATTGTAAAAAGTCATATTGAAAAAGTCACTTTTACAATCGTTATTCCAAACACACACACATAGAGTGTCTATTGATAAACCCATCTATATTAACTAAACCAGTTCCAATTGACAAGTATGTGTGGCTATATTGACAAGTTTTAAAGTCACAATAATAAGCACATCTATATCAATAAGATATAACATTTGAAATCTATAGCACTGCGATCCATTTCTTGCCATTGGGACAGAATAAGATTTTCCATATAAATAAATATATATATATATATATATCTATTAATATCTTGAATATTGCATCGCAGCTCGTGCGACGACCATCGGAATTCAATCCCTCAGGTTGGCAGAGGTGGAGAGATGGGAGACGAGAAGGTGAAGGCGGTGGCACTTCAGATAATCGGAGTCTTTCAAGTTCTCCCACGACTTATCGTTTTCGACCTCGATTACACCCTTTGGCCTTTCTACTGGTACTCCTCCCTTTTCTCTTCTTTCTTTTCTTTCTCTAAAATCAACCTAGCTTTGATTAAAATATAATTTATCTCTTCATTGCCATTGATTTATTTGGTCTCTCGTAATTGCTCTGAATTTGTACTCAAAACCTGCCATTTTTGTTTTTTCTTTTCCTTTTTTCCTTGTTTGGTTGAATCTAGTATTACTTTTCTTTTTTGTGTTTTTTTGTCCTGGGATATAGATTTTCGTTTTAGAGAGAAACTTCTGTGTGGTACTTCCAGGAAATATGCTTCATCAATGATGTAGATTGAGGAGTTTTATTTTAGTTTTTTAGTTCTTATCTGAACTAAGAGGACAGGCTTATGTGGATTATTTTCCATTACTTCATCACATAATATGATTGAATTTCCTTGCAAACTGAGTTGAACTGTCATATTCGTTGGATGCCTAATGGTTTCTCTGTCTTAATTTTGTGTCTGTGGCCACTGAACCAAGCTCAACTTTGCCTGGTGACAGAATCCATTATCCAATAAAATTTTATTCTTGGATTATCTACAGGTAATCATTTTGATGTGGCCTTGAGGCTTCTTTTTATATAACTCAAATAATTTATGGTGTCTCATCTAGTTTTAACATAAATAGTCATATTGATAATTGATCAATATTTCGTTGTTTCATTTATACCTCATACGGTTGTACAATGTCTGAAGTGAGATAATTTTTTTTCTTGAGCCGAAAAAAGTTGTTGAGGCTAAGTTGACATTTGAAAATCAGAATGTTTCCTTCAAAACTATATGTTGGACAACTTGGTTTGTTTGCTTGTTTTCCCCAGAAATAGCTTGAGAACATTTTGAGTTTCTCATCTTTTAAACATTTACATTTTTATTCTCATCAACTTTGTACAAAATGTATCATGTAGAGGTTAAGGGTTGAACCTAACAAACCACAAAGGCTGACAATTTAAAGCCAAGCCATTAATTATGTCATCTAGAATGTGCAAAAATGAACTTCCAGATCAGTATAACTCAAGATGGTTCTCCTGCAAAAGTTTTCAAATGTTAATTTATAATTTAGTCACTTATGCCAAGCCAAATTTCAGCGAGTGCCAATCCAAGCGTGAAATGCCATCTTTGTACCCTCATGCCAAAGGAATCCTATATGCACTCAAAGACAAAGGGATTGATGTTGCCATTGCTTCTAGATCACCAACTGCTGATATAGCCAGAACATTTCTTCATGAATTGAGCATCAAGTCAATGTTTTCTGCTCAGGTTTGTTCATTGAATCATACTCTAATATTTCTTTTCCTTGTTCTGTTCGTTGATATATCATCATATTTGATGCCCTGAGAAAAAAATAGAGTTGAGCGCTGGCTTCTGCGGTAGGAGATTAGTGCTAAGCTGGGAAAAAAAAATTTCTAAAGGTTGTGGTTGCAGGTCATTTTGTCTCCCCTAACCTTCTAGAGTATATGTCTATACACCCAAAAAGAAGGGGGAAAATAAAAAATTGTTTCCTGAACAAAATGGAATCTGTAAATGGTTGTAATTTCATATCTGTGTCTTATCAATTTTAATTTGTCTTTTCCTTCTATTGTTCAGGAAATATTTTCGAGTTGGACACACAAAACATACCATTTTCAAAGAATTCATTCAGGGACTGGGGTTCCATTTAATTCTATGCTATTCTTTGATGACGAGAACAGGAACATCCAAGCGGTAAAAAGACTTCCTTCATTTTTCCTTTTTGTGCAATATTTGCTATCACGTTTCCAATGTGTCCAGTAATGGTTACATTGTAGAATTGCTATTTGCTCATCTTCTTTGGGTGGAAAGAGTACTGTGCATATATATTACATGTTTATTAGCGGGAAATGCCAATTTCAGGTCTCAAAAATGGGAGTAACAAGCATTTTGGTTGGAAATGGGGTAAATCTAGGAGCATTGAGAGAGGGGCTTACAAGATTTTCTCAAAACCGGAATGCATCAGAGAAGAACAAGCAGAAATGGATGAAGTACTCTAAGAAAGCAGATACATTCAACAGTGATGGATGAACTTGAATACTCAGTTGAAATTTATCTAGATTTTGTTTAAAAAAGTTTATATAATATATTGTGTTAATTTCTCCCATAAAACAGGTGATACTTGGACTATTCTGGATCAAAAATTTAAATGTAAAATTCTGAATCATCAATTATCAAATCATGAGCTATATATTTCCAACGACAACGCATGTGAACAGGTATCCAGTGGAATTTCTGTATAGAAAACTTAGTAATTGATGAGCTCAAGTATTTCATATAATCTATGGAGGTGTGTCCATGTCGTTGGCATTCTCATACACCTTCACCTCTGTTATCAGTTGTGGTCAGTTCTTATATTGGACGCTTCAAGCTGTTGTTGGGTAATTGGGGGCTGGGTTTACTGGTATTTCTCTCTGCCATTCTCATCCTTTTTATTTATTTATTTATTTTTGAGAAAAGCCAACTGGAGTTTAAGGTATGGACCGGAGGATTAGATGATGCCAGCTGCTAGCTGCCTTGTGAGCTCTTACTGAGTGAGTGTGTTTGAAAACCCGTTCAATTTGGATTGAAAGGTTCCAATTGGTGAATAGATGTCTTCTCAGAGTTTTGAAGTTCTTGAATTATGATGCCTTTTGTCATTCAAGAAGGTAAGATCTGAATGCTTGAACATTATTAGTGTATGGAGATGCCTTTCTGAGTTTGATATCGATATCAGAAGTTTTCTTAGTTTGATTTAGCATGGTGGCAGCATCTATGTTTTTGGCTTGGATTGAAGTTGAGGTCTTGTTCCATGATTGGCTTGCTTTGCTTTATGCTGGTTTAATCTAGATGCTAGCTTGAATGTGACTCTTAATTTTATGTTTTCCACTATTGGGAAGTTTCTTTTCCTTTTCTTTTCTTTTTTTAAAAAATAAAGTTACTTTGATAAATGTACACTGAAACTTATTTATAATTAAAATCCATGAGGCTCCATAATAATGTTGATGATTTTCACCGTGTGTGGGACCTTGAAGAAATTCCCCAAAAGAGTTTTGAATGGTGCGGGCCCAAAGGAAAAGAAACAAGAACAAGGAGTCTGTCTATAATATGCATTAACCCGTGCTCCCCCAACCCACCTTGTTGGGCCAAACCTATACTGTTTTTAACTAACGCCCACACACATCCTACCTTCAGTCACATTTGCGACTTTCCTGTGTTCCTTCTCTGATTAGGGGTTTGATCGCTGACGATGTATATAGAGAGGGTCTCATGGTCAGCACTAAAACCCCTTCGAGAAGTCTACCGTGCGAGGGGATTAATCACTACTATCGGTGGTAGATACCCTAGGCCCACAGAAAAATGAAAGCTGACTAATTTGGAGAGATTAAGAAAACTAAATAATTTTCTTAATTATAGTATGTTACATGAAGTTTTTGAAATATTTATTTGTATTATTATATTATTATATATTAATTTATAAGCAAAATAAATTAGTTGGGAGAAAAATGAAAAAGAGATAACATAAAATAAAAAAGTTTTATGTTCTTGATCAAGATTAGCTTATAAACTATCCTTTATATTGAAGATTGGAGGAGGTGGTACATTGCAACTATATATGCCTGCTGTTGGCGATTGAAGGGTTAGTTACGTATCAGAATGCAAGCTTCTCAAATCTAAAAGCATCAGGATCGGTATTGAATTGTTAGGCATATAGAAATGTCAAACCTTCAAATTCAGGCATTTTTTATTATTAATAATAAAAAAGAGAACCCGAAAGTGAAGTATATGATCCAACTTGGAACATCCACGATCAACAAATTAGTACATAAATGAAAGTTGGTTGTAATATAAGTTTAACAGACGGGGTTAAAATTTGATTACTAATTGAAATGGGAGCAGTGGTGTTTTTTCTTTAATAAAGGGAAATATTCATAATGACAGATTCAATATTCATTTGATTACAACGGCTGGCTAAAAAATAACAATAGTTAGCATATCTTAACATGAAATCGAATATTATAATACAATCACTCATTATAAAGTTGTGTATTTGTCTAATCCCATCACTGAGAGCATGATTTGGTATTAGGTTGTCATCTGTGATCACTAAACTAATCTTTTCTATAAATCATGTGGGAGCTACGGAAATAAGCATCAGTTGAGTTCACTTAGTTTATCTTTCAATCCTCCATATCTAACAGTTAATTCTTATTCTTGGATTTCCCAAGAGAATTAAAATACAGTGGTTTAGCTTACTTGAGACACGAGCAAATCCTGCATGTTCCCAAAATTAAAAAAAAAAAATCTTGGATCGCTTGTCAAGCGGAACAAAAAGTGCAGCACAGTATGAAACTAACAAAAATATTAACAATACCAGTGGTTTTACTAATTGATTTGCTCTTCAACAAAATCACAATTACTTCAGATAGGAGTGATGAGACAATTAATTCAAGGTAGAATTATTTTAAGGCCCCAAAGAAAGAATGTAGTTACCAAAAAGTGTTTTAACTAGTGAATAACTTGCAATGACAAGTTTCAGAGTAGAAAATGATAATAGATTCATGCTACTCACTTGTTATTGGGATTTTTTGGTGATTACATTTCTTCTTTTGGACTTCAAAGTGCTTCTCCCTTGGTTCAGGAGATTATAGGGATGCATCAAGTCAAGTCAAATGGCTACAGATTTAGGTTGACCAACCTGCTTTTCTTTTTTCCTGCAGGGTAACTAATCCAGCTTTAGGTTTAGAATTAAGAACATATATATATGGACTAGGAACTTCCATCTATATATGTTCAGGTCACTTGTATCGCATGGCTACAAAATTTCAGGTTCATGGCTCTTTCGTTTTTGATAAGACTGTGGGTAAAGAAGCTTTGATGAACAACTTATGGAATAAAGTTGAAGAATAAATTGTTATTATGAGTTTTGTTTACCATTTAACAATATTGATTTTGCTAAGCTTGAACTTCTCCTGATACTAAAGATTCTTCAAAATCTAGCTTTTGAAAGAAAGTGTATATCATGTATATCAAGACTTTAATACAAGCCAACGGTAAGAGCATGAAATCCGAAATAAGAATATTTATTTATTTACCTTTGCTGCATTTCTTCAGCTTGAGTTCAGAATTCTTCTCTGATTCTACATGTGCATATTGTTAACCTCTCTCAGTGGAGCTCGCTCATCAAAATTTGCTTCTTGTTCCTTAGTTGTGACAGAAAAAGTACCATTTGCACCATTTGCTGCAGAAACGTGTAACTTGTCAAAGTTAACAAGATCCGTTGACCAATCATCTCCATCTACAGAAGTATACAATATATCGTCAAGAGTCTTCATCAATAGCGGATCACCACCAAATAACTCCTCAATCTTTTCACACATGTCTTCAATATGTGCCAACATACCCTCCTTTTCGTTAATAACTTCGTGATGTCTTGGAGCGAAATTCCTTTCTCAAACTCAAGCCCTCTAATTATGTTTTCCATGGACACTGTTTTTCTGTTAGATCTTCAGCTTCCAACTTCTTTATCTTGAATGAGGCTTGATGCTGCTCTGATCCTTGTTTGAAATGCAAGATTGATTCTTCCTTGTAAGCTAACTTCTCAAGCCAATTGTTAACTTCCAGTTTTGATTTCGTTATTCTCAAGTTCATTTCTTCAATCTTAAGCTTAATCAGGTTTTTTACATCTTTTAAGGCCCCAGTAAGCTCAGCAACCTCAACCCACTTTTCCACCTATTCTGAGGTAGCCAAAGACAGTGCACACATCAAATCTTGCTCCAATGACGTGCCTAGTTCCTTCAAGTGCTTTATAATTTGGTCTTTCTCCTCTTTAATAGATGTTTCTCTTCCTTCAATTTACTTGTATTGTACAATTCTAACAAAGCAATCTGCTTCTGAAGTTCCTCGGCTTCCTTCTTCTGCTCCTTGGCAATGTGGATAAGGCTTTCATTTTCATCCTTTAGGGCTTGCTCATTCTCAACCTTTGAAATAAGGGAACTCTCCATCTTTTGACATTTTCCTTGAATCTCTTCAGGGCAGGCTTTGAGGGTTTCAACATTAGACTTCCACTTTTCGACTTCACATCCTAATTGAGTGATCTCATTATTTTTATTGGTTAATTCAAGCTCTAGTTTCTCTAGCGCTTCAAGAGCAACACATCTTTCATATTTTAGGGTGTTCTTCATTTGTAAAAGTTGCCCTTTCAAGACAAGTAGACCTTTTGATGATTCCTCAAGCCTTTTTTATATAGCTCAAGCACTTTATCTCCTAATGGCACAACAGAGAGAAGAGTCATATCTTCTTTTGCTTTGATCTGAATAGCTTTATCTGTTTCTGCACTAAATAATTTGGTATAAGCCTCTATGAGTTCTGATTTAAAGATCAAGAGCCCCAAAGAATGTTCTTCAATTGCGCAATGACAATTTCTAGTTTCATCAGAAGATCCTTTATTTCTTGTTCTTTACTGGTCAATGAAGACTTGTAGGTCCTAATATCTTCTTCCATCTTTTGAACTTGAGAGCGCCATTGACATTCTCTAGACTTCATAGTTCAGGCACAGTTTTTGTGTGCCTCTTCCAACCGCCTTAGCTTGTTACGGAGCTTTGGTAGAAAAGAATTTGCTCCAGCATTTTGGATTTACTCCCAGGGAATTTCATAATTAATTAGCTCTGCTATTTCATCATTCCTCTGAATGGTCAAGCTCTGAATCTTTGACTTTTCTTCTTCATACTGGGTAAAAACATCCTCAAACCGTGACTTGAATTCAGATATTTCAGCCTCGAGGAGTTTCCTCTTGCTTTCTTGGTGAGCTAATGTATGGTTGCACATCTCTAAACGGGATTGTACTGCTTCTAGAGTTCTTGTTTGAGAATCTAAACTAGTCTGTAGGGAAGTTATCTCTTCAACGAGTGCAGATTTTCTCCTTCTCCCATGTTCCTTATCAGATTGGAATTGGCTTTGAAGTTTTTTGTGAGCTTCTTCAAGATGTCTAAATTGTTCAATTTTCCATTTCATTTTATCATGCATGTTTCTATTTTCTTCCTCCAGCTTCATTATAAAATCATCTCTCTGTTCCAACATGTTAGCTTCCCGAGTTTTCTATTGTGCTTCAAGATACTTCTTCTCTGTAGCAGATAGAAGTGTTCTAAGGCCTGAAATTTCCTTATTGTTGGCACATGCATTCTGCTTCAGCTCACTGTTTTTAACTTTCAGTTCATCAAAGGCCATCACTAGATCTCTATTTACTTCTTCCGATTTTGATAGTCTCTCAGTGAAATTAGCTTCCATCTTCTTTTTCTCTGAAATCAAATATAATGCTTGATATGATCTTCTTCTTCAAGCCTACTAGACTTTATATCTTCATTGGCATTCCTCAGTTCGCATATCTCCTCAGACTTAAGATGAAGTTTGTGGGCCTGTTTCTCTGTCTGCTGCATAATCTCTTGAAATTTCAGAGATTCTTCATTGCGGGCATTCTTCAAACTCTCAAAAAGTTCTGTTTTAACTCAACATTCTTCCTTAAGCTTCTCCACCTCTACTTTGAGGTCATCTAATTCTCTATAAACGGTATCCATTTGCCTCCTTGGAATGTGGATGTCTTCCCTAATAATATAGAAAAGGTGATGAATAGTACAATAGAATATATGAACTGTTTCATATGCTAGATGTCACGGCCACCAAGAGAGGGGGAAATATCATCAAAAGGGATGCATAAAAATCAAAGTGGCTGGTACCTTGAATCATATGGTGAGTTAATACTAAGTTAGCAATCAATATATTTTAGGGGATATGATCTTATCTAAAGAAAGTAAATCGGTGGATGCCAAGGTGTTGCTTCTCCAAATCACAAAACAGACCAGAATTTTGTGAAACAAAGATCACACACATATATATGGAGCAAGAGAAATCCATTCTAAATTTTAAGCACCCTAGGAAATGACATTCCTTTTCTGCCGTGTAAAATTAGCCAGAATATGGATTTGCTTAAAATTGCCCAGAATAAGCTCAAGAAATGTTATATGTCAAACGATATTTATAGAGCCAAAATATTGTGATGTTTGAAATATCATCAAAAGTTCAAAACTCAGTTGCATGCATAATATACCTAAAACCTTAAACAAGGGAGAAATAGGGTAAGCCTTCATAACTATCTTCCAAAATTGAGATCCAATATCTTTTTTTTTTTACGTATTTATTGTTAAATTACATGCCAAAACTTGAATACAAGAAAGGTACCAAATCATTCAGTCAGATGTGACTTAAAATCTGAAAGAGTCCATATTAGATTTTGACTCGAATCCGCATGATAGTTGTACTGTGTTGAAGCCCTTATTTTTTGTTTCTTTGATCAACAGATTAAAAATGAGAGGATTCAGAAACGGAAAAGATTAGCCAAATTCAGATTAGGATCTTACCTAAAAAATGACAAGCAAGCGAGGAATGTGACAAGTTTAAAATTTGAACAAGTTTCTCAACAACTGAACATGAGGAGGAAAAAGGAGCAAGAAGACATTAATCTGAAAATCTGAATGGTTAGTTGGGATGAACAATCTATAGAGCATCAGTTTTCTTATAGACATTGAATGGAACTTACCTTTCGAAGAGGCATTGATGGATCTTGAAGAGAGAGACTTATTAAGAGTGTGTTTGGGGGACCCAAACGCTCAATTGGAAGGACAAGCTCGATTGGCAATTAGGGAAAAAAAAGAGTGTTTGGAGTCCCCAATTGCCACTTAAACTTGTGATTACCAAAATAGCTTATATCATAATCTCAACATTGGAGCTTTTACTGATTTAGCGTTTGGGGAGAGTGGGAAAGATTAAAATATTTTTCCAGTTGTGTCCAGTGTGCTATCAGAATGATTGCAATTTTATCCTTAATGTACTTTTTCGGCTACAAAAATTAATTTCAACTATTTTTTGGTGCTTTTAACCCTTAAAATATTTTTTCAACTGTACCCAATGTGTTATCAGACTGATTGCAATTTTATCATTAATGTATTTTTTCAGTCCCAAAAATTATTTTAAACTATTTTTTGGTGTTTTTAACCCTTTAAAATATTTTTTCACCCACTCTCTTACAATTATCACAAAAGTCACTTGTGCTTAAGTCAATCTAAACAAGTTTTACTTTTACAAAAGTCATTTATACAATCGCTGTTCCAAACATAAATCATATTACACAATCGGGCTTTTATCAAAAATAAAATTACCAAAAGTTAAATTGAAAAACTCCATTTTTCCTATCGCTGTTCCAAATACACACTTAGAGAGAGTGTTGAAGCAAGGTTTTAAAAGCAGGAAGCGGGAGCTGAGATGTATGGAAAATTTGAAAATGGCTTTGGGCCTTTACTCTTAGTTGGGTTTCTCAGCGTTTGTTTTGTCCATCAAAAATTTTGAGTACTAAACTATTGATTAGTGATCAAAAACGAAATCATCCACTCAATTGAACTTTCAATTAGATTGAATCCAAAACAACTTTCAATTAGATTGTGATCCAATGATATTGAGAGGCAAGTTACAATTTTCTTTTTTCTTTTTTAAAAAAATAAATAGAGGACTTTAAATTAATTATCAACTATTTTTGTTAGTAATATATCGTTATCAAATAGTTAACATCGCTCAATTGAAGAATTCAAACCCTAAATTATAAATATTTAGCGTTTATTATTTTTTTTTATGAAGTAAAAATTGGTGTATGTATTATTACCATCATTTATCGTGTTTAAGCTTCACGGTTTTGGTTCTCTGTTATAGTTGTTTGTATGTTTATTGCTTTTTTCATGTTATTGGTTTGTTACTTCATGTTTTGGGCTTGCACAGTTGCTTACCCGGGTAGATTAGTTTGTTACTTGTCGAGTTTTTTTTATGTATCATTTTATTTAGTTAATAATAAAATTGATTTTTCTTCAAAAAATAGTACCATCATTTTACACTATACATTTAAAAGTGATAACAAATCCATTATTTAAAACCCATAAATATGATAACTCATCTAGAATTTTTATAGAAATGCATGCAACTTATTCTAGTTATCACTATCAATATATACATAATAAAGAGTAAAGAAGGTTCAATGTGTAAATTTGCTTCAAAAATTTTTACTCGGTAGCAATGATGTTTCACATGTTTTTTTTGGCTAATTATCATTCTGAAAGTTTCAAAACATAACAATATTAGCCTACTCCATTAAAAAAATAATATTGATCATTAAAATATTGACATTGCTTATTAACATTTTTATTAATAAGGATAAAATTTGCTTGAGCAAAAATTTTTAGGATAAATCTACAACTTAACTCCAAAAAAGAAATATATAATAATTTCATTTATAAGTGACAACATAGATTATATATGTAAAATTAACATTATTTCATATTACAAAATTTAATAGTAAATAATCACCAAAGACTCCTCAGCAGAGGTAGCTATATTGGTGTAACCATGGACACATTCTCCCGTGGTTGCAATTTTTCACATGCCATATCAAGTTTTCATCCTTTGCTTTTCACACTGTGATTAATCTTTCTTTACCAAAAGATAGCGAGTTGTGATTTGCTCATAAATTAACTATCTGAAGCTAAAAGGTCTGCCAAGCATGTACCATGTAGTAAGTATTTTTATCTTACAGAATTTCTTTTAATTATTTTTATCATTATGAAAAATGGGTTGATTGTTTACAATGATGAGCCACTAATAATTTTAATCTTCCCGTGCACCACGTGAAAGTGAAATCTAGTTTAATTAAGAAAGCAGAACATGGCAGTCAAAAACAGAATTGTGTATGTGTATGTTACCTTTAAGTATTTACCGTCAAGTGCCCAAATAACGGAACAAAATTCACTTTCTACACAGGATGGACAACCTCATTGCATGAAATAGCAAAAACAGAAAATCATGACCCATAGTTTTTGCCCGTGGATGCAGTTCAAATCGCCAAACTTATAGAAAAAACTTCAGCTGCTACAAAGAATGAACAGACAACCTTGTATAGAACAGCAAATCAGCAACCAAAATTCAGGCATTTCCCAATGGCTATATCTTTAAGCTAAGTAATGAATTAGTTGGTCACCATTCGTTTGAAAAGTTTCAAACACTTTCAGGGAGAAGCAGTTGTTCAAGCTCCTCTTCACGCCGTTGCAATTCCTGTTAAGTGGCAATAGAAGCATGTAAAACTCATAACAAGAGCAATGCTTTTATGAAATGGAGATTAAAATGGGAGCAGATAAATAAAATGCCCAAATTCTATCTGGGCACATAAGACTAGAAACCAGTCCATAACATTGATCTTTGTGCCTAATTTCCGCCATTGACAATGGGCTTGAAAAGAACAACAATCCAAAAACAAGGAAAGAGATCGATTCTTGCAATGACATATTAGAATAATAATTTAACAGGCAAAAAATGCAGGTCTACCATCTTTACGGTTTTGCTTTCTCAAAATGCAACATGATTATGTAATCAGCTATTTACGCATCCCAGCATTAAGAAAATTCCAAGAGACAATGTAGAGTGATCAAATACATCAATTTTCTGTGTAGGCTTGAATGCAATGTGCAAGAAAATTTAAGAGCATTCTAGTCTCTAGTTTATCAGCGTCACTATGTGCAAGATGTTTACTATGATCTCATATGTATGGGAATGATAGACAATAAGGGATACAGACATGTAAACAGGAATCAGTCTATTAATATGTCATAACACAGCAAGTTAATAGCCTACCTCTAGATCCTTGATTGCTTGCTCTCTTATGATTTCCTGCTGCTGATGGGTGCGTTTCAGAAAACCAATACATAGTATCCCCTTGAATTAGCATTGTAAAGTAAGCAAGGTTAGAAAGTCCTTTAACAAGATAACATGAACCAGTTTTGGTTTTGCTGAATCAAACAATTTGTCTATAATTTTCTCAATATAGTGTTTGTATAAAAATAAACTGTTAAGTAGAAGATGAACCATTTTTATTGGAATATCATATATTTTATGACTTACCTTAATTGATTAATTTTGGAATATAAGGTATTACATTTTGGGTTTATTTCCATTGCATATCAGTTTGGAAAATATTACAAGAAAGAACCCATAATTGAAACTGAGGACTAATGCATAAAGTATTCAGAGAAAATTACAAAAAAGGGGTCTAAAAGTTTTCAAAATTAAAGTTATGCCCACAAAAGTTTTCACTATTCCATTTCAGCTCTGTCTAAAAACTTTCAACACTTTCACTTCAATCCCTTGGTTAAAACACAGTTTTTAACCAAGGGTTGATTAGGAAAATTGTATTGAATTAATTGTAATTAGGGGCAAAATGGTCATAAATTTGTTAATTATTCATACAATTGTTTTTTGGACTTTTGATGCTACATTTTGCTTAATCTTGTATTGTAGGTGCATAAGAAAATTTGAAATTCAGAAGGGTCAAAATTAATATTTTAAGGATTGGGGAAAATTGCAGAAAGGGGCCCCAGATTTTGTGAAATTACAAAGTAAGTGAAGGAAAAGGGCCAGAGCAAATTACATAAAAGTATCCACAATTTCAGAAATTATGATACAGCCTGCCAATATTTCAAATATTTGCACTTCAGTCCCTCCTCAAAACCTTTTTCGTTTTCATATAGGTCCCTGGTCAGACCTAGGTTACTGTGTGGCTTCTTCTTCATCAAACAAAACGGATCTAAAAACGCAAAGACAGAGTGTGGCGCTGCAGAGTGAGACCCATTTTCATTGGACCACCTTCATCTTCTTGTGTCGCCGGCGGCACAAGCTTCTCTTGTTCACCATTGCAGCCGGCGACCCACACACACCAAGAGCTGGAGCTGAGCGTCGGTAGGCGTCGCAGGCAGATCTGGAACTTGAGAGAAGAGAGACCTAATACAGAGTGAGAGCTGAGGGAGAGTCGGAGAGCTTGAAAGCGAAGAAAGGGGGAGAAGACGACCCAACCACCGCAACCATCACTTCTGTATTCACAGCACCGAACCACCTAGCTCTCACCGTTCCTCCGTCCTCACACCATCGGCAGCACCACCACTGTCAACTTTAAAAGAACCAAAGAGCGTTACGCGCAGCAGAGGGAGGAAGATCGGGATCTTCTTGAGAGTTCTTCACCGATTCTCACCAGCTTCCTACACCATTACCATCAGCTCAACTTTCCTCACCACTGCCGACAACAAATTTCCAGATTCCAGCAACAGTTGTGAATTCCGGTGACACTGTCCATTTCCGGCGAGTCCTCTTCTGCTCTTACCACCTTCCCTTCCTCACTCAAATACCATACCATCATCCCTTAGTTCTGCAGATAGAATATGTTGGCTAGTATTTGTTGTAGCAACAGCGGCGGCTATAGTTGCAAGCCAGGCCACAATAACTGCAACCTTTTCAATTATCAAGCAAGCCCTAGCACATGGTTGTTTTCCAAGAGTGAAAGTTGTGCACACATCGAAGATGTTCCTTGGCTAGATATATATTCCAGATATTAATTGGATCCTCATGATTCTCTGCATCTCTGTTACTGTTGGCTTCAAAAATCAAAGTCAGATTGGAAATGCATATGGTAAGCTTTTTCCTCCCATTGTTTGAAGCATATATTTTGTGCTGTCGATTAAATGTTGAATGTGAATTTCTAAGCTCATGGTTTACGAAAAGACAATGTAAAACTCAATGATCCTGATGCCAAAAAATTACAAGATGTCTAAAAATTCGCAAGCACTGCACCTATAATCTCTTACTGTCCATGCGACAACAAATTTGATATTCTGTCTGATGGAATATGCATAATTAATTTGTGATGACCAATTTCATGTCCGAGGTGTTGTATCCGCCAACTCAATTAGCAAGTTTTGACAAAAGTTATGAAAGATCCCAGCTATACTTATGTAAGCTATCTTCCCTCTACCATTATGAGAAGCATATTATTATTAGGGCTTGCATAATCTGATAAGCAATAAGCCCTAGTCATTATTGCAACACTGCACAAAGAAAACCATGTTTCAAGAACCATACAAGGTATGTGTGTCTTGATATTAACACATTGAGCTCCTATTCAGAAGAAAAGAGAGCTTATCTAAAGAGATGAAAATATACTGAAAGACATAGAAATTGAGAATTATTTCTGAAAGATGAAAATAGACTCAAAAGACTAGAAATGGTAGAGAGATATTGTGGGACTAATCAACCTTTCATGTTTTGCTAATAGATGGTAGATACGGGTGGCTAATTGTTTTGTGGTTTCTTGTTTTGTTTTATTTTGTTCTGTTGTACTGTTTTGTCTGATTTTTAGGCTCTAGGCATCATTTCTCTAGCAAAAAAACATAACTAGCTAGTTCTTATTTAATACCGAGTCTTACAAAATTCTCCAAAATTCAAAAAAAAAAATCTCTCATTAATATTAACATTCATCAATGGTCAAAGCTAATAAATACAATAAGTGTGCCATCACACTAGATATAATTCACCAACTCAACATGTTCATTACTTTTATGAGCTTACAATTCATATATTGCTTTTTAAGGTGTCAGTAATGAAGGCAAATGAAGAAAAGCTCATGAAAAGAATAAAATATTGGAAAAATAACTGCAAATATCAGTAAAATAGAGACATATAAAATCTGCAATGTACCCCTGCCAACCCAGTATCCCAAAACCTATAAAATGTAGCAAAATTTACGTAGATGTTAGAAACAACATTAAGGTAACGGTTTCATATTCACCAAACAAAACTAACTCACATTTTATCAAGTTTTCCATCCAAAATAGTTTCAAAGTTCTTCATGTTAGATTGTCCCAGACGGAATTCTTCACCTGCCATTCAAGGCATTGAACATCGAATCAGGAACTGACACATGGTTATTATAAATATTGAGATCCCATTTAGCTTTCTTTCTTTCTTTCTTTTTGTTTTCAATAGAAAAATAAATATTGGAAAAGTAGATAAAAACAGTAAATAATTAAATTTATAATCCTTTTACATAAAAATAAAAATAAAGATAAAGATAATTGAATGAATCTCATTAATTATTAAATAATCACCAATGAAAACGATGGCAAAAAAATCACAACTAGAACATAGTTATCACCTATAGTTTTAAGAACAATGTAACTAGAATTCTAAAAATTCTTTTTTGTATTAACTTCAATGCACCATAATTACATTGAGGAGCTTAGCATATGGGTATTGATTCTTTAAAGGGCAAAATGATCAATTTTTTATTAAATTGTAGGGTCCAATTTACAGAATGAAATTTGAGGATTCAAAACCTATAATTTGATATTAGAAGAACCAAACCAAAATGAGAGAAAATTAGAGGGACCAAAGATTGTTTTAACATGTAAAAGTTTGTTTTATATTTTTTTAAAACATGATTTTGATTAAAGTAATATAAAAGTAACCTTGGTTTAACAATGACATGGGCCAAAAAAACTAAGCCCAACACAGGCTGAAAACCAAGGAATTTTGGCATTTGAATTACATTTTTTGACCAATAAAATAAAATAGATTAAAAATAAAACTTCATATTCCATAATATTATAAAGGCAATCTAATCTGTACCTATAAATTTATTTCAAAGCTTTGGATAGTCTTAGTATTGGCCCATTTTCTCTAATTGGGTCAATACAAGATGGGATTTGTTGGAGTCCCAATGAACCCAATAATCATGTTAACCCAGTCATTGAATAATTAATACTGCCTTATATCCTCAATACAACCTAGTTGACTACTCTAGAGAGGATAAAGAAGCTAAATTACTTATGTGGATCATTATATTATATATTAATTTATAAGTCAAGAAAAGTAGTTTGGGGAAAAAATGAAAAATACAAATCCTTTAAAATAATATATTTAACATCCTTAATCTTTCTAACTTAGTCAACTGAGTCTTATATTAAGAACTGGATATAAGAGTTATAAAGGGATTCACTTTGGTTCTCAGGTGGATTAATTTCATTGCTTTTTTTAAACCATATCTTCTTTTTATAACAATTTCTATTTCTCCTTCACGTTTCAATGATCTTTTACGTATATCTCCCCCGACTCAATCACTTTCTAAACTTTATTCACTTATCATGAAATAAAAAAAAGCCATTATCTCTATGTTACTATTATTCAATGTACATCTGTAACACATAAAAGTTAAGAACTACCTTGAAGACAACCAAAACTCATATGTGAGTCCAAAATTCTCAAATTTCAAATAATAATATATTAATATAGGAGACATCATCACTCCATATGACAAGTTGCAAAAATAAAAAATCCCAAGGGTTAAAGATTGTAGCAAATACAGTTTGATTTAACACAATGATTCAACAAGGGGTTCCTTGAATATTTTGCATTAGCATGGCCTTGTGTTTTCCCAATGACACCACAACCTCTGACATATTAGGTCTTGCCTCAGGTGCGTCAGCGCAACAATTTAATGCCAACTCAAAAGCCGATGATATAATATACAATAATATATTACCAGTGTTTTGGTTGCTTGTGTGCATCAAATTGACATCAATAATATCGATGATTGAATTTGGTGTTGATTTGCTAACAAATTCTTTCAAAGTTAGACCTTGAACAAACATCTCATCTATTGGTTTCTTTCTTGTAAACATTTCCATAAGCAAAATACCGAAACTGTATACATCTCCTTTCAATGAAACAGCTCCTCTTGATCCATACTCTACATATAAATTTGAGTGCTGAATTAAATAGTCGAATAAATTATAGTTTCTTCGATCATGTGCATGCATGTGTGTAGGTATAAATGAATATAAGTAACAGAAATTAAATAAATTTTAATATGAGTATTAAACTATTACCTGGTGCCATATAACCAATTGTAGCCAAAGTTTCAGTATAAATTTCGAATTGACTGTCAATTAACAATTTGGCAATTCCAAAGTCACTCAAATGGGCCACCATATCTTCATCCAATAAAACATTGCTTGCCTTTACATCACAATGGACCACTGGTGTAGAAGAATGATGATGAAGATACTCTAATGCTGATGCCACATCAATCATTATGTTCAATCTTTGCACCATATCTAAATGATAGTTATGAGAGTACAACCATCTATCAAGACTCCCATTTGACATGAATTCCATTATTAGAGATTTAAAATCATCATTTGAGCAACTACTGATGATCTTAACGAGATTTCGATGACGTAAATTGCATATGGCTGCACATTCAACATCAAAACTCCTTATTGCTTCTTCCAAGTTTGAGTGAAATACTTTCACACCCACTATCTTTCCACTTGAAAGAATTCCTTTGTAAACTGATCCAAAACTTCCCTTGCCAAGAAAATTACTCTCATCAAAATTATCTGTTGCTTGCAAAAGATCATAATAGGATATCCTCATTGGTGCACCCAAATTTAAGAAGTCTCTACTGTTCATCTCATGACTAACATAACCCTTCTTAAATTTAAGGAACACCAGGCCTGAAGCAACCAAAATGATTGCAAAAATGATAGCCGACAAGCATTTGATCACAAGCACCATTTTCGTTGAGATGTGCTTGTTTGCTTTTTTGCATGGATGGACTTTTAGTTGCGGATTTCCACAGAGATCTTCATTCATCATAAAATATTCATATGTAAAATTCTGAAAAGGCCCACCATTTGGAATTTCTCCATACAATAAATTGTATGAAAGATTAATGTACTTCATATGGACAAGTAACTCTAAAGATTTTGGAATCACCCCAGACAAATTATTTTGGGACAAGTCCAAGAACTCAATATCTATCATGCCACTAAATGATTCAGGAATAGAGCCTTGTAGTTTGTTATGAGCCAAAGATAGATTTTGTAATGTTAGCAAGCCACCCATGGTTGTAGGGATGTGTCCTGAAATTTGATTTCTTGCCAAGTTCAATAGTATAATTGTTCTAAAGTTTGATACCTCACGTGGAATTGTTCCACTCAATGCGTTGGAGGATAAGTCTAGGATCAAGATATCTTTGAGACTCCAAAAAGAAGAGGGTATATGAGAAATCAATTTGTTAGAGCTTAAATCCAACTTCTGCAAAGAAGTATTTGTGAGGCAGTTTGGAATCATTCCTGAAAACATGTTATTGTCTAGATACAGCTCACTCAAACTTTTGATTTGGCACAATTTATTTATGATGGGCCCTTGCAACTTGTTGTAGCTAAGACCCAAAAGTTGAAGGCTTTGCAGTCTATTAATTGTATTTGGAATCAACCCACTCAAATCGTTCCCTGCAAGGTCTAATGCCATCAGGTTTGTTAGATTCCCAAGTGCAGTTGGTATATCTCCACTAAATTTATTCCATTCTAAATCTAACATAGTGAGCTTAGAAGCATTTGAGATGCTGCTTGGAATTTCTCCAATAAGTTGATTCCATCCAAAATATAATGCCTCCAAGTTGGGAAGGCCAATTCCTAAATTTGATGGGAGAAAGCCAGAGAGGAAATTATTATGAAGTAAGACGCGCCGCAATGCCGTAATGTTGAATATATGGGAAGGAAATGGTCCATTGAAATTATTTTTTGCGAAATCCAACTCTTCAAGCTTATAAAGATTGCCTATCTCCTTGGGTATAAGACCTGAAAACAAAAAGCTAGCTGCTGGGTGATTAACTTAAAAAGAAAAATGCTGGATGCATGATAAATTTTATATAAAGTAGTGAAAATTGACAAAACAGGTAATATGCCTGTTTTGTTCGTGTGTAAAACAGACACACGCACGTTTCAAAAATTTGAATTCACTTCTCTATATTACAAGAAACTCCTAATATTTTATTAATTTCGGGTCCTTTTAAATTTGTTTCTAAGCTAGCAATTCATGTTTATTAGCATGTCTTAAAGAGTTGTTAGTTTAATTATAAAAAAAAAAAAGAGTTGTTAGTTTATTTTCTGTTAAAAATAATATAAATATTATTTATATTTATATTACAGGAAAGTGAAGGAACTAATTTCAGCCATGTGTGAAATTAGTTACCTCCTATAATTGCATGAGGGTCTGCGTACGTAAATATCTTTATCATTCCTTTCTTATGTGTCATAAAAGTCTAACTACTTTTTGGGCAATGACTCCATAAAATGTGATCTTCAGAGAACATTTAATAAACTACAAATAAATATTTTGCAATTCCCGTTTATAGTTTATTGGTTAGGATATAGTTTATTTAATTAATTTGTTTAGTTTGAATATTTTATGAGATATCGATTTTACGAATCAAAGGATCCATATTATTGTTGACAGGATCCAGTAGATTTTAGAGATTATTTCTTGATTTTATTTGATTATTTTAATGTAATTTTAGTCTACAAAGAGTCTAGCCAACATAAGGTTATTCTTTGAAAAAAAAATATCAATTTTATGCTTTTGTATTTAATAAAGACTTTTTCCTCCTTATTCTCTCAACCTATCTGAATCCCATCAATAGGAATTATTAAGTGTGTGTGTTTGAAAACATCATTACACTTCAAAGCTTGCAATAGTTTCTTGTCGTATATTCGCATATTTGAATGAAAGCACTACACATGTGATATATAGTGTAGAAAGGTAATTTTTGTGCATACCTGAAAACGAGTTTCCACCCAAATACAAGCCTTGCAAAGATGTGCAATTACTTATCGATTTTGGAATATTTCCCTGAAAATGATTATAACCAACCGCAAAGACTTCAAGTAAAGGGAGTTGATGGCACATCTCATCTGGCAAGCTGCCATTTAGATGGTTAATGGAAAGGTAAACCTCTCTCAAAGAAGGAATGTTGAAAATAGAATGAGGAATTTCACCTGCAAAAGAATTTGGTGTATGTGTGCCTTAGGCGTATGTAGTATGCATGAATGAACTAATACCTTGATTTTAGTTACTACTGATTATGAAAAACTAATAAATGGAGATATACCAAACAGTTTTGCAAATAATAAATGGAATTTTTGAAAGCATAAAAATTGATGGATTAGCAGATTGATCATACCATTAAAGGAGTTGTGACCTAGATATAAATTGAATATTCCAACATATGCCTCGCTTATTAAGCCTATGTTTTATTATAAATTCTCTTAATATTCCAAATGACTTTTTTTTTATAAAAAAAATGATGCATGCATTTTTTTTGAAAGAAAACTTATTATTGACTATATATACACAGAAAACTTATTTTCAATTAGAAGTTTTGGATATAATATAGAACAATAAGTTTTGGTTTCTCCCTTACCCACAAATATTATATATGATACAAATACTCGAGCAACGTGCAATTGCCGATTGATGATAATAGTAATAATGATACTGTGATAGAAACATGGTTAGACAAATAGAGAGTGGGGGAAGGAGGCCATCGATGTTGATAATTATCTCCCTAGAATATTATTTTTGCACTTCAAGAATTAACATCTAAATGAGTGAAAAACATCAAAGAAATTAAATAATAAAAAATAAGCGTATTTTTATTTCATATTGTTTTATTGATATTCATTTCAGCACTAAACTATTTATAACCGACAGTTAATTGACACTTTAAATAATATGCTTCGGTTTAACAAGAAATCAACATGATCCGTATTTTTAAATGTAATCCAGTCGAATATATTGTTTATCTAAATAGAATTACTTATTTGTATTACAAATTAATCACATATAAACATGAATATAAATTTGCAATCAACATATAATTAAACACAAACAATTAACATATCAATGCTTTATCATATGTTAAATATGTTTTTAGCTAATGCTAAATCTCAGTTCTTTGCATTTTAAAACCAAAAGGTTTCAAGCTGTAGGTAGAGTGTCAATATTTGCAAATATAACATCTTCACTCATGAAAGATCACCAATCTCATTTGGAATAGTTCCTTAGCTTGAAATACGTTTATATAATCAATGCACTTTGAGACAATAATCTTCTGACTTATTTTGAGAATTAACGCTATAATATACTTTAAATGTTAAAATAAAACTATAATTATTTTAAAAAATCCATGACCTTTCCAATCTAGTTGGACTAATATCCAAAGACCAAACTATTATCCACATGGCGTGTTTTTATTGGATATGTGATTCATTGAGAAAGCTGGATGATTTGTACGTCTTTTTTTTAAAAAGAAAAGAAAAGAAAAGAAAAGGAGAAGATGTCATCCAAAAGAAAATACCGGAATAGAAGAAACATGGAAACCAAGAGAGAAAATTGGAAATTGTTTGGGGAATGATTCTTACCTTTCAAATTGCTGTTGGTAAGATCTATAATTTGGAGGTTTGTCAAATTTCCAATGTCACTTGGAATGATTCCTGGGTTCAACATGTTATTGGCCAATTCTAAAGCTACCAATTCCTTGCATTGATGCCAAATGGAGGGTATCTCACCAGACAAATTATTTTTGGATAGTTGAATATTTTGTCGCACTGAACTATTAAATATAGAACTTGAAAGTTGATTATTTGAAAGATATATCATCTGTAGCTGTGGAGGATCACCTATCTGATTTGGAATAGCTCCTTCAAATATTAAATGACAAACAATATGTCAATAACATCAACTTTTACAGCATGCACAATAAGTATAATCCAGAGTAATAATTAAGTTGTCATAACAAAATGATAAAGTACTCTATTGAAATAATTAATATATATAGTAAAAATTATTGTTTGTCATTGTAACAATGTTGAAAGAGAAAATAAAGAATTAATTTCTTTCAAATACTAAAATTGTAAAAGAGAGAGAGAGAAGTAAAGATTGTGCGCCTTTTTTCCCTTTGGGTTTGAACATACATACGGAAGAATTTTCTTTAAATATATGTATTTTGACAAGAAAAACCTTCAAAAACTTTTTAACAACAGAATAATGGATTTGGCTTCTCTCTTGTGCACTCCGAATCTACTTCTACTCTACTAATAATCTTAACCTTTAGATTGATCTTTGAATGGTTCAGATTTAACATTTTATAAAATTATAATAAATTATTAAATTATTAATAAATATAAAAATTCAAAAACCACTAAGTTTTACTCATAAAAATTTCAAACTATAATACAAAATATTTTAAAAAATTATTTTTATCAAATATTAAATCTAAACTGCTAAAAAATTTCAATCTAATGATTGAAAAGAGTAGTGAAAGGGAAGAGGATGAGCAGAGCAAAATAGGTAAGCCAATTCCATTTGAACATATTAGAACAATAAACATTTATTTCCAAACACTAATGATGAACATATTAGATCTGTTTGAACTTTGCACCTTATTTTTTCTGCCCATGGTATGACTTTACTAAACATTTAAAAATTGGATGTTGAATTGTTTTATTCTTAAGATAATAACAAAAAAAATACTAAAGTCGTAAAATCTTCAAAAACATACCAGACAAAGTGTTATAAGCCAAACTCAATAATTCAAGTGAAGACAAGTTGGAAATTGTTTGTGGAATAGCTCCAGAAAGCTTGTTCACTCCAAGTCGTAAAATCTTCAAGTGTTTTAGACTTCCTATCTCAAGTGGAATGGTCCCTTGAATGAAGTTAAAATTCCAATCCAAAATCTCCAACTTTGACAGATTGTGCAGAGATATTGGAATAAATCCACTAAGACTGTTATTTCGAAAATCCAAATGCTCAAGCATAGATAAATCTCCTATCCTTGTTGGAACTTGTCCATGAAAGTCATTGTAGCTCAAGTTGAGTCGTTTCAATCTACGCAACTGTACCAACTCTTTTGGTATCTGACCATGAAAGTTGTTGCTGCTCAAATCAAGTTCAACAAGAAAAGAGAGATTTCCTAATTGTGGAGATATGATCCCTTTAAGACCTTCATCATTAAGCTTCAAGGAATGGACCCTTCTATGGCGAGTATCACATCCAACACCAACCCAATCACATGGAGACGAGGAGACAGACCAGTTAGCCAAGAGATTGTAGGGATCCACAGTAATAGATGATTTAAAAGCAAGAAGGGTAGATTTGTCGATGGTGGAATCCATCTCGCTCCATGCTAGGGAGGCCATAAAGTAGCAAAGGAAGAGCATCAAAAGATAGGAAGCAAGTTTTCCCATATTTAGTATATCAGACTAGCAATTCAATTGCAGCTCCAAGTATGTAGCATCCTAGAATACACATTTATACTTCTCCTCCTAGTCTTTATTATAAAAGCACTTCTAATCACCTTATTAAAACTATAATAAGATGTGGTTAAGTTATTGACTTTATCTCAAAATAAATAAACTTTCAGATATACTCATATTTAATATTATGAATTACATACTCCCTCTGGTCTTCATTATAGGGCATCTTCTAGAAGCAATTTTTGGTCCCAAATATAAGTATCTAATAACCTCATTAATTACTTTTTTCCCCATTTTACCTTTGTTATAGATGAGGTTCAAAGCTAGAAAAATAAAAATACAAGGGAAAAAGCTGGAAAAATTTTGGATAAATTAAATGACTTAATGATAATTTCTTTGTATGTATATAACAATTAATTAGAAGTGTTCTTTAATAGGAACTAGTGGGAGTAATATATTTATTAGTAGTTAGCAATGGGGGCGGCAAAAGCGCATTGTGACTCATCTAATATTAGTTAATTCATGTTCTTTTTATGTTTTTGGCCGGCTAGTTAATTCATTGTTAAATACTTTCTGACCATATTTAAGACACTTTCAGCATTCATATTGTACACAAACTAAAAACAAACCTTAAATTTCATTAACTCTCCCTTAAAATTTAATAACTTTCCAACTTTACTCCTATTTAATATATATTATAATCCTTAAGAGCAAAGTCAATATAATAATAAATTAAAGGTAAAACTGTACATTTATGTGAACAATTTCTCTCTACCCTATAAATAGAACTAAAATTTTCTTCTCTCACTACCCTATAAATAAAACCAGAAGAGTATTGTTTATGCAAGGGAATATGACTCATCCAAGCCCAAATCAAGTCATTAAAAGTCAGAGCAAATATCTAACAAGAATGTGCAGATTTAATTTTTTCCAGATTACGTTTAAGTGCTCAAAGCAACAACAAGAACCATTTTTTCATAGAACATTATTAATTATTGATGAACAACATACAACTAAATAACAGATCAAACACTAACCTGATTGAAGACCAAGGAGTGAGCTTCAACCCAAAGTCACGGTGGCGTCGACTGAGGTTAAATGAAGTCCTCAAATTCACGACACTAACAAAGGGAAGTCAAGGCAAAGGAGAATGGTCACTATGGAGAATAGAGGTTGCAGCAAAGAAGACTGACGATAATCAAAGAACAGCGATGACGAACATAGCAACAACAATGATAATGATGAAGGAGAGTTAAGCAAATGAGGGACGGGACGCCATGGACGAGTTTAGAACAAGCATGGACAGAGCTCACAGAGAAATGGCGAAAAGAGAAGAAAGGGTTCATAGAGCACACGATCTGGACACGGGAGTAAAAATACAGGCGAAAAATCTTACCTTTTAGACCGATTTTCAATAAAAACTAGTCTTAAAATAGGGAAATTTCAAATTTAAGATCAGTTTGTACAAAAACCGGTCTTAAATTTAAGACCGGTTTTTGTACAAACCGGTCTTAAATTGTTAAAATTTTTAAGATTAAAAATGTTTTAACATTTAAGACCGGTTTATATAAAACCGGTCTTAAATGTTAAAACATTTTAAATTCTTAAAAATTTTAATATTTTAAGACTGGTTTTATTTATAACCGGTCTAAATAATTTTTTTAAGACCGATTTTTTTAGAACCGGTCTTAGAAATTCAATATAATTACAGAACTGCCACCGCACATAAGACCTTATCTGCCAAAACCGGTCTAAATGTGACGGTCTAAAAAGAATTTTTTCCACTAGTGGTAGGTCAAGTTTAGAGTCATTAGCAGAGATAAAAATATATTGGCGGACTTGATCGCAAGACGAGCACTAAATCGAAGCTACTACTCTTCAAATCTTTAACCCAGACTTGTTGAGGGAGCTCTTAGCTTCCGCTGATGCTTTCTAGTTTTGTTGTTTTTTTTTTATTTTTAATTTTAGAGTATCAAAAAAATAAATATGTAGGAAATATACTTGATTTTCGAAATAAGCTTTTATTTATAAGTGAGTAAATGCGAAACTGTATTAGCAAAAGAAAAAAAAGTAAATAAAAGAATATAATAGTGAGAAAAATGATGAAAGAGAATATATAAAAAAATCAATTAGAAGTAATATTGGTAAAAATACATTTATTGCTTAAAACAATTAAAAAAAACTTTATAACAGAAAATAGACCAATTCAAGAAATATGACTTTGTAAATAATCACAGGGCAAGTACTTTTTAAATTTCAAACTTGGTAGGTGCATCAACCCATAAAATTATAAGCCTTATCGAGCATGAAACATCATTATTTTATTTCTTAATGAATATTAATTCTTAATTATTTAGTGCAATAAGTATATATGTGATTAGCACGGGTGAACAGCTTAGTACTTATTTTATATATTATAGGGCTACGATGTACTATTTCACTATCAATTAAGTAATAAAATACAATTAAAAATTTGATCCTAGGAATATTCTTATATTTTTATTCGATAATATTTTTAAAAATATTGTTTTTTCTGTTTGCACATACAAATGTTGCCTGAAAGATTCTCCAAGTCGCTGTTGCATGCATGGGGCTTTGATTGAACTCTCTTGTCCCACTAAACTCGGAAGTCGCTCTCATCTTAAATTACACGGCATCCAATTATTAAAAAACGAGGTCAAATTAAGAAGAAAATGACAACAGGGAAAAAACAAACCCCTAAACAGCACGTCAATTTTACAAGAGTACATACCAATATTAAGATAATTAGATTAATTCTTAAGCTGGTCAAGATATAAGTTTATGTTTCATCTCAAGTTTTGACCAAGTTTCATACCTGGCAAAGAAAAAAGAGACAAAGTTTCATACATCTTAATACTGCGTACAAGTGATTTCAAACGTTACACTATTTGAAGTGAAAGTTTCCTTAATTAATAAAGAAGCTTATGTACTTGTAAAAGTAAACTTAGTTTCAAGTTTCAACTACTCTCCTCCATAGTTTTCTTCACCAAAATAAAAATTGCAATTTTCTAATATAATTGAAACGCCAAGCAATAAAAAAAAAATTACTGCACAGAAAAAAAAATTCATTTTTTCTAGAGTAAATTTCATCAAAATATTCTTATGATAAGGGAAATTAATATGAAAGTCCCTATGGTTTTTCCAAATTTTTAATCAGACCCTTGTATAATTATTTTCATTTTATCATCAAGTCCTTATATAATAGAGAGAATGTTTGTGTAATTAAGTCAATACCAAGGAGGTATTAGAGTATCTTGCTCTTAAAAAAACACTATAAAGACGTGATTAAAAACATGTGAAACTATAACATGATAAAAAGGGGAAAAAACTAAACGGGCCTAATTAAAAATTGGGAAAATTAATCTTTTGGTCTTGATTGGGTTGTAACTTAGTCCCTACATTTTGACTCAGTGTAACTCAGTTCCTATAATTTTGACCCGGTTGTAACTCAATTCTTGTATTTTGACTCATTGCAATTCAGTTTCTAGTTTTAACCATTTTATACTATAGGCCCCCTCCTTTATTCTAGAACATAATGACTAAATTATAAAATAGTAAAAAATATAGGAACTAAGTTGCAGTGAATCAAAATTTAGGAAATGAGTTACAACCGATTCAAAACTACATGGACTGAGTTGCACCAAATCAAAGTGTAGGGACTAGGTTATAACTCAGTCAAAACTACAAAGATCTAAAAATTAATTTTCCCTTAAAAATTGGATGATGAAATATAAGGACTTATAGATTGATTTTCAAATTCTCAAATTCCATTAGTTATGCCTCAATAAGTTCATCTCTGCAAAAAATGAACACATTGTCACCCGGGGATAAAATGCAAAGGATCGAGTCATCAAGCTAAGCATGCCTTTTACAATGATAACGAGCTCATGGAGAATCACGGAAGCCTGCTCTGTGACTTCTAGAAGCAGTCAAAAGTTTGGCTGTTAACATCAACAATAGGTTGGGTTAATTAATAATGCATTTACAATATATAATGCATCAAGATAGTTGATGAAAAGTAATACCGGAAACTTTCACCCCCTGAAAAAAATGTAATATTGGAAATAAACACAACTCTCAAACTCAGTGCCTTTTCAAACTCAGTCCCTTTTCAAAGACATTAACCAATTTCCTAAGATTAAGGAAAATAGTTTAACTTTAGAGGTTCAAAAACGTCAGTTCAAGACTAGACTTTAGAGGTTACTCCTTCTTGTTCTTTTTATACATATTAACCAATTTCCTAAGATTAGGCAAAATAGTTAAACTTAGTCGAATGTCAAAGATTTTTACATCTTTTCAAGATCACCCTTAATCAAACTAGAAGTTGTTATTTAAACTAAGAGTGAAAGTTGGTCCAAAAAAAAAACCTAAGAGTGAAAGAGATATCAATGTTTATTTTTTAATTTTGGAAAATGTTTTGTATTAATCAAGGACCAATGGAAAGGGTCTTATAAATAGGATTAGAAGGAGTGCAAAATTACATATATTTAATTGACAGACATCATGTTACCTTAAATATATATGATACGCAGATACCCACTAGTAGCATTTTTTAAGTCCTATCCTAAGCCTTACGCAAAAGGGAGGGGACCCACAAGCACACTTGGTGGATAGAACCCACAAGCTCCTCCATTAGAGCGGATGTGGGGCGCCATTGAACTAAGAGGTTCTTGCCACTAATGTATTAACATTACCAGGGAGTGTTACTTACAATAGGTTGTTCGTGGCAGTTATATGGGTCTGTCGGTAGGTAATGTCCGTTGAGAGGTTCATGGAGCTATATAAGGCAGCAGTCATCTGTAATGGTCCTGTGGAATAGTGGATATTTTGGGATAACTCTGCACCGCATCATATGGATAGGCCGCTTGAAATTTTCAACAAGAAGAGAGTTTCAAAATAATTTGTATGAGAGAAAATACGACCATATATATATTTGATATCAAAATCAGGTAGTTCATATTTTTGAGAATTACCATCAGAAGGACATCCAAGCAATAATCCAAACCAATCTACATCATCTGCAGTGAGAATTTGACAAAACTTCGAATAGATATCGAGTTAAACTTACCATCTGCTGCTTTGTGAAGAATAGAGTGAGGTAGTTTCTATCTAAAGCTGTAAAAGATACAGCACTGCATAGGAGAATCAATGAGAAAATGGATGACGCAAGATCGTTATGCAAAAAAAAAAAAAAAAAACATTTGACCATGTTTTCAGTAGTACCTGGCTGATACCTGTTGGGGAGCTTTTTAAGGCTCATCTTGAAAATGTTCCCTGGTGGTGACTCTTCATTGCGAGAACGAACAGGATCACCACCATTATTTTCTTCAAAATCCTTGGGGAAGAAAACAAAATATTAGTTAAATGAGAAAAAAGAAATAAACGTGTATAAGCTAAATCATTAGGTTAAAGAAGATCTTTCAGAAGGCTAAATGACGCTGTCAAAATTCTTTTTTTTTTTAAAACTGCCAAGTTAACATACAATTCTCTGACAAATTTTATAAACTTACCACGATTTCCTCAGAGCCCAGAAGGCTATCAATGTTATTGCTATCACCTACGTCTTTCAGAGCTCCCAGCATGTAACTCGTTGATCCGCCAATCAGTAATACCTAAAACGAATATAAATTTTAACGTTCACATATTACTCAGATTGGAGATTAAAAGAGCAGCGTGGGGATTGGCAGCTTGCATATAACTTAAGTAAGAAAATGTTCCAGCGTCACATTTTATAGACCAGCAAATAACCTGGATTTCCTTCATCAGTAAGTTAACTCAAACGATTTGAAATTGCCGTCCAGCAAAAAATTGTACAGTGGCATATTTTTAAGTTTATCTTTTCCGGGCAATCTACGAAACAACTTGAAAATGGATGGGTGGGACTAGAATATGAACAGATGCATATGGAAATGCAATTTATCAAGAATGACAATACCATTTAATTAAGATTAAGTGAGTGTGTTTGGTTTACAGTTTGGTAAGAGTACATTTTCTAAACTGACTTTTAAAACAGTAAGGCAATGTTTTTAGAGATAAGTTTTATACCCAAAGATCAATCTAGCGGCAGTTAGTTTACCAAAAATGACTTCTGGGTTGCCAACTAAGAGTAAAATGAGTGAGTATTCCTACCGTCAAAATAATTATTGCAGTAGTCGCAGTAAATATGTTCCGAACATTTCCTTCCGGAAGATCTCGTAGAGATTGCAGAGCAAGGGCAAAGGCCATTGCTCCTCGAAGTCCTGCTCACACAGCATAATGAACGAAATTTAGCCAAAGCAATAAAACATAGCTAAAACCAATAATCAGTTTCCTTTATTGACAGAATCAGTCGAAAGTCCACACGTATTCAAATACTCCCACTGCTCCTTAATACAAGACATATTTATAGAGTAAATCTTGATCCTAAATATAAGACATAATTTTTATATTCGTCAATCTTTTTTTAATTTACCCTTATTTATGCTCTCTTAACAATAATTAAGAAGGAGAAAAAATGAGAGAATTAAAAAAAATGACTAAGATGTTTTAAAAAATTGTTAAGGTGCAAATTTGCTCCGAAAGTTTCCGCTGAGGAGTGATGTTGCTTTGGAAGTCTTTCTAGGTTCAATATTGTCCTGGAACTATGGAAGTATTAAAATAGAGCAATAATGCCCCTTAAAGTTAATGGTCAATATCAATTTTTTAATGGTCAATGCTAGTTTTTAAACGGTATGGGGCAAACATTACTACGTTTTAAAATTTTTAGGATGACATTGAACCTGAAAAAACTTCCGAAGTAACATTGCTCTTCAATGAAAACTTCCGGCACAAATTTGCACCACCTTTTAAAAAATTCATTTGATATAACTAACTTAACTAACTTCCTTAATCTAATCAAATTAAGTAAATATGTTTTATATTAAGGACCGGAGAAAGTACCACATTTCATGCCTTCCTCACCGCTATACCAAAGTGCTTTCTGATGATTTGGAGGAATCTTTTGGTGGTCATCACGTCTGACAAGGTTCACTAGAAAGATACAAGAAAAGATATTTGCTGCCCTGCATGAAGTGAACTAAGTTTAATCTAGTAAAGCAGAAAAGAGTCCCGTAGATGGATATTGTAATCAAACTAGCTGAAGAACTTGAGATAAGCCTATGTAAGAATGATTGAACGCCTAAGCTATTAGCAATAACAGCACAAGCACCTTGCAACCCCAATGAATATCTGTGAGTGGTTACCAGAGAAAGTCAAGTAAGAGAATATGACAACACAAAATTCACAGCTAGTACACATCACAACTGTTAGTAGTAGTTTCATTATTCCCCTCCCCTCTTTTTTGCTAGAGTTTCATTGGTCCCCTTTGAACTTATTCAAATTAATGTTCCCAAGAGTAGCCCTTTGCATCTCTATAAATACCGTGTACACGTCTTATTTCCGAATACAAAAAAGGAAATTCAGATGTCTTGTTGACAGCAGTTCAAATTTCTTGGGAAAAAGAAAGGATGCAATTGAGAAGCATATAAATCCCACATGTGACCAGCGATGTTTCTCCATTGCAATATTAAGGGCCATATATATAAATCTGCAGATCATAGGTGTAAATGCATCCTTTAGACCGAAGGATTTAACTGCTCGAATAAAATATAGCACATAGAGACTTCCTTACGTAAATGTCTCTGCTAAAGATGATGTTAACTCAAAAAATGAAGAGACAAATCTTTGAGACCTTCTGGACAAATTTGAATAAGTGTAGCGCTTCACGAGCGATAATAAAGCACCAACATCCTGATTTTAATATTTTAACGCACAAATATCAAATTAAGAGAGGTGAAATATAATTTGTACTTACTATTCCTGTGAACAATATTGATACAATGCCAGACATGCCAAGACCTTCTGCAAGCATGTACCTATAGAAGAAAATATATTTAACTAGTCGTGACCAAAAAACTACCGGTTTCGCTTGTTGGGCTGGGAATGCCTGACTTATCAATTTATCCAGTAAGCTACTGGGGGCTCATGTAGCCCATGCCTGATTAATCACATTCTTGGCCAAAGCAATGAACCTATTTGAAGTAGGTCATTTTGTACCAAAGAAGCCCATGCATGAACAAGGCTTAATCTTTCTTTCCCATCTAGCTACTCTCAATTGGGGGGTAGGTCTTAGTGGGGAAGTTATAGACACCTTTCCATACTTTGTATCTGGAGTGCTTCACATTTACACTGATTTTCACCATGTATCTACAAAAGAACCTAAGCAACTTGAGACAAATTGGAAAAATGGTCCAAAGATATTTCTTACGAGAAATAAGGGAAAATAACAAAAAGACAGCTCTTCAAGTTCTTAAGACTAGAAAGAACCAGAAAATTTTCCAGTCAGTGTTTTTCAATTATGGGGTGAATCATGTTTTTTTTTTCCCCATAAAAGAATCACCAAAGGTTATGAATTGATACTAAATACTTACTTGTAAATATCCAGCCCAGCATACTTAAAAAAGTTCTGATAGTTAAGGTTCCATGATGTATTTTGGCTTTTAAATCTCAAATTTGTATACTGATTAGGACAAGTGGATTTAAAAGGATGTCAAAGCAGATATAAAAGCAACTGCAACACCTGCATAGCCACCGAAAGAACAGCAACTTAGAGACATTAAAAATAAGAATTTCTTCAGCTGGTAAAAAAATATGATGTAATAATTCACAACACACCGTGTTATTTCATCAAAACCTAACAGGTTCTTCTAAAACGTTATGTCTCTCTTTTTCACTTCTGTTCTGCCCCCACGAAGAGCTATATTAACTTGGTGGAAGCAGAAGACCAAAATAATACACACATAACTGAATTAAACTAACGCATCATAAAGAGAAAATTGAATAAAATTTGTAGAGACTGACCTGCAGACATTGAGCCAACAAAGAACTCCACAAAACTAACAAATATCATGAAGAAATTTAGTTCAAACGGGTGAGTTCTAACCATTGACGCTGTCCTGTACAGTAAGTCATTGAGTTGTTATTAAACTCTTAATAATATTTGAATTACCTAGGATAAGCATAATTAGAAGTTCTGATACCTGTACAAGGAAATTGCCATCGACACATAAGGCATGAGGGGAGGTTAGAGTAAAGAAAGGACAAATAGAGATAGGCAAAAAAGTAAAAGACAAACCATTTAGCACCTTTTATCTTAAATAACAGATGAATTACGTAATAAGAAATAAAATAAGCACAGTAGTTATACAGACTTGCTGCATCATTTAGAACAGATTCTCCAAAAACCAAGGCATATAGGTTAACATCTGTGTCAAGCTCCTACAAATGTGGCAGCAAAAGTACATCTTAGGAGCAAAGCGAGGCAGATATTACATCAATACCATATGTATAATGCTGTACTAAGAGTCAGGCAGGACAATGAAATTGGATGTAGATTATAGACACACTAGCTGAATAGAAACTAGGAAAGTGTAAGCTGCATATTTATTTATTCATTTGAATTAGAGGGGGATACACTAATGGTTTGATGTTACAAGCGAGATCGAAATCACAGTCTCCCACTTACACGGGAGTATTCATGCCACTAGACTACAAGATCATTGGTTAAATTACATATTTATTAAAAATCACATACATCATATAAATTAAGATTGGTGGTCATTGAGGGGAACATTAGGAAAGGGACTGGCCAGGCCATCAAGGAAACCCACGGTGATTCTTATGGTATACATGCACATCTCGCTCACATATTATGACCAGCCCACTGCATCCAATTCATAATGACATAATATGCTACGTCCTAAGAATGCTTACTGTACTCCATGGCTTTTAGATTGTACATGCTTGTAAGTTTCAAGACCTATTAGTCAAAAGTCATAAAATGTGCATGTAGTAGTAGCCTGTAAATGGAAAAATGCAAAAACAAATCAGGAAATCTCCTGAAATATGGATAAAACAGTAACAGGATCAGTTGCTGATATAAGAGCACCAAACGTTAGGCACTCAACAAGTGGAAGTTTATACATGAGGTAAATCAGTCCGCCAAGATAACTGCAGCAGATAGGAAAAAGTTATTCGTATGGAATCAATAAAATCCTAATAAACCACAAAGTGAAAATAATTGTACCAAGTGGGAAAATAAGTTACACTAGAATACCCGTTACTATTGAAGCTAAAAAAGTACCCAATATAGCAAATGTCACAATTGCTCCAAAATTTGAGAAGAAAGGTTTCTGTCAACAACATAACCAAGGAGTCAAAAAGCTTGTCTGAAGGAGCTCAGGTCCAAAAATAAATCTACGAAGAGGCTTACAGGTGAGAAACTGAACCCAGACTGAGTAACCTTGACACTCAAGAAAAAAACATTACGGATATCCAAACAAGTGGCGCTCACAAATTGGAAATGAGATATAATAACAATAACAAGCATAAGAATAATGCCAATAAACCACAAATTTTAGTGAGGATATAATATAATGGGAGGTAATAAGAACAAGAAAAAAATTCCTCGTGAAAATTGAACCACGCCCTGCAGAAATTGAACGAGGATGATAATAGAAACCGTCAGCTGTCAAAATAAAAGACGAACTCAACAGAGTCTTGTTGGTTTAAGTATTGCAAAGGACAGTGATTAGCATTGCAGTAACCTGATAATGCTATTTTCAATCCTAAAAATGTTAGCTACTCCACCAAAGATTAATCCTACAGCAACAGATAAAAATTAAAACAAAATAAGTATTAAACCAAGAAAGTCAGAATAACAGGGCAAATAACAACGATCAAACCTATGAGAAGAGCAATAGCTTCAGGAATGACGTATATCTTCTTGCGACGAAGAATGTGGCCCACCACGAAAGACAAAACCAACAACACAATCTGAAGAAGAATTCCCACACCGGCAGCTTGCTGGACCTGGCCGGCGGGAGAAATTGCCTCCTCCATGGACGATGCTAGAAGCTTTCTTTTTTTGAAATACAAAGGCAAGCAAAGCTTGAAAGTTTACAAATCAACTGGCTAAGTCCCACCGATTGTTCATGTGGCAGTCACCACACTCCAAAGCAAAAAGATGGATACATTCCATAGGGGATGTTCCCAATTCGACAGAAGCCTGGGTATTCATATGATCCATTCGTGCAAGATAATCAGCACAGCGAATATTCTCCCTATGTGTATGGGAAATCTTCAAATCCCAGTTTGCATAAATAAGGGACCTGGTTTCGAAGATAACATCATATAAAGGGTGGTCAATCCCACTTTGTGTCGATAATAAGTGAATGGCCTGGAGAGAGTCAGTGAACAGTCTGACTTTTTTAAGGCCCATCTGTATACATAACTGAAGTCCTCGTTGGATTGCATGGATTTCTGCAGCAGTTGGGAAAGAGTGACCTAACTTCTGTTGAAATCCGCGAATCCAGTTGCCTTGGTGGTCTCGGATGACCCCTCCACAGGCTGATTCACCATCACAAACAGTCGAACCGTCAACGTCAATACGGAGAGAGCCCTCCTCTGGTGGAAAGTGAATAACTGATATGCTGATCGTTCTTTTTACTCAAGGGCCATTTTATGCCCCATATTTGTTATTCATTCTTTTACTTAGGCGATGCAAGAACCTCAACTTAGTAGTAATGATTACGCCTATCTGGTTTCCTAATCTAAGTACAAAAATTGCATGCATGCACTACATCCCATTGAAGTTGCAAAGATGGCATAAATCAACCGAACCATATGATTTTAATTAAATAACCATAATGGCATTGTTTAGTGCTTCGCTTTGAAGAAAAATTATTGGATTAAGTTATAAATCTACCCTGGAAGTTTTTTGATAATGAGCAATGTAGCCCTAGAAATTTTTTTTAAGTTCAATGTCACCCCAGATGTTTCAAATCTTAATAATGTTGCCATATTCCATTAAAAAACTAACATTGATTGTTAAAAAAATGATGTTGACAAATAAATTTTTAAATAAAATGGGCAATATTGCTCGATTTTAACACTTCTGGGCTAACATTGAACCTAAAAAACCTTTTGGGATAACATTGCTCCTTAGTGAAAACTTTTAGAGCAAATTTGTACTTTAACCAAAAATTATTTATGGTCTATTTACAGTTTGGCTGGAGTTTGGAGCCAAAAATAGAGGAGTGATTGTTAATTAATTTCCCTTATTGTACTCTAATAAAGGTTCGACTCATTTGACATGGCACTTAAGCATGAAGGCCTTATTTGGTACACATAATGGAATGGAAAAGGGCCTGAAATGAAAAGTAAATTTTTAAATGGCAAATGTAATTATGTTTTGGTATTAGGCCTATCTTTTTAACTTGGCCTTCTTCAACATAAGCCAGATATTTGAGCAATTGACTAATCCAAGTTCAGGGAGAGAGAGTATGTCGTTTAACGAGTTATCTTCTCTACTAACAAGTACGCTTCATATGATTTAAATTTGTGTTCTCATCCTTAGAGAGGGCATGACCATTTACCATTCCGATCGATCTTTTGTTGGTATGACAAATGTTATATTTACTATCGGCTAAAATTAATAGAAAAAAGCATATAGCTAATGTTAGGTAACGAGACCATGGAAATAACAGATGTTGCATACCTAGATCTGTAGCCTAAGACCCTTAAGTTTGAGATGATAGGATATTTGAATGGACCTTTCCATGTGATTGAAGTAGAGGATAACTACCCAGCTTGGAGTTACCTGTTTCAGTGTTCTGCAAACAATTTTTATTACATGGAAAATTCTACATTTTTTTAAGGGAAAATTTTAGTCAACCTCATGGAAACAATTTTATTTCAGTCAATCCCTAAAAAATTTTGAAATTTCATTGCACCTTTTGGACCAAAATGAAATTAAGTTTTATAGGTGAAAAGACAATGAAGTCGTTACTTTATTTTTTTTATAAGAGTATTTGTAAGACAAATAAAGGCATTTACAAGTAACATAAATGCATTTACATGATAGATAAAGGGATTCAAAAGAAATTAGAGAGTCAACAAGAACATTGTGGCCATTCACAAGATAAATAAAGGAATTCATAAGATAAATAAGAGCATTTGCAAAACAAATAAAAGCAATTATAAGATAAAAGAAGGGGACTAAAAAAAATAAAACAATGGCATCATTGTCTTTTCAAAGACAAAGCTTAATTTCATTTTGACTCTAAGGGGTGTAGTGAAAATTCAAAATTTTTTGAGTTGATTGAAATAAAATTTCTTCTAGGGGCTGATTGAAATTATCCCTATTTTTAAACAAAAGATGGAGCTTTTTATAGTTAATGATTGAAAAAGCACAGTAATTAGTCAGGATGTGTGCATTCTTCCCCATCATTGACATTCTTTGAGCTCTTGAATTGTTTTTCCTTTGTGGGAAGGCAAGTTGAGTAAAACATCTGAATTTTTTTATCTACTTTTGACTCTAACACCAATCTTAAAGATGGTACACCAACTACAATTTAGTTTTTATAGTTTTAATCATTTTATAATTCAGTCATTGACCTTTATTTTATAGGGACTAAATTACAACCGAATTAAAGTACAAGGAGTGAGTTGCACTTAGTCAAAGAATAGAGACAGTTGATTGAACCATATTTTGATTAGTTATTTGATGGTGTATTTTATCACTATTTTTGGACATAAATTGCATTAATTATGATTAATTGTGATTAAATTTTTTTGCATAAAATGAAGATTAAAAGGGGGCAAAAATTGCATTAATTATGTAGATTAGTTTAGAAAAAATTACAGAAAAATACCCATAATTTCTGGAAACTACAAATCCATGAAGAAAGGGTCTAGAGAAACTTACAGAAAAGGCCTATAATTTTGAAAAACCCCACAAAAATTTTAAAAGCTACAACTTAGTCCCTCCATGAACTTCTAAATTTTTTCAATGTAGTCCTTGGTCAAAACGAACTTGAGAGGTGACAGAAATAGACGGAAAGCCGCCGCCACCGCCACCGCCGCCGCCGAGGACTTCCTTCCTCACCACCACCAGCATCTTCTCCACCATTAAAGCGCCACGAACTGAGAGAGCTCAAATCTAGGAAGCTCAAAGCCGTCGACCACCATCATTGTCATCATCTCTCTCGCCTTAGGACTACTATGGGAGTTGCAGCGTCCTCCCACTGTCATCTTCGAATGAACACCTGGTGGAGAAAGCCGAGACTTTGAAGCTCAATGGTGAACCAGAGAAAGGACCTTCACCATTGATTCTCTTCACTGTACCACTCAAGTCCGCTGTCATTACTGCCGGAGAATAGCGCTGACATACCAGCACCGTCCTACCACCATCACCACCATCCCTTCCTCACTCTAACACCACACCTTCCTCCTTTGGCAGTTCTTTGTGATTTCCGGTGATGTTTGTAACTAACCGGGGAGCTTTGTGATTTTTTGGGGAGTTCTGTGATTTCCAGGTGATCAACTCAATTTCCATGGATTTTCGGAGCTCCAAACAAGTTGTTGTCACTGTCGCTGAAGCTCCAATGAGTGACTAAACTTTCGATTGTTAAGGATTGCGGACTTAGTTTAAGTTCAAGAGTTTCAATGGGAAGTTTTTTTTTTTAAATTTCTTTATGAATTTTCTATTGTTATTGTAATTCATAACTATGTTTTAAGGTACTTTTAGCAGTATTTTGTTGTGAGTTATTTGGACTCCATATTGTTGAGCTAAGATTGCTTATATTGTGTTTGGATTTGGATTATTGTAATTAGATGATTTTCATTTATGTATTTTCTATTAATTTAATGAGACTATGCTTGCTATGTGGTTACTAGTTTGTATAGCTGATTTGGGTTAATTTGAGTGTCGAGATTGTGCATTTATATTGGAGGAAATATTTGCATTAATTCAATCCATTTTACATATCAAGTTGTTCTTGAATAATGTTACTAAGTAATAATTATGAATGCGATCTTGGGAGTTATTATTGATTATGAGTGTTAGACTCAATGTGATTACTTAGGTTTTTAATCAAAACTTGATGTGTTTCTAACTCCCATATCATTTATGGAGCAAGGATAGCCATTGAACCAACTTCTCAAGAGAATTCATTTCATTCATTATTTGAAAAGACAAAAAAAAAGTATTTTTAGGATTTTAATTAAATTTTGTACTTTCCTACTTTCAAACAAAACCCAAAACCAATTTTCCCTTATTTCCATTACATTTTTTGATATTTAAATTACTTAGGAATTAATAAAAGGCTCATCGAGAAAAGAAAACGATCCTAAATTTGTCTATACGCAATCCTTAGTTAGTTTTTTATTGTGGACCCAAGGCTAAAGATAAAAAAGTCCTAATCAATAGTTGCACCTAATGAAAACCATAGGGACAAAAATATTAATTTTCTAGTGAATTTGAAAACTCAAGGAGTTTTTGCATGAAATTTGAGTGGGGACTTAGACTGTTTATCCATAATTAATATATTTGGGAAAATCTCACTTAGGTACCAAGACCATAAAAAATATTAAAAAAAAACGTACTAGTGTAGATTTTTCTATTAAAAAATTATCTAGGGACTGCGGTGATATAGATTTCAAATGTGAACTTACCTTATTAACAATTGTATATGACTATATTGACAAGTCAAAAAAGCTCATATATGTTAACTAAAGCAACTCTCGTTGACAAGTGTATGTAACTATATTGATAAGTCATAGTGAGTGTTTGGCATTCAGTTTGAGGGGCCCAATCACACGATTGGTTCCCAAAAACCCCGATTGGCACAAATGATATTTTTTCGAGTGTTTGGGATAGTTGTTGATGAAAATGACTTATGCAATTTGATCTTGCTTTTACCATAAGCCAGATTTGGGGCTTGTGCCACGATTGGCTTATGATAAAAATTGGACAGAGAAATTACTGGGACATAAATGTTATCCCACCTAAAAAAAACACTCTCATATCTCTCATATCAATTATGCTGAACTTTTTTTTTAAAAAAAAATAGTGTCTAATATTATGAAGTATATTTTTGGACTTATCTAGTATCTTAAAATATTTTTTAAGTAGCATGCAATATCATAAAATAATTTTTAGTGGTTTTAACCCCTTAAAATATATTTCCAGTTACACCCAATATGCTATCAGACTGATTATAATTTTATCCTTAATGTACTTTTTCAGCTCCAAAAATTACTTTAGAATATATTTTTATGCTTTTAACCGTTTAAAATATTTTTTCAGCTATACCCAATCACTACAAAAAAAAAGGTATTTCGTAGCGGTGCACTTGTAGCTGTTATATTAAACCGCTACAAATTATAGTATTTGTAGCGGTTTTTTCCTAAACCGCTACAAATTTGTAGCGGCAAGAATATTTATAGCGGTTTCCTACAAAAAACCGCTACAAATTTGGCGCGAAATTCCCGCCAAAACTTGTAGCGGTTATTTTGTAGCGGTTAATGCACATAAACCGCTACAAAATACCAAAGGTCAGAATTTTGTAGCGGTTTTTACTGAAAACCGCTACAGAATTTCAAGAGACTCCAAATTTGTAGCGGTTCTGGGCAATAACCGCTACTGAATTTCAAACGTTGTGAAGATTTGTAGCGGTTATTGTAGAACCGCTACAAATTTAATTATTTGTAGCGGTTAGAGTAGCGGTTATTTTAAATAACCGCTACTAATATCTGGCCTATTTAAACCCCTCGCCTCCTCCATTTCTCATTTTGCTCATTTTGTTTCCTGAGGTTTCTCTGAGTGGTTTATTCGATATTTGAGCGTTCAGACGAGTCTATAGGAGTTTTTGATCAGTATTTCGCAGTATTTACACTTGAGGTACGTATATAACACGTATTTTTATTTATATTTGTATTTTTATTATATTTTTGTATAATAATGGACTAATTTTTTTTTTAATTTGTATAGTTGATATGGCTTCAGGACAGGATAAGGGGAAGGCCCCTGTGCTCCCCAGACCGACTTTACGGGGTGGCGGCAGCCGGGCAGGGGGCAGAGGGAGGGGGCAGAGCGCAGGCAGGGCTACCGAGGCATCTCAGCCCATCCCTCCACAGGAACCGTAGGCGATCCCACAGGCGACGACCGCAGCTGAGGTGCCTGAGGTGGAGGTGCCAGAGATTAGCGTTGAGGACTTCCTCAACGAGGAGGAGTTCAAGATCCCGATTAGTGGGTTCAGGGAGATGGAGTAGTTCCTCGATGAGGAAGAGGCTCGGGAGCAGAACAACCCACGAGGGTCGTCTTCGCGGTCCACTGGGTTTGAGGTGCAGGTCGAAGGTAAATTATTTAATTTTTTAATTTTTTAACTTTTTAACTTTGAATTATAATTTATCTAACGTGCGGTCAACTGTGCAGATGAGCAGGGGAACGTGTCGACGAGGAGGCTGGATGTGGCCGGTCTGAACAGCATGGACCGGTCCCTGCGAGTTGTAGTGCCGTGGAACGAGGGCACTGACCAGCCGATCCACAATGGGGGTCACCTGCTCAACCGCTTCCTGAGCGACCTGGGATCGAATTGGATGCGGTTCCCCCTTCACTTCCCGACGTGGAGGCACATTCCGAAGGGGCCGAAGGACCAGGCTTGGGAGGAGGTAGTTCAGGTAATTAAAACTATTTAATTAATATCTTTTGTAATTAATTCTATTTAATTATTTTTTTTAAATTATGATTTTTAGTATTATTGATATTTAAATGTATTTTTTTCAGCTGCGGTTTGCCGTCCGGGCCAACCGGAAGAGGTACGCCCTCCTGAAGATGGGCGACGCCTGGAGGAACAGGAGGAACAGTCTCTTCCACAGTGTGGATGGGGACGGGACGATGCCTCTGGAGCAGCTGCAGGAGAGCGTCCCAGACGGCGTGCCGCCGAACGACTGGGCGCGTTTCGTCCAGTTCAGGAGGAGCCCTTAGGCGCAGGTAATGTATTTATTATATTTTTGATATATAATTTTCTAATTGTTAAATATTAAATTATAATTTCAATTTAATTTGTATTTAATTTCAAATTTTATAATACATTTAATTATTTCTTTTTCCAGGAGCTTTCTCAGAGGAACGCCGCGATCCGGGCGCAGCAGACGATCCACCACACAGCAGGATCGAAGACCTTTACTGTGACCTACAGCAAGCTGGTAACTTTTCAAGTGCTTCACTTACTTTTAGCTGATTATTTCATAATACTAATTGTTTTGTAATTGTTTCAGGAGACGAGGGCACAGCAGGAGAACCGTCAGAAGGACTATGCGGAGCTGTACGCCATCACACACAGACACCGTGACGGGACTGCGACCTCTCAGCAGGCAGAGGCGGCGATTGTAAGTTATTTTATTATTATATTTTTTATAAAACCAAGTTAATAATAAAAAATGGTAATTATTAATTGTTTCATAAAATGGCAGGAGCGGATGCAGCTGTCGTAGGCTGAGCTGCGACAGACCCAGCCTGAGGAGTCACAGGGGTCAGTGGACCCGACGGCTCCTCTGAAGGCGGGTTTGGCTCAGCCTGAGCACCCCGGACAAGTGCGGGGGATGGGGATAGGCGCCAGACCCAGCATGATCTACGGCAGGAGCGCCGCCTCTGAGGCTGGCAGCTCTAGAGGGGTTAGACGTCGGAGGGACGAGTCGATTGACCAGCTGCGGTCAGATTTGGAGCAGACGCAGCAGCAGATGGCGCAGCAGCAGCAGCAGATGCAGCAGATGCTGCAGGTGCACGCAGATACGATGTACGCTCAGCAGACGCAGTGGCGTGAGATCGCGAACACCATGCTCGAGGGAGCATGGAGTCGCCTGTTCCCGAACGAGCAGCATCCAGCGGTTCCCCCTGTCCCTCACTACGTCGTCCCGAGTACTGCTCCTCCTCCTACTGCTCCTCCTCCTGCTGATGACGATGGTGCGGTTCAGTCTGCGCAGCGGCCTGATCCAACGGCATCTGAGGGAGCCCCACCTGAGGGAGCACCAGAGGATCAGCCCCCAGCTCCTTAGTTTAGGACTTTTTCTTTTCTTTTAAACATTTATAAATATTTATGAGATTTTATTTCAGAATTTTCTTATTGTGTTTTATATAATTATATTTATATTATTATATCGCATTGAAATAATTTATAAATGATTTAAATCTAAATTTAAAAAAAACATAAATTATATATATATTTGTAGCAGTTCTAACCTAAAACCGCTACAAATGTAAATATTTGTAGCGGTTTTAAACTAAAACCGCTACAAATGTATAGATTTGTAGCGGTTATTAGTACATAACCGCTACAAATATATAATAATTTTATAAATTAAATATATATAATTTATTTTTTTAAATATATTTTTAAAAAAATAAATTATATATACATTTCTAAATAATTTATAAATGTATATTTGTAGCGGTTTTGAACTCATAAGCGCTACAAATTTACTTATATATTTGTAGCGGTTTCCCTTCAGAAACCGCTACAAATATATATGTTTGTAGCGGTTACACACTAATAACCGCTACAAACACTCAAATCATTTGAATTTTGAAATTTGCCGTCTTTGTGCACATTTGTAGCGGTTATCTTATGTAAAACCGCTACAAATTAGAAAATTATTTTTATATTTAATGTTCAACGGCTTTAATATTAGTAGCGGTTTTATATAGGTAACCGCTACTAATACGTTGAACATTAGTAGCGGTTATAGATGTAAAACCGCTACTAATACTCAACAAGTACATTTTAAATTTTCCACCAATTAACGGCTTGAATATTAGTAGCGGTTTTATATACGTTACAAAAATATAAATAACCGCTACATTAACCGCTACATTAACCGCTACAAATAATACGTAAATCCCTATAAATACTCTTATCACAACTCATTTCAAACACTCCCCAATTTCTTTTCACCTTACCCTTCTTTCATTTCCTCTCATTTACAACTTCTTTCGTATGAGTAGAGGAGCTAAATAATACGATCAAATATGGTAACAAGATTTTCAATTTCTTTTAGAATACTTCTTTCCTTTCTATAAAATTTATTCTAAACATCTTTTTTTCTAGATATATCTTAACTCTATCTCATTTTCATCTATTTTTCATATACAATTACATTATATTATAAAACATAATAATTCCTTATTACCTAACTAGCGTTAATAATATTATTAATATAATTTTATACTAATCATATTCAATTACATTTTTTCTTTTTAATTTATTAATAAGTTAAACTATTAAATAATAAACTAATTGAAATAGATAAAATAATAACAAATTAAACCATTTAATATAATATTGAAAAAAAAGAAAAAAATCAACGTATATTTTTAAAAAAAATTTTAAATATTTGTAGTGGTTATTAAACCGCTACTAAATAACGCGCCTTTTTAAAGGTAAATTTAAATTTTTTGGCGGCAAATTTGAATTTCATGAAATTAGTAGCGGTTTTAAGAACCGCTACTAATTTCATGAAATTCAAATTTGGTAGCGGTTTCTTAACCGCTACAAATAAAAAAAGTCATTTTTAACAAATTTTCATTTTTATATATTTGTAGCGGTTAAAAAACCGCTACAAAAAAAAATTCTTTTTAAAGCTGTAAATAAAATTTTTTATATTTGTAGCGGTTATATAACCGCTACAAAGATCTCTTGATTTTGTAGCGGTTACTATTAACCGCTACAAAGTTTGTAGCGGTTATTTTTGATTGAGTAACGGTTTTATAGAACCGCTACAAAACCTCTTGCAACGTATGATTTAGTAGCGGTTTTTCTAACCGCTACTAACCTAGTTTGTAGCGGTTAGAACCGCTACGAATACCTATTTTTAACCGCTACTAAATCACGTTTTTTTTGTAGTGAATCTTGAGACTGACTAAAATTTTACCTTTAATATATATTTTTAGTAGTAAAGAACAATCAAAACTTAGAATACTGATTTATTGATTTCTACCTACTCTAAAATATTTTTTTAGTAGCACATAATATTTTAAAGTAATTATTAAATATTTACTTGGATTTTTAAATATTTTTCCACTCAATGACTCTTATCATTATCACAAAAACCACTTATGCTAAAGTCAATCCAAACAAGTTCTACTTTTGCAAAAGTCACTTATACAACCGCCAAATCCAAACATAAATCATATTACACAATTTGACTTTTATCTAAAAATAAGATTGTAAAAAGTCATATTGAAAAAGTCACTTTTACAATCGTTATTCCAAACACACACACATAGAGTGTCTATTGATAAACCCATCTATATTAACTAAACCAGTTCCAATTGACAAGTATGTGTGGCTATATTGATAAGTTTTAAAGTCACAATAATAAGCACATCTATATCAATAAGATATAACATTTGAAATCTATAGCACTGCGATCCATTTCTTGCCATTGGGACAGAATAAGATTTTCCATATAAATAAATATATATATATATATATATCTATTAATATCTTGAATATTGCATCGCAGCTCGTGCGACGACCATCGGAATTCAATCCCTCAGGTTGGCAGAGGTGGAGAGATGGGAGACGAGAAGGTGAAGGCGGTGGCACTTCAGATAATCGGAGTCTTTCAAGTTCTCCCACGACTTATCGTTTTCGACCTCGATTACACCCTTTGGCCTTTCTACTGGTACTCCTCCCTTTTCTCTTCTTTCTTTTCTTTCTCTAAAATCAACCTAGCTTTGATTAAAATATAATTTATCTCTTCATTGCCATTGATTTATTTGGTCTCTCGTAATTGCTCTGAATTTGTACTCAAAACCTGCCATTTTTGTTTTTTCTTTTCCTTTTTTCCTTGTTTGGTTGAATCTAGTATTACTTTTCTTTTTTGTGTTTTTTTGTCCTGGGATATAGATTTTCGTTTTAGAGAGAAACTTCTGTGTGGTACTTCCAGGAAATATGCTTCATCAATGATGTAGATTGAGGAGTTTTATTTTAGTTTTTTAGTTCTTATCTGAACTAAGAGGACAGGCTTATGTGGATTATTTTCCATTACTTCATCACATAATATGATTGAATTTCCTTGCAAACTGAGTTGAACTGTCATATTCGTTGGATGCCTAATGGTTTCTCTATCTTAATTTTGTGTCTGTGGCCACTGAACCAAGCTCAACTTTGCCTGGTGACAGAATCCATTATCCAATAAAATTTTATTCTTGGATTATCTACAGGTAATCATTTTGATGTGGCCTTGAGGCTTCTTTTTATATAACTCAAATAATTTATGGTGTCTCATCTAGTTTTAACATAAATAGTCATATTGATAATTGATCAATATTTCGTTGTTTCATTTATACCTCATACGGTTGTACAATGTCTGAAGTGAGATAATTTTTTTTCTTGAGCCGAAAAAAGTTGTTGAGGCTAAGTTGACATTTGAAAATCAGAATGTTTCCTTCAAAACTATATGTTGGACAACTTGGTTTGTTTGCTTGTTTTCCCCAGAAATAGCTTGAGAACATTTTGAGTTTCTCATCTTTTAAACATTTACATTTTTATTCTCATCAACTTTGTACAAAATGTATCATGTAGAGGTTAAGGGTTGAACCTAACAAACCACAAAGGCTGACAATTTAAAGCCAAGCCATTAATTATGTCATCTAGAATGTGCAAAAATGAACTTCCAGATCAGTATAACTCAAGATGGTTCTCCTGCAAAAGTTTTCAAATGTTAATTTATAATTTAGTCACTTATGCCAAGCCAAATTTCAGCGAGTGCCAATCCAAGCGTGAAATGCCATCTTTGTACCCTCATGCCAAAGGAATCCTATATGCACTCAAAGACAAAGGGATTGATGTTGCCATTGCTTCTAGATCACCAACTGCTGATATAGCCAGAACATTTCTTCATGAATTGAGCATCAAGTCAATGTTTTCTGCTCAGGTTTGTTCATTGAATCATACTCTAATATTTCTTTTCCTTGTTCTGTTCGTTGATATATCATCATATTTGATGCCCTGAGAAAAAAATAGAGTTGAGCGCTGGCTTCTGCGGTAGGAGATTAGTGCTAAGCTGGGAAAAAAAAATTTCTAAAGGTTGTGGTTGCAGGTCATTTTGTCTCCCCTAACCTTCTAGAGTATATGTCTATACACCCAAAAAGAAGGGGGAAAATAAAAAATTGTTTCCTGAACAAAATGGAATCTGTAAATGGTTGTAATTTCATATCTGTGTCTTATCAATTTTAATTTGTCTTTTCCTTCTATTGTTCAGGAAATATTTTCGAGTTGGACACACAAAACATACCATTTTCAAAGAATTCATTCAGGGACTGGGGTTCCATTTAATTCTATGCTATTCTTTGATGACGAGAACAGGAACATCCAAGCGGTAAAAAGACTTCCTTCATTTTTCCTTTTTGTGCAATATTTGCTATCACGTTTCCAATGTGTCCAGTAATGGTTACATTGTAGAATTGCTATTTGCTCATCTTCTTTGGGTGGAAAGAGTACTGTGCATATATATTACATGTTTATTAGCGGGAAATGCCAATTTCAGGTCTCAAAAATGGGAGTAACAAGCATTTTGGTTGGAAATGGGGTAAATCTAGGAGCATTGAGAGAGGGGCTTACAAGATTTTCTCAAAACCGGAATGCATCAGAGAAGAACAAGCAGAAATGGATGAAGTACTCTAAGAAAGCAGATACATTCAACAGTGATGGATGAACTTGAATACTCAGTTGAAATTTATCTAGATTTTGTTTAAAAAAGTTTATATAATATATTGTGTTAATTTCTCCCATAAAACAGGTGATACTTGGACTATTCTGGATCAAAAATTTAAATGTAAAATTCTGAATCATCAATTATCAAATCATGAGCTATATATTTCCAACGACAACGCATGTGAACAGGTATCCAGTGGAATTTCTGTATAGAAAACTTAGTAATTGATGAGCTCAAGTATTTCATATAATCTATGGAGGTGTGTCCATGTCGTTGGCATTCTCATACACCTTCACCTCTGTTATCAGTTGTGGTCAGTTCTTATATTGGACGCTTCAAGCTGTTGTTGGGTAATTGGGGGCTGGGTTTACTGGTATTTCTCTCTGCCATTCTCATCCTTTTTATTTATTTATTTATTTTTGAGAAAAGCCAACTGGAGTTTAAGGTATGGACCGGAGGATTAGATGATGCCAGCTGCTAGCTGCCTTGTGAGCTCTTACTGAGTGAGTGTGTTTGAAAACCCGTTCAATTTGGATTGAAAGGTTCCAATTGGTGAATAGATGTCTTCTCAGAGTTTTGAAGTTCTTGAATTATGATGCCTTTTGTCATTCAAGAAGGTAAGATCTGAATGCTTGAACATTATTAGTGTATGGAGATGCCTTTCTGAGTTTGATATCGATATCAGAAGTTTTCTTAGTTTGATTTAGCATGGTGGCAGCATCTATGTTTTTGGCTTGGATTGAAGTTGAGGTCTTGTTCCATGATTGGCTTGCTTTGCTTTATGCTGGTTTAATCTAGATGCTAGCTTGAATGTGACTCTTAATTTTATGTTTTCCACTATTGGGAAGTTTCTTTTCCTTTTCTTTTTTTTTTTAAAAAAATAAAGTTACTTTGATAAATGTACACTGAAACTTATTTATAATTAAAATCCATGAGGCTCCATAATAATGTTGATGATTTTCACCGTGTGTGGGACCTTGAAGAAATTCCCCAAAAGAGTTTTGAATGGTGCGGGCCCAAAGGAAAAGAAACAAGAACAAGGAGTCTGTCTATAATATGCATTAACCCGTGCTCCCCCAACCCACCTTGTTGGGCCAAACCTATACTGTTTTTAACTAACGCCCACACACATCCTACCTTCAGTCACATTTGCGACTTTCCTGTGTTCCTTCTCTGATTAGGGGTTTGATCGCTGACGATGTATATAGAGAGGGTCTCATGGTCAGCACTAAAACCCCTTCGAGAAGTCTACCGTGCGAGGGGATTAATCACTACTATCGGTGGTAGATACCCTAGGCCCACAGAAAAATGAAAGCTGACTAATTTGGAGAGATTAAGAAAACTAAATAATTTTCTTAATTATAGTATGTTACATGAAGTTTTTGAAATATTTATTTGTATTATTATATTATTATATATTAATTTATAAGCAAAATAAATTAGTTGGGAGAAAAATGAAAAAGAGATAACATAAAATAAAAAAGTTTTATGTTCTTGATCAAGATTAGCTTATAAACTATCCTTTATATTGAAGATTGGAGGAGGTGGTACATTGCAACTATATATGCCTGCTGTTGGCGATTGAAGGGTTAGTTACGTATCAGAATGCAAGCTTCTCAAATCTAAAAGCATCAGGATCGGTATTGAATTGTTAGGCATATAGAAATGTCAAACCTTCAAATTCAGGCATTTTTTATTATTAATAATAAAAAAGAGAACCCGAAAGTGAAGTATATGATCCAACTTGGAACATCCACGATCAACAAATTAGTACATAAATGAAAGTTGGTTGTAATATAAGTTTAACAGACGGGGTTAAAATTTGATTACTAATTGAAATGGGAGCAGTGGTGTTTTTTCTTTAATAAAGGGAAATATTCATAATGACAGATTCAATATTCATTTGATTACAACGGCTGGCTAAAAAATAACAATAGTTAGCATATCTTAACATGAAATCGAATATTATAATACAATCACTCATTATAAAGTTGTGTATTTGTCTAATCCCATCACTGAGAGCATGATTTGGTATTAGGTTGTCATCTGTGATCACTAAACTAATCTTTTCTATAAATCATGTGGGAGCTACGGAAATAAGCATCAGTTGAGTTCACTTAGTTTATCTTTCAATCCTCCATATCTAACAGTTAATTCTTATTCTTGGATTTCCCAAGAGAATTAAAATACAGTGGTTTAGCTTACTTGAGACACGAGCAAATCCTGCATGTTCCCAAAATTAAAAAAAAAAAATCTTGGATCGCTTGTCAAGCGGAACAAAAAGTGCAGCACAGTATGAAACTAACAAAAATATTAACAATACCAGTGGTTTTACTAATTGATTTGCTCTTCAACAAAATCACAACAACTTCAGATAGGAGTGATGAGACAATTAATTCAAGGTAGAATTATTTTAAGGCCCCAAAGAAAGAATGTAGTTACCAAAAAGTGTTTTAACTAGTGAATAACTTGCAATGACAAGTTTCAGAGTAGAAAATGATAATAGATTCATGCTACTCACTTGTTATTGGGATTTTTTGGTGATTACATTTCTTCTTTTGGACTTCAAAGTGCTTCTCCCTTGGTTCAGGAGATTATAGGGATGCATCAAGTCAAGTCAAATGGCTACAGATTTAGGTTGACCAACCTGCTTTTCTTTTTTCCTGCAGGGTAACTAATCCAGCTTTAGGTTTAGAATTAAGAACATATATATATGGACTAGGAACTTCCATCTATATATGTTCAGGTCACTTGTATCGCATGGCTACAAAATTTCATGTTCATGGCTCTTTCGTTTTTGATAAGACTGTGGGTAAAGAAGCTTTGATGAACAACTTATGGAATAAAGTTGAAGAATAAATTGTTATTATGAGTTTTGTTTACCATTTAACAATATTGATTTTGCTAAGCTTGAACTTCTCCTGATACTAAAGATTCTTCAAAATCTAGCTTTTGAAAGAAAGTGTATATCATGTATATCAAGACTTTAATACAAGCCAACGGTAAGAGCATGAAATCCGAAATAAGAATATTTATTTATTTACCTTTGCTGCATTTCTTCAGCTTGAGTTCAGAATTCTTCTCTGATTCTACATGTGCATATTGTTAACCTCTCTCAGTGGAGCTCGCTCATCAAAATTTGCTTCTTGTTCCTTAGTTGTGACAGAAAAAGTACCATTTGCACCATTTGCTGCAGAAACGTGTAACTTGTCAAAGTTAACAAGATCCGTTGACCAATCATCTCCATCTACAGAAGTATACAATATATCGTCAAGAGTCTTCATCAATAGCGGATCACCACCAAATAACTCCTCAATCTTTTCACACATGTCTTCAATATGTGCCAACATACCCTCCTTTTCGTTAATAACTTCGTGATGTCTTGGAGCGAAATTCCTTTCTCAAACTCAAGCCCTCTAATTATGTTTTCCATGGACACTGTTTTTCTGTTAGATCTTCAGCTTCCAACTTCTTTATCTTGAATGAGGCTTGATGCTGCTCTGATCCTTGTTTGAAATGCAAGATTGATTCTTCCTTGTAAGCTAACTTCTCAAGCCAATTGTTAACTTCCAGTTTTGATTTCGTTATTCTCAAGTTCATTTCTTCAATCTTAAGCTTAATCAGGTTTTTTACATCTTTTAAGGCCCCAGTAAGCTCAGCAACCTCAACCCACTTTTCCACCTATTCTGAGGTAGCCAAAGACAGTGCACACATCAAATCTTGCTCCAATGACGTGCCTAGTTCCTTCAAGTGCTTTATAATTTGGTCTTTCTCCTCTTTAATAGATGTTTCTCTTCCTTCAATTTACTTGTATTGTACAATTCTAACAAAGCAATCTGCTTCTGAAGTTCCTCGGCTTCCTTCTTCTGCTCCTTGGCAATGTGGATAAGGCTTTCATTTTCATCCTTTAGGGCTTGCTCATTCTCAACCTTTGAAATAAGGGAACTCTCCATCTTTTGACATTTTCCTTGAATCTCTTCAGGGCAGGCTTTGAGGGTTTCAACATTAGACTTCCACTTTTCGACTTCACATCCTAATTGAGTGATCTCATTATTTTTATTGGTTAATTCAAGCTCTAGTTTCTCTAGCGCTTCAAGAGCAACACATCTTTCATATTTTAGGGTGTTCTTCATTTGTAAAAGTTGCCCTTTCAAGACAAGTAGACCTTTTGATGATTCCTCAAGCCTTTTTTATATAGCTCAAGCACTTTATCTCCTAATGGCACAACAGAGAGAAGAGTCATATCTTCTTTTGCTTTGATCTGAATAGCTTTATCTGTTTCTGCACTAAATAATTTGGTATAAGCCTCTATGAGTTCTGATTTAAAGATCAAGAGCCCCAAAGAATGTTCTTCAATTGCGCAATGACAATTTCTAGTTTCATCAGAAGATCCTTTATTTCTTGTTCTTTACTGGTCAATGAAGACTTGTAGGTCCTAATATCTTCTTCCATCTTTTGAACTTGAGAGCGCCATTGACATTCTCTAGACTTCATAGTTCAGGCACAGTTTTTGTGTGCCTCTTCCAACCGCCTTAGCTTGTTACGGAGCTTTGGTAGAAAAGAATTTGCTCCAGCATTTTGGATTTACTCCCAGGGAATTTCATAATTAATTAGCTCTGCTATTTCATCATTCCTCTGAATGGTCAAGCTCTGAATCTTTGACTTTTCTTCTTCATACTGGGTAAAAACATCCTCAAACCGTGACTTGAATTCAGATATTTCAGCCTCGAGGAGTTTCCTCTTGCTTTCTTGGTGAGCTAATGTATGGTTGCACATCTCTAAACGGGATTGTACTGCTTCTAGAGTTCTTGTTTGAGAATCTAAACTAGTCTGTAGGGAAGTTATCTCTTCAACGAGTGCAGATTTTCTCCTTCTCCCATGTTCCTTATCAGATTGGAATTGGCTTTGAAGTTTTTTGTGAGCTTCTTCAAGATGTCTAAATTGTTCAATTTTCCATTTCATTTTATCATGCATGTTTCTATTTTCTTCCTCCAGCTTCATTATAAAATCATCTCTCTGTTCCAACATGTTAGCTTCCCGAGTTTTCTATTGTGCTTCAAGATACTTCTTCTCTGTAGCAGATAGAAGTGTTCTAAGGCCTGAAATTTCCTTATTGTTGGCACATGCATTCTGCTTCAGCTCACTGTTTTTAACTTTCAGTTCATCAAAGGCCATCACTAGATCTCTATTTACTTCTTCCGATTTTGATAGTCTCTCAGTGAAATTAGCTTCCATCTTCTTTTTCTCTGAAATCAAATATAATGCTTGATATGATCTTCTTCTTCAAGCCTACTAGACTTTATATCTTCATTGGCATTCCTCAGTTCGCATATCTCCTCAGACTTAAGATGAAGTTTGTGGGCCTGTTTCTCTGTCTGCTGCATAATCTCTTGAAATTTCAGAGATTCTTCATTGCGGGCATTCTTCAAACTCTCAAAAAGTTCTGTTTTAACTCAACATTCTTCCTTAAGCTTCTCCACCTCTACTTTGAGGTCATCTAATTCTCTATAAACGGTATCCATTTGCCTCCTTGGAATGTGGATGTCTTCCCTAATAATATAGAAAAGGTGATGAATAGTACAATAGAATATATGAACTGTTTCATATGCTAGATGTCACGGCCACCAAGAGAGGGGGAAATATCATCAAAAGGGATGCATAAAAATCAAAGTGGCTGGTACCTTGAATCATATGGTGAGTTAATACTAAGTTAGCAATCAATATATTTTAGGGGATATGATCTTATCTAAAGAAAGTAAATCGGTGGATGCCAAGGTGTTGCTTCTCCAAATCACAAAACAGACCAGAATTTTGTGAAACAAAGATCACACACATATATATGGAGCAAGAGAAATCCATTCTAAATTTTAAGCACCCTAGGAAATGACATTCCTTTTCTGCCGTGTAAAATTAGCCAGAATATGGATTTGCTTAAAATTGCCCAGAATAAGCTCAAGAAATGTTATATGTCAAACGATATTTATAGAGCCAAAATATTGTGATGTTTGAAATATCATCAAAAGTTCAAAACTCAGTTGCATGCATAATATACCTAAAACCTTAAACAAGGGAGAAATAGGGTAAGCCTTCATAACTATCTTCCAAAATTGAGATCCAATATCTTTTTTTTTTTACGTATTTATTGTTAAATTACATGCCAAAACTTGAATACAAGAAAGGTACCAAATCATTCAGTCAGATGTGACTTAAAATCTGAAAGAGTCCATATTAGATTTTGACTCGAATCCGCATGATAGTTGTACTGTGTTGAAGCCCTTATTTTTTGTTTCTTTGATCAACAGATTAAAAATGAGAGGATTCAGAAACGGAAAAGATTAGCCAAATTCAGATTAGGATCTTACCTAAAAAATGACAAGCAAGCGAGGAATGTGACAAGTTTAAAATTTGAACAAGTTTCTCAACAACTGAACATGAGGAGGAAAAAGGAGCAAGAAGACATTAATCTGAAAATCTGAATGGTTAGTTGGGATGAACAATCTATAGAGCATCAGTTTTCTTATAGACATTGAATGGAACTTACCTTTCGAAGAGGCATTGATGGATCTTGAAGAGAGAGACTTATTAAGAGTGTGTTTGGGGGACCCAAACGCTCAATTGGAAGGACAAGCTCGATTGGCAATTAGGGAAAAAAAAGAGTGTTTGGAGTCCCCAATTGCCACTTAAACTTGTGATTACCAAAATAGCTTATATCATAATCTCAACATTGGAGCTTTTACTGATTTAGCGTTTGGGGAGAGTGGGAAAGATTAAAATATTTTTCCAGTTGTGTCCAGTGTGCTATCAGAATGATTGCAATTTTATCCTTAATGTACTTTTTCGGCTACAAAAATTAATTTCAACTATTTTTTGGTGCTTTTAACCCTTAAAATATTTTTTCAACTGTACCCAATGTGTTATCAGACTGATTGCAATTTTATCATTAATGTATTTTTTCAGTCCCAAAAATTATTTTAAACTATTTTTTGGTGTTTTTAACCCTTTAAAATATTTTTTCACCCACTCTCTTACAATTATCACAAAAGTCACTTGTGCTTAAGTCAATCCAAACAAGTTTTACTTTTACAAAAGTCATTTATACAATCGCTGTTCCAAACATAAATCATATTACACAATCGGGCTTTTATCAAAAATAAAATTACCAAAAGTTAAATTGAAAAACTCCATTTTTCCTATCGCTGTTCCAAATACACACTTAGAGAGAGTGTTGAAGCAAGGTTTTAAAAGCAGGAAGCGGGAGCTGAGATGTATGGAAAATTTGAAAATGGCTTTGGGCCTTTACTCTTAGTTGGGTTTCTCAGCGTTTGTTTTGTCCATCAAAAATTTTGAGTACTAAACTATTGATTAGTGATCAAAAACGAAATCATCCACTCAATTGAACTTTCAATTAGATTGAATCCAAAACAACTTTCAATTAGATTGTGATCCAATGATATTGAGAGGCAAGTTACAATTTTCTTTTTTCTTTTTTAAAAAAATAAATAGAGGACTTTAAATTAATTATCAACTATTTTTGTTAGTATTATATCGTTATCAAATAGTTAACATCGCTCAATTGAAGAATTCAAACCCTAAATTATAAATATTTAGCGTTTATTATTTTTTTTTATGAAGTAAAAATTGGTGTATGTATTATTACCATCATTTATCGTGTTTAAGCTTCACGGTTTTGGTTCTCTGTTATAGTTGTTTGTATGTTTATTGCTTTTTTCATGTTATTGGTTTGTTACTTCATGTTTTGGGCTTGCACAGTTGCTTACCCGGGTAGATTAGTTTGTTACTTGTCGAGTTTTTTTTATGTATCATTTTATTTAGTTAATAATAAAATTGATTTTTCTTCAAAAAATAGTACCATCATTTTACACTATACATTTAAAAGTGATAACAAATCCATTATTTAAAACCCATAAATATGATAACTCATCTAGAATTTTTATAGAAATGCATGCAACTTATTCTAGTTATCACTATCAATATATACATAATAAAGAGTAAAGAAGGTTCAATGTGTAAATTTGCTTCAAAAATTTTTACTCGGTAGCAATGATGTTTCACATGTTTTTTTTGGCTAATTATCATTCTGAAAGTTTCAAAACATAACAATATTAGCCTACTCCATTAAAAAAATAATATTGATCATTAAAATATTGACATTGCTTATTAACATTTTTATTAATAAGGATAAAATTTGCTTGAGCAAAAATTTTTAGGATAAATCTACAACTTAACTCCAAAAAAGAAATATATAATAATTTCATTTATAAGTGACAACATAGATTATATATGTAAAATTAACATTATTTCATATTACAAAATTTAATAGTAAATAATCACCAAAGACTCCTCAGCAGAGGTAGCTATATTGGTGTAACCATGGACACATTCTCCCGTGGTTGCAATTTTTCACATGCCATATCAAGTTTTCATCCTTTGCTTTTCACACTGTGATTAATCTTTCTTTACCAAAAGATAGCGAGTTGTGATTTGCTCATAAATTAACTATCTGAAGCTAAAAGGTCTGCCAAGCATGTACCATGTAGTAAGTATTTTTATCTTACAGAATTTCTTTTAATTATTTTTATCATTATGAAAAATGGGTTGATTGTTTACAATGATGAGCCACTAATAATTTTAATCTTCCCGTGCACCACGTGAAAGTGAAATCTAGTTTAATTAAGAAAGCAGAACATGGCAGTCAAAAACAGAATTGTGTATGTGTATGTTACCTTTAAGTATTTACCGTCAAGTGCCCAAATAACGGAACAAAATTCACTTTCTACACAGGATGGACAACCTCATTGCATGAAATAGCAAAAACAGAAAATCATGACCCATAGTTTTTGCCCGTGGATGCAGTTCAAATCGCCAAACTTATAGAAAAAACTTCAGCTGCTACAAAGAATGAACAGACAACCTTGTATAGAACAGCAAATCAGCAACCAAAATTCAGGCATTTCCCAATGGCTATATCTTTAAGCTAAGTAATGAATTAGTTGGTCACCATTCGTTTGAAAAGTTTCAAACACTTTCAGGGAGAAGCAGTTGTTCAAGCTCCTCTTCACGCCGTTGCAATTCCTGTTAAGTGGCAATAGAAGCATGTAAAACTCATAACAAGAGCAATGCTTTTATGAAATGGAGATTAAAATGGGAGCAGATAAATAAAATGCCCAAATTCTATCTGGGCACATAAGACTAGAAACCAGTCCATAACATTGATCTTTGTGCCTAATTTCCGCCATTGACAATGGGCTTGAAAAGAACAACAATCCAAAAACAAGGAAAGAGATCGATTCTTGCAATGACATATTAGAATAATAATTTAACAGGCAAAAAATGCAGGTCTACCATCTTTACGGTTTTGCTTTCTCAAAATGCAACATGATTATGTAATCAGCTATTTACGCATCCCAGCATTAAGAAAATTCCAAGAGACAATGTAGAGTGATCAAATACATCAATTTTCTGTGTAGGCTTGAATGCAATGTGCAAGAAAATTTAAGAGCATTCTAGTCTCTAGTTTATCAGCGTCACTATGTGCAAGATGTTTACTATGATCTCATATGTATGGGAATGATAGACAATAAGGGATACAGACATGTAAACAGGAATCAGTCTATTAATATGTCATAACACAGCAAGTTAATAGCCTACCTCTAGATCCTTGATTGCTTGCTCTCTTATGATTTCCTGCTGCTGATGGGTGCGTTTCAGAAAACCAATACATAGTATCCCCTTGAATTAGCATTGTAAAGTAAGCAAGGTTAGAAAGTCCTTTAACAAGATAACATGAACCAGTTTTGGTTTTGCTGAATCAAACAATTTGTCTATAATTTTCTCAATATAGTGTTTGTATAAAAATAAACTGTTAAGTAGAAGATGAACCATTTTTATTGGAATATCATATATTTTATGACTTACCTTAATTGATTAATTTTGGAATATAAGGTATTACATTTTGGGTTTATTTCCATTGCATATCAGTTTGGAAAATATTACAAGAAAGAACCCATAATTGAAACTGAGGACTAATGCATAAAGTATTCAGAGAAAATTACAAAAAAGGGGTCTAAAAGTTTTCAAAATTAAAGTTATGCCCACAAAAGTTTTCACTATTCCATTTCAGCTCTGTCTAAAAACTTTCAACACTTTCACTTCAATCCCTTGGTTAAAACACAGTTTTTAACCAAGGGTTGATTAGGAAAATTGTATTGAATTAATTGTAATTAGGGGCAAAATGGTCATAAATTTGTTAATTATTCATACAATTGTTTTTTGGACTTTTGATGCTACATTTTGCTTAATCTTGTATTGTAGGTGCATAAGAAAATTTGAAATTCAGAAGGGTCAAAATTAATATTTTAAGGATTGGGGAAAATTGCAGAAAGGGGCCCCAGATTTTGTGAAATTACAAAGTAAGTGAAGGAAAAGGGCCAGAGCAAATTACATAAAAGTATCCACAATTTCAGAAATTATGATACAGCCTGCCAATATTTCAAATATTTGCACTTCAGTCCCTCCTCAAAACCTTTTTCGTTTTCATATAGGTCCCTGGTCAGACCTAGGTTACTGTGTGGCTTCTTCTTCATCAAACAAAACGGATCTAAAAACGCAAAGACAGAGTGTGGCGCTGCAGAGTGAGACCCATTTTCATTGGACCACCTTCATCTTCTTGTGTCGCCGGCGGCACAAGCTTCTCTTGTTCACCATTGCAGCCGGCGACCCACACACACCAAGAGCTGGAGCTGAGCGTCGGTAGGCGTCGCAGGCAGATCTGGAACTTGAGAGAAGAGAGACCTAATACAGAGTGAGAGCTGAGGGAGAGTCGGAGAGCTTGAAAGCGAAGAAAGGGGGAGAAGACGACCCAACCACCGCAACCATCACTTCTGTATTCACAGCACCGAACCACCTAGCTCTCACCGTTCCTCCGTCCTCACACCATCGGCAGCACCACCACTGTCAACTTTAAAAGAACCAAAGAGCGTTACGCGCAGCAGAGGGAGGAAGATCGGGATCTTCTTGAGAGTTCTTCACCGATTCTCACCAGCTTCCTACACCATTACCATCAGCTCAACTTTCCTCACCACTGCCGACAACAAATTTCCAGATTCCAGCAACAGTTGTGAATTCCGGTGACACTGTCCATTTCCGGCGAGTCCTCTTCTGCTCTTACCACCTTCCCTTCCTCACTCAAATACCATACCATCATCCCTTAGTTCTGCAGATAGAATATGTTGGCTAGTATTTGTTGTAGCAACAGCGGCGGCTATAGTTGCAAGCCAGGCCACAATAACTGCAACCTTTTCAATTATCAAGCAAGCCCTAGCACATGGTTGTTTTCCAAGAGTGAAAGTTGTGCACACATCGAAGATGTTCCTTGGCTAGATATATATTCCAGATATTAATTGGATCCTCATGATTCTCTGCATCTCTGTTACTGTTGGCTTCAAAAATCAAAGTCAGATTGGAAATGCATATGGTAAGCTTTTTCCTCCCATTGTTTGAAGCATATATTTTGTGCTGTCGATTAAATGTTGAATGTGAATTTCTAAGCTCATGGTTTACGAAAAGACAATGTAAAACTCAATGATCCTGATGCCAAAAAATTACAAGATGTCTAAAAATTCGCAAGCACTGCACCTATAATCTCTTACTGTCCATGCGACAACAAATTTGATATTCTGTCTGATGGAATATGCATAATTAATTTGTGATGACCAATTTCATGTCCGAGGTGTTGTATCCGCCAACTCAATTAGCAAGTTTTGACAAAAGTTATGAAAGATCCCAGCTATACTTATGTAAGCTATCTTCCCTCTACCATTATGAGAAGCATATTATTATTAGGGCTTGCATAATCTGATAAGCAATAAGCCCTAGTCATTATTGCAACACTGCACAAAGAAAACCATGTTTCAAGAACCATACAAGGTATGTGTGTCTTGATATTAACACATTGAGCTCCTATTCAGAAGAAAAGAGAGCTTATCTAAAGAGATGAAAATATACTGAAAGACATAGAAATTGAGAATTATTTCTGAAAGATGAAAATAGACTCAAAAGACTAGAAATGGTAGAGAGATATTGTGGGACTAATCAACCTTTCATGTTTTGCTAATAGATGGTAGATACGGGTGGCTAATTGTTTTGTGGTTTCTTGTTTTGTTTTATTTTGTTCTGTTGTACTGTTTTGTCTGATTTTTAGGCTCTAGGCATCATTTCTCTAGCAAAAAAACATAACTAGCTAGTTCTTATTTAATACCGAGTCTTACAAAATTCTCCAAAATTCAAAAAAAAAAATCTCTCATTAATATTAACATTCATCAATGGTCAAAGCTAATAAATACAATAAGTGTGCCATCACACTAGATATAATTCACCAACTCAACATGTTCATTACTTTTATGAGCTTACAATTCATATATTGCTTTTTAAGGTGTCAGTAATGAAGGCAAATGAAGAAAAGCTCATGAAAAGAATAAAATATTGGAAAAATAACTGCAAATATCAGTAAAATAGAGACATATAAAATCTGCAATGTACCCCTGCCAACCCAGTATCCCAAAACCTATAAAATGTAGCAAAATTTACGTAGATGTTAGAAACAACATTAAGGTAACGGTTTCATATTCACCAAACAAAACTAACTCACATTTTATCAAGTTTTCCATCCAAAATAGTTTCAAAGTTCTTCATGTTAGATTGTCCCAGACGGAATTCTTCACCTGCCATTCAAGGCATTGAACATCGAATCAGGAACTGACACATGGTTATTATAAATATTGAGATCCCATTTAGCTTTCTTTCTTTCTTTCTTTTTGTTTTCAATAGAAAAATAAATATTGGAAAAGTAGATAAAAACAGTAAATAATTAAATTTATAATCCTTTTACATAAAAATAAAAATAAAGATAAAGATAATTGAATGAATCTCATTAATTATTAAATAATCACCAATGAAAACGATGGCAAAAAAATCACAACTAGAACATAGTTATCACCTATAGTTTTAAGAACAATGTAACTAGAATTCTAAAAATTCTTTTTTGTATTAACTTCAATGCACCATAATTACATTGAGGAGCTTAGCATATGGGTATTGATTCTTTAAAGGGCAAAATGATCAATTTTTTATTAAATTGTAGGGTCCAATTTACAGAATGAAATTTGAGGATTCAAAACCTATAATTTGATATTAGAAGAACCAAACCAAAATGAGAGAAAATTAGAGGGACCAAAGATTGTTTTAACATGTAAAAGTTTGTTTTATATTTTTTTAAAACATGATTTTGATTAAAGTAATATAAAAGTAACCTTGGTTTAACAATGACATGGGCCAAAAAAACTAAGCCCAACACAGGCTGAAAACCAAGGAATTTTGGCATTTGAATTACATTTTTTGACCAATAAAATAAAATAGATTAAAAATAAAACTTCATATTCCATAATATTATAAAGGCAATCTAATCTGTACCTATAAATTTATTTCAAAGCTTTGGATAGTCTTAGTATTGGCCCATTTTCTCTAATTGGGTCAATACAAGATGGGATTTGTTGGAGTCCCAATGAACCCAATAATCATGTTAACCCAGTCATTGAATAATTAATACTGCCTTATATCCTCAATACAACCTAGTTGACTACTCTAGAGAGGATAAAGAAGCTAAATTACTTATGTGGATCATTATATTATATATTAATTTATAAGTCAAGAAAAGTAGTTTGGGGAAAAAATGAAAAATACAAATCCTTTAAAATAATATATTTAACATCCTTAATCTTTCTAACTTAGTCAACTGAGTCTTATATTAAGAACTGGATATAAGAGTTATAAAGGGATTCACTTTGGTTCTCAGGTGGATTAATTTCATTGCTTTTTTTAAACCATATCTTCTTTTTATAACAATTTCTATTTCTCCTTCACGTTTCAATGATCTTTTACGTATATCTCCCCCGACTCAATCACTTTCTAAACTTTATTCACTTATCATGAAATAAAAAAAAGCCATTATCTCTATGTTACTATTATTCAATGTACATCTGTAACACATAAAAGTTAAGAACTACCTTGAAGACAACCAAAACTCATATGTGAGTCCAAAATTCTCAAATTTCAAATAATAATATATTAATATAGGAGACATCATCACTCCATATGACAAGTTGCAAAAATAAAAAATCCCAAGGGTTAAAGATTGTAGCAAATACAGTTTGATTTAACACAATGATTCAACAAGGGGTTCCTTGAATATTTTGCATTAGCATGGCCTTGTGTTTTCCCAATGACACCACAACCTCTGACATATTAGGTCTTGCCTCAGGTGCGTCAGCGCAACAATTTAATGCCAACTCAAAAGCCGATGATATAATATACAATAATATATTACCAGTGTTTTGGTTGCTTGTGTGCATCAAATTGACATCAATAATATCGATGATTGAATTTGGTGTTGATTTGCTAACAAATTCTTTCAAAGTTAGACCTTGAACAAACATCTCATCTATTGGTTTCTTTCTTGTAAACATTTCCATAAGCAAAATACCGAAACTGTATACATCTCCTTTCAATGAAATAGCTCCTCTTGATCCATACTCTACATATAAATTTGAGTGCTGAATTAAATAGTCGAATAAATTATAGTTTCTTCGATCATGTGCATGCATGTGTGTAGGTATAAATGAATATAAGTAACAGAAATTAAATAAATTTTAATATGAGTATTAAACTATTACCTGGTGCCATATAACCAATTGTAGCCAAAGTTTCAGTATAAATTTCGAATTGACTGTCAATTAACAATTTGGCAATTCCAAAGTCACTCAAATGGGCCACCATATCTTCATCCAATAAAACATTGCTTGCCTTTACATCACAATGGACCACTGGTGTAGAAGAATGATGATGAAGATACTCTAATGCTGATGCCACATCAATCATTATGTTCAATCTTTGCACCATATCTAAATGATAGTTATGAGAGTACAACCATCTATCAAGACTCCCATTTGACATGAATTCCATTATTAGAGATTTAAAATCATCATTTGAGCAACTACTGATGATCTTAACGAGATTTCGATGACGTAAATTGCATATGGCTGCACATTCAACATCAAAACTCCTTATTGCTTCTTCCAAGTTTGAGTGAAATACTTTCACACCCACTATCTTTCCACTTGAAAGAATTCCTTTGTAAACTGATCCAAAACTTCCCTTGCCAAGAAAATTACTCTCATCAAAATTATCTGTTGCTTGCAAAAGATCATAATAGGATATCCTCATTGGTGCACCCAAATTTAAGAAGTCTCTACTGTTCATCTCATGACTAACATAACCCTTCTTAAATTTAAGGAACACCAGGCCTGAAGCAACCAAAATGATTGCAAAAATGATAGCCGACAAGCATTTGATCACAAGCACCATTTTCGTTGAGATGTGCTTGTTTGCTTTTTTGCATGGATGGACTTTTAGTTGCGGATTTCCACAGAGATCTTCATTCATCATAAAATATTCATATGTAAAATTCTGAAAAGGCCCACCATTTGGAATTTCTCCATACAATAAATTGTATGAAAGATTAATGTACTTCATATGGACAAGTAACTCTAAAGATTTTGGAATCACCCCAGACAAATTATTTTGGGACAAGTCCAAGAACTCAATATCTATCATGCCACTAAATGATTCAGGAATAGAGCCTTGTAGTTTGTTATGAGCCAAAGATAGATTTTGTAATGTTAGCAAGCCACCCATGGTTGTAGGGATGTGTCCTGAAATTTGATTTCTTGCCAAGTTCAATAGTATAATTGTTCTAAAGTTTGATACCTCACGTGGAATTGTTCCACTCAATGCGTTGGAGGATAAGTCTAGGATCAAGATATCTTTGAGACTCCAAAAAGAAGAGGGTATATGAGAAATCAATTTGTTAGAGCTTAAATCCAACTTCTGCAAAGAAGTATTTGTGAGGCAGTTTGGAATCATTCCTGAAAACATGTTATTGTCTAGATACAGCTCACTCAAACTTTTGATTTGGCACAATTTATTTATGATGGGCCCTTGCAACTTGTTGTAGCTAAGACCCAAAAGTTGAAGGCTTTGCAGTCTATTAATTGTATTTGGAATCAACCCACTCAAATCGTTCCCTGCAAGGTCTAATGCCATCAGGTTTGTTAGATTCCCAAGTGCAGTTGGTATATCTCCACTAAATTTATTCCATTCTAAATCTAACATAGTGAGCTTAGAAGCATTTGAGATGCTGCTTGGAATTTCTCCAATAAGTTGATTCCATCCAAAATATAATGCCTCCAAGTTGGGAAGGCCAATTCCTAAATTTGATGGGAGAAAGCCAGAGAGGAAATTATTATGAAGTAAGACGCGCCGCAATGCCGTAATGTTGAATATATGGGAAGGAAATGGTCCATTGAAATTATTTTTTGCGAAATCCAACTCTTCAAGCTTATAAAGATTGCCTATCTCCTTGGGTATAAGACCTGAAAACAAAAAGCTAGCTGCTGGGTGATTAACTTAAAAAGAAAAATGCTGGATGCATGATAAATTTTATATAAAGTAGTGAAAATTGACAAAACAGGTAATATGCCTGTTTTGTTCGTGTGTAAAACAGACACACGCACGTTTCAAAAATTTGAATTCACTTCTCTATATTACAAGAAACTCCTAATATTTTATTAATTTCGGGTCCTTTTAAATTTGTTTCTAAGCTAGCAATTCATGTTTATTAGCATGTCTTAAAGAGTTGTTAGTTTAATTATAAAAAAAAAAAAGAGTTGTTAGTTTATTTTCTGTTAAAAATAATATAAATATTATTTATATTTATATTACAGGAAAGTGAAGGAACTAATTTCAGCCATGTGTGAAATTAGTTACCTCCTATAATTGCATGAGGGTCTGCGTACGTAAATATCTTTATCATTCCTTTCTTATGTGTCATAAAAGTCTAACTACTTTTTGGGCAATGACTCCATAAAATGTGATCTTCAGAGAACATTTAATAAACTACAAATAAATATTTTGCAATTCCCGTTTATAGTTTATTGGTTAGGATATAGTTTATTTAATTAATTTGTTTAGTTTGAATATTTTATGAGATATCGATTTTACGAATCAAAGGATCCATATTATTGTTGACAGGATCCAGTAGATTTTAGAGATTATTTCTTGATTTTATTTGATTATTTTAATGTAATTTTAGTCTACAAAGAGTCTAGCCAACATAAGGTTATTCTTTGAAAAAAAAATATCAATTTTATGCTTTTGTATTTAATAAAGACTTTTTCCTCCTTATTCTCTCAACCTATCTGAATCCCATCAATAGGAATTATTAAGTGTGTGTGTTTGAAAACATCATTACACTTCAAAGCTTGCAATAGTTTCTTGTCGTATATTCGCATATTTGAATGAAAGCACTACACATGTGATATATAGTGTAGAAAGGTAATTTTTGTGCATACCTGAAAACGAGTTTCCACCCAAATACAAGCCTTGCAAAGATGTGCAATTACTTATCGATTTTGGAATATTTCCCTGAAAATGATTATAACCAACCGCAAAGACTTCAAGTAAAGGGAGTTGATGGCACATCTCATCTGGCAAGCTGCCATTTAGATGGTTAATGGAAAGGTAAACCTCTCTCAAAGAAGGAATGTTGAAAATAGAATGAGGAATTTCACCTGCAAAAGAATTTGGTGTATGTGTGCCTTAGGCGTATGTAGTATGCATGAATGAACTAATACCTTGATTTTAGTTACTACTGATTATGAAAAACTAATAAATGGAGATATACCAAACAGTTTTGCAAATAATAAATGGAATTTTTGAAAGCATAAAAATTGATGGATTAGCAGATTGATCATACCATTAAAGGAGTTGTGACCTAGATATAAATTGAATATTCCAACATATGCCTCGCTTATTAAGCCTATGTTTTATTATAAATTCTCTTAATATTCCAAATGACTTTTTTTTTATAAAAAAAATGATGCATGCATTTTTTTTGAAAGAAAACTTATTATTGACTACATATACACAGAAAACTTATTTTCAATTAGAAGTTTTGGATATAATATAGAACAATAAGTTTTGGTTTCTCCCTTACCCACAAATATTATATATGATACAAATACTCGAGCAACGTGCAATTGCCGATTGATGATAATAGTAATAATGATACTGTGATAGAAACATGGTTAGACAAATAGAGAGTGGGGGAAGGAGGCCATCGATGTTGATAATTATCTCCCTAGAATATTATTTTTGCACTTCAAGAATTAACATCTAAATGAGTGAAAAACATCAAAGAAATTAAATAATAAAAAATAAGCGTATTTTTATTTCATATTGTTTTATTGATATTCATTTCAGCACTAAACTATTTATAACCGACAGTTAATTGACACTTTAAATAATATGCTTCGGTTTAACAAGAAATCAACATGATCCGTATTTTTAAATGTAATCCAGTCGAATATATTGTTTATCTAAATAGAATTACTTATTTGTATTACAAATTAATCACATATAAACATGAATATAAATTTGCAATCAACATATAATTAAACACAAACAATTAACATATCAATGCTTTATCATATGTTAAATATGTTTTTAGCTAATGCTAAATCTCAGTTCTTTGCATTTTAAAACCAAAAGGTTTCAAGCTGTAGGTAGAGTGTCAATATTTGCAAATATAACATCTTCACTCATGAAAGATCACCAATCTCATTTGGAATAGTTCCTTAGCTTGAAATACGTTTATATAATCAATGCACTTTGAGACAATAATCTTCTGACTTATTTTGAGAATTAACGCTATAATATACTTTAAATGTTAAAATAAAACTATAATTATTTTAAAAAATCCATGACCTTTCCAATCTAGTTGGACTAATATCCAAAGACCAAACTATTATCCACATGGCGTGTTTTTATTGGATATGTGATTCATTGAGAAAGCTGGATGATTTGTACGTCTTTTTTTTAAAAAGAAAAGAAAAGAAAAGAAAAGGAGAAGATGTCATCCAAAAGAAAATACCGGAATAGAAGAAACATGGAAACCAAGAGAGAAAATTGGAAATTGTTTGGGGAATGATTCTTACCTTTCAAATTGCTGTTGGTAAGATCTATAATTTGGAGGTTTGTCAAATTTCCAATGTCACTTGGAATGATTCCTGGGTTCAACATGTTATTGGCCAATTCTAAAGCTACCAATTCCTTGCATTGATGCCAAATGGAGGGTATCTCACCAGACAAATTATTTTTGGATAGTTGAATATTTTGTCGCACTGAACTATTAAATATAGAACTTGAAAGTTGATTATTTGAAAGATATATCATCTGTAGCTGTGGAGGATCACCTATCTGATTTGGAATAGCTCCTTCAAATATTAAATGACAAACAATATGTCAATAACATCAACTTTTACAGCATGCACAATAAGTATAATCCAGAGTAATAATTAAGTTGTCATAACAAAATGATAAAGTACTCTATTGAAATAATTAATATATATAGTAAAAATTATTGTTTGTCATTGTAACAATGTTGAAAGAGAAAATAAAGAATTAATTTCTTTCAAATACTAAAATTGTAAAAGAGAGAGAGAGAAGTAAAGATTGTGCGCCTTTTTTCCCTTTGGGTTTGAACATACATACGGAAGAATTTTCTTTAAATATATGTATTTTGACAAGAAAAACCTTCAAAAACTTTTTAACAACAGAATAATGGATTTGGCTTCTCTCTTGTGCACTCCGAATCTACTTCTACTCTACTAATAATCTTAACCTTTAGATTGATCTTTGAATGGTTCAGATTTAACATTTTATAAAATTATAATAAATTATTAAATTATTAATAAATATAAAAATTCAAAAACCACTAAGTTTTACTCATAAAAATTTCAAACTATAATACAAAATATTTTAAAAAATTATTTTTATCAAATATTAAATCTAAACTGCTAAAAAATTTCAATCTAATGATTGAAAAGAGTAGTGAAAGGGAAGAGGATGAGCAGAGCAAAATAGGTAAGCCAATTCCATTTGAACATATTAGAACAATAAACATTTATTTCCAAACACTAATGATGAACATATTAGATCTGTTTGAACTTTGCACCTTATTTTTTCTGCCCATGGTATGACTTTACTAAACATTTAAAAATTGGATGTTGAATTGTTTTATTCTTAAGATAATAACAAAAAAAATACTAAAGTCGTAAAATCTTCAAAAACATACCAGACAAAGTGTTATAAGCCAAACTCAATAATTCAAGTGAAGACAAGTTGGAAATTGTTTGTGGAATAGCTCCAGAAAGCTTGTTCACTCCAAGTCGTAAAATCTTCAAGTGTTTTAGACTTCCTATCTCAAGTGGAATGGTCCCTTGAATGAAGTTAAAATTCCAATCCAAAATCTCCAACTTTGACAGATTGTGCAGAGATATTGGAATAAATCCACTAAGACTGTTATTTCGAAAATCCAAATGCTCAAGCATAGATAAATCTCCTATCCTTGTTGGAACTTGTCCATGAAAGTCATTGTAGCTCAAGTTGAGTCGTTTCAATCTACGCAACTGTACCAACTCTTTTGGTATCTGACCATGAAAGTTGTTGCTGCTCAAATCAAGTTCAACAAGAAAAGAGAGATTTCCTAATTGTGGAGATATGATCCCTTTAAGACCTTCATCATTAAGCTTCAAGGAATGGACCCTTCTATGGCGAGTATCACATCCAACACCAACCCAATCACATGGAGACGAGGAGACAGACCAGTTAGCCAAGAGATTGTAGGGATCCACAGTAATAGATGATTTAAAAGCAAGAAGGGTAGATTTGTCGATGGTGGAATCCATCTCGCTCCATGCTAGGGAGGCCATAAAGTAGCAAAGGAAGAGCATCAAAAGATAGGAAGCAAGTTTTCCCATATTTAGTATATCAGACTAGCAATTCAATTGCAGCTCCAAGTATGTAGCATCCTAGAATACACATTTATACTTCTCCTCCTAGTCTTTATTATAAAAGCACTTCTAATCACCTTATTAAAACTATAATAAGATGTGGTTAAGTTATTGACTTTATCTCAAAATAAATAAACTTTCAGATATACTCATATTTAATATTATGAATTACATACTCCCTCTGGTCTTCATTATAGGGCATCTTCTAGAAGCAATTTTTGGTCCCAAATATAAGTATCTAATAACCTCATTAATTACTTTTTTCCCCATTTTACCTTTGTTATAGATGAGGTTCAAAGCTAGAAAAATAAAAATACAAGGGAAAAAGCTGGAAAAATTTTGGATAAATTAAATGACTTAATGATAATTTCTTTGTATGTATATAACAATTAATTAGAAGTGTTCTTTAATAGGAACTAGTGGGAGTAATATATTTATTAGTAGTTAGCAATGGGGGCGGCAAAAGCGCATTGTGACTCATCTAATATTAGTTAATTCATGTTCTTTTTATGTTTTTGGCCGGCTAGTTAATTCATTGTTAAATACTTTCTGACCATATTTAAGACACTTTCAGCATTCATATTGTACACAAACTAAAAACAAACCTTAAATTTCATTAACTCTCCCTTAAAATTTAATAACTTTCCAACTTTACTCCTATTTAATATATATTATAATCCTTAAGAGCAAAGTCAATATAATAATAAATTAAAGGTAAAACTGTACATTTATGTGAACAATTTCTCTCTACCCTATAAATAGAACTAAAATTTTCTTCTCTCACTACCCTATAAATAAAACCAGAAGAGTATTGTTTATGCAAGGGAATATGACTCATCCAAGCCCAAATCAAGTCATTAAAAGTCAGAGCAAATATCTAACAAGAATGTGCAGATTTAATTTTTTCCAGATTACGTTTAAGTGCTCAAAGCAACAACAAGAACCATTTTTTCATAGAACATTATTAATTATTGATGAACAACATACAACTAAATAACAGATCAAACACTAACCTGATTGAAGACCAAGGAGTGAGCTTCAACCCAAAGTCACGGTGGCGTCGACTGAGGTTAAATGAAGTCCTCAAATTCACGACACTAACAAAGGGAAGTCAAGGCAAAGGAGAATGGTCACTATGGAGAATAGAGGTTGCAGCAAAGAAGACTGACGATAATCAAAGAACAGCGATGACGAACATAGCAACAACAATGATAATGATGAAGGAGAGTTAAGCAAATGAGGGACGGGACGCCATGGACGAGTTTAGAACAAGCATGGACAGAGCTCACAGAGAAATGGCGAAAAGAGAAGAAAGGGTTCATAGAGCACACGATCTGGACACGGGAGTAAAAATACAGGCGAAAAATCTTACCTTTTAGACCGATTTTCAATAAAAACTAGTCTTAAAATAGGGAAATTTCAAATTTAAGATCAGTTTGTACAAAAACCGGTCTTAAATTTAAGACCGGTTTTTGTACAAACCGGTCTTAAATTGTTAAAATTTTTAAGATTAAAAATGTTTTAACATTTAAGACCGGTTTATATAAAACCGGTCTTAAATGTTAAAACATTTTAAATTCTTAAAAATTTTAATATTTTAAGACTGGTTTTATTTATAACCGGTCTAAATAATTTTTTTAAGACCGATTTTTTTAGAACCGGTCTTAGAAATTCAATATAATTACAGAACTGCCACCGCACATAAGACCTTATCTGCCAAAACCGGTCTAAATGTGACGGTCTAAAAAGAATTTTTTCCACTAGTGGTAGGTCAAGTTTAGAGTCATTAGCAGAGATAAAAATATATTGGCGGACTTGATCGCAAGACGAGCACTAAATCGAAGCTACTACTCTTCAAATCTTTAACCCAGACTTGTTGAGGGAGCTCTTAGCTTCCGCTGATGCTTTCTAGTTTTGTTGTTTTTTTTTTATTTTTAATTTTAGAGTATCAAAAAAATAAATATGTAGGAAATATACTTGATTTTCGAAATAAGCTTTTATTTATAAGTGAGTAAATGCGAAACTGTATTAGCAAAAGAAAAAAAAGTAAATAAAAGAATATAATAGTGAGAAAAATGATGAAAGAGAATATATAAAAAAATCAATTAGAAGTAATATTGGTAAAAATACATTTATTGCTTAAAACAATTAAAAAAAACTTTATAACAGAAAATAGACCAATTCAAGAAATATGACTTTGTAAATAATCACAGGGCAAGTACTTTTTAAATTTCAAACTTGGTAGGTGCATCAACCCATAAAATTATAAGCCTTATCGAGCATGAAACATCATTATTTTATTTCTTAATGAATATTAATTCTTAATTATTTAGTGCAATAAGTATATATGTGATTAGCACGGGTGAACAGCTTAGTACTTATTTTATATATTATAGGGCTACGATGTACTATTTCACTATCAATTAAGTAATAAAATACAATTAAAAATTTGATCCTAGGAATATTCTTATATTTTTATTCGATAATATTTTTAAAAATATTGTTTTTTCTGTTTGCACATACAAATGTTGCCTGAAAGATTCTCCAAGTCGCTGTTGCATGCATGGGGCTTTGATTGAACTCTCTTGTCCCACTAAACTCGGAAGTCGCTCTCATCTTAAATTACACGGCATCCAATTATTAAAAAACGAGGTCAAATTAAGAAGAAAATGACAACAGGGAAAAAACAAACCCCTAAACAGCACGTCAATTTTACAAGAGTACATACCAATATTAAGATAATTAGATTAATTCTTAAGCTGGTCAAGATATAAGTTTATGTTTCATCTCAAGTTTTGACCAAGTTTCATACCTGGCAAAGAAAAAAGAGACAAAGTTTCATACATCTTAATACTGCGTACAAGTGATTTCAAACGTTACACTATTTGAAGTGAAAGTTTCCTTAATTAATAAAGAAGCTTATGTACTTGTAAAAGTAAACTTAGTTTCAAGTTTCAACTACTCTCCTCCATAGTTTTCTTCACCAAAATAAAAATTGCAATTTTCTAATATAATTGAAACGCCAAGCAATAAAAAAAAATTACTGCACAGAAAAAAAAATTCATTTTTTCTAGAGTAAATTTCATCAAAATATTCTTATGATAAGGGAAATTAATATGAAAGTCCCTATGGTTTTTCCAAATTTTTAATCAGACCCTTGTATAATTATTTTCATTTTATCATCAAGTCCTTATATAATAGAGAGAATGTTTGTGTAATTAAGTCAATACCAAGGAGGTATTAGAGTATCTTGCTCTTAAAAAAACACTATAAAGACGTGATTAAAAACATGTGAAACTATAACATGATAAAAAGGGGAAAAAACTAAACGGGCCTAATTAAAAATTGGGAAAATTAATCTTTTGGTCTTGATTGGGTTGTAACTTAGTCCCTACATTTTAACTCAGTGTAACTCAGTTCCTATAATTTTGACCCGGTTGTAACTCAATTCTTGTATTTTGACTCATTGCAATTCAGTTTCTAGTTTTAACCATTTTATACTATAGGCCCCCTCCTTTATTCTAGAACATAATGACTAAATTATAAAATAGTAAAAAATATAGGAACTAAGTTGCAGTGAATCAAAATTTAGGAAATGAGTTACAACCGATTCAAAACTACATGGACTGAGTTGCACCAAATCAAAGTGTAGGGACTAGGTTATAACTCAGTCAAAACTACAAAGATCTAAAAATTAATTTTCCCTTAAAAATTGGATGATGAAATATAAGGACTTATAGATTGATTTTCAAATTCTCAAATTCCATTAGTTATGCCTCAATAAGTTCATCTCTGCAAAAAATGAACACATTGTCACCCGGGGATAAAATGCAAAGGATCGAGTCATCAAGCTAAGCATGCCTTTTACAATGATAACGAGCTCATGGAGAATCACGGAAGCCTGCTCTGTGACTTCTAGAAGCAGTCAAAAGTTTGGCTGTTAACATCAACAATAGGTTGGGTTAATTAATAATGCATTTACAATATATAATGCATCAAGATAGTTGATGAAAAGTAATACCGGAAACTTTCACCCCCTGAAAAAAATGTAATATTGGAAATAAACACAACTCTCAAACTCAGTGCCTTTTCAAACTCAGTCCCTTTTCAAAGACATTAACCAATTTCCTAAGATTAAGGAAAATAGTTTAACTTTAGAGGTTCAAAAACGTCAGTTCAAGACTAGACTTTAGAGGTTACTCCTTCTTGTTCTTTTTATACATATTAACCAATTTCCTAAGATTAGGCAAAATAGTTAAACTTAGTCGAATGTCAAAGATTTTTACATCTTTTCAAGATCACCCTTAATCAAACTAGAAGTTGTTATTTAAACTAAGAGTGAAAGTTGGTCCAAAAAAAAAACCTAAGAGTGAAAGAGATATCAATGTTTATTTTTTAATTTTGGAAAATGTTTTGTATTAATCAAGGACCAATGGAAAGGGTCTTATAAATAGGATTAGAAGGAGTGCAAAATTACATATATTTAATTGACAGACATCATGTTACCTTAAATATATATGATACGCAGATACCCACTAGTAGCATTTTTTAAGTCCTATCCTAAGCCTTACGCAAAAGGGAGGGGACCCACAAGCACACTTGGTGGATAGAACCCACAAGCTCCTCCATTAGAGCGGATGTGGGGCGCCATTGAACTAAGAGGTTCTTGCCACTAATGTATTAACATTACCAGGGAGTGTTACTTACAATAGGTTGTTCGTGGCAGTTATATGGGTCTGTCGGTAGGTAATGTCCGTTGAGAGGTTCATGGAGCTATATAAGGCAGCAGTCATCTGTAATGGTCCTGTGGAATAGTGGATATTTTGGGATAACTCTGCACCGCATCATATGGATAGGCCGCTTGAAATTTTCAACAAGAAGAGAGTTTCAAAATAATTTGTATGAGAGAAAATACGACCATATATATATTTGATATCAAAATCAGGTAGTTCATATTTTTGAGAATTACCATCAGAAGGACATCCAAGCAATAATCCAAACCAATCTACATCATCTGCAGTGAGAATTTGACAAAACTTCGAATAGATATCGAGTTAAACTTACCATCTGCTGCTTTGTGAAGAATAGAGTGAGGTAGTTTCTATCTAAAGCTGTAAAAGATACAGCACTGCATAGGAGAATCAATGAGAAAATGGATGACGCAAGATCGTTATGCAAAAAAAAAAAAAAAAAACATTTGACCATGTTTTCAGTAGTACCTGGCTGATACCTGTTGGGGAGCTTTTTAAGGCTCATCTTGAAAATGTTCCCTGGTGGTGACTCTTCATTGCGAGAACGAACAGGATCACCACCATTATTTTCTTCAAAATCCTTGGGGAAGAAAACAAAATATTAGTTAAATGAGAAAAAAGAAATAAACGTGTATAAGCTAAATCATTAGGTTAAAGAAGATCTTTCAGAAGGCTAAATGACGCTGTCAAAATTCTTTTTTTTTTTAAAACTGCCAAGTTAACATACAATTCTCTGACAAATTTTATAAACTTACCACGATTTCCTCAGAGCCCAGAAGGCTATCAATGTTATTGCTATCACCTACGTCTTTCAGAGCTCCCAGCATGTAACTCGTTGATCCGCCAATCAGTAATACCTAAAACGAATATAAATTTTAACGTTCACATATTACTCAGATTGGAGATTAAAAGAGCAGCGTGGGGATTGGCAGCTTGCATATAACTTAAGTAAGAAAATGTTCCAGCGTCACATTTTATAGACCAGCAAATAACCTGGATTTCCTTCATCAGTAAGTTAACTCAAACGATTTGAAATTGCCGTCCAGCAAAAAATTGTACAGTGGCATATTTTTAAGTTTATCTTTTCCGGGCAATCTACGAAACAACTTGAAAATGGATGGGTGGGACTAGAATATGAACAGATGCATATGGAAATGCAATTTATCAAGAATGACAATACCATTTAATTAAGATTAAGTGAGTGTGTTTGGTTTACAGTTTGGTAAGAGTACATTTTCTAAACTGACTTTTAAAACAGTAAGGCAATGTTTTTAGAGATAAGTTTTATACCCAAAGATCAATCTAGCGGCAGTTACTTTACCAAAAATGACTTCTGGGTTGCCAACTAAGAGTAAAATGAGTGAGTATTCCTACCGTCAAAATAATTATTGCAGTAGTCGCAGTAAATATGTTCCGAACATTTCCTTCCGGAAGATCTCGTAGAGATTGCAGAGCAAGGGCAAAGGCCATTGCTCCTCGAAGTCCTGCTCACACAGCATAATGAACGAAATTTAGCCAAAGCAATAAAACATAGCTAAAACCAATAATCAGTTTCCTTTATTGACAGAATCAGTCGAAAGTCCACACGTATTCAAATACTCCCACTGCTCCTTAATACAAGACATATTTATAGAGTAAATCTTGATCCTAAATATAAGACATAATTTTTATATTCGTCAATCTTTTTTTAATTTACCCTTATTTATGCTCTCTTAACAATAATTAAGAAGGAGAAAAAATGAGAGAATTAAAAAAAATGACTAAGATGTTTTAAAAAATTGTTAAGGTGCAAATTTGCTCCGAAAGTTTCCGCTGAGGAGTGATGTTGCTTTGGAAGTCTTTCTAGGTTCAATATTGTCCTGGAACTATGGAAGTATTAAAATAGAGCAATAATGCCCCTTAAAGTTAATGGTCAATATCAATTTTTTAATGGTCAATGCTAGTTTTTAAACGGTATGGGGCAAACATTACTACGTTTTAAAATTTTTAGGATGACATTGAACCTGAAAAAACTTCCGAAGTAACATTGCTCTTCAATGAAAACTTCCGGCACAAATTTGCACCACCTTTTAAAAAATTCATTTGATATAACTAACTTAACTAACTTCCTTAATCTAATCAAATTAAGTAAATATGTTTTATATTAAGGACCGGAGAAAGTACCACATTTCATGCCTTCCTCACCGCTATACCAAAGTGCTTTCTGATGATTTGGAGGAATCTTTTGGTGGTCATCACGTCTGACAAGGTTCACTAGAAAGATACAAGAAAAGATATTTGCTGCCCTGCATGAAGTGAACTAAGTTTAATCTAGTAAAGCAGAAAAGAGTCCCGTAGATGGATATTGTAATCAAACTAGCTGAAGAACTTGAGATAAGCCTATGTAAGAATGATTGAACGCCTAAGCTATTAGCAATAACAGCACAAGCACCTTGCAACCCCAATGAATATCTGTGAGTGGTTACCAGAGAAAGTCAAGTAAGAGAATATGACAACACAAAATTCACAGCTAGTACACATCACAACTGTTAGTAGTAGTTTCATTATTCCCCTCCCCTCTTTTTTGCCAGAGTTTCATTGGTCCCCTTTGAACTTATTCAAATTAATGTTCCCAAGAGTAGCCCTTTGCATCTCTATAAGTACCGTGTACACGTCTTATTTCCGAATACAAAAAAGGAAATTCAGATGTCTTGTTGACAGCAGTTCAAATTTCTTGGGAAAAAGAAAGGATGCAATTGAGAAGCATATAAATCCCACATGTGACCAGCGATGTTTCTCCATTGCAATATTAAGGGCCATATATATAAATCTGCAGATCATAGGTGTAAATGCATCCTTTAGACCGAAGGATTTAACTGCTCGAATAAAATATAGCACATAGAGACTTCCTTACGTAAATGTCTCTGCTAAAGATGATGTTAACTCAAAAAATGAAGAGACAAATCTTTGAGACCTTCTGGACAAATTTGAATAAGTGTAGCGCTTCACGAGCGATAATAAAGCACCAACATCCTGATTTTAATATTTTAACGCACAAATATCAAATTAAGAGAGGTGAAATATAATTTGTACTTACTATTCCTGTGAACAATATTGATACAATGCCAGACATGCCAAGACCTTCTGCAAGCATGTACCTATAGAAGAAAATATATTTAACTAGTCGTGACCAAAAAACTACCGGTTTCGCTTGTTGGGCTGGGAATGCCTGACTTATCAATTTATCCAGTAAGCTACTGGGGGCTCATGTAGCCCATGCCTGATTAATCACATTCTTGGCCAAAGCAATGAACCTATTTGAAGTAGGTCATTTTGTACCAAAGAAGCCCATGCATGAACAAGGCTTAATCTTTCTTTCCCATCTAGCTACTCTCAATTGGGGGGTAGGTCTTAGTGGGGAAGTTATAGACACCTTTCCATACTTTGTGTCTGGAGTGCTTCACATTTACACTGATTTTCACCATGTATCTACAAAAGAACATAAGTAACTTGAGACAAATTGGAAAAATGGTCCAAAGATATTTCTTACGAGAAATAAGGGAAAATAACAAAAAGACAGCTCTTCAAGTTCTTAAGACTAGAAAGAACCAGAAAATTTTCCAGTCAGTGTTTTTCAATTATGGGGTGAATCATGTTTTTTTTTTCCCATAAAAGAATCACCAAAGGTTATGAATTGATACTAAATACTTACTTGTAAATATCCAGCCCAGCATACTTAAAAAAGTTCTGATAGTTAAGGTTCCATGATGTATTTTGGCTTTTAAATCTCAAATTTGTATACTGATTAGGACAAGTGGATTTAAAAGGATGTCAAAGCAGATATAAAAGCAACTGCAACACCTGCATAGCCACCGAAAGAACAGCAACTTAGAGACATTAAAAATAAGAATTTCTTCAGCTGGTAAAAAAATATGATGTAATAATTCACAACACACCGTGTTATTTCATCAAAACCTAACAGGTTCTTCTAAAACGTTATGTCTCTCTTTTTCACTTCTGTTCTGCCCCCACGAAGAGCTATATTAACTTGGTGGAAGCAGAAGACCAAAATAATACACACATAACTGAATTAAACTAACGCATCATAAAGAGAAAATTGAATAAAATTTGTAGAGACTGACCTGCAGACATTGAGCCAACAAAGAACTCCACAAAACTAACAAATATCATGAAGAAATTTAGTTCAAACGGGTGAGTTCTAACCATTGACGCTGTCCTGTACAGTAAGTCATTGAGTTGTTATTAAACTCTTAATAATATTTGAATTACCTAGGATAAGCATAATTAGAAGTTCTGATACCTGTACAAGGAAATTGCCATCGACACATAAGGCATGAGGGGAGGTTAGAGTAAAGAAAGGACAAATAGAGATAGGCAAAAAAGTAAAAGACAAACCATTTAGCACCTTTTATCTTAAATAACAGATGAATTACGTAATAAGAAATAAAATAAGCACAGTAGTTATACAGACTTGCTGCATCATTTAGAACAGATTCTCCAAAAACCAAGGCATATAGGTTAACATCTGTGTCAAGCTCCTACAAATGTGGCAGCAAAAGTACATCTTAGGAGCAAAGCGAGGCAGATATTACATCAATACCATATGTATAATGCTGTACTAAGAGTCAGGCAGGACAATGAAATTGGATGTAGATTATAGACACACTAGCTGAATAGAAACTAGGAAAGTGTAAGCTGCATATTTATTTATTCATTTGAATTAGAGGGGGATACACTAATGGTTTGATGTTACAAGCGAGATCGAAATCACAGTCTCCCACTTACACGGGAGTATTCATGCCACTAGACTACAAGATCATTGGTTAAATTACATATTTATTAAAAATCACATACATCATATAAATTAAGATTGGTGGTCATTGAGGGGAACATTAGGAAAGGGACTGGCCAGGCCATCAAGGAAACCCACGGTGATTCTTATGGTATACATGCACATCTCGCTCACATATTATGACCAGCCCACTGCATCCAATTCATAATGACATAATATGCTACGTCCTAAGAATGCTTACTGTACTCCATGGCTTTTAGATTGTACATGCTTGTAAGTTTCAAGACCTATTAGTCAAAAGTCATAAAATGTGCATGTAGTAGTAGCCTGTAAATGGAAAAATGCAAAAACAAATCAGGAAATCTCCTGAAATATGGATAAAACAGTAACAGGATCAGTTGCTGATATAAGAGCACCAAACGTTAGGCACTCAACAAGTGGAAGTTTATACATGAGGTAAATCAGTCCGCCAAGATAACTGCAGCAGATAGGAAAAAGTTATTCGTATGGAATCAATAAAATCCTAATAAACCACAAAGTGAAAATAATTGTACCAAGTGGGAAAATAAGTTACACTAGAATACCCGTTACTATTGAAGCTAAAAAAGTACCCAATATAGCAAATGTCACAATTGCTCCAAAATTTGAGAAGAAAGGTTTCTGTCAACAACATAACCAAGGAGTCAAAAAGCTTGTCTGAAGGAGCTCAGGTCCAAAAATAAATCTACGAAGAGGCTTACAGGTGAGAAACTGAACCCAGACTGAGTAACCTTGACACTCAAGAAAAAAACATTACGGATATCCAAACAAGTGGCGCTCACAAATTGGAAATGAGATATAATAACAATAACAAGCATAAGAATAATGCCAATAAACCACAAATTTTAGTGAGGATATAATATAATGGGAGGTAATAAGAACAAGAAAAAAATTCCTCGTGAAAATTGAACCACGCCCTGCAGAAATTGAACGAGGATGATAATAGAAACCGTCAGCTGTCAAAATAAAAGACGAACTCAACAGAGTCTTGTTGGTTTAAGTATTGCAAAGGACAGTGATTAGCATTGCAGTAACCTGATAATGCTATTTTCAATCCTAAAAATGTTAGCTACTCCACCAAAGATTAATCCTACAGCAACAGATAAAAATTAAAACAAAATAAGTATTAAACCAAGAAAGTCAGAATAACAGGGCAAATAACAACGATCAAACCTATGAGAAGAGCAATAGCTTCAGGAATGACGTATATCTTCTTGCGACGAAGAATGTGGCCCACCACGAAAGACAAAACCAACAACACAATCTGAAGAAGAATTCCCACACCGGCAGCTTGCTGGACCTGGCCGGCGGGAGAAATTGCCTCCTCCATGGACGATGCTAGAAGCTTTCTTTTTTTGAAATACAAAGGCAAGCAAAGCTTGAAAGTTTACAAATCAACTGGCTAAGTCCCACCGATTGTTCATGTGGCAGTCACCACACTCCAAAGCAAAAAGATGGATACATTCCATAGGGGATGTTCCCAATTCGACAGAAGCCTGGGTATTCATATGATCCATTCGTGCAAGATAATCAGCACAGCGAATATTCTCCCTATGTGTATGGGAAATCTTCAAATCCCAGTTTGCATAAATAAGGGACCTGGTTTCGAAGATAACATCATATAAAGGGTGGTCAATCCCACTTTGTGTCGATAATAAGTGAATGGCCTGGAGAGAGTCAGTGAACAGTCTGACTTTTTTAAGGCCCATCTGTATACATAACTGAAGTCCTCGTTGGATTGCATGGATTTCTGCAGCAGTTGGGAAAGAGTGACCTAACTTCTGTTGAAATCCGCGAATCCAGTTGCCTTGGTGGTCTCGGATGACCCCTCCACAGGCTGATTCACCATCACAAACAGTCGAACCGTCAACGTCAATACGGAGAGAGCCCTCCTCTGGTGGTTGCCAATGAAGTAGCCCTCGCTCAGGGACTTGAAATATTTGATGATGGAAGTACCCGCTCTCCACACTCTCCGATAGATGATAGATGCATCTGTGAACTAAGTCTTCTGGTTTGATAGCTCTACCTTCAAAAACCTGGCAACACCGGTTCTTCCAAAGTAGCCAACATGTGGTACAAAAAACTCTCTGCCACGACCATCTAGCCATCTTCTTGTTTCCTGGAGAATGCTGTGAATTCCATTTAAGCCAATCCTGCAAACTACCAGAAGAAAACATAGTAAAGTATAGATGGTTAGTTAAAGAAGCCCACACTCTCTGAGCCTGCTCACAATCTCTCAAAACATGGAGGATACTCTCTTCGATCTCACACTCAAAACATGGAGGATGCTAGAAGCTTTCACCTGACGCAGTTGCCACCCCAACACCAAAACAGACAATAATGCGCGAATTGATTAACTTAGTTCCAATGGATTTTCAGACTCTGCATTTTCTCTTACTCGTGTTCGCACGTAATTCCTAAAATGGCATTCGCGTGATCGTGATGTCTATGGGAGTGCATGATCAGTTGTTTTGGAGTTCTGAGAGGGAAAATATATAAAAGAAAAATAGTGTGAATACTTTAGTTTTAGTTTTTGGTCATCGAATTATAGAGATATGGCACAACATTACCACTAAACGTTTTATTCACAGAAGAGCCCTGTAGCCTAGTGATATAAATGCTCCCGTAAAAATGAGAGATTGTGGTTTCGATCCTGCTTGTAACTCAGGCCGTTAGTACTTACTACCTAATAGCCCAAGTTCTTATCTAGACAACTAATGACTACGGAGCTATCACTATCTTTTAAATTTCCCAGCTTACTAATAGCTCGAGTCACTAATCTAGAGAACTAATGCCTACGTAGCTATCACTATGTTTTAAGTTTCCCAGCTTAGTTTATCTAATGCCACTTATGTTGTACGGTCCATTCACTTGGGGTCTAACTTTATGATAATGTTAAAAAAAATATGGCAAGTAGATAAGAGATTCGTGTTTAAATTTTTTAAATATGAAAAAAAAAGGGAAAACGACATAAAAATAATATCAAAATTAGTAAAAGATAAATAAGTATGTTGAATTTCAATAATTCCAAATAGACTGATTTAGAATTTTGAAATGTTGCCAAATGTGGGAAGTTACCTAACTATCGATAGTTTTTTTTTAAAAAAATCCTCAAACCCCCTTGCCGGCAGCTGGTCACCGAAGCTCCTGTGGTCTTTTTTTTCTTTTTTTGAATTTCTCCTGTAAAAGTCATCAATATACACACTTGGTTTGTTAATATGTATACTAAAGTAGTCAATATGGTAATTGTCGAATATTTCCTAATAATTACTTTAGTTTCGCTATTAACAACTCAAGCATATATATTGAGTAGTTTAATTTCGATATTGACTACTTTGAACCGGCCGCCCGAGCTTTGCTGCTCTAACATGTTTTTTTTTTTTAATTTCTCGAGTAAAAGTTGTTAATATGGATTCTAAAGTAGTAAACATGGTAGTTGTTGAATATTTCCTGATAACAAATTTAGTTTCGTTACTAACAACTCATGTATATATTTATGTACTTTAGTTTCAATATTGACCACTTTTATTTCTTTAACTAAAATAGCAAGTCAGAGTAGTCAATATCAGAAACTAAAGTAGTCAATAAGGATACTTGAATTGTTAATAGCGAAACAAAAGTAGTTATTAAGAAATATTCAACAAGTACCATATTTACTACTTTAGTATATATATTAACAATTTAAGTATACATATTGACAAATTTTGCTTGAAAAATTTTAATATATATATATATATATATTAGACCCTGTCAGCAAGTTCATCGGAGCTTTGGCAGCTGGCAAGGGGGTTTGAGGATTTTTCAAAAAATAAAAGACCATGGTTAGTTAGGTAATTTCCCACATTTGATCACATTTCAAAATTCTAAATCAGTCTATTTGAAATTATTGAAATTCAATATAGTATTAATTTTGATAGTATTTTTCTCTATTTTTTTCCAAAAAAATGAAGGGTTTGATATCAAAATATTTATAAAAATGAAAATGAGAGGCTTTCAAAGTTGTGTTTATGAAAAATTCTTGAAATTATAGTAAGTTTAATCCATCCAAATAAAATATTTTCATGTAAGCAAGTTGTGTTATACAAGTGGGTTTGATACTGAGTTATCAAAATGGCTTTGACACCATCATATCACAATAGCTTTAATAGCATCCAATCAAAATATGGTAGTTTTTTTAATGAGAGAAATTTGATTAACTCTATCATATGAGTTATCGAAATACTAGAACACTTAATATATAATATAGTAGTGCAATCAAGGTCGATTCTCTTGAGGAGCTATAAATCCTTGAATTACAGTTGACTGAGTGCTTTAACAAGTCAAGAATCTATGACAAGCATTACTGAAATCAAATTCATTGATATTCTATTAGCTAATCTTTTTATAATTTATTTTTAGAATAAAGCAGAGAGCAAAATGTTTTGAAGAAGAAAAATTCAGAGATGAGATTGACTTCCCTCAGAGTCTTGTATAGCCTTCATTGTCTTCCTATTTAATTGAGTTAATCCAAAGAGAAGAATCTGATTCTACTTCTAGAGATTAAAGGAATGAAATGCATTTAAAACTCCTAGATGAATATTGAACAATACTCATTGCAAATCAATCAATTCAGTCACAAAATCTGATTTAAACAAATCAAACATCAAAACTGAATATACTCTTAATCAGAGAACATTAAACACTAAACACATTACAATCCATAATCCTGACTTATCAGCCATGAAGAAATATAAAATCAGAAGAATCTTATATCAAGATCCATAAGTTCTGAACAAAGACAAGTTGATCCTAATCTAAGACATTAATTGGATTTACTCCCTTCAAGAACAATGACTCAGGCGCTGGCCCCTCTTAGGGAAAATTGAAGGTCTAGCTTCTCATGGATTTGGAACTTGCATCAACGATCTGAATCTACAACTAGGCCATGGCAAAATCTTAAAGAAAAACGCTGAGAAGAATAGGCGATGGAGAAGTAGAGGGTGAGTTATCTGAGATGGAGAAAAATATAAGGCGAGAGTCTCGCAGAGAAATCTTGACGGAGTTCACAAAGTGTTTCTCCAGAGTTGGTATATCCAGTTCCCGCTATTGTCTGAAAGTCCATTCTACATGCCCCTTGATAAAATTGCTGTCGAAGCTTGTTGCATTCTAGTTGGTTCACCATTCTGCCTTTTTCTTGTGGTCCCCACGCTACACATGCATCCCAATTTCCAATTGACTTCCTCTCGGCTCCCTTCTACCCCTCCGCATCTGATTTTTTCCCTTTTTGCATGATACAAGATTACCCATTTCTCCACTTTGCCCCTGCATATATAAAAAATTCCAAGCAGCATCATATGTTCCCAAATTAGCAGAAAATGTATATTTTTAGCCCATAAAAATATTCTAACAATAAAATCCCATAGAAAATAGAGTAATAAAATGGGTTTATCAGCCTTCAAAGTTATATTTATAAAAATTTATAGTAACTAAACAAGAAAATATCTTAACTGACCGAAAATATTCATAACCAGAAAATATCCTAACTAACCAAGAACAAATCCTAACAGACACAAACTCTCTAACTCTCTTATATAATAGCCAAACAAAAGGCTTTAGAAGGAGAGTAGTTCACCTGTATTGATTTATTGGAAAATCACTAACCAGTTACCACGTGCTTGTATTTTACTTTATGGATACAATAGGATTCTTCCAAGGATATGCTTATTACATACATATTTCTAGCCTATCACCTATATATAGGCACAAATACAAGCAAGTGTATATATAAATCAATCTCATTAATATATAAAATATAAAATAATATAATTATGAAAATATGAATGTTATGTTGGTTATCCTAAGATTAGTAATGCAACCAATAGAATTTTATACAATAATAACAACAATAACAAAATCAAAACAAACGATGATAATGAGATCAAGTAAGGAAATCATCTTTTCTCAGAATTATAATAAGCAAGTTTTATCTAATCCAAATAAAATATTTTCCACCTAGTGAGGAATATGATACCGTGCTATCAAAGTGGATCTAATACCTTGTTATCAAAGCGGCTCTAATACCATTTTATCAAAATATGAATAAGTGGCTTTTAAAGTCATAATTATGAAAAATTCTCAAAATTGTAGTTATAAATTTTCAACCAATCCAAACAAAATATTTTTTACCAAGCGAGGGGTCTAATACCATGTTATCAAAGTGGCTTCGATACCATTATATATGAAGGGAGGGAGGGATTGGTGAGTGTGTGATATTGTTCTATATATCATTGTCATCTGCTCATCGCCACATCATGACTTCCTAAGTCTTCCATAGACCCACGAGACATTAGGGAACTAATATAGAGAGAGGGAGACCCAAGAGGCATTAGTGAAGGAATATAGAGGGAGGGAGGCATTATTTTAAAAGTGAGAAGAAGTTATGGCGTTAAAAAGTATGGCAACCACGCTAAACGTGAAAGAAACTCCAGCCATTTTTGTTGATGAGCACAACAAGCCACGATGGAATATATGGAGAGGGAGGGAGGTAATGATTTTATGATGAAACCACGAAGGAATATATAGAGAGAGGGAGTTTAATTAAAAGTCTCCATCTATGGATGGAGACTTTTAACAAACAACTTGAGTACTTTTGTGACATCGAGAAGAGAAATTAATAAAAGGAATAATCAAAAGCACTTTATAAAGCGATTAAGATATTTGTCCCATAACCAACAAGATCTTTTTGGTATTTCAACAACCTCTTAAAATAATATAACTTGACAGCTCAAATAAAATCAAAATTAGCTCCAAGAGGCAATAGTCCATTTCATGTGCTTGAAAGAATAAATGATAATGCTTATAAGATTGATTTGCCTTGTGAGTATTCTGTTAGTGTTACTTTTAATGTAGCTGATTTATCTCCTTTTGATGCAGGTAAAGATTCGAGGACAAATCCTTTTGAGGAGAGAGGTAATGATGTGATTCAGCAAGTTGTGCCTTCAAATTCAAGTGGTCCTTTGCATATTCCAAGTGGACCAATCACAAAAGCAAGAGCCAAACAAATTAAGGAAGCATTAAATGGGCTAGTGCTAGATACTTGGACAAAGCAAGCAACAATTGGTTCAAAGCTAGACAAAAATGCTGAAAACGTCACTAACTTTGTATGGGCTGCAAATAGAGATATTGATCAAGTTTTGGGCTTACAAACTTGAAACTAAAGAGCTTGGACCTAGTACTACACATGGGAGGACTCATTTGGGCCTAAATAAGCACATTTTGAGCCTTAATTGTTGACTACATTTTCTTGAATTTAGTTGTGCGAAAATCAACAAGTAGTTGGCATATTTGACTTTTGGTTTCTTTAGCATGTTGTATTTGATTTTTCAACTTTCTAGAAGATTGTATTAGACTTTTGGGTTCATTGTATTAGACTTTTAGGTTTCCTAACACATGGTTTTAGACTTTGTATCGGCTATTTTCAAAATTGCAATTATTGGAATTAGATCATATTTTCCTATAAATACTTGGTGCTTCTTCATTATTTGTAAGACACACTTCAGATTTGAATGATAAATGAAAGTTGCACTTCTGCACTTTGTTTCTTAAGAGTGGATTCTCTCTAGGGTTCTTCTTAGAACTAACAGACCTATCAATGCTTGATCAATCTTGTAGCGTCTTCCAACACTTCGGGTCCTTGTTCTATCATGTGCAAGGGTTCAAGTGGATCGTCGATATGTGTTTAGCTTTCTTGGGGTGTGTATATTTTAGATTGGTTGTGGGTTCGTGGGATCTTCTCTTGTGAGTTCATACCACAAGATGGATTGGTGTCACCAACTGATCTTCTATTCAAGCCTCCAGGTCTACAGTGGAAAGGCAATCCTAGTGTGTCACCTTCTTAACTCCTTGAGGAGTGTCAAGCCAAAACTGCGAGTTCTAGGGCCAAAACATGTGATTACTGATATTTAGTATGATAAAGTTTGTTTAGGCCTAGAACAATATTATTATGGGTAATCTGTATGTTCTGTGGATTTCTTTATGCCATAGCTGGCACATTTTCTGGTCTGGTTAACATTTGATTGTATTAGGATTCTTTTTGTGTATTGGGCATGCTTTGTATGTCATATTTATGATGTCCTTTTGTAAGTTAGGTGCCATACCTCTTAAATCAACTCAGTCCTTTTGAAATTTCCATGCTTTTGGACATTGTAATTCTAATCACCTAATATATTTACCTTCCACATTAACCTTCAACTCCATTTCAAAACTTTGGTTAAATACCATTACTTGTTTCATTTGTAGATGGTAAACCAGAAATATTGGACATTGAAATTTCAATTTTATCGCTAATGCATTAAACCTTACAACTTGTATAGATACCCAGTTCAAACAACTTGTACAGATATATATAAAATATCCACACCCATATCATCATCAATGTAGCTATCGCATATTTAAACTTCCTTGCACCCTTCCTAGCTTCACTTTCCCTTATTTGATTTTTGTATCTCAGCTTCCTCATTTCAACTTCAATTTCACCTAGTTGTTCAGAGACAATCCTCCTCTTGCACCTTGATTTTAGGAAAGTATTCTCATCGTACAATTTGTCAACATGATCAAGTAGTTCCTTTATCACTTTGTTCACCCACTCTCCAAACTCTTCATCGTGCCAAGCAAAGAACCCACAACCCCCTTCCTGTCAAAATAAATCCAGTATCACTCAATCATCACGACATCAACAATCATCTCCCAATAAATAAACATACATACCGTATAGTAGTTAGAACAACCATAAAATCTCCGCCCAGGGTTGCCTTCTTTCCATGCCATCCACCGTGGAGCCTCCAATCTGTGATGACAGTACCTTTGCGGACCTTCATAGTTATCCTCAAGACTCGGTTGCCTGAGGATCACCACTCTTCTTCTACTTATTCCTATCGTTGATGATAAAGACGAAGCCATCTCACGACGGGGCTTTCTCCGTCTCCGATGACAGACAAACAACTTAAACAATGAAGGAGAAGGCAAGTCTCCTAATTAATGGACAAGTGGTGGTTGGTCAGATATTTAATGGAAAAACTGGGATTAGGTTTTCAGTCAAACAGGAAGTCCACGTATACGCCATCTTATGACATGTGTCACACAAACGGTCAAAAGTTACATTTGACGGTCAACGTCCAACAACTTCACGGGATTGGCATTATTGCTCCACTTTTTAATGTTCATGGGCACTTTTGAACCAAAAAAATGTTTGATGTGCTGGTAGGTCTTCGGGGAAATATTTATGGGTAGAATTGTACTTTCGCCCTAAAATATAATAAAAATCGTATGTCAATTCCATTTTTCGAGGTTAAAAGTTCCACATAAAAATATAAAGGAAACAAGAGTAAAAGAAATAATAATTACAATTTGATTTAACATTTACTTAGATAGTTAGTGTTGTCTCTAACTTTTTTATAAACAAGGTCTTGATTTTGTTAAGTAACTAGTACTGACCCCGTGCAATGCAAGGGTACAAATAGATTCACTTATGTAATATAAAAATATGTTGGAATTTAAAAAATAATGGTTCTATATTTTTAGATCCTAAAAACATCTGGTAGGAATTATTTTGAAGAATAATTTGTCAAAATGCTAATGAAAAAATAATTTTGAATTGTGCAACGTGAAGCTTTGTGAGACCCGTTGGACACCGCTATTTGAAAACTGCTCTTGCTTTACAAGACACAGTTACATAAGACCCTTCACGACATTCCATTTCTCTTGATATTGATTTTGGTCTATTTTCTTTTAAATTTATAGATCCTATTCCATTAAAGCATTGTCGTTCATCTAAATTTTTGTTCATGAATTCATGGATTTGTTTATATGTTTCTGGTTTTGCCATTGCCGCTTTTGTCCTTAATCGTTTCACCTTTCCTCATCTTTGATAGTTTTTGGACTTCCATCCATCTGTTTTCATCTTCATTTCTTGTTTGGTTTTTCTAGCTAGTAATGGGTGGCTCATCATTTCTAGTTTTGATAATCTGTTTTGATTTGATTTACTGGTTTAGGTGGCTGTCAACAATATAATAGTGACGCCGGTGGTGATGTTTGTAGTTCTTTGAGGTGTTTATTTCGTTTAACTTGTGATTCAAGCTTGAGGATTTGATTATGCTCATGAGGCATAATAGGTGGGATAATATGTAGAATTATTTCCTATGTGGTAGAGCCACATCAGCCCTAAGACCCAACTAACTGTTAACAATATGGGTTTGCTATATTACTCAATTTTTTACACTCACAGGGTGACCTTAAATCTCAAATATGCTACTCCATATGCTTACAACTTTTATGCGAAGCCTTTCAAAGAGCAAAATTGAAACTTAACCCTTACTCTCCTGGTTGTATTTATAATACATTTTTACCTTGTTTACGTAGGCCAAGAAAAACCTCAAAATTTATTAAATATTTCATAAAATTGAATAACTTTTCAACTTTATCCCTATTTAATATATATTATATTCCAGGAGAACAAATTCGATATAATACTAAATGAAAGGTAAAATTATACAACAACAACAACAAAGCCTTTATCCCACTAGGTGGGGTCGGCTACATGGATCGCACGACGCCATTGTGCTATGTCAAAAACCATATTTTTTGGTATATTATTAATCAAAAGGTCTCTCTCTATAACTTCATTAAGCGTACGCTTCGGCCTTCCACGACCTCGTTTTACAGGACTTCATACGGCTTGATCCACCCTCCTCACCGGTGTATTCAACAGCCTTCGTTGGACATGTCCAAACCATCTCAAACGACTTTCTACCACTTTCCTTCAATAGAGGACACTCCAACTCGCTCACGTATATGATTATTACAAATCTTGTCTTTTCTTGTATGACCACACATCCATCTCAACATCCTCATCTCGGCCACCCCCATTTTATGCTCATGTAATCCCTTTAAAGCCCAACACTTACTACCATAAAGCATTGCTGGTCTTATAATAGTGTGGTAGAACTTCCTTTTTACCTTATTAGGTACTTTCCGATCACAAATAACTCCAGTAGCTTTTCTCCATTTACACCATCCAGCTTGAATTCTATGATTGACATCACCATCAATTTCACCATCTTGTTGTATAATTGATCCCAAATACCAAAATTTTGACACTTGCAGAATGACTTGGCCTCCCAATTTAACTTCGACTTCATTTTCTTATCATACTTACAATGCATATATTCAGTTTTGCTCCTACTCAGACGAAAACCCTTCACTTCCAAAGTCTGCCTCCATATCTCAAGTTTATAATTAATTTCCCTCCCTGGATTCAGCCAACAGAACTATATCATCCACAAAAAGCATGTATTTAAGGATCTCCTCTCTTATAGGCTCAATTAGAACATCTACCACTAGGTTAAACAAACAAGGGCTCAAAGCTGATCCCTAATGTAGGCCAATCCTTATAGGAAAGTCCTTTGTTACACCTCCAGGCATTCTAACATTAGTTGTAACCCCCTCATACATGTCCTGAATGGCTTTGATATATGCAGACCACACCCCCTTCTTTTCTAAGGCTTTCCATAGTATATCTCTTGGCACACGACCATATGTTTTTTCCAAATCAATGAAAACCATATGCAAATCTCTTCCTTTGCTTCTATACTTCTCCATACACCCCCTTAATAAATAAATCGCTTCTGTTGTAGACTTTCCTGGCATGAATCCAAATTGGTTTTCAGCAATTTCAGTCTCCAACCTCAACCCGCATTCAATCACCTTTTCCCATAATTTCATTGTATGACTCATAAGCTTAGTTCCTCTATAGTTTGCACGATTTTGAATATCCCCTTTATTCTTATAAATAGGAATCAAAGTAATTTTCCTCCACTCATCCGGCATTTTCTTGAATCGTAAAATCTCATTAAATAATTTTGAGCCACAAAACACCCTGATTTGACCGTATCTTTGCGTCTTGGGGTCAAATACAAGATCTTTAATCCAAGAATTGCAGTATAATGCAATACTCGGGTCGTCTCTCTTTTCGCAAGGAGCCTTTAATTGAATCCTAGGTAATACTAAATGTCATGTAAAAACAAATTCAATAAAACAAGGGAAAATTGATTTTTTTTGGGTTTTTCTTGTTAAAAAAATAAAATAAAATAAAATAAATAAAAGAAAATATAATTTAATTAAATATATAAATAAACACACCACTCAAATTAATTTAAATCATAGGCAAAGTATATATATAAATCCCACAACACAAATTTAATCACACATTGTTCCAACAATAATCAAACAAAATATTTGAATAAGAAAAATAAAAACAACACTCCCCTGATTCAGATTCCACGTGCATGCATGAAGTCAAAAGTTGCAATATGTATGATGATGTCAGCATATATGTATGATGATGTCAGCATGCATTAATCCAATGAACAATTGCAACACGAACTGCAACAAGTATTTCTCATTGGCAGATCCTCAAACTCGTGGCTCTAGGTGGTGTAACTCAAAATTTCAGCTGCCTCAATTTCTGCAACTCGGACTGGTGGTTGATGATGAAGAGATCGCCGGAATTGAGGAACAGAGTGATGGGAGGTCGCCGGAAATGGGGGCCAGAAAACTACAAAACTTCACCGGAAAATTGGAAACAACACGGGAGTCACAGAAAAACCGATGGAAAATGATGATGCGGTATTTGCATGATGAAAGGACGATGGTAGGAAGAAAATAAGACACAACGGAGGAGAAAATGTTTCACAAGAAATCAAGCTTCGCCGGAAGTGGGGGCCGAAAAACTAGAATAGTTCGCCGGAAAATGCAAAACTTTCTAAACTATCACAGAGAGGAGATGAGGGTGCTGCACTTGTAGTTTTCAATGGCTTTTGGTGGAGAAAACAGAAGGTGATGGTGGTGTGAATGAAGGTGCTGCTGGACTATGAGCAAGATGATGGTGTGGTGATGAAAATGAAGAATGTGGTGGTAAGGAAGGTGCAGAGGCTGGTAAAGGTGAATGGTGGTGATGAAGGGAAGAGGTCGGTGGTGTAAGTGGTGACCTCGTTCTTACTTCAACTCCCCGTTCTGTAGTACCTCGGCAAAAGAAAATGGAAGCGGAAAATTGAAGAAGAAGAGCTGCAGTCGGGATGCCTCCTGGTGGTGAAGATGGAGGTATATATAGAGAGATTGCCGCTGTCCATTTCCCTTCACCAACCATGTTAGGTGCAGTCTGAAAGCAAGCTGCAACACAAATCTTTCCGTGATATGCGCGTGCATATAATTTCTACGTCTTCCAGAAGTTCAATGAAAAACCCCCCAAATTTTGCTTTTCTGTCGGTTTGAATGTTGAATTTGTGGCTTGGGTATTGTTCTGTAATTTTCTCCAATAAATTTTCCTCATGAAAAAGCTGATGGGTACTTTTCTGTAATTTGCTCTGGTCATTTTCTATAATTTTCCTTGTATTCAAAATATTAATTCAGACTCCAAAAATCACCAATTGTGACCCAAAGCACCTGCAATGCAAAAATTAAGCATAAGGTAGTATTAAAAGTTCAAGAGATCATATGTATAAATATTTAATAATTATGGCCATTTTACCCTTTTATTACAATTAATTCAATACAAATGCCTCTAATTAAAATGAGTGCTTGATCATGCGATAATGCCCTGGAAAATACATTAAGAGTCCCTATTTAATTAATTAAAAATATATAAAATTATGGTTAAATCACACCCTCTTCACCCAAGCATTTCCAAACTTCAATAGGTATCCCATCAAGCCCGACAGCTTTACCATCTTCCATTTTCTTAAGAGCTTCCTTAACCTCGCCAACTCGAATCTTGCGGTAAAATAACAAATTGAAATCACCTTTTCGAGTTGTCAAATCTTCACAGTCGCAAGGCCCTCCCCCTCCATCATTGAACAACTTATAAAAATAGGCTTCCCACCTATTCTTAATATCTCTATCAGTAACCAAAACTTTGCCTTCTTCATCCTTTATACATCTCACTTAATCCAAGTCTCTCGATTTTCTCTCCTTGTTCTTTGCAATCTTGTAAATCTTACGCTCTCCCGCCTTTGTTCCTAACTCCTTATAAAACTCTTCATATGCTTTATTACGAGCTTCACTCACTGCCTTCTTAGTGTCCTTTTTAGCCAACAATACCTTTCCCAATTTTCCACATTATTACACAAGTGTATTGCTCTAAAACAATCTTTCTTATGCTTGATTTTCTCTTGAACAGTCTCATCCCACCACCAAGTCTCCTTATCTTGCCGACCAAAACCTTTTTATTCTCCCAAAATTACTTTAGCAACCTTCTGGACCTTTTTACACACATTCTCCCACATGATATTAGCCCTTCCTTATAACTCCCACTCACCCTCCTCCAAAAGAGTTCTCTTAAAAATCTCCCGCTTCTCCCCCTTTAACTGCCACCACCTGACCCTTGGATTTAAAACTTGCCGATGCTTTTGTTTTACACACTTAATATTCACATCAAGGACCAAAACCCTATGTTGTGTTGTCACGCCATCCCCAGGGATCACTTTGCCATTAGTACAAAATCTTCTATCATAGTTCCTTACCAAAAAGAAGTCAATATATGTCTTGGCAGCTCCACTCTTATATGTTATTAAATGCTCCTCTCTCTTCTTAAAGCAAGTGTTGACAATCTTGAGGTTATATGCGAGGGAGAGATCAATAATAGATTGACCTTCACTATTGAGCACCCCAAATCCAAAACCCCCATGAACCCTTGCATGAGGTCATGCCTCCTTACTGATATGTCCATTAAGATCACCTCCAATAAAAATCTTTTCGGTTAGTGGGATGCTCTGAATTAGCCCCTCCAAATCTTCCCAGAACTTTTCCTTAAGATGTGCTTTTGCCCCTACTTGAGGTGCATACGCACTAATAATGTTTATACTATCCTTCCCAACAATCATTTTTAAGGAAATGATTCTGTCCTCAACCCTTTTAACTTCCACCACGTTCTTTCTCCATTCATTGTCAATGATGATACCAACACCATTCCTTCCATTGACCTTTCTTGTATATCAAAGCTTAAAATCGTTAATTTCCTGAGACCTTTCTCCCATCCATTTAGTTTCTTGAAGGCACAAGATATTAATCTTTCGATCATTCATTACGCCCACCACCTCCAGAGATTTGGCATTCAGAGTCCCAACGTTCCAAGTGCCAAATCTGATATTGCTCTCATGAACTAGCTTCTTTAGCCGCCTCCGTTCAGAAGAAAGCGGTAGCCCTTGCTCATTTAACACTACACCGGGGCGACCATGCAGCAGCCCTTGCTTACTTATCACTGTACTTGAGCCATACAGTGCGTTACTTACAGGCAACGACCTAGCATTAGCACAATTTCTTCATTGATCCATGTTCATAAGAGATTCAACAGGGTTTTACGTTGGCTGTCAGGGCCTAACACAACCCTCCTCCATTACCCGGGTTTGGGACCGGCTATAACATAGGCAGAGTTGAAAGGTAAAATTATACATTCATATGAAAATTTCTCTCCGTGCCTTTTAAATAGGATAAAAAAATTTCTTCTCTCTTTACCTTATAAATAGGACCAAAGAAGTATGTGTAGTATACAATAAATTTCCTTGCAACATTTACACACAACTTATTTAAGGTAAAGAGAGAAGAAATGTTTTTTATCCGGTTTAAAAGGCACAGAGAGAAATTTTCATACGAATGTACAATTTTACCCTTCATTTATTATTGTATTGAATTTGTTCTCCTGGGTACCTTTCCACACTTGTTAAAAAGATCAAAAAACTTCCTTCAAAATCTAAAATGCAAAATAAAAAATAAATTTAAAAAAATAAAATCAATAAATTGAATGAGAATAATTCATCATGGATTGGGAGCTTGCAAATTTGCTGAGCTTTTAAATTTAAATAATACATAAAAACTTAAAAAGTTAAGATAAGGGAGAAAATGAGTAAAATTCAAATAAATAAATAAATAACGTTTGAATAAATTTTGAAATACTTCAATATATTAAAATCGAAATACATAAAATAAAATACTCTCAAATCTAAAATCTAAAATATCTCACACAACTTTTTAAGGAATTGAAAATTTTCCCGTTTGACACTGATTTTCCCGATCAATATCTTTCATAGCAATAATTATCCAAATTAACTACCAACAAAATTTTAGTTTTTGGTCATTTTATTTGTTACATTTTCCGCAAAGATTATTATAATTAAAATAACCATGATGCAACGTTATATATTATTTATGAACTGCCCCTGTTCCTGTACAGGCTTCTGAATCTTTTATTTTTTATATTTAAAATAATACATAAAAAATTGAGATAACTCTAAAGAAATAAATAACGGTAGGGGATTTAAATATTTATAATAATATTTTAAATGCAGAAAATTATTTAAATTTATTTTAAAAGTCTTGATTCAAAATATCAAAAATAAGATACTATAAAATTTTAACTGGATTTGAAATAAGTCCACCAATAGAGAAATAGCATCTTTCACACCTTATGCTAAAATAAAAACGTGAATAGAAAAAAAATATTTTTGAACATTATATTTTAAATTCAAATAAATAATAATGCATTATGACTGCAGAAGGTTCTTTTTTTTTTTTTTCCTTCTTATGACTGCCGAAGTTACGGCTCACGGGTTTGTTAATTTTTAATTTTTTGAATATTTTATTTTTACATTTAAAATAATACATAAAAATCTTAAATAATCGCAGAACAGAGATGACCACAAAGGATTTTAAAATAAGGTAAGTTATCTGACTTGCGGCAATGTAAGCGCATGATCTCCGTAATTTTTGTGGCAGTTTTAATATGTAATCTTTGTAAAAACATTTATAACGAATAAATTAACGGCTAAATAACATAATAAAAGTAACTAAACAAAGACCCCAAGTAGACACTTTGAATAAATTTCACAAGCATACTGATTCTATACTGCAGGGCATACTGATCAAGAAAAGAAGGCCTCTGTATATCTGCCGAGCATACTCAATCCATTTTTCATGGATAAGGAGGGCCTCACTCAGTGCAACACCTGTGTCCACCTGAACCACATGGTAATATTATTAACAATCTACATATGTCAGAATAAATAACCAAACAAAAAATCTTTTTTTAATAAAGTAAAAAAAATTCCGACGCAAAAGAGAATTATACCAAACAATATTTGGTGGTATTAATTTAATTGCTTTGGTAGAATGAATTAAATGATTATTGCAAATATGGAGTTAGTGGTAGCTTAGTTCCATCCTCTTTTCTCATTATGGAATTCATATCATTAGCAAGAAAGGAAGACTAAAACCTCAACTTAAGGGAATCTCATCTCATTATTATACTAGTTGATTGAATTTAGCTTATTTATTGTTAATTTCGATTCCATTTGCTTCTTTGTTTTAAAAACCGAAAAATACAAAAATATTGAATTAGATTAGATTACTTCTTTAGTTTTATGAACAATTTCTCAAAATGATTTCTCACAACTTTAAGCTATTCATCACTTCACTATTTAGAAACTTGAAAATTAATCTCCTCACAAGAACGACCTAGGTTGAGCTACTATGCTACATTTTCAAACCTAGTTTTATTTTGAGAACTCACACAACATGGGTGCATCAATCTTCACCCCCTGCAACTCGATCCTTGACCTTTATTTTGTAAGGACTAAGTTACGACCGTGCAAAAGTGTAGGAATTGTGTTGCACCTAGTCAAAGTGAAGAGATAGTTGCACCCAGGGAAAACTATTGGAACAAAAAGATTAATTTTCCATTGAATTTGAGAGCTTACGGCTTTTTCTACATGAAATTTGAGTGGGGAATTAAATTGTTTATCCATAATTAATATGTGTGTTTGTGTGTGTGTGTGTAATATTAAGGTTAAAGGGTAATTTTGTCCATGAAGTTTTCTGAAGGCAATTTTGCCTTGGGACTATCAAAATAGGGCAATTTTTCTCTGCTCGTTATTTCAATTAATTTTGACTGTTAGTTGACCAAATATGATGAGCTGACAGTCTACATGTTATCACGTTATTTTTGTTAAAATGTAAATTTGTCCCAAAAAGTCCATGTCATCAACTTCATTTTTTTTAAAGTTAGATTTAAAATTTTTAAGATAAAATTAACTGAAATAACGATAGGGGCAAAATTGCCCCCTTTGACACTTTCGAAAAAAAAATTACCCCCAAAAAATTCCAGGCAAAATTAGCTAGGGAGAAAAATTACAAGGCAAAAAATTGCCCCTTAACCCAAAATACTAATATCTTGAGTATTGCATCTAGCTCGTGCGAGAATATTTGGCGACCATCAGTGTGTTTGTTTTGGCGATTGGGTGAGGTAATCATGCGATTTGGGGAAAAATTACATTGCTCACTGACGCTGACTTAAAATAGGTGTTTGGTATGACGATTTGGAAGATGGGCTTCTTTTGGTAAGCAGAGTTTTTTTTAAGCTTGCAAATGTGGCTTTTGGAACCACCAATTAGCTTTTAACCGTTACCTGTGCATTTATTACCATTTAAAATTCTCACCTACCACTTTATTCTCTCTCTTCTTCGTCTTTTATCTTCTAATTTCTGATATCCTCACAAAAGCCAGTGGTGTCTTCTCAGCATCTAAAATTCGGGCTTTCACAATAATCTCTTCTAATTCGGTGGCACAAAGATCCTCACTCGACTGAGATCCTCACTCGGCTGAATGTTATGGTTGATTGTGATTGGAATATGTGCTTCACGTTCGTGTTAGCAGGATGGGAAGGTTCAGCACATGATGCTCGTGTGTTTCACTCTGCTGTCTCAAATCCATCCATGAATTTCCCACATCCACCACAAGATATATTTTCGTATACTTCAATTACATTTCTTTGTCTTCGTTTACCTTTTAAAATAATCTCACATATACAATGATTTTAACACATGTTGGGCAAATATTATTTGGTCGATTCTAGCTACCCAACGTCAGTTAGGTTTCTTAGTCCGTACAGATGTGAAAGTTACCACCTCCCAGAATTCAGGAATCAACGGGTGTTTCGGAATCCTAATGAGGCCTTCAATTTTTATCATTCGAGCTTGAGGTGCACAATAGAAAGGATTTTTGGAGTGTGGAAAAATATGTTCGAAATCTTACAAAAAATGCGCAAGTACAGCTTCAACACGTAAGTCCGCATTATCTGTGTAACAACGGCTATACATAATTTCATTAGAAAAAATTCTCAAATTGATGTGGACTTTAGGAATGCAGAAAATGAGAATATAGTTTATGTAGATAATGGTCAAGATCAAGAGCCATAGTCAACAAATGATCCTTGGACATCTTCAATCCAAATGAATCATATTAGTGACACCATAGGGATCTGATTGTACAGGACCTTTGATCTGATTAGTTCTGTTATATTTTACAGTATCAAAAACTTTAACTTTGTATCATTTCTAATTTATTTTCATTTTTATTGTAATTTAATTATGTATTTTACCATTTCCAAATTTCCAAAGTTAATTTTTTCACATTTCACAATTTTTAACATTTTTTCTCTTAAATATCACAAAAGCCACTTATACAAAAGCCAAACCAAACACCTTCTCGCTTTCATAAAAGCACTTATCCAATCGTCAATCCAAACATTAATCATTTTACTCAATCTTATTTTTTTCCAATCTCAAGATCCATAAGTAAAAGTAAAAATAAACCACTTTTCCTCCGCTATTCCAAACACACCCATCGCAATTCAGTGTGTGTTTGGGTAACCCCTAAACCACGGTTTTAAAAGCCTTTTTCCGTAATTCGTGACAAAAATGCTCTCACATACTTACCTCATAAATCATAAAAGCTATTTTCCAAAAGCTAATCCAAACACAAGCAATCGCTAAGGGGTTGCGGAGATAGAGAGATGGGAGACGAGAAGGTGAAGGCGCAGGCACTTCAAATAATCGGAGCCTTTCAAGCTCTCCCACGACTTGTCATTTTCGACCTCAATTACGCTCTCAGGCCTTTCTACTGGTGCTCCTCCCTTTTCTCTTCTTTCTCTATGACTCGATTCAATCCATCTAGCTTCATTTAAAATGCAATATCATTTATCTCCTTATTTCCATTGATTTTGATTGGTCTCTCCAAATTGCTCTGAATTTCTGATCAAAACCCTTAACTTTTGTTTTTTCTTTTCTTTGTTTCCATTTTTTCTTGTGTTTGGTTGAATCTAGTACAACTTTTCTTTATTTTTTTTGGGCCCTAGGATATAGATTTTTCGTTTTATAGAGAAACTTGTGTTCGGTATTTCCAGGCAAAGTTCTTCATCAATGGTGTAGATTTAGGAGTTTTAGTTTTTTAGTTCTTATATGAATATAAGGGCAGGTTTCTGTGTATTATTTGCCATTACTTCATCACAGAATATGATTAAATTTCCTTGCAAACTGAGTTGAACTGTCATATTCTTTGGGTGCTCAATGGTTTCTCTGTCTTAATTTTGTCTGTGTTTGGCCACTGAACCAAGCTCAACTTTGCTTGGTGACTGAATCCATCATCCAATAAAATTTTATTCTCAGATAAATGCAATTAATCATTTGATAAGGCCTTGAGGCTTGTTCTTATATAACTCAAATACTCCCTCCAGTCCTTAATATATGACATATTTCCCTAATTTGATTAAAATTAGTTGACTTAGTTAATGTATTTTCTACAACATCCTAGTCAGCTTCCTTAATTCCCTCATTTCCTCTCCTCTTTGATTATTGTTGAAGGGGCATTGATATGGGTAAATTAGGAAAAGACTAACAAATGTGAAAACTATGTCTTATATTTAAAACCAAAATCAACTCCCCAAATATATCTTATATTAAGGACCAAAAGGAATAATTTATGGTCTTTCATCTAGTTTTTACATAAATAGTCATATTGATAACTGATCAAGATTTCATTGTTTCATTTATACCTCACCCGGTTGTACATTGTCTGAAGTTGAGATTTGTTGTTTTTCTTGAGCCGAGAAAAGTTGTTGAGGCTACGTTGACATTGAAAAATCAGAAATGTTTCCTTCAAAACTATATTTTGGACAATTTGGTTGGTTTGTTTGTTTGCCCTAGAAATGACCTGAGAACATTATAAATTTCTCATCTTTTAAAGATTCCCATTTTTATTCTCATCAAAATTTGTACAGAATGTATCATGTAGAGGTTAAGGGTTGAACCTAACAAACCACAAAGGCTGACAATTTAAAGTCAAGCCTACCCTTTCATATGTTCATGATGTAAGGAAATTGCCATTTAGAAAGTGAAAAAAATGAACTTCTAGATCAGTATAACTCAAGTTGGTTCCCCTGCAAAAGTTTTGAAATTTCAATATATAATTCATTCATTTACGTCAAGCCAAATTTCAGTGAGTGTCGATCCAAGCGTGAAATGCCATCTTTGTACCCTCATGCCAAAGGAATCCTATATGCACTCAAAGACAAAGGGATTGATGTTGCCATTGCTTCTAGATCACCAACTGCTGATATAGCAAGAACATTTCTTGATAAATTGAGCATCAAGTCAATGTTTGTTGCTCAGGTTTGTTCATTGAATCATTCTCTAATCTTTCTTTTCCTTGTTCTGTTTTGATTATCATCTTTGACGCACCAAGAAAAAAAATGACTTGAGCACTGGCTTCCGCAGTAGGAGATTATTGCTAAGCTGGAAAAAAAACTAAAGGTTGTGGTTGCATGCCTTTTTGTCTCCCCTAACCTTGTAGAGAATTTGTCTGAACGCCCAAAAAAACGGATACGAAAAATAGAAGACTGTTTCCTAAACTAATGGAATCTATAAATGGTTGTAATGAGCTATATGTGTTTATCAATTTTAATTTGTTTTTCCTCCTATTCAGGAAAAACTAAATGTTGTGGTTGCATGCCTTTTTGTCTCCCCTAACATTGTAGAGAATTTGTCTTAACGCCCAAAAAAACGGATACGAAAAATAGAAGACTGTTTCCTAAACTAATGGAATCTGTAAATGGTTGTAATGAGGTATATGTGTTTATCAATTTTAATTTGTTTTTTCCTCCTATTCAGGAAATATTTTCGAGTTGGGCACACAAAACAGATCATTTTCAAAGAATTCATTCGAGGACTGGGGTTCCATTTAATTCTATGCTATTCTTTGATGACGAGAACGGGAACATCCAAGCGGTAAAAAAACTTCTTTCTTTTTAGTGAAACTTGCTTCATTTTTCTTCTCAATATTTGCTTTCACGTTTCCATTTCTAATGTGTCTAGTAATGGTTACATTGTGGAATTGCTATTTGCTCATCTTCCTTGGGGGGATAGAGTACCATACATACGTATATATCTATATATATATATATTACATGTTTAATAGTGGGAAACGGCAATTTCAGGTCTCAATAATGGGAGTAACAAGCATTTTGGTTGGAAATGGGGTAAATCTTGGAGCATTGGATGAGGGGCTTACAAAATTTTCTCAAAACTGGAATGCATCAAAGAAGAACAAGCAGAAATGGATGAAGTACTCTAAGAAAGCAAATACATCCAACAGTGATGAATGAATTAACTGAATATTCAATGGAAATAGATCTAGATTTTATAAGAAACATTGTTATTTTATCAAATATATTGTGTCAAATACTCCCATAAAGTAGGGAATACTTGGACTATAATTGATTACAAATTTAAATGTAAATCTTATGTGAGTGGAATCATCAATTATCAAAGCATGAGCTAGGTATTTCCAACAATAATGCATGTGAATAGGTATCCAGCGGAACTTCTGTGTAGAAAACTTAGTAATTGATGAGCTCAAGCATTTCATATAATCTATGGTGTGTCCATGTTGTTGGCATTCTCATACACCATCGCTTCTGTTATCAGTTGCCGTCAGTTCTTATATTGGACGCTTCCAGTTGTTGGGTAAGTGGAGGCTGAGTTTACTAGTATTTCTCTCTGCCACTCTCATCCTTTTTATTATTTATTTATACCGGAGAAAAGCCAACTTTAGTTAAAGGTGTGGGATGGAGGATTAGATGATGTCATCTGCCCTATGATCTTTTACTGATGTGTTTTTGAAAAACCGTTCAATTTGATGAAAATGTGATTCCAGCTAAGATAATGTGAGGGTAAGTTTGTCTGGTAAAACAAAAAATCACATTGACATTGTGTTGCCAAACAAGCCTTGTGCAGAGCTGCAGGATTGAAAGGTTCTAGTTGGTGAATAGATATCTTCTCAGAGAGTTGAAGTTCTTGAATTGTGATGCATGTTTTCATTCAAGAAGGTAAGATTTGAATGCTTGAACATTAGGGGCTGATTTCTGAGTTTGATATCCATAATAGAAGCTTTTTTAGTTTGATGAGGATTGAAGATTTTCTGTTCTGATAGTATCTGATGGTGTGGAGTGTGGACATTCATTTTTACTGTAGTTTGATCAATCAGCTTGCTTTCTATTGGTTCAATCTAGATGCTAGCTTGAATTGTGACTCTTAATTTTATTTTTGGGAAAAAGATAAGAAAATGCCACTTTAACTTCAAACTTCTAATACTCTTTAAGTGAGTTGGGTTCCAGGGGCTCATTAAGGTCAAGACATGCTTTGGGCTCAACAGTGCTTAGAGAGATACTTACAGATCATTTACCAACAAGACCCTCACATTGGACGGATTTGAACCCACAACCTTATGGTTATGAGCCAATTCCCTTACTAATTGGACCAATCTTTGTTGTCTCAAACCTCAAAGTAATTTCCCCCAGAGTTTTGAATGGTGAGAGCCCAAAGGATAAGAAACAAGAAAAAGGGGTGGCTATAATATGCATTAAAAGGCGCTCCCCCTTGTACCAACAAAAAAAAAAGGCGCTCCTCCAATCCCGTGCTACCTCTACTTCGAAATATCAAGTTAACTGACTGATGTGGAGGATATTGAAAAATCTAAATAAATCTTTTGTATTATAGCATACCTTACATGATGTCTTTAAAATATTTGTGTGTATTACTTGTATTAGATTATATATTATTTTATAAGTCACACAGATTAGCTTAAAAAATGATAAATATAAGAGATAAAATGAAAAAAAAAATGTGTTATATTTAGGATCAAAATTCACCTATAAACTAGTGTAAAGAATGGTTAATGTTCAAATGTGCTTACTGTTATTCACTTTACTTATATCTAGGATCTAAGGTAGAGCTAGTAATATGGGTTTTAACCTTGGACCAAACCCGCTCAACCCGGAAAAATGGGCGGTTTGGGTTCTGCAAAAATGGGACCGTTTTGATGCAATTCTTTTTTGCTCGAACCCATATGAGCCCAACTCGTGACAGGTTGGACCATGTTTATTTATTTTATTTTTTTTAAAAAAAAATATGTGACTTCTCTTAGTGTATTGTGTAACCTAATACCATTAATATCAACTAATTATTGATTGTATTGAATGTTAATTATAGCTTTTGGATTTATGTGTACTTTGTAATGTGCGGATTTGTTATTACTGTTTAATTTGTAATATTTGAAACTTTGAATTGGATGTTTTATTATCACTTTATGATTTTGTAATGTATTTTTTATTTTTTTATAGTTTAGGTTTGTAGGAAAAAAATTCAATATAATGTTTAAAAAAAGAAGTTGAAAAACGCAGCACAAATTTAAAAAAAAAAAGGAAAAATAATATGGGTTAGCGGGTTAGGTAATGGGTTGGGTTGGATAAATATCGACATATATTGATGCAATTCTTTTTAGACTGAATCTATATGGTCCCAACCCATTGGTGGGTTAGCCCGAATCCCATGGTTTGACGCATATTACCATCTCTAATCCAAGATAGTATATTGCTACTACATGTGCTTACTGTTGATGAATGGAGCGTCAATTCCATATCAGAATGCAAGCTTCTCAAGTCCAAGCACATCAGGATCAGTATTGAAGTGTTAGACATATAGAAATGTCAAACCTTCAAATTCAGGCTTTTTTAAATTAATAGTACTCCCTTCAGTCTTAAATATAAGATAAAACTGATCTTTTTAAAGAGATTAAAGAAGCTAAATAAGTTACTTAATTATATTATATGTTATGTATCCTTATATTATATATCAGTTTATAAATTAAACAAAATATTTGAAGAAAACATTACAAATATAAATATTTTAAAATAATTTAATTAACTTTCTTAATATCATAAAAAAAAAGTCAATTTGTTTTATATTTAGTACTGGATCATAAAAAAAAAGTCAATTTGTTTTATATTTAGTACTGGAGGAGTGATAAAAACAGGACCCATTTTTGCCAGCAAAAATAAATAAATAAATAAAAAGAGAACCTGAAAGTGAAGTATATGATGCAACTTGTAACATCGACAATCAACAAATTAGTAAAATCATAAAAGTTGTTTGTGGTATAAGTTTAACAAAAGGGGTTAGAATTTGATTGCTGACTGAAATGGTAGCAGTTTTCTTTTTTTTTTCTTTTGGAATAAAGGGAAATATTTAAAATGACAGTTTCAATATTCATTTAATTACAATAACAGGCTAAAAATCACAACAGTTAGCATCTCTTAACATGAAGTCGAATATTATAATACAATCACGCATTATAAAGTTGTGTATTTGTCTAATCCCATCACTGAGAGCATGATTTGGTATTAGGTTGTCATCTGTGAGCCTTTCTTTTTTTTTTTTGATACAAAGGCAAGCAAAGCTTGAGAATGGCAACCACTATAGGCTAAGCCCTATAAGATGATCTTGAGCTAAAAAGCCACATTCCAAAGCAAAAAGATGAAAACATTCAATTGGAGAAAACCCAAGTTCGTCGTGATCCTGCGGAATCCTGTGTGCCTTCTTTGCAAGATAATCCGCACACCGAAGACTTTCCCTGTGAGCATGCGAAATTTCTACCTCCCAGTCGCTATAAACGAGAGATCTGGTTTGTAAGATAACATCATGTAGTGGATGATCTGAATCACAGCGAGAGGATAATAAATGGATTGCCTGTATTGAGTCAGTGAATATCCTGATTTTCTTTAGCCCCAACTGTTTACACAGAAGGAGACCACATCGGATTGCATGGATTTCCGCAGCAGTTGGGAGAGAGTGTCCTAACTTCTGTTGAAAACCACGAACCCAATTACCCTGGTAATCACGGATAACACCTCCACAAGCGCCCTGACCTTCCTCGATAACCGAACCATCAACATCTAAACGATAGACACCTGGATCAGGAGGTTTCCAGTGAAGCACACCTCGTTCTGGGATTTGGAATATCTGATGCCGAAACTGGCCGTTCTGCACACCTTCCGAGAGATGATAAATGCATCTGTGAACTATCTCCTTCGGGCTATCTGATGACCCTTCAAAAGCTTGGCAACATCGATTTTTCCATAATATCCAACAAGCGATACTAAAAACATTCTGCCAAGGCCATTTAGCCATCTTATTGTTTCCTGGTGAGTGCTGCAAATTCCAATTGAGCCAATCCTGCAAATTACCAGAGAAAAATATATTATAATATAGAGGGTTAGTTAAAGCAGACCACACTCTCCGAGCTTGCTCACAATCTCTCAAAATATGCAGGGCGCTCTCCACACTCTCACACAGAAAAGGACAGGTGTTTGAGGCTCTCGGATTATGTCTCGCTCTGACCTCATTAGTAGGAAGCCTATCATGGAATACTTGCCAAAGAAAGAATTTGATACGTTCAGGAATTCCCCAGCGCCATAGCGACTGCCAGTGACGTTGGTGACTATGGATGTGCTGATGATAGATTTTATCGTAAGCTGATTTTACACTGAAATTCCCATCAGGAGCATTCCGCCAACAAATAGTATCTTCATCAATGCCCGAAGGAGGCGGAGACAACATGATTTTATCCACCACCCAACTAGGTAGGAAGGATTCCCATTTAGCTCTATCCCAAAGACCGGAAGGAGTCCTAAAGGAGTGAACCTTGGCACTCATATCAACAAGATGGCAGTTCTTGTCGATAAAGAATTTGAGAGGCTTGTCCAAAGAAGTCCAGCATTCTTGCCAAGCAAGCGTATTTCGGCCACTTCTAAGGCGTTTGCCCAGGCCTTTTAAAAAATCCTCCCAGACAGTCACAATTCCACTCCAAACCACCGACTGATTGCGCCACCTTTGAACCTTCGGGATAACAGAAGAACCACAAGAGTATTTTGCACGTAGCCATTTCACCCAAAAGGCCTCCGGCTTTTTGATAAGCCCCCAGCACAATTTCATGAGAAAAGCTTTGTTTTGGCAGTGCAAATCCTTTATTCCCAAACCACCTTCGCACTTTCTCTTTTTAAGAACGTCCCAAGAAAGAAGGTGCAGTTTTTTGGAATCATCGTGCTGGTTCCAAAAGAAATCACGGCTTAGCTTTTCAATCGTAGCTAACACCCCTTTAGGAACAAGAGTTGATTGCATCTGGTATTGAGGGATCGCCGAAAGGACAGACTTGATGAGAGTCGACCGACCCGCCATACTCAGGAATTTACCTTTCCAGTTAGCCAGCTTCAGTTTCACCTTATGGAGGAGAAGAGCAAACGTCGTCTTGACCATTCTTTTGTGGAGGAGGGGAACGCCCAGATATTTTCCAAGATCAGCAGTCAGACCAATCCCTACCGTCTGACTCAACTCATAGGCCCTGTTGAAATGAACATTCTTGGAGACGAACATTTTAGATTTACTAAGATTAATCTTGTGACCAGAAATTTGACAGAAAAGAGCCATGACATCCCGAATCTCAATCATCTGATCATTTGAAGCCTCCCCAAAAAGGACGAGGTCATCCGCGAAGAAGAGATGGGATAACATTGGGCCATTAGTACTCAATTTAAGAGGACGCCAATTCCCCAATTCAACTTCGTGATGAATAAGTTGACCGAGCATTTCCATACATAGGACGAACAGATATGGGCTCAAAGGGTCACCTTGTCTCACCCCTCTAGAAGGCCGGAATCGCTCAGAGGCAATACCATTCCAAATAATGCTCATGGTAGGGGACGAAATACAGGACATTATCAGCTTTACAAAAGCAGGACCCAAACCCAAGCTGTTGAGAGTGAATTCAAGAAAACGCCAATCAAGAAAGTCAAAAGCCTTTTCCATATCAACTTTCACAGCAATATAACCCTTTTTCCCATTCTTGCATCTCATGGAATGGATAGCCTCCTGGGCAATAATGATGTTATCCACAGCCTGTCTACCAGCAATAAAACTACATTGATTCTCAGCGACCAGATGATTCATGACACTCTTAAAGCGGTTAGCAATAATTTTGCTGACAATTTTGTAGCTTACATTGCAGAGAGATATAGGTCTAAAATCTTTCATGGAAGACGGATGATCGACCTTAGGGATAAGGGTAATGTTCGTATGATTAATGTCCTGGATGACCTCAGGATTTTCAAAAATCTTGATAACCAGATCTCCCATCTTTTGGCCAATAACATTCCACTGAGTATGAAAAAAATGGGGATTTAAACCATCAGGTCCAGGTGCTTTAAAAGCGCCCATCTCAAAAGCAGCATTTTTAATCTCGGTGGGCGAAACAGGCCTTTGGAGGAGATCAAGCTGGATATCGCTAAGAGGGGGGAAGCAAGCCCTCCAAGGAGAGAAAGGCGTACGAGGGGTCTCAGCCGCATAAAGATTCCGAAAAAAATCATGGGCCATGTCTCGTAACCGAGACTCGACCGACACCCAGGTGCCATTTTCATCCTGCAACGCCTCCACTTTACTTCTTTTCCTGGTCGTGGAAACACTTGCATGGAAGAATTTCGTATTTCTATCACCACCGCTAATCCACTTGCACCTTGACTTCTGAAACCAGATCAATTCCTCCTGTAAGGCAATTTTATGATACATATCCCAGAGTTGTTTTTCAATCTTGAAAAGGCCATTGGGACCTCCCTCTCTACTTCTGACCCTATCAATCCCCTCCAACCTTCGGATAATCTCTCTCTTCTTTTTGGCAACATTTCCCACCACTCTAGAATTCCACACTGATGCGTCCTTTGTGAACTGCTTTTGCCCCTGAATCCAGTTTTTTCCCTGCCAAGCATCTTTGACAACATCCTGGAAATCCTCCTCAAGGCACCAAGCAGCCTGATAGTGGAATTTTCTACCTCTAATAGTGCCAGTAGACCTTGATTTATCCGCAACCACAATCACTCGATGATCAGACTTGAATCGGAGATTGTGATAAGCCTTAACCTGAGGGTTAGCAATGTCCCACTCGAAATTGCAGAAGACCCAGTCGAGTCTCTCCTTAACTCCGGTTTTTTCCCAGGTAAATTTATCGCCAACAAACGGGACCTCAATAAGATCACAACGGTCAATGCAGTTCTGAAAGTCCAACATTGAGCTGCGAACAGGAGCTGCACCACCTTCTTTATAGCAAGGAGAAAGGAAGGCATTAAAATCCCCTAAGACCAACCAAGGGATAGTCGCCGTTTGCTTGATAGCAAACAGAGATTCCCACAGGTTTCTCCTCGTCAGAATACTAGTATCCCCATAAACAAAAGAAACTAACGAAGGGATGGGATTGTTCTTGGGGGAAATATTGCAATGCAGAATCTGGGTATTGGAGAATAAATAGTCAATCTGAAACTCCCAATGATTCCAAAGGACCCAAATACCCCCAGCATAACCAGTGGCTTCAACTCTCAACCAGTCATTGAAGCCCAACTGCCTAACAACCTTATCCGCTCTATTACCACTAATCCTGGGCTCAACTAAGCACAACACATTAATGCCATAATTAAGGACCACATCTTTCAAAATACGCGGGAACGCGCGACCACCCGCCCCGCGACAATTCCAGGAAGATATAATCATAAAAAAGAAAAAACAAAACAAACAAACAAAGGGACAAAGGGGACTTACAAGTCCGGCGGTTTGTCCTCCATCAAAACCACAACCTCCAACTGGGACACAGTTTGCAACCTCTGTTCTGAGCCATCCACATCCCCAGCCGTGAATGAATTCTTCCGAGAAAGCAAGTCTAAATTCATAGACTCATGAGCAGAGGTGGTATTTTGAGAATCTAATAGAATCTCTTGCCTAGCCTCGTTAATGGTTGGCTTGTCACGGACCTCACCTTCCCCGCATGTGCTTAGAGCTTGGAGTGAAATGGCGGACTGATTTGCTACAGCGTTTTCATTAGATGACCCATCCTTTTGAATACAACCCTTGATAATGTTGTGTGATCTTTGGGATTTATTTTTTTTGAGCTGCAGTGATTTAGAATCCTCCAAAGCCCGTGCACCGTTAAGGCCTGAAGCAACACTCTGGGCAACCTCTTTATTTGCATGCAAGTTGACCCTATTGGTGACTTTGGGCTTTTTAACTTCAGCCCAGCGTCTAGAACCCAATGGGAACCCTTTGGAGCTCTTCCTTAGTCCAGGTTTAGTTGACTTATTCTCAGCCATATCAACCGAAACACCTTCAGCAAGCTTCTGGACAGCTGCGCTTTTCCTCAGTCCGTGATTCAAAATTAAAACATCCTCGTGGACCACGTCATCTTCTGGAACCATATCAGCTAATACAGCAAACTTAGACTGGACAGCTCTGCCAAAGTCGACTCTCTCTGATGCTTCGGTATGGCTCTTACCACCCACTCTGTCCCTGACCTCATGCTTCCTTGATTTCCGTGCTTTAGCTGGCTTCCGCACAAGCATCCATGGCCCGAAAGGATCTTCCTTACCGAGAGGAAGCTTTGCTGGTTCTGACTCTGCCTGCTTCTTATTATCCAGAGGCAGAAAAGCCATAGACGTTGAAGAGGGATGGCATGAAGAGGTGTGAGGATGACCCGCGACAGCCAAATCCCTTGTCGGACAAAGATCTTTCCGGTGACCATACTTGCCACAGGTAAAGCAAATAGAACCCAAGCCTTCATATTCAATGGCAAAGACCGATGAAGCATAAATGATCTTAGGAACCAATTTTTTCTGCAAATCCACTTCAATGCAAATTCTGGCGAATCTTCCTCTGTGAATTGTGGCTTCTTCTTCATCAGGATTTTCGATTGTGTGCATATCAATCTTTAGAGTTTTCCCAACCATATCCCCCAATCTCCATAGGCATTCTTTGTTGTAGCATAACAGAGGCATATTTGGAATTCTGATCCAGGTGGCCACTTTACCGAGGGGATTGTGGAAAGGATCAAAATAGGGATTCCACCTTTGAACTAAGATGGCGTATTGTGCTATCGTCCAAGGTCCGCCCAGGAGTATCTTTTTATAGTGCTGATCCCACGTCTCATTGGACTTAAATTTAACAACATAATAGTTGTTCGGGATGTCAATAAGATCAAAGTCCCCTGTTTTCCAGATTCGGGTGAGATGCTCCTTCAATCTGTGGAAATTGAATTTTGCACCTAGTACAGTGATGATGAGGGACTTGTTCCAAGGTCTAGCCCATCGGTTAAGTTCCTCTTTGGTCATATCCATGGAAGGATAAATGTCCATAAGCTTCTTAATCTCTGCTGAGGGTTCAGGCAGCTCCCATGATTGATTAAAAAAATCCTCCATGTTAGCTTCCTCCTCCTGGCTATATCTACCAAGAGCTGTCCCGTTAAACTCAGAACCTTTGAAGCCCGTAAGTGAATCCTTATAGGAGAGAACTTTCTCTGGTTTTTCTTGGGAGCTATTTGAGCAAGACCCAACCAGTTCAGAACCTACTCTCGGCATAACAGCCAAGAGCGTGCTGGCGAGATTACCTGCTGGAGGTTTCTCGGCAATCTCAGCAGACTCATCCAGATCAGCATCTCCATAAGGGACCAACGTTTTCCCCGGCGATGAAGCCAGGACGTCGGAAACCTCCATCTGGAGACAAAAACTACCCTAGCGCGTATTCCAAGACACAGCTCCTTACAAAAACTACCCTAGTTTGAAGAAGACTTTTTAGTAACTCTTTCTGTGAGCCTTTCTTTAGAATTGTGATGAACGTGATCACAGGAACACATTACAAACTAGAAAACAATGACTATTTGATACTTCTATGTAAACTATATTTAGAACAACACTAATTCCCACCTATTTCGTGTTTTCCCATTCACATATCAAGATAATCAAAATGGAAATGGCTCACTCATACAAATCTGGGGAACAAACTTGATCACTAAACTAATTTTCTGTAAATCATGTGGGAGCTACAGAAATAAGCATCAGTTGAGTTTACTAAGTTTATCTTTCAATCCTCCATATCTAATAGAAAGTGCAGCACTATATGAAAGTAACAGAAATATTAACAATACTAGTGGCTTTACTAATTGATTTGCTCTTCAACAAAATCACAACAACTTCAAACAGAAGTGATGAAACAATTAATTCAGGGCAGAATTATTATAAGGCCCTGGAGAAACAATGTAACTACCAAAAAGTGTTTCAACTAGTGAACAACATGTAATAACAAGTTTTGGTGCACCAAATAACAACATATTCACGCTACTCACTTATTATTGGGATTTCTTGGTGATTACATTCCTTCTTTGGGACTTCAAAGTGATTCTCCCTTGGTTTAGGATATTAAAGGGATGCATCAAATCTCATGGCTACAGCTTTAGATTGACCAACCTACTTTTCTTTTTTCCGGCAGGATAACTAATCCAGCTTTAGGTTTAGAATTAAGAACATTTATATATGGCCTAGGAACTTATGTCTATATATGTTCAGGTCACTTATATCACATGGCTACAAAATTTCATGTTCATGGCTCTTTTGTTTTTGATAAGACTATGGGTAAATAAGCTTTGATGAACAACTTATGGAATAAAGTTGAAGAATAAAATGTGATTATGAGTTTCATTTACCATGTAACACTATTGACTTCGCTAAGTTTAAACTTCTCCTTATGCTAAACATTCTTCAAAATCCAGCTTTTGAAAGTAAGTGTATTATATCACATATATTAAGACTCTAACACAAGTCAACGGTAAGAACATTAAATCCGAAATAAGAATATTTATTTATTTACCTTTAATTACTGCATTTCTTCAGCTTGAGTTCAGAATTCTTCTCTAATCTACATGTGCAAATTGTTAACCTCTCTCAGTGGAGCTCACTCATCAAAATTTGCTTCTTGTTTCTTAGTCGTGATAGAAATAGTACCATTTGCACTATTTGCAGCAAAAACATGTAGCTTGTCAAAGTCAACAAGATCCGTTGACCAATCATCTCCATCTACAAAAGTATCCAATATATCGTCAAGAGTCTTCATCAATAGCTGATCCCCACCAGATCAAATCTTGCCCCAATGAAGTGGCTAGTTCCTTCAAGTGCTTTATAATTTGGTCTTTCTCCTCTTTAATAGATGTTTCTGCTTCCTTCAATTTACTCGTATTGTACAAGTCTAACAAAGCAATATGCTTTTGAAGTTCCTCTGCTTTAAAATAAAAAGAGGACTTTAATTATCAATTATTTTTTGTATTATTGTATCACAATCTAATAGTTAATATCCCTTAAGGCCTCAACTGGAAAGGGGATCCAAATCGCAAATTATAAAGATTGAGGGTTTAATTTTTCAAAACAAAAACTTCGGTGGAGAAACTAAATAGTATTTATGTATTTTCGATAAAAGAGTATTTATGTATTATTAGAATTTATGTGTTGTTGTCGTCATTATCATTATCATCATCATTATCTTTATCATTATCATTATATATTATAGTTATAAAAGTGGTAATAAACAACGTTATCTTTAACCCATGAATATAACTCAATCTTGAATTTTTATGTGAATGCATGCAACTCATTTCTAAGTAACATTATCAGCATGTGAATACACACAAAAAATCTATAATAACTTGTATTATTCAAAAGTGATAAATGACAGACGTAGATTCGGTATTTCTAAGATTTTTGAAATAACATTATCTCTTAATTACAAAAATTTAATAGTAAAGTTATCATAGCTACAATTTTTTCCGACCCTTGTTTCTTCCAATCATCCTCATACCACATCAAGTTTTCATCTTTTGCTTTTTCGCATTGTGATTGAGATCTTTTTTTACCAAAAGATAACGAGTTGTGATTTGCTCATAACAGAAATATCAGCTTTAAATGGAGGAAATAACTATAAACAAAAAGGTCTGCCCAGCATATAATAAGCATGTTTATTTTGACATGTTCAATAGTTTCTTTTCATTATTTAAAATGGATTAGGATCAATATCAATAATGAACCACCATTAATTTTAAATCTTTTTGAGTAAAAAGTACAATCTAGTTCAATTTAAACTCATAACAGCACAATCAAAACTGAATTGTGTATGTTACTTTTACCTATTTACTTTGTCAAGTGCCTGACTTACAGAACAAAATCCACTTTTTACATAAAACGGATAGCCACATTGTATGAAGCACCACAAAGAGAATTGTGTAGGTTACTTGTAACTATTTACTGTCTATTGCCCAACTTACAGAACAAAATTCACCCTACACTGAATGGACAACCACATTATATGAAACAGCAAAAACAGAAATCATGACCCATAGTTTTTGCCTGTGGATGCAGTTCAAATCACCAAACATACAGAACAAACTTCAACTGCTACAAAGAATGAACAAACAACCTTGTATAGGACAGAAAATCAGCAACCAAAATCCAGGCCTTTCCCAGTGGCTATACATTTAAGCTAAGTGAGTTTGTCGGTCACCATTCGTTTGAAAAGTTTCAAACACTTTCAGGGAGAAGCAGTTGTTCAAGCTCCTCTTTACGCAGTTGCAATTCCTGTTAAGTGGCAATAGAAGCATGGAAAAATCATAACAAGAGCAATGTTTTTATGAAATGGAGATTAAAATGGGAGCAGATAAATAAAGCGCCCAAATTCTATCTAGGCACTTAAGACTAGAAACCAGTCCATGCCATTGATCTTTGTACCTAAGTTTCGCCATTGATGATGGACTTGAAAAGAACAACAATCCAAAAACAAGGAAAGAGATTCTTACAATGATAGACTAGAACAAATATTTAACAGCCCAAAAATGCAGGTCTACCATCTCTACGATTTTGCATTTTCAAAATGCAGCATGATTATGTAACCAACTATTTACGCATCCCAGCATTAAGAAAATTCCAAGAGATCCTTGATTGCTTGCTCTCTTGTGATTTCCTGCTGTTGGTGGCGAGTGCGTTTCAGAAAACCAAAGCATAGTATCCCCTGAATTAGTATTACAAAGTAAGCCAGGCTAGAAAGTCTTTTAACAAGATAACATGAACTAGTTTTGGTTTTGCCAAATTAAACAATTAATCTATAATTTTCTCAATGTAGTGTGTGAGTAAAAATAAACTGTTAAGTATAATATAAACCATTTTCATTGGGGGGGTACCAACAGAGAATGTGCCATGCAAAAAAGAATCAAAACTGATGCACACACTCTTGATCTAAAAGTTTGCTATAAACTACGGCACAAGCAAGAAGCAAATAGCATGATTTATTATGAAGAAGAACATGATTCTTTCTCTCCCTAAGATAATTGGGGAAAGTCCTAGTCATCACTGCAACATTGCAAAAAGAAAACCATGTTTCAAGAACCAAACAAGGTATGTGTGTCTTGATATTAACATAATGAGCTCCTATTCAAGAGAAAAGAGAGCTTATCTAAAGAGATGAAAATATACTGAAAGACATAGAAATTGTGAATTATTCCCGAGATGAAAATAGACTCAAACTAGAAATGATAGAGGGATATTGTGGGACTAATTAACCTTTTATGTTTTGCTGATAGATGGTAGATACGGGTGGTGGCTAATTGTTTTGTTTCATTTTGTTCTGTTGTACTGTTTTGTTTGATTTTTAGGCTCTAAGCATTATTTCTCTAGCAAAAAAACATAACTAGCTAGCCCTTATTTAGTACCAAGTTTCACAAAATTCTCCGGAATTCAAAAAAAAAAAAACAATATCTGTCACTAATATTAGCATTCATTAGTGGCCAAAGTTAATATAATAAGTCTGTCATCACACAAGATAGAATTCACCAACTCAACATGTTTAATACTTTTATAAGCTTACAATTTATACATTGCTTTTTAAGATGTCAGCGATGAAGGCAAATGAAGATAAGCTCATTAAAAGAATAAAATATTGGAAAAATAATCGAAAACATCAGTAAAACAGAGACATTCAAAGTCTGCAGCATACCTCTGCCAGCCTAGTAACCCAAAACTTGTAAAATAATATGGCAAAATTTACTTAAACATTAGAAACAACATTACCAAGGAGGAGAAATCCAAATGCAAACCACACTGTTATAATGATCATTAATTAACACATAATGACCAAATTACACAGGAAGCTGACAAATTAAACCAAAAAAGGTAGTTAAATTAGTAACATTGTCTAAAATTGTTTTTTTTAAACTTTAAAATTTACCCATATTTAATACATGTATTATATCTAAGAAGTCATATTTAATTTAAATAGGGTCATCTTGAAAATAATTAACCAAATTATATATGTAGATAAAATGTTGATTAAGCTCGGTTTAAGATAATAAACGTGTAAGGAAAGTTTTTCTATATTCGTATTTATGAAGAAGGTGAATATGTGAGAAAATTAGTGAAAAAAGATATGAGAGAGACATATGGGCCAAAGTGAAAAAGTGAATTAAATTTTCAGACAAATAGAAATTGTAATTTATAAAAAGAATTGTCCCACCCCAAAAATTCTAACTTACATATAGAATCAAAGATAGTAACTGATACTTCACTTCGTGACTTATAATATGAAATATAAATTTCTTCCAGAAGGTGTTTTATAAATGAATTAATGTAGTATATTTTCTTGTTAAAAAATTATATATTAATATTGACAATAGCAACAATATTTTTCTTAAAAAGATTGAGTTTTGATAATATAATTATGATTCTTTGTCTCTTTGTTCAAAGATTCATTCCCAGTTATCCAAGGCAAGGAGTTTTTTTAAAAAAAAAAAATTCTTAAGTAGATGTATCTTCGTAACTTTTAAGTATATATAGAATTTTTATAGTATGATATTAATTATATTAATATCACATAAATTTATTAAATTATTTAATGACTTCATTTAAAAACATGTTCAGTTTTCTGTTAAATTAATTCAAGAATAGTTAGTTAGCTGTACCTACCCACAAATATATGCTTACTTTTATCGCTTCCCTTGAAGTTTTAATTTATTTTTTATTTAAATCAAATAATTTTCCTCTGTATTTGTTTTCAAATTTTTTCTTTATATTTTGTAACTTTCCGAATTTGATATATATTAATCCGGTCAAATTTTATTAGAGTTACGGACTTACTGTTAAAACACAAGTTAAAGGTAATAAAAATATAAATATTGTTAATACTACTTATTTATTCAGTTTGGAATTTTGGATGAATGAAATATTTATTCAGGGGAAATTTAAGATAATAAAAAATTATAAATCGAGAGTTTCGACATAGAATCTTTCCCTTCTTTTTAATAAATACATATGGACAGTGTGTTTGCATGTATTTAAATTATCAAAACCAAGAAACAAAATTACACCGAAATGATTTTCATAAAAAAAAAAAGGATGATCAAACAAAGTTATTCTTATATTCCTCTGATCTAGAAATAACCCCACCAGTTAAGCTTCACGTCTTTTTATTTTTTATTTTTTAAGAAAATTATACTCCTTTTATATATCAATAATTGTGAGCATCTTCATGTCATTCATTATAACAATAAAAGTAAAACAAGAAAAGATAAAAGCATAATAATTTGTTAAGAGACCAATAGCCATTTCCTTTCCATTCCCTTACTCATTTTGATGGTGTTTATTCCTTTTAGGTGAATCCAAACATATCACACTTTTCTTGTTGACATTTCAGATATTTCCTTTTTCCCCCCCATAGTTCATCTCATATTTCTCCTGTTTAGGTGTATTTGATATAAGTCGGTAAGTTGGGTGATTGAACTGGAGAAATTAGATATCGAGAATGATTTGAAACAGAAAAATACCTAGTAAGCTTAACATAATATTCTTCTAAATTGCCATCAATGTTTCTATACAATAGTAAATGTTTGGCATTGAAGGCACAACAAGTGCAAAAAACATTGGGGTCATCAATCACGAGTTGATATACTTTGAATGAGTTTTAGTTTTGGTCCGTACTATTAACTCAAATCAAATCGTTATAAAATCCTAGAGACCAAAATAAACTGTAAGAACAAATAATGATATTACCCGGTGAATTTATAATCTTAACAACTCAAAAGGCTTTTCTTTAATTTTTTTTATTTAATTTTCAGTCATTTTATAATTTCATTGTACAATAAATAATTTTTTTCATGGTACATAAGTAACACCAAATTCCTTTGAAAACACACAAGTCACTAACAAAAACTAGAAGTAAACAGCAAACAATAAATACACCAAATATATAACATGCAACAATAAATATTTAAATAAAAATGAGCAAGATCTTCAACATTTTTTAAACTTGTGCAGATTACCTAGCCAGATCGGCAAACTATAGCAATCTCAGCTATGCCGAACTACACTCACCCCCGGTGGAATGTATTAGTCTTTTTGAATTAGAACGTGGCTTGTTGCCGCAAGAACAATCTTTAGGGCCTTGCCCTTGATCTTGTATATCTTCAAGCTCTGCTTGCCTTTGTATCACAAAAAAAAAAATAATCAAATCATAAAAAAAGAAAGCCTGCAACTAGGGGTGAGCATGGTGCCCAGTAGCCCGGTGCACCCACCCTGACCCTGCAAAAAGTTGCCCAGCCCAGCCCTAAAAAAGTGGCCCGAAAAAATTTTGGGCAACTTTGGGCAGGCTAATAACCAGGCAGGGCCGGGCATCGGGCAAGGGGTGCTGCCCTACCCATTTGGCCCTGCCCTGAAAATTATTTTCATTTATTTAAAATATAAAATTTCATATCAATTAAATATTATTTCATATATATATTTTTATTTAAAATATATATTGTCTATTGTATAATACTCTTCTGAACCTCTCTTTTTTGCCCTAACCACTAAACACTATTTACAAGTAGATTTCTTCCTTTCTGCTTTACTTTGTGCTGTATTAAATTATAGTTGCTTTTTATTTTCTTTCCAGATGCTTCATCATTTGATCAACTTTTGGGATATTAAATTGATGCAAACTACTTTGACTTCACGGCTTTAATTACAATCATTTTTTTTTCTTATTTATAATGGATTATGGATGTTGTTTAATTTTTAAAGTATGGATATTTGTTAAGACATATGGTATGTTTTAAATTTCAAGACTCAAGTTGTAGACTTATTTTGAAATATCCCAAAATGTGAAATCATCGAATGCATTTGAAATTTATATTACTTAGGGCGAAGTTAAGACATATATGGTATTAGTAACTACAGGAATGTTTATGAAATTCACAAGGAATTATTTTTTTTCATAAATGGACAAGATAAGGCGTTATCACTTGGGCAAGGAAGCCCACCCTGCCCAGCCCACCCTTGCCCAGCCCAAAATGGTTAGGGCTTTTAGCGGGCAAGGCCGGGCATCGGGCTGCAAAATGCAGCCCGTTCATCCTTCGGGCAGGGGTCTCGCCCTGCCCTGCCCAGCCCTGCCCATGCCCACCCCTACCTGCAACTATCAAAAGTTTTACTGCGTTAAATGTCATATATTTCATATAAAAAAAATGTTTAGACTTTGATGAGACTGTCGGCCACCATATTACATGTGTGAAAATACATACATATTTTCAGATATGAAAATATATAATAAACATAAATGAAAGTAAAAGTTTTCCTTCATATATAGAAAAGTGAAATCTAAAGTATGCTTTTGATAAAAATTGCTTTAACGTGTTGATAAAGTACTTTAATGGGTATTTCATCGGGAAAAAAAAAAGTACTTTAATGCACTTTACGTTGTTTTCATATTGTTCAACAATATGAACGGGTTACCAACATCAATCATTGCATATTTTTTTTTCACAATTTAGAATTGATATTTTTCTCATGGGGACTAAAGTCTTAACAATCATCATCTAGGGGGGCCCGAATGTCACTCTCTCACTTTAAGTTTTCTATCAATCAGTAGTGCTTTGTTTTGCAATATTTGCATACTCTGATCTAATGGTTGTTTACGTTTTATTCTTGGACTAAAATATGTACAAGAGGAATTAATATAATTCTCAATATGTAAAATGAATATGACTTTTTAATCAAACATAATTTAGTACGTTTAGTTTAGATGGGTTTCACTCCCAAAAACATAAGGAGATTTCCAATACATCAGTATAGAGCATAAAGAAACTGACAAAGGTAAGAAGCATTTTAATTCACTTGGAAAATCAATATTATTTTTTCTATCGGCAGAAATAAAATGGGAAAGTAAAAATAAACAATGTCTGAACTTTTAATTCAATGTACATTTGTGACACATAAAATCATGTTGTATATGACAAATTTCTATTTTTATTATATAATTTCATATTTTATTTGGGGTTTTTGTCATAAGAATTGAGCTTAAAATGTCCCTTTTGTAATGTCCCTTTTGTAATTAGTTGTGACTCAAGGTGTTTATAAGAAATTAAGGTTGAAAGATGGCAACAATATCATATATTTTATTACTTACCTTAATTGATTAATTTTGGAATATAAGGTATTACATTTTGGGGTTTTTTTCAATTGCATATCATTTTGGGACAAATTACAGGAAAGAACCTAGAATTTCTGGAAACTGCTAACTAATGTAGAAAGGATTCAGTGAAAATTACAAAAGATGGCCTAAATGTCTTCAAATTAAATTTACACCCACAAAAGTTTTAGCTGTTCTATTTTACTCCTCCTAAAAACTTTCAAAATTTTCATTTTAGTCTTTTGACCAAGGGTTAGGCTGAGGCTCGATGCTGCTGCTTCTTGCATTTTGACCAAGGGTTAGGCTGAGAGTCGATGCTGCTGCTTCTTCGGTACTTAATGAAACAGTAGCGGCGGCCATTGACAGAGCTCACCACCTCCAGATCTTCAACCTCCTCCATCACCTTTGCCTTCTTCTTCCTCTCTCGCCAGCGGTATCCTTCACCACCACCTCCGCCGGTGGTCTTCTTCCCTCAACACCACAGGCCGCCTTTCCGTCATTGCCGGAGCGACAGAGAACACTGGGAGACAGAAGTGCGGCAGAACACCACCATTCACTCTCACCGGTCACCTTCCTCCATAATCTCCAGCAACCTTCGAATTTCTTGCCCCACACCAGAAACAGAGCTTGACCGTGGTAGGAGAGTTGGAACCAGAGATCAGAATCAGACACCAGAGGCAAACGAGCTCCACCATCATCATTGCCACCTTCATAATTCGCCCAGCACCACCGTCGTTATTTTTCAGCAGCGAGGAGAGGAGTTTCAGTCACAAATTGTGAGAGCTTCGTGCCAGAACAGAGGCGCCGTGAGGAAGCTTCAGAACTAGAGCTTGGAGATTTGACTACCTCCATCGTTACCAAAACAATTAAAAGATTTTGCAATTTGAATGAGGCTGCTTCATTTCTTCATGCGGTAACAGTTCATGTGTTAGATGTTAAAGTTAATTATCCTTAGTTCTGCAGATAGAATATATTGGCTAGTATTTGTTGTAGCAACAGCGGCAGCTATAGTTGCAAGCCAGGCCACAATAACTGCAACCTTTTCAATTATCAAGCAAGCCCTAGCACATGATTGTTTTCCAAGAGTGAAAGTTGTGCACACATCGAAGATGTTCCTTGGCCAGATATATATTCCAGATATTAATTGGATCCTCATGATTCTCTACATCTCTGTTACTGCTGGCTTCAAAAATCAAAGTCAGATTGGAAATGCATATGGTAAGCTTTTTCCTCCCATTGTTTGAGGCAAATATTTTGTACTGTCGATTAAATTTTGAATGTGAATTTCAAAGCTCATGGTTTATGAAAAGACAATGTAAAGCTCAAATGATCTTGATGGCAAAAAATTACAAGATGTCTAAAGTTTCATAAGCACTGCACCTATAATCTCTTACTGTCCATGCGACAACAAAATTGATATTATGTCTGATGGAATATGCATAATTAATTTGTGATGATCAATTTCATGTTTGTGGTGTTGTATCCGCCAACTCTATTAGCAAATTTTGACAAAAGTTCCCAAAGATCCCAGCTATACTTATGTAAGCTATCTGTTTCCCTCTAACATTGTGAGAAGCATATTATTATCAGGACTTGCATAATCTGATAAGCAATAAGCCTCGATATATTCTGAAGAAGAACAAGATCCTTTCTCTCCCCAAGATAATCGGGGAAAGTCCTAGTCATCATTGCAACAATGCAAAAAGAAAACCATGTTTCAGGAACCAGACAAGGTATGTGTTTAACACAATGAGCTCTTATTCAGGAGAAAAGAGAGCTTATATAAAGAGATGAAAATATACTGAAAAACACATAAATTGTGAATTATTTCTGAAAGATGAAAATAGACTCAAAAGACTAGAAATGGTAGAGAGATATTGTGGAACTAATTAGCCTTTCATGTTTTGCTAATAGATGGTAGATACATGTGGCTAATTGTTTTAGTTTCTTGTTTTGTTTTATTTGTTCTGTTGTACTGTTTTGTCTGATTTTTAGGCCCTAAACATCATTTCTCTAGCAAAAAAAAATATAACTAGCTAGTTCTTATTCAGTACTAAGTCTTACAAAATTCTCCAGAATTCAAAAAAAAAATCGCTCATTAATATTAACATTCATCAGTGGCTAAAGCTAATAAATACAATAAGTCTGTCATCACACTACATAGAATTCACCAACTCAAAATGTTTAATGCTTTTATAAGCTTACAATTCATATATTGCTTTTTAAGGTGTCAGTGATGAAGGCAAATGAAGAAAAAGTCATTAAAAGAATAAAATATTGGAAAAATAACGGAAAACATCAGTAAAACAGAGACATACAAAATCTGCAACATACCCTGGTTATTATAAATATTGAGATCCCATTTAGCTTTCTTTCTTTCTTTCTTTTTGTTTTCAATAGAAAAATAAATCTTGGAAAAGTAGATAAAAACAGTAAATAATTAAATTTATAATCCTTTTTCATAAAAATAAAAATAAGGATAATTGAATTAATCTTATTAATTATTAAATAATCACCAATGAAAACGATGGCAAAAAAACCACCACTAAAACATAGTTATCAGCTATAGTTTTAAGAACAATGTAACTAGAATTCTAAAAATTCTTTTTTGTATTAACTTCAATGCACCATAATTACATTGAGGAGCTTAGCATATGTGTTTAAAACTTGGTTAATATAATATTTGTTCTTCAAGTTTCAAAGCTCAAACTATGGGTATTGATTCCTTAAAGAGCAAAATGATCAAGTTTTTATTAAATTATAGGGTCCAATTTACAGAATGAAATTATATAATTTGATATTAGAAGAACCAAAACCAAAATGAGAGAACTTTAGAGGGACTAAAGATTGATTTAACATGTAAAAATTTGTTATATATATGTTTTTTAAACATGATTTTGATTAAAGTAATATAAACGTAATTTTGGTTTAACAATGACATGGGCCATAAAAACTAAGCCCAACACAGGCTGAAAACAAAGTATTTTTGGTATTTGAATTACATGTTTTGACCAATAAAATAAAATAGAATAAAAATAATACATCATATTCCATAACATTATAAAGGCAACCCAAATACCCAATCTATACCTATAAATTTATTTCAAAGCTTTGGATAGTCTTAGTATTGGCCTATTTTCTCTAATTGGGTCAATGCAAGATGGGATTTGTTGGAGTCCCAATGAACCCAATAGTCATATTAACCGAGTCATTGAATAATTAATATTACCTTATATCCTCAATACAACCCAGTTGACTACTCTAGAGAGAATAAAGAAACTAAATTACTTATGTGGATCATTAGATTATATATTAATTTATAAGTCAAAAAAAGTAGTTTGAAGAAAAATGAAAAATACAGATACTTTAAAATAATTTATTTAACATCCTTAATCTTTTCAACTTAGTTAACTGAGTCTTATATTAAGAACCGGATATAAGAGTTATAAAGGGATTCACTCAGGCTCTCAGGTGGATTAATTTCATTGCTTTTTTTCAACCATATCATCTTTTTATAACAATATCTATTTCTCCTGCACCTTTCAATTATCTTTTATGTACATCTCCCTCAACTGAATCACTTTCTAAACTTTATTCACTTATCATGAAATAAAAAAAAGCCATTATCTCTATGTTACTATTATTCAATGTACATCTGTAACACATAAAAGTTAAGAGCTACCTTGAAGACAACCAAAACCCACATGTGAGTCTAAAATTCTCAAATTTCAAATAATAATTTATTAATACAAAAGACATCATCACTCCATATGACAAGTTGTCAAAATTAAAACAATCCAAAGGGTTAAAGATTGTAGCAAATACAATTTGATTTAACACAATTATTCAACAAGGGGTTCCTTGAATATGTTGCATTAGCATCGCCTTGTGTTTTCCTAGTGACACCACAACCTCTAACATATTAGGTCTTGCCTCAGGTGCATCAGTGCAACAATTTAATGCCAACTCAAAAACTGATGATATAATATACAATAATATATTACCAGTGTTTTGGTTGCTTGTGTGCATCAAATTGACATCAATAATATCGATGATTGAATTTGGTGTTGATTTGCTAACAAATTCTTTCAAAGTTAGACCTTGAACAAACATCTCATCTGTTGGTTTCTTCCTTGTAAACATTTCCATAAGCAAAACACCGAAACTGTATACATCTCCTTTCAATGAAACAGCTCCTCTTGATCCATACTCTACATATAAATTTGAGTGCTGAATTAAATAGTTGAATAACTTATAGTTTCTGTGCATGCATGTGTGTAGGTATAAAAGAATATAAGTAACAAAAATTAAATAAATTTTAATATGAGTATTAAACTATTACCTGGTGCCATATAACCAATTGTAGCCAAAGTTTTGGTATAAATTTTGGATTGACTGTCACTTAACAATTTGGCAATTCCAAAGTCACTCAAATGGGCCACCATATTTTCATCTAATAAAACATTGCTCGGCTTTACATCACAATGGACCACTGGTGTAGAAGAACCATGATGAAGATACTCCAACGCGGATGCCACATCAATCATTATGTTCAATCTTCGCACCATATTTAAATGATAGTTATCAGAGTACAACCATCTGTCAAGACTCCCATTTGACATGAATTCCATTATTAGAGATTTAAAATCATCATTTGAGCAACTACTGATGATCTTAATGAGATTTTGATGACGCAAACTGCATATGGCAGCACATTCAATATCGAAACTCCTCAATGCTTCTTCCAAGTTTGAGTGAAATACTTTCACAGCAGCTACCTTTCCACTTGAAAGAATTCCTTTGTAAATTGATCCAAAACTTCCCTTGCCAAGAAAATTACTCTCATCAAAATTATTTGTTGCTTGCAAAAGATCATAATAGGATATCTTGATTGGTGCACCCAAATTTAAGAAGTCTGTATTGTTCGTCTCATGACTAACATGGCCCTTCTTAAATTTAAAGAACACTAGGCATGAAGCAACCAAAATGATTGCAAAAACGATGGCCGACAAGCATTTGATCACAAGCACCATTTTTGTTGAGATGTGCTTGTTTGCTTTTTTGCATGGATGGACTTTAAGTTGCGGCTTTCCACAAAGATCTTCATTCATCATAAAAGATTCATAAGTAAAATTCTGAAAAGGCCCACCGTTTGGAATTTCTCCATACAATAAATTGTATGAAAGATTAATGTACTTCATATGGACAAGTAACTCTAAAAACTTTGGAATCATGCCAGACAAATTATTTTGGGACAAATCCAAAAACTCAATATCTATCATGCCACTAAATGATTCAGGAATAGGGCCTTGTAGTTTGTTATGAGCCAAAGATAGTTTTTGTAATGTTAGCAAGCCACCCATGGTTGTAGGGATGTTTCCAGAAATTTGATTTCTTGACAAGTTCAATAGTATAATTGTTCTAAAGTTTGATACCTCACGTGAAATTGTTCCACTCAATACGTTGGAGGATAAGTCTAGGATCAAGATATCTTGGAGACTCCAAAGAGAATAGGGTATATGAGAAATCAATTTGTTAGAGCTTAGATCCAACTTTTGCAAAGAAGCATTTGTGAGGCACTTTGGAATCATTCCTGAAAAAATGTTGTTGGCTAGATACAACTCACTCAAACTTTTGATTTGGCACAATTCACTTGCAATAGAGCCTTGCAATCTGTTGTAGCTAAGACTTAAATGTTGAAGGCTTTGCAGTGTATTAATTGTATTTGGAATCAACCCATTCAAATAGTTCCCTTCAAGATATAATGCAATCAGGTTTGTTAGATTCCCAATTGCAGTGGGTATATCTCCACCAAATTTATTCCATGATAATTCTAACAGAGTGAGCTTGGAAGCATTTGAGATGCTGTTTGGAATTTTTCCAATAAGTTGATTCCTTCCCGAGGACAATAGCTTTAGGTTGGGAAGGCCAATTCCTAAATTTGATGGGAGAAAGCCAGAGAGGAAATTATTATGAAGTAAGACGCGCCGCAATGCCGTAATGTTGAATATATGGGAAGGAAAGGGTCCATTGAAATTATTTTTTGCGAAATCCAACTCTTCAAGCTTATAAAGATTGCCTATCTCCTTGGGTATAAGACCTGAAAACAAAAAGCTAGCTGTTGGGTGATTAACTTAAAAAGAAAAATGATGGATGCATGATAAATTTTATATAAAGTAGTGAAAATTGACAAAACAGGTAATATGCCTGTTTTGTACGTGTGTAAAACAGACACACGCACGTTTCAAAAATTTGAATTCACTTCTCTATATTACAAGAAACTCCTAATATTTTATTAATTTCGGGTCCTTTTAAATTTGTTTCTAAGCTAGCAATTCATGTTTATTAGCATGTCTTAAAGAGTTGTTAGTTTAATTATCAAAAAAAAAAGAGTTGTTACTTTATTTTCTGTTAAAAATAATATATTACAGGAAAGTGAAGGAACTAATTTCAGCCATGTGTGAAATTAGTTACCTCCTATAATTGCATGAGGGTCTGCGTACGTAAATATCTTTATCATTCCTTTCTTATGTGTCATAAAAGTCTAACTACTTTTTGGGTAATGACTCCATAAAATGTGATCTTCAGAGAACATTTAATAAACTACAAATAAATATTTTGCAATTCCCGTTTATAGTTTATTGGTTAGGATATATATAGTTTATTTAATTAATTTGTTTAGTTTGAATATTTTATGAGATATCGATTTTACGAATCAAAGGATCCATATTATTGTTGACAGGATCCAGTAGATTTTAGAGATTATTTCTTGATTTTATTTGATTATTTTAATGTAATTTTAGTCTACAAAGAGTCTAGCCAACATAAGGTTATTCTTTGAAAAAAAATATCAATTTTATGCTTTTGTATTTAATAAAGACTTTTTCCTCCTTATTCTCTCAACCTATCTGAATCCCATCAATAGGAATTATTAAGTGTGTGTGTTTGAAAACATCATTACATTTCAAAGCTTGCAATAGTTTCTTGTCGTATATTCGCATATTTGAATGAAAGCACTACACATGTGATATATAGTTATAAGTGCGCGCGCACAGCTCATGTAGAAAGGTAATTTTTTAGCATACCTGAAAACGAGTTGATACCCAAATACAAGCCTTGCAAAGATGTGCAATTACTTATCGATTTTGGAATATTTCCCTGAAAATGATTATTAGCAACGGCAAAGACTTCAAGTAAAGGGAGTTGATGGCACATCTCATCTGGCAAGTTGCCATTTAGATGGTTAATGGAAAGGTAAACCTCTCTCAAACAAGGAATGTTGAAAATAGACTGAGGAATTTCACCTGCAAAAGAATTTGGTGTATGTGTGCCTAAGGCGTATGTAGTATGCATGAATGAACTAATACCTTGATTTTAGTTACTACTGATTATGAAAAACTAATAAATGGAGATATACCAAACAGTTTTGCAAATAATAAATGGAATTTTTGAAAGCATAAAAATTGATGGATGAGCAGATTGATCATACCATTAAAGGAGTTGTGACCTAGATATAAATTGAATATTCCAACATATGCCTCGCTTATTAAGCCTATGTTTTATTATAAATTCTCTTAATAATCCAAATGACTTTTTTTTTTATAAAAAAAATGATGCATGCATTTTTTTGAAAGAAAACTTATTATTGACTATATATACACAGAAAACTTATTTTCAATTAGAAGTTTTGGATATAATATAGAACAAGAAGTTTTGGTTTCTCCCTTACCCACAAATATTATATATGATACAAATACTCGAGCAACGTGCAATTGCCGATTGATGATAATAGTAATAATGATACTGTGATAGAAACATGGTTAGACAAATAGAGAGTGGGGGAAGGAGGCCATCGATGTTGATAATTATCTCCCTAGAATATTATTTTTGCACTTCAAGAATTAACATCTAAATGAGTGAAAAACATCAAAGAAATTAAATAATAAAAAATAAGCGTATTTTTATTTCATATTGTTTTATTGATATTCATTTCTGCACTAAACTATTTATAACCGACAGCTAATTGACACTTTAAATAATATGCTTCGGTTTAACAAGAAATCAACATGATCCGTATTTTTAAATGTAATCCAGTCGAATATATTGTTTATCTAAATAGAATTACTTATTTGTATTACAAATTAATCACATATAAACATGAATATAAATTTGCAATCAACATATAATTAAACACAAACAATTAACATATCAATGCTTTATCATATGTTAAATCTGTTTTTAGCTAATGCTAAATCTCAGTTCTTTGCATTTTAAAATCAAAAGGTTTCAAGCTGTAGGTAGAGTGTCAATATTTGCAAATATAACATCTTCACTCATGAAAGATCACCAATCTCATTTGGAATAGTTCCTTAGCTTGAAATACGTTTATATAATCAATGCACTTTGAGACAATAATCTTCTGACTTATTTTGAGAATTAACGCTATAATATACTTTAAATGTTAAAATAAAACTATAATTATTTTAAAAAATCCATGACCTTTCCAATCTAGTTGGACTAATATCCAAAGACCAAACTATTATCCCCATGGCGTGTTTTTATTGGATATGTGATTCATTGAGAAAGCTGGATGATTTGTACGTCTTTTTTTTAAAAAGAAAAGAAAAGAAAAGGAGAAGATATCATCCAAAAGAAAATACTGGAATAGAAGAAACATGGAAACCAAGAGAGAAAATTGGAAATTGTTTGGGGAATGATTCTTACCTTTCAAATTGCTGTTGGTAAGTTCTATAATTTGGAGATTTGTCAAATTTCCAATGTCACGTGGAATGATTCCTGGGTTGAACATGTTATTGCCCAATTCTAAAGCTAACAATTCCTTGCATTGATGCCAAATGGAGGGTATCTCACCAGACAAATTATTTTCGGATAGTTCAATATCTTGTCGCACTGAACTATTAAATATAGAGGTTGGTATAGAACTTGAAAGTTGATTACTTGAAAGTTGATTATTTGAAAGATATATTATCTGTAGCTGTGGGGGATCACCTATCTGATTTAGAATAGCTCCTTCAATAGAGGGAACCAGAATGGGCTTTTCAGACTTGAAAATCGACTTTGGGATTTGTATCAGAAATTGGCCTTACAGGAAGAACTTATTTGGTTTCAGAAATCAAGATGTAAATGGCTTAGCGGAGGAGATCGAAACTCGAAATACTTTCATGCCAGTGCAGTAGCTAGGAGAAAAAGAAGTAAAGTTGAAGCTCTTCAGGATGAAAATGGTCTTTGGGTTACTGATGAGAAGAGGTTGAGAAATATGGCCCTTGAATATTTCCAGAAGCTTTTTTCATCTGATCAGATGTCATCCCCTTTTTCGCCATGGAGGGCAAATTTTCCCTCTCTAGAAAATTCCCAGTTAGAGCTGCTTCAAAGACCGGTCACTCGTATTGAGATAAAAAACGCTGCTTTTGAAATGGGCGCGTTTAAAACACCGGGACCTGATGGATTACATCCGCATTTCTTCCAAACCCAATGGCAATTGGTAGGCCAGAAAGTTTGTGATTTGGTGTCCAGAATTTTTGTTGGTCCGGATGAGATCCAAGCAGTCAACCAGTCCAACATTACGCTCATCCCGAAAAAAGATCGGCCCACTTCATTGAAAGATTTTAGACCTATATCTCTGTGCAATGTGAGCTTTAAAATTGTCAGTAAAGTTATTGCGAATCGTTTCAAGCGCATCATGAGCCACCTTGTGGCAGAAAATCAGTGTAGCTTCATTACAGGCAGACAAGGGGTAGATAATATCATCATTGCGCAAGAAGCAATTCACTCCATGAAAAATAAGAGAGGAAGGAAGGGGTACATAGCTTTGAAGATTGACATGGAAAAGGCGTTTGATAGACTTGACTGGCGGTTCTTGGAATTCACTTTGCATAGCCTGGGTTTGGGAGGTGACTTTGTTAGGTTGATTATGTGTTGTGTAACAACTACTTCCATGAGAGTTATATGGAATGGGGTAACTTCAGAGAGCTTCAGGCCGTCCAGAGGGGTAAGACAGGGAGACCCTCTGAGCCCATATCTATTTGTTCTTTGTATGGAACTTCTGGGTCAACTAATTCATCAAGAAGTAGAATTGGGGAACTGGAGGCCTCTCAGACTTTGTCCTTCTGGCCCAAAGATTTCTCATCTCTTTTTTGCTGATGACCTTGTTCTATTTTGTGAGGCATCGATGGAACAGATGGATGAGGTAAAGAGAGTGATGGAGCTTTTTTGTAGATTATCTGGGCATAGAATCAACCTAACCAAATCCAAGATGTTCGTGTCACGTAATATCCACTTCAATAGAGCCTATGAGATGAGCCAAGCAGCTGGGATTGGTTTGACTGCGGACCTTGGGAAATATTTGGGAGTTCCAATCCTTCACAAGCGTATGGTTAAGACGACGTTCGCTCCACTGATTCATAAGGTGAGCTCAAAGTTATCAAGTTGGAAAGGGAGTTATCTAAGTATGGCAGGCAGAACGGTGTTGATCAAGTCTGTTTTAACAGCAATCCCTCAGTACCAGATGCAATCAACTCTGATCCCGAAAGGGGTACTTTCAATTATCGAGAAAATGAGTAGGGACTTCTTTTGGAATCAACATGAGGAATCCAAGAAAATGCACCTACTTTCATGGGATGTACTGAAAAGAAGAAAGAATAATGGTGGCTTGGGAATTAAAGACTTGCTTTCCCAAAACAAATCCTTCCTAATGAAGCTGTGTTGGAGAATGATTACACAGCCGGATGCTCTGTGGGTGAGGTGCTTACGTGCAAAATACTTATGTGGGACTGATACAATGCCCAGAGTCCAGAGTCGGCGCAATCAATCGGCTGTGTGGAGAGGAATAGTGGCGGTGTGGGAATTGTTTAGCAAGGGAGTTGGAAGGAAGCTACGTAGCGGAAGACACACACTGACTTGGCAGGACTGTTGGGCTCCTTTCGATCAACCTCTCATGTTTTACATTGACAAAAATGTGCAGTTAGTAGATATGGATGCTCGAGTCTCCTCATTTGTGACCCAGAATGGCCAATGGGACAAAGCAAAATGGGGTTCATTTCTTCCAAATTGGGCCGTGGATAAAATCATGCAGATGACCCCTCCTTTGGGAGCAGGGGAGGATCCAGTTTGTTGGTTGAATGCCTCTGATGGGAATTTTAGTGTGAAGTCAGCCTATGACACCATATATCATCAGCACGAACATGGGCAACATCCTCAATGGCGGAACCTATGGCACTGGGATATTCCAGAAAGAGTTAAGCTCTTTATGTGGCAAGTATTCCATGAGAGACTTCCTACAAATGAAACAAGAGCGAAACACAATTTGAGTGTCCTAAATGTTTGTCCCTTTGACTGTGAGAGTGGTGAGAGTATTCTTCACATTCTAAGGGATTGTGAACAGGCGAGAAGAGTGTGGTTTTCTGCAACTAACCATTTATATTATACTATGTTTTTCTCGGGTAATTTGCAGGAATGGATTTCATGGAACCTTCAGTGTCGCCCAGGGAACGGGAGGGTAACTAGGTGGCCTTGGCATAGCGTATTCAGCACTATATGCTGGCTCTTATGGAAGAATCGTTGCAGTAAAGTGTTTGACGGAACTGCAAACAACGCAAAAGGGATAATTCACAGGTGCATAAACCATCTCTCGGAAGGCGTGGTGAACGGCAGATTTCGCCATCAGATATTCCAAGTGCGGGAAAGGGGGCTAGATCACTGGCAACTTCCAGATCCAGGGTTTGTACGTGTCGATGTCGATGGATCCAGAGCTAATGATGGACACGCAACATGTGCTGGTATTATCAGAGATCACCAGGGTAATTGGCTACGTGGATTCCAGCAAAAGTTAGGCTACAATTTCCCAACTGCTGCTGAAATTCATGCCATTTACGGAGGTCTTCGATTATGTAAGCAGATGGGTCTTTCTAAGATCAGGCTATTCACAGATTCTGTCCAGGCTATTCACCTACTAACTGTGCACTGTGGGGCAGACCACCCACTACACGACGTTATTTTGGATACTAGATCCCTTATATTCATGGACTGGGACTTAGAGATATCCCATACTTATAGGGAAAATCTAAGTTGCGCTGATTATTTAGCACGGATGGCTCACATGAGCAATCAGGATTACATCGAAATAGAGACGTCACCTACAGAATGTGTAAACCTTTTTACACGCGATTGTGAGATGTCTTCTCATGAGCTTCAGGTGTTACCTAATCCTAGGTCATTGTAATCTTCAAGCACTGCTTGCCTTTGTACTCAAAAAAAAAAGAATAGCTCCTTCAAATATTAAATGACAAACAATATGTCAATAACATCAACTTTTACAGCATGCACAATAAGTATAATCCAGAGTAATAATTAAGTTGTCATAACAAAATGATAAAGTACTCTATTGAAATAATTAATATATATAGTAAAAATTATCGTTTGTCATTGTAACAATGTTGAAAGAGAAAATAAAGAATTAATTTCTTTCAAATACTAAAATTGTAAAAGAGAGAGAGAGGTAAAGATTGTGCGCCTTTTTTCCCTTTGGGTTTGAACATACATAGGGAAGAATTTTCTTTAAATATATGTATTTTGACAAGAAAAACCTTCACAAAATTTTTAACAACAGAATAATGGATTTGGCTTCTCTCTTGTGCTCTCCGAATCTACTTCTACTCTACGAATAATCTTAACCTTTAGATTGATCTTTGAATGGTTCAGATTTAATGTTTTATAAAATTATAATAAATTATTAAATTATTAATAAATATAAAAATTCAAAAACCACTAAGTTTTATTCATAAAAATTTCAAACTATAATACAAAATATTTTAAAAAATTATTTTTATCAAATATTAAATCTAAACCGCTAAAAAATTTCAATCTAATGATTGAAAAGAGTAGTGAAAGGGAAGAGGATGAGCAGAGCAAAATAGGTAAGCCAATTCCATTTGAACATATTAGAACAATAAACATTTATTTCCAAACACTAATGATGAACATATTAGATCTGTTTGAACTTTGCACCTTATTTTTTCTGCCCATGGTATGACTTTACTAAACATTTAAAAATTGGATGTTGAATTGTTTTATTCTTAAGATAATAACAAAAAAAAACTAAAAACATAAGAAATGCATACAAATATAAAAAAAAAAAACAGTTTAGACAAGCTCATATTTCTCAAAAACATACCATACAAAGTGTTATAAGACAAACTCAATAATTCAAGTGAAGACAAGTTGGAAATTGTTTGTGGAATAGCTCCAGAAAGCTTGTTCACTCCAAGTCGTAAAATCTTCAAGTGTTTTAGACTTCCTATCTCAAGTGGAATGGTCCCTTGAATGAAGTTAAAATTTCAATCCAAAATCTCCAACTTTGATAGATTGTGCAGAGATATTGGAATAAATCCACTAAGATTGTTATTTTGAAAATCTAAATGCTCAAGCATAGATAAATCTCCTATCCTTGTTGGAACTTGTCCATGAAAGTCATTGTAGCTCAAGTTGAGTCGTTTCAATCTACGCAACTGTACCAACTCTTTTGGTATCGGACCATGAAAGTTGTTGCTGCTCAAATCAAGTTCAACAAGAAAAGAGAGATTTCCTAATTGTGGAGATATGATGCCTTTAAGACCTTCATCATTAAGCTTCAAGGAATGGACCCTTCTATGGCGAGTATCACATCCAACACCAACCCAATCACATGGAGACGAGGAGACAGACCAGTTAGCCAAGAGATTGTAGGGATCCACAGTAATAGATGATTTAAAAGCAAGAAGGGTAGATTTGTCGATGGTGGAATCCATCTCGCTCCATGCTAGGGAGGCCATAAAGTAGCAAAGGAAGAGCATGAAAAGATAGGAAGCAAGTTTTCCCATGTTTAGTATATCAGACTGGCAATTCAATTGCAGCTCCAAGTATGAAGCATCCTAGAATACACATTTATACTTCTCCTCCTAGTCTTTATTATAAAAGCACTTCTAATCACCTTATTAAAACTATAATAAGATGTGGCTAAGTTATTGACTTTATCTATAAATAAATAAACTTTCAGATTTACTCATATTTAATATTATGAATTACATACTCCCTCTCGCCTTCATTATAGGGCATCTTCTAGAAGCAATTTTTGGTCCCAAATATAAGTATCTAATAACCTCATTAATTACTTTTCTTCCCCATTTTACCTTTGTTATAGATGAGGTTCAAAGTTGGAAAAATAAAAAATACGAGGGAAAAAGCTAGAAAAATTTAGGATAAATTAAATGACTTAATGATAATTTCTTTGTATGTACATAACAATTAATTACAAGTGTTCTCTAATAGGAACTAGTGGGAGTAATATATTTATTAGTAGTTAGCAGTGGGGGCGGCAAAAGCGCGTTGTGACTCATCTAATATTAGTTAATTCATGTTCTTTTTATGTTTTTGGATGTTTTTGGCCGGCTAGTTAATTCATTGTTAAATACTCTCTAACCATATTTAAGACACTTTCAGCATTCATATTGTACAAAAACTAAAAAAAACCTTAAATTTCATTAACTCTGCCTTAAAATTTAATAACTTTCCAACTTTACTCCTATTTAATATATATTATAATCCTTAAGAGCAAAGTTAATATAATAATAAATTAAAGGTAAAACTGTACATTTATGTGAACAATTTCTCTCTACCCTATAAATAGAACTAAAATTTTCTTCTCTCACTACCCTATAAATAAAACCAGAAGAGTATTGTTTATGCAAGGGAATATGACTCATCCAAGCCCAAATCAAGTCATTAAAAGTCAGAGCATATATCTAACAAGAATGTGCAGATTTAATTTTTTCCAGATTACATTTAAGTGCTCAAAGCAACAACAAGAACCATTTTTTCACAAAACATTATTAATTATTGATGAACAACGTACAACTAAATAATAGATCGAACACTAACCTGATTGAAGACCAAGGAGTGAACTTCAACCCAAAGTCACGGTGGCGTCAACTGAGGTTAAAATGAAGTCCTCAAATTCACGGCACTGACAAAGGGAAGTTAAGGCAGAGGAGAATGGTTACTACGGAGAATAGAGGTCGCGGCGAAGAAGACTGACGATAATCAAAGAACAGTGATGACGAACACAGCAACAGCAGCGATAATGACAGAGGAGAGTTAAGCAAATGAGGGACGGGACGCCATGGACGAGTTCAGAACAAGCACGGACAGAGCTCACAAAGAAATGGTGAAAAGAGAAGAAAAGGTTCATAGAGCGCACGATCTGGACGCGAGAGTAAAAATACGGGCGAAAAATCTTACCTTTTAGACCGATTTTCAATAAAAACTGGTCTTAAAAGAGGGAAATTTCAAATTTAAGATCAGTTTGTACAAACTGGTCTAAATCGAAGCTACTACTCTTCAAATCTTTAACCCAGACTTGTTGAGGGAGCTCTTAGCTTCCGCTGATGCTATCTAGTTTTTTTGTTTTTTTTATTTTTAATTTTAGAGTATCAAAAAAATAAATATGTAGGAAATATACTTGATTTTCGAAATAAGCTTTTATTCATAAGTGAGTAAATGCGAAACTGTATTAGCAAATGAAAAAAAAGTAAATAAAAGAATATAATAGTGAGAAAAATGATGAAAGAGAATATAAAAAAAAATCAATTAGAAGTAATATTGGTAAAAATACATTTATTGCTTAAAAAAATTAAAAAAAAACTTTATAACAGAAAATAGACCAATTCAAGAAATATGACTTTCTAAATAATCACAGGGCAAGTACTTTTTAAATTTCAAACTTGGTAGGTGTATCAACCCATAAAATTATAAGCCTTATCGCGCAGGAAACATCATTATTTTATTTCTTAATGATTATTAATTCTTAATTATTTAGTGCAATAAGTATATATGTGATTAGCACGGGTGAACAGCTTAGTACTTATTTTATATATTATAGGGCTACGAGCAATGTACTATTTCACTATCAATTAAGTAATAAAATACAATTAAAAATTTGATCCTAGGAATATTCTTATATTTTTATTCTATAATATTTTTAAAAATATTGTTTTTTCTGTTTGCACATACAAATGTTGCCTGAAAGATTCTCCAAGTCGCTGTTGCATGCATGGGGCTTTGATTGAACTCTCTTGTCGCACTAAACTCGGAAGTCGCTCTCATCTTAAATTACACGGCATCCAATTATTAAAAAAACGAGGTCAAATTAAGAAGAAAATGACAACAGGGAAAAAAAAAACCCCCTAAACAGCACGTCAATTTTACAAGAGTACATACCAATATTAAGAGAATTAGATTAATTCTTAAGCTGGTCAAATATAAGTTTATGTTTGATCGTTTTGATTTTGACAAAGTTTCATACCTGGCAAAAAAAAAAAAGAGAGACAAAGTTTCATACATCTTAGGGTTAAGCGGCAATTTGGCCCCTGCCGTTATCCCAATTAATTTTAACCATTAGTTAACTAAATATGCTGAGTTGACAGTCCATATGTCATCTATGTCATCTTTGTTAAGGTACAAATTTATCCCAAAAGTTTAAATCCAACTTAAAAAAAAATTAAGTAGATGACATATGGACTTTCAGGGTAAATTTGCACCTTAACAAAAATGACGTGGATGACATGTGAACTTTCAGCTCAATATATTTTATCAACTAACAGTTAAAATTAACTACAATAACGGCTCGATAAAATTTTCATTTAAAAAAAATTTCCGGAGAAAAATTGCTCATTAACTCTACATCTTAATACTGTATACAAGTGATTTCAAACCTTACTATTTCGAGCAAAAGGTTTCCATAATTAGTAAAGAAGCTTGTGTCCTTGTAAACTTACTGTAAGTTTCAACTACTCTGCTCCATAGTTTTCTTAAACCATGGTTTCATCATATTTGAGAATTTGAAAATCAATCTATAAGTCCTTATAATTTCATCATCTACTTTTTAAGAGAAAATTAATCTTTTGGTCATGTAGTTTTGATTGAATTGTAATATAATCCCTACACTTTTGACTCTACGCAACTTAGTCCCTATAATTTTGATTTGGCTGTAACTCATTCCCTGAACTTTAACTCACTATAACTCAGTCCTTATAGTTTTCACCATTTTATAATTTAGTTCTTATATTCTAGAATAAAGGAGGGGAACTAAAATATAAAATGTTTAAAACTATAGACTAAATTGCAATGAGTCAAAGTGCAGAGACTAAATTACAACTGAGTCAAAACTATAGGGACTGAGTTGCACCAAGTTAAAGTGTAGAGATTGAGTTACAACCCAGTCAAAATTACAAGGACAAATTAAAAAGATTAATTTTCCTAATTTTTAATATAATTTTTCCCCTTTTTATCATGTTATAGTTTCCCGTGTTTTTAATCATGTCTTTATAGTTTTTTTTAAGAGCAAGATACTCTAATCACTCCTTACTATTGACTTAGTTACACAAACATTCTCTCTATTATATAAGGACCTGATGATAAAATGAAAAAAATTATATAAGGATGTGATTAAAAATTGGGAAAATTACTGTCATGTCCCAAGGAAGCAAAATATTATCAGAAAAGTCCCTAGAAAAACTGAAATATCTGAAAAGTCCCTAGGGACTTTTCTGATATTATTTTTAAAGTCAAATGACACACATGCCCCTCTTCTATTATCTCTCTCTCTCTCGCATTTTCAGCTCTCTCTCTCTCTCACATTTTCAGCTTGCAGATCTATGCTCTCTCTCTCTACATTTTCATTTTTTGCAATGGTGAAGGGCGAAGCTTTGAGGTAGTTAAAGATTTATGGGATGGGATGTAAGATAGAAGGAAGAAGAAGATGGAAGGAAGGTGGTGGGATTTTTTTTATGCTCAAGCTTTCTTCATCATCATCATTACATTCATCCCTTCCTTCTTTAAAAATGGCGGAAGCTTGAGCATCAAAAAAATCCCACCACCTTCCTTCCATCTTATTCTTCCTTCTATCCTACATCCCATCCCATAAATTTTTAACCACCTCAAAGTTTCGCCGTTCACCATTGCAAAAAATGAAACTGTAGAGAGAGAGCACAGATCTGCAAGCTGAAAACGTGAGAGAGAGAGAGAGATAATAGAAGAGGGGCATGTGTGTCATTTGACTTTGGAAAATAATATCAGAAAAGTCCCTAGGAACTTTTCAAATATTTCAGTTTTTCCAGGGACTTTTTTGATAATATTTTGCTTCCTTCGAATCTGACAGTGATTTTCCCTTAAAAATTTGGTAAAACCATAGGGACTTTCAGATTAATTTCCCCCTATCATAAGGATATTTTGATGAAATTTACTCTAGAAAAAATGAATTTGTTTTCTGTACTGTAATTTTTTACATTGCTTTGTGTTTCAATTATATTAGAAAATTGCGAATTTCTTTTTCGGTTATATGTTCATCTCTGCCAAAAATGAACACATTGCCACTCGGGGAAAAAATGCGAAGGATCGAGTCATCAAGCTAAGCATGCCTTTTACAATTAAGCATATTTGGGATCATGATTGGGGATTCCAAAAGTGTTTATACATGTAAATCGAAATAACATTCCTATCACATATTTATCCTATATACCGTAAATCATTATTTAAAAGCTACTTTTGAAGACTTTAATCGCTATTCCAAACAAGCACAATGATAACAAGCTCATGGAGAAACTTGGTCATGGAAGCCTGCTCTATGACTTCTAGTAGCAGTCAAAAGTTTGGCTGTTAACAACAGGTTGGGTTAATTAATAATGCATTTAGAATACATAACGCATCAAGATAGTTGATGAAAAGTAATACTGGAAACTTTCAAAGACATTATTGCAGGTTCAAAAACCTCAGTTCAAGAATAGACTTTAGAGGTTACTCCTTGTTCTTCTTACAAATAATACTCCATCCGGTCCTAATTATAAGATAAAGTTGACTTTTTTGGAGAAATTAAGGAAACCAATTAAATTACTTTAGAGTGTTTATATTTCTAGTATCCTTATATTATATATTAGTTTATTAGTCAAATTAATTAATTTGGAGAAAAAAATAAAAATATAAATACTCTAAAGTAATTTAATTGGCTTCCTTAATTTCTCCAAAAAAGTCAACTTTATCTTATAATTAGGACCGGAGGGAGTAACTAATTTCCTAAGATTAAGGAAAATAGTTAAACTTAGTGTGTGTTCCGAACACCCAAATTTTCCCAAAACCATATCCTTTTTTTTTTTTTTGCTTTTTCCATTATGTGGATCCCACTCTCTATTTCTTATTGGTCCTTTTTCATTATGTGGGCCCCACGTCAATCTCTCTCTCTCTCTCTCTCTCTCTCTCTCTCTCATTTGTTTTTAGCAAGGTATTAAAACCCAGATCGGGAATTGAATCGGTCAGGGTACTGGGTTAAGGGTTAGTGGGTCAGATCGAGGCCAAACCGGAGCTAAACCAGGACCAAACCGGTGAGAAATTGAAGAGTTTAGACTTATAGTATGAAATTATAAAGGAAAAATTTTAAATTTTTTTTTTAAAAAAATAGTGACCCGGACCGGACCGGGAACCAAACTGGTTTACCAGCCGGTTCGCCAGTTTCTGGGCCGGTTCGGTCCGAGTTACACAACACTTGTTTTTAGTAATTATCACAAAAGTTAATGTCCTTTTTAGTAATTTGACCATGAAAAAAACTATCATGATCACAACATTCAAACACTCTCATTTTATTGAAATCACCTTTTTCCCGTAATCTATTCTTCAAAAGTTATTCTCCACATTTTTCTCCAAAAGTTATTCTCTAAAAGCTAATTCGAACACACCCTTAATCAAATGTGAAAGATTTTTACATCTTTTCAAGATCACCCTTAATCGAACTAAAAGTTGTTATTTAAACTAAGAGTGAAAGAGATATCATCAATGTTTTTCTTTTTGAAAAAATTTTGGAAAATGTTTTGTATTAATTAAGGACCAATGGATAGGGTCTTATAAATAGGATTAAATAGGATTAGAAGTAGTACAAAATTACATATATGTAATTGACAGACATCATGTTACCTTAAAGATATACGAAGCGCATTAACATATTAGCATTTTTTTAGTCCTATATCCTAAGCCTTACCCAAAAGGGAGGGAACCTACAAGCACACTTGGGGGATAGAACCCACAAGCTCCTCCACTAGAGGGGATGTGTTAACTAAGAGGTTCTTGCCACTAATGTATTAACATTAGTAAGGAGTGTTACTTACAATAGGTTGTTCGTGGCAGTTATATGGGTCTGTTGGTAGGTAATATCCGTTGAGAGACCGCATCATATGGATAGGCCGCTTGAAATTTTCAAAAAGAAGAGAGTTTCAAAATAATTTGTACGAGAGAAAATACGACCATATATATATTTGATATCAAAATCAGGTAGTTCATATTTTTGAGAATTACCATCAGAAGGACATCCAAGCAATAATCCAAACCAATCTACATCATCTGCAGTGAAAATTTGACAAAACTTCGAATAGATATCGAGTTAAACTTACCATCTTCTACTTCATCTTCACCTTGACTTGTGAAGAATGGAGTGAGGTAGTTTCTATCTAAAGCTGTAAAAGATACAGCACTGCATAGGAGAATCAATGAGAAAATGAATGACGCAAGATCATTATTGGAAAAAAAAAAAACACATTTGACCATGTTTTCATTATCAGAACTCAGAACCTGGCTGATACCTGTTGGGGAGTTTTTTAAGGCTCATCTTGAAAATGTTCCCGGGTGGTGACTCTTCATTGTGAGAACGAACAGGATCACCATTATTTTCTTCAAAATCCTTGAGGAAGAAAAAAAAATATTAGTTAAATGAGAAAAAAGAAATAAACATGTATAAGCTAAATCATTAGGTTAAAGAAGATCCTTCAGAAGGCTAAATGACGCTGTCAAAATTCTTCTTCTTCTTTTTTCTTTAAAACTGCCAAGTTAACATACAAATCTATGACAAATTTTATAAACTTACCACGGTTTCCTCAGAGCCCAGAAGGCTATCAATGTTTTTGCTATCACCTACAACTTCCAGAGTTCCCAGCATGTAACTCGTTGATCCGCCAATCAGTAATACCTAAAACGAATATAGATTTTAACGTTCAAATATTACTGAGATTGGAGATTCAAAGAGCAACGTGGGGATTGGCAGCTTGCATAAAACTTTAGGTGAGAAAATGTTCCAGCGTCACATTTTATAGACCAGCATATAACTAGGATTTCCTTCATCAGTAAGTTAACTCAAACGATTTGAAATTGCCGTTCAGCAAAAAATTGTACGGTGGCATAATTTTCACTAAATCAAACTAAATTTTATCTTTTCCAGCAAGGGCAATCTACGAAACAACTTGAAAATGGGTGGGTGGGACTATAATATGAACAGATGCAAATGGAAATGCAATTTATCAAGAATGAAAATACCACTTAATTAAGATTAAGTGAGTGTGTTTGGTTTACAGTTTGGTAAGAGAACATTTGCTAAACTGACTTTCGAAACAGTAAGGCAATGCTTTTAAAGATAAGTTTTTATACCCAAAGATCAATCTAGCGGCAGTTAGTTTACCAAAAATTACTTCTGGGGTGCCAACTAAGAGTAAAATGAGTGAGTATTCCTACCGTCAAAATGATTATTTCAGTAGTCGCAGTAAATATGGTCTGACCGTTTACTTCTGGAAGATCACGTAGAGATTGCAGAGCAAGGGCAAAGGCCATTGTCCCTCGAAGTCCTGCTCACACAGCATAATGAACGAAATTTAGCCAAAGCAATAAAACATAGCTAAAACCAATAATCTGTTTCCTTTATTGACAGAATCAGTTGAAAGTTCACACGTATTCAAATACTCCCTAGTCCTTAATATAAGACATATTTATGGAGTAGATTTTGGTCCTAAATATACGATATAATTTTCATATTTGTGAATCTTTTCCTAATTTACCCCTATTAATGTTCCCTTAATAATAATTAAGGAGGAGGAGAAATGAGAGAATTAAAGAAGATGACTAAGATGTTTTAAAAAATTGTTAAAGTGCAAATTTGCTTTGAAAGTTTCCGCTGAAGAGTGATGCTGCCCTAGAAATCTTTCTAGATTCAATGTTATCCCAGAAGTGTTAAAATAGAGCAATATTGCCCTTTAAAATTAATGGTCAATATCACTTTTTTAACGGTCAATGTTAGTTTTAAACGGTATGGGGTAAACATTGCTACATTTTAACATTTTCAGGGTGACATTGAACCTGAAAAAACTTCTGAGGAAACATTGTTCCTCAGTGAAAACTTCCGGCACAAATTTGCACCACTTTTTAAAAAATACATTTGATATAACTAACTTCCTTAATCTAATCAAATTAAGTCAATATGTTTTATATTAAGGACCGGAAGGAGTACCACATTTCATGCCTTCCTTACCGCTATACCAAAGTGCTTTATGATGATTTGGAGGAATCTTTTGATGGTCACGTCTGAAAAGGTTCACTAGAAAGACACAAGAAAAGATATTTGCTGCCCTGCATTAAGTGAACTAAGTTTAATCTAGTAAAGCACAAAAGAGTCCCGTAGATGGATATTGTAATCAAACTAGCTGAAGAACTTGAGATAAGCTTATAGAAGAATGATTGAACGCCTAAGCTATTAGCAATAACAGCACAAGTACCTAGCAACCCCAATGAATATCTGAGACTGGTTACCAGAGAAAGTCAAGGAAGAGAATATGACAACACAAAATTCACAGCTAGTACACATCACAACTGTTAGTAGTAGTTTCATTAGTCCCCTCCCCTCTTTTTTGCCAGAGTTTCATTGGTCCCCTTTGAGCTTATTCAAATTAATGTTCCCAAGAGTAGCCCTTTGCATCTCTATAATACCGTGTACACGTCTTATTTCCTAATACAAAAAAGGAATTTCAGATGTCTTGTTGACAGCGGTTCAAATTTCTTGGGAAAAGGAAAGGATGCAATTGAGAAGCATATAAATCCCACATGTGACCAGCGATGTTTCTCCATTGCAATATTAAGGGCCATATATATAAATCTGCAGATCATAGGTGTAAATGCATCCTTTAGACCGAAGGATTTAACTGCTCGAATAAACTATAGCACATAGAGACTTCCTTACGTAAATGTCTCTGCTAAAGATGATGTTAACTCAAAAAATGAAGAGACAAATCTTTGAGACCTTCTGGACAAATTTGAATAAGTGTAGCGCTTCATGAGCTATAATAAAGCACCAAGATCCTGATTTTAATATTTTAACGCACAAATATCAAATTAAGAGAGGTGAAATATAATTTGTACTTACTATTCCTGTGAACAATATTGATACAATGCGAGACATGCCAAGACCTTCTGCAAGCATGTACCTATAGAAGAAAATATATTTAACTAGTCGTGACCAAGAAACTACCGGTTTCGCTTGGTGGGCTGGGAATGCCCGACTTATCAATTTATCCAGTAAGCTACTAGGGGCTCATGTAGCCCATGCCTGATTAATCGCATTCTTGGCCGGAGCAATGAACCTATTTGAAGTGGCTCATTTTATACCAAAGAAGCCCATGTATGAACAAGGCTTAATCTTATTTCCCCATCTAGCTACTCTCCGTTGGGGGGTAGGTCTTGGTGGGGAAGTTATAGACACCTTTCCATACTTTGTGTCTAGAGTGCTTCACATTTACACTGATTTTCACCATGTATCTACAAAAGAACATAAGCAACTTGAGACAAATTGGAAAAATGATCCAAAGAGATTTCTTACGAGAAATAAGGGAAAATAACAAAAAGACAGCTCTCCAAGTTCTGAAGACTAGAAAGAACCAGAAAATTTTCCAGTCAGTGTTTTTCAATTATGGGGTGAATCATGTTTTTTTTCCCCATAAAAGAATCACCAAAGGTTATGAATTGATACTAAATACTTACTTGTAAATATCCAGCCCAGCATACTTAAAAAGGTTCTGATAGTTAAGGTTCCATGATATATTTTGGCTTTTAAATCTCAAATTTGTATACTGATTAGGACAAGTGGATTTAAAATGATATCAAAGCAGATATAAAACCAACTGCAACACCTGCATAGCCACCAAAAGAACAGCAACTTAGAGACATTAAAAATAATAATTTCTTCAGCTGGTAAAAAAATATGATGTAATAATTCACAAACAACACAACACAGCGTGTTAGTTCATCAAAACCTAACAGGTTCTTCTAGAACGTTCTGTCTCTCTTTTTCACTTCTGTTCTGCCCCCACGAAGAGCTATATTAACTTGGTGGAAGCAGAAGACCAAAATAATACACACATAACTGAATTAAACTAACGCATCATAAAGAGAAAATTAAATAAAATTTGTAGAGACTGACCTGCAGACATTGAGCCAACAAAGAACTCCACAAAACTAACAAATATCATGAAGAAATTTAGTTCAAACGGGTGAGTTCTAACCAATGACACTGTCCTGTACAGTAAGTCATTGAGTTGTTATTAAACTCTTAATAATATTTGAATTACCTAGGATAAGCATAATTAGAAGTTCTGATACCTGTACAAGGAAATTGCCATCGACACATAAGGCATGAGGGGAGGTTAGAGTAAAGAAAGGACAAATAGAGATAGGCAAAAAAGTAAAAGACAAACCATTTAGCACCTTTTATCTTAAATAACAGATGAATTACGTAATAAGAAATAAAATAAGCACAATAGTTATACAGACTTGCTGCATCATTTAGAACAGATTCTCCAAAAACCAAGGCATATAGGCTAACATCTGTGTCAAGCTCCTACAAATGTGGCAGGCAAAAGTACATCTTAGGAGCAAAGCGAGGCAGATATTACATCAATACCATATGTATAATGCTGTACTAAGAGTCAGGCTGGACAATGAAATTGGATGTAGATTATAGACACAGTAGCTGAATAGAAACTAGGAAAGTGTAAGCTGCATATTTATTTATTCATTTGAATTAGAAGGGGATACACTAATGGTTTGATGTTACAAGCGAGATCGAAATCACGGTCTCCCACTTACATGGGAGTATTCATGCCACTAGACTACAAGGTCATTGGTTAAATTACATATTTATTAAAAATCACATACATCATATAAATTAAGATAGGTGGTCATTGAGGGGAACATTAGGAAAGGGATTGGCCAGGCCATCAAGGAAACCACGGTGATTCTTATGGTACACATGCACATCTCGCTCACATATTATGACCAGCCCACTGCATCCAATTCATACTGACATAATATGCTACGTCCCTAAGAATGCTTACTGTACTCCATGGCTTTTAGATTGGACATGCTTGTAAGTTTCAAGACCATTTAGCCAAAAGTCAGAAAATGTGCATGTAGTAGTAGCCTGTAAATGGAAAAATGCAAAAAGAAAGCAGGAAATCACCTGAAATATGGATAAAACAGTAACAGGATCAGTTGCTGATATAAGAGCACCAAACGTTAGGCACTCAACAAGTGAAAGTTTATACATGAGGTAAATCAGTCCGCCAAGATAACTGCAGCAGATAGGAAAAAGTAATTCGTATGGAATCAATAAAATCCTAATAAACGACAAAGTGAAAATAATTGTACCAAGTGGGAAAATAAGTTACACTAGAATACCCGTTACTATTGAAGCTATAAAAGTACCCAATATAGCAAATGTCACAATTGCTTCAAAATTTGAGAAGAAAGGTTTCTGTCAAGAACATAACCAAGGAGTCAAAAAGCTTGTCTATGAAGAGGCTTACAGGTGAGAGACTGAACCCCGACCGAGTAACCTTGACAGTCAAGAAAAAAACATTACGGATATCCAGACAAGTGGCGCTCACAAATTGGAAGTGAGATATAATAATAATGACAAGCATAAGAATAATGCCAATAAACCACAAATTTTAGTGAGGATATAATATGATGGGAGGTAATAGGAGCAAGAAAAAAAATTCCACGTGAAAATTGAACCACGACCTGCAGAAATTGAACGAGGATGATAATAAAAACCGTCAGCTGTCAAAATAAAAGACGAACTCAACAGAGTCTTATTCATTTAAGTATTGCAAAGGACAGTGATTAGCATTGCAGTAACCCGATAATGCTATTTTCAATCCTAAAAATGTTAGCTACTCCACCAACGATTAATCCTGCAGCAACAGATAAAAACTAAAACAAAATAAGTATTAAACCAAGAAAGTCAGAATAACAGGGCAAATAACAACGATCAAACATATGAGAAGAGAAGCACTAGCTTCAGGAATGACGTATATCTTCTTGCGACGAAGAATGTGGCCCAGCACGAAAGACAAAACCAACAACACAGTCTGAAGAAGAATTCCCACACCGGCAGCTTGCTGGTCCTGGCCGGCGGGAGAAATTGCCTCCTCCATGCACGATGCTAGAGGCTTTCACCTGATGCAGTTGCCACCCCAAAACCAAAACAGACAATAATGCGCGAATTGATTCCCTTAGTTCCGATGGATTTTCAGACCCTGCCGTTCTTCTCCATGGATTCTCAGGCTCTGCATTTTCTTTTACTTGTGTTCGCACGTAATTCCTGAAATGGCATTCGCGTGATGTATGTGGGAGTGCATGATCAGTTGTTTTGGAGTTCTGAGAGGGAAGTCCGTTTAAGAATTGAGTAATTAAAAAGGAATAAATATTCGGAAAATATATAAAAGAAAAATGTGTAGTATGAATACTTTAGCTTTAGTTTTTGGTCATCGAATTATAGAGATATTGCACAACGTTACCACTAAACTTTTTATTCACAAAAAGGCCCTACAGCCTAATGGTATGACTGTATGAATGCTCCCTTGAAAAGTAAGAGATCGCCGCAATTTCGTTCCTGCTCATAACTCAGGCTGTTTGCACCTACTGCCTAATAGCCCGAGTTTTTATCTGGACAACTAATGACTGCGGAGCTATCACCATCTCTTAAGTTTCCCAGCCTAGTTTATCTAATGCCACATATGCTGAGCGGTCCATCAATTTTGTAACATGGGGTCTAACTTTATGATAATGTTAAAAAAATATATGGCAAGTAGATAAGAGATTCGTGTTTAAATTTTTTAAATATGAAAAAATAAGGGAAAATGACATAAAAGTAATATCAAAATTGGTAAAAGACAAATAAGTATGTTGAGTTTCAATAATTCTAAAAGAATTAATTTGGAATTTTGAAATATTGTCAAATGTGGAAAATTACCTAACTATCCTTACTTTTAAAAAAACAAAAAAATCCTCGATCAAACCCCCTTATTGGCAACCGGTCACTGAAGCTCCTGTGGTCCTTGTTTTTTTTTTTTTTTTGAATTTCTTATGTAAAAGTCATCAATATGGACATTTGATTTGTTAATGTGTATACTAAAGTAGTCAACATGGTAATTGTTGAATATTTCCTAATAATTATTTTAGTTTCGCTATGAATAACTCAAGTATATATATTAAGTATTTAGTTTCGATATTGACTACTTTGCATTGGCTGCCGGAGCTTTGCCGCTCTAATATATATTTTTTTTAATTTCTCGAACAAAAGTCATTAACATGTATACTTGAGTTATTAATATATAGAGTTGGGAATCAGGGCCAACCCTTGAAGTGCCAAGGCCTAGAGGGTAGGCCCAAAGTAAGAAAAATTGTTGTTTTCAAGGCCTGGCCCGCAGGGCCGAAAGCCCTTTTCACAAAATTTAACTATTTTTTTTGTTTTTTTAAAGAAATATAATTAGTAAATAACAACAATTAAAGTTATAATTTAACACATAAATGTTCTCAACATTAAGGTTTAAACAACACACCTTATGCAACAAATAAACACAATCACTAATTCATAATCAAAGGTAAAATAATGTCCACAAATAACTCACACAAAGCATAAGAAGACAAGAAGCTATCTAGAATGCAAAATCTATCTTCTTCAATAGGCTTGTTAATAAAAGAGAATGGAGATGGTTACATTGATAACAAAAGGGAAATTCACAAATTACCATAATTCCTGAATTTCTAATATGTAAATAACAAAATGCTTGGTTCATTGATATTAAAATGCTTCCATGTTTTTTCTCTATAAGGGACGCTGATGGTATTAAAATGCTTTTAACAATTTCAAGTGAATCCTCTCCTGCCGCTGCGACGTTCTACGCTGGAGTGGATTGTATAATGGTCACATATGTGTCTATTTGGTAACATTCACAACTCTATAATTTCTCTTGTTTTAGTTTAGACAGTAGAGACAGCTTAACAACTCTTAATGCCTAATTATATTTAATGGCAATGTACCATTTTTAATATAAAAAAGTATTTAGGAATATATGGGACATAGGGTTAGCCAATCCGGGTAGGGGTGAGGGGCAGGGGCAGGGGCACTGGGCAAGGGGGAAAATTTTAACGGCTTAACGGGCCAGCCATTTAAAGCTCTTAGCACTACAAGGCTGGCTCTTTTAGGCCCAACTTCCTATAAAAGGCTCCAATTTATATGTCCAGCGCTTGACTTAAAAGGGCTTAAACGTGCTAGCCCGATTTCCCAACTGTATTAATATGTATTCTAAAATAGTAAATAGGGTACTTTTTGAATATTTCCTGATAATAAATTTAGTTTCATTATTAACAACTCAAATATACATATTGACGTACTTTAGTTTCAATATCGACCACTTTTATTTCTTTAACTAAAGTAGCCAGTCAAAGTAGTCAATATTGAAACAAAAGTTGTGTTTATATGAAAAATTCTCAAAATTATAATAAGCATGTTTCATCAATCCAAATAAAATATTTTTCACTTAGAGACGAGTCTCATACCATGTTATCAAAGTCATGTTATCAAAGTGGATATGATATCATGTTAGCAAATGACTCTAATACCATTTTATAAAAATATGAATAAGTGGCTTTCAAAATCATAGTTATGAAAAATTCTCAAAATTATAGTTAGAAATTTTTAGCCAATCCAAGTAAAATATTTTCCACCATGCAAGGGGTCTGATATTATATTATTAAAGTGGCTCTGATACCATTATATATAAAGGGAGGGAGGGATCATGATTTCCTAAATTTTTCATAAACCCACAAGGTATTAGGGAAGAAATGTATAGAGGGAAGGAAGAAAGGAAACATAATTGTTAGTTAAAAATCTCCATCTATAGATGGAGACTAATCACCATCCATAGATGGGGACTTTTAACTAACATTGCATGATGAGTATGTAAACTCTCCCAGAACATTGCATTGATTATCAGGAGGCACGGTAGTGGGGGGTTTTTTAGGTGGTGTGGGCTTGAGGGTGAAGGTTGATTATGCACTAATGCTTGAATGTTGGGCTCTAATAGAAACTCTCAACGGCAAAGAATTATTTGGAGGTGGATTGGTGATAATGGAGATTGATTGCCATGAATTATATAAATCAATAAAAGAGAAGGACATGGAGGGATGTGATTGGAAGTGTGTGGACCTGCTGAAGAAGTGCTTTGAAGAGGAGATTGAGTGGCAATTGGACTATGTTATCAATTTTACGTAAAGTCAATAAGGCTACTGATCATTTAGCAATTTAAGTAGTAAGAGGTATGGTACCGCAAGGATAGCTTTATAAGCCACCATTCTCTCTAGAATATGTTTTTCTATAAAATTTATGTTGCAGTTGTGAAAGCCCAAATAAAAAGGTAAAAAAAAACAAACAAACAAACAAAATTAAAAGAAAATTAATAGCATCAGATTTTTGTTTCCCTTCTATTTTCCACAGACTTGAGCAACAGAAAGTAGTAAAAGAAAATTCTGGAAGCTTGTGCTCCCTCTTTGCATTGTTATTCTTTCATTGCTCACCTCCGTCCCCATTGCTTTCATCAATGTGTCCAAGCTCGTTGCTCTCGTCTTCTTCCTCTTCTCCAAATTTCAGTCGTTGCTTTCTCTCTCTTCTCCCTCAATCCTCCTTAACGCCCCCAGCAAAAAGGAGAGAAATTTTTGGAATTTGCTTGACTATCTCTTCCTCTTTGCGCAAGCCACTGATTTTCTTTCTATCGCTGTGGTGTGGGTGTGCTAGAACTCTACCTTCTTTGTTGTTGTTGTTTGTTATTGTGGAAGTCATCATTTTCTTCAAAATCCTCTGTTTCAGCAAAAGCTACAGTGTTAGGTATGTTTTGAAAACTCTGTTTTTCCCCCTTTTCTTCCTTGGTTCATGCGGCTGCCATGTGAGTGTTGATATTTATTTATTGAGCTTCAATAATTATGTGGTGCTATTTCCTAGCTTATTCGTGGGGTTTGAGAAGCATGAAGGCTTAAATAAGCTGAAATTATAGTTTAATGAGCTTAGTAAACTTGTTTGGAAGATGATGCATGTCTTGGTGTTTGTAAAAATGTGTATGAAAGGAGTTTGGGTGAATTCTAGGATTAAGTTTAAATATTTGTAGTAGCTATTGAAATACATATTAACTATTTATAGTTGAAGGATAAGTAGCACTTTCGGAAATATTGTTTAATGAATGATTATATACATATTGATACTATCTATTGTAGATTAGATTAAATGGTGTACCTTGGATGAATTTGAGACTAAGGTTATAAAGGTAGTTGCATTGTGACTATATTCGTTTAAACATGATTATATCTCCCCTTTGTTATCTTTTACTCTTAACCAATTTACATCTAAGTGTTTAATGTTTACATAGTTGGTTCCTTGCCACTTAAGTGCTAATTTATTTATTTTGATATGGCTGGACCAATTTATCTGTGTTATATACTTATATTTTATTGTGGGGATGTTATTTACCGGAAAATATTTTTGGCACTCAGATAGTAGAAGGGGATCTGCTCCTCCTGTTGGCTCTTGAAGCTACTACTTTGGAAAGAAGCTTTTGGACTACTACTTGAATAGCGTAGGCTGACGTAAATATTTCATATATACTATAGTATGGTGTATTAGAGTCGCTCCCCGTATTCTATAGGTAGGATTCTTTCTTGTTTTCTTTTGATATTTTGGGATTTATGTATTGTTGTGGAGCGGAGCTCTGTATGTTGTATTGTACTAACAGGCTGTTGTAGAAATTTCGGGAAGTTCAACTTACAGATGGGACTAGGTTGAAATTTCTACAAAAAAAGCTTCATTTTATTTATAAGGAATATGCTTATATATGATCTAGAAATTGTATTTGTATATGAAGAATTATTATACTAATTATGGTATTATAAATACTATTATATTTAGTATGTCAAGTATTTATAGTTATATTTTAAGGCTTATGGAATATGAGTTTTCTTGTATTCCGTACCAGTCACCCTTAAATTTTCAGCGCGTGACAGCAGTGAAGCTTTTTTAGAGGTGAGGGAAGGTATAGGCTTAAGTAGTGGTTTGTTTGTATTTGGTCGTACCTAGGTGTTTCTTTACTTTATTTGATTTATAGGTTGTACTCTAGGTTGTTGTTATTTTCTCTTTATAGGGATATTTGTGAGTGTAACACTTCTTTTGGTGATTAATAAAATTGACTACTCTTACTTAAAAAAAATATAACTTGATTCGGTGATCTGAAAGTATTTTTGTCCACTATGAATGCACATATAGTCTAACAATCTAAGTACTTTATAAACTTAAATTTGTATTTATTTTTTTTATTCATAAAATCGTGATCCATGTGTTTTTGTTTTCCCTTAACGAGGAGTCTGATACCACCGTGTTATCAAAATAGATCTGATACCGTGTTATCAAGGTGATTCTGCAAGTAAGTAGCATCTAATACTATTTTTATCCATTATGAACACACATACATTGTGTGTTTCGGTAAACATAAAAAATCACTTTTGTGCTTTAAAACCTTGGTTTGGCGAAAAAGAAGCCAAACATTTGAAAAAACTTGAAAGCACTTTTTTAAGCAAAATCATGGTTTTGAGGCACAAAACCATGGTTTTGAAAAAGCTATTTTTTTTTTTCCAATTTTGGGTAGTTGGATTCATCATTGTGAGCATCATTAATTTGCAACCCAATATGCCCTATCCTCTTATTACCTTATATCTCTTTCCTTCACCGTTCGGTCCCAATTGCTCCCTCTAGTTTTTAGGTTTCTATTTTCCCAAATCCCTCTATTCCAAAACTTTGTTGTCTATGTAGCTTGAGAGAGAGAAAAAACTAAAAAGGAATAAATAATAATAATAATAAAGTTAAATTCCTTTTTCTTTTTCTTTTTTATTTAGAAAACTTTCAATTCTTATTGTTATTAATTATTGTTCTTTTTTTAAACTTCAAAACTTTTATTTTAAATTCAAATCCAACAAACGATGCCCCAAGTTGATATATCATAAAATCTCAAAAGAATCCCTTTAATTTAGTATTACTTAGCTTTGCACGTCGTTCTAATTTTAGTTAAGATTATAAGTTATGTTACAAAAAGATCACTCTTATTTTTATCATTTATAAGTCTCTGCAATTTATTAATACATATATCTTTGAGCTATTTTATCATTTATAAAATTGAATAATTTTATAATTTTCAATTTTGTAAACTAATTTATTTAAATTTTTTTATTTAAACTAATTTATTTAAATTTTTCAGTGGTAAGCTCTTGTCCATTTATTAATTTTTTTGATCTTTTTTTATGTTACATAATTGACTAATGTTATAATTTTAATTTTGTAGACAAATTTATTTCAATTTTTGTATTTATTATGAAATTTAATGTTAAATAATACATAAAATATAATCTTATCCTTTATATGTAATTATCACAAAAACTAATGTCTTTTTTAGTAATTTAACCATGAAAAAAGTGATTCTGGTAACAATACCCAAACACTATCATTTTATTAAAATCATTTTCTTTTTCCAGAATCTATTATCTAAAATCATTTTTATCACTTTTTCTCCAGAAGCTATTCTCCAAAAGCTAATCCAAACACATTCATAGTCTAACAACCTGAGTACTTTATAAGCTTAAATTCGTACTTATTGTTTTTATTCACAAAATCATGAATCATGTGTTTTTGTTTTCACCTAGCGAGGAGTCTGATACCACCGTACGTGTTATCAAAGTAGGTTTGATACCATATTTTTAAGGTGATTCTAAAAATAAATAGCATCTAACATTATTGTTGTCCACTATGAATGCACATATATATAGTCTAACAATCTGAGTATTTTATTAACTTAATTTCGCATTTATTGTTTTTATTCACAAAATTATGAATCACGTGTTTTTGTTTTCCCCCTAATGAGAAGTCTGATACCACTATGTTATCAAAGTATGTCTAATACCGTGTTATCAAGGTGGCTCTAATATCATTCTATCAAACTATAAATAAGTAGCTTTAAAATTCGTATTTATGAAAAATTTTCAAAATTATAGTTAGCGATTTTCAGCCAATTCAAGTAAAGTGTTTTTCACCTAACACTCATGTTATGAAAGTAGCTCTCATACTGTTATATTGCAATGGCTTTAATAACATTCTATCAAAATACGATTTTGAATAAGTGGCTTTCGAAGTCCTACTTACAAAAATTTTTCAAAATCATGATAAGCAACCCAATAGATCACACTAGTGTAATAATAGTGTAATGGAAGGTTTTGAAGTTATGGAGCAAAATTCAGTGAGACCAAATCAAATATTTTTCATTTAAAGATGACTAATTATATAGATTATTATTTTAAAGTATATACAGATATCTCAAAGTAAATTCTACTTATAGCTAAACATTTTTTACGATTTTGTGCAAAATAATCATAGTCATCTCGTCTATAAAAACATCAACAGAAAGTGAAGTAAAGATAAAACTATAAAGAAACTAGAGCACGCAATTTTTTGAATAGAATTCTTAACCTTTATGAATTTAATAATATAATATAAATATTAAAAATAAAGTACATGACGTTTGAACTAGATACTCTTAACTAAAAAAAATTACATCAGACCAAAAATTAAATTTTGCAATATCCTTAAAACAACTAAGATAGTAAAATAAATTATTTAAATTATGAAGCTAAATTACAATAAAATATATTTTTTGAGAATTAAAATATTAACTCCTAGGAGAAACAAAGGAACGATGGTTTTCGAACATAATAAAATAAAATTTTTCAATCTTAATTGTTTGCCTAAAAAAGGTCCTATTCGTAAGGATGAGTTAGTTTGTTAGTTATAGCATCGATATGGGCGCAAGAATGAGTGGAGCTTCCTCATCCTTGTCAGAATTGCACCGTATAGCCCACAAGAATCCACCAGCTCGGCTGCCTACGGCGGCCGGCGGAGACTGCGGCGACTTTCTCCGACGGCAATCACGCCTAGGCATTCCAGAGTTTTGGGAGAATCAGTAGAACTTAAAATCTAATTTACTCACATCGTATGATTTATTCATATGTTTTAAATCGGCTGTACTCTGCTGCTCGATCTATTACCTTGTTGTATCGTTCTCTGCTTACCTTTTGTTTGCTTGGTTCCTCTGTTCTGGAGATTCGCGTTCCGTTTTTTTTTGGGGGGAATAACGAAAGTCTGTGATCTTCCTTTATTTGAAGACAGGGATTAGTTTTGGCTAATATTAGTTCATAGTTAATTATTAATAAAATTTGTTAAGAAAATACCAGTATTATGAATTTCAATTAGATGACTTACATCCATAATAAGACTTTGTAAGTTGCAAATGAGGTTATAAGATAGATGTAAGGTGGTATGAATCGAACAACAAATAAAAACAAATATTTGTGTTCAATTCAATTCACCGCGCACATTTATTTATCTTCTTATTTATAAGGGATGCAAGTTCTCTAACAAAATTCTCAGTGCTGGTATTTCTTTAACATTTTTTGCTATCAATTCACTAATTCTAACTAATGTAACTAATTCCACATAACAGATTTAATGGGGATTAGATATTTAAGGCTGGACCTAGTTCACCTTGTTCCGTTGATTTTTGCCTTGAGATTGCAACTTAAAACAGAAGCGTCGAGTAATGTAGCTTGCACATAGGAGAAGGAATTTTAGAGAAATACCACCTTTTTGTTTAATTTTAGAGTAAAAATCAGCGAGTTATAGATCAGCTCACAAGTTATTCTTACTGATTTAAGCACTTAATATCAGATTATTACTTTTGAGCTATTGATTTAGAGGTCTTTCTTGATAATGATGTTCTATTTTTCTCCAGTTTCACAGCATTCTGGCTTCTCAGAGATGATGCCAGAACCATCAGAAAAGTGTGAGAAACATGAAAACGCTGGTAGTAACTTGGGGGGCAGTAATGAATATGTTAAATTGGCCAAATATGATGAACCTAAGGCCGCCGAAGCTCAAATGTTGCAGCCTCAAGCAGAGCCAAGAATTAAAACTCTCTGGTGGTGGTTGATAGTTTTGCTATGGTGCTTTGTAATCATTATACTTGCTTTCGTTATTGTGAAATGGGGCATGCCATTTTTTTCTGAGAAGGTACTACATTTTTTTTTACTCTTATACATGTTGAACTATGACCAATATTCCATGTCCTATTTTATTTTGCCAAAGCGATATCAGACATCTTGACAATTTTGACCTCATTCATATTATGATGCTTTATAATTTTTTTTTATTATTATAGGTTCTTTATCGATTCATGGAGTGGCAAGTTACTGACTTTAGCCGTCCAGTTCTTGCCATTGAACTGTTTGCTTCTTTGGTTGTGTTCCCAGTATTCCTAATCCCTTCAGGCCCATCCATGTGGCTGGCTGGTATGAGTTTTGATTATGGCATTGGCTCTGTCATAGTAACGGGTGGAACAACCATTGGCATGATCTTCACTTACCTTATTGGCCGACTGTACCGTAAACTGGTTCATGTAATTTCTATCCTATATATGATCATAATCATCTAGTAGGATTAAGGCTCTGTTGTTGTTGTATATGATCATAATCATCTCGAGTTTTTGCGGTAAATTTATCAAAACTAAGTGTTCACTTTCTGTCTGTGAACTTGGTTTGTTTCTTAATTTTGTAGCATTGGTTAAAGAAGCGGCCCCGAATAGCAGCAATAATTAAGCTTGCCACTGAAGGAAGCTGGTACCAGCAATGTCTAATGGTTGTTTTGGGTAGGGTTTCTCCTTTTCCCTATACCATATTTAATTATGCAGTATCAGTGACAGACATAAGGTTTTGGCCTTATGTGTTTGGATCAATAGCCGGAATGATACCAGATGGTTTCAACTATATATGCAGGTTTGTTGATCTCCACTCCCTCCTAAAAAAAGAAATTAAAAAAAAAAAATGCAATTGTGTGGGGGAAAAAGAAATAAAATATATGGTATACATGTTTTAAATAAATTTTTTTTTCTCAGTAGATATGATTTATTTTGTTTTTGTTCAAACTTCTATTAATATTGCAAAGACATGTCTAATACAACAAAGAAAGCCAATCCCACAAATAACAGAAGGAAATTAACATGGTAAACAATACAACAAAATAGCATAAAACCCAGAAAAATAGGCCAAAGACTAATCTGGTTCATGGAGAAGCAGTAGCATCAAAATGACAACCCGCCTTCTGAGCATCTGAAGTCAGTAGAGAAGACAAAGAGAGTGATGGTTGTGACACCCACCCCATAGGGCACACTCCCTTAAAAGCATCAACTGCAATAAGGTCAGCTGCAAAATTACCCCTACGAGGAGTAAAAGTAAGAGAGAACCTGACTCGAGAAGCAAGAAGGTTGATAATATCTTGAATGATACTTCGGCATTTCCAGTCATACAGATCCAGCTGTTGGCTTTCAACACTAGATTTCAGAAGTTGACTGTCCGTTTCAAACAAAGTTTTGTCGTGACCCAAATCCACCGCTAACATTAATGCTCTTTTTAAAGCTAAGGCCTTAGTCATGAACGCTGACAAGGATTTAATCTTATCAGCAAAACCCCAAACGAAGTCTCCATACTCATTTCGACAGATAATTCCAATAGCTGCAGTGCCCATTGCTAATGAGTAAGCGCCATCACAATTGATTTTGAGAATACCTGGGGGGAAAGCACCAATGTACATTATCGGGGTCAGTTATAGAAATAGACTCATTCATATCAATTACACCATTCAAAGCACATAATTCCAAATTGGATCGCATAGCCCATTCAATAACAAACTGTGGACTAGGTTCTCGAAGATTAAACACATTTTCATTCCTTTGCTTCCATATAAACCAAAGGATCCAGCAAATAAGAGTAATGTCAGATGAAGCAAAATTTGATCCCACATCTGTAATGCATAGCCACCAAGAAGTGGAGTTCCTGACTTGAATCACATCAATTTTAACACCTAAATGGCAACCAAACCAGACACACCTTTTCCATGGGCAGTGGAAGAAAAGATGTTCAATTGTTTCCTCCTCTCTGTCGCATACAGGGCATAATTTAGTAGATGCCCTCTTACGTCGGAATAGAGCATCATTAGTGGCCACAACCTGGTTCAAAATCCTCCAAACAAAATGTTGGACACATGGTACAATGTTCAGCTTCCATATACTTCTCCAACTAGCTGGCGACATATTAGTAGAGGAGATAGGTTTATGTATAATGTAACGCCTAGCCTTTGCATTTCTATACCCCAACTTGACTGAATAATTACCATTGCTCGCTGGGGTCCAAATAATCTGATCTTTCAAACCATTCAAGGGGATAGAAATTTGGATAATTGCATGTGCGAGATCATCAGAGATTAAGTGTCGTATGGGAGACAAGTTCCAGCTACCGTGTACAATGAGATCACACACTCGCCCTTGCTGGAGAATATCATCATAATTATTAACAAGTTTCTCATGAAATTGAACATCTGGTACCCATCTATCTTTCCAAATGCGAATGGAGGAGCCATCACCTAAATCCCACAGTAAATCTTTCTTGAGAAAATCTCTACCATCAATGATACTAGACCAGCACTAAGATGCTTTGTATCCTTTTTCAACATCCATAAACTCCCCCTATGGAAAACAAATGCTCTTCAAAACTCGAACCCACAGGTCATCTGGGTTATTAAGAAGGTGCTAGGCTGTTTTAGCTAGTAAAGCATCATTAGCAATAGTGAAATCTCTAAATCCCATACCTCCTGCACACTTGGCCTCAGTGAGAGAATCCCAAGACTTCCAATGAAGCTTATGTCCAGCTGCATTGCCCTCCCACCAAAAATTAGCTATTAAGCTATTTAATTCTTTACATGCTTTAATTGTAAACTTGAAGCAATTGATCATGGGATAAATTGGGATGGCGTTGATAATTGATTTGATCATAACCTCTCGCCCTGCAAAGGATAAAGTGGATTTTGTCCATCCCTGAATTTTATTTCTTACTCTCTCTCTGATATAAGATAGAGCCTAGTGCTTTGTTTTACCCCATACACTCGGGATACCCAGATATTTACCCGGATCTTGCATAGCCTAGATGCCTAAGATGCCACGCGTCCTGGATTTAATTATCTCCGGTGTATTTGCCAAAAAGAAGATGCTGGATTTATCCAAGTTAGCAGATTGACCAGATACAACACAGTATTGATTCAAAATATTTTCCAGGTATTTACAATTCCTCTCATTAGCATTCATAAAAAATAGGGCATCATCCGCAAAGAAGCAATGAGAAAGCTCAGGACAAGAGTTGCCCAATTTAATCCCTTGGAGGTTTTTAGACCTTTGACTCTTGGTAATCATAGCAGACAAAACTTCAGTCACTAGAATAAATAGATAAGGAGATAAAGGATCACCTTGTCGTAGACCCCTACCTGGAGAGATAGAGCCAATTTTCTCTTCTGAAACACACAGATTTAGCATGACAGAATTTACACACTTCATAATTAAACGCACCCAATCTTCACAAAATCCAAATTTCAAAAGAACAAACTCTAAGAAATCCCATTCCACACGGTCATAGGCTTTGCTCATATCCATTTTAAGTGCAAATTCATATTTATTCCCCTTTTTCTTTTGATGAAGATAATGATAAACCTCATGTGCAATGATAATGTTGTCTTGAATAAGACGACCAGGAATAAAAGCACTCTGGTTTTGGGAAATACAGGCATCAAGTAAAGGTCTCGTCGGCTTGCAATAATTTTAGATATTATCTTGTAGGAGAAATTACAGAGCCCAATAGGACGAAAATGGGAAACTTGATCTGGTTTCTCTATCTTGGGAATTAGAGTAACATTAGTATCATTGATTTCATGAAGATAAGAATTGCCAGCAAAGAATTCTTGAACCATGGAGCATATATTTTCACCAATTTCAGGCCAAGCTGAATGATAAAATTTACCTAAGAATCCATCAGGACCAGGGGCCTTCGTACTTCCCAAGCTGAAAGCAGCTTCACGGATCTCCTCTCGTGTCACAGGAAGTAATAAATTAAGATTCATCTGTTCTGAGATTCTAGGTTCTATGAAATTTAGTACTGCTTCGGTACATCGACTCCCAAAAGGAAGAAACAATGTCTCAAAAAAAGAGGAGATATTGGCAGCTATTGACTCTCTACTTGATAGCCAAGTCCCTGAATCATCCTTTAAACGTAGAATGCTATTGTATTGTCTGCGATGGATTGTAGTAAGGTGGAAAAACCTTGAGTTCCTGTCTCCTGCCTGTAAGCCAATTAATTCTCGATCGTTGCCACCAATACTGCTCTTCCTTATCCATGGCATTTTCAATTTTAGCTGTAATTTCAGAAGTTTTCTTCTTACTCTCAGGAGTTAATACCCCTTGTTCACAGACAGCGAGCTCCACTTTGAGTTGCTCAATAGCTTTTTTGGAATTTGGAAACTCCTTCTTGCTCCACATGGTTAATTCAGATCTACAAGAACATAAGCGGCTTACAAACTCAATAAGAGATGAAGAATCACTTACATAGGGTCATTGCCATCCATTGCGTACAGTAGCCAGATAGTTCATGTGTGTAGTCCAAACAGATTCAAATTTAAAGGAGCGGGTTCGAAATTGTTGCTTACACCAACAGTTAACTAGTAGCAAGTGGTGATCAGACCCCAACAGGTCTAAATGGAACACCTGTAGATGAGGAAAATTTTCTCTTAATTCAGTGTTACCCAGAGCTCTATCAATACGTTCACGAATCGTTTCTTGTCCCTCCCTCTTATTGCACCATGTGAACCTGTAACCATTAAATCCCAGATCCATAAAATTACAATCAGCCATAAAGTTCTGGAAATTAACTATCTTCCTCCAAGCTCTCGGATTGCCCCCACTTTTTTCTCCTTGAGCTGCGATATCGTTAAAGTCACCTAGACATAACCACGATTGATCAACATGCTGGGCAATACGCCTTACTTCTTGCCAACACAACTGACGCTCATTCTCATTCGGGGGTCTGTAGACAAAAGAAATATAGGAGGGTGAGTCAAATGTCGAAGATGAGACCTTCGTGTGAATTATATTTGCTGAAGAGTAAAGGATATTCACCACAACTTCATCCTTCCACCACAGAGCAAGACCTCCACTACAACCAATAGGCATGACATGTTTATATGCCATCAGTATTTGTGTAAAATTTATGCTAAATTTGTGATATATTTGAGGAGTTTATCTCAGTCCTAAATATAAGACATATCTTTCATATTTGGAAATCTTTTCCTAATTTACCCATATTGATACTCTCTCACCAATAATCAAAAAGGAAAGGGAATAGGGGAATTAATGAAGATGACTGGGATGTTTTGGGAAATACAAGTTATATTAACTAACTTAACTAATTTCCTTAATCTAATCAAATTAAGTAAATATGTTTTATATTAAATACCGGAGGGAGTAATTTCTTTGTAATTGATTTTTTTTGAAATGGTATCTTACTTTTGGTTTTGGTAGGTAGTAGTTATCCGTATGCTGCAAAAAGATAAATTAAAAAAAAATAATCCCTTGATCAGAAGTTTATGCTATAATTTAGCAGTTCATATGCAAAGATATAGAACTGTCTGAACTGCCAGATCATTGGAATATGAACAAGAAGTCTGATCATTACAATATTTTTTTCAGAGACTTTTCTATGATTATTTTATTAGTTCTACATCACTGATCTGATAAACTGAGCTTAAGAACATATTTCTTTCTGTAGATTTTTCTAAACTTGATCAGCTTTTAATTGTTAATTAATTTATAGTGGTTGATTATGTGCAGTGGGAAATTAATGAGGGCCTTGGCAGATTCACAGTATAGCAAGCATCATAAAATCACAGGAGCAGTAATATACAACATTGTTACTTATGTAGTTGCAATAGTTATAACTGTTGTTATCCTTGTTTATGTAATAAGAATTATAAAGAAAGTGAAAAAGTTAAAGTTTAGTGAGGATGGTGAGTTTGTCTCTGTTTCAGGGGATATTAGTTCAGCTGTTATGGAGAAGCTTTCTCTTGAGAAGCCTAAGCAGCTTTTACTTTCTCCTTTGAGTTTCTTGAGTCATGCTCAAGACACTTTTAATGTTAATAAAAATATAGCAATGAGTTTGGTTTAAGATTAAACAGCATTATATTTCTCTTTGATCTCAATGACATGATCCACAAGTTCCAGGAAAAAAAAGCATTGAATTGGGATAACTTTTAAATTAGAACAGCGAATAGTTTAATTATAAGATTTAAAAAACAAAATTCACAATATCTTTTAAACATGTGTGTGTGACAGATTAAATCAAATATAATCAAATTATTTGAGCCATACTTTAAAATATTGATATTTTCAATTTAGAAAAAATGTTGAGATCAGCAATGTTGGAATTATTCACAGAAAAATATTTTCAAAAATTTTAATTTACATACAAATATTACAACATTTTTATCCATATATACATACACACCCATCTTAAAAAGAATAATGCTGATGGGGATTATAGATTTCTCTCACTCACCGATTTTTGGCAATCCGCCTTTTTTTATTTAAATGGGCAAGCACTAACGGCCTGAGATATGTACCAAATCTCAATTGTCTAATTACCAGCATAAGGTTGCTTTGAAGACGCCTCGACGATACAAGCAAGCTCAACTGAAGATTCTTGTGGTTGGCCATCAAATTGAACATCATGTTGTGTTGGTTCTTTGACCATTTTTTGGGACTGTGAAGTCCCTGAAGTAGAGGAATCACCACCAGCAGCTCTACCTTTTGTTCCTTGATGCCAACTAAAAAGAGATGATGCCACTGACTCTTTCAGCTTCAACCTGCTTCCCATCTGAACAGACACCATACATTTCATCAAACATTATTTCAACTTTTCATATGTGCAATATGATATTGTTCTTTGCAAAAGTTGGTAGGAATCAAGACATTTTTGGTGCATTGTTATTGGTATTTAAATTGCTCTTGCTAGATATGATATTTTAAAAGCTGTTTGAGTAAAAATACAAAGAATTTCTAGCTCAGATGATGAGGATAGGATGAAGCATGGATAGAGATCAACATTTCAAACACTCTTAATGTATCGGAAAAAATGTAAGTATTTTTCTTTGATTTTGATAAAATAACATAAATTTCATCTCTATTTCTAAAACATATAATAATTCCTTGAAAATAAAAAGTAAATATCGTTAAAATGACACAAATTTCTAATGGCATTATATATAGCCTAGTGGTATGTAAGCTCCCTTATAAGTGGAAGGTCGTAAGTTCAATCTCGCTTAAAACCCCAAACCATCAATGCCATCCCATGTAATTCCAAAAAAAAAAAAAAAATTTGCACAAACTTGCTTTGGAAAAAGTATATCACAATTACCTTCCCTAAGTTTTGTCAAAATTTCAAACATTCCCAAGAATTTTGTTTAATTTGTGCATACTTCCAAATTCCATTTATAGGTATTTTCATGTATAGTTAAAAACAGAAAAGAAGTATTTGTAATTTCAACCCCTAGACTTTGGATAGTATAAGGATCAAAATGACCAGAAGCCTTCTAAAAAAAAGAAGGTGAATCTTTAGATTTATCTTACCTGAGTCACCAAAGCATATAGAGGCAGGGTGCTGTAACTGCAGAGCACTTGAACTATTAAGCTGCGTGACAATGATATGAAGTGAGAAGAGGACACAACTCAATATCAAGCAACATAAAATTAGAACTGAAAAATATAATACTATTGCTTTTCTTTTTATCACTTCTAAGGATTATATTATTATACCCTATAACAAGTCTTGTAATGATGAAGGCTGCCTTCTCCATAATGCATGAATCGAATCCATATGTGAACTGCAGAGGGCAGAATTAACAGTTTTAAAGATATTTTAAAAGTCTAAATATACTAAAGGGAAAGTCGGGAAAAGAATCAAGTTGTATACACAAAAAGTACCAAATTTTGTACACACCAAGTACTGATACTCTAATTTAAGTCCTTCTCACCAATAAATTTTCTCCAATTGTCCCATATACTTATCGTCTAGCTATTTTCATTCCTCAACATTTTACAGGTTCTAAATTCATTTTATTTCTCAAAATGTCGTAAATCTTATCCTTGCAACTAATTATGTGACGACCTCACATGTCATATCCTAGACACATGATGATAAATAAGATTGTTCCGTCAATAATACAGCTTTTTGAGAGAGAGAGAGAGAGATAGTAGTAAAGTGGAACCAAGAGATGAACAATTGAAAGAGAGATTTCATGTAAGTACTCACCAAAATCCAGAAGAAAAATGCAATCTCAAAAGAGTTCTGAAACAAAATGAAGTGAATCAAGTCAAGCACAAGAGCAGGGTTGCTAAACCAGAAGTGTTTATCTGAAGGTTTCACTCTATGATCTTTCTTTTTCTTCGAGATTCCCACAACTCTTGCAGCCTCTTGATCTTCCCCTTCAATCTTTTGCCCGGTTTCTTGAGCCAACCGAGCGATTATGTACTCTAACTTTGCTCCCACAAGAAGCAGAAGCTGTAACATAATGCAGATGAATGAACATAAGAGTTTCACTTGAATCACATCCCTCATGTGCAACATTCACAAAATGAAATCACTGGTAACAGCCTCAATCACTTACTATCAATGGTAAAAAAGCTAACCAGAAATAAGTGTGCCAGCCTGCATGGTAAATTTTCATGTGGATTAGATTTCTACGGCAACACTTGTGTAAGATAACGTAGTAGAAAGGATGTGTTGTTATTTAATAAAAGCAAATGAAATTATGATACTGTCTGATGTTTAACTCAACAAGATAAAGATAACATTATGAAGCAATATCATTATTAGTCCTTATAGTTTGATTGAATATTGGTTTTAGTGCCTGTAATTTCAAATCGTTGGTTTTGGTCTCAATAGTTTCATTAGATTTTGGTCTAAGTTTAACGATTAGTCCTTATACTTTTAACGAGTTTTGGTCTTGATACTTAAATTCAGACCCTGATACTTAAATTTAGACCAAATCCTAATGACACTATAGGGACTAAAACCAACAATTTGAAATTATAGGGACCAAAAGCATAATTCGATCAAACTGTATGGACTAACAATAATATTAACCCTAACATTATACCAAAAAGTCTCCAAAGAATATTGTTGAATTAGGAACAAATATTACCCTCGAGATTTAGCAGCAAAAAGAGCACAACAAAGAGCCACAGGTACCAGCTGTGATGGAGAAACAATCAAGAATAGATGGTCTTAAATTTGATGACATAAACTTGTCTGAACACAAAAATTTCTAGATAGACCTGTTTCTATCTACAAAATTATTGATAGACCAAATTGATCATAGATGAACAGTCAATTACCTTAGAAGAAGTAGGCCTTACTAAAAAATTCAATATGTTTGCAAATCCGTCTATAATTTGTAGGTTTGATCTATCCAAAAGTTTCTCAATGTTTGAATTAAGAGAGGATCTCCTCCAATACTGGAGGTTAAAAAAGGAGAGAGAGAGAGAGAGAGATAGGTGGGCCCCACAGTGATAAGTGAGTTCCACTTCCTTTCTCTCTCTCCCCTCACTTCTTCAGCACTGGAAGAGATCCGAATCCATGTGAATTAACTTATCACCTTATGCCTACAACTTTCTTGAAGTCACCTTCAAGTGCCCACATCATGTACTTGTGAAAGTCATAGTCAGGAGTATTTGGGCAGTGCTCCTAGAAATATCACTATTCACAATTAGTGTCTAACAATGAGATAGAGTATTAGTGAAAAGTGAAAAAAATGCTACATTATACCAACATGTTTCACCAAAACTAAGAAAAACTTAAACCTCGTTAACTCAGCCTTAAAATTCAACAACTTTCCAACTTCACCCCTATTTAATATACACTATACTTCATGAGAACAAAGTGTGCATAATAATAAATAAAGGGTAAAAGTATACATTCATATGAAAAATCTAATAAAGTGACTTATAAATAAAACCAAAAAGTAACTTCTCTCTCTGCCTTATAAGTAGAACGAGAGGAGTACATAAAATTAGAAGTCTAGAGGATATTAACCTTTACAAATCCATTTCGCAGTGCAATGTAGTCAGACTCAGTAACAGAGCCATAAAATTGCTTGAAGAATGCTCTCTGCCAAAATGAACTCAAACCCAAAAGTCACCACATCAGGCATCTAATCAATACTTTATCCCCATTTTTGCAGCAATATAATCCATTCAAGCAGCTTTTTCAATTAAATAATACGAGTTTATTGTTACTGTAAGCATTTTATCTATCCTTAATGTTCAATGTTATCCATTGGCATTTAAGTGAGGTAAACATTGGATTAAATCCATGCGCTACTGTTATTCAAGAACAATTATTCCTTATTATCATCTTCTCAAACCCACACCAATATCTATCATACTTTTGTCATTACTCCCTCCGGTCTTTAATACAAGACATATTTACCTAATTTGATTAGGTTAAGGAAATTAGTTAATATGACGTGAATTTTCTAAAACACTCTACTCATCTTTCTTAACCCCCTGATTCCCTTCCTTCCTTGATTATTGTTGATGGAGCATCAATAGGGGTAAATTAAGAAAAGATTTGACAACTATGAAAGCTATGTCTTATATTTAAGACCAAGATCAACACCTCAAATATGTCTTTTATTAAAAACTGGAGGGAGTATTATTCAAGAACAATTTTTCCTTATTACTAATTTTTTATCCAAAAACACGGGGCACTACTCATCCAAAAAATTATTGTTTTTTTTCATTCCATTCCATTCTATTTTGTATTCACTCAATAGATCCAAATAAAGATATCATGAGAAGCCACGTAGAGAAAAGTGATTCTTACGATCCAACATATTACAGCTGCCTTTTTCCAAAATCCTTCAGCATGTGTTTTCATGAACTCTTTCTGATAGAGAGCTTGGCTATTATTAGCTGCATATAAGAAAATATATTATGTTAGAGCCTAAAATTCCAAGTCACCTCTTCAGGTGTTCTTAGTTGTTACACAGAAAATATTCAGTTTCGCAGTCATAATACCCCCTGAATCTGATCTTCTAGCTTTTCCACGTACAGCATTCTCCCATTTCTTCCATCGGCGGATCTACATGAAGAAAACAATAAGCATCATCATGGAACAACTCAATTCATGGTGATAGAACTATGATTTTCTTCATGTATGTTTGAATTTCTTTTTTGATGTACAGGTAGGAATGTTGAAACAAACTAAAGTCCCTTCTCTGTGAAATTGAAAAGGTCTCAAAAAAATTCAACCCAGGCTAATGATACTACCACTTTTTATGGCATCATAAAATAAAAGCCAAAGATTTATCAAACACAAGAAAAACAATAAAAAAAGAAAATCTACGATATACATAGTATGAAGAAGATAGGAAGATCAAGAAAATGATAAACAGATATTTAAGCATGTTGCATATTCTCTTTAATGAAACACTCTGACGCACTTACATATCTATTCATGATTAACTTGGTCTATTTTTTTGCAGTTTAACTAAATTTTCTCCAGAATCAAGATTCAATCTCGGAGTCGATTCATTACCTTTGCACCTCCAAGAAGCATTGTGGATACACAGAATACCACGTGTACAACAGCCAATACAAAGATGAAAATATGTAGATGATGTAATGATTCTAGTGACATCAATGGAACCTTCCCCTGTTTAGGAAAAAAGAATGTAATGAGTCATAAATGTTAAAAAAAATTGTAATAAATAGGAAAGAAAAAAATAACTTGTTTTGTCATTACGAGTTCTTACTAATTTATCTGATCCATTGTTATTGAGTAAGCCGTTGATTAAATCTCTTAATAGCTGAGTTTACAGTTTATGTTTTGCTATTACCTTTTGGCTACAATGCTTTGAAGTTGAACTAGGTTCTTCAGAAAAAAGCCTTCTTCTGTTGGTTAGAGTGTTATAGTAGATTAAATTATGCTCTGAACCTGTTGTGGACTCTTGATGTCTCTTGCATGGAAGCATATTTGTTGCAAGGCTTGGTGGGATACAAATGCGACTTATCGATCCTTGAAAGACAGTCAATAGAAGGGAAATGAACCCCAAAAGCATCAATTCTGGTGAAAACAAAATGACAGACAAACTAGTTAGTCTACACAATTTCGTTCGAATATATACAGAAGAATATTATGCAAGACTTAATATGAATCGGTAATTATGAAATAATCAGTGTCATTATTCACGAATGGGAGTTTATTGGGTCTGCAAAATACTTATTCAGCTAACGTTCCTCTTAGGAACTAGATTACACTAACACCAAAATAATGAATATTTGTCATGAATAAATAAGCAAATCCATTGAAACCTTTGCCATTAAAGTTTATAATAGCATCATTTTCTGATCAAAGTTAAGCATCTTGTTTACCTGTATAAAAAACGTGAGAGATAAGTTTCATTTACTTCAAGTTTTTTTGTTGTTTGAATGCATGTGTCCGTGTGTGGATTATGACAAAGAAAAATGTACCTTCTTTTAGCTTCTCTAATGCTCGATGTAGTGCATCATTCCTGCCTGCCAAGTACTGTATCATCCAAGCCAATAAACAAATTATTATGCACCCATTGAGTTACATGAAAGAAAAACTAGGAAGAAATATAAATTGAATTCTCAATAGAAATTTCTTATAGTTGATGTACTAACCAACCCCAAATTGTGATTTACTGCAATTATGGATCTAAAGTAGTAGTTAACCGAGGTGATAAGGACCTTGTTATTGCGCGATCTGTAAGTATCTTTGTAAGCGCTCTTTGAGTCCGAAGGCATGCCCTAACCCTAATGAGATCCCAAGACCCAACTCACCTAAACTTTAAGTTATCCAAAAAAAAAGTTGTTGTTCTCTTATGTTATGTTCAGTTATGACAATTAGTTAGTCAGTATTTTAACTTATATATATAGCTTGTAGCCTAACTTGAAAATCACTACAAGGTCCAAAGAAGGAATATAATCATTAAAAAGTGTCAACCTTGCTGAAACTTGTCATTCAATGCTACTTATTTATTATTAGAACTTTTTAGTGATTACGTTCCCTTTTTAAAACCTCACAGTGAAGCAAAGGAGAATTGTGATGCGACATTTGATCAAAGTAGTCAATTTCTTGATGCAGAAATGAATCTATCCACCAGTTTGAACTCCAGCTGAATGTGACATGCCCTAATTTTGGAAGCAAAATTAGATTATTCAATTTCTCAGTTCGATAGAAACTAAGGAGAACGTTACCTTGCCAAAATGATGAATGCCACGCTCGACCAAGAAGGAAATAGCGACAATGACGGAGCAAACAGCAGCAACGATCCACGTTGGTGTATATTCCAGAGACTCGTTCAGTTCCTCAGCCATTTGCAGAAGTAATTAGCCTCAAATATTTGATAAAAATTATATAAAAATTTTCCCTTTTTTCCCCTCCGCTGTTGATTTCAAAGTATTGTCAAGTAATTTAGGGAATGATTGGAAGTGACTCTTTTAAATTGATGAGGATAGCGAGGCTTTGATTCTGCGTCTTATAACTCAAAGCAAAGCAAAGAATACTCAAATCCAAAGCAAAAATGAAGTTGGCATGAAATTATAGAATTGGATGCTATTGATCGGTGCTCACTTCAAGTAATGCATAATCCACCAATTAGCATGTTGCACACTGAATTTTAATAAAGACGCCAAATTTTGCAACTATCGAAATCACTGGAAGCTTGCAATACAAGTTGTGTTTACCACTATAGCATGTTAAATACCATGATACAATTATGCTACCCGCTATTTAAAATAAACGTCGGTTAACTTTTTTTAAGAGACTAAGGAAGTTAAATAAGTTACATTAAATTATTTATATATGTAGTTTTTCTCCAAACTAATTTGTTTAACTTATAAAGTTAACTAGCTCTTATATTAAGAACTAAAAGATGTATTTATTTTTGGATTAAGGTTCATTTTTATTCTGAAAGTTGTCAAAACATCTCAATTTTGCTTGTTTTTTTTTTTTTGGGAAAATGCTGCTTCTGAAGTTTCCAAATCATAATAATTTCATCCTAATTGCTATCTTAGTTAAGTTTAACTATTAGTTAAACCAAATATATTGATCTAACAGGTCATCATATTATCATGTCATTTTTGTTAATATGCAATTTTATCTCAAAAGTTCTTACTTAAAAACAGTGTTGCCTCTAAAATTTGTTTGGTTCAATATTACCAAATTTCCAAATTTTAGCAATGTCGTCATAACCATTATAAAGGTTAGATTTGATTATTAATTGACCAAATATGTTAACCTAGCAGCATAAACAACATTGAAGAAGCAGTAGATGGAGAAACTCACACTCACTAGAGAGTAATGAAAAAAAGATTCAAGGCACTGAGCAAGATTAATGAGAACAAGGCCACTAATAACCTTTCATTGTTGTATCCTAATGACGTTGCAATAAACATGTGTGTCTTCGATATTTTCTTCATCACACGAGATGCTTTTACTTCTTTAATTTTTTACTAATATAATTCAGATCCAGTACATTTTTTTTAAAAAAAAAAAAATCCTTATTTATAAATCTGACCGCGAAGAGAAATGCCTATGCCGATTGCGGCCGAAGGGGCAAAGATTTGCTGGAGGACACATGGTGAGCCCACAAAATATACCGCACTAAAGAGAGGGAGAGATTTAATACAAGTTAAAAATGATAGGTGAAGATAAGATACGATAAAATTGAAATAAAATTATAAAAGCAAAGTCTGATTAAACAACAATAATTTCTCGAAGGAAGAAGCAAACATTTTTGCATGCACAAATTCACTAGCACAAGTTTTAGAACTGCTTCACAAAAAGAACCCAACCTTAAATTAAGAACATATTTGTCATCATCTGTAAAAGGTCGTAGGCAACAGTCTCGAACAATTTCAAGCTGTTCGTGTTTTCAGTTTTAAAGAATACAACGTTTATTACATATACACTACGTATGTCACAAAATTTAAACAAAGGGACACTCTAGATTTCAACTCTTGATGCTAATCTTGAGTGGACAATCCTGCCCCAGCTTACTAGACTTGCTAGATCTTTCTTCCATAACTTTCATTACGTTCATGCGCTTCTAGTCTCCTTGTCGTCTTCAAGTCATTTGGGACACACTAAGCCAAAAGAGATAATGAACAGCATAGCACCTTATGGTTTCCATGGTGCTGGAGGTGGTGGAGGTGTAGGAAACATTGGGGGAACTGCAGAGAAAATGGTGTTTTTGTCGATCCCCGTGCTTTTGTCACCTGACAAGGCCACTAGTGCTGCTACTAAACCGGCATTTCCTGCGAGAGTTGGTTCCGTGTAGTTGTAGTTAGTACGGACGTCATGGAAACCATCATGCCTGTCAGGACCAGCAACCATGGCTCCAACCATGGTGTTTGGGTTCGGCTTCTTCGAGTCTCTCCATTTCCATCCTCCTTTACAGTTATACTTAACCCTGTTCTTGGGGATGGATGCACCTCTATGGTGAACATGTTTTGGGTAATGTTTGCCAAAACCTACAATATAGCTCATTTTTCGAGGGTTCTTCCCAAGGATGTAGTCAATCTGCCCAAAAACAAAAGGCCAAACAAAATGTCAGAGAAATTGAGATTTTGGCGGACACCTTGCAGCATTTTCAATTAACTGAGGAACAGCAAAAACTGATAGGTTTGTTAAGGGAGCAGAATGTTAAGCACCTGGGTCTTGGCAAATTCTCGAAGAACATCAGTAGAAAAGAAATTGGGCCCACAATACCATCCTGGTGTATCAGCAGCATCAAGATAATCACTAAATAAGGTGGCCAAAAAGGCTGCATTGACGACATATTGGAGAGGCTGAGGTCTACCATGGTTCAACTGAATCAAGCCACCTGCGCAAAAAGAAATACCATTATTCACATTAGAATGCAAAGTAAGCAGCATGACCTCTAATGCCTAGTGAAACAATTTGAGCTAGTAGGATTTTTACCTCTTGTTCTATTAAAGCTTGTGAAAACCGGCAGATAAGAGCACATAACTATGCTGGTCTGATTGTGAAAGGTGCTTAGAATTTCTTCATACGGGTAACCAGGACTTAAGAACAATCTTAAGCGACTCAGGAGAACCTATGTATAAGAAGTCCAAATTAAGTTACTCAAGAAGGAATCGCAAGACCAAGGACATCTAATGGGAAGAAAAATTGTGCTCAAGTTGCTGATACTTTATTAATAACTTCATATATATGAGTCAATTACAATGGAACATAGTTCCTCATAGATTCACAAGAAAGTCAGTTAAATACAATGGGTCAACCTGGCTACACCCTACAACATAATGACAGATCAAAGTAGTTTGCCCATTGACTAGGAAAAAGAAATAGAAATGAGACCAAAGCACTGAAATATGACAGAGAAGATCTCAAAGCAATAAGAAAGAAGAACTAACTTCAGTCCCAGAATGACTTACAAACAAACAGAGAATATGAGTAAATAAAAACTTCGACTATCTAAAGATACCACAGAAATATAGATCATGCTAAAAATCAGACTATTAAGCTGCTAGCCAGCTAATGTAGAACTCAACTATCAGACAAAAACCCTCAAGATAGAATATGATTAGAATAAACCAAGATTCAAATACTTTAATTTCCAATTCCAATCACAGTCTCGGTGCATCATCTCATTTTTAAAAAAAAAAAAAAAAAAATCTTCAGAAAGCTAAGGCAAAGAACCTCCACAAAATTACCTGAGCACCAGCAAGCTTGTTATCCCAGCTCAAAACACCATAATCAGGGCCTCCCCAAAAGGCACCAGCATGCTTAGCAAGTTTAGGAGCAGTAGCAAGCCTAAGGTAGGAAGAATTTCCAGTTGCATAATACATCCAAGCCCCTCCCCAAACAAATTCATCCCAGTAGCTGGAGGAATTGTAGAACAACGCAGCATCTGAACCACCAGCACTATATCTTCCTCTATTGTCCCTTGAAAATTTAAAGAGAGTCGTGGCACCATGAACAAGTTTCTGTGAATAGGCTTTGTTATCTTTGAAAACAATGGATGCAGCAGCTAAAGCAGCAGCCATCTCTGCAGCAAGATCTGAGCAAGCGTGGCATTCATATACAGGTCGTTCATAGTCAATGTCCTCTGGACGCATCCAACAGTAATGGTCATTTGAAGTAGTACTTCCTCCAGAAGTATCCCCAGCCCCAACCTGTCAAAGAAGTCACAAAACCAACGATGAGATGCATTCTCCAAAGATTTCTTGTAAAAAGACTGAGCATTTTTTTCACGAATGCATAATTAGATGCAATTTTTTTAATATATTAAAATTAACATCGAAATTGCGAAAGTTTGGACATAATATCGGGAAATCCCTTGATTTCCAGTTTTCATGATGTCTGCATCCTGGAGATGGATCATGGAGGGTGTAGGTTTTCATGCTGAGTCTGAGCATGAACAAACTAACTAAAACCAAATAAAGAAAAAGACCCAAACTAAATCCCCCCACATCAATAGAAGGAGGACAAAAGTTTTGGAGAATAGATATATCTGTAAATGGCACAATACATAGAAAATCAACAATTCAAATATGTCTCCAAAGCATGATGCTTACTTGTGCAGCAATTGTAGTTATGGTATCAGCAGAATTATTGAAGGTCTTCAGAAGGTAATCTGTCCCCCATTTAATGACATCCTTGATATGGTTGAGCTCCCCAGCGGCTTCGTATTTGGCACTATATTCTATTACACTCCAGCTCAACATGGTCAAGGAGAAAGATGCAGGGAAGTTGAACTTGATAGCATCTCCAGCATCATAATAGCCACCAACCAGATCCTTAATTGAACTTGATGTATCAGCCTTGCCATCTTGCATACAGGAGTTACCTCTCCATGAAACATTGTTATGCTTGGGGAGTTTCCCAGCTGCACGCAGGTAAATATTATAAAAAAAAAAAAAATTAAACTCCAATAATGTTCTGAAGCTAATCATCACTATAGGCCTTCGTTTAGAACAAATCACACATGATGATATATGGTGCTTGAAGTCATTAGATATAGAATCAGCTCTAAATCTTTCTTGCGAGGTGGATTTCCCCCAAGTTCCTACCAGGCTCTTAAATGGAGTCATCAGACAAGGAAAATAAAAATACAGCAACATATAAAATCTCCATCTCCAATTTAATAATTAGAAGTTGTCTTAACAAGAAATGGTAAAAACAGTACCCAAAAAAGATGTACCGACTGAAGGAATCAACGATCAATAATCCATTATCTACACCTAAAATCTTCAGATTTCATCAATAAAATATATCTGGCAAAGAAACGGCTAAAAAAATGCACAAAGGAATAAACAAAGACTGCAGGATTCAATTATAGATCATCAATAAGCAGCATATAAAATATTCAATTCTCGTGACTAAAAGCTATCTCAATAAGAAATGGTCAGAAATAGAGATGCACAGTCAACTATAGGAATCAATTGTAAATCGTCAAGAAGAAACATTTAAGATCTTCAATACCGTATTACAAGCACACACTCGCAAAGAAAATGGACGGATGAGTATATGAGTGTTTGTGAGCGTGCACTTGAGTGAGCGAGCGAGAAAGAGAAGGGTAGAGAGAGTGAGAGGTCTCACAATCACAGATATAAACACGGTGATTACTTGTATGCGCAATTGAACGTTAAAGAGAAAATGGTAGCAAAAAAAAAAATGCTTACATCTTTGCCCATTAAAGAACATAAGAGCCTTGTGAAGAGCCAAAGTGTAGTTATCAGGAGGCGGAGCCTTATGGTGGTGGCGAGGGACAACCTTGACGATGAGGGTGATGAAGCCAGCCAAGAAGGCAGAAACAAGAAGCGTCCCCACCGTCCAAATGAAGATCTTACGGCTCACAATAATACAACCCAGATCCACATACTTCTTCTTCTTCTGCTCGCCAGGTCCAAGAAGCCAGCTCTGCTGGGTCTCGTCCAGTGGCCGAGAAAGCGCAGCCCGATCGAAATCCTGCAGATTCCGGCTCCGGTCATCGTCGGTGGCGGAATCCGTGGCATTAATCTCCAGCGGCCCACCCCACGGATCCCTACCGTACATACTCATTTTGGAAGCTGAGCTTAGAGATCTTCAGTCTCCAGACACCCCCACCGACAGAAGAAGACAAGCAGATCTGAGAAAGGCGAAGAATGAAGAAGAAGAAAAAGAAGACGATGTTGGAAGCAATAAGAGAGAAAAACAGAGTTACATTAGCGAACTAGTAAAGTGATCAACCCAGCAAGCAAGGCAGTACATATATACAATTATGCTATCACAATTATCTGATTCTCTCTCTCTTTGCGGACTAATGAGAAAAAGGTGAAGACGATGGGGGGTGGGACTGTTGCTGACTTGCTGTGAAAAAGAGAACTCAAGCTGGACTCGTGACGTCTGTAGATTGCAATATTTTATTCCAAACACGGTAGTTAGCTGTAATTTTCTCTTTCAATAATTTCGTTTATTTTTTGTTTAAGAAATTAAATTTACCACATCATAAATTCATAGATGGCTTATAAGGATAAAATTTCATGTAAGGAAAGCTTATTTCTCAAATTCAAATCTCGAGTAATTTCGTTTATTTTTATTTTAGGAAATTGATACAATCATTTCCACATCATAAATTGTGAATAATATGGCTTCAAAATAAAATATTTTTAAATAATTAATATATTTGATATAAAATATATTTATAATATAAAATTTATAGTTGAATGATTCGTATCTCATGAATGGTGATCTAAGCTGAGCTCTATGTCTATGCAATACACATTTAATTTATTAGCTAATATATGGTGGTATTTAGTTGTCCCAAATAGGATATTTTTTATGTTGTAAAGGAAATTAAGTTTAAAATAATATATTGTTCAATTTATGTCTTTTTTTTTTATTGGGTATAAAATATGGAAGAGCTGTACACTTCATATAATTTATTAGAATTAAGAAAAGATGTATAAATCATTAAATTTGTTTAAAAAAGTTAAATTTACTCATATTTAAATTCGTAAAATACTTCTTGATACAACAATAGCATAGCATTAGGTAGGACAGGTCACCTATATGGATTGCATATGGTCATTGTACTCTGTCAATAACCGAATTTTAACTATGTGAATCACAAGGAAAGAAAATTGAAACAAGATTTAAACAAGAGCACTCTCATAAAAAATTGTAATTAATACAAATTTAGTTAATTATAATGAAAACCACTCTCCTTAAAATATCCATATGTAACATATTAAATACTGAAGATAAAATTGATAAAAGACTTAAATTTAGCGTGAAGACTAACTTCCTAATTAGCTCTTGTAATTAGGACCTAAGGAATATGTGTGTGTCTGTATATATGCGCACACATAAAGAATATGGAAGAGTCTGAAATTATTCCTTCTTACATGACATGGCAATTAAAAAAAAGGGCTAAAGGCTATTTTTATTTTAGAAGTATTCATTTCATTTTATTTCGCCATTTTTGAGATATTAACCTAGATCATCCATTTTGAGATAAATCATATTGATAATGACATTTTAACCAATTTGTCCATTGATTCATTACAAAATTGGAAGCGCTCTTATATTTTAATTTGGAATGAGATATTCCTTGTACTCCAAAAAGAGGGTCAATTCTGTTTTGGAAGTTTTTTTAAGATCAATTTTGCTCTGAAAGTATTAAATTTTGAGCAATTTTGCTCTTATTGTTAGTTGACCAAATTCGAGATAAATTTGCTCTTAACTGAAAACTTCCAAAATAAAATTGTATCTTAACAAAAATAATATTAATAATAAAATTGTCTTGAAAATTTTACCTTATGAGTAAATTTGTTTGAAATTTGGTCAATTAACGGTAAGGGCAAAATTACTCTAATTTTAACATTTTCGGAATAAATTTGACCCTCAAAATACTTCCAAAACAAAATTAACACTTCACGAACAAAAATGTCCAATAGACAGATGGAGAAAGGGAGACGGTGACGGTGAATATAATTATGATTGATTGGTGGGATCAAAATTGGTCAAATAATGTCATGGGGGTTAATAGATTAATAGACAGTAGAGACTTCCCTTTCCTACTTATTTTTTCTTTAATATTTTAAAAATTGTTTATTTATTTAATTTGGACTTATGTTGATTCTTCAAGTAAGAACAGTCCAATAAGGGACCAGGACAGCCTGTCCACAACAGTAACCACCAAATATATCCTTCAATCCTAAGGCTCTAAAAAGCAAGGGACCAAAACCAAACATAAAAAGAAAAAAATAATAAAACTCTATTCCGAACTTTTTGTTCTTTTTCTCTTGAAAGAATTTGTTCTGCTTATTTGCTGGTACTTATTGTTTGTTATTTTATGAATAATTATTTTTTAAGCTGATCTGAATCGTTCAAATATGATTTAAAAATATAAATTTTATTTTTTATTTTTATCGCTTTAATTTTAGAAAAAAAGATAAAAAAGAATTTTGAATTTACAAAATTCTAAATTAAACATTTCCCAAAAAATGAGTTATGAATTATTTATCAAATTTCGCCATTTCCTTATTAACTCTTAGTAATAAACCTGATTTAGGATTTTACAGTTTCAAAGTTCTTTTCCTATTTTTTCCCTTAATTTTATAGAAAATGAATACCCGATGGAAATATTTTTTTTATTTTTATTAGATAAGTGTATTTTTTTTTCGCCATATTAGATAAGTAATCTTTAAAATAAGAAACTTGTGAACAACAATCCATTCAAGATAATGGAGTGGAAGGCCAAAAAAAAAAAAAGATAATGGAGTGACTTGGTCTAAGAGGAGCGTAGGAGTAGCACCAAACAATTCATTAGTCCGTGAATCGGGTGGCTTATTTCTTAAACATAGCAGTGAACCGAAGGGTTTGCCTTTATTTTTTTTTTCTAGATGCAAAACCTTTATCAGCGTGTGTTTGGATGTGCGATTTTAGGGTTAAATCGCACGAAAAAAGGCCAAATTGTACTATCAGTCATTTATATTTTTTTTCTGTGTTTGGGAACTAAATTTGCCAATCACAATTTGATCAGAAATCGCACGATAAGATAAAGCTCTGGGGGCAGTTTTTAGCAAGGTAATTAAACCCGGACCGGTCAGTGAACCGGTCGGGGTACTGGGTCAAGGGTCAGTGGGTCAGACCGGAGTCAAACCGGAGCTAAACCGGGACCAAACCGGTGAGAAATAGAATATTTTAGGCTTATAGTATGAAATTCTAAAGGAAAATTTTTTAAAAAAAAATAAAAAAAATTTTAAAAAATAAAAAAGTTGACCCGGACCGGTTTAGTGCCCGGGTCGCCGGTTTCCGGGCCGGTTCGGCCGGTTCGGTCCGGGTCAGAGAACTATGGTTTTTAGCGTTGTATTCATCTGGAGAGAAAGAGAAGGATGACGTGGGGTGGGTGGGTGGGTGGGTGGGTGAGGAAAAAGGACGATAACGTGAAAATGAGAGAGAGAGAGGAAAAAGAGAAGGAAGGAGGAGAGAGATAAGAAAAATATTTATATGTATCATTAATTTATATTCCTTTCAGTCCTAATAAAATTAATTTTTTAGAGATATTAAGAAAATTAATTAAATTACTTTAGAACATTTATATTTATAATTTTTTTTCAAATTATTTTTCTTAACTTATAAACTGACATATAATCCAAATATACAGACTTTGATGTTAATTTTCCTAACTTAGTTGTACCTAGTATACTATCAGAATGATTGTAATTTTACCATTAATGTACTTTTTCAGCTTCAAAAATTAGTTTAAAATATTTTTTAGTGTTTTTAAACCCTTAAAATATTTTTTCAGTTATACCCAGTGTGTTAACAAACTGATTGCAATTTTACCCTTAATGTACTTTTTCAGCTCCAAAAATTACTTTAAAATATTTATATGTATCATTAATTTATATTCCTTTCAGTCCTAATAAAATTAATTTTTTAGAGATATTAAGAAAATTAATTAAATTACTTTAGAACATTTATATTTATAATTTTTTTTCAAATTATTTTTCTTAACTTATAAACTGACATATAATCCAAATATACAGACTTTGATGTTAATTTTCCTAACTTAGTTGTACCTAGTATACTATCAGAATGATTGTAATTTTACCATTAATGTACTTTTTCAGCTTCAAAAATTAGTTTAAAATATTTTTTAGTGTTTTTAAACCCTTAAAATATTTTTTCAGTTATACCCAGTGTGTTAACAAACTGATTGCAATTTTACCCTTAATGTACTTTTTCAGCTCCAAAAATTACTTTAAAATATTTTTTTAATGTTTGTAACCCCTTAAAATATTTTTTCAGTTGTACCTAATATTTTAAAGTAATTTTTAAATATTTACTTGATTTTTTAAATATTTTTTCACCCACTCTCTCTTACCATTATCACAAAATTCATTTATATTTAAGCCAATTCAAATATTCACTACTTTTACAAAAGTCATTTATACAATCGCTAATCCAAACATAAATCACATTATAAAATCTGGCTTTTATCAAAAGTATGATTACAAAAAATCAAATAAGAAAAAACCATTTTCCCTATCACTGTTCCAAACACACACCATGTGGTTCAAATTTATAACGTTTTTTTCTAAATTATCCATATTAATTATATGTATTTAAAAAAGATTTCATTGCATGTACATCATGGGCTAACTTCGTCCTTTTCTTTGTGCTTTTGTTTTTTAATTTTGTGTTGTTTACTTTCATGTACTATTAAAAAAAGTAGTTTTCATTGCAAGTTATTAAAAAGGGATTTTAAAGAAAACTCACGTGCTAAAATAAACTAATGACAATAACGCAAACTCAGATCATGTACTTAAATTATAAACTCATAAAAATTTATTTTTATTAATAAATAAGTGTTAAAAAATTATAATTAAATAATAAAATATAAAGAATGACAATAATTTAATTTAAATATATTTTATATATGAATATTTGAAATTAAATACATAAACATTCATGATATATTATACTTAACAAAGAAATTTTTATGAAGTTTATATATAAAGCCATTAAACATAATCAAATAAAAAAAATCAATAAAAATTTAAAAGCAAGTTGATACAATTTTATAAAGTATAAAAGTAAAAGCAATAAACTCAGTATATAAACTCATTAGTTCAACTAAGTTTACAATCAGTGTGAGTTTAAGGACAAATTGACACGATTTTATAAGCTAAAAACAATAAACTTAAAAAATCAACTTACAAGTTTGACTATAAGGGAGCTAACACATTTTGTGTTTTTGAGAAATAACTTATTTAACTGATTTGCAATCACTGTATTTTGTTTAATTTATAAAATTTTCCAAAGAAAATGTCATAAAACTGAAATGCTGAAAATTGACTGTGTTACTCATATGCCTTACAATCAGTTATTAAAATTAATGTACTCTCAACCATAATAGTTGAGTTTTAAATATGAACTTAATTAATAGCCTTAAATAAAGTTGAGGATGCAGAGTTTGAATACAAGTTATACAACATTAAAAGACAACACTAAGAGCCACCCTATTTATTCTCAATAATACTTTTAAAAAAGGGTTAAGGGGCAAATCTATCGATGATATTTTAAGAAAAGAGCATCTGGTACAATTATCTGTTAGAAGAGGCAAAAATATCAACGAACAATTAAAAAGGGACATCCACCACAAAAACCGTTAAATCCGTACTAACGACGTTAAATCATAAGAGAAGAAAACCCCTAATGACGTTAGTACGGATTAACGGTTTTTATAGTGAATGCCTCTTTTTAATTGTTCATTGGTATTTTTGCCTCTTCTAAAAGATAATTGTGCCAAATGCTCTTTTCTTAAAACATCATTGGTAGATTTGCCCCTTAACCCATTAAAAAAATAAGACAAATTTCTTGAAAAATAAATATATAAATGAAATCAAACACCTCTCTTAACGCTTTTTTAAATGTGAGTTTGTGAGGTAATAAGTGACATCACCCCATAAAGAGGATAACATAAGTTCAAATTTTAGAAAATACACTTGTTGGGAGAAGTAAAAACTCTTACACTCTAATTTTCAAAAGAGAAAATCCTTCACATTATTAAAAAAAAAAAAGCAGAGAGAGAGAGAGAGAGAGAGTTTGCAAGTTAGAACTCTCTATAGTAAATATATAGATGTGTGAGTTATGACAAAAAAAAAAAGTTTGATTGGTTTATATAACACTATATTTGAATTAGCTTGTCATATTTAAAAATAATACAAAAGTGTTTGGTCCTATATCTTTATATAATGTTTCAGTTTGACGTCTTGGTGCTTGTTTGGATTAGCGGTGGAGAAGGAGTTTTTTTTGCAGATGAACTTTTGGAAAAGTCAAATAGAAAAAAAGTTAGATTATAGATGTGATTTATGTTTGGATTGGCGGTGGCAGAAATGACTTTTTTTCTAACCTAAACCTGTTTGGATTAGCGTTTGAAAAGCCCGTTTAGATGAAAAATGACTGAAAATAGCATGAATCTTATCAAATACAATATATATATATATATATAGTGATAATTGAAATGAAAAAATTTTAAAAAAAATTGATAAAATAAAAAATGTGCAATTATTATTGAAAAATAAAAAAGAAAAATGCACGAAAATATTGAATTAAAAAAGAATAAATTTATATTTAAATTAGAATGCATACATAAAATGTCTGATCATTAGATCATCTACCCCTAACAAGTTGCTTTCTGATTGTGTCTCGAACATGATTCATTTAGGTTGAAGATAATCTACGGATAGTTGATATGGATGCGACATCAATCGGATTATTAGTATCTTAACTAGGTATATTTCCTCGTTCAGCTTCTTGAAAATCCATATCTGTTTGGGAATTTCTCCAGATAAGATTATGTATAGCCATTGTCACACAAACTATGTGGACTTGCGTTTCGAAGCTATATGATTTCATTTCCCCCAAGAGCTGAAACCTATTCTTCCAGATTCCAAACGTCCTTTCTATAGTTGTTCACAAACTAGAATGATAATAATTGAACATCTCGTTCGGATTTGCAAATCCCTTGCGTCGCCTGAAGTCTGGAATATGATAATGATCACGTCTATACGGACCAAGATATCCAACTGGTGTTGGATAGCCAGCATCGATAAAATAATATTTCCCTGAGTAATACACCAAAAATGTTGTTTACACGGTAAAATTATAGCAAGTGTGAGGAAAAGAAACCACACAATGTAAGTTCTAGTGAGGCATAGATACCTTGAGGTGGATAGGGGAAATTCATAGATGGAGTTGAGATTGCAGTTTAGAACACACGAGCATTATGTGCAGTTCCCTCCCAGCCTGCCAACAAAAAAATGAAGCACATATCCCAATCACATACGGTCATGATATTTTGAGTTGGATATCCCTTTCTCCCGATAATATTCAAAGAAAATATTCTTCCACCCATCCTTCATGAAGGATGATCCAAGACGTTCTTTCTTGTATATTTGTTCAATGTAAACTTCGATTAAAATTGCAATGGAACTTATATCCCATGATGCTTTATCTTTACCCTTGTTCATATTTTTATGTAATCAATTGACCAGAAAAGAAAAAAAAATGTCCCAAGTGAAATTAATCAAAAAATTCAGCACGAAATGGCAATGCATAATACACACACATACACAGCAATCCATAATCCCAAACAAAATTAAATGAAGAATAGTTATAATCCCATACATAAATTATGAACAAAAAGCCTAGTCACATCCAATCCAATTATTCAAGTTTTCATTTTCAAACAATTGCAGGAAAAATTCCTTACTTTTCTACTAGCAGGTCCTTTATATCTATAGATATACATATATTGTCCTATTTTTACCAATAATTATTCCTGCTGAATTTTTTTTTAGATGGCATCAATATTTCATTTTACCCGGAATACACATACACCTAAGAACTAGCAGGCCTCAACAAATATGGTAAAAATAAATATCCAAATGACTAAGCAGAGACATAATTAATCATGTAACACAAGACTAGAGGGGAACTTAAAGTTGTAGTATAGCTAAACACTTGTATCAAAGATAAAAACAGAGATCCATTATTAGCTAGTCACAGGAAATTGAAAGCTTGGCCTTCCTCTTAGCCACAAAGGGCATTAACCATTTCAAAGCATGTTAAATTTCACAAAATTGTTAAACTAGGCTATCATAAAATTGTTGTTATCATCAAATAGTTACTTTTAATTACTACATCTCACAAGTTTTATTATTTTCTACCATAATAGGGTTATTTTGGCGTTGAAATGTTAAGTAAAATGATTTTAGAACCAAAGGTGTTATATTCCCACAATACTGAAAGAAACTGCATGTGATTTTTTAGCTCATGAATGTGTACACATTATGTAGACATGCCCCACTTTCTGGATAGTATCAAAGAATCAAATATTACTTTTGAAGTTTAAAAGTGAAACAATTTTCACTTTAGTCTATTCTCTATACAGTGTACACTCATTAGTGTGAGATCAACTTCTTTTGCAAATTGCAAGTCTCATTCGATTCTATTAGCAATAGTGTCGTAAAACATAGGCAAAGAAAAAGTTAAACAGGATCAAAGAGATCAGTATAGTCAATTCAGTTGAAAGATCGATTATACATATACAGGATCAAAAGTTACATCCATTGAGCATTCATGAGATGCAAATTTTTTTATCAAAACAAGCTTTTGATGAATTGCTCAGCAAGCAGATAATACAGCTACAGAATTCCTAATTTTCTTGATAGTCGAAGGGTAAAATTAAGAATTTAAATTGAAAAAATCAAGTGAATGAGGATTTTCCTGTCTCACTTACACTAATGCATTTAGTTCAAATCTTTGAATCTTTAATAGATGTTGCCAAAGAGCAGTAAACATTTTAAAAAGAATACACATCCAGGAGAGAGAGAGAGAGAGAGAGAGAGAGAGAGAGAGGCCAAATTTAATCTTTCGTCACCAACCTACCATGGATATTGATCAATCACAACCAGAAAATGAAAACATAAAACGAAAATGATGCCCTTTCCCCTATTCCCTCTTCCTATACAATCTAATTGTTATATTTCAATCCAATTCAGTTTCTCCCTCTTCATAGGGATCTGATTAAGGGCATTAACTATTTCGAAGCATGTTGAATTTCACAAAATTGTTAAACCAGGCTGTCATAAAATTGTTGTTATCATCAAACACACACAGATCATCACCATAAAAAGTCATATTCCAATCTTCCATCATCATACACACACAGATCAGCCTATACAAACGTAGGGCTTGAAACTTTCACAACCAAAGGGATCGAAACACCATGGCAACTGATCTGAAAGCAAGTGCTCTTTAAGCAAAAAAAACAGGGGACTCACAGCAACACTAATATAAACGCATACACACACAGATCATCACCATAAAAATTCATATTCCAATATTTAATCATCATACACACACATATTAGCCTCTTTGAACGCAGGGGAAGAAAATTTCACAACCAAAGCCACCAAAAACCATGCCAACATATCTCAAACCAAGTCCACTTGAAGCAAAAAAAACAGGGGAAGCAAACCAACACCAATATTCGACCACTCCTATGAACAGATGCCAAAGATCATAATAGGGGAGAATAAAGCACAGCAGAGAGATCCAGCCACCACACGAGCTCCGACCACCACAAATGCCAAAGCCTACCAACAGATCGGGCCAACGAACTCGAAGGAGAAGCAAGTGGAGCCACACCCGGCAGCTGACACTAGGGGCAACTCAAAATGACTATCGATCAAGGGGGATTCACCGACCGGTGGCAGCTTCCTCCGGCCTCCAACGACGCCGACACTCGACGGTTCATATTCGGCAGTTGCATACAAGGATGAAGAAGGGAGAGGTAATAGAAGCAAGACCTCTGAACTTCGACCCAGTCACCAATGGTGTCTTCGGCTTTACAGCTCAGACGACTCCTGCCTCTCAACGCCGCTGACCGTGCGTTCAAGAAGGATGAAAAGAAACGAGCTCCGATGCTGTAACAAGGAGTTGAGAATAATAATGGTTTAGGGGAGGAGCCGATAGGAAGTAATGATGGAAGAGAGGGACGATTTTGATTAGGCAATAATTGTCCCAACGGTCACCACTGACACTCCTCAACGCTCCTTTATCGAGCTTCTCTTCCAAAGCTCCTCCCACCATTGAAGCCCAACAAAGGCCGACGCTCTCCCAAACATACTCCCATTGGCCAAATGGGCTTTTTCCTCGTCACTGGGCTCTTTTTGGGACGCACTGGGTTCCCAAACAGACCCTTGATTTTATAAAACATCATTATTGCTATCTAACTGTAAAATTGTTAGGCTCAAATTATGATTTTTTATAGCATCATTGTTATTTTAAAAATTAAACTTATATTATCATATGGGAATGTTTTGTCATTATTTAGAATTTTAATGTTAGCATTATTTCGGTGAACCAATAAGGGTGTTTGGCTACTTTATTTAAAATCATAATTTAGGTCAAAACCATATAGTTTTAAAAGTATTCCCAAACGTATGCTAAAATGAAATCTTGTAAGTAGGTAAAGGGTAACTTCTTCAAAGATAATCTATATAATATATATATATATAGTACTGGTGGCTGATTTTTTTTTTTCGGTGTAATGTGGCATAAATTTTTTTATTGACCTTATTATATTATATAGTGGGTGGTTACTTAATATATACTTGGTTCCTCTTTTTGGCACCTTCCTTCACAATTACGAAGGCACCAACAGCAAGTGGCGGGAAGCATCTAATCTAACTAACGGTTGTAATGGATAATTATTTAATTAAAAAATTAACGCCTAAAAAAGTTAGGTCATAACTAAATTAAAATACTTATTAATTTTGTCATGAGCTAATAACGACAATGATATATGCTGAACAAAATTATAACAAAATCTCCTAATCCCAACGGCCACATCACTTTCACGTACATATAATTCATTTGGTTATTAGTGTCGGCTATTCTCAAGTGTCGGTGGGGATTTAAAATTAAGTTTAAAATAAATAAAATTATAAATATGATGAAACAATCAAAATGCATATGCAAAACGAATACTTTTAGAAATAGAAATGTGAGTTAAGGTGTTCATGACAGAAGATGATATACAACCATATATAATCTTTGAATAATGTTTGTTATATATTGTGAAACGCAAATAATATTGTATAAATAATTAAGTATGGAATATCATTTTAATATTTATATTTGGTGTTGTTTTTTCAGCAAAAACTTGTATACATTTCTTTACATGTTTTTTACAATGTCCTTCAATTTTAAACAAAAAATACTAAAATATGAATGACATAATAAAAAAATTAAAATGGTGTGGCAAAAAAATGAGATTTTTTACATTCGTATAGGCATTAACTATTTCGAAGCATGTTGAATTTCACAAAATTATTAAACCAGGCTGTCATAAAATTGTTGTTATCATCAAACACACACATATCATCACCATTATCAGCCTATACGAATGCAGGGGGTTGAAACTTTCACAACCAAAGGGACCGAAACACCATGGCAACTGATCTGAAAGCAAGTACTCTTCAAGCAAAAAAAACAAGGGAAGCACAACAACACCAATATAAATGCATAAACACACAGATCATCACCATAAAAATTCATATTCCAATATTTAATCATCATACACACACATATTAGCCTCTACGAATACAGGGGAAGAAAATTTCACAACCAAAGACTCCAAAAACCATGCCAACAAATCTGAAACCAAGTCCACTTGAAGCAAAAAAAAACAGGGGAAGCAAAGCAACACCAATATTCGACCACTCCTATGAACAGACGCCAAAGATCACAACAGGGGAGAATAAAGCACGGCAGAGAGATTCGGCCACCACGAATGCCAACACCTACCAACAGATCGGGCCAACGAACTAGGAGGAGAAGCAAGTGGAGCCACACTCGGCAGCTGACACTAGGGGCAACTCAAAATGACTATCGATCAAGGGGGATTCACCGACCGGTGGTAGCTTCCTCCGACCTCCGACGACGCCGACACTCGACGGTCCAGATTCGGCACTTGAATACAAAGATGAAGAAGGGAGAGGTAAGAGAAGCAAGACCTCTAAGCTTTAACCCAGTCACCGACGATGTCTTCGACTTTACAGCTCTGACAACTCCTGCCTCTAAACGCCGCTGACCGTGGGTTCAAGAAGGATGAAAAGAAACAAGCTCTGACGCTATAACAAGGAGTTGAGAATAAAAATGGTTTAGGGGAGGAGCCGATAGGAAGTAATGCTGGAAGAAAGGGACGATTTTGATTAGGCAATAATTGCCCCAACGGTCACCACTGACACTCCTCAACGCTCCTCCATCGAGCTTCTCTTTCCAAGCTCCTTCCACCATTGAAGCCCAGCGAAGGCCGACGCTCTCCCAAACATACTCCCATTGGCCAAATGGGCTTTTGCCTTGTCACTGGGCTCTTTTTGGGACGCACTGGGCTCCCAAACAGACCCTTGATTTTATAAAACATCATTATTGCCATCTAACTATAAAATTGTTAGTATCATGTTATGATTTTTTATAGCATCATTGTTATTTTAAAAATTAAACTTATATTATCATATGGGAATGTTTTGTCAGTATTTAGAATTTTAATGTTAGCATTATTTCGGTGAACTACACTTTTTTAAGGGCGTTTGGCTACTTTATTTAAAATCATAATTTAGGTCAAAATCATATAGTTTTAAAAGTATTCACAAACACATGCTAAAATGAAATCTTGTAAGTAGGTAAAGGGTAACTTCTTCAAAGACAATCTATATAATATATATATATATATAGTACTGGTGGCTGATTTTTTTTTTTTTTTGGGTGTAATGTGGCATAAACTTTGTTATTGACCTTATATATTATATAGTGGGTGGTTACTTTTTTTTTTTGGACAATGGGTGGTTACTTAATATATACTTGGTGCCTCTTTTTGTCACCTTCCTTCACAATTACGAAGGCACCAACAGCAAGTGGCGGGAAGCATCTAATCTAACTAACGGTTGTAATGGATAATTATTTAATTAAAAAATTAACGCCTAAAAAAGTTAGGTCATAACTAAATTAAAATACTTATTAATTTTGTCATGAGCTAATAACGACAATGATATATTCTTACCTTGAACCATAAGAAGCGTTTGCTGAACAAAATTATAACAAAATCTCCTAATCCCAACGGCCACATCACTTTCACGTACATATAATTCATTTGGTTATTAGTGTCGGCTATTCTCAAGTGTCGGTGGGGATTTAAAATTAAGTTTAAAATAAATAAAATTATAAATATGATGAAACAATCAAAATGCATATGCAAAACGAATACTTTTAGAAATAGAAATGTGAGTTAAGGTGTTCATGACAGAAGATGATATACGACCATATATAATCTTTGAATAATGTTTGTTATATATTGTGAAACGCAAATAATATTGTATAAATAATTAAGTATGGAATATCATTTTAATATTTATATTTGGTCTTGTTTTTTCAGCAAAAACTTGTATACATTTCTTTACATGTTTTTTACAATGTCCTTCAATTTTAAACAAAAAATACTAAAATATGAATGACATAATAAAAAAATTAAAATGGTGTGGCAAAAAAATGAGATTTTTTACATGTAGTGAACAATTTTACAGAAAAAAGAGGAAAGTGACAACACGGCATATCTCCGTACGATGTGGCTCTGAGAAATCCTTGGGTTGCGAACTTGATCAAACTATAAGAATTGAATAATTAGTTTTCGCTAATATTTTATAGGTTTAAGGGGTAATTCTGTCTTGAAAGTTTTCACCATGGGGCAATTTTGTTCCGAAAGTTTCTAAAATTGAGTAATTTTGCCCTAACCATTATATCAGTTAATTTTGATTGTTAATTGACCAAATACGCTGAGTTGACGATCCATATGTCATCCACGTCATTTTTCTTTAAGGTGTAAATTTGTGATGGAAGTCCATGTGTCATCTACTTCATTTTTTTTAAAAATTAGATTTAAAACTTTTAGGGCAAATTTATGCCTTAACAAAAATAACATGGATGACATGTAGACTATCAGCTCTATATATTTAACCAACTAATAATCAAAATTAACTGAAATAACAGTTAGAGCAAAATTACTCCATTTTAAAAAAATTTGGAGTAAAATTGACGCTCTTGAAATCTTTCAATACAAAAATGTCGATTACCCTATTCTATATATACTACCTCCGGTCCTAAATATAGGACAAAGTTTGTAGTGTAATTTGCACTACAAACTTTGTCCTATATTTAGGACCGGAGAGAGTAGTATATAACAAAAAAAAAAAAAAACTTTCCTAACAGATCATAGTGGAGTAAAGAGTTCAGCCCATTTTATATAGACCCCATACCATGTAGTGGGCCATACTAGCTAAAATCCACTGTTAAATAAACTGTGATTTTAATAATCAGAAATCACTCTTCTTTTTTCCCAATGGGAAATCACTCTCTTTGTTAAACATGTTTGAGTTTTTTCTAATTCTGTGAAATGTCTGTATGTTTACATCTATATAAAAATAAAAGGGTGGCCAAATAAAGTTATTTCAAAACTTATATGCACATAAAAAGTCATTTAATTAGTAATGCCCTCACGAAAGGCCGTTTCTTAATCTTTAGTGCAAGAAAGAATAATGGACGCAAGATGCTTCAATGAAACTTCTCAGTATTTTTTATGAACAAAACACTTTAATAAACTAATCCAATGTATTAGACCTTATGATAAATACTCCCTCCCATTATAAATCTAAAAATTAGTAGAGATGTTTATTGTGGTCTGGAAGATATCAATCCACCTTATCTTCCGACTTTAAAATTTTTTTCTAAAGCTCTTTTTATTAATTGCACGTGTTAAAAAGGGTTTCCTTTAAAGGGATAATATCCAACAACAACAGTAACAATAAAGCCTTATCTCATTATATGAGGTTGGTTACATGAATCACAAGACGTCATTATTCTCTATTGAAAATCAGATCTTTAAATAGATTATTAACTAATACCAAAGGGATAATATCTAATAAAAATTATTAAAATGTATCTTTTAGGACAACTAACATAAATTTTTTATAAATAATTAATTTGACTAATTTTCTCAACATCTGTAAATTAATCATCCAACTCGTAGGAAGCATCTTGCCGTAATATAACATTAATTCATCAACTACTATTATTTTTTGTTTGTGTATTACCACTTGAAGAGGGATGATTTGCCCAATTTAAGGGGTGAGGGAAAGAGGTCTTCTCTAAATATTGAAAGAATAAATAAAAAAAAGAAAATCAAAACGTGAATTCACTGAATTTCAAAAAAGCTAATAAAAAAAAGGATATGACAAAGAAAGAGGTAGAGGGAGAGAAGGTAAGATCCGTGAGGGGTGAGGGAAAGTGCCGTTAGTGTCGGCCATTGAGAAGAGCCATTAGAGGAAACAAAGGTCTTTGGTTTTGTGCCGAGTCTGACTCACACACCGACACCTTCCATCCATTCTTGCATTCATTTCCCCAAATCCAATGCCTCTTGTGGGACACAACACACAGAGCTCCCATTCCCAAAAGGCCAATACTCGCACCCCCACCCACCCCCTCCTCTGATTTTGTGGGGCCTGCATAGTTATATTTATCACTTTAATTTTATTTAGAGCTTCTTTTTGATAAAAAAATTCAATCTTATTTATAAATCCAGTTTCAGAATAGTAAATGTGTTTTGTATTTTTTTATCTTTATTAATTACAATAAGTAAAAAAAAATTTATTTATATTGATTTTTGAAACTAATCATAAATAAGGGCAAAATTGAAAATTTAGCTCATAGTTAATGAGTTAACTAATTCTCCTCGGTATATAAGAATTAGTTAAAAATGATTTATAAATAGGATTAGAGTGGTACGATTTAGCTAACCCCTTTTATTACTATTATCGTTAAAGTCACCAATATTCTTAACCGTTGCCCCAAACTACATGCAAAAGTTTCATCACCGGCAACCCTTAAAAAAATTAGAATTTAAGGCCCAAGTGCTTTCTTGAGATAAGTATGCAAAAAAAGTTTTATCTCAATTTAAGAAAAAGTTTTTCTGAAACTATGGTTTGACCGTTTTTCGAAAAGGAATTAAGATTTTGGTGGGCAAATACAATTTAATGCGATATTGACTCTACCATCATTGCCAGCTTCGTAGCATTACAATATGAAGCCCACCTTATAATCTAATGACATATATACTTCCTTACAAGTGGGCAAAAAATATATATACTGGACTTCCTTATAAATATTAAATGTGTGTTTGGGGTCACTTAATTTTAAAAAATAAATCCTTATTACGTAAATCAAGATAAAACTCATTACACATACTTACCTCATATACTGTAAATCACAATTTATAAACATTTATTGTCTAAAAATAAGTTATTCCAAACGAACACTAAATAAGATGTCGCTACTCGCTAGGTTTGATCCTAATTGTAATTTCACACCGTTAGCATATACTTCTCTAATCCAAAAATAAAAAAAAACGAGAGAAAAGAAAGAGTACTACAATAAATGAAAAGCGGCCAATGGGATCAACCACGTGATCACAAGATCCTACCTGTGGTGCTGCTGGATTTTTATTAATTACTATCATCATTCATATATATATATATATATATTCATGCAAGTGCTTGCTGGCAAAAATAGCTGTCCCTGGGGCCCACCTCCAGCGGCATATTATTATTATGCAATGTGATGCACCCCCCACCTTTTCTCCTACCCATCATAATAAGCAATCCACAAAACTTACAAGCATGCTCTTTCTTTTTCCCTTTTCCACCTTCCTCTCTCTCTAGCCTTGTTTTCTTATCCTTACTTTAAATTATTCAACTTCCCATATTCACCCAACCAAACATGACTTTAGTGGGAAAGGGTAACTCCCGTCCCATACTCCACTCACAAAAAGCCACTACTCCAGAACCACCTGGTACTGAAAAAGTTAAGAGAAACTTGTGGGTGCAGCTAAATTACATTTGGGAATTTAGCAAAAAAAACAAAAATACCGCTTTATACATTTTCTATTCTTTTTCTTGATACATTTTCTATAATAATACATTCAAAATGAATGACACGAAAGTCATGTAGGATCAGAGGCTTCTTCGATGAGAAAAAGAAGGGTGTTAGTAATACAGAATACAAAGCTCTCATATTTGGACTAAATGAACAAAAAAGCCTTGAGAGTGAAATTGAAATGAAATCATTCTTCACAATACTGAAGCGATACAAAAGACTTGCTAGTGTCAGAGTGATAATCACGCCATTTTTGGAGGACCGATATGAGTTTTTGCCCAACCAAAAATGGCTAAACAAGAAGAGAGAAAGATGAGAATATGAAGGAAACCACAGATAATAAAAAAAATCTAGCCCCTTCATTTCATTTACAAATAAAGTTTAGTGTCTCTGCAGGCATAGGATCAAGAACTGCAAATTGACTATCTAATTTGGAACTAATTCTTCTCTGCCCAAAACAACCAAAAATACAGGAAAGGGTGTACAAAAGAATTTCAAACCTTCAAAAAGAAAAGTAGCAACCCAGTGGAGATGGAATTGCATCATCAAAGCTACTGCTAAGATTAAACGTACCATGATACTCTCATCTATGGATTGATGTTGCATTCTCTCAAGAACAAATGATCGTAATTAACATGCTTCGACCAGTAATTTCTGTACTTCGGAATGCTTATCTCCAGCCATGGTTTCATGTTCCCATTGTAGTGTAAAACAGCCGCCCTCTCGATCTCTCTTTGGTTGACATTGGGGTTGTAGCCAAGACCCAAGACATGCCAGCCCCGGTTCAGTGGGAAAGTGCGTTTCCAGAATGTTATGAGACCAGGTGGAAGTGTTCCTAACTTCCACAGTTGTCTGTCATGATTCTGTATGAAAGTTAAATATGACAAGAAATATCAGTAGATGGATAAATATTAGAGTTCATCCCTATAATAAAAGCACTAAAAGGGGCATGAAAGTGTACTTCAAAGATTGAAGCCAGAGATAAACACAGAATAATTCATTACAAATATACAAAGAAGACTTCTTGTGTTTATCACTCTTATCATGTGACTGGCAGGTCATTTGAAAATATTCAAATCCATGTTTTTAAACCACAATAGGGAAGTGAAGAACAGTAATGCAGCGTAAAGCTTGCTAAATCTTAAAAGCTAAGGGTAATACAGTTATACATGTGCTATAAGCCTGTTGGCACAAAAAAAAATTGTATTACCATGATCATATTTACAGAATTACAGTTAGAATTATTTTTTATTTTTGTCATAAAAATGAATCAAGTTCATGTTAGTGTTGGAAAGGTTTTGAGCCACCAATTTTCATGTGACAATTAGTCATATCAAGAATACTTTTTGACATGTAAAACACTACACTTACCAGCTTCTGCCAGTTGTGGTACACCTCTGTGATGTTTTGTCTCTTCCATTCAGCTAAATCAAAAACATTCATTCCGTATGCCCATCCACAAGCACGCGGATCAAAATTCTTTGCGATAAGAGGATTAGAGAAATTGAGGTAGCGATCATAACGATGGAAACTTTCCCCACATGTTTCTACAGCACCGTTTACATTGCCCTTCAAATCAATTGACCAAAGACCACTAAGATCCTTCTGCACAACTATATCATCATCCAAGAACAACACTTTGTTGAGCTTGGGAAAGATCTCAGGCAGGTAGAACCGAAGGTGGTTCAAGATAGATAAGTACTTCGGGTTTCTAAACTTGAGGTTTGAATCAGAAGTATCCCGATGAGCCCTGAAGTAATAATCAATCATAGATCGAGAACCCAGCTGCTTAAGAACAGGACTGTAACTTGCATTCAACCATGTAAATTCTTCAATGTTCTGAACTTGAATTGTTGCCCTGCCAGGTGGATTTGCCAAAAACCACATCCTCATTGCCGCATAATTAAGCCTATCAGTAACAATGTGGATAACATGTTTTGATGGGTGCTGCAACAACAAATCAACATAAATTATTACAATCCAATCAGAAATAGAATTGCAACATTTGAACATTTTTTTAGTTCTCCGCTAAATTGAGCCACATTGAAATGTAAACAGTTGGTTAAAAACATTTACATCCTTGTGCAGCAACAACACATTTTCCATTTGATTTTCACAATTGTTTGGCAACCAAAAAGATGTCAACGAAGTTTTTCATAGCAAAAATGAATACCTTAGCATTGGAAACAGTTGAATTCACAACAACAGCTGTTGCCAATATATTATCAGAGAATATCGCATAATGGAATAGTTCAGGGTCCTCTAACTTCTCTTGATTTGGAAACTCTTGCTGAGAAGAATTCAATGAATAATACTCAGTTGTAAGGCGCAGTGGAAGGCAATGAAGACCTTTAGGCAGTGTTTTTGCTGTCAATTGTGTTAAGAACAAGGTCTGTTTCTTGTGCGCACGAAGCTGCTCCTCTGTTGAGTGGATCATAGCACGAAGTTTCTTCACAACAGCAGCACAATCATCTTGAACTTGGGTTCCTTTAATCAATGATTGCTCCATTGCCTTCATTCTCTCATTTGCACTGCATTCATAAAACAAATGCAAATTAACACCTAATGAAATGAAGCTCAATGAAAATTGAACTATTTATGATGTATGCATCCTGCAGCTACAGAAAATACTTGAAAGAGGAAACCACAAACTAATAAATACATAACAGGACATCATATTGACAGCTATAACAGTATCCATAAAGATCACTTACTTCTTGGGCAAGTCAGAATCTTTGGTTGCATCCCCTAGTGTCCGTGAAACTTCCTTAACCCGTAAACGAAGCTCCCGAGTGAGGTGGGGATTGCTTTTTACTGCAGGAAGGGACAGATAAACCTTTGCCCTCACAAGTTGATCTTTAAGTTGTCGTACCCGAGCATCTGATGGTGTTTGGGCATTTGGCTTATTGGTTTCAGATGAAATATGCATGCTATTGGCTACTTTGTTAGAAGTTCCAGTTGTTTGTTCCTCTTGCTTAGTAACCTGAAGGAAGATGCGCCAAATGCAGTAAGAAAATCTCATTATGTGTTTAAGTTCATTTTCCTTCACTTAATTAACGTAATTACTCAGAAAGGCTGCATAATTAAGTACAGCGTGTAGGTAAGCAACATGTAAACAGCATAGTAGCAAGTTATTCGTCCCCTTTCCTTGCTAAACCGGGAGGGGAGTAGGCAAGACGAGTGATGTTATTTCTTATGATGATGGATACATGATGCAGGCGAAAACAAATAACATGCTCTAAAACAAAACTTTGACCAAAAGAACATTGACAATAACACAATAAACCAAATTTTCAATTGCAATTAAAAATGAGTTATGCCAGAGCTACCAATGCAGAAAGTCAGACCTTATGCCCCTAAGGCTACTAATGCTTTTTTGGGATAGCTTATTTTTTACTCATAAGTGCTTATAAATCATGATTTACGGTATACGAGGTAAGTATATGAGAAGGGTTTCATCTCGATTTATGTAATAAGGACTTATTGACCAAAAATAAGTGATGCCAAACATGCTATAATTCAAGACACAGAACCAATAAAGTAAACCAGACATTGAATACATTATTTAAAAGATGATATATAAGTATAACCTGCTCGTAGAAATGAATTTTTTATGTTCAAGCATGACCGGAAGCCTTGAAAATTTGTCTTGTGGAGACGTAAGATACAGATTAATATTTCGTAAACATGATGCGGCGTATATGATGCAACCTAAATAAAATATTGAAAAGTCAAAAGGAAAACATATGGTTACTTACAATGTTTTGAGATGCATTGATGTCATTGCCCTCTAATGCAGCTTCACCCTTTACTTTTTCACCAGTTGCATCAGCTTTAGTTTCTTGATTGATTCCATCTGTCACCTTTCTGATGAGGTTCTCCGTTTTACCTTGCTCCACCACATTTGTAGTTGACAAAACCCTGGCAAGTACATGTTCTCTTGATTCAACCAATTGCAAATCTAGGTCAACGAGACAGCTAGATCAGAATATAAATTAACATATAGAAGCTAGAAATGAACAATAAACGAAAATAATCTTAATGAGAAAAAGAGAAATCCCAAACAAAATACCTTGGGGAGATGTCTTGCTGTCGGTTGAACCGTCAGTATACACAACCCCAATTGGTTCTTTAAGAACTGTTGAAGTTTCCTGTTTGCGGAATGAGAAATGTCAGCAAAAATTACAGCAATTCCAAGGATTTCAAAGGAAAAGATGAATCTTTACCTGGGGTAGCAGATTCAAATGGCCATCCTCTCCAGCACTGTGAGCCTGGCAAAATAAAATAATAATAATGAGATAAAATTTAGAAATTCAAAGATACCTTCACTGAAACAATGAGTCCAATTCCCTCAAAGATATCACTTACGAAGGTAGCAACTTCATCAATAAACTCTTGCTTGGCTGCACATAGCATTAAAAAGAAACACAGAAACCAAGAATTAGCGAAATGCAAGGGTCTGGGAAGTTCAGGATGGGCACTGAAACATACGAGATCTAAGATAAACTCACCAGAAGGTGACTTGAAGTTACCAAGACGATCAGTGTAGAGAACAATCGGAGAAATAACAGTTATAAAAAGCAGCACCAGCACAACGCTTCTCACAGCCACCATTTCGACTCAAACCCCAAAATCACAACCTTCAAGAACCCCCAAAAGCGTTGTCTACAAGGAGGCAAAGCTGGGAACACAGAAAGAGAAGAGATGCTTCCGCTGCTGTTGCTTTCTCGACAAAAAGCTACGCGTCTCTTTAGCGTCCGGGCAGATTCTATATTAGAGGCCACTGATGCAAACAAAAATCCAACCCAATAAACAAAAACTTTTTCAGAAAAAGAAATGAAACTCACTTTATTTTATGGAAATGACAGAAATCTCAGAGGGGCGGGGGGAAGAATTCGAAGCAGGAGATTCAACAAGAAGGAGTGAATCTATGGCGCGTACACTGATTTGTGAGGATAGATAGAAAAACGCATTTTCCCCCCGATCTGAAACATAGAAGGATGCGTTATGTGTGATCAATGTGCTCTGTAACCCCAAAACACATAGGACCCGTTTCTTTATGGATTGTATCGTACCCTTTTCTGTAAAATGCACGATCAGAAAGAGAGGTGGAGGAGGAGGAAGGGCTTTCAGGGTAAAAGAAGAAAATGAAGAATAAACAAAAAAGAGGGAAAAGGGTTTGTGTGTGTGTCAGAGAGAAAGACTGGAAGGAGAGACTGGAAGAGATAATGAGAAATGCCAAAATGCGAAATAGCGAAAAAACAGAGATGATACTAATCTTTGTTGGGGTGTGTGTTATTTAGCACGAAAGGGAAAGGAAGAAGAATTAAGGGAAAAAGAGAAGAAAAATTTTAAAAAAATCAAAGAATCTGAAAATCATACAAGACGAAGATTAGACTGAAAACATGCTGTTTAAGAATTAATTAATTAAAGACGGAACTAAATTGTGGAAGCCCCAGGAAGGAAAGAAATGTGAATAAATTAAATTGCTAAAATTAATTACGCGCACGCGGCTGAGGAGGAAACGCGTGGAGTCCACGTGAGAGACGTTAAAGTTACAGTTGGCTTGGCTGGCTATACAGTGTACCACTGTACCTGCCAGTTTAAAGTCAATAACTAAAACACGCATGATTCGCGGGTTTGGCTAATAGAGCCTATGTTATTTGTTAATTAATAATTATAGAGTTTTCAGTATTTGGATTTGGATTTTTTCCCCTTTGGTCATGATTTGGGTGAACGAATCTCTTCAAAATTAGCAAGAAAATAATTTTTTTTGCTAAAATTAAAATAATATTTTTCTTGTACCAGTGATTTTTTTGGCTTAAGAGGAATTTCGACCTAAATAATTTAGTACAATTTTTTGAAAAAATTATAGTCAAGTCCCAAACAAAAAAAGAATAAAAAAAATAATTCTTTAAAATCTCAAAATGAAAAATAATTATATTAACAACATTAGGTGCAGGTCATTAACAACACCAGGAGTTTCATTGACAAGTTTTTGGGACCGTTTTTTCATTTTGAGATTTCAGTTAACCATTTTTTATTTTTTCTCTTATTTGAGACTTGATTATCATTTTCCTAACTTTTTTGAATAATTATATGGTAATATTACCAAATTTACAAATTAAAATACTATTGAATCACATTTGAATGTTAAAGGGATCCAATTAAAAAATATTTTTTTAATATGATTCTTCATTTACGAAGTTCAAATACTACCCAACTGTTTTTTGTTGGAAAAAAAATGCTCATCTGTTTTAAAGAGATTATGCCCTTCCACTCATTTTTAATATTTGAAAATGTTTTTTTTATTATACAATCAATTTAAACACACAAACATAGTAATATTATATTTCATGCAAAGACCTTATTCAAGCGTGATGTATGAAGAGCAGCTTGTTGTTGTTGACAATACTTTGAAAAGTTGTGTTAAGGTCATCTCCTGGTCCAAATTTGATCAAAATTATATTTTTATAATTTTTTCTCATTTGTTAAAAAATTATACTAAAATAGGAAAATGAAATTATATATTTCTTTTACATATTAGAATGATTTAAATTTGAATTTTTGTTTGCATACCCACCTTTTACTGCCTAAACAATTCGTAAGTCGTCAAAATTATAAATATAATTTTTTAAAGAAAAATTTTAGAAAAATGCTTTTAAAATTTAAAAATCTCAAATCAGTAATTTCCTACTAAAATGAACTGTAACTTACTAAAAATGTACTCAATGTTTAATCTATGGCAGAAAGCAAAATTGTTTTGGGATTTTGATATTTTGAGGGTTTTTTAATTTTTTTGAAATTTCCCCTTTTTATGGACTTACTATTTGATATAAATATATACCCTTGTGGAGGTTAAATTAAAATTATGATTTTTTAATTATGTTGGTATAATTAGAGAGGGATGGCAGTATTGTGGTTGAAGGCAAGAAAGCGAGGCATTTTTAAAGCCATAACAACTAACACTATGGCTTTATTTATAGTTCTTAATTATTCTTTTAAAAAGACACTTCCATTCATACCATCCAAAATAAAAAAATAAAAAAAACGAGTCAACCCAATTCATATTTGATATTTCAATTATTGATTTTATTAATAATAGACAAATTTTTGGGTGAGCACGAAGAGGCTGTTTCTGTGAGGAGGCAGTCATGAATCCTTTGTTAGAAAAACGATGGAATAATTAAATTGAAAGTGAAGAATTAATAAATGGCCTTCAAGTAAAATAAAAGCATGTGAGAATGGAGGATTAAGGAATTAATGGAGATATTAAAAAGAGAGAAAAATGTTGGAATGGATTTGTTTGGACATTGATTGATTTTTAATGTGAGAGTTATGAAGGCCACAACCGTGGATGTCTCCCTATCAAAAGTATCGGCGGAATCAACTAGACAACTACTCGACACGGCTTCCTCAGCAAAGGGTAGATTGCCAACACACATGCCCCTAAATTTTTCATTTTTTCTAAATATATTATAGTATATGTGTGAACGCCCTGTTTTGTATGTGCTCAACTTAAAAAATAATAATAATAAAAAAAATCATTTTATTAACTATGATTGATATCTAAATTGATAATAATCATTAAAGGAAAAAATAAAATAAAAACAAAAAAAACATCTTATTAATGATGATTGTGGTCCAATTTAGCTTTGTCATTCATTAAGAGAAAATAATAAAAATGCAAAAAATAACTCTCATTTTGATAGATTTAAATTAGGAATTTACTTATGGCGAAATGTAAACAAAATTTAAAAAAAAAAATCTACTATTGATGGTAATTACTGATTGGGTTAAATTAGGAAGTTTTATTAACATAAAATTAAAAAAAAAATTCAAAAAGAAAGGAGTATTTATGAAGAAAATCTTACCTTAAAACTATAAATAGGAGAATAAGAGTTGAAGCAAAACACCTAAAAAATTGGGAGAGCAAAGACAAAAGAAAGGAGGAGAGTGAAGTCTATTATTCATCTTTTTTATCTTGTTTTTCTTCATAGCCCCAAAGAAAGCATATGCTCTTATAGTTGTTGTCATATATGTGATGCTTCAACACCAATAACTAGAGAAAGGAATATAATATGATGAGAATTAATTTATTTTCTTATTGTTTTTCATTTTCTATCTCTGTTCTATTTTCTTGTTATTGATTTTTTTTTTAAACCCAAGAAAAACCTATACTTTTGAGATGATTATCACATATGCAAGCTTAAGCATTAATTGCTAGAGGGTGAATCTAATATAAAATTTAAAAGGATTTGTTTTCTTATTATTCTTCATTTTCTCTCTCTTATATTTTTATTGTTTCGTCTTTATGTCCAAGGAAAGCATATACTCTTGTAATTATTGTCGTCTTAGTGAGTCACAACACTAATTGCTAGAGGTGCAATCCAATATGATTTAGATTATTTTATCTTATTTTTATTTTCCCTTCTTTTTCTCCTTATATCTTTCCTTTCTATTCTTTTTTTTTGTTATTGTTTCTATTTAATCTTTTCAGTTTCATGTGATTATACTACTTATCCATCTTTTCTTTTCTTTTTTCTTTTTATTTCTTTCATTCCACCACCCCAACAATATTTATACTACTCTCTGCTTGTTGATGTTGCAAGAACATGCCTAATTATATTTGTATATTACTTGGATCATGAAGAAGGCACGCATTCTTCATCCATTGACTTGACATGTGATAATTTGCTTTTACCATTTATTTTCACTATTTGGATGTGTATTACTTATATGTTATTTTCATCTCTCCCCCTAACCTAAGTTTTCTTTATAAAAAGCAAGGTAATTAAACCCAAACCGGTCAGTGAACCGGTCGGGATACTGGGTCAAAGGTCAATGGGTCAGACGGGAGCTAAATTGAGACCAAACCGATGAGAAATAGAATATTTTAGGCTTATAGTATGAAATTCTAAAGGAAAAATTTAAAACAAAAAGATTTTAAAAAAATTAAAATATTTGACTCGGACCGGACCAGTTTAGAGGTTGGGTCACCGGTTTCCGGTCTGGTCTGGGTTAGATAACCCTGATAAAAAGGAAAACGAAAAATGATTCTAACCCATTTTCATAAATAAAAATATCAAAGAAGAAAGCTTCTCTTTTTATCCAAACAAATGAAATTGATTTTAAAAGGGATTTATATAGTGTGAGGTTTTTAGAACCTCCTCAAGTAAAAATCGATTATTCTTCAGTGTAAGATTATGGGAATCTCCTCAGGAAGTTTAGTCCAAGAACCTTCCAAAAACCTTTCTTTTATTCAATAAAAAATAGAAGAGTTATTTTTATAAAATAAAAAATACCAAACAAAAAAATTATTTTCTCCAATATATTAAAGAAAATTTTTTCTTAAAAAACACAAACAAAGTGATACGCATTTTACCCTCGAACTATGGGGGCTTTAATCCCTCTAATAGATGCATAGGCCCTATACTTTATTCCTAGATCAAATCCAACTTTGTAAAAAACAAATTTTTTTTATTAAGTTCTTATTTTTTTGTAAATATTTTCTTAATTTCTTTTCTTCTTTGGTAATTATAATAAAATTAAAGATCATATTCATTTTTAAATAATTAACTTAAGGTAACTATTCTTATGAACAGGTGCTGTGGGATGCTTAACATCTTTCCTATGCATAATCGACACCCAAACCTTATCTAGTTTTCATTTTTTTTAAAAAAAAAGGTTTTCAAAATTATCATGTTTTAAAATTTTAGTGGCAGTTCCATATTTTTTAAATTTTGGGCACTACAATATGTATTAAAATTTTTATTTTTTTAATATTATATAAGTATTAGTCACGGCAATATATATATATATATATATATATATAAGTATTAGAGAAAGGATCATAAAAATACCCCCTATATCTATAGTTCCCATGATGTTGAAATGACCTAATCATTGTGAAATTCGGAACTAGTATGGGATTAAATTCTAGAGTAAAATTATCATTAGTTGTTGCTATTTTAATTGTTTTGTTATTCGATAAATTAAAGTTATTACTTATTGAGATGTGTGTTGTCACTAATATTCAACAACATATTGACACTATCCAATTGTAGGGGGAAATTCATACCCATTATATTTATTGAGGATTGAACTTATAACATTTTAGGTTAAAACCTAAGGAGGTGTTTGGTGTCGGTTAAGTCAAATAGCTCCACTTCTTTCTTTTTCTTTTTTTTTTGGCTAACAAGGAAATTTCATTGAACCATAAACATTACTAGAGTTTACATCAAAGTGAAAACAATTAGGAACAAGAAAATAACTAAAACAATGACAGTAAAACATAAAACAAGAGAAGACTAATCATAAAACACCATGAAAGAAAGAAAGAAAACAACAACCAAGATCCAACTAAAACTCCTTGCATGCCCTTTGTCATCACAGATAAAGAGGAGGTCACTAAACTCAATCAATCGGGCAAGACCATCCAATAAAGCTTTGACAAACTAAGTAGTTACCAAATTTGCTTCAATAGGAATCCATCCATAAAGAGTGGTTCTGAATCAAAATCCTTTAAGAGAAAGATTCTTGAGGAGAACATCACTTCTCTAAACAAGGGACAAGGCAAGTAGATGAACCAACCATCTGTCTTCATCAATGGAGAGTACGATCAAAGGACCTGTAGATTCTGATCTAAATCAATTTCCTCTAAACCTAGTGGCACCAATTAGAGATCCATCTTCCCAATCGATGCCTCAGTCACACCAATGAACACACCCCCATAACCTTTGCTCTTGAAATCCATCCCCAATCGGCTAGCTCTCTTGTGTCCATCTTTGAGAGACCACTTCACTATCTCCGATTAGTCTGAAACCCAACCCATTATCACTGCTTCATGAGTTGGCCGACTCCTCTGGCCAAAACCATCCACACAACCAAACAAGTAACGCACTCTCACCGATAAAACCAAAGGGGAAAAGGGCCAAGGACCACACCTCAGATAAGAGGACAAAGGCTCCCTCTGAAAGAGCAGAAGAAACCCTTAAGAATGAGAGAAAGGTGGAAACCCTAGCGGAGATGCCTATGCAGCGCTTCATTAGGGTTTTAAACACGAGGTACATCATACTTCGCATAGCTCTACTTACTTCTATTCATATACTAGAGTGAGCTTGTATTATCAATGTTCGAGTGCCATATTTTTGGGGGAAAGTGGTCTCTCCACTAACTCCGCTCTCTGTTTCCCCTCCACTCAGTGTCTTAATTATTAGATTATGTTTTAATGGGTGAAATTTAATTATAGATTTTGATTATATTTAATATTATAACGCTATTTAATACATAGTATTAAATCACAACTATTAAAACATGATCCAATAGTTGAAACATTAAGTGGAGAGGAAGTGGAGAGGCTCCATTCCCTATTTTTGGTTTGGTTTGGTGCTTAATCTAATATGGGAGAGGGGTCTTTTCATTTCCCTTATCGTCTACTTTCCTCCACTTATTTTCACCATTAGATTAACTCTAAATGGTTGAGATTCAATATCGTATAAAAATTAAAAATTATACATAGAATACTTTAATAAAAGTATAAAGATATAAACTAGTTATATCAAATTTTAATAATTTAAATTTATTTATATACATTTTTGTTATTTAATATTATAATAATATTTTTATAGGATATTGAATCTCAACCATTCAGAGTTAATCTAACCATGAGAATAAAGAACCGGAGGGAAATAGATGACAAGAGAAATAGAGAGACCCCTCTCCCATCTAATCTTTTTTTTTTTTTTTTTTGAGCTAGAATGGCAAGCCGGGCTTGATATATAAATACATCCAGGCAAAACGCCTAGAAGTCTAGGATAATCCTTGCCTATCTTGCAAGTACATTTTTAGACAACCGCTAGGTATATGCTCCAATAACACTGAATCAAGTGTGTGAGTATTTGGATATGCGTGTGGATGGTATTTAAGCTGCTTTTTAAATAAGTCGAGATAAAACTCTTCTCATATATTTACCTCTTATATCGTAAATCACGATTGAAAAGCTATTTTTAAGCATTTCAATCACTGTTTCAAACACAAACTGTGTCTCGATGTCTGTCTCTCTCTAAAAAATCTGCACGAATCCTAGCTCGACATGTGTAATGCAACAATTATCAACGAGACTATAGCTATATTTGGAATAGTTTTTTTTTTTGGAAAATAAATGCTTATTACCTAAGTTGAGATAAAACTCCTCTTACATACTTACTTCATATTCCATAAATCACGATTTATAAACACTTATAAATCAAAAATAAATTATCTCAAACAAACACTATCTCAAACTTCAGAAATAACCGGTCTCAGAGGATGGGATAAGGAATAATCACGCATGAGAAGATTAAAAGCATCCAATGAATCGGTAAAAATGAGAACTTTACCGAACCCCAAAAGCTTCCCCACCTCCAACCCTGTTTTGATAGCCATCAATTCTGAAGTGGTGGAGTCCAAATACACTTCTGGAACCCTCTCCCGTCTAATCTGGAATAATCAGTTCAATTTGTTGGGTCGGATCAAGACAAATCTTGTTAATTTAATTATGATGGTTAATTCTCCCGTAAAAAGAGTAAATAATTTTTTATTCTTCGAATATGGAAAGATGTACTAATACTTGCCTATCAAGCAAATCAATGAATATTTTTTGCCATCAATCAAGTCAACGAATCTAACCCAACTCTTTCTCGTTTGTTTGATGATCAAATCAATAAATATTGGCCCCACATTTAATTATCTCTATATTTATAGCTGTGAATCATCTTTAAAGTCGTTCATCTGACAAAGACAAATGCATTCACTTTTATTGATAACATACATGTACGTATTAAAACACTTTTAGTTTGGCAAAAAAAAAAAAAACACTTTGATTGAGGGCAAATGTGAATTTGGGACACAGGATCACAAAAACAATCCAAGATATTTTATAAAAGTACGTCTACGAAATGAATCACTTCGTCCGGTCCTAATTATAAGATAAAGTTGATTTTTTCAGAGAAATTAAGGAAATTAATTAAATTACTTTAGAGTGTTTATATTTTTAGTATCCTTAGATTATATATTAGTTTATTAGTCAAATTAATTAGTTTGGAGAAAAAAATAAAAATAAAAATACTCTAAAGTAATTTAATTGACTTCCTTAATTTCTCTAAAAAAATCAATTTTATCTTATAATTAGGACCGGAGGTAGTACTAATTTGTGATTTAAATTTTTCAATATTAGAATATAATTAAAAGTAGAATTTATTCCTTAAAAATTTATCCGTCCCTTATGAATGTTATGGATGTTCTCCAATTCAATTTAAGAATAGAAAATCGGAACTAACTTTGAAAGCATCGCCATTTAAAAATGAGGGGTCATATCAATTACTCCCTCGTATCCTAATTATAAGATAAATTTGACTTTTTTAGAAAAATTAAGGAAACCAATTAAATTAATTTAGAGTATCTATATTTTTATTTTTTTCTCCAAACTAATTAATTTGACTAATAAACTAATATATAATGTAAAGATACTAAAAATATAAACACTCTAAAGTAATTTAATTGACTTCCTTAATTTCTCCAAAAAAGTTAACTTTATCTTATACTCCCTCCGGTCCTAATTATAAGACAAAGTTGACTTTTTTGGAGAAATTAAGGAAGCCAATTAAATTACTTTTGAGCATTTTTATTTTTATTTTTTTCTCCAAACTAATTAATTTGACTAATAAACTAATATATAATCGAAGGAAACTAAAAATATAAACACTCTAAAGTAATTTAATTGATTTCCTTAATTTCTCCAAAAAAATCAACTTTATCCTATAATTAGGATCGGAGGGAGTAATTAGGACGGGAGGGAGTATTTTATCCACTGAATTTAATGCATTTCATCTTCATTTTACCTCATTCCTTGTCCATATTGATAGGGCAACAGCCAGAATTAACTTTTCTTCCAGTTTCTTCTATTCTGATTTACATAAAAGTAAAATTACTTTTTTTTTTATATTACTATAATACTCGCCATCTTTTAGCTTTTGAGCTACTTCTACCCAGATGTTTACTAGCTAGATATAAAATTCATTAAAAAAATTAGAAGCAGATGTCATGTTCACATCACTATAGCAAAATTTAGCAAAAAATAAATAATCTTATATAATCAGTAACATCCATTGGCTTTCAACGTATAATAATGGAACAGTTTTTTTTTTTTTTGGTTTAACCTATCATGCTATTTCTGAAGACATTGTAACATTTTACGTTTGGTTACGAAAGGGAAAGAGAGATAACGTGTTAAGACATTATAACATGGTTAATTGGTAACCCACCCTTTGGAACGTGTTAAAAATTTAAATGGGAAAATTGGTCAAAAAAAGTTGTTTAGAAATTTTACTGGTCTTTGTTAAAAAAAAAAAAATTTACTGGTGAAAATGACCTATTGCCATTCATTTTTAATAGTTGTAACTCTTTTTTAATTATAAGTAATTTGTCTTTAACTATGTGGGAAAAGTCTTTAAAATAGAAATCATCTACATATAACCAGTGTTCTGGAAACCGGACCGGACCGGCCGGTCCTGCCCGGTAACCGGCGAACCGGCCGGTTGGCCGGTCCGGTTCCCGGTCCGGTTTCCATTTTTAAAAAAAAAAAATTTTTTTTTTTTAGTTTTTCCTTTAGAATTTCATACTATAAGTCTAAAATTTTCAATTTCTCACCGGTTTGGTCCCGGTTTAGCTCCGGTTTGGTCCCGGTCTGACCCACTGACCCTTAACCCAGTACTCCGACCGGTTCACTACCCGGTCCGGGTTTTAATACCTTGCATATAACTGAAAATAGGTTGTACATAAGTGAAAAAGAGTTGCACTGAAGATGATTGCAACTGCTCAAATTCAAATCTATTTGATTGATAAAATTTTTAAACAGGTACTTTTAACTAATTTTCTCAATTGAAACAAAAAATAAATTGTTCTAGAGAGAGAGAGAGAGTGTGTGTGTGTGTTTAACTATTTGAGTCATATTACAAAAAATTAATTTTGTGATTTTTGTACCTTAACATCTGAAAAAAATAAGTTTCATGTGTTTGAATATCTAAAGTTTTCTTGTACGAAACAATCAAAAATCAAAAAACACGGTTGAATACTTGTAAGGTTGTAACAGGATTTAGGGAAAATTTGTAGTTAAATAAACCAACAAACAAATATTCCTCATAAATGTCATAATGAAACTTGAAAGAGAAGTAAAAAAGGGGCAAATTCTGCCCTCCTCATAGAAGAAACCCAAAATTCAAAGATAGCTGTGTCAATGAGTGTGATTTGGTCACGCGTGTAGTTTACCAGTAATTCATATTTTTTTTGGGACAACCTGTAATTCATTCTTTTAAAAATATTTTCATTTTGAGGCCCAATTGATGGCAGGTCAAATTGAAAGCCCATTAAATCATGGGCTTGCTAAGGAGTTTATTCTTTATATTACCAAAAAAACAAAATAAATTGAGCAGTTCAAACGGGAGAAGATTCTCTCCTAAGTAATAATCAAGGAGAGAGAGAAAGAGAGCTGGATTTTGTAAGAGAATCATGCAACTTAATCAATTGAATCAGAAGAAGTTTATAAGATCCACCAAACTGAACACACTTACTAGATATTGATCCCACATGTTGTCACATTCAACAAGATACAGTATTTAGAAAAATTTAAATTTAAATTATATATGAACACTTTAAATTTTTGGGAAAATAACAGCTAGGTCCCAAAATACAGAAAAAATATTAAAAAAATCCCTTTGAAAAGTTAATGGTCAAAAAAGTTCTTAAGGACTTTTCTAACATGAATTCCTAATGTCCATTTACCAAAATAAGCCCAAGCAATTTAATCACTGTCATTGGTTACAATATGTTTTGCTATGTTTACAACATCGTAAGTCATATTAACAACATAATCAGTTACGTTTACAACATGTATATAAAATGCGTGATTGTGTTACAACCTCTTCATTTACGTTTACAACTCATTAAATATATCATAACATGTTGTAAACGTAACTGACTATGTTGTAAATATAGCATAATATGTTGTAACCAATGACAGTGATTAAATTGCTTGGGGGTATTTTGGTAAATGGACATTGGGAATTTATGTCAAAAAAGTCCCTAGGGATTTTTCTGACCATTGACTTTTCAAAGGGATTTTTTTAGTATTTTTTGATTATCTTGGGACCTAACTGTCATTTTCCCTAAATTTTTTGTTCTGTCATTGTGTTCTGGTCTATACCTCTTAAACCATTTCTCAACATGACACAAGAATCCATTGTCTGAATTGCAGAATAAATTCTTTGTCCAAACATCACTTACTCATTAATATAGGACTTTTGTTGGCAACTTGTCACACAGACACTCCAACCACATAATAAACAGATAATTTAAAATACAAAAAAAGATGCATTAAAATGTCATTCATCTTCGTATTCTTTAACAGACCTTGTCTATTTAAACACACACACTACCTTATTTCTGTTGGGCATACTAATAATTTATAATTAGGACTTGTTATAAATACCAGCAACATGGCTAATAATTGTGTATTACGTTGATGCTCAAACTTGAGCTTCAATATTCAATATATGATGAAGTTTCCTATTCCCAAGTTTACAAAACTTGGGGGGAAAATTAGGATTTCTAGATTAAGAAATTGGGGAAAAAGTTACAGTAGATGTATCAACATAATCATGGACGTGTGTGTGTGTAGAATACATGTTGGACAGATACATCCTTTGATGAGATCTATTTATGATACATTTACTGGTTAAACCTCTGTTTATAATTAGCTTAATCTATAATTGTAATAAACCGGGCCTGAATGAATGTTAAGGCAAAAAAATTTCAAGTACATGAGTTGCAGAAACAACTGCAGAATTTCACTGATAGCGGCAATAACTTGAAGTTTCACCGATTCATTACCATAATTTTCAACTGATCAACATAAATTTCCATTCCAGATTTATTTGAACAATCAAGAAAAATTGTAACAAAATTGGTGATTGCATACCCAAATGGAGAGGGGCAAAAAAGAAAAGAAACGAAACGAAGGAAATATGTATATATGGAAATGATATTAAACACTATACACCTAACCCAGATTTGACGTCTTGTAATAATAAACTCCATCAGAGATTGTAGCAGAAGACAGGAAGAAGAAACAACTTACATCAAAATCTTCCCCTCATGGTTGTTCTTATTGACGATAGAGCTCCAAATACAATCAACATCCTCTGCTTTAATCTCCAACCCATTATCACTCTCAAATGGCTGCCACACAGTCTCCATCACCATCTTTGATGTCTCTGGAGTTTCACAGTAACAGTAAGCTTCTGAGAAATGAATACCATGTTGATTTTCTAGAGATGATGAGAATTTGTCCTCAAAATCCAAGAAATAATTGTCTTCTGTTTTGGACATGACACCATCTTTAAGCCATGGGAAATCAAATACTCCTAATGCTAAGTGGGAATCCCAAGGTTGTTGTTGTGGTGTCTTTGAAGAAGAAGCCTTTTCTGTTGATTCTACTTCTTTCTGTTGATTCTCCCTCGCCAGGTTTATGCCATACAGAGCTCTCTTCTTTGCACTATCAAGAGATCGAGGCTCGGTTTCATCATCTCTTTCTCTCGCTCTCTTCATCTTCTCCTTCTCCATTTATGAATGCCCAGATAGCCTTTTTCTGTATTGTATGTCTGTAAATTAGAAGGATTGTTCTTTTATGCAATTATGCACTTCCAGAATAATCAAAGGCAAAAGCCATAAAAGTAATAAAATAAAATAAAAACTCATCAAAGTTATAGTAATGCCAAGAATCATCTATATTTTTTAATTAAAGATACAAGTGGAATTGAACTCGTAACCTTCCACTTACGGAGAAAAGTTACATGCACTACAAGTACAATTGCCATTGGCCTATGCATCATCTTTAAAAGACTTATTAGCAATTTTTGCTTTTTTTTTTTAAGACTTTGTAAGTTGCTTAACACCCTTCTACGTTTCTGAATTCTTACTTCCTTACAATCCAAATCTTTCATTTTATTTTAAATTTTATACAAACTTTTTCTAAATCAAAGACTGAATTTCGTAATTTTTTAATTGGATTAAAATTTCATCACAAAGAAAAGAAAACGCAAGGCAATTTTAGTAAAACTCACAGAATATATAATTTCCTCTATAGTTTCAAGAGAAACATGTGCGTACTTGTTTTTTAAGGTAATTAACAAAATATAAAGAGGATATTTGTGTAGCTTTCATATAATTCAATGTATAATTTAATCAAACTAGTAGTACAGGGGAAAAGAAGGCATATTTCGTCAATCTCGGATATTGAATTGAATCAAACTAGTAGGCCCAGACAAAAAGAATAATTGAATCAAACTACATCTGAGAAAGAAATTAAAAGAAGAAATTTGACACACTCCCAAGACACGTTACGCAGATGCAAATACCAAAGCAAAAGCTGAAAGGAAGGCATCGAAGTTTGCATTATGAATACCACATTTTATTCCAAATTCATCCTCCCAGACTGGATCAAACCGCCATTTCCACAAAAATTCCCACAAGAAACGCATACAACACACATGACTTGAATGAATATACAAACGATCGGTTTCGAAACTTCTTCATATCAGAATCATTACGATCGGGAAAGCAATTGATAAACAGAGATCGGTACCTGAGAAGAAGAATTGGTTGAAGCGAAGGGATTGAGTTATTGTTCGTATAAGAAGAAGAAGAAGAAGAGAGGTTTTGGAGAGAAGAATGATTAGGAATAGTGAGCTTTGCACACACGCTACGCAATTTTTAAGCTTAAAACGGCAATGGAAACCGGAAATCATTCAAATCACGCTGATCACACACACAAACACATAGAGGTCTCTCTCATCACTTTCTCTCTCTCTCTCTCTCTCTCTCTCTGATCTCACATCGCACGCCTTTCATCCTTTTTCCGTAGGGCCCTATAATGAAACCAACCAGCAATCCGATCTGGGAGAGGCGTTTGGTTCCTTCTTTTACGTTCCTAATTTGGGTTAATCATAGACCGCTAATTCATGGCGCGCTTTTCATTTTTAAGCTTTCCCCTCATATTTATGTCACCAATTTCTTATTATCGTACTTTTAAAAACTACTATTAAATTACCCAACATTTGCATTTTTTTCGAGAGAATTTTGAGGTTTTAAGGAAGGGACTTAATTATCAAGAAATCTCAATGATAAATAAGGAGTATAAATTTATTGTCATTTCTTATACTAATACTTATTATTGTATGTTCTTCAGTTATTATTCGAGTTTTAATTAATTAAATTTATTTCTTAGGACTTCAATGTAATTTCCTTTTTTTTTTTGATGAAATAATTGTTGAAAATGTTGTTATTGCAAAATTTATTTCCCAAAGATACTAATCTCCTGTGGATGCACATATCTTCAACTATGTATAATGTCTTCCGTGTTGTAAATATTGCATATGGGTGCGTCAAAGAAATAATCTCTTCAATATTATGGAATATGTTTAAATAAAGAGATACATTTTGAGAAGTTATGATCTTATGAATTAAAGGATTTCTGTTTATCCATAAAATTAACAGATAGTTGTGACATTTTAATCAAAGAAATGTAGTCTTTGAGGCACCATTTTAAGGTATCAATTCAGTGTCTATAAATACCCAAATTGTGACATCATTTAGAGAATAGAAATAGAAGCCTTCATAATTTCTCACTGAGTTATTTTATCTTCCGCTAGTTCTGCCGCCCTGTATTCTTACAGGAAATATTCTTTTAATCCTAGAGAGATGCCGCTTCCTATTAACTTGGCTGCAGAATATCCTTTAAGGACAGTGTCCTCGGATACGACTCGAACCAAATATTTTCTTCTTTTTTTGGAGATTTTGTTATCATTCCGCACATAGTTAATAATAATTGTCAATATAGGTTGCATCTAAGTTTTTAAATAAATTTCAAGTATCTTTGAATCATAAATTTCACAATTGGGGATTTTTTTTAACAATTTTTCTTTTTTCAACCTAACACTTGCTTCAACTTTTTACTGCCTCCTCCTGTTTTAAACACAAGTTTCTATTAACTAATTCATAAAATTAAAAAGAAAAAGTAGGTAAATTGACAATTTGTATATTTGATATGTAAAGAATTTGTGGCACACTGGCACTATTCCAAAAATATCCCTATCATTTAATTATTAAAATTTAGTAGGCAGAGATAAAAATTCTCCAATAAATAGAGGTTTCGTGAGAAAGAAAAATTTAATGAGAGACAAAAGAGAATGCAACCTTATATTTAATATTAAACCAAAACTCTCAGAGAATATATTTAGAACAAAGGAAATATCTTGTACGGATAGCTAAATAGGTTAGTGTGAATAATAAATGATTTTGTTATTTATATAAATGGTTGGATTTGATGGCAAAAAAAAAAAGGTTGAATTTGATTCCTCGCCTTTTCTATTTAACATAATTGATATGAGTTAATATTCTCCCCTTGAAAAAAGGAGAAGAGTGTACTTTTTACCCTCATATCATAAGCCTAATGAATATATGAATTTTTAAAATCACAAAACTATTTCATTGTCAATAATTAATATGTTAATTTACTAACTAAATATAACACACACTACCCTGCCCCTTTTTTACAAATGACCTTTCAAGCTTTGATAAGTGTGTATCCTTCTCGCACCCCAAGTAAGACATGTTAGTTTAAGAATATCAAATTGGTTTATTATTGGGAAAATTGTGAAAAAATCCTTCATTGGCAACTTATTTGTCAAATGGGACCTTTGCGTGCAGATAATCTTCCACGTGTGCAGAATATCTTTCCTTGTGTGCAGATGATCTTCCCTATGTGTAAAATTCTTCCCTATATGTGTGCAGAAATCTTCTCTACATGTGCAAAAATCTTCCCTCCGTGTGCAGATATCTTCCCAAATCCCATTTAACAAATAAGTTGTCAATGAGGTCTTTTTTAGCAATTCTCCCTTTATTATTTAATATGAAAATTTCCCAATAATTATTATACACACACACACATATATATAATATACGTACAAAGCATTAGTGACTCCTACTAAATATTTATCCTTTTGACTTAGTATTAATCAATCTTTTATTTAAAAAATCAGAACTATTTTTCATTGACAACAGAGGCTAATTTCTTTTCAAAAGATAATGGGCAAGCGATGAACCTCTCTTGTTATGTAGGTTTGCTTATGCAAAAGAGTTGAGAATTTTTTTTAATAATTTTAATGTCATATCAACCAGAATATTTAGAGAATTTCAACAATATGGCAAAAGATTATGCAGAACATCAATATGATAGGAGCAAAGTGCAAAATATTGGTACCCTAAAAAAAAGCACCATATCCGGCCAGCAGAGAAGTGCACAATCCTCTCACCAAAATTTCACTTTAAGACCAAACTTTTTAGTGCTCACAAAGATCACCATCACAGAACCAACCAGATCATTTTGAATTAAAAAGAGCATCTTGTTGACAACAATCAGCTCCACATTCAGTATTTTATGCAGAACTTGGTTGGATACTTGTGATAATGACAACTATTACTTGCAGGAATAAGATTCTGTGTGTAGTTTTAAAATGCAAATAGATGAAGATAAGAATGGCCATTTATGAAATTATTTATTGTACAGTACCAAGAAATTAACAAGATTGATTTGATGATTTAATATTGATGACAACTTATAAAAATACTTCTAAGAATTATCATGTTACTCACTCAAAGGCGGCCCATAGAAACGAGAGAAGTGATTGAAAAATGAAACTTCCTTTTCGATTACGATGGAACCAACCGTATCTAAATCCTATTACCAAATATCCGACTAATTTAGCTCAACCCCACTGAGGTTCCTTAAAAGGGGTAAGAGTCTCCTAGCAAGGGATTTTTGTTCCATATATAGGCATCAAGATATCTATCACCTGGACTAACCCATGTTGGTTGAAAAATAAAAATTTAATTAGAACCAAGATAACACTCAATATTTGAATTAAATTTAGTCCACATCTTATATCTTAATTATTTTGTGAAAGTCATCCCAAAAGCACTTATTCACATAAACCAAGATGAAACTCCTGACACATAGTTACTTCCTACACTATAAATCACAATTAAAAAATTATTTTTGAAGGCTCCAATCGCCATTCCAAAAAGTAAATTGAAAATCCTCTCAATTCCATCACTATAACAAAGGAATCAAGATTCTAACGAGTGTGATAGTTTATTACCTTGGATGAAGGATCGCACTGTTCTATTCAAGTGGGCGTTTTGGTAACAAAAATGCAAGAGAGATTCAATTTGAGTAGGACTTTACCGCAGATGTAAAGTACAACAGACAGAAATGAGGCTATTTCACACAAATAATCAATTGTACAAGACAACTAGCTACATAAATAGTTCACCTCATCAACTGAACTATCTGGATTTCTATACAAACCAAAGTCGAGGCTTCCATTTTCTGCACAGATGATAAAATACAAGGTGAAGTTCATTTACAGCTCATCAACACAGAGTTGATGACATGCATAAGCAGGCGAATTGTGCTTGCTTCTGATGAAGAAGTAGTTGGTAAGGTCCGATGATGGCCCAGTGTCCGGGACACTTGGTCCAAAATTGGCCTCACATGCACCGCGATTGAAGGATCTGCCGGGTTTATGGTGGCAGCCACATCGGTCATCCATAACAATTTTCTGGGTGACTCTGCATTGAGGTCACATGATAGTTGCTGGAGAAGAGACAGAAGAACTCCTTGGCTTAATGGCAGTGGCACCATCGACAATATACCAGCCAAATCAACCTAATTAAGGAGGTATGAAAGCAGACGTTAACAGCACCGACTTGGAAGACCTAAATATAAGGAGCTGATTTTTTTTTTTTAAAATTAATCCCAGTGACTATGATAGCAAGCATTTATAAATGTCCTTCAGTAAACTAAAGATAACATAAACAACCTCCTCCTTCTCCATTTTTATGCTTGATTCAATTTTATTATTTCTTCAGAATAATTATTCACACCAATTGCAGCCATACCTGAGAGCACAACCAAGAAACTATTGAAACATCACTTCTAAGAAGGGCGCTGGTGAATGCTTCCTCAAATTTTCTTTCACTTATCAACCTTGAGAGTTCTTTGGTTGGATCCTCTGTCTGTCATATAAAAGTGGTTTTGCAGTGAAAAACAGCAAGAACACAAATTGTTAAAAATAAGAGTAAAAGGGGATCACAAACACAAACGTACAATCTCATGCAAACCATTGCTGATATTTGTTACTGAGGTATCTGCCACTTTGGAGGTAGCTGCAATTTCTGATAGTTTATGTAGGCCATCAGCCAGTTGTCCACTCAAAGTTTTACTAATTGAAGATGCCGAATTGATTGTATCCTGTGAAAGGGTGAAATTACAAATTGAGTATTCAAGCATGAGGAATCAGACGTATGAGACTTCAAACACCAGCCATGGAGTTCTTCTGTCTCTTATCTAAAGGCTAAACTTATGTTTGTTCTCCAAAATAGGCTCACCGCACATACCCTTAAAGTCATGACTAGAGGAGAATGAGTAGAATCATACTGCTGTTGAATAGCAGTAGTGTGCTTCACAAGTCCATTCTGAAATGCCACATCAATTTGCTCAAACATAGCTTTGCATGACATCTCAAATGCAGGAATTATTGAAGCTTCCAGACTAGATTTGAGTGCTTCCTACAAATTGAAACACCAAAACAATTAATTAACCACAACTACACAAACAGGTAATTAGTTCCAGACCATTCATGCCTGCAAAAATAGAGCAGACAAATGGTCCAGTACGAGACCAAATTCTAAGCGATTGTTGCATACAAACACAGCTTGTAACAATATATTTTGGTAATTTGAGGAGGATAGAAAATTAACAAATTGAAGAACCCAAAATGATACAGCTTTCGGACATTGAAAGAAAGCTGCAAGTTCCGTAGCCTTTGGTATTAATTCAGAATTCAAACAGGCCTTATTTTCAAATGTTGTCTTGACAAGGCAATAAACCAAGTCATGTGAAGTTGCAATGGTCCAAATACTAAGCATGAACAAACTAAAAAAATTGCAAAACTTAAGGCTCTAGGGGAGTCTCTAAACCAAGCTGTATTGAATTACATTAGATATTATATACTATATGATTGTAAATGTTAAGGATTACAGGCTGACATTAATAGTTTGGGATCCTTATTTTAAATAGTTCATCATCATAAAGCATGCTTCATGCATAATAATACTATCAGGCCTCACTTGATGTTTGTCGCCAACACTTCAATCTCATAGGACCTACAATCAATTTCTCTCCAGACCTGATTCGGCTAGACTTTCATTCAATATTCTAAATTGAAGTCTGAGGGTGCACAGCACTAGTTTTGGATGGAGTTTGGATTTCAGGCAGAATCTAATCCAAAGATCGCCCTATAAACAGCATCTACAGTTATCAATAGTTTGTGCTATTTTTCTCTAGTTTCACTAGGTCAGAATTGCTGGCTAGGTCATGGGATTTTAGATTTGGATTTGTACTTTTGAATTTTGAGAAGTCATGTTTTTCATGAAGTTGGGATGTTCAGTCTTGGGTTTGATCTCTAAAATATCAACTGTGCTACTGGCAGGAAAACCAAGCAAAATAAATGTGAACTCACAATCTACCATGGCCACTTGAGAGGGAGATTTTCTTTACTTTGTATAAACCTTGAGGAATTGAAGATCCAAATTAAACAACCCAAAAATATCAAAATGTTCTGACGCATTGTATAAAGGAGCAAAGAAATGAAGAATATAAGCCCACTAGACGCATGTCAGTGGCAGATATTGGAAAAGAAAGGAGAGGTTGAAGAGAGTGTCAATAGAGTCAAGTATTGCTTGGGTTTCAACAGACAGAGAACAGAATCTCGTCTAAGCGATTTGTTTGCACTTTATACTAACAGTTACCTTGCGCAGTCAGTTGCATAATAAGAGAGGAGAAAGCAGAAACACAGAACAGCTTGGTTTACTATCATGTATACTATTATCCCTACTATATGGTAAATGTGTCAAACAACATGAGGTCAATTGAGTTTTGACATGAATATCCTTTGTTTTACAGAGAACATGCGTATGACAAGTTGTCCAAATTAATGAAATATCCTCAGAAGATTGATAACTTTGTAGGTCATCAATCACTTGAACAATTCCATACACAGCGCCCAGTAAAGGACTGGCACGGGTCATGCGATGCCATTATTCTAAATCAAAAACAGGATATAGAAAACAAGAAAATTTTTTTGAAGAGATCTTTTGAAAATATTGACCTATATTGATTATAGGCTAAGAAGTCTTTTCAAAGTATAGTTGATTACGCATTTGAGTCGTTTTTAAAATAGCGTTCAATGTTGATTATGAGCTTACCTGAAGAGCTTGCTTGCCAGAAGTTTGGAACTGTGCTTGTATCTGCCTAGCCACTGTAGCCTCAAGTTTTGAATTTACTGACTTATCCAATTGGTTCAGTGCCTTGTCTCCCACTCCCTTCTGCAGTATTTATAGAAGAATGTCACTCTTGCAAACCAAAATTACCAACATTTAAGTAGCTAGGTAGATGTGATCCTACATTATTTTTATCAAAAACCTCAAGTGGAAATATACCACATTGGACTGAATCATATTTCATTAAATTGAATATTCAATTCTAATATGAAAATGATGAAGTTTACCTTGACATGACAATTAACTATTTTCTATAGTTGCCTCTGAAGAGAATAAATTGTCAAGGGATAACTAGGAGCATTCACAATGAGCAATTCTCTCCCGTAAAAATTCCAATCTAATCACAAGAACACTCTAGTTTAATGCTCACATTCAAACAAAAATATTTATTTTAACCTGAAATGAGTCCATGACAGTTGATGATATTGTTTTCTCGATGATTTGACTGATTGAACGAGCAACAGCTGTTCCAATTGAAGATATTTCCTTCTTAATAATTTTCTCCAATTGAGTGGATAAATCCTTGTTTACATAATTGGAGATCAAATTCGATGTTTGCTGAGCACGATCCTGCTCTAACTTCTCTTGCTTTGTATTTTCTTCTAGCAATCGAGCCCATAAGGCATCAGAGTTAGACTTGACAACTTTCTCCATGTTCTTACCCAAGGATCCTTCTAACCTTTTGCCTTCCTTGGTAACTGGAACAGAAACCATCACATTCATCTGCTTTTGCATTTCTTTTTGCATGCTTATTAACTGCAAAACAAGAAAAGGTTATTAAAAAAACAAAGACAATCAGGCCATTCTTTGATATATCTAGATAAGAGTGACAAAACCAGATATCTTAATTCTTAAAGACTACTATAAAAAATTCCAGGAAAGACGGATTTTTTTCAAGGATTGCAAGGGCAAGTCACATAATGATAGAACCTAACAGTTTAAAAACAACATCAACTACATGGTGCTACAAAATCACACAATCATAAAATACATCATGCTAGTGTAGATGTTACAGATAATGTGCACTTTGTGGATGCTCCAGACTAATTGAAATGGAATAAAGGCATGAATGATGCATAACCACGACATCAAAGTAAAGGATCAGATTTCATCAAATATAGGTCTATCAATTTTGAGGTTGCAAAATGCTGTGCATTCTGTCTTCACTAAATGGCTACAGGAAACTCCCATAAAATTTGACAAACCAAAAAAAAAAAAAAAAATCAAATTTTATCATCAAGGAAATGTTTTATAAAATTAAATTGGTTTGATCCAGAGGAAATAAGAGCAGTACATATTAATACTGAAAACAATTAACGTTGGCTATACATGAAGCATGCATGTAATCCATATTACACTCCGAAAATGGTTCAACAATAAGGCTGAGAGAAGCAAAGACAACTTGAAAACAAAGAAAAGAAAAGAAAAAATTGTGAATTGACACCTGGCCTAGCATCTCCTGCATAGTTGATAACTGGGGCAAAACAACGTCCATGGTAGAACGTTCTGAATTGCCACCTTGATAGTTTGAAGAGACCATTGAGTTAAAAGGACTAGGAGATGGGGAAGACGAACCAGATGCTTGAGAATTTTTGCCTCTTTGTTTTTTACCTTTCACAGATGGTGCTGGAGATTGCGAAGCAGCAACAGTGGTTTCCGATTCACTGAGGCTGGCAGTTACAACCTTATTCATATGTTGACTTTCTTGCTTAGCAGGGTTACAAGTTTGATCAGGTGAATCAATATTATTCGTGTCATCAGCCTGGCAAACTCCCTCAATGCTACAAGTTTCTCTGGCCATTTGAATGCCCAGGTCAGAAGCCTGAGAATAGAATAACTTCTCTTTTTTCTCAGCAACAGTAGTGTGAGTATCTCTCTCTCTGTTAGACTCGGTTTTGTCTTGATTTGAACTTGTCTCACCTGCAACCTTGACCTCTAGTTCAGCATTTACCACATCACTATGGGCAACTACATCTTGAATCTTTGCTTCAGCTACATTAATACCTTGAGAAGTGAGATTCTCTGAAGATAAAGCAGATGTAGAGAATATCTCAGAGGGGGTTACCAAATGGGTTGGGTGTTTGAACATTGTAGAGGTATTGGAAGCCACAGAAGCTTCATTTTGTTTATCATTCTTCCTTAAACTGTCAACTGATGCAGGCACATCACGTGTACCATCTTTTTCAGACTCCATTCTCTGTTCAGCTGAACAATCAAAGTATGTCTGCTCACTACTGTGATCAGCACTTGATGAAGTAATCTCTATATTATTTGTTGGACTTTTGAAATCAGATAACTTCCGTGACAATCTTGGACTCACAGGAAGAGGAGGTGAATTACTGTGGATATGTTCAACACCATTATAAGAAGGCACATCGTGTTGCTTTGTTTCTGAGCCTGAAGCAGAACCTTCTGGCAAACCAGAAATATCAGAAGAAGACAAACTGACAGGAAGACTGGGAATGGGACCAGCTTCAGAGTTGCTAGAATGAACTTGAGACACATTTACAGCTTCCATATTAGTAGATCCATCAAAGGCACGGGATCTATTGGGCGCTGTTTTCTCGAGTTCAATGTTGTCCAAGGGTGGAGGTAAACATTGAGACAAATTAAGCGCATACTGTTGAATAGCTTGTGTCTGGACGCAATAAATCTGTACAATATGTTCTCCATCTGGTAAACAATCACTAGTGCCAGTAAGACTTAATATAGGCATTGTGACCGTGAACTCAGCAATGTAATCCATGCGAGTAGCAGTTGGATTAGGTCCATATTCTATGTGTACAGCATATATTGTATTCTTTTTGGAATTAGCAAGCAGAAATAGACCAGCACGGTTCAATGCTACAACTTGATTAAAGAAAGCATCCTCAGGATTGGCTACGGAAGCACTTTTTATATCCAAAGTCTGAATACAGTTCCATGACTCAGAGTCACTAGGCAATAACCAGCCCTCCTCATTGTCAGAGACCCATATCTTCACTTCCTGATTTAGTGGCCCCTGCAGCAAAGGAATATATAATAATAAATCATTTTATCTAAATGCTCGGGTGACACTGGATGGCATCTTCAGCAGAAGGAACAAATGGTCAACCAGCATTGCAAAAGTCCAAAAGCACTCACAGATGAAGCTTATAATCATATATCATATTTCCAATTATGAGAGAAACTAGGAGCATATACCGCTGTTATAAGGACAATGTGATCAGGGCGGTGAGGAGCAGTCAAGAATGTCACAGAATTAACAGGATTGCCATCGTGAGGCCTCAAAACAGCAAGTGGTGATGCCTTGCGTTCTTCCCATATCTTTACCTGTGAGCACAAATGAGTAATCGATAAGCAAAAGACAGAGTGAAACTGAACATGATTCTTCATACTGACAATTCAACTACAGGTTTATGCCATGAACTAATTAGTTAGACTTAAAATACACTACTTATCCCATCCATTGACAGAAAATAAGTTCAAAAAGAAATAAAAAATAATTTATTTCACACACACTTCTGTATTCATAGGTTTAAATTGTTATATCTGATGGAACAATTGACCTTATCAAAAGTAAAATCCAATTGATAATATCGTGAGTTCATGACATGAACACTTCCTCCCCTAGAGGAGGAAAGCCATGTTGCTGAAGAGGGGATCAGACATGTTTATCCTTTCAGGGTCCGCACACTGTAAAATTGGAAGACAGATATACAAAGCAAAAGAACAAGGCAAGGAGGGGGAATGCAAACCGTGCCATCAGTTGATGCTGAAGCTAATCGACTTTTCATCCATTGGCACATTGACAACTCAGTGACATCACCATCATGTTTACCAACAAGTTGCACCCCATCAATCAACTTATCAATGGAACATTTAAGAGGCTCCTCTGCTGAAAAAGCTTCACCTTTTCCAACTTTCATGGTGTCAATTTTGAGGATGCGGTTTCCAATAGCAACCATTAGAATCTCCTATTGGTCAATTCCAAGAAATGGACAGCAAAGAATTAAAACTTAGATCAATTAATATAGGCAGGAGGATTTAAGCTAAATGATCACAACTACAAAGTTGGTATTACTTGTTTGTGGGGATGCCAGCACACTCGAGGATGAACTGATTCACCAGCTCCTAATATTTGAAGGGCTATGATGACTTTTCCAGTAATTTGAGGTTTGTCTTCCTCATCAGGACCCTCATTGATCTTCCATACGAAAATTCTCCCATCAGTGCTAGCACTGTGAGTTAGATAGCATATTCAAATGGGGTAAATAATTACACTAGTGCAATGCAATTTTAATGACAAACAAGAAGCATAGAAGTGCATTTACCTAGCCAGCAGGTGAAGGTCCTCAGCAAAGAAAGCCATGTCTGTTACTCTCTACATAGATGAACGGTGATGTATAAAAAAATAAAATTATCACGTATCAATTGAGTGTAGCAGCAGTGAATTTCTTATACAAGACAAGGAGAGCTTAACAAATTCAAAGGATAATGAATTTAGAAGGAAAACATCCAACATGATGAAAAAGCTACCTAGGCTAGTCGTATGAGGGATAACACAAAAGAAGTCCACAGGTACACAATTAACTAATATAGGGGAGCTGGAGATCAATAGCTCCATGAACTGAACCAATTAAATGAAGATAACACCAAAAATAAAAAAAGGATAACAGAAACAACTTAAATTTATTTACATCCATAAAAAGGCTTATTTGCAGCTTGTACTCTTTCCTACCTTAGTCACAAGCAACGGGAAAAACTCACATTAAAATTAAAAAGAACTTTAAACCAATATTCATTTGAGATTTAATAATGCAAGTTCTTCATGAATCTAAAAACAAGAGACAGAATCTTGTTCTTTTTAATCTCACACCGAGAGGAAATTAATGCAGCAAGTACGATAGAAAAAAGGCTGTTAGAGTGAAAAGAATACACTTCTCAGAACAGGAATTGGAAAGTTCACAGTCATCAGGACCCTTAAAGCACTTGCTATGAGCAAACTGAATTTCGTATTAATCCAAGCTTACTTTAAAACATATTATTACAGCATTGGTATGTTTCAAAAGGGAAATGGGTGCACCGCCCTGAGTTACTGAGGCGATGCATCAATTTTTCTATCAAAAGAAGCTAGATTTGGCTCAATGAAAAATTCAAGGAAATAACAAAACAAAGAAAGGTTTTTTGTTAAAGAAACCAACCTGGGTGTGACCCCGGAGCAAGTATCTTAATGCAGTATTAATATTAAGGACCCGGATTGCACCAAGTTTCAGTCCATAGCATATATAAGATCTATTCACTGCAATTTGACGGCCAAGCACAAGCCCAGGATCAGAGCCATACTTAGTAATAGGAGTGACCTCGAGCTGGGGTTGAACCTCTCCTGGTAATCGAGCATCAATGTCGTAGACAACATTGTCTCCTATCAAATGACGTCCCTTAGGAAGCTTGCTACTGAGCATCCTCGTTGGAGCCGAAGGGCTAGAAGGCAAGAGTGTCGGATTTGCGGGCATTGCAAATTCAGAAACTGTCAGAACAGAGGAGGATTGTGTGGGTTCAGGATTAGGAGAAGAAGGGTTTTGTTGTGTGCCCAAAAGAGCCATCAATCGGGCCCCACTGGTGTTATTACTAAGATTCGGAGATGAAGGAATTAGTGGGGACGACGAAGGAGAAGGCGATTGAAACATAGGTCTTGGTGGTACATGCATTTGGGGAAGATGAGTAAGAATACGAGGTTGTTCTTGCTTCTGCTGCTGCTGCTGCTGCTGGAGATTCGTCTGGTAAGGAAGATAGTGAGGATAATAGGGGTATATACCAGCGGGTGGAGGATAAGAAGATGAAGAAGGCGTAGGATAAGAAGAAGACGAAGAAGAAGACGACGACGGTACAGGAAAAGAAGGGGAAGAGTTTAGGATTTGGGGATTTGACGGATTAGATGAAGGCTTGAAAAGATTTTGCAAATCAAATTGACCTGTTTGTTGTTGCTGCTGCTGCTGATGATGATGATGCTGAGGGTGTTGATTTGGATTCCCAGGAGATGCCATAAAACGTTGAAGCAAAATCTCAGCGGCAAATAATAATTAAAATAATAACTGCTTCTTCAACCCCAGAACCCAAAAAAAAAAAAGTTCTAAAATTAGGATTTCATAGATGAAGATTTTGAGATCTAAAATTGGATTGGATCCTGACTCTCTTTAAAAGCTCCCAGTACTGCTACACTTGTTCTTTTCTTCATTTACTAGTAATAACTTCACAAAACAATCTTCATTTACTTACACCCCTTTCTCTTTCTCTTCGTTTTCTCCCATGCGATGACCAGGATTAGCGGAAATTGAGGTTAGGGACAAGCATGTCATGCTTTAATGTTTTGTTATTTTAATTTTTGATAAAAAATGTTTTGTTATTTTAATTGAATCCTCCAGTTTAGCAAATTGCAGAGAGAGAGAGAGAGGAAAATGTTGAGAACAATGACAAACATCATAACATCATAAGATAATAGAAAATGTGTAGGCATACAGAGAGGAATTTAATAATTAAAATTTGTATGTATATAAAATGAATATAGTGAATGAATGAGAGATGCTCATCAATTTAATTATTTTTTTTATTGGTCACTCATTACTTATTGTGATTTACTGCTTGTTTATCTGCATGTTTTGCCCAAAAGCATTGATGCTGCAAGATTTGATTTTTCCACAAAATTAGTAGTTATGGTCCTAATTAGCAGCTGTAGTAATTAATTGATCCTAAGAAAATATAAATTCGTTCCTGACATGAATAAGATAGTTTAATTGTGACACAATCTTTAATATTTTTCTTATAGATATTTACGTTGGAGGCATCAAATACAAAAAAGAGTAATATATGGGATTAATTAATTAATGATAATTGATGTTGAAGATTTACTGATAAATCTAAAGATTTGGCCTTTAAAAAGTTTAATTGGATCCAAGGTGCTATTCTTTTAGAGGACATTCATTTCTTCATTGATTGCTTCTTTGTTTGTTTCATCTTTCCCATTCTTGCCTTTTCAATCTTCAATGGCCACCCCAAAAAAAAACTTAATGAAAAAGACAAGTCACAAACAAAGTTATTGCAAATATTATGTTTTGTATAAATTATTATCCTTTTTGTTTTTGTTTTTGACTTTTAGGAAATGTGTAAATTCCAAAGATGTCTTTTTCATGAGAATTACTTTAAGTTAAACTCTTTTTCTAAGATATTAAGAAAATTAATTAAATTATTTTAAAAAAAATTAAACTATTTTACTCAATTTATAAACTGATATATAATCTAAGGATACACAATATATTAATAATTAAATAACTTATTTAATTTTATTAATATCTCAACAAAAAGAATTAACCATATCTTTATATTGATTACATGATGAGGTTCAATTCAGGGCAGAATTTAATAGGTAAAGTGGGTTGCACATAAGAAGTCCTTGTGAAAGCTTTTGACTTCATCGGTCCAGTTGGCTGTTTTTCCAACTATTTTGGTCGCAATTATTTTGCCTACTTACTTTTGTGCGGTAAGAAAAAATCGGCTTTTTTATCAGTACCTTATATCCAGTAAAAAAAAAATACCGAAATGCTATAAGGTGGGAAATATTTATCAATATACTACACCTAAAGTTCATCACGCCAAGAACGATTTAACATTTGTACAGGAATTCATCACGCCAAGAACAATTTCCACTATCTGATGTGATGTTATGATTATTTTTTAATTAAAAAGCAAACTCGTTCTTTACAATAACGATTTCACTTTTTCTGATTGGATTGAGAGAGAGAGAGAGAGTGGGAGCTATGAGGGGGAGTGTCACTGTGGGAGGAAAAGGGAGGGATGGAAACAAAAGAAAGGGAGGGAGATAGAGAAAAATACATGACTTTTAAAATTTATTTTTCTTTCAGTAATTAACACGATTTTAAGAACAACATGACACACTTTTATGAGATAAAAACGTAAAAAGAGTAAATTTAGTGTGTAAACTCACGAGTTTAATTAAGTTTATGGCTAGCATGAGTTTAAGCACAAACTTACATAATTTTATAAATTAAAAATATAAAAACGGTTAATTCGAAGAATCAACTTGTGAGTTTAACAATAACGAGTGAGAGTCTAAGAGGGATGTGGAGAAATTGGTGATAGTGGAACTGAGAAAAAAATAAATTTTAAAAGTCATGTATTTTTCTCTACCTCCCTCCCTTTTCCTCCCACAATGACACTCCCCCTCATAGCTCCCACTCTCTCTCTCTCTCTCTCTCAATCCAATCAGAAAAAGTGAAATCGTTCTTGCAAAGAACGAGTTTGCTTTTTAATTAAAAAATAATCATCACATCACATCAGATAGTGGAAATCGTTCTTGGCGTGATGAATTTCTGTACAAATGTAAAATCGTTCTTGGCGTGATGAATTTTAGGTGTAGTATATTGGTAAATATTTCCCACCTTGTAGCATTTCGGTATTTTTTTATTGGATATAGGGTACTGGTAAAAAAGCCGAAAAAATCGGATAAAAAATTTTATCTTTTATTATGAAAAAATTGCTTGAAAAATCTCTAATTGCCAAATTTATTACCCAAATGTATTAAAAATTTGTTTAAGAACACTTAAACAACCTGATTTCAACAAAGTGCAACCTTTTTTCAGTTTTATACAACATTATTTTTAATTGTTTGCAACCCTAAAGTTATTTGTACAAAGTCAAAAATATGTTGTACACAATTGATAAAAATTATACCTACTAAAAATTTCGAAAGTAATAAGCTTTGCAATATGAGATTTATTTTAAATTTTTTTCTTTTATCTTTCATGTTTTAAATTTTTTACTTCTATATTTCAGAAAATTTTAATGTTAAAGTATCCTTTTAACACTTTATGTTTATACAAAATTTTATTTTAGTCCCTTAAGTTTATAAAGTATAATTTTAATCATTAAAACGTAACACCATTAATGCTGCTAACAGTAAATACTAATTAAGTAAAGTTAAGTGGTGATTGTGCAATACTGATCTTATTCTATTTTAATTTAATCCTATGTGTTTGGTTTTTAATTTCCATTTTAATTATTTAAAATATAATAAAAAAATCTTAGGGTTTTTGTAGTCCTCTCTTCCTCCTTTTGTCATTGCCCCATCTTTTTGATTCAGAAATTCCATCCATCTTCTAATGAAGTATTAGAGAATGTTCTTTTCTCACCAATCTTGTTTCTCCTTTTATTTTTTCCAGCAACGAATAGTAGGCACCCAATTTTAAGAGAAGGAGGACAAACTCGTGAACATCTCTTTACCATTGCAAATTCTTTATCTATTAAGTTTTGTTTGGATTAGCGGTAGAAACTGTTTTTTTAACGTGATTTACAGTGTATAAGATAACTATATGAGAGAAGTTTTATCTCGACTTACATAAACGTATTTTTCTGATACTAACTCAAACATGCCCTAATTCCCTTCCCGATAGAAAATTTAGACAAAAAAATTGGATAAGTTTTGGTTATGGGGATGTTGATTTTGACCACACCCATCATCCATATAAGCGTCGTCCAAGTCTTGCTTTTGGGAAGAATAAAAAAAAAATTAGGAACTCATACGAAAGGTGCCTTCAATATTGATAAACTTCATGGAAGAAAAACAAGAGAGAGGAACACGAGTTTTGATTTTAGGTTAAAATGAGGGGATGGCTAAAATTTATGAATCAAGATGGGAGAGTCCCACAAAGATGAAGGGAGAAGGAGGTAAGGAGGAGGAGGGAACAGTGAGGAGGCAATATACAATGTCCTAGGAATTTTTTTATCATTTTTAATTAATTGAAATAGTAATTAAAAATTTAAAAGTGTGACATATTGGATTAAAATAATAATACTTCTCATTTAAAAATCTAAGCTTTATTGGTCAATATTGATTAGTCACTACTTAACTTTACTTAGTTAGTATTTTCCGTTAATAACATTAACTTTTTTTTTTACCATTCCATTAATAACATTAATAGTGTTAAGTTTTAAGGACTACAATTATACTTTATAAATTTAAGGGATTAAAATAAAACCTCATATAAATATAACGAATTAAAAGCATACTTTAAGCAATTTTTAATTTTCATCATGCTTTTATTCAACAGTTGACTATATGGGTATCCTAGGTATTATTCCATTTCCATGAGTAAAATTTTAATTGGGAATAAGGGGAATTTTATTATGGGCCTAATCTCTTTTATTGCTCTTGGGTCTAAAGTCGCATGGCTCATTTACCTTTTATATGGTCCAAGCTTTTCAATATATATATATATATATATATACTGCTAAGCATATGTATCCTCCTATTAGAGATAATATTCTTTAAGGCACTATCGAGTATTAAATATAAACACTTCTACCGGTGGATATTCGAACCTTAATCCGTCACATTATAAAAAACTAGTTCATTCTACTAGATCCTAGCCTGTTGGTAGCTTTTCAATATCTCCCAAAGCTAAATTTTGCAAATTATAGCTTTGGGCCTAAGTATTTGAGAAAATTGAAAAGCTTAGGAATTTATGCCCCCACACACATTATATAAAACTCAATTACCTGTTGATTGAGATAGTAAGCGGCCACACATTCAAAGAGAGGAGAATCTAAGTTCAAATCCTGAGAATTGTATTTACTGAAAGAGGGGAAACCATTTATACTCCAAGTCTCAAAAGAGAAACCCTAGACCAAATAATAAAAAAAAAAGCTCAATTGTTCAAGGGTATCTTTTTATATATTTTATACAGCTCCATTCATAATATTTAGAATCCGTTAGTCTTGATCAAACTAATATGATCGGAATTAGCTTCAGTCCGCAGCCTTCGAGTCCGCTGCTCGTCCTTTTCTTCAAAACTACACCGTGGGTGATGGGCTAAATTTTTTTTAAAAAAATAGTTTCTAGTATTTTGAAGTATTTTTTTGGAAATATCTAGTATCTTAAAATATTTTTTTAGTTGTACCCAGTATGTTAGCAGACTGATTGCAATTTTACCCTTAATGTATTTTTCAGCTCTAAAAATAACTTTAAAATATTAGACGCTACTGAAAAAATATTTTAGAGTGGGTGGAAATCAATAAATTAGTATCCTAAATTTTGGATGCTTGTTACTACTAAGAAAAATACAATAATGGTAAAAGTGTAGTCAGTTTCCTAAAATACTAGGTATAACTGAAAAAATATTTTAAAGGGTTAAAAAAGCACAAAAAAATATTTTAAAGTTATTTTTAGAGCTGAAAAATATATTAAGGGTAAAATTATAATCAGTCTACTAACACACTGGGTACAACTAAAAAAATAGTTTAATGGATTAAAAGCATTAAAAATTATTTTAGGATACTGTATCTTACTTAAAAAATATTTTAAGATATTAGATACTTTCAAAAAAAATACTTCAAAATCCTATAAACTATTTTCTTAAAAAAAAAATCAACCCATCACCCAAACGGTGTAGTTTTGAAGAAAAAGAAGAGCAGCGGACTTGAAGGCAGCAGACTGAAGCCAATTCCAATATGATCCTATGACTTGTCTTTATTGGCAAAGGGGGAAAAAAAAGCGAGCTCGTGTTCAAAATTGTCAAAACCAATTTCCGACTTATTTCTACATACAAACTATAAGAATACAATGTTTGACTCCTCTCCTCTACTCTTATCATTATCTTTCCATCCTCTTCTCTTTCATTATCTATCTCTGCTTTTAGATGAAAATTTAAGCTATTTATATTCAATGTTTTATAAAAATATTAATAAAATATTAAAGCATTAAAAAATAAATAAATACATTCAAAAACTGTTAAATTTTAATTATGATGATTTAAAATTACAAAACAAAATATTTTAAAAGAAATATTTTTATATAACATTAAATTTGAACCGTTCAAATTTCAATTTAAAAGTTGAGATATGTAGTGGAAAGGAAGAGGAGAGGAAAAAGAACTATAAGAGAAAAAGATCATAGCCAATCCCAAAAATATAAGGATATTTTGATTTGTTAAAGGAAAATCATAATAATTTGCTTTATCCTCAGAGAGAAGATTTTTCCCTCAAAACTTATTATTTTAAAAGATCTAATATATCATAAAAGCTAGAATATCGAAAACTTGAAAAATTACTGTAAAATTGTTGTATATTACTCTTTCGTGTACTTAATATACAAGTCATCAGATAATGGATTTATTTTGGTTTTAAATATAAGAAGATATCATGCTACTTTATTTCTCAAATTTATATTCTAATTTTTTTTAGCTAACTAGCCGCCTCTTGTTGTTCAGTTTTTAAAATACTTTAATGTAGCCCTTTATGATGTTTTGTTTCAATATAGCCCTTGTGTTTTGTTTTAATATATCCCAATTTTATAATTATTCTAAACTTATTTATATTGATTACACGTATTAAAATTGTTTTCTTCGGTGAGGTTGTTTCCAATACAAATTACTAATGGACAATATAGAAAACCTAAAAAAATTATTTTAATTAATAACTAATTTAACTATTTTTAAATCCCTATTGATTAATTATCTAACTCTCATGTTAATGATTAGGTGAGCATATTACATGGTGTAGTTCCTGTGTCATGGGCACGTGATAAACTTGTTTATATCACAATTTTTTCAATCCTAGATGGCTCTTAGGATGTTTGATGGCAACCTAATACTCACCCTTTTTTTTTTTATTAGATACTAATAAGTTAACTATATAAATCAAAAAGTTAGTTAAAATTGATTAAAGACAATAAATATAAAAAAAAGCAACTAATTCTCAAAAACATCCTTATTTATAAAAAAGGTGGGTGAGGGAGAGAATCACTACTACAAAAAAGGATTTTAACGTCCCTATTTTGACACTTTTAACGTCCAAAAACTGGGGGACGTCTATATAGGGGGCGTAGTATATTTTAAGAAAAGACGTCCCAAAAAAAACAGGATATCTAAAGTGAGACTTTAGACGTCCCAAATTAAGAATTGGGACGTCTAAAGTCAGGACTTTAGACGTCCCAATTCTCAATTTGGGAGGTCTAAAGTCCCCCCGTAGAGGACTTTAGATGTCCCAAATTGAGATTTGGGAGGTCTAAAGTCCTCCACGGGGGGACTTTAGATGTCCCAATTCTCAATTTGGGAGGTCTAAAGTCCCCCGTGGAGGATTTTAGACCTCTCAAATATCAATTTGGGACGTCTAAAGTCCTCCACAGGGGGACTTTAGACATCCCAATTCTTAATTTGGGACATTAAAAAGTTTTATTTTTTTTAAATTATTATTTATATTCTTCATTACCCAACAAATTAAAATTGTAGAAACAGAATTGAAGATGGATTCATAAACCACAAAATATCCCTTACAAAATGATAAAGACATCTAGCATTGCAATCTTTTTACTATATATATATATATATGTATAATAACAACAACTCATACAACCTAATATTATATATGTATAACAACAATCAGAAAGTGTCAAAATGTTTGTCACTAACAGCTATAAACTAATTGTTGTTCATTTCATCAAACTAAATATACATATGTATTTTCCTCTATTTCCAAGCTCCAAACGTATAAAACAAAAATATTATTAGTATTGCATAACTACTAACAACTAGTTTATGATTCTGGAAAAAAAAAACAATCAAGGGAAAAACACTCCAATAACTAGAATCATGTAAATAAATTGAAAGCATTATAATAATTTCACATTGCAAGTTTAACTTAATTCTTTATGTAAATTTATATTTAAAAAAAAATAAACCTGATGAAAGTAGGGGAGAGGGCAGCCAACGGTATCTATGTGCTTCCAAGGTGGAGAGAAGACGTTGGAGGAGTTGTTTATGCACAGTGGAGAGGAGAGGTACGCCGAAGGCTGAAAGCAACGATGAAAGTGGGAGGTCTACGCCGAAGGGGGAAAAAAGGTGGAGGAGGCATTCGCCGGAGGGTGAGAGCAAAGAAGGTACTATGAGAATGGAAGGAGGTGGAAGAAAAGGGAATGAAGAAAAGGAAGAGAAGAAGACGAAGTGTAATGAAGAAAAGAAAATAATGAAAAAGCATACCCATGGTGTAGATAGAGAAGACGAAGTCACGGGAATGAAAGAAAAAAGGGAAGAGAAGTCATGGGGGATGGGAAAGATGGAAAAGGAGGGATGCGTTTCTGACATGGGAATGAAGAAAAGGGAAGAAAAGTCTTACGCATGTCAGAATTTCTGACATGACTTTAGGAGTCCCAAATGCCATTTGGGACACCTAAAGTCTTACTTTAGGAGTCCCAAATCTTACTTTAGGCGTCCCAAATGGCATTTGGGACTCCTAAAGTAAGACTTTAGGCGTCCCAAAACCATTTGGGACGCCTAAAGTCTTACTTTAGGCGTCCCAAATCTCATTTGGGACGTCTAAAGTAAGTTAAATTTTTTTAATTTATTTTTTTCGCGCCAGTGGAAATCTTTAGGCGTCTCAAATAAAATTTGGGACGTCTAAACTCTACTTTAGGCGTCCCAAATTCAAATTTGGGACGTCTAAAGGTTTCTCTACGTACACATAATTACGAAAATGCCACAGCCTTCCTTTTTAACCACCCAATTTTAAAATTGGGATGTCCATTGGGGTGGTTATATCATAATTCTGTAGTAGTGAATGAGTGGAAAAAATTGACGAAAGAGACATATAATTGATTGACAGTAAAAATAGAAAAAATGTATTCCATGTTTAGATACTTTATAAAAAGAAATGAAGAGAGTAATTCACAGTGTGTGATTGGATATAACTTATTTTAAAGGGTGAAGGTGAAAAAGCAGTAATAATGTTTTGTACCTTAAGCATCCACCAAAATTAATATTTGATGGGTGCAAATGAGGTCATAAACAAATTTTCAGTGAGCAAAATTGAGAACGTCGTTAAGTTGCCGTTAATATAGTCTCTTCTCTCAATGAATGTTATTTATATCAATATTTACAAAAATGCTATCAGTTATATTTTTAAACCGTCTATAGAGATCTAATTGTAACAGTCTTGAAGGTATTTTTTCTAGTAATGTAAATATACCAATAAGAAAACAAACAAATAACAAAATCTGCATTTTATTTAGATTAGTTATGAAAAGTGATGATAATGGTAGCATAGTGCCGTGGCACCTAGGAGAAAAGTGATGGACGTAATGATAACTTAACCGCGTTCTCAATTTTGCTACATGAAAAATTGATTATCACCACATTTGCACCTATCAAATGTTTATTTTATTGAATGCTCAAAGCGCAAAAACATCATTACTAGTTTTGCACATTTACCCTATTTTGAATAATTTTTTGTGTACACAATAATTACGTAACAAGAGTTTTGCTTTGTAAGGTATTAAAAATAGGGAAAATGATAGCTAAGTCCCAAAATACAGAAAAGATACTAAAAAAGCCCCTTTGAAAAGTCAATGGTTAGAAAAGTCCCTAGGGACTTTTTCTGACATGAATTTCCAATGTCCATTTACCAAAATACCCCCAAGTAATTTAACCACTATCATTGGTTACAACATGTTATGCTATGTTTACAACATCGTAAGTCATATTAACAACATAATTAGTTACGTTCATAACATGTATATAAAATGCGTGATTGTGTCACGTTTACAACTTCTTCAGTTACATTTACAACTCATTAAATATATCATAACATGTTGTAAACGTAATTGACTGTGTTGTTAATATGGCTTTCGATGTTGTAAATATAACATAACATGTTGTAACCAATGACAGTGATTAAATTACTTGGGGGGTATTTTGGTAAATGGATATTGGGAATTTATGTCAGAAAAGTCCCTAGGGACTTTTCTGACCATTGACTTTTCAAAGGGACTTTTTTGATATTTTTTCGTTACTTTGGGACCTAGCTGTCATTTTCCCAAAATAACTATTCTTTGGGGGAAACAGTGTTATAGGAGAATTTTATTTATTTATTTAGTTTTGCCTTTTGAGTTGTTTTTATTTATGTGGTTGCTTTTGCTTAACATGTAAGTTACGATTTGGATATTAATATTACCCCTCCTAATCCACAATTTAAGTTATTTTAAAAAAAATAACTTGATCCATAATATAATTCATTCTGAGAGTAATTAATATATACTAATTTGTTAATTTTACCCATGTAGTTAATGTTTAGGTATGATTTATTGTATTTTTCTCTTTCATTCAAAATCTCATTTTTTTTGTTAACCATTTAAAACCTCATTTAATATGGGTAAAATTGAAAGTTTTCTTGAATTTAAGGTAAATTTAATGAGTTAATTACTATTTTTTAATTCTGATGAATTAGTTGAAGGGACTTATATTATGAACTAAAAGGAGTAAATTTTCCCTCACAAAGCGAAACAAAATATTGATGCGATATGCACGTAATTAATAGAGTAAACTAAGCATGTGTTTTTAATTTCATAAACCTTTCTCTACTTCATTCAAAATCTCTGAGATTGTAAACAGTAAACACCTAATTTACACATAAATAATTATCATAATCCACACGAACAATTCAATTCAATTTTAACACGGAAATAATAAAGAATGAGAGCAATTAAGCTTACATCCGAATTCATCATTCGTCTCTAATCTCTAATTTCTCTGGATTAAACTATTTATTTATGCCTTATCTTATTATCTATATTTAATATTTTTGTTATTTTTTAAAATTAGTAATTTTTTCATGATGGCTTTTATTTTTGGGTTAAAGTGCAAATTTATCAATGAAGTTTTGTCCGAGGAGCGTCTGACACAAATATCTTTTAGAAGGGGCAAAAATACAAATGAACAATTAAAAATGGGCATCAACCACAAATATCTTTTAGAAGGGGCAAAAATACAAATGAACAATTAAAAAAGGGCATCCACCACAAAAACCGTTAATCTGTACTAATAACGTTAAATTATAAAAGAAGAAAACCCCTAATGGCGTTAGTACGGATTTAACGGTTTTTGTGATGGATGCCCCTTATTAATTGTTTATTGGTATTTTTGCTCCTTATTAATTGTTCATTGGTATTTTTACCCATTCTAAAAGATATTTGTGCTAGATGCTCCTCGAACAAAACTTTATTGATAAATTTACACCTTAACCCTTTATTTTTTCTACTTCTATCCATGCAAAATTTAAAAATAAAATACGATTTCGATATTTAAAAAAAATTATAAATAAGTGCCATATTCTTCCTCCCAAAAGAAATTTAATTAGCAGAGTACTCATTTTATTTATAGGACTTTTTTTGCCACTCATTTGGTCATTCCTCAGGATGATGAACAATCTAATTTTTTTCGCCTCCAACACAATCTAATTATATCATCTCATGTATAATCACATCTTTTATTATTTTTTTAAAACATGCTATAGATACTAAAAAATAGTCAGAAAAAGATAAGGTTGTGGGCGGTGGTGCCTAATTAATTATGGCTTAACACTATCTTCATCAATGACAATTATTAAGATAATGTTAAGGGAGTCAAACACAAGAGATCAAAAAAAAAAAAAAAAAAGCTCATTGTAAAAAATAGGGAAAATCTCTCTTACGTCCCAAGCAAGCAATATATTATTAGAAAGATCCCTATTTACAACTCTTCTACGGGTATTTACAACCTGTTGAGTGTATTTTATAATCTCCAAAAACCTTTTTAATAATATGTTGTTTGTTTGAGACCTAAAAGTGATTTTCCCTAAAAAAATATGAAGATATAAGCAAATAGACATCATAGCCACAATAATATATATCATAGCCACAATAATATATTATTCCTCCCACTACTTTTTCTCAGGGGCTGTTTGGCGAGGGCAGCAGAGAAAAAGTGAGCGGAAAGAAGATTTTATTAAATTGGATTTAAAAAAAATTTAAAAAATGGATTTAAAATTTTTTAATTATTTTTTTTATTCTTTTATCTTATATATTTTTTTATTAAAATTTTATAACCTCATATCTCAATTTTTTTTAAAAATTTAGCTCATAAAATCGTTCCTCTCCTCCGCTGCCTTGGAAATCTTTCATACCAAATAGGTTTAATCATGACTCTCTTTTTTCATCTTGCTTTGTCTTTACAGCTTGAATTACGTGCCTTTTTTATTTTATTTTTTAAAGAAAGTATCCAAATTAAATATTGAATGTGGACGACATTCCTTTATGTTGAAGATAATTAATATGGAACCAATTTTTTAACCATGCTACCTTTTTTCCTTTGCTACCTTTTTCCCATCCATCATGAAGTTTCTGGGGGTAATATTGATATCATGAGAGAGTTGTCTTTTAGCAATTATTATGCATGATAGCTTTCTCGGGTAATATTGATTTTATAGGGTTTTTTCAGTGATCCAAACTTAAATCATATATAGAATTAGACAATTAGAGGAATAAAGATACATTTGGGGAAGCATTTTTTTTATATATAATTTTATGTTATAGAAGAACGTCATATAATTTTATCACTATTTAAAACTTTTAAAGGGATCAGAACATTTTATCCAAGCATATAATTTATATCATATATATATATATAACAATTATATTATGTAAAATTTATATAAAAATTGTATTTTTATCCATAAAAATCATATTATTTAAAGTAATAAAAAAATATTCCCAATTATTGTAATTTTATGTTATTCATTCCAATTTGAATCACTAAAAGATTAATTTTCCTTCAGTATAGCTTACACTTATTATATGAATTTCAATTTTTTATCAAATACGCATGAGCTGATCTGGAAGCCAACAGTTTCAATTTTTAATGGCTTTAAGGTAATATTTTTCCCCACATATGATAATTAATTAATGACTCCAAATAAGTTAGGTATGATAAAGGATTAGATTATTAAATATGAAAAGATTAGTGACTGAACTATAAACAAGTTGAAAGTTCAGAAACTAAGTTAGATCAAGTTATAACTAAGAAATTGAGCTATGAAGGAGTTAAAATTTAAAAGACAAAAAATTCCTTAATTATATATATATATAGAGATATATATGTATGAGAAACACGAGGCTCGCAATTAATTAATTTTTTAATATTATTATAGTGAGCCCATTTTAGGGTAAGAAGGCCCAATTCATTACAAAGAAAAAAATGTGGGCCATGAATTCGCACGTGTCGTACAGCTTATTATTGACGGAGATGATGAGTATGACAAGCGGAAGGGAAGGAAAGTACAGAGAATTTGAAAGCGGGGTTGGAAACGTATTGGCCTCTCTGGAAATTGCTTCTCAAGTTTCTGTTTCAATTTGACTCTCTCTGTCTCTGCGCTTTTCATTCAATTCTTTCCTTCTTCTGATTGCTTTACAATTATATCTCCTCCTGGGGTTTTCTGTATATATTTAAGATTATTTTCTCAGAAAGAGGTCTTGAATTGGAAAGATCTGAACACCGAGTCTTCGCGCTTCACCCATATCGCCAATACACAGAATGTCATACGCATACCTTTTCAAATACATCATCATCGGTGATACCGGTAATTTCCCTCTCTCCTTTTTCCTCCTCAATTTCGATTGATTTCGGTTATGAGAATTAGTTTGCTTAACAATCGGATTAGTGTTGCTTCCTGATCTGGGGTTGCTTGATTTCATTAGTGAAGCCTTAAGCCCTTTGTCTATTGTAACTTGTTTGATTGAATTATTGGTGAATCATCTTAATGACTTTTTTTTTTGGTTATTTTGGATTGTCTACTTCATGAACAATTGTTGAAGTCGTCTACCTTAACTCAAAGCCATACCGTACATGCTATAGGACCGCTTTCCATTTTTTCCCCCTGTTACTGATAATTGAATGGTGATTTTGGATAAAGATGATAGACACAAAAGAAGACGTGATTCTGTTTCTTCACCATCACGTTCTCCATAACATGTTTTTGAGGAACATATGCTGCGATGTCCAAATATTTGTATTTCATGCATCATCGGACACTGCGGTGCTTTTAGGAGGATCTATTTCTGCATTTTATTCTTTTTGTAGTTCTCCTTTTAATATATATTGTAATTGTAACTGTAATCAGAAAATCAGTTCACGATTTCATCTGTTGGGGACTGAGCCACGATTTTTCTTAACTGCAGGTGTAGGGAAGTCATGTCTTCTACTTCAATTCACTGACAAGCGCTTTCAGCCTGTCCATGACTTAACCATCGGTGTTGAATTTGGGGCTAGGATGATTACAATTGATAATAAACCCATCAAATTGCAGATATGGGATACGGTTTGTTTCCCCTTTCCTGTGCTTGAACTTGATCCAAACCCTTAAATAGTTTAAATCTGGGATTCTGTATTACATATTTTACTTTCCATTTAAGGAATTGCCAATCAACTGTGATATTTTTAATCGGGCATCTTCTGTTAGGTAATTTAGTTGCTGTCTAGCCCTTTAGAGGGTCTGGTATGTCTTCCCTAAATAATATATGTGGTTGGAGCTGATTATCTCATATTGCTAATTATAATATGTTGAACAGTGGTCACCATAGCAGTTAGGAGCAAAAATCGTGATTCACTCATTTCTGTTTGTTCTAATGGCTTTGTTGATCACACCATGCTTGTTTCAGTAACTATAGCGCTAATCATATTTTAGTGTGTCCTGATTTTGTGTTAGATTTATGGTACTGAGTGTGCTTGTAATATGTCAGGCTGGTCAAGAATCCTTCAGGTCTATTACTAGGTCTTACTACAGGGGAGCTGCAGGTGCTCTGCTTGTCTATGATATAACCAGGTATCTTCAAATTTGAAGGTGTCTCAAGATTTACTTGTACGATAATTGATTTTTAATTTTGTGGCATGGAATGAATGAATATATCTGGATTTATTGAGGGAGGACATGTACTGTTAGCCAAAGAACGAAATATTGGTGGAGGTGAAAAACAACACTGGTTCTAGACATTGTTTCTTTGAGTTTCCATGGTCATTGATGATTGAAGGTTGATTTGCCAATTATCTATTCTTCTTGACTCTAGGATTTTCACTACTGATGCTGTTTGAAATTGATTTTAGTTAAGTCAGTATTAGTTAAGGTAATTTCGTTGCCAGAGAAGAGTGTTATACATACTAAATTTGATGGGGCTAGGAAAAATTTGACATCATGTTGATTCATTCATCTTTGTGCCGTTTTATTTTGATAGTGTTTGTTGGCAAATTACACTTTGGACAATGTGAAAGACTCTGACCTGTGTCTTATCAATAGGAGGGAGACTTTCAACCACCTGGCTAGCTGGTTGGAAGATGCAAGGCAGCATGCCAATGCAAATATGACAATAATGTTGATTGGCAATAAGTGTGATCTTGCTCACAGAAGGGCAGTGAGCACTGAGGAAGGTGAACTGTTTGCTAAAGAGCATGGGTTGATCTTCATGGAGGCCTCAGCAAAAACGGCTCAGAATGTTGAAGAGGTCAAAATTCTCATTATATACATGTTTGTTGAAAGCTGAAAACCCCATCCCCCTAACTTTAAAGGGTTGAATTTTGGATCATCTAATCTAGCAAAGCTTCTGATATAACATGTCCTCATGCAGGCATTCATAAAAACAGCTTCAACCATATACAAAAAGATTCAGGATGGAGTTTTTGACGTATCAAATGAGGTTAGGGTCTTTCATCTTCTCTACGTGCTAAGGAATCCAAATATGGAGGATCAGTTTCTTTTTCTTTTTAAGGTTTTCAGACATATGTTATAATCTTACGAATTTGAGGATTAATGTGAATGACGATTTTGAAGTAAACTACACAGTTCCATATTGATGTTTTATTATATGGTGGCAGTCTTATGGAATAAAAGTGGGATACGGTGGAATTCCCGGACCATCTGGAGGCAGGGACGGCTCGTCTTCTCAGGGCGGAGCCTGCTGCGGTTGAAGTGGAACATGACATTTCCTTTAATTTGCATTCCTTGTGGTTTTTTATTTTTATTTTTTAAAACTTGAGGTATGGATATTAATCATCTCTTAGCTCATTGATAAAGTGAGGTAATGGTATAATATATAGTACGGGGCTGAACTGATCCACTTGGTGTAATTGATTGATTAGTTATTTCCGTATTCTTAGTCATGTGGGTAAAGAATTGTTCATTTATTGAAATACAAGCGTGACTCTCCTCTCCTCTGAATTTGGCTAAACTTGCAAGTCCTGGATTATGCAGCCACAATTTAGAAAATTTTTTTTTTGGGTTGCCCACCCGGTTGACCCGAGTTTTGCCGCGACTATATCCGGATCCGACCCGCGTCGCACACTTGGCTATGGTGGGAGAGTCTCCCAATGAGAATTTTCTGCATACATAAGGCTCAAACCTGAGATCTTACTTAAACGGAGCTAAGCCGATTACCACTTCGACCAACTCCCATTAGTCACAATTCAGAAAAGTTTTTGGAACAGGAGCTATGTTAAATGAATGGGCTATTTTTTTTTTTGTCAAAATGATTGGGCTATTAAAAATTGCTGTCGGCGGCTTTGTTTTGTGGCTCTCTAAACATGTGAGAGGAGTGAGTGACATTCGTGCCTGTAGCATCGCTTGTTCACACAAATCTAGTCTAACAATATGAGGACTTTATTTATAAATTTAAATCCATATTTATGGTTTTTATTCACGGACATTGTCTTTACCAGCAAACTTCTCTGTGATAGTTTCCCTCCCTTGTATTTTTTAAAAATATTGTACTCCTTCTAGTTTAAAATATAAGAATCAAGCTTGTGAGAGGGTGTGGTTTTTTTTATAAAACTTACTTTGCTTTTATTTTTACATTCAATATTTTTTTTTCCAAATTTTCCACACACTCTCATCATTTTTCTCCCCTACATTCTCTTTCTTCCTTTTTTTCCATTTATTATTGCTCTTACTTATTCCCTCAATAATTAAGGGCATATTGGAAAAATAAGGTAGATATCTTGCATATTTATTGTTTTTAACTATTTTTAACTAACTTCTTGATAAATATAAAGTACTCTCTCCGGTCCACAATATAAAGCACTTTAACTAATTCACGAGAAAAAAAAATGACGGTTAAGTCATTTAATATGTCCTAAAATGTAAGTTTTGTCCACTTTCACCCTTGTTGAGAAATGTGCTTAAAAAATGATAAAATTTTCTTTTTCAAATTTGTATTCACTCACTTCCATGTGCTTTTTCAATCTCCATGAGAGAGAGCGTTACTTTTTTTTTCCCATCCAATGAGAGAGAGCCATTTCATAAAAGCAGTTGAATTGGAAATGATGGTTGTGAGGATAGAGAGAAGCCACCATGTATTATTATAATTGTACTAGAATTTTAATTTTAGAGAGAGAATTAGTGGGCAAAATTAGCAAGTGAGTATTAATCACAAGGGTAAAAAAAAATGCATTAATTAAATAACAGGTGTCCTATATATTTCTTCTACAAGTGTTCTATATTGTGGACCGGAGAGATTAGGTATTTGACTCTTATATTGTGAAACAGACATTGTTATTTATTTGTTGATGTGTATCACTCCAAGATCCAAGATATAAGGTTGATATTGGATGATGTGAAAACTGAGAATTAGCTTTGACTTTTTTTTTTGGGTCGTTGTTTTGGGGACCTTGGCCGGTGGGTTCTATGAATTGCATGTTTCGGGTTTGTATTGTTAAGGCTTGTATCTTTTCATTTTCTTTTGTATGTCTACTAGTGAGTGTAATATGTTTTTGAATCTCAGGTATTGATAAATGGACTAGCGGACAATTTTACCTCAAAAAGTGTTAAAAATGAATCAATTTTGCTCTGAATGTTATCTTAATTAATTTTGACTGTTAGTTGATCAACATTGGTACAAAATTTCCTTTTTAGACCACCATATTTAGACCGGTTATAGCATATAAGGTTTAAAAAATTTGACTGGTAGCAATTTTATAATTATATAGAACTTCTAAGACTGGTTCTCAAAAAAACCGGTCTTAAAAATTATTTAGACCGGTTATAAATAAAACCGGTCTAAAAATATCAAAATATTTAAAAAATTAAAAATTTTAAACTTTTAAAACCCGTTATTAATAATAACCGGTCTTAAATATCAAACATTTAAGACCGGTTTTAATAAAAACCGGTCATAAATATGAAAAATTTAAGTATCCGCAATCGATTTTTCACTGTAATCCCTTCTACTCATCTGTATGTTTGACTAAAAAAAAGGCCCTATTTATTTATTTATTTTAAAAATATCACTTTGAAGACTGGTTGTTAAACAACCGGTCTTAAAAGTGATATTAAAAAAAAATAGGGCATTTTTTTTAAAAATATCAAAATATTTAAAAAATTAAAAATGGCGTGGTCAGCAAGAATTAATTATTGGGGACAGACAAACCGGTAAAATAGCAGTAGCCACAGATACCATTCTCAATCAACAAGGGCAAAATGTAATATGTGTTTATGTAGCTATCGGTCAAAAAGCCTCTTATGTGGCTTAAGTGGTGTGTGGCTTAAGTGGTGACTACTTTACAAGAAAGGGGAGCAATGGAATACACTATTGTAGTAGCTGAAATGACGGATTCTCCAATTACATTACAATACCTTGCTCCTTATACAGGAGCAGCTCTGGCTGAATATTAAAACCGGTATTAAATATCAAACATTTAATACCGGTTTTAATAAAAACCGATATTAAATATGAAAAATTTAAAAATTATTTTTTCCCCATCCTTTTAAGACCGATTTTATATATACCTGGTTTAAAAAATCGACTATAAATTTTTGAATCTCCTCTTTATCGCGCCTAAATTTCGCTCTTTAAATATGAAACTTCTCTTCTTGATGCGATTACTCTATGAGTTCGGTCATCTTCGCTCGATCTCATTCTCATGTTTGTTGCTGCGGTGCTCTCACCCTTGCACTGAATGAGTTTGTTGCCGCCACAACCTCTCTTGCTCTGATCTCCTTCGTCGCGACTTTTCTTTTTCCCTATGACATCCATCCTTCATTGCAACCTACCTTAGTAGCTTTACTTCTTTGCTGCCATAAGCTACTTGCTCATTTGCTTTGACCCAGAGATGCGTGAAGAAGATGCAACTGATGTTATGAGGTTTGAATAAACTTTCCTTTTAAACGCTTAATTAATTTGTAAACTAATTTTTGAGTATTTACTGCAAGGTGGCGATAGATAAAAGAGGAAGAAGATGGTGCAGAGTGAAGCACCTCGCTTAAAACAATTCCTTGTCTGCTTTCTTTACCAGAGGAATAAGGGTCACGAAGAGAAGAGAGATCCTTATGGGTGTGTCTGAATTTTGTTACAAGAGCTGTTCATTATCTTTTTATGTTGTTTGATGTTCTTAGTGAATGATACAGGAATTCATGTTTTCAGAAATTTTAGCAGCAGGATTCATAGGGAAGGTGTTTTTGTGAAATCTAATGGTGGTAATTTGCTTGGAAGTATCCGCAATCCATTTTTCACTGTAATCCCTTTTACTCATCTGTACGTTTGACTACAAAAAAAAGCCTTATTTATTTTTTTTTAAAAAATATCACTTTTAAGACCGGTTGTTAAAATAACCGGTCTTAAAAGTCTTGAAAAAAAGTTTTTAGACCGGTTTTAAAAAAAGTTTTTAGACCGGTTTTAAAACAACCGGTCTAACTCGCCTGGACTTTTTAGACCTGGTCTTCGAGCAACCGGTCTAAAAAAGTTATTTTGAAGACCGGTTTTGTTAACCGGTATAAAAAATAGTAAACTTTTAAGACCGGCTGTATCAAGACCGGATCCAAAACGGGTCTAAGATGTCGTTTTTAACCGGTCTTAAAAGTGATTTTTCCATTAGTGCAAGTATGAGGAGTTGGCAGTCTACATAACATCTATGTCATTTTTGTTAATGTGTAAATTTGCACCAGAAGTCCATGCATTATTTCACTCATATTTTTTCAAAGTTAGATTTAAAACTTTTAGATTAAATTTGCATCTTAACAAAAATAACGTACGTAGATGACATGTGGACATCTAGCTTAGCATATTTGATTAACTAACGGTCAAAATTAATCGAGATAATGGCCAGGGCAAAGTTGCTCCATTTTTTACACTTTCAGGGCAAAATTGCCTCTCGGTGAAAACTTTCGGAACAAAAATGTCCCCTTAACCCTTGATAAAATTGAAAGGGAAAAAGATGTCATTTTTGTAAATAGATATATAAGAAAGTTACAGCTTATTGGGGGGGGGGGAAGATTTAGCGTCTTCTAGAATAGACCAAAATATGATAAGTATTGCTTGAATTGATTTTACAAATTAATTGTTTTGAAATGGGTTGGAATGGTATGTTCTCCCAAATCCAGCACAAACTGAGTTATAATCTTGCGATATTTTGGGTAAACTCACTAATACATGTAGTATTTTATGATTTTATCAATACGAGTAATTATTTATTGTAATATTATTTCGCAAGCATTTGTTTTAAGGCATCATAGGTCCTTTATTTGATAGCTTTATATGTATATGAGCAATTTAACACAACCTCTGAGCATCTAAAAGGTTGGAAATCCTTTTCCAAGCCCTGAAAGATGATGGGATCAAATTCTAGTAGACCAACTTTTACCAAAAATATATATGTTGATTGGCTCTCAACTATAAACAAATATAGATTTTTTTTAACTAAGGGGTATTAATGTCATTTCATTCAAAATTTGGACTCCATAGACGACTGATTTGGGACTTCTTGCAACACGTCAACCGTGAACACCGATCTCCATTCTTAACTCATTTTGCTGGTTCCATCAAAACCAGTTTAAAAATTTAGAGAGGTGAACATTCTTCATGCACTTGAATGGTCTAGAACTCTCCATAGGTTTGTTAAGTGAGTATTGTCTCGTAAAACATGAATCTAGTGCTCTGTTGATTCATGACATAGGCATGAATCATCTATATCTATATGAACCGAAGCAACTCTAATTCAACAATATGAGAACTTTATTTATAAACTTCAATTCATATTTATTGTTTTTATTCACAAAATCATTATCTTTACACAGCAACTTCTCTACAATAGCTTCCCCTTTATTTTTAAAAATATTGTGCAATGTTATTTTGCTAATATGAATCACGTTGATGCTAAATATAAGTTTGGCATTGGATGAGATAAAGATTGGGTATTAGTTTTGGCTTTTTTTTCCTGGTTGTTGTACAAGAAATTTAACTATATTTTAATTTTCATATAGGTTCAATCATATCGTTCTTACCATCACACACCTCCTGTGTCATACCATGTGTGCGCATTCCCTGTCTGACACCACATGTGTACTTTTTCACCCTCCAGTGTGTTTCCATGTTTCAGACCATTTTTTGACATGTTTGACTCTAGTATAAAACATTCATAGGACCCCATCTGCATTGTTCCACATTGTTTTGCCAACACGCGCCTCCTATCTGATACCACATGTACACTTTATCTCCCTCTAGTAATGTTTTAGATTGTGTGGTTTGACTCCATTATGAAAAAGTTAAAGTTCGCCATCCACACCGCTCCACATTTTGTTTGCCATCATGCACCTCCAATCTGATACCGTTGTTCACTCTCTCTCTCATTTGATACCATATGTGCACTTTCTCTCCTAGTGTGTGTTTCCATGTGTCAGTATGAAAAAGTAAACGCTATCAATGCCGTTCCATGTTGTTTCAGCCATCACGTGCCTCACGTGCCTCATGAGGAGGGGAAGAAACATTTATATATATATATATATAAAGAAGGAGGGATTAGAAGCTTGAAGTTGTGATATTATCGTGATCACCCACATGCTCTGAACTTTCTAACCATTACGTAAATCTTAACCCTCACTGGCTCTTTTTAACAAACACGTAAATCTTAACCCTCACCTACATTACGTGTGGAACTCTCCAAAATTAAAGAAAACTTTAAAAGTAATTTATAAATATCTATCCTATAACCAACCAGATCTCTCTAATATTTCAACAATCACTTAAAATTATATAAGTTGAATAAAGAAAAAGATAATAATAAAAATATTATTATTTATATTTCGTAAACAATCTAGAAAGTCCCAAATCTTTATTTCCTCTTCTCCCTAATAGACTCAAGAATTATAATTTCTGAAAAGATATGACAATTATTTCCCTATTAGATTTAATTTAATATCATAGATAATTATATAAGATATGCAATAAGCATAATATGATGAATAAAAATAATATTAAAATTAAAAATACAAAATAAAAAATGACAAGTACAAAGCTCCAACAAAGTGAATACTCCAAATAGAAGGTCATTACTAACCAGAATACATAAAGTAGACATGGTTGCGAGCAATATTTGTGTGATATCTTAAATCAGGGACATCATGCGTATAATGCCTTTGTTTCAGGAGAAACTCGTGTGCGTACATTAGGGAAAGGGGAAGAGAGATGGGATGAGTGATGTCAATAATAATTAAGAGTGCGTGTTTCCATGTTTCAGACCATTTTTTGACATGTTTGACTCTAGTATGAAACATTCATAGGACCCCATCTGCATTGCTCCACATTGTTTTGCCAACACACGCCTCTTATCTGATACCACATGTACACTTTATGTCCCTCTAGTAATGTTTTAGATTGTGTGGTTTGACTCCATTATGAAAAAGTTAAAGGTCGCCATCCACACTGCTCCACATTTTGTTTGCCATCACACGCCTCCAATCTGATACCATTGTTCACTCTCTCTCATTTGACACCATATGTGCACTTTCTCTCCTTCTAGTGTGTGTTTCCATGTGTTAGTATGAAAAAGTAAACACTATCCACGCCGTTCCATGTTGTTTCAGTCATCATGTGCCTCATGTCTGATAACATGAGTGCATTCTCTCTCATCTGATACCAAGTAAAATATTTTCCACCTAGTGAGGGATTTGATGCCATTGTAGCAAGCTTTTGAAGGATCAATTAAAATATAAATATAAACAATAATAATATCTATATGAACAAAGGCAACTCTGGTTTAACTTAAATTCATATTTGTTGTTTGATGCCGTTGTAGCAAGCTTTTGAAGGATCAATTAAAATATAAATATAAACAATAATAATATCTATTTGAATAAAGGCAACTCCGGTTTAACTTAAATTCATATTTGTTGTTTTTATTCTTAGAATCATTATTTTTACAAGACAACTTCTCTGTAATAGTTTTCCCCCTTTTATTTTTTTAAAAAATTGTACAATATTATTTTGCTGATGTGTATCATGTTGAAGCAAAATATAAGGCTGACATTGAATGACGTAAATATTGGGTATTAGTTTTGGCTTCTTCTTCTTCTTTTTTTTTTGGGTTGTGGGGACCTTGACCGGTGGGTTATATGATTTGATCTTTTTGATTTTGTATTGTTAAGGCTTCTATCTTTTCACCTTCTTTAGTCTACTAGTAAGTATAATTTGTTTTTAAATTTTGAGTACTGATACTATGTGTTTGAGAAGGCGTTGGAGAAGGGATATATATAGAGGGAGGGATTAAGAAACACGTAAAAGGGAGGAGGAATATATATAGAGGGAGGGATTAAGAAACACGTAAAAGGGAGGGAGGGATTAAGAAACGCAAAAATCTTAACTTGTGAAACTCTTTAAAAATTAAAGAAAACTTTAAAAGCACCTTATAAAGCCATTAAGATATCTATCCCATAACCAACCAGATCTTTCTAGTATTTTACCAACCTCTTAAAAAAAGTCCCATATCTAGTGATTGCATGTACTTTGTAAACTTAAATTTGTGTTTATTATTTTTAAGCCACTATGTGTTTGAGAAGGCGTTGGAGAAAGAATATATATAGAGGGAGGGATTAAGAAACACGTAAATCTTAACTTGTGAAACTCTTTAAAAATAAAAAAAACATTAAAAGCACCTTATAAAGCCATTAAGATATCTATCCCATAATCAACCATGTCTTTCTAGTATTTTACCAACCTCCTAAAAAAAAGTTTCATATCTAGTGATTAGATGAGTACTTTGTAAACTTAAATTTGTATTTATCGTTTTTATTCACAGAATCATGAATCATGTGTTTTTGTTTTTCACCTAGCGAAAGTGGGAGCAAATCTGGACCGTCAGATCTGATCTGGACGGTCCAGATCTGAATTTTTAAAAATTTTATATTTTCTTAAATATATTATTTTAATGGGTATGGAATCTAAAATAAAGATAATCTTTTAACTATTATGCTTTAAAAAAAGATGAGTTTTTATTTAAAAAAACTCAGATTTGGACCGTCCAAAATTAGATTTAAATGGTTCAGATTTGCTTAGTAGGGAAACTGGTTCCGGCATTTGTATGTCTGTCAAGAGGACGCCTTTAGAAGAAAAAAAATGTGCTGAGCAACAGAAGCTGAGAGGACAACCCCGTCTCAAAGCAACTTTAACTTTGAGGTAGGTTATCTCTCAAAAGCCCAAGCATTCTGATATCCAAATACAACAATGGACAACATACATTGAAGCTTGCTACAACATAACTTTACCCACTTTACTATTATAAAAACCTCAAAAATTCAATCAAAAGATACACTCAAGTTTATTAGACCAAAGCAGCAATTGTGCCCTTGAACTCTTCACCAATGTCCCCCCCAAATATTTGCAGGTTTTGGTAGGAATAAGGAGGAGAAGATTTTATGGCAACATGCAGATTATGGAATTATTTGGTGTATTTGGTTAAAGTGCTGAGAAACCTCTTCAAGTGGAGCTCCAAATGGATTTAGAAATCTGCAGTTAGTTACTTGGAGTATTAGGTTAGAGACTGTTGAGATACCTCTTTCAACGGAACTCTAGATGGATTTAGAATTTATCAGTATCTAGAGCATAGGGTGTGTTTGGTTTGAGGGGGGGCGTTTAAATTAGTAACAATATTTTTTGCTGCGGTCATCTTTCTCTACATATTTTATTTTTGTCAAGTTTCAAATAATCCCTGTTGATTTGTGGTAAGTATTTTATTCTATCTAAAATTTAACAAATCTATATGAGCCTTCAACAGCAAGCGCAATGTAAATATGGAACAAGCTAGCATAGAACATTGTTTAACAAACAAATTATTTAAGTTAGAAAGGGAACTAGATGGAGATATTCATCAGGTTACACAATCAAGATACTTTTACATACTACATTCCTTCATTATTTTTTTGTCATAAAAATTCTGAAATATGATTTTCCAGACGGCATCAGAATCAACGTGAGAAACTGTGGGTTTACAGACAAATATAAACACACCAAACCGGCCATCAAAGAATAGTTAAAGAGCACAAAACCTGTGGGTTGGATCTAGCAAGCAGAGGTGCTACCTTGGCCTCTTCTGGACCTTATGGTATATAATACAAATATAATTGAAAATTAATATTTTAAATTATTATAATAATTGTTATCTTTAAATATTATGATAATATTATAATATAAATATTTTTTTGATTGCCTTTATAATATAATAGTAAATAGTTGAAAACAATAGTAAATGTTTGACATTTTTGAAAAAACGAGGTCATCATAATATTATATATATCCTCAATCTCTGACTACTTATGGAATACGTTTCTCCTCTTCTGAGGAGTCCTTTCCTTTCCTCGGCTCGGCTGCCTTATCTCGGAGTCCTTTCCTTTACTTCTCATTCAATAAAAGGTCTGTAAGTTATCTTTCCAATTCTCTTTGGCTCATCCCCTTTATGGTATCAGAGCGACGATCGCAATAAGAAATCAAGATGACCACCACGAGTGCCTCAGCGGATGGAAAGGATAGTACTTCATCAAACATCGTTGATACGATGTCACCATACTTCTTGCATGCGGCTGATAACCCAGGTCAGCTTTATGTCAGCGAGCTGCTTGATGAACACAACTACGGTGAGTGGGCAAGTGATATGAGCAATGCCCTCTTTGCTAAAAACAAGACGAGCTTCGTTGATGGTTCAATCGATATGCTGAAGGCGGACTCGATAGATTTGGCACTATGGATGTGGTGCAACGCCATAGTGAAAGGCTGGCTTAAAACGGCATTGGGAAAAGATGTCCACAACAGTGTGAGGTATGAAAAGATTGCTCGTGACATATGGGTCGGTCTCGAAGAAAGGTTTGGCGTCGGAAGTGCACCCTGATCGTACTAGCTACAACGGATGACGATGCTGCTCAAGAAGGATGGACTGGATGTCCCCTCTTTCTACACCAAGTTAAAATCACTGTGGGATGAGGCTGAATCTTTAATGCCATGGCCTAAATGCAGATGTGGAGGTTGCCAATGTGGAGTGCATCGAGAACTTCTGCAAATGCATGGGAGAGAACAGCTGTATGATTTTCTCATGGGCTTGGATGAGTCATTCAACACTGTAAGAACACAAATTTTGAGTGCAAAACTAGCGATGACCCTCGACAATGCATATCATCTCGTTGCCAATAATGAGAAGCAGCGTGAAGTTTCATCACAGAGGCCAGCGAAGGAGACAATGGCGTTTCACATACAACACACGCGGAACCAGAAGGAATCCATGGATAAATCGGGCACAAGGAAAGACAAACCAAAGTGCACCCACTGCCAGCGGATTGGTCACATCGAACAGAAGTGCTATGAAATTATAGGGTACCCACCCGATTGGAAGAAACTTGGACGTGGCAGAAAAACCGGATCCTGGAATGACAAGAATTGAGCACCCAAAGCAGCGTGTGTGAATTCAGAAGCAAGCCCGATCCCTGGCTTCACCCTGCATCAATATGAACAACTAGTCAGATTTTTTGGCAAAGAAGATGCCTCTAGATAAAAACCACTTAACCAACCCAGTGTAAACATGGTAGGTAGATTTTTATTTGATAAGCCTTGGATCATTGACTCCGGGGCCACTAACCATATCACTTGTGACAATGAGTTACTTTGCACGAAGAAGGAACAACATCACAAACCAGTGCAAATTCCTAATGGCGAGAGTGTGGCAGTAGAAGGCTCTGGAAGTGTGCTTTTACATAATGGAATAAAATTAAAAGATGTGTTAAATATCCCCATCTTTAAGTGCAACTTACTATCATTAGTAAAATAATCAGATTGTATTGTAATTTTCACAAGAGATCTTTGTTTAATACTTGGCATAGGGAAACACCATGATGGGCTATACATATTAGAGCTAGAGCCTGTAGAATTGAAAGCATTGGCCATTAAGGAAATAAAGGACCCTGAGACATGGCATAAGCGACTAGGACATGTGTCAGATAAGAAATTTGTGCATTTAATTTAATTCATGATGTTAGTAAGGCAGAGACAATAAAGCCTTGTGATCCTTGTTTAAAGGCAAAGCAAGCTAGATTGCCATTTTTTAGTAGTTCAATAAAAAGTAGCTTTTGTTTTGAACTTGTTCATTGTGATATTTGGGGACCCTACAAGACGCCGTCCTTGTGCGGGGCTAGGTATTTTCTTACAATTGTTGACGATTATAGCAGAGTGACATGGGTCTATTTGATGCGCACCAAATCTGAAGTAAGTCACCTCTTGCCATGATTCATAAACATGGTGGCAACCCAATTTGAAAAACATGTGAAGCGCATAAGGGCGGACAATGACAATGAGTTTCAATCTCACATGATGAGAAACTATGTGTGGAGAAAGGGATTGTGCTACAGACAATGTGTCCATACACGCCACAACAAAATGGCATAGTTGAGCGACGACATAGGCATCTTCTCAAAATTGCTCGTGCTCTCAGATTTCATGCCTATTTACCAAAAACATTCTGGGGTCACTGTGTTCTTACAGCCACCCACATTATCAACCGAGTTCCAAGTAAGGCCATTGGAAATAAAATACTCTATACAGTTCTTATTGGGAATAAACCAAGTTACAATCATTTGCGTACATATAGTCGTTTGGCATACTACAAGGACCTGACAAGCAAGGACAAGTTTGAGCCAAGAAGGAGACGGGGTATCTTCATTGGTTATCCACCACATCAGAAAGGATATAACATCTACGACCTTGACAAGCACCAAATAGTTATCTCCAGGGATTTATTGTTTTTTGAAAACACATTTCCATTCTCGGCAATCATGGCCAACAACGAGGAAAGTTGACCTTCCTAATTCCATTATGAGTTCATAAGTGTGGGTGACAACCATGCTCTTGAGATGACTTGACCGAACTCTACAGGGGATACGATAGAATCTCATGACGCACCATGTGCCAATGATGATGCAAATAATGACATCACACGCAATCATCCAAATGCAAGTGACTCGACCCCACTTAGCACACCACCGCCTGCACCAACACGGAAAAGTTCATGAATTAGAGAACTACCACAACATCTTCAAGAATATGAGGTCAATTTGCCAAGCTCTATAGCCCCATCACGGTCTGACCCATTCCCAGGAGCCTCGAAGGTACATTCCTTATCTCGCTATGTATCTTATAAAAATTTTTCTCCCTCACATAAAGCTTTTTCGGCTGCCATCACAACCACCGATGAGCCTAAACACTTTGCAGAGGCTGTCAAACATGAGTGTTGGAGAAAGGCCATGAAAGATGAAATTGAGGCCCTTGAAGAGGTACATATGAAAGTCCCACAAGGGTTTGATCAATTTAGCAACAATAAAGTTTGCAAGTTGACCAAATCATTGTATGGGCTTAAGCAAGCCTCACGTCAATGGAATGCCAAGCTCACGGAAACCTTCATAAAAAGAGATTTTAGGCAAAGTAAATATGACTATTCATTGTTTATTAAGGAAAGTAATGGAGACATAATCTTGGTTTTGGCCTATGCTGATGACCTTGTAATAGCTGGAAATAAATTTGATAAAATAAATGAACTGAAGTCTTATTTACATCAAAATTTCAAAATTAAGGACTTGGGGCACCTTAGCTATTTTCTTGGATTAGAATTGGGAAGGTTCACTAAAGGTATAGTGCTTAGTCAAAAGAAATACACTTTGGATCTTATTTTTGATATGGGATTGAGTGGGTCAAAGCCCTTATAGGTTCCCATAGAGAGACACATATGATTGAGTGTAGGAGGAACCACAACCAAGAAGGGAAGTAGTTCGAAGCAAAAGCACAAGCTTTTCAAGCAAGAAGATCCTCTATTGGTCGACTCGTCTACGTATCTTAGGTTGATAGGTAGGTTACTTTATCTTAATACTACTCGACCTGATATTTGTTTTGTTGTGCAGATGTTAAGCCAATTTATGAGTGCACCAAGAAGATCCAACATGGCAACAACGGTTCAAGTTGTGAGATACTTGAAAAGGAAGCCAGTATTGGGCATTTTCTTGGCTGCAACGGCTACTACAAAAAACACAAGCTGTGACACTTAATTTAAAGAACATCATGACGCTTGGAAAGCACCATATCTTCCACCGCCATTAAAATAAGCTACGGTGCATATTGAATATATGGAAATGCCATAGCTTGATTATTTAATTTTTTTAAAATATAAAGCTATGGTGCTTTCATAGGGAAGTGCCATTGAAAGCCATTTACTTCCAATGGCGCTTCCATAGGAAGGGCCATAGGAAGTCAATTACTTCCAATGGCACTTCCTTGGAAAAACGCTATAGGAAGTATTTTTTTTAAAAAATAATTGTTCACAATTATTTTATTTTCTTGATGTAAACCTCCATATACAATATAAAATCTACAGCAATTTACAATACAATCCAGAGCAAAAAGAAATAACATAGCACTTATCTTTTGTAATATGATGTCTTCATGTATCAAGCATAAAAGAACTCCATCATTTAAGTTGCTTAAACTTGAACCATACATGTTACTTCTACGGAGGATTAAACTAAATATTATTATATTTGTAAGCTCAAAGATTAAAAAACTTACAATGTATAGGAAGTTGAAGAAGACAAAGTTGAAACTTCAAATAAATACCTAAAAACAAAATTATGAGCATACATATAAGATTTATGACAGATTTTAACTAAAAAAAAAGTGGACCAAATGTTGGAAAACAAACACTTACACGCTAGGGAGTTTATGAAGAAGGCTGAGACAAGAAGGAAAAAACACAGGAGAGAGGAAGTTTTGTACTGCAATGAAGTTCTGAGAAATGTGGGAGCTAGAGGGAACGTAGGAAGATGAAAATGAAAATGACAGGCTATGAAAATTATATAGCACCTTGTATAGCTTTATATAGAAGCGTCATACAAGATGGAAGTAGCTAAGCACTTTGTGTCAAAGTACCATAGCTTCCCAATTTAAAAAAATGAAAACCTTAGAATTTTCATGGCATTAAAAAAATTGAAATGAGAAGCGCCATACAAGGTCTTCCCAATTTGAAAACAAAAAAATTGAAAGCCTTGGAAGGCGCTTTAATGTAAAGCGCCTTCCAAGGCATTAAAAAAAATAGGTTTTTTCCCCTTCAAATGGGAAGCTATGGCTTTTTTTGTCAAAGCACCATAGCTTCCCAATTTTAATTTCTAGTAATCAAATATATTCATTGTAATTTTATTTTAGTAGCTAAATATTTCATTAAAGATAATAATCACTATTATTTAACCAAATAGATTCACTTTTAATTTTGTGCTTAAACAAATTTATTATTTTCTAACACACACACACACATCGTTAATACATAATACAAAAAGCTATTTGTATAGAAGAGGCCAACAAATAATATATGCGTTAGAAGGAAGCCTCATTATATTCAAATGAAAATATCCATGAATGCATCATTTGAAACGGACTTTATCAGGCTAAATTATACATATTTACTATGAATATTTTCAACCTACATATCAATAACTTTTGAAATTTTACAATGAACCTCCGTCCGTAATGTCACACCTTATATTTATGCATATAATAGAGAAAATAATACAATTTTTAAACCACTTAAACCATTTCATAACCTAGAATTCGTAAAAAGCTTGAAACTTTAGTTTTCTTTCTACGGTTACTATTTATTGGATAACCTTCTTAACTTTAAGCACATTTTGAAAAATTATAACTAATTCTAGAAAATTTGAAATAAAGTATGGTTCAGGTCTCTATTTGGTGTTCTACACTTCCTCTATAAGGTGAAAAAAAAATCAAATGGTCCAGGCCCTTGTCCATTGATTCTAGAAAATCATGCAGTGTGGGACTGTTTATTTGGTCATACTGCACTTTCCAAAATTTGCAACAACTTTAGAAAATTTATAACTATCAATGTACATATCCAAATTTAACAAATGTAGATTGGAAAGCTTTGTAGTCATCCATGTTCTTTTGCCCTGTTTTACTTCATTTCAAGATTAGTGCTAATCAATGGTGTTTATCCCTTTATCACACCATAACCTGCATTCTTTAATTACTAAGTGCAAGCATACATGTTCTCCCACTTTCTACAATATATTTAACTTTCTTGAACAGCATTTACATGACGCACAACATATAACATAGCCTTTCAAGCCTCATCCTTCAACTTCCTTGCCTTTGACCTCAGAAGAACTTGGTCCTATAATGTTTTAAGTTAAAAACTTAAAACATTTTCAAAACAATAAATTTTTAATTTAGATAATTTAAAGCATTTTCAAAACCATGACGCATTCTTAAATCAATTTTTAATCAACTTTACTAGTTGTTTTCATGATAATATTACATCAAATTCTTTTAGGCTAGAAATTTGTTTCAAAGAGGACTATAAATATACATATACAAGGACTTTGATTGAAAGAATTTTATAAATAGGATATACATATTCTATGAGTTAGAAAATCATATTCACTTTAACTTCAAACACATCTTAGCTACACGAATCTCACTTAAAAAAAAAAAAACCCTTGTATGGCGCTTGCCTAGATAAGCTCCATACAAGGTGGTAACTTTTTTTTTTTTTTAAATAACCCTTTGTATGATGCTTCCCTAGACAAGTGCCATACAAGGTATTGGGCAGCTATGGCTCTTGACCAAGAAAGCACCATAGTTGCCAGTGTATTTTTTTTAAAAAATAGAAGTCTCCTACAGTACTTGTATGTATAAGGGATTTATTTTTTAAAAAATAAAGGTCTTTTACACAAGGAATTTATTTTAAAAAAAATTGCACCACCTTCTATGTATAAGGGCGATTGTCTTGAATGGCGCTTGGTAGCCAAGCGCCATTCAAGGCAATATGCAATTTTGCACAAAGATATATTTTAATATCCCCTTGTATGGCTCTTGCTTGAGAAAGTGCCATACAAGGGGTTATTTTTTTTAAAAGCAAGCGCCATGTAAGGGGAGTAATTTTTTTTTTAAAATTAACCCCTTGTACGGTGCTTTCTTAGGCAAGCGCTATACAACGTATTAGGCAGCTATGGTGCTTTCTTGATCAAGCGCCATAGCTGTCACATGTATTTTTTTTTCCAAAAAATAGATGTCTTCTCCAATGCTTATTTGAAGAAGTGTCATAAGATTAGCACCACCAAATCCATATTTTGTAGTAGTGAGCATGGGGGATCAACTTGAGCGTTATGCAATTTCAAATTGGGCAACTTGCTTGAACACTAGTAGGTCAATCATGGTTTACTTAAAGTTTGGAGGATCACCCATTTGTTGGAAAATTCAATAAGCAACATATTGTCTTCAAGACGTCTACAGAGGCTGAGTATTGGGCTTTGGGAACAACTGTTTTTGAGATAGTATGGCTGACTTGTTTGTTAAAGGACTTGGGTTTGTCCAATTCAACTGTGAAGCAGTAATCTTGGCAGACGGAAACTGTGTTGAGGAATGGTCATGAATACTTCTTCATGCAAGTCTACAAGAAAGCATTATCAACGTCCATATGATACAAATTCCAACGATACATGATTGCCAATTTAAGTACAATGTGAATAGTTATCATTTTAACAACTGGTGAGAAGGTTTCATGATAATCTATCCTTTCTCTTTATGTATAGCCCTTAGCAACAAGGTGTGCCTTATACCTATCAATGTTGCCATCAGATTTATATTTAACTTTGTAAACCCATTTGCACCCAATAGGCCGCCTCCCTTTAGGAAATGGCACAATATCCCATGTTTTGTTTCGTTCTAAAGCCCCAATTTCCAATTTCATTGCATTGACCCAATTCGGGTCTCTTACAGCTTCATGATATGTAGCAGGTTCAACTACTGAATCTATATTGCACAAAAAACACATGTGTGAACCAGAAATATTAGCATAAGAGATGTATGACTCAAGAGGATACAAACATCGACTCTTTGGGAGAGGTGCCCCTACTTCAGTGAGAATGAGACCACAAACATAATCATTTGCCCAAATGGGTGGTCGACGATCCCGAGCCGATCTAATTGGTTCAGCTCGGGAAGGTAAGTCAATATTAGTGGGCTCATTCTCAGGAAGAGGATGAAAATGTTCCTGCATATCGTGGCTATTAGAACCATGGGAAATAGGAGGCAAAATGGATGTCTTAGGCAATGAGGAATCATCATCAAACAAAAACATTTGTTTCATTTCTAAACGTTCATTGGTTGGAGTAGTGGATATATTATCATGAAATGGAAATACATCTTCAACAAAGACAACATGTCTACTAACAAATATAGTGTTTGTGCTCAAGTTAAGGAGTATAAATCCCTTTTGATGACTTGGATAACCAAGGAAAAAGATAGGAATTGCCCGAGATTGAAACTTATCTGAATTAGTCAAATCCTTTGCATATGCCAAACAACCAAAGCTTTTCAAAACAGAATAATCAGCTTGTTTCTTATGCACTTTTTCATATGGAGTGCGAAAACCAAGGACTCTAGTAGGCGGCTAATTAACCAAATAAGCAGCGGTTTTGACACACTCCCCCCAAAATCGAATGGGAATGTTTGGACTTGAGGCATAGTCTTTGGATCAGCAACATGAGGCTCTCTGATACCATGTTAAAATGTAAAATGGTATACGTACAGAATTGAACACTTGATATTATTAGTCCTCATGGACATATATTGACCACCTAAAATATAGCATCCTTACATATTTATAAATACAGACTTAGTGGTCCATTATCCTAACCTCCTAATACTACGAATTGAGCCTACACAATATATAGTGGGCCTCAACTCAAATACACTTATGCAAACAAAATGTAGGCACTTTTTTTTAATAAGAATTCAAATATTAGTCGCCCAATGTGACGTCATGCCAGACTTTGAGTCCGTGGCCCTAAAAGTCAGTGGGCCTTGGATTGGGTCTGAGATAAGTGGTATGCTCTATTCAACAGAGCAGTCCAATCATGTTATGATGCACAAAAATCAAAATATATAGGATCAGTATTTTTTTGGTCAAAAGGAACAATATTTATTGCTTATACCACTGTAAGTAACTATTGCTCAATTGAAAGTTAAAAACATTCTTTCATTATTTTTTAAAATCAATAAAAAGATGAAAATTCACAAATAATTATGTCTGCCTTCTCCATTAAATTCCACCATGAAAAGTGCAAACCTTGTTCGATTAGATTTAGCTAGTCCAACAAGCTTTGCCTTTCAAATGAAGATGGAGTGTTCATAATAAATTTAGGGTAAACACAACTACAGAGATTAAAGCAAGTGTTAATTGTTGCCAAGTGTGATAAGCCCACTCTATTCACAGCAGTTTTAGAGTGATATGGGTCCAGAATAGGGGCTGTTGGCCAAAAGAATCAATTTACACCTCAAAAAAATAATACAATTTTGTGAATAAAATATTTCATCATCAACCCAAACTCCAGAGGGGAAAGTGTTATTTATTTCAACAATCCTTTTGCTTAATAAGCCTGCAATACGGAAGCATATAATCATTCTTGATTGCCCTTCATTGAATTGCGCGTATTAAATTTTAATAATATAATGCATTGAAAAACAGGTCGATCAATATATATATATAGCTATAGCATTTCTGACTGTTCGTTTAGTTCTCAGAATAGACTCATGTATCTCGACATTGTTCATAACTATTGAAGCCCATAATGAAGTCAAGCCCAAACAGTCCAATAGTCATTTGAAATACAACAACAACAATAACAACAACAACAACAAAACCTTTACCCTATTAGGTGGGGTCGGCTACATGGATCGCATGACGCCATTGTGCTCTGTCAAAAACCATATCTTTTGGTATATTATTAATCAAAAGGTCTTTCTCTATGACTTCATTAAGCGTACGCTTCGACCTTCCGCAACCTCGTTTTACAGGACTCCATACGGCTTGATCCACCCTCCTCACCGATGCATTCAACGGCCTTCATTGAACATGTCCAAACCACCTTAAACGACTTTCTACCATTTTTCCTTCAATAGAGGCCACTCCAACTCGTTCACGTATATGATTATTACGAATCTTATTTTTTCTTGTATGACTACACATCCATTTCAACATCCTCATCTTGACCACCCCCATTTTATACTCATGTAATCCCTTTAAAGCCCAACACTCACTACTATAAAGCATTGCTGGTCTTATAACAGTGCGGTTGAACTTCCCTTTTATCTTATTAGGTACTTTCCGATTACAAATAACTCCAATAGCTTTTCTCCATTTACACCATCCAGCTTGAATTATGTGATTGACATCACCATCAATTTCACCATCTTGTTGTATAATTGATCCCAAATACTGAAATTTTGTCACTTGCGGAATGACTTGCTCCCCCAATTTAACTTCCACTTCATTTCGACCTTGTCTCTTATCATTCTTATAATACATATATTTAGTTTTGCTTCTACTCAGACGAAAACAGTTTACTTCCAAAGTCCGTCTCCATATCTCAAGTTTAGAATTAATTTCCTCCCTAGATTCAACCAACAGAACTATATCATTTGCAAAAAGCATGCATTTAGGGATCTCCTCTCTTATAGGCTCAGTTAGAATATCTACCACTAGGTTAAACAAATAAGGACTCAAAGATGGTCCCTGATGTAGGCCAATCCTTATAGGAAAGTCCTTTGTTACACCTCCAAGCGTTCTAACATTGGTTGTAATCCCCTCATACATGTCTTGAATGGCTTTGATATATACAAACCGCACCCCTTTCTTTTCCAAGGCTTTCCAGAGTATATCTCTTGGCACACGGTCATATGCTTTTTCCAAATCAATGAAAACCATATGCAAATCTCTTCCTTTGCTCCTATACTTTTCCATAAACCCCCTTAATAAATAAATCGCTTCTGTTGTAGACCTTCCTGACATGAATCCAAATTGATTTTCAGCAATTTCAGTCTCCAACCTCAACCTGCGTTCAATCACCATTTCCCATAATTTCATTGTATGACTCATAAGCTTAATTCCTTTATAGTTTGCACAATTTTGAATATCCCCTTTATTCTTATAAATAGGAATTAAAGTACTTTTCCTCCACTCATCCGGCATTTTCTTGAATCGTAAAATTTCATTAAATAATTTTGTGAGCCACAAAATACCCTCTTCACCCAAGCATTTCCAAACTTCAATAGGAATTTCATCAGGCCCAACAGCTTTACTATTTTCCATTTTCTTAAGAGCTTCCCTAACCTCGCCAACTCGAATCTTACGGTAAAATGACAAATTGAGATGACCTTCTCCAATAGTTATTTGAAATAGGCTGAAAATATTTGAATTGTATTCTGGATCTTTCTCTTGTATTATACGTGCATGGCATAATAGCATAGGTAATAGAGTCTATATATTGTAGAGGGCACTGTATAGTCATTGACATACAGAAATGCATTGAATATTTAATCAACCTATTCGTTTATCTTATTTGCTTTGCTCCTCTTTTCACGTCAATATGGTACCAGAGCTTTAAAAAATTCTGAAAAGAATATCAGGCTCACCTCTGTTTAACTAACCCACACAGCGCCAACGTCTACTCTCCCTCACTACATCACCACAAAGCTTAACCAAGATAATTACTTGGTATGGAAAGCTCAAGTTCAAACCTAGCTCTATGGCCAAGAGCTTTTCCAATATGCTGATGGTTCAACCGTTGCCCCTCCCCAAAAACTACCTTCTGGCCTTTCAAATCCTTCCTATCTCAAGTGGTTTCAGCAAAACCAACTTGTTCTCTCTATCCTTTTTGCTTCATTATCAGAGAGTATTATCTCTCAATATGTTCATCACAAAAATGCAAGAGATACGTGGGTTGCTTTAGAAACATCCTTTGCTCAAAAGACCCAAGCCAAAATTGTTTATCTTCATCAACAGCTTACAACCTTCAAGAAGGGTGGTGAATCGATTCAGCAATATCATCAGCGAGCCACAGTTCTAGATGATTCTCTTGCCGCCACCGGAAACGAGTCTCTAATGAGGATTTTATTACATACTTGCTTGCTGGTCTTAGGACAGATTTTGATATTATTGTGATTGTTCTTTCCGCACAGCACCATTTTTTGTCTATTAAAGCTGTTCTTAGTCATCTCTTGACCTTTGAGGAGCGTTCACTTCAACAAAACTCAGTTAACTCTTCCCTCTGCAAATGCAATTTCTGTTGCTAGATCTCCTTCTCAGAATTTTTCTAGAGGGCGTTATGGTCGATACTCCGGTTATGGTTCTGGTTCTAGCCGTGGCTATGGTCACTTTTATCGTAGCTCTTTTCGAGGAGGATGAGGTATGAATCGATCTTATAGAGGTGGTTGCCGGTCCTTTTATTTGCCTTTTACCTATTTTCAAACACCCACTAAGGCTCTTTGTCAACTGTGCACCAAGTATGGCCACACTGCCTTAACCTGATATTAGAACCCCAACAATCTCTTCAAGCTCCACCCCCTCCCTCACTAACTGCCCACTATTCAGAATACACTCGTATGGATGATAATCTTTGTTATCCTGACGCTAAAGGGACTCATCATATGACAAATAATTTTGCTAATCTCAACCTAGGTTTTGACCCAGATATTGGCAATGAAGCAGTCCACATTAGCAATGGGGCTCCTATGGCTATTGAACATCAAGGCTGAGGTGCCTTACAAACTTCTTCTGGCAATTATTTTCTTTCTCACATTTTACATGTTCCTAAACTTACTAAAAATTTACTGTATGTTAATCAATTATGTCATCCCAATAGTGTTAATTTTGAGTTTCACTCTGGCCACTTTTGTGTGAAGGACAATGTAACGAAGAAGCCTCTGCTTCAAGGTCCAAATATTAAGCACCTCTATCCAGGCATCACTCCTCAGGCTCATTCCTCCATTTGCTCTAGTTTCTTTAGTGGCATCAACGATTATGTCATCTGGCTTTTTGAGTTGTCAATCAAGTCCTTTGTCGTCACTCCTTACTAGTCTGCACCAAGTCTTTCTCTCAACAGTGTCATGCTTGTCATTCTAGCAAGTAGCAAGAGTCATCATTTTCCGTCTCCAACATTAGTCCATCATTCTACATTTCCTTTTCAGTTAATTTTTTGTGATGTATGGGGGCCTTCTCCTACAATGTCTGTAAATGGTTATTCAGTATTATGTTTCCTTTTTTATGATTATTCTCGGTTTTTTTGTTTTTATCCTTTGAAGTCCAAAAATGAAGTCAGAATTGTCTTTTTTTAGTTTAAATCTCTTGTAGAAACTTTCTTTAATTCCAAACTAAGAACCAATCTAGATTGGGGTGGTGAATTTCGTTCCTTGCATAAATATTTTCTTAATTTAGGTATTAATCATAGAATAACTTGTCTTCACACACATACAAAAAATGGTGTTGTCGAATATTGCCATAGAGGTATTGTTGAGACTGGCTTATCCTTGATGCATCATGCCTTAGTTCCTCAAAACTATTGGACTTTTGCTTTTTCAAAGGCCACATTTTTGCTGAATCGACTACCCAGTTCAACGCTCAATGGGAAAAGCCCATATGAAATGCTTTTCAGCACAAGGCCTGTTTACAAGTTTCTTAAGGTATTCGGCGTTGCTTGTTGGCCCAATCTATGCCCATATGCAGCCAATAAACTTACTCCAAGATCTCATTTATGTATATTTCTCAGGTATGCCTCTAATCGTCATGGGTATTAATGTCTTCATCAGCCTACAGGTCGGTTATACTTGTCCAGATATGTTATATTTGATGAACCATTACTTCCTGTCTCCACCGCAACTTCAACCCCGCAGTCCAACAATAACCAAATCCTTAAACTACACTCCTTTATACCACGACTCAATAACTTAAGCCCAAGTTCTCTCCCTCCCCTAAGTCCAATTCCTTGTTCTAATCCCTCGTCCTCATCTTCCTCACTCCCTTTGTCCCCTCTCTCCACCTCCTCCGGTTCACCTACAGCATCACCTACCTCCTCCCCCTTTGTCACACATGTACCTTCTCCACCATCCATTTGGTCTTCTCACCCTATGACCACCCGATCCAAAGCCAATATTTACAAGCCCAAACACCTAGCCCCTGACTTCGTATTACAATTTGGGAACACAGTTTTTCCCCCCGTTTTTCAGAGATGTGTCTATTAGTATTTAGATTATCAAAGATACGGAACTGAAAAGCCTCAATATGTTTTTATCTATTTAGACAAATGAAAAATAAATATTTTTTCAGGATACAAAATTAAGATTATAAATTTATAAGGCATAAAAAAGTTTTAAAAAAACGTGTACTAAAATTATTTTTGACAAATATAAATGTTTAAATAATTCTTATATTAAAGAGGAGTATTTTGGTCAAACATAAGTTTAAGAGTCAAATTTAGCAGTTAACTAACTGTTTGGGTGGATAGAAATAAAATCACAAATTGTAATTTTCATGGAAGTTTATGAGTTTTCAAAATAGAGGGGAGATCTATTTAATTAAGGCAAGGCACATTGTAGTTAGAGTATCTTACTCTAAATAGAATTATATGGTTTTGATCCTTTTTCCAATCAACATCACTTTATAAAATGCAAAGAAGAATACAAGAAGTCACACTACTGGCAAACTATATAAGCAACGTTTCGTAGTCTTTTCACCAGAAGAGAAATATTTCACTTTCTCAGTTCATAATCAAGCGCAAGAGTATTTAACCAATCACATGATGGTCATAAAGTTCTGTTTTTAGTCCTCATGGTGCGAGTTCGAACAAAGGGCATCCACCAATCACATAGGTATTTTTCCCCCCTTATTTTTTGGGGCCATCGATGATCATGATCGATCCTTCATCGTTTAATGGATTGTTCAATACTTCAATAGTGTGCCTATGTCTTTGAGATACGAATCATAGTCATAAGAACCGGAGGTGGTATTATTATATAAATATATATATACATACATACATATATATATGCACTTTCAGATGTCGTCGTCGTTGCTGTTTCTTCTTTTATTCTTATTTATTTATCCGTTCATTGAATTTACTTAACTCTTATAATAACAAATATCTCAAATACTTTTATGCAGTTTTTATTCGATTCTTTAAATAAAATTTTATAATGAATATTTCATTATAACCTAGAGGCCAACTAAGCCTGATTTCACAACACAAGCTTTAGGAGTATCTTAGTTTTGTTCAGGTCAAGAAAAAACAATTGATTATAGTGTGGGTTCTGCTTGAAAAGAAACTAAAGCTGTAGATGCTTTTGTAGAATATTGCATGCACTCAACAACTATTAATTTGTGTATATGGGAATTGTAGCTTGCAAGTGTTGTTGTGCCTAATCATGATTTTCAGTATGTTAAAATGTATCGATGGTTTGCTTTCCAACGATCCAAGCGGTCCACCCAAGCTGTCCAACAATGAAGAAACTAATAAGGTAAGGCTGTGATATGTGCTGAATTTTGTGCCCAATTATTAGGCTTCATAACCTGCCATGAATCCTTTTTTTTATCTGTCACTAAAAAGGTAATCTTTCATTTTCATTATAAATTTTTTTTTAATAATTTCAGTCAAATTTAAAAACACAAACATAGCAACATTAGACTCAAGTTTAGAACCTCGTCCAAACGTGATGGACTGCAATGTTACTAAGCTAACTAGTTCACATTCTATAGTATGATTAAGAAAATTAGGAAAGTGATCAAAACTTGTTGGTACAAGCCACAAGTTATATTCCCTAAGTATCCCAAGTGAATTATAAAACGCACAAGTTCTAAAGGATCCTAATAGACAGTCACAGGCTTTTTATGGGTATACAACATAAGGTTGTTAAACCCAAAAAAGAAAAAGAAAACAAAGACAAATAAATTTGGACATCTTTTGAAATGAATTCAGTAGTGCTTTGGATATTGATACTTTTAAGTCTTTAGATATTTATTGGTGCTCATCAAGGGTGATGAGCATGGAAATCTAGACTGCTTATATTTAATTTGGACGGTCCAAATTTTATTAAACTGATTTTTTTATATTAAAATATCGGTTATGAATTTTAATTATTGTGTTTGGATGGAATGGATGTCACCGCAAGGATAGGTCTCATGGTGCTCATCATAATGAATAAAAGTCTTTTGAGAAAAGGCTATTAAAAGAGGGACAGTGGGGGTTTTATGTATAAAAGTCTTCTTGTTTGGAGCTACTTAACATAATCATGCTCATACAATTGAGATAAAACTCCTTTCATATATTTACCTTGTACACTGTAAATTATGACTGAAAATTTATTTTTGATTGCTCTAATCATTATTCAAAACAAGTTCTAAAAGTCCAAATTTTTGTTGGCTAACGCATAGAGATTGGTACAAAACTCAAGTGTACAAGAGATCTTTCTTTCTTGGTCTCACTCTTACTGGCACAATAATAATTTAATATCAATGCCAATTAAATTATAAAATCTACACAAAACCAAGTCATAAACATCGTGATTTATTTTTCAAATGTCATATGTTATTTGAAAAATGTGTCCACTGTCCAGTCCAGTTAGGATAACTAATCGTTGCAAAAAATATTATGGAAGTATAAGTTAGAACAAAAGAACTAGAATATGATAAGACATATAAAATTCAATCAATTAGAAATTATAAAATTCATAGAGAACACTTTACTAATTTGATTTAGAACACGGTTTGTCATATAATTTTTCTTATGCATATTGTGTTACTGGTTAAATTAAATTATTTAGCTTATTTAATAGTTGATATCATGCATATGATAATTATTAATGTCAAAATAGAGCACTGAGACTGATACATGCAGAAATCTGATAATAATAGTATAATAGTCTTTCAGCATACTGGACAACACAAGTTGTGGTGACCAATTAGTCAAGTTACATGGAGCATTTATTTTTTTATTTAGAGTAATTATTTATATCAATGCTTTCATCACAAGCTTGTACGTGGCTCCATGTCATCCACACTGCATTCAAAAGCCGGATGGCACAAACCTACATAACCAAAACAAAAGTTGTTATTATCTTCTTAGTTTGCTACCTAACTATTGGATTGCTTCTTTTTCTCACCCACTCTCTTTTTATAAAAAAGACGTATTTTTTAACTTATAAATTTAAGAAAACAAACACCAATTCATAAAATAAAGACAATATATTGACAAGTATGTAATAAAAATATAATTGAAAGTAATATTTTAAATTATTATAATAATTGTTATCTTTAAATGTTATCACAATTTTATAATATAAATATTTTTTTTATTGCTTTCATAATATACTAGTAAATATAGTTTAAAATAAAAGTAAATGTTTGAAATTTTAAAAAAACGAGATAATCATAATATTATCTCCAACAGATTCTCTCACGATTTTTCAAACAAGCAATTTTGTTTTCAAATTTTCAAAATAAATAAATAAATAAATTAATACTATTATATCATATTATATTCCCAAAACTCCGGCTATTTATGGAATACGTTTCTCCTCTTCCGAGGAGTCCTTTCCGTTCCTTCCCTGGTATGTATTAGTGGGTAGCCTCCTTCACTTTTGGTCTGCCTCCGTCTCTCTTTTTACTCCTTCCCCTCCACTTTCAGTTTTCTTCCGTCTACCTCTTCTTCGTTGGCTGCCATTTTCAGCGTCATTAACCCACCCAGATCTAACCCGGCATTTCAAAACTCGCTCCAGTTCCAACGCCGGCTTCCAGCTCAAAAGCCGATTCATGACGGCTCAATTATATTGGCTTAGCACCTCAAACGGTCCAAATGCCAGAACGAGCCGTCAAGTTTTCATCCGATAGTAGTTAGATTATTATAACGGGTACCAAGAGAGCACACATTAACACTTGTTGAAGTTGCAGAAACACGATAACAAAGAAAAAATATATAAATATATAGAGATAGAAAAAGAAAGGCTAGAAATATATAGGGGTAGAAAAAGAAAGGCTTACTTGTGGCAATCGGTGTCCTCCCTAATGGGAGGAAGGGAGAAAGGAACCCCGCACTCTTTAGAAATCAAGGTTTGATGCATTTGCATGAAGGACATGGCCAACCTGATAAATTCATGCATTAATGAGGTCTTTTCTTGAATTTATCAGGTTGGCCATGTCCTTCATTCCATTGCAACAAGCTTGAGTAGGACGACCTTCATTTCCGACTATTTTTTCATGACAAGGAGCAACATACGGAAGAATCTTATTACATGTGACTGCCCCCCACAGCCCTCACAGGCCATGGTTTAGAGGTTGAAATGAGGACAACAAGATGTATGGCTGCCACGCAAAATGTGGAAGAAGCTCCAGCCATTTTCATGAGTATATAGAGAGGGAGGGAGGTGATTTTATGTTGAAACCACAGACGAATATATAGAGGGGTTTAGTTAAAAGTCTCCATCTATGGATGGAGACTTTTAACAAACAACTTAAGTAATTTTGTCACTTAACAGCGCTTTCTAAAGCTATTACGATATCTATCCCATATGCAACTAGCTGGTATTTCAACAACATCTTGAAATAATATAATTTGAATAAAGAAAAGGATGATAATAAAAATGTTATTATTTAAATGTGATAAACAACCTAGAAAATCTCAGACCTTTAGTTCCTCTCCCCCTAATAGATTCAAGAATTATAATTTATGAAAAGATATATCTATAAATGAAATTTATTTCCTTAGTATATTTTATTTAACATCTTAGATAATTATATAAGATATCCTTTATCTGATTGTTTGGTTGGGAGTTTTTCTAGGTTTGGTGAGGCTAAATGGGGGTTGAAGATTAAAAAACATTGTTTGGTTGGAAGGAGGGGAGGTGAAAATTTTTTATCTTATAGTGCTCTCTCCCCTCCTTTGTCAAATCTCTAAATTTGGGGTTTTTCCCAGGTAAGAGAAAATTTGTAATTCATTTTGATCAAATGCCCATGATAATTTTTTTTATTTCTCATTATCCCTATAATGTAAAAACCTTTTTTCCTCATAGGGATACTCACTCTATTTTTCCGGCCACATCTATCATTAACGCATGTGGTAACTTAAAATATACTCCATATGGTCCTTATTATAAGGCACCAACTAGCAAGCATTCTTGGTCTCTTTTATAAGGCACTTGTAAGTTTCCAATGAGCATTTAATTTATCTTTCCATGTCTGCCCATATTTAATAAGGGAAGTGGGAGAGAGTAATAATTAATATGATATTTGAGCTTAATGTAGTTAGTAAGGGCAATATTGGAAATCACTTGAATTTTAGGACAACTTTAATACTTTTAACTGTTTTTATTGATTTGTGAGAATTGATAGTTGATGTCTTATAAAAAGGACTAGAGGGAGTATGATGCTATGTAGAAATTTAAGGAATGTTTTATACATACCGAAATTCTTCTTTTTTGAAGATTCGTGCTCCTCATGGTGGGAATCAGTACTAATGAGAAATTTAACTGAGAATTTAGATTAAGTTTCATGAAGAATTCTATTAATAAATTAAGAAATAATTTTATTAAAAAAACCAATTGTAAAAGAAGAAGGAAAATATAGAGATAAAGAGAAAAGAGTATATTTGTCAACTTATAATTAACTCCCCTCATCTACCCTTTTGAGCAAAATAAGAAATCAAACCTCACCTCTCCTCATCTTGAATCAAACAAAGCTCATACCTCCTTGAACTTACTTTAATGAACCTCACCTAACCTCATTTCCGTTAAACCAAACACACCATTAGACTCATACCTATTGTCAGGCCTCTTTAGACAAATAGGTCAGACCTATTTTTATAAAATTTAATCTACATATTTAGCTTTTGCTTTTAATTTGCACTATTATATATATATATATATGATTGTATATAATATAATCTAAATCGATTTTATAAATTATTTATAACATTCCTAACTTAGTTTAATCCTAAGCTTCACATCCCATCATTCATTAACAAACTCAACCCAGTCATTTGCCTCTTCTAGCTGAACTCTTTTCTTCAATCACTTAAGATGGTAATACTAGCTTATTCCCTCCCCCCTAATTCGCATAGTTTGTTGATGCATAATAATTACTATAGTATAAGTTTTTTAAGTCATGCCTAAATGAAATATTATAATCTTAAGAGGATGAGTTGGTTTGTCCCAGTTCTTGTAGGAAAAGTAAAAGAGAAAAAAAATCCAATTTTATTGCTATATATACTAAAATAAGGATGGCCCAGTGCACAAGACTCCTATTAATGGGGTTTGGGGAGGAATAGATGTATAAAGCCTTTCCTCTGCAAGCTGGGAGGCTGTTTCCAAACAAATTAACATCAGTAAAATGAAATATTTTGAAGATATAAAATATGAAGTAATAAATAAACTAAAATTTTCATTTCCCCCTCAAAATCTCAAAAGTTTTTTAAATAATTTCAGGTGATTCTTTAAAGATCAGGACATACCTTCTATAGCCTCCTTATAACGTAGTTGTGATTCTCTAGCAGTTCCCTGTCTTAGATATAGCTACAAAAGACTATTTAAGACATAACATAAGCTTTTAACTAGATTTGAATTTAGAGGAATACCCTAACTCTTACATCCTCTCAAAATCTAACTCACCTAAATTTTCCTTTCATAGCAAAAAAAAAAAAAAAAACAAGGCATATATACTCGTGAACACGTACTAACTTAAATTCTTTTTTTCAGAAACAAAATTAGGCTATGTTGGATGGAGGGAAAGATGTGAATTGATCTCCCAATTCTCCTATATACTACAAACTCTCCCACCAAAGGCTCAAGAAAGATTAATTTACCTCAAACTGATTCCTTAACTGTAGAATTTCGGGTGTACCTGGAGTGATGTTTGTACTCTCAAGATACTCATACGAACCGGATCACTCGGATTCCGGCTATAATAGATAGCAGATTCACTAGGAGAAAAGAGAGAGTTAGGAAGGAAGGTTTTTTTTTCTCTACATTCTTTTGTTATGTGCAGTTTTTTTTTTCACTTTTTATTTACACACACATAACAAAAAACTGTTCCCTTCAAAACATATAGGAAAACTGTTCCTACCAGTTTTTAATTTGAATGATTGTGGAATATTACCAATAAATACCCCATAAAATTTAGGTATTTTATTTTTTCCTCAAGGCTAATGGGTTTGGGCCTAATCCACCAAGGGTAGACCAAAGCTCAATTCCCAACATTAACCATTTGGGATGTTATAATTTCAGACTTATAAAAGCTTTAGCGAAATAGGATACTGATTGCTTTGCTATATCTTGTATATCATGATTTAATTAAAGGCGAAACTGTTGTAAAGAAATGGGATAGTTTTGCACAGAGCAGAATAGATCTTCTGAGACAAAATTCTATTTAAAGTGCTACAGTTAATAGTAACAACTTTTCTTAATGTAAGGATGGCAAAGATCTAATTGCAGGGACAATTTGGGAAGAGAGTGGCTTATTTCTTAACACCGTTGATCAGTTTTAAGCATATAGGGATTAACCGAGTTCACAAAATAAACTTAAAAGACCTGATAAAAAAGACAAAAATATGTAGGGACCTGACTCAAAATTCATGCAAACTATAAGGATTGGGGACTTATTTTTCCCTTTAATTAATTTCTAAAAATATCCTCTTTAAGCATATGCATTACCATTTGATGAAAAAGCTTTAGCATGTCTGGTCCATAGGGACATAATTTGAGGAAAAAATCATAAATTTGGGGGTCCACAATATTGGATAATAAAAATTTAATAATTTTAAGGCTTTGATCAAATATAGCAATTTTTAATGTTTATTATATTTCATCCAAATCCCCCACCCTCCGCTAACAATATTTAAGACTCCAAATTAACAAAAGACAGAGAGAAAATAATTTAAGAACTAATTATGCAGAACATTTAATATTCACCGTTTCTTAACAATAATTTTAATTATCAATTTAGCTGTTAAAATTTTTTATTTGAAATTTCTTTTTTATTTTCATATTTGAAATTTGTATCTTTATAATTTGTTGAATTAAAAAGATATTTTTATTAAAAAATAAGTAAAGTGATACACAAACTATTAGGCCCCTTATTACACCATGATAAATTCTTGAGTTTGAATAAAAATTATACCTCCTAAAGGGAGGACTATTTAAAAATTCATGTACACAAGGAGAGAGGAACCTCTCATTTTTTCTTCCCATCCTCTTCTCTCCTCTTCCTTTTTTATATATAACTATTAGATTATTATTTGAATATAGTTCAGATCTCATTTTTTATAAAATTATTATAAAATTTTTAAATTATAAAAATAAAAATAATTAATTAAATTAAAATGGATAAGTTTTGATTGGATAATTTAATAGTACAATAAAGGAAATAAAAAATATTTTGCATAAAACTAAATCTAAATCATTCATTGTCATGTAAAAAAAAAAAAAACTAAGGGTCCTTTTGGTTTGATTCCATTACATCCTGCAGTGTAGTGCAATGATAATGAAGTGCAATATTAATTATAGGGCTAGTGTTTGGTTTGATTTTTAAGCAAGGTGCAATGAGTTATTATTTTAAAAATTATTTAAAATTAATATATCACACAAAGTCTATTTTACCCTTAAAATAATCCTTGTAGAAAAAATAGTTAAAAGCTATCGTGCTACATCATCATAACTGTCATGGTATCTTGCCGAGGATCATCCAATGGCTATGGTTGTGGTGGTGGAAGACGGTAATGGTGGTGTGGTGATGGCGATAGCGATGGTAGGTGGTGACAACGACAACAGTAGAGGAGGAGGTAGTGGTGGTTGTGACAAGGGGTGGCGGCGATGGCTGTAGAGAAGGAGGAGGTAGTGGTGGCAGTGGCAATGGTGGAGGAGGAGGTTGTGGTGGTGGCTACAATGATGAAGGAGGTGGTGGCCATGGCAGAAATGGTGGAGCTGGTGTCGACGAGGTTTGGCGGAGGAGGAGGAGGTCGTGGCGACGGCGGCAACAGTGGAGGCGGTGATGGCAGCAGCAGTGGAGGAGGAGGAAGTGACGGCGGTGGCATGGAGGAGGAGGAGGAGGTAGTGGCGGCGGCAATGCTGGGGTGGGTAGGGGCGGTGGTAGAGGAGAGGTAGTGGCAGTGACATCGGGTGGCGGTGGAGGAGGAGGAGGCAATGGTGGCATGGAGGGTGGCAGAGAAGGAGGAGGAGGTGGTGGTGGTAGTGGCGGGTGAAGGCGACAGTAGTGGGTGACAAATCTCTATTTTATTATATATTTTTATATTTTATTTGGGGATTTTATCATAATTACTGAGCTGAAAATGCTTTCTTTGTGCTTAATTGAGATTAAGAGTAAATATATTAAATTAGAATTTAAAAGGGCAAAATTGTCATAAAAAATTGTAATTACTCTTAATCATTTATTTTTGAGAAGATTTGATGTTGGGTAAATTATTTTTACTTGTAGGAACTTGGAAAATGGGATTAAAATTGAAAATGGCAGTTTGGGGCATGAATTTGAAAAATGCCAGATTGGTCCCACGAATTTGAGAAATTCCAACTTAGTCCACTGCCAAATATTGCTGCATTTTGAAAGCCTTTAGGTCAGATTTTTGAATGAGTTCTTGGCATTCATTTGGGTAGCAGAGGCACGAATCAGAGAACCAGCAGCCGCAAGCTCTCTCCTCATCAACACCTTTACCTTCTTATTCCTCTCTCGCCGGCAGCACCATCATCCACCACCACAGGCCGCCGGTGAGCATCATTCCAGATCAGAAATTTCAGGCAGAGAGGAGAGCTGGATTGCAGAGTCGAACTAGGGGGGGGGGGCGACCGAGCTTCAATCTCTTGCTGTCATCATTCCTCCACTGTCTGAGGTCGACGCCCACCATCGCCTCACCAATGTCCACCACCGTCGCGAGCTGAATCATTCATTCCACTACCAAGTTCGAGTTGCAGCGAAGGGATAACAGAGAAATAGAGTGCCACGAGTTTTGAGCTGTTGTGAGGGAGCTGAAGGAAAAGTTACCGTCAACTAACTACCACACCACCGAATCCCTTCACTGACTGTCTTCAGTCAATTCATTCGCAAGCAGATTTCATTTCTCTTCTCTGGCTCTCTACTGTCTCTAACCGTGGCTTCTTGCTCTGTGTGCATATTAAATTCAACACCAACATTTCTTTATTCAATATTAATTGATCCTTTTAATAGCTTATTGACATGTCTGAAATTGGGGAACTGTTTGGTGAAGCTGTTGTGATGGCTGGCAATAGCTAAAATTGCTCTCAATCCCTTGTAGCAAAAGGCAATGGCATGAACTTAGGGCTTCAATAAGGGAGTTTTTGCTCTTGCATTTCTCTAATTCTACATTGTAATAGTGATTCCTAGGTCTTAGGATGAATTTTATAATGTTGAATTGATTTATTTTGATGTATTTAGATAATTAGATGTGGCTTAAACCTTTGTTAGACTTTGATATTGTGATTAATTAGTTTAATTATCATTTCTTTGTGCTGGTTAGTAATTGAATTAATGATTTTGTAAACATTTTGTGCTAATTTCAAGGTGGCTTGGTTAGTGGATTAATGGTGTCTTGTGTACACATTGGTTAATTGAGTGTGAATTTATTAATTGTATTTAGCATTGGGTTTTATCATCATTAATCTTGATTTTTCATATGGGTGACCATTGTTAAATTAATATTAATGAGAAAGTCAAGTAGTAATGCGAGGTGACTCGGTTATTGGATCAAAAGCTAAATATGATTTTTAGGTTCATTTAATGGCTAGAGTGCTTAATCAACCTAATTTAGAGAGATTAATACCCAGGTTCAGGAACCCGGACCGGCCGGTTCGGCCTGGAAATCGGCGAACCGGCCGGTAGACCGGTCTAGTTCTCTGTCCGGTCTGGGTTCCTATTTAATTTTGTTTTTAAAAATTTTTCCTTTATAATTTCGTACTATAAGCCTAAAATCTTCAATTTCTCACTGATTTGGTCCCGGTTTAGCTCCGGTTTGGCCCCAGTCTGACCCACTGACCCTTAACTCAGTACCTCGACCGGTTCAATACCCGGTTTGGGTTTTAATACCTTGATTAATACACGAGATAGCGTGGTATTGATCAATCTATATTAGGCCTAGTCTAAGGGGTGACCCTTTGAGTTATTTTGGAACTAGCATGATAAATCTCCTATAATCATTTTAACTGAGAATTTAGATTAAGCTTCATGAAGAATTCTATTAATAAATTAAGAAATAATTTTATTAAAAAAAAATTGTAAAAGAAGAAGGAAAATATAGAGATAAAGAGAAAAGAATATATTTGTCAACTTATAATTAACTCTCCTCACCTACCCTTTTGAGCCAAATAAAAAATTAAACCTCACCTCTCCTCATCTTGAACCAAACAAAGCTCATACTTCCTTTAACTTAACTTTAATGAACCTCACCTAACCTCACTTCTGTTGAACCAAACACACCATTAGACTCATACCTATTATCAAGCCTCTTTAGACTAATAGGTCAGAACTATTTTTATAAAGCTCTAATCTACATATTTAGCTTTTGCTTTTGCTTTTAATTTGCAATATTATATATATGATTGTATATAATATAATCTAAATAGATTTTATAAATTATTTAAAACATTCCTAACTTAATTTTAATTAACCCTAAGCTTCACATCCCATCATTCATTAACAAACTCAACCCAGTCATTTGCCTCTTCTAGCTGATCTCTTTTCTTTAATCACTTAGGGTGTGTTTGGTTTGAGGGGAGGGAAGGGAGGGGTGGAGGGGTAAATTATTTATTTGGGTTGAAGTTATTTAAATTTTGGGCGGGAATCTAAAATTTAAAAGGAATGTAAGGGTAAATTTTGGGCTAGAATATAAAATTTTAAAAAAAATGAAAGGGTAAATTTTAGATTTCTTTTATCTAAAATTGTAATTTAACTACCCTTCTCTCCCCTCACTCCCCTACCCTCCCGTCAAACCAAACGCACCCTTAAGATGGTAATACTAGCTTATTCCCTCCCCCCCTAATTTGCATAGTTTGTTGAAGCATAATAATTACTATAGTATAAGTTTTTTAAGTCATGCCTAAATCAAATATTATAATCTTAAGGGGATGAGTTGGTTTGTCCCAGCTCTTGTAGGAAAAGGTAAAGAGAAAAAAAAAATCCAATTTTATAGCTATATATACTAAAATAAGGGTGACCAAGTGCACAAGACTCCCATCGATGATATTTGAGGAGGAATAGATGTATATAGCCTTTCCTTTGCAAGATGAGAGACTGTTTCCAAATAAATTGACATTGGTAAAATGAAATATTTTGAAGATATAAAATATGAAGTACTAAATAAACTAAATTTTCATTTTCCCCTAAAATCTCAAAAGTTTTTTAAAGAAATTTCAGGTGATTCTTTAAAGATCAGTACATGCCTTCTATAGCCTCCTTATAACGTAGTTGTGATTCTCTAGCAGTTCCGTCTTAGTGAGTGTTTGGCAACATCCCAAACCTAGGTTTTAAATCTAGATTTGCGTAAATCGAGACAAAACTCATCTCACTCACTTACCTTGTAGATCGTAAAAACTATTCTCAAAAGCTAATCCAAACTAGATATAGCTACAAAAGACTATTTAAGACATAACATAAGCTTTTAACTAGATTTGAATTTAACTCTTACATCCTCTCAGAATCTAACTCACCTAAATTTTCCTTTCACAGCAAAAAAAAAAAAGGCATATTTTCTCGTGAACACGTACTAACTTAATTTTTTTTTTCAGAAACAAAATTAGGCTATGTTGGATGGAGGGAAAGATGTGAATTGATCTCCCAATTCTCCTATATACTAAAAACTCTCCCACCAAAGGCTCAAGAAAGATTAACTTACCTCAAACTGATACCTTAACTATAGAATTTCAGGCATACCTGGAGTGATGTTTGTACTCTCAAGATACCCACACGAACCGGAATACTCGGACTCCGGCTATAATACATAGAAAATTCACCTAGAGAAAAGAGAGAGTTAGGAAGGAAGGTTTTTTTCTCTCTACATTCTTTTATTACGTGCAGTTTTTTTTTCACTTTTTATTCACACACATGTAACAAAAAACTGTTCCCTCCAAAACGTACGGGAAAACTATTCCTATCAGTTTTTAATTTGAATGATTGGGGAATATTACCAACAAATATCCCATAAAATTTAGGTATTTTATTTTTGCCCCAAGGCTAATGGGTTTGGATCTAATCCATCAAAGGTGGACCAAAGCCCAATTCCCAACATTAACCATTCGGGATGTTATAATTTCAGACTTAGAAAAGCTTTAGCGAAATTGGATACTGATTGCTTTGCTATATCTTGTATATCATGATTTAATTAAAGGCGAAATTGTTGTAAAGAAATGGTATAGTTTTGCACAGAGCAAAATAGATCTTCTGAGACAAAATGCTATTTAAAGTGCTACAGTTAATAGTAACAACTTTTCTTAATGCACTACAAAAAAAATCACTTTCAGCGGTGACATTTGACAGTGACTTTTAATGTCGCCGCTGAAAGTCTAACTTTCAGCGGCCACATTGTGTTATCGCCGCCAAAAGTGTGTTTCAGTGGCGACATTGTGTCGCCACTGAAAGTCTTGTCTGAAATTTTTAAAATTTTATTTTTTTTTAAAACACTTTTAGCGGCGACATTGTGTTGTCGCCGCTGAAAGTATGTTTCAGCGGTGACTTTAGTATCGCTGCTGAAAGTCTTATTTAAAAATTTTCAAAATTTTATTTTTTTTAAAACACTTTCAGCGACGACTATCAAAAGTCGCCGCTGAAACTCACTTTCAACGGCAACAACTAAAGTCGCCGCTGAAAGTCAATTTTATATTTTTTATTAATATTCTTCAAAAATAATATTTATAAAATTAAAATATTAATTATTAAATAATTCTATTTAACCTTAATTATTAAAATTATATTATTATTTATTAATATTATATTTATAATTTTATATTAAAAATAATATTTATGATATTAAATTATTATTTATTAAGTAATTTAAATAAAATTTTTTTTAATTTAAATATATAAATATTTTTTTCGTTTTTATTTAATTTTTCATTATTTTTAATAATATTATATTTAATTAATAATTAATTATATGTATATAATTAATTAATTATATGTATGTATGTTTATATATATGATAATATTATATATATAATAATATGTAATAATATGACACATGTTTATTTTGGCGTAACTGGCAGAGACTCATGCGCGAAGGCATCGGCTCCCTGAGGTTGTGGGTCCGAACTGGAGGAGAGTCACTTGGAGGAATTATGAGGAGGCGACACGTGGCAGTTGAAAATTAAAATTTTTTAAAAAAATTCAAAATTTTTTTAAAATAATTTTTCGATTTTTTTTTTTAAAAATTAACACTTTCAACGGCAACAAAATTCGCCGCTGAAAGTCACATTCAACAGCGACACAAAAGTCGCAGCTAAAACTTTTAGCGACAGTTGTATAGGCGGCGACTTTTTGTCGCCGCTAAAAGACTTTAGCGGCGACTTTTAGACTTTCAGCGGTGACTTTTGTCGCCACCGAAAGTCTTTTTTTTTTTTTTTGTAGTGATGTAAGGATGGTAAAGATCTAATTGCAGGGACAATTTGGGAAGAGAGTGGCTTATTTCTCAACACCGTTGATCAATTTTAAGCATATATAGGGATTAACTGAGTTGACAATATAAACTTAAAAGACCTAATAAAAAAGACAAAAATATGTAGGGACCTGACTCAAAACTCATGCAAATTATAAGGATTGGGGACTTATTTTTCCCTTTAATTAATTTCTAAAAATATCCTCTTTAAGCATATGCATTACCATTTGATGAAAAAGCTTTAGTATGTTTAGTCCATAGGGACATAATTTGAGGAAAAAATCATAAATTTGGGGGTCCACAATTGGATAATAAAAATTTAATAAGTTTAAGGCTTTGATGAAATATAGCAATTTTTAAGGTTTATTATATTTCATCCAAATCCCCCACCCTCCACTAACAATATTTAAGACTCCAAATTAACAAAAGATAGAAAGAAAACAATTTGAGAACTAATTATGCAGAACATTTAATATTCACCATTTCTTAATAATAATTTTAATTATCAATTTAGCTGTTAAAATTTTTTATTTGAAATTTATTTTTTATTTTCATATTTGAAATTTGTATCTTTATAATTTGTTTTGATAAAAAGATATTTTTATTAAAAAATAAGTAAAGTGATACACAAACTATTAGGCCCCTTACACCATGATAAATTCTTGAGTTTGAATAAAAATTATACCTCCTAAAGGGAGGACTATTTAAAAATTCATGTACAAACGGAGAGAGGAACCTCTCATTTTTTCTTCCCATCCTCTTCTCTCCTCTTTCTTTTTTATATATAACTATTAGATTAACATTTGAATGGTTCATATCTTATTTTTTATAAAATTATTATCAAATTGTTAAATTATAAAAAGAAAAATAATTAATTAAATTAAAATGGATAAATTTTGATTGGATAATTTAATAGTACAATAAAGGAAATAAAAAATATTTTGCATAAAACTAAATCTAAATCATTCATTGTCAAGTGAAAAAAAAAATCTAAGGGCCCGTTTGGTTTGATTCCATTACATCCTGTAGGGTAGTGCAATGATAATGTAGTGCAATATTAATTATAAGGCTAGTGTTTGGTTTGATTTTTAAGCAAGGTGCAATGAGTTATTATTTTAACAATTATTTAAAATTAATATATAACATAAAGTCTATTTTACCCTTAAAATAATCTTTGTAGTAAAAATAGTTAAGAGTCATCACGTTACCTCATCATAACTGTCACGGTATCTTGCCGAGGATCGTCCGATGGCGATGGTTGTGGTGGTGGAAGATAGTAACGGTGGTGACAACGACAACAATAGAGGAGGAGGTAGTGGTGGCGGCGACAAGGGGTGGTGGCGATGGCGGTGGAGAAGGTGGAGGTAGTGGTGGCGGCGGCAACAGTGGATGAGGAGGTTGTGGTGGTGGCAACAGTGATGAAGGAGGTGGTGGCAGTGGCAGAAATGGTGGAGCTGGTGTCGATGGGGTTTGGCAGAGGAGGAGGTGGCGGCAGCGGCAACGGAAGAGGCGGCGGCAGTGGATGAGGAGGTAGTGGCGGCAGTGGTGATGAAGGAGGAGGAGGTAGTGAGGGCGGCAATGGTGGGGGTGGGGTAGGGCCGGTGGTGGAGGAGAGGTAGTGGCAGTGACATCCGGTGGCGGTGGAGGAGGAGGAGGAAATGGTGGTAGTGGAGGGTGGCAGAGAACGAGGTAGTGGTGACAGTGGTGGGTGAAGGTGGTAGTAGTGGGGGAGAGGAGATAGTAGCGGTGGCAGTTGTGGCTTGATGTGATAAGTGAAATAAAGATACGTGAAACTAAAAGGTAAATTGGATCTTTTTTTACCATACAATGAGATGATAATAATTATTCATAGGGGGAGGTATGAATGAGGATTACCAATTTTTTTTGGTAATAATCATTACCATGGTAAACCCTATTATCATGTTAAAGAGTAACCAAACACTCTTCTCTCTTGGTAATGTAATTATGATTATCATTGCAAGCATGCAGTAAGATTGAATCAAACGGGCTCTAAATCATTCAAATGTTGATCTTATAGTTAGAAAAGGGAGGAGGAGAGGAGGATGGGAAGGAAAATGAAAGGTTCCACTCCTGTACAAACAAGACATAATATAATTAAAAAGAGTAATTAAAGCACAAATAAGATGAACGGCTATTTATTTTTTAAATTTAACATGAAGTCATTTTAGGCTAACAGGAGAACTAGAGGACTGATGATTGGCTCACTGGTGGCAAACTTAGGTTAAGTTTTAATATCATACTTCAAAGTTCAAACTGTATGGAACACATGTGTGTCAAAACAAAAAACTCTGGAAACACATCTCCATGATCTATAAAAATACAAATTAAAAGAATAAAAATAAAAAAGCTCAAATTAAAAATTTTTAACAGCTAACTATTTTTTTTGTAATTAAAAATTTTGTCAACAAACATTGAATATAAAAAATTTCTGTATAATTAATTCTCAAATTGCCCTCTCTTTATGTTTCTTAAATTTAGGGAGTCTTAGTTATTGTTAGTGGAGGGGTGGTGAGTTTGGATAAAATAAAATGAACATTGAAAAATGCTAGATATAATGGCCTTAAAATTGTTAAATTTTTATGGAAAAATTCTAAAAAACTGTATTAGAAAATGGAAAAGAACATTTCAGTACAACGAAAATAGGAAAGGACAATTCAGGCGGGTATCAGATTTTCAGAGGAATCTGTCATTTTGAAATCTCTGCCAAATTACGAAAATGCCCTTCACCCCTTCATTCCCCACTTCAGAATAACAACATGCTCATCGTAATTAACAACTCCAGATTCGCCATTAACAACTTCAATTCTTTTTTGACAATTAAAAAATTTCAGGCCAATAACAACATCTATCTCTTAATTAACAACTTTGGATTCGACATTAACAACTCCAATTTCTTCTTTCACACTAAACTAGTTTCAGGGCCAATAACAACATTTATCTCGCCATTAACAACTTTAGATTCGATATTAACAACTTCAATTTCTTCTTTCACACTAAAAAGTTTCAGGGCAAATAACAACACTTATCTCACAATCAACAACTTTAGATTCCATATTAACAACTCTAATTTCTTCTTTCACAATTAACAAGTTTCAGAGTTAATAACAACACCTATCTCGCCATTAACAACTCCGGATTCGCCATTAACAACTCCCATGTTGTTATTTCGACTGAGGGCTGAAAGACATTTTCGTAATTTGGCCGAGATTTCAAAATAACAGATTCCTCTAAAAATCTGACACCCACCTGAATTGTCCTTTCCCATTTTTGTTATACTGAAATGTCCTTCTCTATTTTTCAATGTAGTTTTTTAGAATTTTCCTAATTTTTATTATCCAACTGTCAGACTCGGGCATATTCCCACGAACAGTATATTAATTGACAGTGTCCGATCCCATTCACGGCCTGCGCATTCAGTCCTTCCTGTCAGTCGTTTTCCTCACCAAACAACAACGTTTTACAGAAAAGGAGGTGCAGCGTATGACTAGGCGGCAAAGAGAAGTTGGCTCCATAAATATGGGACACAAATTAAAGTGGAAAAAGGTGTTAGGGTTTATTTGGATTAATGTTTACAAAAGCTATTTTTTATCTCAACTATATTTTGTAAAATAAAGTTAGGATAAAAGTTAATTAGTATATTTGTATATATGAAAAAAGTTAATTAGTATATTATAATTTATGTCTAGATAGAATTTTGTTGGCAAAAGATTTTGATTCTTATTAATAAAGTCAATTTGACATAAATTAAATCCGTTCAGATAATGTTTTGAAAAGTCAGTTTTAAAATACTGGCTAAAGTTTTATCTTTTAAGTTTATATGAGGTATAAGTTTAGTAGGGATGGAAATAGGCCAGGCCCCTAACAGGGGCCTACGGCCTAGCCTACATAAAGTCTATCCTAGCCTATTTAGTAAATAGGCCAGGCTCAGGCTCAGGCATATTGTTAGGCCTATTTAGATAAACAAACCAGGCCTATTTTTATAAGGCCTAGCCTACAAGCCTACAGGCCTGGCCTATTTAATTTTTTATTTTAAAAAATATATTATTATATAAGTATATATAATATCATCTAAATAATTTTATAAATTTATCAACTTAATCTTAATTATAAATTTCAAGTTTCATATTTCATCGTCATTATACGCATCCCTTGTTTTCGCATAAATCATTCACCTCTACATCTCTTCTCTTCGATCGCTCGAGATGGCAATACTAACTCACTCTCTCCCCTAATTTGTGCCCTCCACTAAAGCATAAAAAATGTTATGAGTTTATTTTGGTGTCAAATGAAATATTATAATATTAACAAGAGGAGTTTTTCCCAATTTACGTGGAAAGAATAAAATAGGTAAAAATCTAGTTTTATATGTTATTTGTTATGCTTGGTCGATTTTAAAAAATATATCTCATTAGTCAACAGTCGATTAGTTTTTCTTATTCCTATTTGCTCGAACAAGTGTTGTCACTAGACATTATTTTCTTTTCCTTACAAGCCTTAATATTACTACAAGAATAGATGTTAGGCTTTTAAGACATAATGTAGGATTGTATATAAGCATGAATGGTTATATATGAATTTGGCAGCATAGGCTTTAAAGGCTATTTAAAGTCTTACATTTTAAGTAGGCTTTTAAACAGGCTTCAGGCCTTGTCAGGCCTTCTGAAGGCCCAGGCTCAGGCCTAAAAAAAGGCCTACATACAGGCTCAGGCCTAGGCTCAAGTTTTGAATATTTGTTACAGGCCTAGGCCTATTTAGGCAAAGCCTAGCCTAGCCTATTTCCACCCCTAACGTTTAGCCATTTAATTTTATAAAGTATACTTTTAGTCCTATAATTCTAAAACCGTTAAAGTTGCTAATGGAAAACACAGACGCAACAAACTTTATTGATGACTGTGTAATTAAATGCTATTAATCTTAATTTTAAAATATGTGTAAATTGAAAAATATCTAAAAGCCTAATGAAGCAATCAATGTCAAAACCTTCATTGTATTTACAAATTTTAGTTTTAACAATCTAAATATATTAATTTAATAATCTAAATATCAAAACCTTGATTTCATTTGCAGCGATTTGTTAGATTATTTTAGTTTAATGATATAAATATATTATATTAAAAAAATTAAAACTTAAATATATTTTGTCAGTTACACATTCATCACTTGAGTTTGTTGTGTCAATATTTTTCATTAATAACATTAATGGTGTTAGAAATATAAGATCTAAAGTATACTTTATAAAGTTAAGAGAACAAAAGTACACATGATTTAAAATTTAAAGGACTAAAAATATACTTTAACCTAAAATAATTAAATATAAAGAAAAGCCAAAAGTTGAAAACAAGAAAAGTTGTTTAACTTTCTAACATGACTTTTAAGTGGAAAAAAATCATTTGCCCTCAAAAACATGTCAAATATCATTTTGGTCTTAAATTTGGTTTTTCAGTAAAAAAGCCAGTTTTAATGAATTAATCCATAAATAAATTTAGGATTAAATTCATTCCACTCCCTATTCTTTTAACAAGTTTTGTTTTAAGTACTTACATTTTTTCTGTTGATTTTTGTCTATATACATTATGCCGCCCAAAATGTTGTTCAGTATAGTTTTGTAAGAATTCGGATTTGAGCTTTTTTTTTTTTTTGGACAGAATTCGGATTTCAATTTAATAGTGTTAACTTCCCTAATGTAGCATACAATGACACAATTAAGTAGGCTGATCTAACGTGGACCGTTAACAAAGATTGATGTGGTTTATGTATAGAGACATAAATCAAAACACATTGAAAGTACTAAATATAAGCTCTTGTTAGTTAGTGAAATGGGAAATTGGCATAATACCATGGTTTGAAAGTAAATAATACACACACTCACATATGGAATTAGTAGAGCAAAATAGGTGGAATGAACCTCATAAAACCATAAATCAAGATGGATAGTGCCATAAAGACAACCAACTTTATAAAACAAGATAACACACCCAACTTCCCTCCAAAGTCCTAACAACAATAGCCTTCAACCAAAGGGCACTCTGGTCCTGTACATGGGAGGGAATTTGGCCACTTAAGCATAATGTTTGGAATATGAGTGAATGTGAAAAACGCTTTTTTGAGAGTTACCCTCAATTGTGTTTGACCATGCTCAAATCCGAATCAATTATATAGCCTTGAATAACAAAACATAAAAGAAAAACAACAACAATAGCCTTAAATGCCATAACCATTTGTACATCTGTCTTGAAAGTAGGTATTTCCAAAACTATGGAATTGAATTTGAGGAATGAAATGAAATGTAGGAGGTGGGGTGAAAGCTCTCTGAAATTGCTGCAAATAAAGGACCCTCTCCTGCATCATATAAACTCGTCATAACAAGATGGGTAACACAACATCATCTTTTCCAAGTCTGTACATGACTTCATCAACCACCCTATTACAACAAGTATACAATCGCAGAACTCTCTTATCATAGACTTCGCTTCTTCAATCCCTTTGTTCCCCTCACTTCATCTTTCTCACACAATTTATTAATGCTTTCTTAATTTTTTTTTGCAACGCATCCCTGCATGAAACAGTCACACTAACAAATAAATTTATATATATTTATATATTATTGAAGATATAAAACAAATACGTTTCCAATATCCTAGATATAGTCCTGACAGAATGTCCATCATCCCGTGTAAATGTGGCTTTCACTTTAGCTTCCCTCCAATTCGTCAACACACTAGTTGCTCTGGCCCTCTTTCGTAAGCCTATATGCTAATCTTCTACTTTTCTAGTTATCTCGGATGTCAGAATTAAGATTATTCTACATGCTATAGCTCCTTTAAAAAAAAAAAAGAATTAATTAGCGATGGAGTTTAAGAACGGAATTTATCTTTAATTAATTAGTGATAGTCTATTTAATGACGGAATTGTCGCTAAATTCCATCACTAATCCACTGTTTTTTATATAGTATGCTCAACTTTAATTACCCTTCAATAGCAACCAGAGTGTTGATCAATTGGAGGGAAGATAAAGTTAAAGCCACACCTTCTTGGAAGATTGGGAAATCTTTCAGGATTATATCCCATTGGAGATTTCTTTTTGAATGCATTTGCAAAAACCAGGCGGATCATGTGGGCTGGCGGGAAGCTAATCTTTGTTGTTTGTGTCTGGTTTATGTGGTATTGGAGGAATTGTAGTCTGTTTGAGAGTAGTTTTATAAAACCTAGGGACCCTGCAAGAATAATTAAAGATGAGGTCAAGGAGGCGTTAATAAATAGAGAAAAGGGAAGGAGAGATATACCAAATGAGGGATATATGGATAAAGTTGAATATGGATGGAGCCGTTGAAGGGTATAGGAAGGTACGTAGTTGGCTGTGGGGAAGTTTTTCGACACCATAATAGTAGATGGTTGGGAGGTTTTGCTAGGAGATTCGGAAGGTGTATATATTAACCTCAACAAAACATATATTACAGTGAGATAATACATATGGAAATTTTCACAACAGATAATAGTTGGAGAAGCAAATATGAAAATGAAATCAAAATTAAATTGTAATATCCTCAATTCTAAACTCTTTAGTACACATTTGGAAGCACTATGGTTCAGGTGAATCTATAATTAAAGCCCATAACCTAAAACTTGCATATTTATCATGGGGTTACTATTCATTTGAAATCTTCAGTTTGGTGAGTAGAAAATTCATAACTAAATCTAAAAAATTCGTATGAGGGTGCTCTAAAGTTATATTGAAATATCTTGAAGTCATTTACATTATAAAATTATTAATCTCGCTTGATCGTGCTCTGATTAGTACAGTTTATTCTATCTGTGAACTTGCTCTGTTTTTCGCTCAGAAACTGTGCCTTATCTTCCAAAATTCTTAAATCATAGTATATACCTCCAATTGACCTAATATAAGACTTTTTGGAAAGCTCTATATGCCTAATTTGTGCATAGAAATTATCACGTTCATTGGACATCATATACTATCCTTTAGTTAATGAAACAGTGACCATTCTCTGAAAATAGGTTAAAACTGGACAGTCAAGAACATGCTTTGTAAAAACATATCTTCAAAGCTATCTCAGGTTTATAACCCAAGGCCTCATAATTAATTTACAGAACTCATAGGAATTATTATACATATTACTACTAACATTGTCATGAAATGATCATTTCCTTCCACTTACCTTTGCCCTTTGCTCTTGCTCTTCATTTGAGGAAAATAACCTTTAAACTTTATTTACTTTCTCTTGCTCTTAATTCCTCCTTGCATGAAGCTTTATTTTCCAAGCTTCCAATTCAACTTCCAAAATGTCCAATGGTCCTCTTCTCCTTTAAGCATTTGATTCATACTTCTTTGCATCTTGCTTTAGTTTGCTGGCCCCAAAACTCATATTTTGTGAAATCCAAGATCATAGGAATGAAGCTCTTGATGCAAGGAACAATTTTTGTGAATGGTGTACAGGGAAAAAAAAGTGATTTTAATGGTGGTTTTTCTTTATCATTCCCTTCTCTCTCTAAACTCTTTCTTAATCCGCCATGGCACCTTGACATTTTTCTCTCTCTTCCCACTCCTTTGATCAGCCGAAAAACAAGGAAGAAGAATGGGTTAGTCAAGAGAGAGGTGTCTCCATTGATTTTCCTCTCTATTTACTCTCCATTGAGTATATATATCATTAGATCAACTTTCAATGGTTGAGATTTAATAATATATAAAGAATATCATTATAATAAAAATCTATTATGGTAAATCTCAACCATTGAAAGTTGATCTAATGATAGATACACTTAATAGAGAATAAATAGAGAGGAAAATCAATGGAAACACCCTCTCCCAGGTTAGTTGTTGTTTAAGTGTAGTGTTTTAATTGAGATTTTAGATATTTACTTCAATCCCCCAATGAGATGTCACCACTTGCCCCTCTTTTTTTCTTCTTCTTTAATTTCTAACCATGTATTATATTGGCTAAACTAGGGCCAAGTAAAATGATAAAAATCTCCTCCCAATCTGAAAAAAAAATAACTTTAAATTGGGCTCAATTTGGCTCTTATCAGTATTTGATCTTATACAAGAATTTTGGTGTTTTCTTTTGTCGTTTTTACCATTAATTGTTAATGAATCTTAGCCAAGTAATTTCAGAAAATCATCCTCTTTATTTCTGGCTCACCTTAAATGGGTCTATGAATAATTTTTATTAAAGCATTGCTTCAGTCAACCATATTTGGCCCACATTGTACTTTAAATAATTAGCTTTACTTTTCAAAACTAAATCCTGGCCGTTCATTTAATCTTCCCATCTTATCCTTGAAATAGATTTTACTATGTTATTTAGCATTTTTCTAACATTTAATTACACATTCAAACTTTATTTGAAAATGCTGAATGTTACATATATAGTCTTCGGCATCATTCTATCCTTCGAGGCTATTGCTTGACTAGGCTTAGTAGCCTATTTAGTTCATATTAATTCTTGAACTTGTAGGCCCTAAATTCTGGGATATGACATAAATGAAGTCAGGGAGACAGACAAAAATAAATGGGACAAGAATATAATAAGACAAATAATTGACGCACGCAAGAGAAAGGATCATGCTGCTAGACGATGAATCAACCCGTGCTGGAGCAGGGGAGGATGATATCATTTTGTAAATATCAGTACAAGAGTAGGTGGCCATGATGAATTATGTTTACCCATGTATGTGTGTGTGTGTGTGTATTATTTCATTCTAGAATTTGAAAGTTTTTTTAGTGGATCTAAAATTTAATCAAGCAAATATTGGAAGGGGAAAAGGGCGCCCGGCTAAAATAATACTACTTCTATCCTTATTTCAGAATACTTTCAGCTGATATTTTTTTTTTTTACCTGTGTTACTTTCACCTAATTCACACATACTAAAATCTAGAGTTTAGAAGTTTATATTGCGGATAGCACTGTAGTTCTTATCAAAATAATTTCAAACAAGCATACATTGGAAGTGGAAGAGGTCGCCTAAGGCAAAATAATACTCTTTTTATCCTTATGTTAGAATACTTTCAACTAATTCACACATACTAAAAAATGATGATTAAATGTTATAAAAAAAACAAATGACAGTTAAATCATTACATTTATCTTAAATCAATATTTTTTTTTAAAAAAATTATCCCCATTTATAAGGTTTTGAATGAGAAAGAACAACTCAAAAATCGACATTTAAACATTATTAATGACATATACAAAATTGATAAATACCAAGTATTAATAACTTTAGAATCTTCAAGAAAGCATCCCACCAGAGCACACTGCGTAATGGACTGTGCCACTACCGGACCCCACACACACAAATTCGAGTATTCACGTAATATGCATAATGCAGTGTTAGTTAAAAGTCTCTATCTATGGATGGAGACTTTTAACTGACATTGTAGGCGTGTTTTATTAGTATCTTTTTACACATATCATATAGTTTGTTCTTCATCATGCAATGCTAGTTAAGAGCCTCATCTTTGTGTGTTTTATTCTCCACCCTCGTATTCATCATGTTAGTTAAAAGTTACTATCTACGGAGGAAAACTTTTAAATTTCTCATAAATCATACTTCCTCTACCCTTAATATAAAATATATTTACCTAATTTAATTAAATTAAGGAAATTAGTTGAATTAGTTAATATGACATATTTTTCTTAAAACACCTTAGTCATCATGCTAAATTTTCTCCACCTATCTCTTACTTGATTATTGTTGAAGGATTATCAATAGGGGTAAAATAGAAAAAAATCACAAATATGAAAAATATATCTTATATATAGGATCAAGATCAACCCTTAAATTAAATCCAACATTAAGGACCAAAGGAAGTATTATAGTTTTTATACGTTGTATATTATGGGAGAATCTCTACTTATTCATATGTTAGTTAAAAGTCTCCATTACACCACACATGCAATATGTTAGTTAAAAGTCTCTATCCAGGAATGGAGAATTTTAACTAACATATTGCATATGTGGTGTATTTGGTATCTTTTCAATTTCAATATTAAAATGGGTGAATTAAATTTGTCATTCCTTTTGCAGTATTTGCAGGACACTGGGAGTAAATAAAAAAAGGAGATCTGTGATCGTCAACGTCACTAGAAGATTTTTGTGATGTAGCTTTGGCGGCTTGCTTTTGATGTGAACGCACCATGTAATTTCCTTTTGAAATAACTAGGTCCATTTACTAATTTGCAAACATGAATAATACCCAATTATCATTAGGGGAAAAAATTGTGATCTATGCGTCCACGCTTGTAATTCATTCTCACTGTTAAACAATGTTATAGCTTTGGATATTTACATCTGTTTTTTGGTTTTGTATTTTTAATTTTAATATTATTTTTTATTATCAAGTCATAGAAAAATAAAACAAACTTGTCTTTTAGGTAGTTTTATTGTTGTCCGTAATTATCGATTTGATAGTTATATGGATCACACAAGTACTTTTAATGAGTGAATAATCACAAAAAAAAAAAAAATGAAGAACATAGCTTTAATTATATATTTTTTTAAATTTAAAATACAACCTGACAATACTTTTAAACATATATGAATAATAATTTGTTGACGTCTAGACTATATTCCATATGAGAATCAGAGGGCTAAAATCTCCAATAATAATTTAGCACTTTTTTAATTTTATGAAAATAAAAAAGTTAAGTGAAAATATTGAGATGAATTTTTTAGGCTAAGTTGTTGAGATGCATATGGTTTCATCTTTTATATATATAGTCATTCCTACATGTGCCAAACCACTCCTTACTCTTGGTTTGATTTTCCTCTACGCCTTACGAGAGTCCCCGTCAATGAAAATGGCAAGAGTTTGTTCCTTGATGGGTGTAACCAATATTATCGTGGTTGCCATTGTGGTGCCGGCATCAAGCTCTGAGCCTCATAATATCAAGTCTTCGTGGTTGTGGTGTAGTTCGTAAATGCAAACTTGTGTACCATATTTAGCCACAACCCTTGGTTACCCCGAGAGTCATCCTTCTCATGAATGTTGTGAAGGCGTCAAAACCCTCCAAAACAAGTTTGGACATGATGCTAGCAATTAATAGTTTATGCAAATGCCTTAAGGAAGCACTCTCCAATGTCTTCCCTGATGGGCGATATGATCCTAAAATGTTGGTCTATATTCCAAGAAAGTGTGGTTTAAACTTTGCCATCCCTCGTCCTGTTGACCAACACGCCACTTGCTATCCTGCACTTTGGAAGGCTTTAATTAATTTCTTTTTCTCCGAGTTATGGTTTGTAAAAGTGAATTTTATCCCAATTTGTTCGTTACAAATTTAAGTTTGAGTTAAAAACCAATTAGTGTAATGTTTATTAATATCTAACTTAACCGATTTTATCGATCGATATCCACAAATTAGTTTCATAACTCTTATAAAAATATACCAAGGACTTGAGCTAGTAACAACTTTTGTTTTTGGTTATGAGGGGTTCTTGGATTAGCCATATGCAATCTAGAAAGTTCATGAAGCGGAGGCATAAAATACTCCACTTAACTAGAAGTTTTTTGTGGTGTAGTGTGGTGGCCTGCTTTTGATGGTTACGTTGTTGATATGAACGTATAATGGATTTTTGCTGTAAATAAATAACTCAATTTAGTAATTTGCAGTCATGTTTAACACTCTTTTATTATTAGATAAAGGGTAAAGGTGCGTCCAGTGCCCCTAAAATATTTTTTTAAATGCAACTAGTACTCTAAAGTTTAGGGCACTGAGCGCATCTTTACCCTTTACCCTTTATCTAATGATAAAAGAGTCTTATTTATGATTGCAAATTACTAAATCAAGCTACTTATTTCTAGCAAAAATCCATTGTAAGTTCATATCAACAACGTAACCGTCAAAAGCAAACCACCACATTGCGCCACAAAAAACTTCTAGTTAAGTGGAGTATTTTATGCCTCCATTTTATGAACTCTCTAGATTGCCTATGTCTATTCCAAGAATCTTGCATAACCAAAAACAAAAGTTGTTACTCCCTCTAGTCTTTTTTATATTTAAAAAAGAGTTATGCAACTAATTTGAGAATATTAATAAAATTAGTTAAGTTAGATATTAATAAACATTATACTAATTGAATTTTTTTACTCAAACTTAAATTTTTAAAGAACAATAGGGATAAAAGACACTTTTACAAACTGTAACTCAGAGGAAAAAAATTAATTAAAACCTTACAAAGCGCGAGATAGCGAGTGGCATGTTGATCAATAGGATCGAGGGAAGGCAAAGTTAAAGCCACACTTTCTTGGAATATTGGCCAACATTTTAGGATCATATCACAGATCATGGAAGACGTTGGAGGGTGCTTCTTTAAGGCATTTGCATAAACCATTAATTGCTAGGATCATGTCCAAACTTGTTTTGTAGGGACTTGACGCCTTCACAACATTCATGAGAAGGATGACTCTCGGTAACTAGGAGGTGTGGTTAAATATGGTACACAAGGTTGAATTTACGAACTACACTACAACGACAAAGACTTAATATTGTGAGGCTCAGAGCTTGATACGGGCACCATAATGGCCACCACGATAATACTGGTTATGCTTATCAAGGAATAAACTCTTATCATTTTCATTGTAGGAGACCCTCGCAAGGGCAGAGGAAAACCAAACCAATGTAAGGAGTGGTTTGGCACATGCAGGAATGTCTATATATATACAAGAGTTGAAAACATATGCATGTCAACAAATTAACATAAAAATCTCATCTCAATATTTTCAGTTGACTTTATTATTTTCATAAAATAACAAAAGTGTTAAATTATTATTGAAGATTTTAGTCGTCTGAATCTCATATGGAATGTAGTTTACACGTCAACAAATTATGATTCACATATTTGAAAAAGTATTGTTGAGTTGTATCATAAATTTAAAAATATGTATACAATTAAAGCTATGTTCTTCATATTTTTTGTGATTATTCACTTCATTAAAAATACTTGTATAATCCACATAACTATCAAATCGTTAATTATACACAACAATAAAACTACACGCAGACAAGTTTGCTTTATTTTTCTATTACACACTAATAAAAACATAACATTGAAATTAGAAATACAAAATAAAATAAAAACAGATGTAGATATCCAAAACAATATTGTTTAACTGTGAGGATGAATTAGAAGCGTGGACATGGAGATTCACAGGTTTTTTTATTTATCTAATGATAATTGGGTATTATTCATGCCTACAAATTATTCTTCCTGCTTACCAATGCGGCCAGAAGCTTATATGGCTATGTGCCTCGTCCTTTAATTTGTGTGGTAAGGAAAGTGAAACGACATTGCATGCAAGGGATTGTTGGAAAGTTTTGGTGCCGATCGAAACAGTTGCAGAGCAGATTTGTTTGGGGTTACATGTAGTAAAGTGTGGTTGGTACGTACGGAATGCCCGTGTCTTTGACGATAACTGTGACTCGACTCTATTGATTCTTTCAAAGCAAAGACGATATGATGGCATGTTTTGCTTGATCGGGGGTGGGTTTAAAATCATTTCTAGGTTTGAAGCAGGCATCGGAATAAGTTTGGGTATGGCCAGATGAAGGCTTTGATAAAGTTAATTATGATGAGGGGTTTTGGGTGTTACAGTCTCAAGCTGGCCTGGGATGGGTATAAGTAAGGAACAAGCCTTGAATAATGAGAATGATGCGCAAGAGAAGCAAATAGAGCAGCTGATGCAAGAATACCAAGGATGATGACGTTCACGACATCTCCACCAGCTGATATTAGGCAGGAACGTAATTTGAAAGGGATGGCCACGTTTGCTGTACTTGCTCATGTGCTTGTAATATGCTCTTATTCCACCAAAAATACGTTGTGCGTTCACATCAAAAGCTACACTGACGATCTAATATCCTTTTTTTTTTTTTTACCTAAAGTAATGTGTATGAGCATGACCCCTCCATGACACACTAGAATACGCAAAGTGAATCATAGGGTTGTAAGCAATATTTGTGTGATATCTGAAATCAGGGCATCTTGCATATAGGGCCTTTATTTTAGGAGAAATTCTTGTTTCACCAGCTCACTTATGTTATTTGATTTTTATTTTCATTCATAATATTTTATTTTCCTTTTTAAATGAATATCTATATTTGATTTTTTTTATTCATACCATTTCATTCATGGTATATGCTCTTAATTTTTTCACAATATCTATATTTAATAGTAATTATGTTATTCATAATATATAATATATACTTTTGATTTTTTATAACATGTATATTTTTTATATATATAAACACGTCAGAGCTATTTTCAAAAGGTCTAGCCCACATGCTTCACCTATTTAGCTTTCTTACAAAAAAATTGCAATTTACATAGATACATACATGCATGCATAATATAATCTGAACCAATTTTATAAATTATTTATAACAATACTAACTTAGATTTAACCCTAATAAGTTTCATATCTCATCATTCATATACAAACCCAACCCTTTCATTCATCAGTTCGTTCACCCCTTCCTAATCTCTTTTCTTCAATCATTTAAAATGGTAATGATAGCTCCCCCCCCCTAAATTGCATCATTATATTTGCTGATACTTAATAATTGCTATAATTTAGTTTCGTGATGCCTAAATGAAATACTATAATGTAGGCTATTTAAGACATAATGTAGGCTTTTAAATATACATAAAGGATAATAAATGAAATTGGATGAATAGGATTTTAAGCTTAATTAAATGACTACGTTCTCTTTGACCATACATAGCATGTGTTCAATCTAATCTCTACTAGTATACCCCACTCTACCTGAATACCTTATGTTCAATCTACCCTTTATCTTTGTTTCATATATAGTATGTGCTCAACCTAATCTGTACTGGAATACGCTTCAGATGCTCTATTGTTATTGTTGTGTTTGGATATCAATGAAATATGACTTCAACTATTTTAATTTAATTAACCATTAACATACAAATACAGGCATTCTCTAGGACGTGACTTGTAAATACACGCATTATCTTATACATGAAAGTAAAATTAAAAGTTGCTGGTGTTCTCCTATTGATTTGACGTGACTTGTTTTTTGAATTTGTGTTTATGTGTGAGAGAGTTCAAGCTTGTCCAGATTCCAATCTTGTCAACCTCAAGTTTATGTTAATGACAATGCCCCCTTTCAAATAAATTCATGGGTGTGGTTTGTCTTTTTTCTAATGAGTCTATCTCTAATCAATTTTTCCAGATATTGTGATCTTCATATGTAAATGTCTGTCTTTTTGGTCAACTTTGCCTAATCTCAGTTATTAATCTCTGGTGAAAGAAAAAGCAATGTCAGTTCCTAATCCAACAGAAACACATCTATATTTAAGTTAAATCGGTGTTAAATAAGCTAAGCACCTGGCTAACCCAAAAGAAGAAATGACAGTAAAACTAAATCCCGCATGTACAAGCACACAATCTACTGGAAGTTGATCGGACCAAACATGCATTATTATTAACGAGCATGTACATCCCGTGCAATGCACGGGGAGAACTTATTTCGGACTTTAATTGTACTTTGTCAATACTTTACAATAGTTCTATGGAGCAACTGAGGAAGAATATCATAAATAACACGCAAGCAAATGTCCATATCATTAATGGAATTGAATGGCCGTCATTCAATCACGAGTTAGAGTGGATTGTTGCACGTCTTTTATAAAGGCGTCTTAGTAGTTTCATGGTAAAATTTACGGCATTGAAAGGATTCCATGTTTTTCATAAAGGGAAAATTTTATTTTCTCTCTGTCAAGATTACTGTTCATGTCCTTAAATTGATCACACAGGGAGGTGTGGGTTTGAGAATCAGAGTCTATGATAGAATAATGTGCTTTGTAAATTGTCACTTAGCTGCACATTTGGAAGCAGTGAATAGGCGAAATCCTGATTTTGGCCGCATTTTTCGAAATATGGTCTTTAGTCGATCATCAACCGCTACATCTGGCATGGTAAACTACTACTTCTTTATTGTCTCACTTTTTTGCCTTATATGAATATATATGGGAAAATTAAATATTGGTCATTTTATTCCTTTGCCATGTCGTCCTTGCTTTTTTTTTTTTTTTTGCCAGAGGCCATGTCGTCCTTGCTATTATAGATGGTGCCTCAACTTCTACTCAAATTCTTCGTAGTGCAAATGTGAGATTATTTTTGCTTTATTGCTTAGTTACGCTGTCAATTTATATGTAATTAATTGCACCAATATCATTTTAATAACAATTATAAAAGCTTCATTGTGCCATGCATGCCTGTACATATATAGGATATGGGCTTCAACTATCAGAGGCGGATATGGTGGTCTTCTTCGGTGACTTCAACTATCGACTCTTTGGCATATCTTATGATGAAGGTAGAGATTCTTAGAGAAAAGGCATAAATTAAAAGAATAAAAACATCAACATAAATGAAAGTAAGCTTTCTCTTATCCCAATGGTTTAAAAAGGTGTCTAGCATAATGAACTAATTGTTGACTCATACACGGACTAAATGTGTACTTCCCTCATGGCTATGGGTTCTGATATAAAGAGAGTCATATATATGCCTTGCAAAATTTATAAGGTGTAAATTATTGGCTTCTTCTTGGTGTTTGAAATATAATTATAATGATAGTAACTGTAAATGCTGTGAAGGAAATGCAGTAGAAGGTATCATGTGGTAAAATACCACCACATATCATTTATTAAATATGAAACACATAAAGGAGGAGACAAGTCGACCAGATAAAGAATTTAAAAAAATGAGTCTGTGACTGAAAAAAGTTGACTTGGTTTCGAACCTTGTGACTGGAAAAAAGTTAACTATAGAGACCACATGATTTCAGTTAATTATACATGCATCTGTATCATGATGCTTTAGTGGGCAAAAAAAAAAAGTATCATGATGCTTTAGTGGGCAAAAAAAAAAGTATCATGATGCTTTAGCAGACCAATAAAGAGCTGATTTCGGACTCTGACTGAAAAAATGTAGATTGGGGATAGGAAAAAACTGTTAGCTATAGATGACAGAGGAGGCTCAAGTAAGGGATAATAATGAATGACCTTATGTTTTCCCTGTTGCATAGAGCCAACAAAAACTGGGGTTCAAAAAAGTCTTGCACAGATGAGGCAATTATAATGACCATTGTGGATGAAGAGCAATGCTGGCAAATGCTTTATATTCAAGGCTGCAAAAGTTAGCTAAACTACATAAGACAAACATATAGATATTCAATTGACAAAAGACAAAACAGGAAGCTGCCATTTTTCCTAAATATGAAAATGATGAAGTGCCTTTGCTCTTTTTTGACCAACTGAACCTACTAATGTAAGGCAGCTATATCAAAAGTCATAATTTTGAGAAACTTGCATCCACGTTTCCATAGATGTGGTTGATTCATGTAAAAGACTTGGTTGCAAGCTGACAACTCCGTCTGATGAAGATGAACACATGGACCGTTTTCTTTGCAAATTTCCCCTGGCAACATCTTTGGACCATTGCACAAAATTTCACATTGCCAAGTTTCTTTTTCTAATTATCACCAAACAGAAAAAGTTTCTTTTCCTCTCCTTTTGAGGAAAGGATGGTAACATTTAAAGCATCACCAAAGGCATCACGTCACTTTATTTCATCCAAATGGTAATATTAACGTGTCTCCTTTGATTGATCATCATTTTTGCGTCAAAAGCATGTGTAAAGACCATAGAGAAGAATATTTTGTTGATTGTTGACCAGAGAGAAGAATATGAAAGCTCATTATTAATAGGTAAATTTAACATGGGTAAAACAATTCCTATGCTGTAGTTTTAAAATCCCACTAAGTCAAACTAAAATAAAATTCTGATGCTCGTATTTTGGCTCCTTTATAGCCACCTGGTAGCATAGGTAAAGGGATATTGAGTCAAAACAGAACAACCCTAACATGTTTGCTTTTTCCGATTTGGCCACATTTGCTTGGTGTTATCTACTTTAAGGGAATATGTTTCGAAATTGCAGCCAATATCAACCAATATGAAAGACATTTTGACCAATGACCATTCTTTTCCAAGATCATTTACATCATTTGTTTTTTTGTTCGATTCCCTCTTTATCTTTTTCTGTTTACATTTTGAGTTTTGATCGAAAAAATGCTTTAGACATTGCTGATAGGTTATTGTATCTCCCCTCTCCTACTCACTTTAATTAGTTTCAGACTTGCTTTCTCACCTTTTTGGAAAATATCATATATGTATCATATAAAAGAAAAGGAAGGCTGACTACTCATTAGTATAATAAGTTGTATTAATGGCATGGATACAAACACGTTTTCTCTTTTTTTGACCAGGTGAACATGTTTTCTCTCAACAAAAAGTTAAAAATGTCACCAGGAAAATCTATAAGTCTAAAAGAAAGACAAAACCTATACTAATATACCTATAGTAAAAAATCTTCACTTTTTTTTAATCATATCCATAAGAGAACCATTGTCCCTGTCACAAAACACAGAGTTTCCAAACAAACTGCAAAGCTAACCTTCCTTAAAGCTTGATTGATTCAAATAAACTGGCCTGATATTCAAGATTGGTAAATAAATAAAATTAAAGAGGAAGAATGAATGTATATATAACAGCAAATGAAAGCTTCACCAAATGTAGAGCAAACTGTTCAAAAGGCATAATCAACAGGGGGAAAGCACTATAGATAGCTTAAAAAACGTGAAGTGATACAAAGATCTGTAACAGGAAAGAAGAGAAAAATAACAAAATACGTGTAATAGAAGAAAGGGACAAATAGTACAATACCTTATGGAAAGTGATTCTCCAAGCATTTATTGCACAGCTACCAAAATGTCTTACAACACTCATGATTTAAACTTAAAGTAAGTTCTTGTATAATTCATATCGTTCAAGAAATAGCAACCACCTGCAACTTCTGTCTCATTGGCAAAGCATGATAATATATAGTCTGCTTTTTTAAAAATCATGTGTTTTATTAGTTCCAACTTGTATTTGACAACAAAATAACTCATTGTTATCATTTTCCATTTACCATTTCTTTAACAAAAGTAAGCAAGATTTTGTGTTTTTGGAGTAGCAACTCTCTAAAAGTCTCAGCAAGAGAAAGTAAGTGGACAAAATATGAGTCCAGATCCTATGACATATCAGGTCAAAAAAAGGAAAAAAATATCCTATAACATATGTCTAAGGCGTGTAAAATGCATTGTTTTATATTTTCATTAATTCTTGAACTTTATCACAAACTTAGAAAAAGGAAATGCTCCTAAATTTTTTTCACCCTCTATCTAAGTCTTGAAACAGTATATGAAGCATAAAACAGCACAAAAGGATTATCTCAAAATCATACCAGGATAAGCATTTAATCGCTTCTGTGGCCAGGTTAATCTGTATTGACCAAGATCATAATTAGTAAACTGCAAATAAGTTCCAATATATTAAACCTAATTAAACCTGATAGGGAAAATAGCAAAACAGGGAAATAAAAATCAAATGTGCACTTGCACTGCACCATCTCCAGCAGGGCCAACTGCTTTTAAAAGTGGCACTGCAGTCATAGCAATACCATTAGCTTCTCCCCTTTGGTGTTGTTCCTGTTCTTCTCAATCAACACGCCTTATTAGACCAACTCAATCATGATATCTTCAGAAATTCTGTAAAATTAGAAAAAGTAAGATGAAATAATGATCTGAACTTCAAAGCATTTACCACTGCCCTGTTTTGCAAGAGGAATAAAACCGCATCAGTAACTGTCTGACAACGAATAATCACAATCAGGAAGATCATTATGTAGATACCCATTTCGTTAACGACAAAGTAAGCTGCTTTTGGCACTCTAACATGTACGACAACAATTGGTTCTTTCTCATCTTTTTTCTTTTATTTTCTTTTCTGCAGAAGAGTACAACTTATGAAGTGTGAACACTTCAACAAAGGAGTTCTGCCCTTGTCAAACAATTAGACTCTCAAATTAAACACATAGAATTATGGAACAAAAAGTTTGGCTTATGAATTTTATGAAGCAATGTTCATGACCTTTATATAAGGCATCTTGATCAAGAAACCTGCATATGAATATGGACTAAACGCATATCAAGATCATAATGAAAGAAAGATCATAGCAGAACTCTTCCAGAGATGACAGCCATACATGAATATGACCCTATGGCCATAACACGATCTTTGAAAAACATGCGAGAACACTATAATGGGCTGCCAATCTGATCTTTGAACAGTCATGCATAAACAACCAGAGTTCTGCTACGAAAATGTTGAACATGCCTTGCTAGAACAAAAATGAAAGACCAGTTGAATATTGATAAGGCAAAATTAGAAGAACCTATTCAAATTCACTAACAGAGAAGCAGAACCACAACCCAGATTTGCGAAATCATGATTGCATTATAGCATCAGATCCCGGCCATCCAAAAATTCCATCATTAAACATCCCTTATATTTCCGAGCTCTTACGATTAAATGCTTAGAAACCTTATATTTCCATCCCTGTCATGTCAGCTATTAAACAAAATATGAGACTTGACTTGACCAAAAAATGGTATTTGAATTTCTGTAAGAGAAGAAAAGAAGACATCAAGATATATTCTTGAAAGAACCTGCGGACTGTAAGAAATTTCGGAGAAGGCGAGAAAACAAACCAGGAAGCTACAACTTGAGAAGAAAAGGCAACAGCATCGTTGCGGTTGCTTCTTCGCCGCTGATGCCGAGACAGACTGAATATGAGAGAACAGACAATGAAGGCGGACTGGAACTGGGGATGTCTGGTAGGGGAAGCATTTTGAAAAACCCTAAAGCTAGGGCCAGGAGATATTGTGGGCAGGTATGGGCATAACGAAGAAACCGAGAAGAAGATGGGGAGAGAGAGAAAGAGGAGGAAAGGGCCCGTGAAAGAAAAAGAATGGTTCGCATAGAGAGAAGGGAGAGGAAGGGCTTTTTAACCGAGACCAGCCTACTGCAGCGTGATTTAAAATTGGATCCGATGCAGGATCCAAATTAAGCTGGCACGGAGCCAGATGCCAAGTCCTGCTGCAAACGGCTGAGAATGGCTTGTGAACAGTAACTTTTACATTAACTCAAAGGAAGAGTATTTAATGATATATTGATATAAAGAAAGAAGAAAAGAGAAAAGGTGAGTAGTTATTGCAAAGTACAGCCCCTTTTTCTCAATAATTTATTTTATTATCTAATTTTATTAACCAATAAATGCATATATAGGCCATGCCTGTGACCATACCCATGATATCTATTATTACTAGTATTACTCTCGGGACTCATACAGATTAAATGGTTTGTATAGCTATATAAGTGAGAGGCTGCAGGTTCAGTGAATTAGTATCTGCCTCTTTGATTGAAAAAACAATAGAGGGTATTTCCCTATAACTCTATTGGAATCAATACTGTATAAAAGGTAATAAATGTAGGCACTTTTTTTCAATAAGAATTCAAATATTAGTCCCCCAATGTGATGTCATGGAAGACATCGAGTCCATGGCCCTTAAAGTCAATGGGCCCTAGATTGGGTTTGAGACAAGGAATGAAAAACTGAACCGGGCAATAAACCTGTCACAACACAGGTTCAAGGGTTAATGGATCAACCGGGGTCTAACCGGTAGTTGAATCAGTCATAACCGGTCATATTAAAATATTATGATTTATTAGTGATAATATATATTAATATATTTTTAAACTTCTATAAATAAAAATAAAGATTTTTAGAAAAAAAAAGCTTAAAATCTATTAGTATTAGTTATAATGCCTATACTTATGCAATTATATCTCATTTCCTATAATTATTATATCTTTTTAAATAATTTTTTTCATTATCTTCTTCATTTTTTTTTAAATTTGTTCTTTCTTTACATATTTTTCTCTTCATTTTTAGTCTTCAACCTTCCGTTTTCCCCTAAAAAGCACAAAAAAACAAAATTTGGAAAATTAAAAAAAAAGAAACCAGTTCAACCGGTTCGACCACCGGTTTTAACTGGTTCTGACCGGTCCAACCAGTTTCAACCGGTTTGAAGGTTGAATCAGCAAACCAGACTGGACCATGGACCGGTTCCCGGTTCAACCGGTCGAACCGGCCAGTCTGATCCGGTTTTTTGTTCTCTGGTCTGAGATCAATGGTATGCTCTATTCAACAGAGCAGTCCAATCGTGTTATGATGCACAAAAATCAAAATATATATGACCAGTATTTATTTTTGCTCAAAAGGACCAGTATTTATTGATTATACCAGTATAAGTAACTATTGCTCAATTGAAAGTTAAAAGCATTCTTTCATTATTTTGTTACATCGATAAAAAGATGAAAATTCACAAATAATTTTGTCTGCCTTCTCCGTTAAATTCCACCATGAAAAGTGCAAACCTTGTTCGATTAGATTTAGCTAGTCCAACAAGCTTTGCATTTCAAATGAAGATGGAGTGTTCATAATAAATTTAAGGTAAACACAACTACAGAGATTAAAGCAAGTGTTAATTGTTGCCAAGTGTGATAAGCCCACTCTATTCACAGCAGTTTTAGAGTGATATGGCTCCAGAACAGGGGCTGTTGGCCAAAAGAATCCATTTACACCCCAAAAAAAAAAAAAAAAAAAAAATTTTGTGAATAACATATTTCATCATCAACCCAAACTCCAGAGGGGGAAAGTGTTATTTGTTTCAACAATCCTTTTGCTTAAAAAGCCTGCAATACGGAAGCATGTAATAATTCTTGATTGCCCTTCATTAAATTGCGCGTTTTAAATTTTAATAATATAATGCATTGAAAAACAGGTCGATCAATATATATTTATATATATAGCTATAGCATATCTGACTGTTCTCAGAAGAGACTCATGTATCTCGACATTGTTCATAACTGTTGAAGCCCATAATGAAGTCAAGCCCAAACAGTCCAATAGTCATTTGAAATAGGCTGAAAATATTTGAATTGTATTCTGGATCTTTCTCTTGTATTATACGTGCAAGGCACAATAGCATAGGTACTAGAGTCTATATATTGTAGAGGGCACTGTGCAGTCATTGACATACAGAAATGCATTGAAAGGAATGTCAAGCTCACCTCTGTTTAACCAATCCTCTTCCGCCGCCACCTCCCTTTATACCCCAACCTCTTCGTCAACCCTCACAGAGCCACCGTCTACTCTCCCTCACTACATCACCACAAAGCTTAACCAAGATAACTTGCAATGGAAAGCTCAAGTTCAAACCTACCTCTATGGCCAAGAGCTTTTCCAATATGCCGATACTTCAGCCATTGCCCCTCCCCAAAAACTACCTTCTGGCCTTCCAAATCCTACCTATCTCAAATGGTTTTAGCAAAACCAACTTGTTCTCTCTATCCTTCTTGCTTCATTATCAGATTGATTATCTCTCACTATGTTCGTCACAAAAATGCAAGAGATATATGGGTTGCTTTAGAAACATCCTTTGCTCAAAAGCCCCAAACCAAAATTGTTTATCTTCATCAATAGCTTACAACCCTCAAGAAAGGAGGTGAATCGATTCAGAAATATCATCAGCGAGGCACAGTACTAGCTGATTCTCTTGCCGCCACTAGAAAACTGGTCTCTAATGAGGATTTAATTATATACTTGCTTGCTGGTCTTAGGACAGATTTTGATATTATTGTGATTGTTCTTTCCACACAGCGCCATTTTTTGTCTATTGAAGCTGTTCTTGGTCATCTCTTGACCTTTGCCGAGTGTCTACTTCAACAAAACTCTGTTCCTTTTCCATCTGCAGATGCAGTTTCTATTGCTAAATCCCCTTTTTAGAATTTTTCTCGAGGGTGTTGTGGTCGATACTTCGGTTCTGGTTCTGGTTCTGGCCATGGCTATGGTCACTCCTATCACGGCTCTTTTCGAGGAGGGTGAGGAATGAATGGTCCTAAAGAGGTGGTCGCCAGTCCTTTTATTTGCCTTCTACCTATTTTCAAACACCCACTGAGGCTCTTTGTCAACTGTGCACCAAGTATGGCCACACTGCCTTGACCTGCTATTAGAACCCCAACAATGCTCTTCAAGCTCCGCCACCTCCCTCACTAACTGCTTACTATTCAGAATACACTCCTATGGATGATAATCTTTAGTATCCTGACACTAAAGTGACTCATCATATGACAAATAATTTTGCCAATCTCAACCTGGGTTCTGACACATATTGGCAATGAAGCAGTCCACGTTAGCAATGGGGCTCTTACGGCTATTGAACATTAAGGCTCAGGCACCTTACAAACTTCTTCTAGCAATTATTTTCTTTCTCACATTTTACATGTTCCTAAACTTGCTAAAAATTTATTGTCTGTTAATCAATTATGTCATGCCAATAGTGTTTACTTTGAGTAATTTCACTCTGGTTATTTTTGCACGATGTTATTCTTGATACCAAATCCCTAATCTCTGTAAACTGGGACTTAAAGATTTTCCATACACATAGGGAGAACACTCGTTGTGCCGACTACCTTGCAAGATCGGCTATCTATAACAATTTCAGTTATGCCGAATTAAGCTCTCCCCCGGTGGAATGTATTAGTCTTTTTGCATTAGAACGTGGTTTGTTGCCACAAGAACAATCTTTGGGGCTTTGCCCTTGATCTTGTTTCCTTTCAAGCTTTGCTTGCCTTTGTATCTCAAAAAAAAAAAAAAAAGAAGCCTCTGCTTCAAGGTCCAAGTCTTAAGCATCTGTATCCAATCATCACTCCTCAGGCTTATTCCTCCATTTGCTCTAGTTTTCTTCAGTGGCATCAACGATTATGTCATCTAGCTTTTCAAGTTGTCAATCAAGTCCTTCGTCGTTACTCCTTACTAGTTTCCACCAAGTCTTTCTCTCATCAGAGTCATGCTTGTCATTCTCGCAATAGTCATCATTTTTTGCCTCCAACATCAGTCCATCATTCTACATTTCCTTTTCAGTTAATTTTTTGCGTTGTCTGGGGGCCTTCTCCCACAATGTCTGTAAGTGGTTATCAGTATTATGTTTCCTTTTTTATGATTATTCTCGGTTTATTTGTTTTTATCCGTTGAAGTCCAGAAATGAAGTCAGAAATGTCTTTTTCCAGTTTAGATCTCTTGTAGAAACTTTCTTTAATTCCAAAATAAGAGCCTTTCAATTAGACTGGGGTGGTGAATTTCGTTCCTTGCATAAAGATTTTCCTAATTTAGGGATTAATCATAGAATATCTTGTCCTCACACACATACACAAAATGGTGCTGTTGAATATCACCATAGAAGTATTGTTGAGACTGGCTTAGCCTTGATGCATCATGCCTTAGTTCCTCAAAACTATTGGACTTTTGCTTTTTCAACAACCACTTTTTTGCTAAATCGCCTACCCAGCTCATCACTTAATGGGAAAAGGCCATATGAAATACTTTTCAACTCAAGGCCCGATTACAAGTTTCTTAAGGTATTTGGCGCTGCTTGTTGGCCCAATGTATGCCCATATGCAACCAATGAACTTACTCCAAGATCTCACTTATGCATATTTCTCGGGTATGCCTCTAATCATCATGAGTATTACTGTCTTTATCAGCCTGCAGGTCAGTTATACTTATCCAGATATGTTATCTTTGATGAACAATTATTTCCTTTCTCTACCCCAACTTCAACCCCTCAACTACCCAACAATAACCAAATCCTTACACTACCCACCTTCATACCAGGACCCAATAACTTAAGCCTAAGTCCTCACCCTCCCCTAAGTCCAACTACTTGTTATAATCCCTCGTCCTCATCTCCCTCACTCCCTTCGTCCCCTCTCTCCACCTCCTCCTCTTCACATACAGCATCACCTACCTCCTCCCCCTCTGTCACACATGTGCCTTCTCCTCCATCCATTTGGTCTTCTCACCCTATGACCACCCAATCCAAAGCCAATATTTACAAGCCCAAACACCTAGCCCCTACTTCGTATCCAACATTCCTCCATGAGCTCACTATAGCTTATGTAATATCCCAAAATGTACTCAAGGACTAAATGTACAGAATAGATGATGGGATTAATGACAGAATTACCTCTGGAAATTTTGTTATGACTTTAGTTAAATTTCACATGCAAAATTGGCAACTAAATATTATATTGCAAGATGATATTTTACAAGATTATCTTCTTCTTCAAAAGGCCATGATTCATGTATGACAAGGGGGAAAACCAAGAGAAAAATACCTATTGGCTATTAAATATGACATATGGAAGCAATTGGACCAAGTTATAAAAAGATGAGGACTTGGTCAACAATCTCATGCTAATTGGGGAATTAACTTTATTATTCAAGGAGATATTACCAAAGATCATCATCTCTTTTCCTAGGCTACAATTCGCATGACATGAGGGAAAGAGAATTAATATCATGTATACTTCATCTTTTCCATATGAAAAGTCAATAAAAGTGGCTAGGGATATAAGAGAAAAAGAGAGAAAGTATTATCCATATATTTCCTCATCTTTCTCAAACTTTCCGTCCAAGAATTCTAAAGGCAAGAGAGGTAGGAAAGATAAAGGTTGACCAAATTGGATCAATTATACAATAGAAATTACCGCAGGATTTTAGCAAGAAAGATTAAATATGGACCACATAATTGCCTCTCCTTTTTACCCAACTTTTCGGCCAGATTTTTAAGTGATAAGGGAAGGGAAAAACTGATTATTATTCACTCTCTCTCTCATTCTCCTAGTCGGTGCTGCAGATGCAACACGAGGGTGCAAGAAGAAGCAAGTGAAGGTGAGAGTTTGGTCCTGATTTTCACCTCCTTAACCTCATCTATGGCTCAAGAGTCCTTCATGAAAGTTGTTCCTCTCTTCCTTAGCTTCATTTCTATGGTTTTTGTTTTTGAAGAAGAGGAGTTTTCAGCCACCTTGCAAGAACAAAAGCTGAAGAATCAAAGAAAGAACTTAAGGAGGAGCACTAGGTGAGTATTAGCATCAATTTGAGCTATTGGTTGTGTTGATTGGATGAGTATTTTGGCATGTGTAAATCTGCCCTGATTTTGGCTAAACAAGGGTTTGGGTAATTCATGATGTTTTGGTTATGTTATTAGTGGTTTATGATGATTGGAAACCATTTGACAAAAGTTTGATGCTGAAATTAGAAGTTGGTAATTGTTGGGATTTATTTTGAATTTTCTGCCAAAACAGGACATGGAGAATGAGTGGGAATTTGTTAATTTTGATGTTACCATTGTGTTCTACACGAAAAATTATGTGGGAATAGCCCTAGGTTGTGAATTTTGGGTCATTGAAACTCAAAGTGTAAATTTGGGTTTTCAGCCTGAACAGGATTCCAGCGAGATACTCTACTTGTGTGGTGTTTTTGGATAACCAAATGATCTCTAAAAATTATGAAACTTTCCAGTCTTAAATTTCACATTCCAAGCTTCAAAATGGACATATACTTTGTGTCATTTCGTTTTTTGAGCTGTGAGTTCTGGTTGCCCAAAGTTTGATGTCGAAACTGGACTTAATTCTGGAGCAGTGTGGGATTTTGTGTAATTCTGGAATTTTGTGGTGATTTCCAGTAATGATTCATATTTTTCCTATGAAGAGGACTTTAATATCTTTCCATAGGACTTGGGAGCACCTCATTTCAATTTTTGTAGAATTAGTTATGATTTTTCAAAGTCTGGAGAAAATTCTGGCAGATTTGGTCCCTTATGCGAAAATTGAAGATGTAATGGCATAATATAGTATTGTTGAACTTTGAGGTTAGGAATTGGTCTTTTAGATTAATTGACCACTTTAACTCCTTAGTTGATTTGATTAATGTCCCTAATGATAACCAACTTGAGTATTTGAATTAAAGAATTGGATTAAGTAATAACATGTCGCCCGTAATTGTAATTATAGGATTTGACATTTGCCCTGCACGTGATAAACCAGTGCCAGTGCACGAGCGGAAAGAACAAGGTAGTGACTCTTTCTCTTATTATGTGTATGATGCCTTGCATGTATGTCATTTCATTGAATATGCCGTGATGTAACATTGCCGTTGTGAAATGCCATTGTTGTGCTGTTGTGAAACATGCCGTTGTGAATGCAGCAAAAGCTGTCGCAAAAATGCCGTTGTGTTGTTGTTGTTGTGATTTGCTTACATGCTTTGTGATTGTACATGTTATAAGTGAATTTTTACTACTGAGATTCTTTTGAATCTCATTCTTTCCAATGACTAACCTACAGCAAGGGCAAGCAGTTCAAAGGAAAAGCAAGTAATGAAGGGCGGTTAGAGCTTCTAGCTAGGAGTTTTAATTTTGGTAGTTGGTTGTCATATTTTGTTGGGGATTAGTTGCACATGTTGTATATATTGAATAGTGTTGTGTAATCCCCTGTATGGGAAACTAAGCGTTGTAAACCCTTTATTAAGTAACGAAGCCTGAGCGTTGTCAGGAATTTTTGGTTGCACTCTGATATGTATAAATGAAACCGAACTGGTCAGACCAATTATATTCGAGATGTGAACGTGAGACCGCACTAAACAAGTTTTGGAAAAATTTTAAGTTAACCACTAGTCTCTATTTCAACTTAATGACGCATTCTCGAACTATAAATATGATTATTAAGGTAGGGGGTTACAGCTTAGATCCTACGTCATCTACTCCATCCACCCTCACTCAAGCTTTGAAGCATTCAGGTTGGAGAAAGGCACTTCATGATGAATTTAATGCTCTCCTCTCAACAAACACCTGGGATTTTGTTCCTTACAACCTGAATATGAATGTTGTGGGTTGTAAATTTGTTTTTCAATCCAAGTACAATCCTGATGGCTCTCTTGATAAGTTAAAAGCACAATTGGTCACCAAAGATTTCACCAACAGCCAGGTCTTGATTATTCTGACACTTTCTCTCCTTTGGTCAAACCCACTACTGTCTGACTTATACTTTCAATAGTTGTTTCTCGTGGCTGGCATATTAACCAATTATATGTGCAAAATGCCTTTCTTCATGGGTTCCTAACTGAAGATGTATATATGTAGCAACATCCAGGTTTTATTCATCCTGCTTATCCTTCATACAAGTTACATTGTGCTATCTATGGTCTTAGACAAGCTCCACATGCTTGGTTTGCTCGATTAAGCATTGGACTTTTTGACCTTGGTTTCACTGCCTCAAAATCAGATGCCTCTCTCTTTATCTATCACACTTCCAAGGTGACCATGCATGTTTTAATTTATGTGGATGATATCATAGTTGTATATATTACTCCTACGGTCTATTACGATATGATCAGTGAGGTATAGATTTAGAACTTTGGTATTATTTTTTTTTTATTATAACAACTGCTTTATTACAACACACACACACACACTACTACAAATTTGAGCATAGATAGCGCTTAATATATAAAGGTCATAGCAAACGAACGTCAAGTATGTTGAGATAGAGGTCGCGTAAGAATATATAACACTTAAAAGTCATAGTTAATTATGTGCATTATCATGTATTATGAGGTGAAATTCACGAAAACACAAAAATAATAGTTGTAGTTAATAATTGCCATTTATGTAGTGACAAAAATGACAGTTCCTTCAAAATAACCGTCATATAACACTAACAAATGATTCATCGTTCAACCTCTGATATCAATGAAGACAAAACATAATGGTCTTAAGAAACAACTATCATTTAACACTTTCATAATCCTTTGCAACATCATTGGATCTTCATAAGTCATAATCCTTCATAACATCCGTTAGACATCTATTTAAACTCACATATTCTTTGTGATTCTTACTATACATTTTTTTTATCGGCATCCTCCTTCTGTCCTTCATCATGTTAAGATCCCTGCAGGGAATTGCTCCACCACTGCCACCTCCTAAAATGGAGGTTATGATGCAGATGTTGGTAATCCTTGACCGCCACACAGGTGTCTCACGACATACGTTATGTAAGTGAAACTAATTATATAGATTATTACTTTGAAATATATACAGATATATGAAAGTAAATTCTACATATAGCTAAGCATTTTTGTAGGATTTTTCCAAAATACACATAGTTATCTCATTCATAAAAGCATTAATGTGAACCAGTAATATTCAATCAATTATAGGGTAATTAAATAAAATAACCACATATTTTTGAATTGATCATACACTACTAATAAATAGAAGAGTAAAACACTCTGACTACCATTCTATTTTGCTTTAATCACACAGACCTATCCTCTATTTTAAAATGTACACTTAAGTCCAACTGTTAACTCTATTAAAAATATTCTTAATAAATTAAAAATATACTTTTTAATTAAAATTTGTATTAAAATAAATTTTATTTACTAATTTACCCTTTATAATTCTAATACCTACTATTAGTTTATTATGTTATACACACACACACACTACTATAGATTTGAGTATATATAACGCTTAATATATAATGGTCATAGCGAATAAACATCATGTATGTTGAGACAAAGGTCGTGCAAGAATATATAACACTTTAAAGTCACAGTTGATTATGCACATTATCATGTATTATGAGGTGAAATTAGTGAAAATACAAGTTGTAGTTAATAAATGTCATTTATGTAGTGACAAAAATAACATTTCCTTCAAAACAATTGTCATGTAACACTAACAAATGATTCATCTTCCAACTTCTAATATCAACGAAGACAAAACATAATGATTTTAAGAAACAACTATCATTTAACACTTCCATAACCCTTTGCAACATTATCAGATCTTTATAAGTCATAACCCTTCATAACATCCGTTAGATATCTATTTAAACTCACATATTCTTTGTGCTTCTTACTATACTTTTCTTTATCAGTATCCTCCTTTTTTCCTTCATCATGTTAAGATCCTTGCAGGGAACTTCTCCACCGCCGCCACCTCCCCTTCCTCCACCACCTTCTAAAATGGAGGCTATGATGCAGATATTGGTAAGCCTTGACTACCATAAAGGTGTCTCATGACGTACGTTATATAAGTGAAACTAATTATATAGATTATTACTTTGAAATATACACAGACATATGAAAGTAAATTCGACATATAGCTAAGCATTTTTGTAGGATCTTATCCAAAATACACATAGTCATCTCATTCATAAAAACATCAAAGTGAACCAGTAATATTCAATGAATTATGGGGTAATTAAAATAACCACATATTTTTGAATTGATCATACACTACTAATAAATAGAAGAGAAAAATACTCTAATCACCATTCTGTTTTACTTTAATTACATAGACTTATGCTCTATTTTAAAACGTATACTTAATTCCAAACCGTTAACTCTATTAAAAATATTTTTAATAAATTAAAAATATAATTTTTTAATTAAAATGTGTATTAAAATAAATTTTATTTACTAATTTACCCTTTATAATTCTAATACCTTCTTATAGTCTATTTTCTTCTTTTGAACGTCCTTCTGAGTCATCGCTGCGCAGTCACGATTCATTTGATATCACTGCAAATTTATCACCGTGTGATTAGAACTTCTTGAGATATGTCAAACTACAATTCCAGCAACCAAAATGAAAAAAAAATCAAAGATGAAGAGGTAATTTATTTTCTGAAGACGCACTTAGATCAGAGAGATTAAAATCGATCTCCGAACTCTTTTCAATGTGTTTTTGGAATTTAGTGCACTCGGACAATTACGATTTTGAAACTTTTGCAGCTTCGGAAAACATTTCCAATTATATTGAGGAGGGAACATACATTTTTTATTTTCTTTTTTCAGAAATGTTTCTATTAATATTCAGATTATCAAACTAAGATACGGAACTTAAAAATCCCAATATGTGTTTATCTATTTAAACAAATGAAAAATAAATATTTTTTCAGGATACAAAATTAAGATTATACAATTTTATAAGATAGTCAAAATTAATAAATTTATAAGGCATAAAATTTTTTTTAAAAAATGTGCATTAAAATTATTTTTGACAAATATAAATGTTTAAATAATTCTTATATTAAAGAGGGATATTTTGGTCAAACATAAGTTTAAGAGTCAAATTTAGTAGTCAACTAAAAGCTTGGGTAGTTGAAAATAAAATCTCAAATTGTGATTTTCATGGAGATTTATATGAGTTTTCAAAATAGAGGGGAGGTCTATTTAATTAAGGCAAGGCACATGGGTGGTTAGAGTATTTTACTCTAAATAGAATTATATGGTTTTGATCCTTTTTCTAATCAACATCACTTTATAATATGCAAAGAAGAATACAAGAAGTCACACTACTGGCAAACTATATAAGCAACGTTATCTTATGTTCGTAGTCTTTTCACGAGAAGAGAAATATTTCACTTTCTCAGTTCATAATCAATCACATGGGCATTTAACTATTTATAGTAGTATTTAACCAATCACATGATGGTCATAATGTTTTGTTTTTAGTCCTCAGGGTGCGAGTTCGAACAAAGGGCATCCACCACATAGGTATTTTTTTTCCCTTATTTTTTGGGGCCATCGATGATCATGATCGATCCTTCATCGTTTAATGGATCGTTCAATACTTCAATAGTGTGCCTATGTCTGTGAGATACCAATCATTGTCATAAGAACCGGAGGTGGTATTATTATATAAATATAAATAAATACACACACACACATACTTTCTTTCAGATGTTCGTCGTCATCCTCGTCCTCGTCGTCGTTTCTTCTATTCTTATTTATTTATTCTTTCATTTAATTTGCTTAACTCTTATAATAACAAATATCTTAAATACTTTTATTTGATTCTTTTAATAAAATTTTTTAATGAATATTTCATTATAACCTAGAGGCCAACTGAGCCTGATTTCACAACACAAGCTTTAGGAGTATCTTAGTTTTGTTCATGTCAAGAAAAACAATTGATTATAGTGTGAGTTCTACTTTAAAAAGAAACTAAAGCTGTAGATGCTTTTGAAGAATATCGTATGCTCTCAACAACTATTAATTTGTGTATATGGCAATTATAGCTTGCAAGTGTTGTTGTGCCTAATCATGATTTTCAGTATGTTAAAATGTATCGATGGTTTGCTTTCCAACGATCCAAGCGGTCCACACAAGCTGTCCAACAATGAAGAAACTAATAAGGTAAGGCTGTGATATGTGCTAAATTTTTTTTTTTTTTTGAGTACAAAGGCAAGCAAGGCTTGAAAGTAAATAGAGTGCTAGGCATCTAGCATCACAAAGTAGTCCTGTGGTATGCCACCACATTCCAACACGAAAAGTTCATTGCATTCCACAGGTGCAGTGTCCATCACCAAAAACTCCTGATTACTCAACTGAGCATTCCTCGCTAGGTAGTCAGCGCACCGGATGTTCTCTCTATGGGTATGAGCAATTACTAGGTCCCAATCCCTGTAAATTAAGGACCTAGTAGCTGAGATAACGTCGAACAATGGGTGATCCGTTCCACCATCTATGAATAGTAATTGAATAGCCTGTAAGGAATCTGAGAAGAGCCTGATCCTTGTGAACCCCAACTGTTTGCATAAGTGTAGTCCGTTGTGGATTGCGTGAATTTCCGCAGCAACCGAGTTGTTATTCCCTAGCTTCTGCTGAAATCCACACAACCAGATACCCTGATGGTCCCTAATAACCCCGCCACATGCTGCACGCCCTCTGCTATCTTTGGAACCATCTACATCAACTCGCACATAACTCGGGTTTGGAGGTTGCCAGTGGACGAACCCCCTTTCTGGCGCTATGAATAACTGATGATGGAAGCTTCCATTTTGCACGTCCTCGAAGAGATGATATGAGCATTTGTGAACTATCTGTTTTGGATTATCAGCTTTCCCTTCCATCGCCCATCTGCATCGATTCTTCCACAAGAGCCAGCATATGGTACTGAACACCCTTTGCCATGGCCACCTAGCCATCTTCCTATTCCCTAGGGAATTTTGCATGTTCCATCCGAGCCATTCCTGCAAATTGCCAGAAAAAAACACAGGATAATATATGAGGTTAGTTATAGAAAACCATACTCTCTTGGCTTGCTCACAGTCTCTCAGTAGGTGGAGGATACTCTCTTCACTCTCACACTCAAAGGGACAAGTGTTTAGGGTGTTTGGATTATGTTTAGCTCTCATCTGATTCGTAGGAAGCCTTTCATGGAAAACTTGCCACATGAAAAATTTGACTCTTTCAGGACTATTTCCTTGCCAAAAATGACGCCAGCGAGAATGACGTGTGGGGTCAGGGCTGTAATGCAATATGTCATAAGCTGACTTCACACTGAAGTTGCCATATGGAGCCGATCTCCAGCATACAATATCCTCCTCTGTACCTGTAGGAGGGGAAACCAACATAATATTCTCCACAACCCAATTAGGGAGGAAAAGCTCCCATCTTGTTCTGTCCCATTCGCCTTCATGAGTTACGAATGAACTGACACTGGCCTCCATGTCTACCAATTCTTCATTATTCACAATATAATCAATCAATGGTCTGTCCAACGGAGTCCAATAGTCTAACCATGCTTGGGTGGATCTCCCGCTTTTTAAAAGTCTACCAAGCCCCTGGATGAAACCATCCCAAACTGTAACTATTCCATTCCACACGGCTGATTGATTCCGTCTTCTTCGCACTTGAGGAATCATAGAATTCCCGCATGAGTATTTAAGACGGAGGCATTTTACCCATAGGGCTTCAGGGTTCTTGATCATACCCCAGCATAGCTTCATGAGAAAGGCTTTATTCTGGCATTGAAGGTCTTTAATCCCCATACCACCCTCTGTCTTTGCTTTCTTTAAAACGTCCCAAGCAATCAGATGGAGTTTCTTGGAATCATCCTGCTAGTTCCAAAAGAAATCTCTGCTCAATTTCTCAATGGTTGATAGAACCCCCTTAGGGATCAGAGTTGATTGCATCTGGTACTGCGGAATAGCAGATAGCACCGACTTGATAAGGACTGTTCTCCCTGCCATATTCAGATATCTCCCTTTCCAGTTTGCTAGCTTTGATCTGACCTTGTAGATTAAAGGAGCAAAAGTTACCTTAACCAATCTCTTGTGGAGGAGCGGGACTCCTAAGTATTTTCCTAGGTCAGCTGCCAACCCAATCCCCGCCCTTTGGCTCATCTCATATGCCCTATTAAAATGGACATTTCTAGATATGAACATTTTTTATTTTTGCAAGTTGATCTTATGTCCAGACACCCTACAAAATAGTTCCATAACATTCTTCATCTCCTCCATTTGTTGAGATGTGGCCTCTCCAAATAGTATAAGATCATCTGCAAAGAATAAATGAGAAATATGCGGTCCAGCTGTGGACAGATTCAAGGGTTTCCAATTCCCCAACTGAACTTCACAGTGGATTAGTTGGCCTAAAAGCTCCATACATAGAACAAATAGATACGGGCTCAACGGGTCACCCTGTCTCACCCCCTCGTAGGTTTGAAGCTCCCCGAAGCCACACCATTCCAAATAATGCTCAAAGTAGAAGTTGAGACACATTGCATGATCAGATAGACAAAATCATCTCTTAATCCTAAGCTATGGAGAGTAAATTCTAGAAAGCGCCAGTCAAGTCTATCAAAAGCCTTCTCCATGTCAATCTTCACTGCCATAAAACCCTTTTTTCCTCTCTTATTTCTCATGGAGTGAATTGCTTCCTGAGCCACGATCACATTATCCACACCCTGTCTGCCAAAGATAAAATTGCACTGATTCTCAGCCACAAGATAATTCATAACCTTTTTCAGCCTGTTAGCGATCACCTTGCTCCCAATCTTGAAACTCACATTACATAAGGATATAGGCTTGAAATCCCTCAAGGATATAGGAACGTCAACCTTGGGAATCAGAATTATGTTGGTCTGGTTGATAACTTGAGCATCCTCTGGATTTTAAAAGATCCTGGTCACCAAATCACATATCTTATTTCCAATCAGATTCCATTGAGATTGGAAGAAGTGTGGGTTAAGGCTATCAGGTCCTGGGGCTTTGAAAGCACCTATTGCAAAAGCGGCATTTTTTATTTCAATAGGGGAAACATGACGATGAAGACCATCCAGCTGGTCAGATCCCAAAATTGGAAAGCTAGCTGGCCAGGGAGAGAAAGGCGTTGATAAGTTCTCAGCCGTGTATAGCTTCTTAAAGTAATCAGTAGCCATGCTTCTCAGGAGCCCTTCCTCTAAAATCCAAGTGCCCTCCTCATTCTGAAGAGCTTCGAATTTTTTTTTCTTCCTTCTGACTGATGCACAGACATGGAAAAATCTAGTGTTTTTGTCACCCTCGCTTATCCACTTGCACCTTGACTTCTGGAACCAAATAATCTCTTCTTGTAAAGCAAACTTGTGGTACAAACCCCAAAGATGATTTTCCAATCTAAAAAGCCCATTTTGGTTTCCATTTGTACGCCTGGCCCGGTCAATACCTTCGAGTCTTCAGATGATCTCTCTCTTCTTCTTTGCCACATTACCCACCACTTTGTCATTCCACTTAGTTACCTCAGTCACAAACCCCTGACGACCATGCAACCAATCCTTTCCTTCCCAAGCAGATTTCACAATCTCATTAAAGCCCTCTTCCATACACCAAGCCGCTTGATAAAGAAATCTCTTCTCACTGCTTCTGTTTAATCCCTGAGGTCTATCTGCAACAACAATCACACGGTGATCAGACTTGAACCTTAGGTTGTGGTGGGCTAGAGCGTTCGGGTTTTTTAATTCCCAATCAAAATTGCTGAAGGCCCAGTCCAACCTTTCCTTTACCCCTTTCTTCTCCCAAGTAAAGCGGTCCCCCACAATAGGAACATCATTCAGATTACAAACATCAATGCAGCTACGAAAATCATGCATAGACCGGGGAACGGGAGGAGCTCCTCCAACTTTATCACTTCAAGAAAAGCATTAAAATCACCAAGGATAAGCCAAGGGATGGGATCGTTACTACTGATAGCATGCAAGGAAGACCATAATTCTCTTCTCTTTAAGACGTTGGTATCCCCATAAACAAAAGTCGCCAGGGATGTTTCTTGACTCACCTTATCAGTAATATTGCAGTGAAGAAGTTGAGTGCTAGATGAAACGTAATCAACCTGAACCTCACCACTATTCCATAACACCCATATACCCCTGGCATACCTGGTAGCTTCAACTCTCAACCAATCTGAAAAACCCAGACTCCTCACGACTTTGTCCGCCCTATTACCACTGACTCTCGGTTCCAATAAACCCATGACATTAATACCATATTTTTTAACCATATCTTTAAAAATACGTGGGAACGCTCTACCGCCCGCCCCACGACAATTCCAAGATGATATAATCATAAAATAATAAAACACTCTTGGAATAAAAGCACAGCGAAAACTCACCCGTCTGGCGGATCGCTATCCAGCAGCACCTCTACCACAAGTTGAGACGTTGAGAGAGACTTCGAGTCCACTTCTTGACAATTTTGAATATCCTTTGTGATCTTTAGCGGAATCAACGCCATTTTGGCTGGCTCCTTCACACCTTCAGAGTTTATATGCGCCACCTCCTGAGAAGGGCCCCGAGATTGCTTCTTTTCACTCTCACCAACAAATGCTTTTGCCTTATCAAAAGGCCTTTCGGATTTGCTAATTTGTAATGGCCCATTGGAATTGATATTCCCTTTGACCACATGATGATCACGTTGGGCCCCACCCGAGACGTTTTTACTCAAAGCTAACTTCTCCAAGCTCCTTCCTTTTCTCATTCCGAGAGTAGAGATGTGGGCCTCTTTCCCTTGGTCAAAAGAAATGGGCTTAGAGTTACTTTTTACTTTGACCTTGGTCCAAGTCCTTCCCTTCCCCTGTACAGCGTTGATATTTTAATGGGCTTTTCTTCCACATGCGACAAACCTCTATCCTTACCTGAACACTTCCCTTGGATTCCAGCGTCCACACCGCGCCTTCTCACAGGATTCAAAATATCTTCAAAATCTTCACCCACATCCTGCTCCAACTCAGCAAGGGCGGCGAACCGTGACTGAAGTGACGTGATACCAGCGCCATTTACAGCAAGATTGGACTGCCCTCTAGCGCCGACACTGCTGCTACTAACTTCCTTCCTCGGAATTTGCTCTTTGCCTGATCTACGGACAAGCATCCACGGCCCAAACAGAGCATCCTTCGCCAGAAGAGCCATCTCCGATTCCACCTTCGATATCGTTGCCTGAACAATACCCGAATCACCCCCAGAACTTCCTTCAGCATGTAAACCATTCCACTGACAGTTATCTTTTCTATGCCCATATCTACCGCAGGAAAAACATATAAGATCAAGGCCCTCATATTCAATGTTGAAGAGGGTATCTGCAGAAATAATGCGAGGAATGAGCTTTTTCTGAAGGTCCAACTCAACACAGATCCTTGCATAACGGCCTCTGCAAACTGACGCTACGTCCTCCTCCGAGCTAGCAACCGAGTTCAAATCTACTCTAAGAGTCTTGCCTATCATATCACCAAGCCTCCACAGACACTCTTTATTGAAAAATAGCAGAGGAACATGAGGAATCCTAACCCAAGAAGCAACCTTGCCGAGCGGGTTACTGAAGGGGTTGAAATAAGGTGACCACCTTTGCACCAGGATAGTGTGCTGAGCTACCGTCCAAGGTCCCTGAAATAAGACTTTTCTGTAATGGGTTTCCCAGTTCTCAGGATCTTTGAATCTAACCACATAATAGTTGTTGGGCAAATCTATCAACTCAAAACAATGAATTTTCCAAATTCTGCATAAGTGCTCTTTCAGCCTGTGAAAGTTTAATCTCGCCCCCAAAGCAGTGATGACAAGAGAATTACTCCATGGCTTCGCCCAACGATTATATTCTTCCTGGGACATGCTCAAAGTAGGATAAATCTCCATGAGTTGTTTTAATTCCACTGACGGCTCTGGGATATTCCAGGATTGGTTCACCAAAACAGAGATATCCGAATCCTCCTCCACACATGAGTTTCCATAGGCTATACCATTGTACTCTGTTCCCTTAAATCCCAACAGAGTATCCTTGTAAGAGATGACAGAGCCAGCCTTATCCGATGAACTAGCTTTCTCCTTCTCCATATCAGACCCAGTAAGATCATTCACAGCAGATATATCAGTAGACGTTGAGGCAGTCATACCGATACCTTTCTTGGATTTTTTCCCACGCCCAGGAGCTATATTAGAATCCAACGTCTTCACCGGCGGGACAATTCTAATATGTGATATGTGCTAAATTTTGTGCCCAATTATTAGGCTTCATAACCTGCCATCAATCCTTTTTTTTTTTATCTGTCACTAAAAAGGTAATCTTTCATTTTCATTATAAAATTGTTTTTTAATAATTTCAGTCAAATTTAAACACACAAACATAGCAACATTAGACTCAAGTTCAGAACCTCTTCCAAACGTGATGGACTGCAATGTCACTAAGCTAACGTGTTCACATTCTATAGTATGATTAAAAAAATTAGGAAAGTGATCAAAACTTGTTGGTACAAGCCACAAGTTATATTCCCAAAGTATCCCAAGTGAATTATAAAACACACAAGTTCTAAAGGAACCTAATAGACAGTCACAGGCTTTTTATCGGTATACAAAATAAGGTTGTTAAACCCAAAAAAAAAAAAAAAAAACAAAGACGAATAAATTTGTACATCTTTTGAAATGAATTCAGTAGTGCTTTGGATATTGATATTTTAAAGTCTTTAGATATTTATTGGTGCTCATCAAGGGTGATGAGCATGGAAATCTAGACTGCTTATATTTAATTTGGACGGTCCAAATTTTTTTAAACTGATTTTTTTATATTAAAATATCGGTTATGAATTTTAATTATTGTATTTGGATGGAATGGATGTCACCGCAGGGATAGGTGTCATAATGAATAAAAGTCTTTTGAGAAAAGGATATTAAAAGAGGGACAGTGGGGGTATTATGTATAAAAGTCTACTTGTTTGGAGGAGCTACTTAGCATAATCACGCTCATACAATTGAGATAAAACTCCTCACACATATTTACCTTGTACACTGTAAATCATGACTTAAAAGTTATTTTTGAGTGCTCTAATCATTATTCGAAACAAGTTCTAAAAGTCCAAATTATTGTTGGCTAACGCATAGAGTTTGGTACAAAACTCAAGTGTACAAGAGATCTTTCTTTCTTGGTCTCACTCTTACTGGCAAATATCAATGCCAATTAAATTATAAAATCTACACAAAAACAAGTCATAAACATCGTGATTTATTTTTCAAATTTCATATATTATTTGAAAAATGTGTCCGCTGTCCAGTTAGGATAACTAATCGTTGTACAAAATTTTATGGAAGTATAAGTTAGAACAAAAGAACTAGAATATGATAAGACATATAAAATTCAATCAATTAAAAATTATAAAATTCATAGAGAACACTTTATTAATTTGATTTAGAACATGTTAGTGCGTCATATAATTTTTCTTATGCATATTGTGTTACTGGCTAAATTAAATTATTTAACTTATTTAACTTATTTAATAGTTGATACCATGCATATGATAGTTATTAATGTCAACACAGAGCACTGAGACTGATACATGCAGAAATCTTATAATAATATAATAGTCTTTCAGCATACTGGACAACATAAGTTGCGCTGACCAATTAGGCAAGTTACATGGAGCATTTTTTTTTAATTTAGAGGAATTATTTATATCAATGATTTCATCACAAGCTTGTATGTGGCTCCATGTCACCCACACTGCATTCAAAAGCCGGATGGCCCAAGCCTGCATAACCAAAACAAACGTTGTTATTATCTTCATAGTTTGCTACCTAACTATTGGATTGCTTCTTTTTCTCACCCACTCTCTTTTAAAAAAAAAGATGTAGTTTTTAACTTATAAATTTAAAAAAAACACCAATTCATAAAATAAAGACAATATATTGACAAGTATGTAATACAAATATAATTGAAAGTAATATTTTAAATTATTATAATAATTGTTATCTTTAAATATAATCACAATTTAATAATATAAATATTTTTTTATTGCCTTCATAATATACTAGTAAATATAGTTGAAAATAAAAGTCAATGTTTGACATTTTAAAAAAACGAGATCATCATAATATTATCTCCAACAGATTCTATCACGATTTTTCCAAAAAGCATTTTTGTTTTCAAATTTTCAAAATAAATTTATTAATTAATTAATACTATTATATCATATTATATTCCTAAATCTCCGGCTATTTATGTAATACGTTTCTCCTCTTCCGAGGAGGCCTTTCATTTCCTTGCTCGTGCTCGGTGCTTCATTTTAAGGATCATATCAGAGTCCATATTCCCTCGTATGTATTAGTGGGTGGCCTCCTTCACTTTTGGTCTGCCTCCGTCTCTCTTTTTATTCCTTCCCCTCCACTTTCAGTTTTCTTCCGTCTTCCTCTTCATCTTCGTTGGCTGCCATTTTCAGCGTCATTAACCCACCCAGATCTAACCCGACTTTTCAAAACTCGCTCCAGTTCCAACGCCGGCTTCCGGCTCAAAAGCCGATTCATGACGGCTCAATTGGCTTAGCACCTCAAACGGTTCAAATGCCAGAACGAGCCATCAAGTTTTCCGGCCGATAATAGTTAGATTATTATAATGGGTACCAAGAAAGCACAAATTAACACTTGTTGACGTTGCAGAAAATATATATAAATATATAGAGATAGAAAAAGAAAGGCTAGAAATATATAGAGGTAGAAAAAGAAAGGCTTACTTGTAGCAATCTGTGTCCTCCCTAATGGGAGGAAGGGAGAAAGGAACCCCGCACTCTTTAGAAATCAAGGGAATGCGATTCGGATGATACTTTCCCACTAAGGAAAGTGCTCGTTTGATGCATTTGCATGCATCTATAAGGTCTTTTCTGGAATTGATCACCTTAGCCATGTCCTTCATGCCATGGCAACAAGCTTGTGTGGGTCGACTTTCGTTTCCAACAATGTATTCATGACAAGGAGCAACATCCAGAAGAATCTTACTGCATGTGACTGCCCCCATGGCCCTCACAGGCCATGTTTTAGAGGTTGAAATGAGCACAATCAGAAGTATGGCTGCCATGCAAAATGTGGAAGAAGCTCCAGCCATTTTCATGAATATATAGAGAGGAAGGGAGGTGATTTTATGTTGAAACCACAGACGAATATATAGAGGGGAGTAAGTGAGTTTAGTTATAAGTCTCCATCTACGGATGGAGCCTTTTAACAAACCACTTAAGTAATTTTGTTACTTAACAGCACTTTCTAAAGCTATTACGATATCCATCCCATATGCAACTAGTATTTCAACGACATCTTGAAATAATATAATTTGAATAAAGAAAAGGAAAAATCTCATATAAAGTTGCTTGAAATAGGAAAATTCAAAATCAAGCTGTTAAACTTGTGTGATATATATATTGCTTTTATTTTTTTTTTTGGATAAATCCCTCCGGTGTCCCACACCCTTTGGGTGCAGACTAATCCGGAGTCGCCCCATTGCGGGACTTGGCAGGGATCGAGTCCTCGACCTGGCAGGGTTCTTTCGTTTCCCATACCAGCTATCAACGATGATGAACCACTTTTTTTACGTTGTTCACGAAACTCTTTTTTATTATATGTAGTTAATGAACTCTTTAATATATAGTTTGATAAACCACACATGTCAGATTTTTGGCTTGCGATTACCATAGTTTGATTTTCTTCTTGTAAAAATTCAATTCAAAAATAAATTTCTTATTCTTAATATTACACTAAAAATAGTTTAAATGATATTGGGGTTGAGTCTTCCTTTTTTTTCACTTAATTATTCTTGATAATCCTTCTGGAACACAAAAGATTTCTTTGATTCAAGCAAGTCATATTTTATTTTATTATATGTTAATGTATATATATGTGTATATACATACTTGTTGAAAAAAAAAATTAAAAAGCAATGAAACTCTTTTAATAGGAGAGAAGAAGGTGGAAAGGGCTGTAAAGTCATTTAATCCATATCTAAAAATCTTAAATTGGGTCGATAACTTAATTAGAGATTTATTGAATTTAGCAACCTGATTTATAATTTTTCTATTTCAGGCAGCTTGATAAGGGATTTTCCTTGAAGAAAAGGATGATAATAAAAATGTCATTATTTAAATGTGATAAAGAACCTAGAAAATCTCAGACCTTTTCTTCCTCTCCCTCCCTAATAGATTCAAGAATTATAATTTATGAAAAGATATATCTATAAAAGAAATTTATTTCCTTAGTAGATTTATTTAATATCTTAATTAGAAGGGAATCATCTCTTCTCTCTTCTTTGCACGCGCTTTCCTCCATCTATTTTCATCTCTTCTCCTTTGTGGATGACGTGCGGCACTATCTTACCATGTACCGTGACATTTGAATCTTCAATTGGCAATTGAAATCGTAGCTAGCAAAAGTGGCCCTGTCTTTACATGTGCATATATAAAATTAAGTTGGCATTTATCGTTTTTATTCACATAATCATGATCTTTACCGGCCAACATCATCATCATCATATCTTCTTGTGACGAAGGATGTAGCCTTGTAAAAGATACAAAACCAACATTAATCTGAAAAAGAATTGGCAGCTTGCTGGACCGGCCCTAAAAGAGAAGTGAGCATGAAAGCCGAAACAAATAACATCACAATCTGTTATGTTCGCACGTAATTCCTAAAATGGCTGATGTATATGGGAGTGATATGATTTGGGAGAGGGGTGTCTCCATTGATTTTCCTCTCCATTTACTCTCCATTGAGTGTATCTACTATTAGATCAACTTTCAATGGTTGATATTTATCATAATATATTTTTATTATAATGATATTCTTTACATATTATTAAATCTCAACTATTGAAAGTTGACCTAATAATAGATACACTTAATGGAGAGTAAATGGAGAGGAAAATTAACGGAGACACACCTCTCCTGATCTGATGAGGGGTTGAGACTTGATTCTGTGCATGTGGCTTAGCGTAAAAGAGAGGTGAGAAAGGTAATAACTGATCATGTGGTGCAAAATATTAGTTAAATTTATTTACAAGTAATAAATATGTCAGATATGTTGTTTTTTTTTTTTGCTTATACCCTTATTTATAAAGAGAGTACATCAAAGATAATGTGTAAAAATGGAAAGAGAAGTTTAAAATTTCAAACAAAAATGATTTGTTCATTATATTTTGGACGGCTCTTATGAGAGATTGTTTCTTATAAAAGTACCCAAGGGCCCCAAGGTAACTTCATATCTAAAGCAAACTATATCAATCCACATTAAAACTAAAGCATTTTAATTTGAAAAATTAAAATAGAGTTTACAAAAATATCTTCTCTGTTCACTAAGAAGTTTGCCAGCCATACGCTAAAGCTATCTTAAGGAATCACATTTCAAATAATATTTTATATTTCATTAAAAACAGCTCCTTTAACTCCAACAAATTAGCACAAACCAACAAGCCTGCCTCGATCTCAATTATTGCATTTTTTAGCTTATCCCGTTTTTTCAATTTAGTTTATATCCAAAATTGAACCACACATATTCACATCATTTTTTTAAAAAAAAAAAACCATCTTCCACTAATATGACATGTCACATATTCCGTTAGATTTGATAGTTTTTCACTTTTTTTAAAGGCAAGGGGTTAGACTTTAGAGGTCAAAATATGAAAGTTCAGGGTGTTGGTTTTAAACTTTTATAGATGAAAGGTATAGGTATCAACTATAAAAATATAACAATTGACAACTCATTTTAATAGAAAATCATTAATTGAATATTTTGAAATTCAAGTGATATTTTCTTGTCTTTCATTAATTTAAGAGTTTAAAATTCTAGTATTATTTTCTTGTCTGTTTTCTAGGTACAATAATAATATAATAAAGCAATTCCTTCTTAATTCAAAACATCAAGGTCAGGTTCATTACAACATGGCGATGAACATCATAAAGCAATTCCTTTATTGGGGAGGAGAGCATCTTAAAAATTCAAATTATCTGGAATGGTCAACCACCAAAATAAAAATTTAAAAATAGTAAGTTACCCTTAATTTAATCCCCACAATTTCTCTGTACTCTAATTTTCTCATTATTTAATAAAATAATCAATTTTTTTTCCAATTAATTCAAACAAACTTAAATTTAGTCATAAATTGACCTAATCACTTAAATTACATTATATTTATAACTAACCCTAATTAATTTATTTTTTCATCATTTTTAATTAATAAAACTCTTTTTGAACTTTCTAAATAATGAGTGTGTTAAGATCATAAAGTTTAATCGTATTTTTCTTTATTTATTTCATACTATTAAATATATTTTGTTGGTAGGCCTAAGGTATTGATTGTCAGTAGTGATGCTAATCCCCTCGCACCATAGACTTCCTAAAGGGGCTTTAGTGCCAACCATGAGACCCTCCCCATACATACCGTCAAGGACCGAACCCCTGACTAGATGCTTAAGGAGCCCTGGTAAGTGCCAACTGTGCTAGGCTTTATGGTTACTATTAAATATATTAACGTGGCTTGGTATGTATGTTGGTACGTGTATGTATGACTAGGTGCAAGGTGATCTTTTTCTTCGGGGTTGTGGCTTGTGGGCTTGTGCAGGGGTGACTCGAAACCACGACGGGGTTGTTGTCAACGGTTTTCATGTTTAACATTGGAAGGGGTATTTCCCTTTATGCTCAGATTTGGGCGGTGCTTGGGGGCTTGAAAGAGGTGGAGGAAGGTAAGCATTGGGTCTGTTCTTTTGGGAGATCAGACACTGGTTGGAGCTGAAATTAGTCTAATGGAGCTGCAGATTTGCTGTCTAAAGAGGCGTCGGGCATCGCTCATGGTGTCACTTTTTTCAGGTCTTCAGTTGAGTTCTTGGGAAAGCATCTATGGATGGATTTAGGAGATTTGAGTAGTTTTGATTTTTTTGGCTTTTCACTACAGGAAAAAAGAAAAAGGAAAAGAAAAAGAAAGGCTTGCTTGTTGCAATCGGTGTCCTTGCTATTAGGACTCCCAATAGCAAGGACACTGATTGCAGCAAGCGAGCCTTTCTTTGAAATGTTGTTAATGTTATTTATGCCATTGCAGTAACTTCAGAAGGACTGAGGAATATATATCGGGGGAAGAGATTGAGGAATTGTAACGGCCTCCTTTGGGAAGGCCACCAATCCTGCTTACATGTTTTTATTATAAATTACCTTTTTAATTTTCTTTTAAAATTTTCACGCTGTTGTATTAGTTATGCCCTTGTTGCCGTCCACCTAATACCTATACAGGGGGTCATTCCCTTTGCACTCGTAGGGATGAGAATATGGCTTCCATGTCATTGTTGGCAACAGCAAAATTCAAATAATTTCGTTAGTTCTCTAATTATCAAGTCATCTCTTCTAATAAAAAAAATAAATTACATATATATACACTGTGTGTTTGTAAATGTGATAGAAAGTAGTAGTAGAAACATTTAGTCTTCAACCGATGACTTCATATCTTTGTCTAGTTAAAAAATCCCACATTCCATTGATGTGATTTGGAGAATTTTGTGTTTTATAAGGTTGAAATATTGGTCATGCAAGAATCTTTTCTCTAATTATTTGATAGACATTAGAGAAGTTAATCATTTCTCTCATTATTTTATTTATTCTTCAATTTACCAATCACAACACCACTCTATTTGTTTTTGTGTACCAACTTTTGATTTTCATTTCGCATGTATTTTTTACTAATTTAAACAACTCAAGTGAAGTGACACAATAATACAAATTTATTAGTTGTGCACAGTCATATGACTTCTTTGTTATTATGTGATGTTTTCAGAAATTTGAAAAGAAAAAATGACAACAAATGACTTTAGAAAATTCACGTTATCACTAAACGTATGAATATCCAAAACAAACATAGTCATCTCATTCATAAAAAACATCAGCATAAAGTGAACCAGCAATAAAACTACAAAGAAGCTAGAGCACACATTTTTCTTTTTTAATTGATTTATTAAGCTTTATGAATTTGATAATATAGTATAAATATTAAATATGAAGCTTATGATGTACTTTTAACTGCAAAAGAATGAAAAACGTCTAACCAAAAATTAAATTTTGCATTATCCTTAAAACAATTAAGATTGTAAAATAAAAATTCAAACTATGAAACTAAATTGCAATAAAATAATATTTTTTGAGGATTAAAATATTAACTCATCCAAAAGAAGTTTTCCAACAAAATAAAATTAAATTGATCAATCTTCCTCATAGGCTTAAAAAAGGTCCTATTGGTAAGGATGAGTTAGCCTTTTAGTTATAACTTCGATAGGGGTGCAAGAATTAACGTGAGCCTTAAAGCATTAACGAGGATGGGGCGTGTAACATGAGCATTAAGGACATGTCAAAAACCAGAGCAGACCACATTAAAGCGTGCAAGGGAGAAGTGGAGGAAGGTGATATTTTCCTCCCTCAGGGTTGTGGCTTGTCGGCTTGTGCAGGGGTGACTCGAAACTATGACGTGGTTGTTGTGGTCGGTTTCCTGTTTAATGTTGGAAGGGGTAATCCTCTTCATGCGGAGATTTGGGCGGAGCTATGGGGGCTTAAGAGGGCTTTGGGGTAAGCATTGACTCTGTTTTGATGGGAGGTCATTGATTATGCGGGATGGGGTGAGATCCACCCTTGACAGAATTTTACTTGAAGTTGAAGTTGGAGTAGGAGATTTAATGTAGTTTTGATTGTTTTGCATTTCACAATCGAAAAGAAAAGAAAAAGAAAGACTTGTGCAATCGGACCTTGCTAATGGCAGTAAGGGAGAAAAAAACCACACTTTCTAGGAATCAAGGGTGTGCGATTAGGATCATACGACTTTCCCCACATGGCCACATGGCCAGTGTCAGAAGGACAAGGTTGGGAGCTGGCTATGTATCCACAATAAGGAGCGAACCCATCAAATACGAACCTCCTCGTCCTTCTAAAGCTGCGAGTACAAACATGGGAGGATTTTATGCATTGGGGGAAGGAATATATAGAGAGGGAAGGATTGAGGGATTGAGGAATTTATCCTTCATCCCGCTTACGTTGTCACTCCATTAGCAAGTAGCTATTAGTGTTTAAACTTTTTATAGATGCAAAAAATAAAGGGTTTGATATCAAAATATTTATAAAAATGAAAATAATATCTATATTGATAAATAAAAAAATAATTCCCTTTTTTAAGTTCAATTTTCTATTTTAATTAATTAACTTGATGTTGCAAATATAAGTAATACGTTAAGTACGATATACTCCATCTCATGTATGGTTGAGACATATTTGGTAAGACGTTTCCTCTACGAACATCTTGTAAATATATTACTCCTATGGTCTGATAGAACGATCGTATAGATTACAACTTTGGTATTATTTTTTACAACAACTGTTTTATTATTATATATCTACAATAATAATAAAACAATTCTTTTATGGCATTCTTAGCCACTAATATCGTAGAGTTGCTCAATAAGCGGCTTTGCCATTATTTATTTGTTGCCGGCGGTGGGGCTCCAATAACTATGGGGGAGGGAGGATTTGTGTTAGTTAAGGATGTTTTCATAAATATACACTAAACTTATTTACGCCTAAAGGATATGGGATATTTGAGTAATTTAAGTGATTTAAATGAATTTTTTTATATAGTAGTATTATAAATTGTTCGGTAGGATTCTAATAGTGATTTTATCTTTTGGAATTTGATCATTCTCCTCCTGGCTAAGCCGATTTTTAACAACTTTAGTTTCTTCTAAATAGGTCATGAGAGGAGTAAAGTGATTCATGATATGAGAAAGCTTCAATTGCACTCTTTAAAACTCAAACCAAGCTCACTAAATAGAATGACAAATCAGGATAACAATACATCCTCCCCTGTGAGGAAAATTGGTGGTTTCACAGGGAAAAATGGTAATATCTTAATTATATTTTAAACCAAAACGCGTTGCTGATGTTAAGCTAACAAACTATTTGAGGAAAATGTTGGCCAAACTGATATTCTCAGTGTAGCAGCTGCCTAATAACCTAATTTCACATATTAAATCAAAATATACTTCCTCTTTCTTCTTCTTCTGTTATGGATGGAGACTTTTAACGAACATTGCATGTGTGGTGTGACTATTCTAATTTTGTGTGTGGGTCAGGTAGAGGCATAGTCCATTTACGCATTTTACCCTTGATAAATCCCAAATTTAATATATTTTATCCCACCTTATTCATTTATTTTGGGATTATTTTAGGCTAATTTGGATTTATTAGATAATATTTGAATTGTTAGCCAATTTTAGGAAATAACATAAATATGAATTGATTATGAGATTATTGAGCTTAAATTGTTAATATTCTGATTGTGATATTGTGATTGGATAATATTTTCAAATATATAATAGATCACGATTTTATATTTAATTTTTGCAAAGTAAAGAAAAGCATATTAGAAGATCCTACAGACCAAAATTTTTCTTGAAAACTAAATTAGAATCTAATGGTTGGATTTTATTAGGCTACTTAAATTTTAATGGGCTTAAGTTTAGACTCCAAAAGCTCTCTCTTCCTCCCATTAATTAACCTAGCTGCTGTCACTATAAAAACACACGGTTACACGCAGAGAGAACACGCACTCACGGACTGACACACTGGGAGGATAATCATCTTGATTCCAATTCTTTCTGTGAGTCGCAGACCCCATACCCATTCAAATACCATTATTTCTCTATTTACGGGTCCCACGTCTATTGATATTTTGAAATTTTTTTGTGTTTGAGACATTTGCCGGGATTTTTGTTTGAAATCTTTAGATTGTCAATTGAATTATTAATTATTAATTTAATTATCAATTTGGTTTATCTTCTTGATTATTTAATTGGGTTGTTAAATTCTCTAGTTGTTCAATTAGACAATTGTAAACGAAATTCTCAAAATTAATTTAAAATTAATTATGATTGGTTTTTAATGAGTTCTCCTTACACACACATATAATAACATGTTTTTTTTAGTTGCATCTTTAATTTTAATCGAAATAAGGCGATATGAAAATTGAGTACAAAAATATTGTTACCTCATGTGTGTGTCTTTCGCATTTATTATTGTGCTCTCTGTGTTCATCAGAGCTCATTTCCTGATTACCATATAAATATCCACGGGATGATTTCTTTACTAAGAAAGGGTATATATATATATATATATCTAGAAATATATATATATGTGTGTGTGTGTGTGTACGCGCGCGCGCGCGCGCACATATTTTTCTTGTTCTTTGACTACAAATTTGTTATCCTTACAATTTCATATGCTAATTATAGCCTACGTGTTACAGCAATGGCAGGACATAAATGTAAGGTTCCCATAGATATATGCTTGTAATAACAGTTAAGTACACCAACAGACTTTAAAGAAAAGCATAAAAAGATGGACATAAAAGTGAAACAGTATTTTTAAAAAAAATATTTTCAACCCTAAGGTTTTTTTTTTTGTTAATCATATGAAGATTCTTGCTCATCACATGTGTAATCCCCCTCAGTAATTATATCCGAAATACACGATTAAAATGAAATAGAGACCAATAATAATCAAATAACATTTACTAACCCATCACATGATGGGGTTTTCAAAAATACCTTTCGAAATCATTTATAAACTTGGTCTCATATTCACATTTCGAATACAATTACTACGCGAAGATAAATCACATTCATATAAATATCAGAGTGCACAACATAATCATCCCGACAATCTCGGGTACATACCTTCGCTAAAGATACACAGGGTACAATTGCCCATTACAGTTCTTCAAATGGGGATTACACAATCTCATTTCGAATGAGTCCTGCCGCTCCCTCCACGAGCCACTTGCCCTGTCTAAATTGTTGGTAAGGGAGGGTGAGATTCGAGAGAATCTCAGTAGGGAAACATTATCAATATGCAGGCAAGATAAGTGTTTAATGCATGACATGCTTGCATCACATAACTCATGCACACATACAATGACAAATCTATAAGCTCAATGCTTCGAACGATACACATATGGCCATAGCATATATTGAAACATAGCTTCAAATCATTCATACATGTTCCACATAATCAAGCAAAGCAATAACATGCATCAACACATTAATACAGTTATCAGAGCATGCAGGAGAGATAAGTTCCCTACCTCCAGTCTTTTCTCCTCGATTTGCGTGCCAGCAACTCGGGGCTTCACATTCGATCCTACAATGTCAAATGTACTATTTAGATACTTCCATAGTGTTTCTGAGGGTCATATGAAGCTATATTGAAAATTTGCTAAAATGCCCCCGGGGACCTAGTCCGGCCCCACCGTACCCAATCTGGCTGTACTTTTCCCGAAATTTTGACATGGGCTATTCTAACATATTTTCGCCCAAGGAATCCATTTTCGGACTCGGAATTATCAAATTCAATTTCAATGTACAAATTTACCCTTGGCAGCCCCACTTTAAGGGTTTCAAGGGCGTTTTCGTAATTATGCTTTTTCGGCCTTTTCCGAAAAAGTGCCCAACTGTAACCCCACCTATTTTCGCCCACTGAATCCAATGGAATCATCAAATCATTGAAAATCCAACTCTAAGACCCATTTACAATGCTGGCCGAAATATATAGGTTTTAAGGGGAAAATTGGGGTTTTTCGGTTTTGGCTCCGTAAACGCGTTCCTTTCTACTCCTAACCGCTTTATTGACTATTCCATTAGGTTACAACTACCATTTAGTATCAATTTGGGCAGCATAACCCCTAGGGAAACCCATTTTCCATTTTTACAACCAATGGCAATCCGGCGAAATTTCACCGATTAAATTGCCCACAGCAGCCAGAATAGTCAATATACAAGAGTTTGGAAGTTACCTCAAGCTCCCAATAGCTTTTCCTTGACTTGAATGAAAACCCTAGGTGTTTTAACACCAAAAGAGGAGCTTCCAAACCTTAAAGAACATAAAGGAGTAGCTTAGGATCGGAGTTATACACGTTAGGAGCTAGATCGTCGGAGAAATCGGCTTACCTAGCGAGTTCTCTTCTCCTTTTCTCCCAAAACCCTCTCAACTCCTTTTCTTTACTTTGGTTGCAGAATGGCGTCGGATTGCTAAAGGAGAAAGATGAATAAAAAGTGTTTTAACATTAGGATGATGTCATGTTTTATTATGCTGATGTCATAAATCCCATTTTCGGATTTTATGACAGTTTTTCTGCCCAAACTTTGAAAAATCATAACTAATTCTAGAAAATTCGAAATGAGGTGATTCCAAAGCCAAATGGAAGCTATTTAAGTCCTCTTTACAGGAAAAATATTTACCAATACTAGAAATCACCACACAATTCCAGAATTACACAAATTTCATCACTGCCCCAAAACAGAGTCCATTTTCGACCTCAAACTTTGGACAGTCATATCTCCCCGTTCCCAACATGAAATGGCACAAATTTTATGTCCAGTTTGAAGCTTGGGATGTGAACTTTAAGACTGGAAAGTTTCATAATTTTCTGACATCATTTGCCTAGTAAAATCGTCCACACGAGAAGATTGCCCAGACAGAATTCACACTGGACAGCATTTCCAATTTTTTGCAACCAATGTGTCCAATCCAATTTAAATCAATTCCAATGATTAAATACCACAACATGACACCATTTCCATCACAATACCCCATTCAATTCTTCCCTCTATTCTAAGTCAATTTGGATGTTGATCCACAATTGAACTCAAATACAGGGTTTGGGCGTTGCTCGTAACACAAGCGACTACAATCCACTTTATATTCTCTAAAAGGGTTCATTAATCACTAACCACGTCCACTTTTGTAGTCATTAAACCCTAATCACAATTTGAGATCTTGCTAAACCGGGGCTTAGCAGTCCACTTATCTCAGGCTTATTCTCTAGCCTCAAGTCTCAGAATTCGGGGTGTTACAACATGAAGCATTTAAACCAGCCTATGGTTGGCTATGGCGTTTATGAACCCCAAATACTAAATTTTCCTCTTTAATCGGATTCATTTAAGACCTCATAGACACTACATTTGGGTTAGTAAGCACCAGAGCGAATATCATGATAGTGGTAAGGTACTTGGAGATGCCTTATATTATGCAGAGATAACAAACGTTCCATGCACTGCTGAACATGCTTCCTTCAGGATGATTTAATAAACATTATTGTGGTAGTGAAGTGTTAAGGCTGAAAAGGAATAGTTGTGAAGATTTAAAGGTTAAGGCCTTTGAGCTATACTAGTAATTTAGATTTTGATTTCATGTGTTTATGAGCCAAAGGCATGATTTGGGTTTTCAAAATAAACACCAGCGTGGATACTATTAAAGAAATTGAGGTTCATTATCTGGCATGTGAATTGATAGGAATTCATTGTGTTTAAATTCATTTTCGTAATGTCTGTTGTGAAACTATTTGAGGATTGATGTTACTATGATGAATTTAAGAACCATTAGTATCATATAAGGCTATTTTGTTATATTGGTATATAATATAATTTGTTGAATTCTATCCGTTAATGAATTTAAGAACCATTAGTAGCATATTGTTCATGCTATTAACTTTGTTTCTATCATTTGGAGGTTATTGTCTTTGATTAATGTTATATTAAATTGAATCTAAAATTCTGTTTGTGAGGAACCAAAGTTTTGATTCTGGAGATGGGTTTCCAACAATTGTCTGACTTGGAAAGCAAGTGTTATTCGTAATAAAAATTTCTGCCACGGTTTCATTTAGGAATGAAGCTATTATCTAAATGCCCTTGTAAAGTTTATAGTCTCTATTAAAATGCAAAAAAATGCAAGGCTTAATCATCTATTTGGAATGTTGACGTTATAGGTGATATATAGATTGAATTTATTTGTTACATTGTGTATGAACATGTGGTATGAAAATTTAATTATTTAGCTATAATAGAGATAAATGTCATTATTTGTGGGGATTTTATTTATAATACTTTAGTCCTTCTAATTTGATTTGAAAGCATGGGTGATTCAAATGTGATTATAGGTCTCGAGATTATAAAGGAATGATGATTATATATATTATTGGGAAATATTCCTGAAATAATGGATATGTTCAATTTAAATTTCATCATTTCACTTTAAACCTTTAACATCATGTAACATTGTATTGTGATCTTTATGTATTTTGATTTTAATTCTTTTATATACCTTCAAATTTCTCTTGAATTTCTTTGTAAATTCAATAAATAAGTTTTGAGATGTATCAAAATATATTTAGAAGGGAGTAGTGTTTTTCAATAAAAGGATATTGAGAGAATATGTGGTTGATAAATAAGGTTATATGATGAAAAATTTTAAACATTTCATTCGTTGAAAATGCGTTAAAAGAAGTAAATTGAAGTATATTATAAATGAGTAATGAAATTATATAGTGATGTAATACTATATGATAGTTTCTGAAGAACTATATAAAACAAAATTGATATAGTTCCTGAAGAATTACAATAGTTTTTCCCTTTTATTCTATGAGCAAAAAAAAGAATTGATCATGAAAATTTATGACTCATAGCTAGATTTACATGAGAACTTCGATTTGTTAAAGGGTTTGAAAATGATAACCCAATTGATTTGAAATTCATGATTTTATGTGAAATACGAAGTATTTGGATTTCTACATGCAAAATAGGTTGTTGAATTATTCTACTCTTGGTCACCACTTTTGAAATACAAGAAGGGAAGTATATTTATATGACTCACATTTTGATAGGAGATTGTTACACTGGCAGGGGGGATTGTTACAATACAAGTGTGAGTTCATATTGAAAAAATTTGTGCTCATACACTTCCCTAAAATATCTAATTGATCTCCCAGCTATTTCCCTACAAAATATAATTGTTCTCCTTTAAAAAATTTGATTCCGATTACGATTATGAATTGAAAAGTTTACTATTAATTGGTTATAGTAAACCTGAAGTTTACAATCCAAAAAAATTTATTGTTTTTATAACTGGTTTGATCTTAAGAGTCACATATATGATATAAAAAAAATTACATATTGACATCAAAGGAAGAACCAGAAATTTCTTCATCAATATATTATATAAATCAAGAATTATTATGTGCTGCTTGTTCTCAAAGAAAATGATTATGAGAGTATTATTAATTATGGCTTGGAATGAATATATCTACGCATTTCTAGAAATATATTAAATTGAAATATATGGGCCCATTCAAATAGCATGTAAACCATATAAGTATTTCATAAATATGATAGATGCATCTATAAGATGGTTACATGTGTTATTATTATTAGTTTGCAACATAATATTTGCAATACAATTTGAATAAATCATTATGTTGAGCGCACAGTTTCCAAATTATATGATTTGGAAATCATTTATTAAAGCCTCCATACATAGTTATATCAATACTTATGAGAACAAAGTTTCTACTTCAGTGTTGGCATATTTGATCTTACATATTGTAGCACTTAAATGTATCAAGCCAACAAGATTCTCCCAATAAAATTGGCTTTTGGTTAGGAGCCAAACATATTCCATCTTAAAAAGCTTGAATGTGAAATGCTTATTTATTTTAATCCACCACAATGCACATAGATAGCTATTGAAAGAAAGTAGGGATAAATGACAGAAGTTCATCAAACTTTACATTCATAAAATATTACAAAATATCTACCTGATATTGTAACATCCCAAAATTTGGGAGTAGAGGCTTGAGAATAAGCCTGAAATAGGTGGATTGCTAGCCCCTGATTATAAATTCTAGGTCATTGGAACACAATTTGCAAAGTTACAATTTGCTGTCAGTGTGTTTTCCTGTGTGGCAGTGAGATTGTCATGTGTTTTTGGATAATCAAATGATGTCCAATGAATGTGAAATTTTTTAGAATAAAAGTAGAAATATTAAGATTTAATTTGATAGGTTATATAAGTTATTTGGATATGTATACTGAGAGTTATGTATTTTTCAAGTTAGCTAAGTAAAACTGGCAAATTTAGGTGGCAGTGTCCAATAAATGGTAATTCTAGAATGTTGTGTGTTCAATTAACTAAAGGCAATATTTTCCCTTAAAAATAGACTTAATAAGGGTCACATAGCCTTTAGAAGCACATCAACTGGACATCTATAAATATAGATATGAATTTTCAAAATTTGATGAAAATTCTGTCAATTTTTAATCAAGGTCCGAAATTACAAAGGTAATGGCAAAAATGTAAGGGAAAATTGGTAATTTGCCAACAAAGTAAGAAGTTATATATTTATTCCCTTTTCTTGATGCATTTACGTCCAACAAGGAGAGGCAAGGGGAAATTAAATACTTGGTCTCAATTAAGCAAAAGATGAAGCGATTTGAGCCAAGTAAAATAAGTTACAAAGTCAAAAGTTGTCATGTGATTAATTGGCATTAAAATATGCTTTATGTAAGGAGGTGGAATGGCTTATTCAAGAGGCCATTTAACTCCTTCACAAGGGCATCCGCATTCCCGGCTCATCAAAGTGATGAGAAAAAAAAATTATCATCACCAAAACGACGCAGTTTAGTTTAAAAGTAAGATCTGAGCCGTTGATACAGAAGTAATCAGGGTTGTCTATGACATATCTAGTATTTTAAAATATTTTTTAAATTTCTTTTCTTATCCTAAAAAGTTTTTTACTACTTTTAACCCCTTAAAATATTTTTTCAGTTGTATCTAGTGTGTTAGCAGACTGACTGTAATTTTACCCTTAATGTATTTTTTTAGCTCCAAAAATTACTTTAAAATATTTTTTTGTTCTTTTAACCCTTTAAAATAATTTTTCAGTTGTACCTAGTGTTTTAGGAGATTGACTACAAGTTTACCATTAATGTATTTTTCTTAGTAGTAACGAGCACCCAAAATTTATGATACTGATTTATTAATTTTCACTCACTCTAAAATATTTTTCAGTAGTACCCTTAATGTATTTTTTTTAGCTCCAAAAATTACTTTAAAATATTTTTTAGTTCTTTTAATCCTCTAAAATATTTTTTTCAATTGTACCTACTATTTTAGAAGATTGACTATAATTTTACCGTTAATGTATTTTTCTTGGTAGTAATGAGCACCCAAAATTTAGGATAATGATTTATTGATTTCCACTCGCTCTAAAATTATTTTCAGTAGCATCTAATAGTTTAAATTAATTTTTGGAGCTGAAAAAATACATTAAGGGTAAAATTACAATTAGTCTGCTAATACATTGGATACAACTGAAAAAAATATTTTATGGGGTTAAAAGCACTACAAATTACTTTAGGATACCGCATGTTACTTGAAAAATATTTCAAGATATTAGATGTGTCACAGACAGCCCTGATTATTTCTGTATCAACGGCTCAGATCTCTCTTTTAAATGAAACTGCGTCGTTTTGGTGATGAGAATTTTTTTTCTCATCACTCTGATGAGCCGGGAATTCAGACTCTTCACAAGGCCATATTTATGTAGATGGAGAGAGAGAGAGAGCGCAAAGAGAAACATTATGGCAAGTGAAAAGAGTGTTTGAAAAGTCAAAAAAAAGTTGGTATGTGTTCAATTACCATTAAAATAATATTCAAAAGGTGTGGAAGGAGATATTTGAAGAGTTAATTATCTCTTCCAAAGCCTCACACATTCGTCCAACATGAGGAAAGGAAAGAGAAAATATTCACTTAGACATAAATGGTGACCTTTGGAAGTATTTTGAGTCAAGTGGAAAAAGATGAAGGCATAAGTCAAATATCACATGCAAATTAGCAATAAAATATTATTATTTTAGGCAGGCGGAGATATTATATTTAGAGATCATTATCTCCTTCCCAAAGATCATTTTCGTCCAACACATGAGAGCAAAGAGAGAGAAAGCGTTTGGAGAACATCAAGAACAAGAGAGAGAGCACAAGTGAAATCAATGTAAGTAGGTTGTGATTTCAAGTGTTTATGCCTCCAAAATCATGAAGACTCTCTCTAATCACTATGCCATCTTGAAATACACATGTAGTAAGGCAAAAACAAGAGCAAGAAGGAAAAGAGAGAGAGAGAGAGAGAGAGAGAGAACGGTTTTGGAGGGATTTAGAGAGAGAAACAAAGGTAAACCATAAACATTGATTATCTTGTTGAATTCAAGGTGTATATTGTTGTTGTGGTTGGTTTGTTGGATTGTTTTGGTTGTTTTTGTAATTTGGAAAATACAAACCTTAAGGGGGTGTGCTGTCCAAATTGACACTAATCATGATCAATAGGTATATAAGTGGTTAAACAAGGGATTACAAGTGAAAAGGAAGTGTTTTATTGAGTGAAATCATGAAACTTCCATTTTTCCTAAAATCCCAGATTTTGTCCAGACCTGTTTTCATTGTGTTTGGACTGGATTTTGGTGTTTTTTTATTATTTCATGTGTTTAGAATGGAAAATTGTATAGGTGTATATGTAGGGTGAGAAGTATAAAGGCTTTAGGGTGTGAAATGACAATTTTACCCCTAAACCCCTAACATAGGGGGTGTTCAAAACCCGGATTGGGACTAGGATCCCCCAATCCTAGTTCCTGATCTCGGTTTTTGGCTAAGATACAAATTGCATCCCAGTCCCGGTCCCGGTCCCGGTCCTGGGATTAACAACTATCTAGTCGAAGTTGACAACCTTAGTTGTCAAATTCATGAGTTTAATTAAACTCATTACCATGACGTAAAATCGTATCGTAGACTCGAATAGTAAACTCGTAAGAGTTTACTTTTATTAACAAATAGATATTAATAGTGTGTAATTAAATAATTAAAAATAAAATATGACAACATTTGATTTCAATATATTTTAAATTAAAAAAAATTAAAATTAAATCTATCAACGTTCATAATTTATCATACTCAACAAATGACATAATACATATAGAAATTTGATTATATTTATAAGAAGATTTATTAAAGATTTAAAATATATTTATAAGAAGATTTATTAAAGTTTTAAAATTTTTTTAAGATGAAATTAAGTTATATTAAAAAGGTATCATAAATAAATAACACTTATTTCAAGTTTTTATTTAAATCATTATTAGTTTTTAATAACATTATATATATATATTGGTATATAATTAATTATATATGATTATATATATATAAGTTTGTAATAATATAACGTAAGGGCATTTTGGCTTAATTGGCAAACACACATGTAGACATCACATTTTCAAGAAATATGAGGAGGAGACGCGTGGCACATTATGATGCTAGGACATGTGGCAGTCATGGGCAATGAGGAGGTTGCTACCGGAGCTAACACGTGGTAGTGCTGGTGAGGGGCTAGTGATGATGTGGCCTCCTACATATATGACATATGGCTCCTCTTAAGAAGATGCACTTGAAATTTAAAAATTAGATAAAGACAATAAATATATATAACACTATAATAAAAACTCATATTTATGGAGAGGGTAAGTAGGAGAGAGAATGAGTGGAAAAATACTCTCTCCGATAATATTTATGATAAATACTTATATACTCTAAGAGTGTCATTTTATTTGTACTCTAACTAATTAAAATAGAATAACTTATTTTATTTTAATCCTATATGCTAGATGAGTCATCTGAAAAAATTCAAATTTTATGATTTTAAAAAACAACCACTCATGGGAGGAAATTGCGTTTTTTGTTTTTCTAGATTATGAAGTTTATGTTTTTAAAAATATAAAATTTGAATTTTTCTAGATGACTCATTTCCATGTAGGATCAAAATAAGATGAGTTATTATATTTTAATTAGTCGGAGTACAGATGAGGTGTTACTCTTGAAGTATATAAGTATTTCTCCATATTTATTGAGAAATACTTACATGAGAAATTTTTGTATGAACATGATTTGCCACATCATTTGTAGTTTAACCAATTAAAATAAAACAACTCATGAGTTGATTTGACACCTTCTAAATATTAGCTAGCATATTAATAAAATTAAAAGATTTTACATGATTTACTTTTTCATTACTTGTGAAATCTTAATTAAGGGATTCATTTTTTTAAGAAAATTAAAGATCTGAAATACATCAATAGCCAATGAGGATTAATATTAATTGAGTTGTATTTTAATTGATCAAACCACAAATGATATAGCAAACCATGTTTACAAAAGAATTTCTCTACTACATACTCCAAGAGTGTGGCATCATATGAACTCTATCCAATAAAAACACAACAACTCATATTATTTTAATATTAATTGAATGATATCTCATGTGAAAAAAATTCACTGTTTAATTTTTTTAAGAAAAATAAACATCTTAATTTAAAAAAATAACTAAAACAAAATGATCAACCAATACTTTTGTTAAAACCAAAATAAAAATTGAATTTTGTCAGATAAGTTATCAACAAATTAAGATTAAAATGATCTATGTTGTTTTGTTTTTATTAGACAGAGTTCAAATGAACTAACACTCTCAGAGTACGTAAGCATTTCTCATATTATAAACAACTTTCTCTTTATTGGTGCTTGTCCTTAATATAAACAACTTTTTTTGTTTGTTAAAATTTAAACTATCTTTTCTTTTTCTACCCTTATTTAATACATATACTTATATTGATGATACTAATTCTCTTTCATTTAATTATTTATTACTCATTCTCTCTTCTATACCCTTTTCATAAATAGAGGAGTATTTGAAAAAGACATTACATTTTTTTACATATTTATTATTTTTAATTAATTTTAACCGTCAATTTGTCTTATGCAATCAGGATAGTTGTTTTTTAAAAAAAAAACTGTGGGAGTATATGAGAAATATATATATGATTAATTAAAAATAAGATTGCGAAAAAGGCACTAAATGATGAAACAAAAATAATGTGTATTACTTATATAAAAACCACATCCCTCACAAGTTTATTTCTTATATTTTGAACTTTTGGGAATATTTGCCGACTATAGCTACTGTAGACTGTAGTGTTGATTGAGGATGCAAATATTTGGTTGGGAAGCTTCACTGCATTTTCCTGCTTCCCATTTTCCAAGGCAGCTGTCTCGTTGCCTGCAGTCATATTCGTTATAGCGCACACAGGGAGAGAGAGAGAGAGAGAGAGAGTTGAATAGTAAAAAATATAAGTACAACATCCCAATATACGAACTGGTGGTAAAAGAGACATCTCAGGGAATTGAACATTTCTGTTTGAAACAATGAATTGGTTGAGGAAATGTATGTTTTTGTGTCCATATATCCATAGATATATAATTATTTTCATTATCTTCCTACATATCAGGAGATCAGAATTAAAGAGCAGAAACAATAACAACAAGAAGGAAAAACACATAGGGATCTGAGGCTTCAAATGTGTCTCTCTCTAACATTCTTTATGATGTCCCAATATCTCAAAAATTGTGTTCTTTTTTCTTGTGATCATTACATTATGCATAAAATGAGATGCATTTTAAAAGAAAAAATATTCTAAAATTATGCATTATTTGTTTTTTAAAAATCAGAAAAAAAAATTAAAATTACACCATTTTATACCTATAAAATATTATAATATCATTTATTTTATGTAGAATTTAATGATCACAAAAAACAAGTACCAAACTTTTGGGAAGTTATAAAATTTTGAGGGCCATCGAGAGCACATTAGAGACTTACAAGCTAGCTAGGCTTTCATCTAGCGAATTCATGTTTCTATGAACTGGACTAGTTTATGTGGTGCTTTTTTATAAGCAACAACTAATCAAGTGATTTAAAATGTTAGCTAAATTTAGTTAAAAATAATAAACGTGTCATATATGTAATTTTTTAATTGTACTATTGTTTATAAAGAGAGTACAAGAGAGAAAATTGTCAAAATTTATTGAGAAAATAAGTAATATATATTTAATAGGGTAAAAATGGAAAGATAAGTTTAAGATTTAAAATAAAAATGATTTTTTTTTCTTGTATTTATTTCCATTAACTACCATTTGATCTCTTCGAATTCATGTGAAAGTTAAGTGAACCGAATTTTTACTATTTTATCTCCCTTCAATTCTATTTCTAAGAGTTTAATAATTGAATTATGCAGTTTAATAAAGTGATTAAAATTAGTTAAAAATAATAAGTGTGTCTGAAATAAACCTTTTAAATTTAAGTATGTAATTATTTATGAAAAGCAAGTAAGAAAGAGAAATAAAGTATATATATATCACCAACATTTTAATTAATACAATATATATAATTAATGAAGGACAAAAATGAAAAAAATAATCTTATTAAATATTCAGATAATTCTTATCGGACTCTTATAAATACGGCTAAGACAATTTAAATTTTAGATTTTTAGAAAAATGATAGAAGGGATTATTTGATCTCGTCAAACTCATAAGGTTGAATAATTGACTTTTTTGGGTAAATATAGAGTTGGTTTAGCAGTAAAAAATCTCATTATATCCTTTTAGATCTCAAGTTTGGGTCCTAAAAGATATACTTGTGCTGTTGGGGTGGTGGCTGAAAACTCTAAATCAAATAACAGATGATAATATAAAAATAAATAAATGACTTTTCCTGAGCAAAAAAATTGACTTTTCTTTCCCTCTCATATATATAAACCCATAATTGTAAGAATTGATAAATCAGCTTATTGCTCAACTTTGCAAGAGAATTGATAAATCAGCTCGAGCCTTTTTACAGCATAGAAAATTGGCAACTGCTCTGTTTCTATTTGCCTTCGTGGGGAACCAAAAAAAAAAAAACCTCTCATGGCCTAAATGAAAATGCTGGTGTCCGAACTCCTATGCTCAGCTATAAACTCAGAAAAAATAAAGTTTGATAATTGACAGTAAAAGAAAGAAGAAAGAGGAAGAAACAGAGTGTAAAACAAAACAAAAACAAAACAGAGCATCATTTGATTGATGTGTGAAATTGGGTTATTAGGCAGCTGCTACGCTAAGAATATCAGTTTGGCCAACCTTTTTTCTCAAACAGTTTGTAAGCTTAACAGCATCAACTCCTTCCCCAATCACCACCACTTTCTCTTTTTCATCTCCTTCTAACCCCACGAAGTTCACACCTACAATATCAGTTCCCATTTCAGTTTCATATTCAAAACTTGAATTCATTCGTCACTATATAAATAAACCTAATTCACTTCAATACAAAAACTTAAGTTCTTCATATCTCGCTCACTTACCATTGGCTGAAGCCACAACTTTGAGTGCTTTGGTGCTGCATTCTGGCAGTTCATATGCACTTTCATCACAATCTTTTTCTGCACATATATATAAGCGAAAGCAAATGGGTCATCCACGAAAAGATAAAAACAGAGCATTGACTAATTACATGCAAGCAAGAAATTTCTTATACTACATATACCTTCATGTTTGATGATGGATAATTTTAGATCAGAGTTTGATGTAATAATGATCGAAGAAGCTATACGTTGATGGGAGTGAAAGTTGCAACCCTTTTTCTTTTATACAAGAACAGTCAATGCGAGGTCAAATAAAAGTAAGATTAGCTAAACATTCTGTCGTTTCAAGCAAACATTATCCTTCCGTAACTTCGCGTGATATTTATTATACAGTCAAGATTGATGTGCAGGAGTTGTTAAAAATTTATGATCTCGTGGGACGTGTGGACGTGTGGACTATGTTCTTCACTCGTGTAGAAAACACGTTTGGTTTAAAATATGATTATGAAATGACCGATGTGAAACCACCAGTTTTCCTCAAATGGGACAATCTACTGTAACCTGGGTTGTTTGAATTTAATACAGCCAGTCAAGTCAATTCGGAAAATGTAGCACCCTTATCTTATATTCATCTTTTTTAAAGTATTTACGGAAAATGATTCGTAGTTCGATGGATAATATAGAAATAGTATAAATATACTGATATTATTGATACATCATACTTGATTATAATATAGAAATTCCTTAACCAGGTTATACATAATATTATAGACTTTTAAAACAATTAAAAGCCTGTGGATAACCAACCCCTCTTCCTGGTTTGAACCGAGAGCATATGTAGCCGGAACTTATATGTTTGCCCTTAGAGCCACTTTCTTCTATTTCCACCTGTCTAAATGGTTAGTAGGGGAGGGTGAGATTCAAAAGAATATCAGCAAGAAATAGTTATCATAATACATACATCATAGATGTTATGTGCATGACATGTTAGCTTTAGCCAGATGTATGCCCAATAATGACATTTCTACATGCTCAATGTTTCATGCAACAAAATTATGACCACAGTATTAATAAAAACAGAGCTTCATTATTCAAATCTACTCTACATATCAAGTAAAGCAATCACATACATTACTACATAAATAGAGATATCAAATACATGCAAATAAGGTAAGCCCCCTACCTAGATCGTCCTTTTCTTCACTGACTGTCGGTTTGATACTCTGTATTCGGCTCGGGCTACTGTCCAATCCTAAGATCCCAAATTTTCAATAAATGAGTTATTACTCATTCATGTATTATTATAAATGCATTGTGTTGGTTATCTTTGCTTAAAATTGCAAAATTACTAAAATGCCCTTAGGGACCTAGTCTAACTGTACTTTCTCAAAAATTATGACATGGGCTATTCCTATATAATTTTGCCCAAGGAATCTATTTTTGACCTTGGTTTAGGCAAATTCACAACCAAATTACAAAATTACCCTTGATAGCCCCCTATGCGAGGGTTTTCAAGGGTATTTTGACACTTTATACTATAGGGCTTTTCTCACTTCGCACCCAATATGAAACCTACACAATTTTCCATTCTAAATTTAATGGAATCATCAAAGCCACCAAAATCCAGTCTAAACACAGTCAAAACAACTGCTGGATGAAATTCCAGAAAAAATTAGGAAAAATATAATTTCTTGATTTCAACCAACCAAACACCTTCTTTTCACTCCCAATCCCATGATTAACCATTTAAATACTAATTGCACATGATTAGAGGAAATTTGGGCAACATAACCCTTAAGGTTTTAACATTCCAAATTTACAAAATCACAATCCAAACCACAAACCATGCCAAGAATCACAACAACAACATCACAACATCAAAGAGAAGGAGATTATGGGAATTACCTCTTGAATCCTCACTTTCTCTCTCCTAAGCATCACCTCTCTCTCTCTCCCCCCTCCTTCCTTTAATGTTTTGCTTGCTACACGTGGTGATTCATGGAGAAGATGAACTTAGAGGAAGAATTACACAAGTTAGGAAGCTTAAGCTGTAATGCCCCAAATCTTGATTAAGGGCTAATGACTTCTATTGAGAATGTAATTATGTGAGAAAACACTTTTGGGAAAACAAAGTTGAATTGTGACCAGAATTAATTATTGGAAATGCCCAAAACCCTGTAGTTTAGTATAATTATGTGACAAAGTTATTATTGGGCTAAAATAGAGGGAAATGGCGCATAGAGAAGGGAAAAAGGAATTTAATTATGTGTCATGTGGCAATTCAAGTGAATGTGCCATGATCAGGGGAAAAATTTAAAGAATGGAAAATTTACAGTCAATTAGTTAGTAATTGATGTAGAAATTAATTATAACTAAAAGAAATGACGAGTGTGACTAAATGACTAATGGAGTAGTTAGTGTAACCATGTGGTTACTTACTTTATGAGAAACAATGAGATTGGGACATGTGGCATGTTGAGATGATGAGAGAGTAGTTGGGAAAAGTGAAATTGTATTTTAATATATTTCTCTTCCCTCTCTCTTCCCCCATTTTCGGCTACTAGGAGGCATGGGCATGGAAGAGTGATCATTCCATCATCTTCATCACTCTCATTTCGCTCTCTCATTCAGATGCCATTGAAGAAAATGAAAGAGAAAGAAGCTTGTAAAAAGGTAAGCCAATAGACCCTTGAAATGATCTCAAATGCCAAAACTCTCTTCTTTAATCTTGTTCTTTGAGTTGAGAGCTTCGATTCTATGGTTTTAGATTTTTCATTGGTGGTGTTTGGTACACTCAAGAAAATATAGAGGTTGGTGAAGCAAGGAACAAGTTAGTACAAGTGATTAAGGTGAGTAAGAGAAACCTTTCTACATGCATTTTATGGCCATTGATTGAGGCTTGAATTTCTGGAATTTTGCCCTACTTTTCGTGGATTAGGGTATTAGAGAGTATGGCATGTTGAGATCATGGAAATGGTGCTTTGTTGTGTGTCTTGGATAGATAGAATTGAATTGAGACTTAAATGTGAAATTTGGAGATTTTGGAATTTTTATTGAGTTGTTGCCCAAGTTATATCATGTGAAAGGAATGTGAATATGGTTATTTTGGTATCTCCATTGGTTTCCTTGTGAAATTATATGTGGAAATGGGTTTTGGATTGAGTTTTGGAACCATTGGAGACTTAGGTTGCAAAACCGAAAAATTTGGCCAAGGAAAATTCTGTGCCAGGGACCTAATTTTCACAATGTTTTGAGTTAGAAAATAGTGTCAAAAAGTTGTGAAACTTTCCAATTTTGTAGTTTACATTACAAGCTTTCCATTGATATAAAGTTTGGATCATTTTGAGTTATGCGTTGAGAGTTATGGTCTGTTGAATTCAGCCAAGAATCAGGGCAATTCTTAGCGTAGACCAGAAGGGAGTTGGCCACGGCCCAAATGTTTCTGTTTAATTCTTGGCCCCAGCCCAAGGATGCTGACCCCGGCCCACAAGTTTCTAACCTTCTCTTGGTTGTGGCCTAAGGAAGCTGACCGAGACTCAAAAATTTCTGACCATCTCTTGGCCGCGGCCTATGGGTGGCTTAGCCATGGCCAACCCTTGTTTTCAACACTTTATAATTCTAAAAAGTGGTTTTCAATCTAGTTCTTCCCAACCCTTTAGAGCTATTGTTAGAGCCTTTCATAGCTACTTAAGGGACTTTATTGATAACCAAACCTAAGTGTTTTAAAGTCATTTGAGTATTGGAATAAGTGATAACTTGTCATCCTTAATTATGATGATAGGATTTGATATTTGCCCAGAACCTAAGAGGCCTGTGCCTGAATAAGAACGGAAAGAACAAGGTAGTGACACTTTCTCCTATATCATGTTTAATGCATTGCATGTTTGTTTTTATCATTAAATGAACGATTGAGTCACGGTGGGTAGCCCGACTTTGAATGCTGCTGTTGCTGATTGTCATGCCTTTCACGGGAGTGATTATTGTATTGATTGAATGCTGCTGTTAGTGATTGTCATGCTTTTCACATTTGTGGTCAAAGTCATGATTGAATACTGTTGTGTTGCTGAATTGTGATATTTGCTTACATGCTTTGTTATATTATGTATTATATACGTGAAATGTTACTACTGAGATTCTTTTGAATCTCACTCTTTCCAATTAACAAATTTTTAGCTTGGGCACGTGTTTTTATTTATTTGAAATTTTTTTTATTTATTCTCGATCTCTTATTTATATTATGACACGTGTTTAACACTAATCACGGCCTGGTGAGGACAGGAGTTACATAAGCACTTAAAATCACAAGGCTTACCTTTGATTCTTTCTTATTTGTGCTCCCTTGTTCAAGCTCTCTCTCTCTCTCTCTCTCTCTCTCTCTCTTGTGTATGGCGTGTGAAGAATGTGGAATGATGATGAAGATAATGCTTTAATAACACCTCTTCACCTTTCTTTAATTTATATTATTTTAATAATTTTATGACACATGTTATTTATTTGGCTTTATCTTCATGAAATGGTGTCATAAATTTTCCATTTGAAACGAACTAATTCTTCATCCCTTTTAGGCTCATTTTCATGCCACTTAGGGTCCTTCTTTAGTCCAATTTCCTTTTGCACATATCTATGTATTATTTTATTGCATTGCGACATGTGCTCATACTTTGTACATAATAATATTTAATTCCTTGGCTCTATGATAATGCCATTTGGCATAATTAGATACCCAAAATACTTTACCCAATATTTATCCCAATTAAAGGAAAAAATAATGGCTGCTTATCTTGTTAGTCAAATGACCATTTTGCCCTTACATCTTTGCCATTTTCGCAGAAGGTGGAAAACTGGGCAGAATTTTTATCAAACTTTAAAAAATTATAAATTTATTTATAGAACTTCAATTGGAGTGATTCTAAAGGCTATGAAACCCTTATTGAGTCTAGTTTCAAGGAAAAATTATAGTCTTTAGCCAATTAGAAGCTCAACATTCGCATAATTTAAATCTTTGAACGCTACCACTGATGCTAACCAGTTTTACTGGGCTAACTTCAAAAATTCATAACTCTTTGTGTACATCTCCAAATAATTTCCATGACTTATCAAATTAAAGCTTAGGATGTCTACTTTCATCTTGTAAAATTTCATAATTTTTGGTCATCATTTGGTCATCCAAAATCACATGACAAACTCACTGTCTAACAGGAAATCTTCACTGGCAGCATAATCACATTCTCCAAAATTTGCATTCCCTTATCTCTAAGGAATTTTTGTGATTGAAATTTGAGATGTTACATTTCTTCCCCCGTTCAATAAATTTTGTCCTCAAAATTTGGAACGTATACAACTTGGGATTAATCCTATCTCACGGTGTAACTCATCCTTAAGTTATGCGTACTTATAAAGTGTGCATCACAAATTACCTGATATGTGTGGATGAACTACCTATCAACACTTACATATTCAACCTGTTCTGTACTTATGGGTCACCCAACCCATTATTGTATTGATTGTCCATCAAGACACTTTGTATATTATTCTAGGCCTCATTGCCTTATCGGAACACTGCCCCAATATACTTAGCCTTATAATGTATCTCATTCCATTCTCGTAGCACTCAATATTCTTGTCTTATTGCTCTGTACAAACATGTATATTGGGACTTACAGCCAATAGGCATGTCTGTAGACATGACCGTCTATAACTGTGTTCACTATCTATAATCATGTCAGCATGTTTGGTGTTCAGGATCAAATAACCATTTGATCTTTACTAGCCATACTGTATATTGTCTAATCCAACTATGTGTTTTACTTAAGATCAAATGACTATTTACCCCTTTAATAATCATACTGTGTGCACTGGTCACTATGTGCACTATTTACCGTGTGCAACATCCACTGTATACACTGTATCATGAGTGGGTGATTCATTCTGTGAGCCTATAGTTGTTGAGCAATATTTGCCACTATTATACCCTACAACACTAAGGCTCATCCTAATTCCAGTTCACATGTGTCACCACAAACCACAAGGATTTGGTTACTGTTGACCATATAGGTCATTGCACTGTACACCACACAGGGTGTAATACTATTGACCCCTCAGGTAGTATCACTGTATACCACACAGTGTGTAATACTATTGACCACACAAGATGTGTCACTATATACTACATAGGTCTAAACATGATTTGGGATGATCAATACTGGTGCGACTGTCAGCTTCTCATATATCACTCAAAAATCACATGTATGTTCTGTTAATCTCATGAAATTCTTGTCAAAATTACACAGTTTCTCTTATTTCTTCCATAGTTTGGATGTATTAATGGGCAGCTAGGAGTGCCAAAATAGAGGAATTGTGTGCTAAACATGCTTGGCACAGAAAGAGTATAAATGTGGGGGAAATAAGTGAATATTTGTTATGATTACCTAACTGTGATCTTCTGTGAGTTCTTTGTATTAAAAGGATAAATATTTAGTTACAGCTGGAGCCAGAGAAAGCCAAATTCAATGAAAAGAAGGTGGAAAGGAGTTGAAGCCATCAACCGCGCCCGGAATTACAAGAAGGAATGAGAGCATATCAAAGCAAGAGACAAATTGGCATTGCAGAGTTTTTGGCTGCGGCCAACACAAACACTGGCTGCGGCCCACAGGAGGTCAGAAACATACTAGCCGTGGCCAACGTAATCACTGGCCGTGGCCAATGGAAGCACAGAAACTCACTGGCCGCGACCCACAAATCTCCTGGCCGTGGCCAACCCCCGATACAGGTGCTATGTGTTTTGACATTCAATGAGTATAAAAGTGAAAACCAGAGACTGAGAGCGAGGATCCTAATATGGAAATACCTAGAGAGGTAGCTGTGACTAATAGAGCTAAATATTTACATATCTTTTAGTGATTAACCTTAGGCATTTGTGGGATTTGATTAATTATTTTGGGCATAATTAGGTAATAATATGAGATTTGAGTTCAAAGGTAATTTGGGAAATAAATTGGCTAAATTGATATATTTTAAATAATATTTGTTATTCCCATTATTAATTAATTATGAATAAATGATATTACCTTTTTGTATCTCATTTTTATAGGTGATGACATGGTACATTAGAGCCTAATGGAGGGCAAAGATGGAATTAGTGGAGAGCACATGTGAAGATTTTATTTCCTAAGTTTTCTAATTTTAATATGCTTGAGAAAGGAATTCGGCATTGTTTGGTGGCTTGAGTTTCTTGGCCTTAAGATCCCTCAAATTTTTCCCCATCTCCAAACAAAGCCTTATTTTTGTTATACCCACCAGAATTAGATCGCACAGAAAAAAATGGAGAGAAGGATATCACATGGTTTTGGGGCATTTCTTGAGGGGATTGGGACGGAGCTTTTGGGGGAGTTCACTCTCATTTTCTCCATTGCATTTTTCTCCATTCCCATCGACCACCATTTCTCATCTCCTTCTCCTTCCACTTTCCTTTGTTTAATTCCCTGTTTTCTCTGTTTTTTTCAGATCTGTAATGGCGTGGAGAAGAGAGTTTGATGGAGCTAATTTCCTAATCATGAGCAGATAGATTCTTTTGTCCGATGGTGATGGTGAAGCTAACCTGAGTCCTTGAGCAACTAGGGGAGTTCTTTGCTTCTTAATTTCATCTTCTACTCTATGTATATGCAGATTATGATTCTAGGTCACTAGAGTTTGTGATTTGTGTATATGGATGAGGATTTAATTGGTTGATGTAATCTGGATGATGATACTTGTGTTAGATTTGTACTTATGGATTGTGATTGAACTATAGCACTCTTTTGTTATTCAATTGCTTTCCTCTATTCTCTTGAAATCAACTGTTTGCTAGGTTTCTAGGAATTAATTGGTGGTAGAGAGGATCTTTTATGAATCTATCATAAGCTAGGTACTTCAAGGTATTCCTAATTAATCAATTGAGTCTATGTTTAGATTAAATTGAGAAGTTAGGAATATTGATTACTAAGGTTTCTTGCTAGTCCTTGTGCTTAATTAAGAGAAGAACTTAGAATTAAAATTGGACAAGGATGGTTAGTGGACTCATTCATCTAGGACATTCACCTCTTGCATTTACACCCACTCACTCACTTTATACATTGAAAAATTTCATAAACAAGTAGCTCTTTCGTTTAATTAGATAGATGAAACTCACATCCCATATTCTTTGGTTAATTTGTTATTTACACTAGATTACTTAGGAACTAAATATAGGCTCTACGTAGAGATTGACCTAGGTTAGTTGCCCTATATTGCATTTAGCTTAGTTTTATTTGATAGCCCCAAGATATGGCTTTTTAGTGACACTCCTCTAAGCCTGGGTTCGCCACAAAGCAAGGGAAATCAAGTGGGGAATGAAAATTTGTAGAGATTTGAGCTGGTTTTCCTTGGTTATACTAATTCCTTTCCTTATCTTCTTCATTTTGCTGATATGGCAGTTCATGCTTTGTATTTCTATATCAATTTCTTGAACATGAGTAGCTAAACTTTCATTCTAGGATTGTTTATGAACCTTTGTATAGATTAAACTTGATTCCTTCTCTCCTTAAGTATCTAATGGCATATATTTGTGACTGGTAATCACTGTGGACGATTTGTTCAACTAAATTAATCTTGAGAGAGTTAACTTATTTGTAGAACTTTGGTAAAATTATGCTAGACTTGAAGTTTAGAAGCTAAATGGATGATTTGTTAGTAACATAGAGATATAGTTACTAGCCTAGCATTGTCATATTGAGGTTGGTGCTTAATGCTTATTTTCTCTTAACGATAGCAAGAGATTGTACATATTAAAAGAAGATACAGAGTTGGTTATGACTTGAGAAAGCTTAATCAAACACTTGTGAACCTTAGACTGACATACATATATCCAATAGAATGATTCTTGAAGGGGAAATAAATCAAGTTTATGAAATACAAAGGGGATGAACAATCCTAGGTTTATTACAACTGTTAAAATCACAAGGATCAAGTTTTTGTTTAGTAACTCTTAGTTTTTACAAACAAATCTCTTTTGAACTTATCTTTCCACACAACATGTTTTGGCTTGGCTTAATCAAATTCATTGAGCCCATTGCTTGACTAATTTGTTACTCAAATCCTCGAGGGAACGATCTTACTTATCACTTTATTACTTGACGCGATCCATGCACTTGCAGTTGAGAACATGTTCACCATGTTTCCGTAGCGCCTACTCTAATGTTTTACACTGACAAATGCAACATAGGTGGGGCTACACTGTCTGCCTACACTTGTCTGAATACCTGAGTTGGATCCCATTTGGCCTCCGTAGTAAGACACAATTATTCATAGAAAATGTGATAAATAAATATTCCATACACCATATAAGTAACATAGTTGTAACACCATAAATCTGACTGTTTGTTGGCATTCAGGTACAAACCTAGTTTAGGTCCCTACTGGCAGGGCTACATGTGACTATATGACCCCTACTTGTGCCCTCACTGGCTACATGCATTATTCAGGATCATATGACTATACACCCCTACTTATGCCCTGTTCTAGCACAAACTACTGCCTGCCTAGAAATGTTTCAATATCCTGGTGTAGACGACTACCTGTTTGGAAATGTTGTTTCCCTATCCTAATTGGGTTTTGTGGCCCAACCAGGTGTGTGTCTACAACTTGTGTCACAAAATATGGCATATAAGGCATATAGATAATCACATAGTGCATGGAAGAGAGAGTCACTACATTGGCCTTTCCTGATGATATTTATTTGCTAACTTCCCCCTAGTCCATGATTTGCTTTTGCTGCATCTCTTGCAGCTGTCCATTAATATTATGTTTCACGGTATTGGGAATTGATAAATCCCATTCTGTGAGACAACGTGTCTTAACACCACTCTTAGGCACTCCTCATATTCTTCTCTACTCTTCAAGTAATTAGAATATTGACACTAAACCTATAATCAGTCCTCTCTCAACTGGAGACAAAACCTTCCTCAGAAGCTAGGGGTGTCAGCCTCTGTCAATAGTATACCCCTGTTGATTGAGCTGTGTTGTTCATGTCTGCAAACTGTCTCCCTTAGGAGCAAATGTAAACAGAGGCTCCCGTTTGGGTTCCTCAAACTGTTGTTCATATTCTTGTTCACTAGGATTGTCCCTATCTGTGTTTTGTTCCCGCACACTTCTTGCAGTTCATTCTTGATGATTATCGACCATTGTTTACGGTTCTGTTAACTTGCCTTGTGTTTGTTGTATTGGGTTAGGTCTAACTTCCTGACCCTCCTAGCACCTGTACCTCCTGGTCTTATCACTTTTATGTGTCACCATGTGAAACAAAGAAGAGCAAAGTATCTCCTAATCACAAGGGCATATATGTCATTACATAATGTGTTGGGTACATAGGTACTCCTAAAAGTACACATAACAGAGGTTTACTGTAGTCGTGGAAAACCTATAACAAAATACAGCCTTTAAACTACCGTATAACATGTTGTTACTCTCTTGTGTTACATAACATAACATGTTCATGTAACTTCCCAGGGGGTCACCTATCCTCAGATTTCCCTAGGCTGAGCACACTTAACTTTTGTGTATCTGTATCAAAACGTAGATACCAGCTTTAGCTGTCTCCGACCACCACTACCCTATGACTGTCCTTGGTCCACTGAGTCATGCCAACTGTCACCGGTTGACTAAACATTGTGTGTGAACACTAACCGCATTGATATATAAAGTCCCGGTACATGAGCCTAAATGCATACCTTGATATGTTTCCTGTTGTCTACAAAGTTGTCGATTGGACCCAATCTATAATCCCATTCTTCTTCCAGCCCAACATATTATTCCGGATAGGAGTATAATGTTGTGCGGATCCCAATGTCATCCGGAATCCCTAAACTAAACTATCCCTGACCATTATCCACTGGGGTCAGCCTATCTGTGTATGCTGTATTCTGGGCCACTGGGATATGGTACTCTCGGACAACCTGCAAGTATATACCCTTGATGTGCTGCCATAGCTCTTGATTTAGTTGTAAGCCATGCATCACGTATACCGCTCTAACACCGGGATCGGTAACGGAATCCATATGTATCTTTATCTTGTCTGTTTGTGGCTTATCAGCCTGGCTCTTAACTACCTACAACTATGGCTGAACACTGATAAGCCTATTAGTGATTCTGTTTCAGGATGAGGCCCTACATTTTGGCCTTACTCGGACCCGCTCCTTTGGCATCCGTGTCATCCTTGTACCATCCTCTCTCTGGTATGGTAATACTTGCTACCTTCCAGGTAATCCACCATTTCCTTGGGGCTTGTCTAGTCTTTTAGGGGCTTGTGAACTAATCGAAGTAATTTACTTCGTTGTTCCTATCACTGTATAATCAAGCATATCAGTATACTATCATGTTGCCAGAACCACCACATTTACTTTGAGCAGACAATTCTGTGGCTAAAATCCTTGCTCTAATACCAAAATGTAGCACCCTTATCTTATTTTCACCTTTTTCAGAGTATTTGTGGAAAACAATACACAGTTCGGTGGGTAACACATGAATAGCATAAATATACTAATATTATTGATATAACGTACTTGATTATAATACAAAAATTCCCTAACCGGGTTATACATAATATTATAGACCTTTAAAACAATTAAAGCCTATAGATAACCAACCCTTCTTCCTAACATGAACCGGGTGTGTAGGTAGCCGGAAGTTATATCTTTGCTCTTAGAGCCACTTTCTTCTATTTCCATCTGTCTAAATGGTTGGTAAGGGAGGATAAGATTCAAAAGAATCTCAATAGATAGTTACCATAATCTATGCATGATGGATACAATGTGCATGACATGTTAGCTTTAACCAGATGCATGCCCTATAATGACCTTTTTACATGCCCAATGTTTCATGCAACAAAACTATGGTTACAGTATAAACAGAAACAAAGCTTCATTATTCAAATATGCTCTACACAATTAAGTAAAGTAATCACATATATCACTACACAAGATGAGATATCAAATGCATGCAAATAAGGTAAATCCCCTACCTGGATCGCCCTTCCCTTGATTGACTGTTGGTCTGATACTCTGTATCGGGCTCGAGCTACTGTCCGATCCTAAAATCCCAAATTTACAACAAATGAGTTATTACTCATTCATGTATTATTATAAACATATTGTGTTGGTTATTTTTGCTTAAAACTGTGAAATTACTAAAATGCCCCTAGGGATCTGGTCTAACTGTACATTCTCAAAAATTATGACCTGGGCTATTCCTACATAATTTCGCCCAAGGAATCCATTTTTGACCTTGGTTTAGGTAAATTCATTGCCAAATTACAACATTAACCCTAACAGCCCCTATGCGAGGGTTTTCAAGGGTATGTTGACACTTTACATTTTAAGGCTTTTCTCACTTCGCACCTAACATAAACCTTGCACAATTTTCCATTCTAAATCCAATGGAATCATCAAAACCACTAAAATCCAATTAAAACACAGCCAAAACAGCTGCTGGACGAAATCCCATAAAAATTGGGAAAAATGGAATTTCTTTATTTCAATCAACCAAACACCTTTTCACTCCCAATCCCATGATTAACCATTTAAATACTAATTGCACATGATTAGAGGAAATTTGGGTAGCATAACCCCTTAGTGTTTTAACATCCCAAATTTATAAAATCACAATCCAAACTACAAATCATGCCAAGAATCACAACAATAACATCACAACATCAAAGAGAAGGAGATTATGAGAATTACCTCTTGATTCCTCACTTTCTCTCTCCTAGGTGTCACCTCTCTCTCTCTCCTTCCTTTGATGTTTTGCTTGCTACACATGGTGATTCATGGAGAAGATGAGTTTAGAGGAAGAATTTGTAACCCCCTTCCGTAATTAATATTCAGAATATGCAATTAAAGTGAAATAGGAACTAATAACAATCAAATAACATTTATAAACCCATTTACCAGACGGGGTTTTCACAAATACCTTTCGAAATCATTTATAACTTAGTCTCACATTCACATTCTGAATACAATTAATACACGAAGATAAATCACATTTAATATATCAGAGTACGCAATGTAATAATTTCGGCAATTCTGGATTCCATTTATTAACTCAAGCTTTATAGGGCACATTCGCACATTACAAGCCCTCATATGGGGATTACACAAATCCATCTCAAATACATAACAAATCCTCATCCAAATCATATATAGTCATCCCAACTCATATTGATAACCAACTACCAACTCTCATCTCGAAGGAGTCCTAGCCGCTCCCTCTACCAGCCACTTGCCCTATCTAAATTGTTGGTAGGGGAGAGTGAGATTTGAGAGAATCTCAGTAGGAAATAGATACCAATATGCATGAAGATATGTGTTTAATGTATGACATGCTTGCATTACATAACTCATGCTCACACAATGACATATCTGCAAACTCAATGCTTCAATCAATATACTTATGGCCATAGCATAATAGAAACAGAGCTTCAATAGTTCATATATGTTTCACATAATCAAGCAAAGCAATAACATGCATCAATACACCAACAAAAATATCAAATACATGCAGGAGAGGTAAGTTCCCTACCTTTAGTCTTTTCTCCTTGATTTGCGTGCCAGCAATTCAAGCCCTCAACTGGGTCCTACAATTCCAAATATACCATTTAGATACTTCCATAGTGTTTCTGAGGGTTAGATGAGGCTATATTGAAAAATTACTAAAATGCCCCTAGGAACCCGGCTAGGCCCCGTCGTATCCGATCCAGCTGTACTTTTCCCAAAATTCTATCCTGGGCTATCCTGACTTATTTTCACCCAAGGAATCCATTTCCGGATTTGGAATTATCAAATACATTGTCAAATTATAAATTTACCCTTGGCAGCCCCACTTTAAGGGTTTTAGGGGCGTTTTCATAACTATGCTTTTTCGGCCTTTTCTGAAAAAGTGACCAACTGTAACCCTACCTAATTTTCGCTCCTGAACTCAATGGAATCATCAAATCATTGAAAGTCCATCTCTAAGGCCCATTTATAGCCTTGGCCAAAATATACAAGTACTTCAGAAAAAATTGGGGTTTTTCGGTTTTGGCTCCGTAAACGCGTTCCTTTATACTCCTAACCACTTTATTGACTATTCCAATAGGTTACAACTACCCTTTAGTACCAATTTGGGCAGCATAACAACCCCACACACCCATTTTCCATTTTTGAAACCAATGACAATCCTGCAAAATTTCACCGATTAAATTGTCCATAGCAGCCAGAATAGTCAATACACAAGAGTTTGAAAGTTACCTCAAGCTCCCACTAGCTTTTCTCAAGAGTGGCTGAAACCCTAGCCCTTCTTAACCATGAAAATTGAGCTTCCAACACCTTAAAGAACATGAAAGAGAAGCTTAGGAGCAAGGTTATACGCGTTAGGAGCTAGATCGTCGGAGAAATCGGCTTACCTTGTGAGATTTCTCCTCTTTCTCTCTCTAAGAGCTCTCAACACTCTCTATCTCTCCTATGCTGCTGAACCTCACGACAGAAATGGTAGGAAGAAGAAGATGGGAAATATTTTAATTCCATGATGATGTCATCTTTTATTTTGATGATCTCATAATTCCCATTTTTTGATTTTTGGCATATTTTCTGCCCAAACTTTGAAAAATCATAACTAATTCTAGAAAAATTGAAATGAGGTGGTCCCAAATCTCATTGAAATATATTTAAGTCCTCTTCATAGGAAAAATATGAGCCATTATCAGAAATCACCACAAAATTCCAGAATTACATGAAATTCCCCTACTGTTCCATATTTGCACCCAGTTTTAACATCAAACTTTGGAAAACCATAACTCCAAGTTCACAAAATGAAATGACACAAATTATATGTCTAGTATGAAGCTTGGAATGTGAACTTTAAGACTGGAAAGTTTCAAAGTTTTTAGAGACCATTTGCCCACTCAAAACATCAATACAAACAGATTGCCCATAACAGAGTTTCACTAGACAAAATTTCAGATTTTGCATCTTTGCTTCCAATGGTCCCATTTTCATACCAAACATCATTGCCACATAAATTTTCACAAGGAATCCATTGGAAACACCAAATCAATCAAATTCACATTCCATTAACATGTTTCACCAATAATCACAACATGTCAACACAAGTCACAATTCAAACTCACATTGCAATTCTTTACTTTCCAAAGTTCCAAACCAATTCCATTGAACTCACACACATGGGATTCCACCCACTCAATCTCACAACAAATCAACCCTAACCATTGATCTTCAAGTTACTAATGAGTTTCCTCTTCGGTAACTGACCAATTGGTTGGTAACTTTACTGTTTTGCCCCTGATTATGCCAATTCCTCCTGAATCACCACTAAACATATCATACTTTTCCATTTAGCCACAATATGCACCCTCCCTCTATTTTAAGTCAATTTAGATATTAATCCATAATTGAACTTAAATATTGGGTTTTGGCACTGCTCACAATGCATATGCATCATAGTTCACATCATAATCTCCAAAAGGGTCCATTTATCACTAATCACATCCGCTTTTGGAGTCATCATCCCTTAATCACAATTTGAGATCTTGTTAAACCGAGGCTTAGCAATCCACTTATTTCAGGCTTATTCTCTAGCCTCAAGTCCCAAAATTCGGGGTATTACATAATTACACAAGTTAGGAAGCTTAAGCACTTGAAATCACAAGGCCTACCTTTGATTCTTGCTTCTTTATGCTCCCTTGTTCAAGCTCGCTCGCTCGCTCGCGCTCTCTCTCTCTCTCTCTCTCTCTCTCTCTCTCTCTCTCTCTCTATTTCTCTTGTGTATGGCGTATGAAGAATGAGGAAAAATGATGAAGATGATGCTCTAATAACACCTCTTCATCTTTCTTTAATTTATATTATTTTAATAATTTTATGGCACATATTGTTTACTTGGCTTTATCTTCATCAAATGGTGTCATAAATTTTCCATTTGAAATGAACTACTTCTTCATCCCTTTTAGGCCCATTTTCAAGACACTTAGGGTCCTTCTTTAGTCCAATTTGCTTTTGCACATATCTATGTATTATTTTATTTCACATAAACATGTGCCCATACTTTTTACATAATAATATTTAATTCCTTGGCTCTATGATAATGCCATTTGGCATAATTAGATATCCAACATACCTTAGCCAACATTTATCCCAATTAAAGGGAAAAATAATGACTGCTTACCTTATTGATCAAATGACCATTTTGCCCTTACATCTTTGCCATTTTTGCACAAGGTGGAAAACTGGGCAAAATTTTCATCAAACTTTAAAAAATCATAACTTTATTTGTAGAACTTCAATTGGAGTGATTCTAAAGGCTATGAAACCCTTATTGAGTTTAGTTTCAAGAAAAAAATATAACCTTTAGCCAATTAGAAGCTCAACATTTGCAGAATTCAAATATTTGGACACTGCCACTGATGCTGACCAATTTCATTTGGTTAACTTCAAAAATTCATAACTCTTTGTGTGCAGCTCCAAATAATTCCCATGAACTATCAAATTAAAGCTTAGGATGTCTACTTTCATCCTTTAAAATTTCATAATTTTTTGTTATCATTTGGTAATCCAAAACCACATGAAAAACTCACTGCCTCACAGGAAATCTTCACTGGCAGCATAATCACATTCTCCAAAATTCACCATTTTATTCCCTTATCTCTAAGGAATTTTAGTCACTAAAATTTGGGATGTTACAAAAAAAACCAAGAAGATGAATCCAATCTGACTTCTTGATATGTCATTCTGTTTATTATGTGTTTGTGAGCTTGGTTTGAGTTTAAAAGGGTGCAGTTGAAGCTTTCTCATATCATGAATCGCTTTATTGACTCTCCTGGCATTTCTACGACAAACTAAAGTTGTTAAAACAAAGCTAAGCCAGGAGGAGATTGATCAAATTCTAAAAGATCAGAAAATCAACATTAGAATCCTACACAACAATTCAAAATAATACTACATAAAAAAACTTATTAAAATCACTTGTATCAGTTTGATTATATCACAATAAGAACAAAACTTGAAAGAAAAATAAGTGTAACATAAAGCAAGGACAAATGGGATAAATTCTTATAACGCAATATGATTAATATTAATCTTCCATTATCCATGAATCAATAAAATATATAAAAAATGGCGTAATAAATTAATGACAACATAAATCACTAAATGAATATAAGAGAGAGACAACATAGATTGAAGTTATGTATATATATATATATATAGAAACCGACAATTATATAGTAACACAATATATACTGTAATATCCCAAAATACATTCAAAGGGATAAGTATAATAGATAGTGAAATAAAAGGGTTTAATGGCACTCTAATTAATTTTACCATGATCAAGAGTTAATTGTTACTTGATCTTGAGGATAGATTTGGGAAACAAAATGAAGGTCCAAGTTTGCTCTTATAAAATAGAAGTAATGAGGAAGATAATTAATGCAATTTCCTTATCTTTTCCTCTTATGTGGACACAAGGCACATGCAAGACTAAGTGTAAGACCAAGTCAACACACTCTCTTTTCTTTTCTTTTTTCCTACAAGGAAACCGTTCCCTCCTTGCTCTATTCTTATGCAAGATTAAAATAATATATATGTATTACTTTGCTTCTATATTTCGTCCAAGCTTTGTCAAAGGAAAGGAAGAGAATTTAATTGATATATTCTTACACTTAGAGTCAACAAAAGTGGCTAGGATTTAATCAATATACTTTCTTGACCTTATGCAAATGTTGGATGTTCAAATCATAAGGAAGAGAGAGAGAGAGAAGCTAATCAATATCCTCATCTTTATGCTTGGAGTCGGCCAAGTGAGGAAGGGGTAGGAAAGAGAAAGGTTGACCAAATTGGATCAATTATACAATAGAAATTACCATAGGATTTTAGCAAGAAAGAACAAATATGGACCACATATTTGCCTCTCCTTTTTACCCAACTTTTCGGCCAGATTTTTAAGTGATAAGGGAAGGGAAAAACTGATTATTATTCACTCTCTCTCTCTCTCTCATTCTCCAAGTCGGTGCTGCAGATGCAACACGAGGGTGCAAGAAGAAGCAAGTGAAGGTGAGAGTTTGGTCCTGATTTTCACCTCCTTAACCTCATCTATGGCTCAAGAGTCCTTCATGAAAGTTGTTCCTCTCTTCCTTAGCTTCATTTCTATGGTTTTTGTTTTTGAAGAAGAGGAGTTTTCAGCCACCTTGCAAGAACAAAAGCTGAAGAATCAAAGAAAGAACTTAAGGAGGAGCACTAGGTGAGTATTAGCATCAATTTGAGCTATTGGTTGTGTTGATTGGATGAGTATTTTGGCATGTGTAAATCTGCCCTGATTTTGGCTAAACAAGGGTTTGGGTAATTCATGATGTTTTGGTTATGTTATTAGTGGTTTATGATGATTGGAAACCATTTGACAAAAGTTTGATGCTGAAATTGGAAGTTGGTAATTATTGGAATTTATTTTGATTTTTCTGCCAAAACAGGACATGGAGAATGAGTGGGAATTTGTTAATTTTGATGTTACCATTATGTTCTACACGAAAAATTATGTGGGAATACCCCTGGGTTGTGAATTTTGGGTCATTGGAACTCAAAATGTAAATTTGGGTTTTCAGCCTGAACAGAATTCCAGCGAGGTACTCTACTTGTGTGGTGTTTTTGGATAACCAAATGATCTCTAAAAATTATGGAAATTTCCTGTCTTAAAGTTCACATTCCAAGCTTCAAAATGGACATATAATTTGTGTCATTTCGGTTTTTGAGCTGTGAGTTCTGGTTGCCCAAAGTTTGATGTCGAAACTGGACTTAATTCTGGAGCAGTGTGGGATTTTGTGTAATTCTGGAATTTTGTAGTGATTTCCAGTAATGATTCATATTTTTCCTATGAAGAGGACTTCAATAGCTTTCCATAGGACTTGGGATCACCTCATTTCAATTTTTGTAGAATTAGTTATGATTTTTCAAAGTCTGGAGAAAATTCTGGCAGATTTGGTCTCTTATGCGAAAATTGAAGATGTAATGGCATAATATAGTATTGTTGAACTTTGAGGTTAGGAATTGGTCTTTTAGGTTAATTGACCACTTTAACTCCTTAGTTGATTTGATTAAATGTCCCTAATGATAACCAACTTGAGTATTTGAATTAAAGAATTGGATTAAGTAATAACATGTCGCCCGTAATTCTAATTATAGGATTTGACATTTGCCCTGCTCGTGATAAACCAGTGCCAGTGCACGAGCGGAAAGAACAAGGTAGTGACTCTTTCTCTTATTCTGTGTATGATGCCTTGCATGTATGTCATTTCATTGAATATGCCGTGATGTAACATTGCCGTTGTGAAATGCCGTTGTTGTGCTGTTGTGAAACATGTTGTTGTGAAATATGCCATTGTGAATGCAGCAAAAGCTGTTGCAGAAATGCCGTTGTGTTGTTATTGTCGTGATTTGCTTACATGTTTTGTGATTGTACATGTTATAAGTGAATTGTTACTATTGAGATTCTTTTGAATCTCATTCTTTCCAATGATTAACCTACAGCAAGGGCAAGTGGTTCAAAGGAAAAGCAAGTGACGAAGGGCGGTTAGAGCTCCTAGCTAGGAGTTTTAATTTTGGTAGTTGGTTGTCATATTTTGTTGGGGATTAGTTGCACATGTTGTATATATTGAATAGTGTTGTGTAATCCCCTGTATGGGAAACTAAGCGTTGTAAACCCTTTATTAAGTAACGAAACCTGAGCGTTGTCAGGAATTTTTGGTTGCACTTTGATATGTATAAATGAAACCGAACTGGTCAAACCAATTATATTCTAGATGTGAACGTGAGACCGCACTAAACAAGTTTTGGAAAAGTTTTAATGACGCATTCTCGAACTATAAATATGGTTATTAAGGTAGGGGGTTACATATACTAATACAAATTATAATATAAGTATATATAAATAAATATGGCAAATGCTAATTATATAAGGAAAACTGCATATATAGGGCCTATGTAGCTAGGCTATGGAGACATTTGGCAGATGAATGCTAATCAGATGGGAAGAGGGGAAAGAAGAAGAAGAAGAAATGGCGTATAGAGAATTTAAATTGTGAGTGATAATCAGATAAGGAAAAGCTAAAAAGAGTCTATACCTCAAATTCCTAATATAAACTCGTGTTAATAACGTATTATAAAAATGAGAAAATTGAACAGTAAAAAAAGAATATAGTAGGACACGAAATCGGGAGAGGAAGTAAGGGAGTATTTGTGGTTCACTTGTGTGCCACAATACTTTTTACGTAGCCTCTGTGCCTCCAAACATTTAAAACTATAACCTAAATAATTACAATTACATAAAGAAAAGAGTTAAGCAACATAGTGGCACAATTAAATGTTATAGAGAAAATATACTAAAGACCCTTCGATTTGGGAGCTAGAGGGTATAATGTTATTAATGTTAAGATGGAATTCTATCCTATAAGTTCGTAGAGCTATAAACATCCACACGTCATATTATTTATAATAGAAAAAATATAAAAGTTGTTCTTATTTTTTCTTTAAAAAAATATTGTTGTTTTATTTTATTTCACAAAACACTTAACTAAAAATAAATTACCAATCAAACCTTTTTTCATTTTTTATTTAAAAAAATATTTTTTTTTTTGAAAAAAAAAAGATAACAAAAATGCCCTGAATTTTGTTCTAAAGAAGTTATATAACTTGGTTTGATTAGAAAATTTGGTTTTACAATTTTTTTTTTTTTTTGCATTAAAACCGCATGGTGAAAGAATATGCCCAGAATGTTCCGAAACATGGGATACGAAAGATATAAAACTTAGGGCTTGTTTGATTATATTTTCATTTTTTTGAAACAATTAAGTTTTGAAAATAAAAAAAAAATGTTTGGATAGTTATTTTTAAAAAACTGTTTTTGAAGTGAGGTGACGGCAGCCGTCACCTGTGGTAATATGACGTGGGCATCACTAGTTGTGTGATGTTGATAGTGAATATGTGGCAACGTTAAAAAATAAAAATAAGAAAACAACTAAAAACTGTTTTTGGTTTTTAATTTTTTAAAACAACTTATTGAAAACAATTTTCTAAACAATTTTTTTTTTTTTAAATAGAAAAATTGTTTTTAAAAACATAATCAACTAGAGCCTTAGTAAGGTTGATTATCAGGCTTTTAATTATTTCTCGCTTAAAGGATGAGACTTTTACATTTTTTTAATGAAACATAACCATGCATTTAAAACATCAAAATATAATGTGTTAAGTATCTTAATAAGATACATACATCTCTGAGAAGATATTTTAGAGTCAAGTGGACACTCTTAGATTTAGTAATGATTTTATCAGAGGAAAGTTTGACAAGTTCGCAAAGAGGGTTTACACTTGCGTCAAAGTGAATCGGTAAATAATGCATATAATAATTGGTTGTCATAAATTTCATATAGCCCCATAAATTTAAAAGTAAGTTGACATCATTTTAATTTCTTCTAGATTGCAGACTTTAATTTCACCCCATCCATCTGGTTAAAAAAAAAAAATTCACCCCATCCCTCCCTCCAATATATAATCAAGGTATTAAAATTCGGACCGAGTATTGAACCGGTTGGGGTACTGGATTAAGGGTTAGTGGGTCAGACCGGGGCCAAACCGGAGCTAAACTGGGACCAAACCGGTGAGAAATTGAAGATTTGAGGCTTGTAGCATGAAATTCTACAGAAAAAATTTAATTTTTTTTTTAAAATAGGAACCTGGACAGGACCGGGAACCGAACCGGTCTACCGACCGGTCCAGTCCGGGTTCCACAACCTGGTATATAATACATTATGCCCTTTAGTCGAGTCGTTATCGCCAAGTCAAACTTGGCAACTCCAGTCTCCCATTAGTCTTATTGGTAGTATGACTTTTTAAATTATACTCTCCTTATCCTTATTATAAGACACTTCTAAATACTTTTAATGATTTAATCACCTCTGCTTAGTTTGGTGAAGTGGTATGTTATAGATACTTTATAATAGGAGCCAGAGGGAGTATTGTTATTTTGGTAAGAAAGATGTGGTGGTGTTTGCTTTTTCATCAAAATAATTTTCCTCAAGTAACGAGTATCTTTCACATAGACTAAAAAAACCTTAACCATGTTAATTTTGCCTTAAAATTCAAATTTACAGTTGTTCCCTTACTTAATATACACAATACCCCATAAGAACAAAAGTCTACACAATATTAAATGAAGAGCAAAATTCCATATTCACATGAAAAATTTAATAAAATGATTTATAAATGGGACTAAGAAAAACCTTCTCTATCTACCTTACAAATAGAATTAGAAGCGAATTAATAATTACTCTCTCTCATTACCCTTATTAAATATAGACATACATAAAAAACATATTTAATACTCTTGGGAAAGTACAAAGCAACTTATATAAAGGGTCACGAATTTGAATACTTTACAGTTGGTGATTTATATGCCTTTCGATCCTATTTATGAGCAATATTCTTTCTCATGAGCTTGTTCTTATATATAAGCAACAATTTCACATTGTCTAAAAATTTAATGCAACTTTCCATTTCTACACTCAATTAATTACATGTCTCTCTCATCTCTCTCTCTTTTTATATTATCATTCGATATTCAGTTCATGGTTTGTGGCTGCCCCTCACATCACAAGTGTCTCATCTGAGACTTGAATTTGAGACCTAAAGGAATCTAGCAGGGCCTTGGGAGAGAGATGTCTTCATTGGTTTCCCTCTCCATTTACTCTCCATTGATTATATCTACTATTAGATCAATTTTTAATAGTTGAAATTTAATAATATGTAAAGAATATCATTATAATAAAAATTTACCATAGTAAATTTCAACCATTGAAAGTTGATTTAATGGTACATACATTCAATGGAGAATAATTAGAGAGGGAAATTAATGGAGACACTCCTCTCCCCTTACATAGCTAGACCAACTATATGTTGGATCTCTCATCTCTTTTTTTCTCATTTCTCCGCACCCATTCTTTGTCTCATCCATCATCTTCATAAATAAGAGTAAGTTTGAAAAAAAAATTATATCACTTACATATTCATTGTTTTTAACTAAATATTAACCACTAGTCTATTTTACGTAATTTGAGTAGTTATTGCTTATAAAAAAGGATTAGAGGGACTAATTAATAAGAACCAAAGCGAGTATATTTTTGGAGGGAGTATATGTATAGTCTATTATTATTCATCGCTTATAATTAAATCACAACTTCCGAATATAAAAAATTTAAAAAATTTAATTTTTTCATAAAATTAAAGTGCTTTTTAATATTACCCGTATCAACGCTAAACTCCAACACTGTAATATTTTTTACTCTTTTATTACCTTTTATTAAATATAGATATATATATATATATATATATATAAAGTATTTAATACTCCTTAAAAATAACCAATGACTGTAAAAAGACCAAAACACCTTCTAAATTAAAAAACAAAAAACACACAAACACAACTACAGCAAGGATAACTTATGTAGACTTTGATTGAGCATGTATTGGTTGGGAAGCTTCACTGCGTTTTCCTGCCGCACATTTTCCAAGGCTGCTGCTGTCTCCATGCCTACAGTTTCATGCGTTATATGTCCAGAGAGAGAGAGAGAGTGAGAGTGAGAGTGTGTGTTGAATGGCGATTATGCAGCATCCCAAGATTTGAACTGGTACAAGGTAGGTGTGTTTTGCCAAATAAAAAAACAAACATGGTTACTTTAAGTTTGCTCTAATTTTAGTTTTAGCCTATCAAATTTCAAATCTTAGATTTTCGTCCTTTAAGTTCCATTTTGTTTAAAGCATGGGCTCTTATATATACCTCAATAAAAACTTAAACCTTTTTGTTTCTGGAGGGATTAAAACCAGAATAAAGGGAAAATTGAGAGACCAAAGATGATATTAACCCAACAAACAACATTTCTGTTTGAAACAGTGAAATTAAACAAACACATGTATGTTTTTATGTTGATATACTAATATCATCTTCGTGCATGCATATCAGGACATCAGATTTCAAGAACAGAAGGACTAGCAACAAAAAAGAAACACAATATTATCAGTTCCGAAATCATCAGCAACAAGAATAAATTACACACACACACACACACACACACACACACACATATGAATGATGGATTGAAACTAGTGATGAATGAAGAAACCTGCATGGCTCCCTTCATGCCAAGTAAGAAGGTTGCCAAACCTTTTGGTAAGCTTCTTAGATGGCATTCAGGGAGCCAGGCAGGCAATAATTCTCTCACTTAATTCATGATGTGTGTGTGTGTATAGCTATACCATTAATATCACTGATATATATAGCTTCACCAACCTGCACAAAATCATACTCACGTAGAGACACTGAGATTAAGAAGATGTATGAAGTAGTGATGATATAGTGAGTGGGGTTGGTGGAAGAGAAGGGTGAAAGGAGGGATTATAAGGAGAAAGGAGGGAGGGGAGGGACAAGAGATAATACAGAGAGGGAAGAAGAGAGGGGTGAAGGCCAAGGCGGCAGCCAGAGAGCCTTCTTTATTTATTTATAACAAATGGTTCCATTAGATACATCCAAAGCTGCCTGGGTTTTACAGGTAGCACCTTCTTGGATTTTTCTTCTCTTGGAAAAGCCCATCTCCAATATTATATATATTTATTATTTATTCTGAATCATTTACAGTTAGTCACTTTGTGCTTCTTCCTTTTCTTTCTTTCTTTTTTCTTTTTTTTAAAAAATCCTTTGAGTCAATAGGTGGGAATTCACATGAAAATTCATCCCTCTCGTACTTCGAGTCCCAATTAAATGCTATAATCCAGCTTGGCTCTCATTTAACTAATTCATCTTTCTAAGAAAGCCATTTGTATTTGATGTTATTATTCATATTTAATTCATATCTAAATAGCATTAAAAAAATAAAATTTAAAACTTTTTTGGTACACAATTTAAAACTTTATTTATGGGACTTCGTGTCTTTTTTTTTTTAACCTGAATATCCTTAATAATTCACCTTACTAATTTATTCCAAAGCAAAATTTACCAATCCACATTAAAACTAAAGTTTTTTTTTCTCAAAAATATAGAATTTAAAAAATATCTTTTCTGCACAATAAGTAATTGCCCGTCATTATTAATATGGTGTTAGCCTAGGTGATAGGTACCTTGACCCTTTAACTAAGAGTATCATGATTGGATCCACTCAGTGGGAGACTCTAAAGACCTCTGTCACGTTAGGCTAGATTAGTCAGGTTTCTATATATAATAGGATCAGAACATACACTAGTGGTTCCATTGTAATAATAATAACAAAAAAAGTTGCAAGCCCAAGTAATCAAATTTGTTTAAAATAGGTAATTTAAATCCAACAAATTATCACAAGCCAACATGCCTCGATGTCAATTATTGCATTTATCTAGTGGTTAAATTATACAAAACTTCCCAAACTTTAAGTTTAAATTTATACAAAATATAACCTCCTAACATTTTAAAGTTTTAATTTAAACCCCTGATCTATTTTATTTTTTTAATTATTAACCCTTTGCCATTAACTGACTATTATCTTTTTAACGAAAATTGCCACATCAAATTGAGAGATGACATGTGATATCTTGTGTAAATTATTAATTTCATAAAATCTATGAACTTTGACTAGTTACAAATAACCTTCACTACATTTCAAAATTTAAATTTAATTTCCTTAAAATCTTGATTTATAATATTAAAACCCATGTCATTTCTTTTATCATTTTAATAAATTTATAAGATTTTTACAATCATTTTGTCAATTAAAATAGCTTTTTTTATGTGGCAAAAACTAGAAGAATAATATTAAAAAAACATAAAAATAAAATTTGAACCTTTGATTCAAGAAAAAATTATTTTTTTCAATACAAATAAAGAACTAATGAAGGTAAAAACCATCCTCTAACACAAATGTAATATTTTAACTATCAATGCTCAATTATCCCAAGAAAATATTTGACACTAATGCTAACATTTTTATACTATCAATGCTCAATTGTACTAAGAAAATAAGTAAATGTTATATAAATGATGACATTTTTATTTTTATATTTTTTTTGAAATATTGCTCTTTTAGATTTTGTCATAAAAAAACTATGTTAATTGACAAATGATAGTAAAAATAGTAATAAATTTATTAAAATGATAAAAGTAATGACATGGGTTTAATATTATAAATCAATATTTTAGAGGAGTTAAACTTAAATTTTGAAATGTCAAGGGTTATTTGCAACTGGTCAAAGTTTAGGGAGGTTTTCTACAACTAGTCAAAGTTCGAGGGGTTTTATAGAATTAGTAATTTACAGAGAATGCCGCATATCATCTCTCAATCTGATATGAGAATTTTCATTAAGAAGACAACAGTCAATTTACAGTAGGGGATTAATAATATAAAATAAAAGATCAAGCGGGTTAAATTTAAATTTTGAAATGTCAAGGATTTATATACAATTGACTTAAAGTTCATGTGGGTTTTGTAATAACTTAGCCTTATTTAGTCTATCCAAAATTAAAGCACACATATTCACAACAAAACAAAAAAAAAAATCACCATTATTAAAGAATTCTTATTTACATTTTTAATCCCAAAAGTTAATGCAATCAAAGTTTGAATGGGGCAAAAATGAAAAGACTAGTTTAAAATTTCAGATAAAAGGAATTTGTTTCTTATATGAAGGATCATTCTTATAAGAGAGAGTGTTTTTTTATAAAAAGGACAGGGGGAATATGATATAATGCCGCCAGCTGTTGGGTAGCATTCATAGTCTTGATAAGAATTCTCATCTTTATCAGTAGTTCAAAACCTTAGAATTACATATGTCCATATTGGGTGCGTGTGAAAGCTTGATCTGTCATATCCCATTTTTCTACGTTGATGATTCAACTTTAATGATTATGTCTGAAGTAAATTAAACGGCATTAAAGTAATTAAATGACAATCCTATTAATTTATTAACAAAATTAATTAAAATCAAAAGGCATAATCATGGATCTGTCTAGACGAGGCCAAAACCAGTGAATAAGACAAGGCCAGAGTTGCAGTGTGTTTGCTGAGTTTGAAAGCTCTCAGAAACTAAAGATGGATCAAATATCGACAAATAATATATTCCATAATCAAACTCACTCTTAATCCATCGCCATCACAATTTTAATAGAATTAGAAATCTTGTGCAGTATCTATCAAATACATTAAACTGGTTCATTTGGATGCATTACTCATAGTTTGTGAGGGTTTTATTTTTCTTTTTGTTTTTAAGCGAACAACTTGTTATTTTCTGTATGTTTCTGCAGATTCAATATATATGGGTAATATTGTTTAATTCGTACTCAATGCACATGGAATATAAATTTTTTAAATTAACAATAAAGATTAAATAGATTATTATTTCTTTGGTAAAATAAAGACTATTATTTATTTAAAATGCATTTGAAATTTTTTATTTTAATTAAATGAACTATAATACAAATATGCCTAATTGTGTTGATGATTTGTGTAATGGCAGGTTTGCTTAATTGTTGCAGTTTCAGATGTTTATGATATTTTATGTACTACTTTGGTTTTTTTTATAAGTCCATTTTAGAAAAAAAAAAGGTTTGATTCTTATTATTAGTTCACTAAGAAAGTAATTAATAATAGTGTTGCAATTTTGTCCCTATTAAATTTAGAGAGAGAAAAAAGAGGTGAAACACAGTGTATAAAATATATTTTTATACCCATTCATAATAAAGATAAAATTGAAAAGAATTATCAATTTATCATATATTTAATAAATTAACTAATTTTCAATAGTATGTGAGAATTAAGTAAATTTAACTTATAAAAAGAACCTAGAGGGACATTTTAAAATTATAAAGCCATTCTATCCACTTGGGCCTTATATGTACTTTAGAATTATAAAGCCAATCCCTTCCACTTGGGCTGGAACACTAAAAAAAATTGGTATAGGACCCATGCGGGTACAGAGATGTCACCTGGCATAAAAGATGATAAGTAAGAAACGAACCCGTGGTTTTGTATGATGGGCTAATCTCTCGTACTGTAGTGAATTAAGATTCAACTTTATGTTGGAAAGATATTCATATTTAGTGTCTAACAATATCTCGAATATGATTGTCTCTAATAAAAACATGTGCCTAACATATATATATATATATATATAAGCAAGGAGAATTCATATATGAGTCTTAATAATAGAGTTAAGGTGCAATTTTAGTAACAAAGTTTTTTGCTATAAAGTTTTGAAGGGTATAAAAGTAAAAATAATACTTCAAAATGGTGCAATTTTAGAAATTTTATTAAATTGGCCAAACGTACGTTATAAAGCTGGAACAAGAGCAAGTGGGTCCCACATAAAAAAAGTAACAAATGTTTGAACCAATGTAACATAATTGCTAAAATTGCACAACTTTTAAAAGATTATGTTTACTTTTACAACCTTCAAAACTTTATTGTACTAGATGTTCATAGGGAAAAATTTTGTTGCTAAAATTACACTTTAACCATATATAATATAGGACTCTTACGAATTCATAGTTGAAGAAGTATAATTTTACACACCACATAGTCTAACATCTAATAATTTAATTAAGGAATATTATGAAATATTAACTTTAAACATTATTAGTGGGTGTGTATTTACATTTAGTGATATAATTGTTATGTATTTCTAAGTTTGATAAATCTTTTGTAAGTTTTAAAATTTTTCTCTATGTTTGTCATGTCTCATTTTGGCTATTGAGTTTATTTCTTTCATCCTTGGTAGTTTATAGCATGGATTAGGTACATGGGGCAAAAATACCACCTCCATTCAATCGTTACTTTCTGGTTTGGTTGGCCCCACGTTATAATTTTTAAATGATTATTTAAGAAAAACTCACCCCCGCTCTCTTCCCCCTGCCTTCGGTCACCCTTTCTCTCTTTCTCACTCTCAATTTCTCAACCCTCTACTCTCTCTCTCTCTCTCTCTCTCATTGCAGTAATTGCTCACAATAAGCTCTCAGAGATTGGAGTTTTGCGGCGGCCCTTTGGTGGCTCTCGACATGAACGATTAGGTGAAGAAGACAAAGTGATTCAGAGGGCAATCAATGATCCTTAAGGGAGTGAAAGAAGTTAAATTTTTTTTACACTTGCAGAAGTTAAAAAGTTTGAACTTCACAAAAAAATCAATGCTCAAGAGATTATGAACAGTGCAATTACAATCATCATCTGGTCTAATCTCCTCATCTTTGAGCAACTGGGAAGAAGATTATGAATAGTCACTTGCAATCCACCCGCTTCCTCCATGTTGTCCATCCACCATGCAGCCATTTCTATGCCCGCTCAAGTTTTGTGTCCTTTAGGTTGTTACCGTCTTGTTATTCTGGCTTTGAAGCAGCTTGGCCAAAAAAATAAAAAAATTGAAGCAGCTTGGGAACTCATTGCTTTTGGGTCCTTCCTTTCGAAACCTTGACTTTCAAAATCTCTTGCTGCTGCAAATGAAAACTCTGGCTGGAGTTGGAGAGAGAGAGAGAGAGAGAGAGAGAGTTGAGGGTGGAGAAAGTGAGAAAGCGAGAGGGAGGGAGAGAGCCAGTGGGCCACGAAAGAGAATGGGAAAGAGAGGTTGTGTGTGAGAAATTAGGGGAAGGGGTGTAGGGGTGGAAATAAGCTAGGCTTTACCTAAATAGGTCTGGGTTTGGAATAAAGATTCAAAGCCTGAATCTGGGCCTGAGCTTGTATGTAGACTTTTTTTTAGCCTTGAGCCTTGGCCTTCAAAAAGCCTGACAAGACCTAAAACTTGTTTAAATGTCTATTTTAAATGTATGTTTTTAAAGCCTATGCATCCAAATTCATATATAACCCTTTATGCTTATTTACAATCCTACATTATGTCTTAAAAGCTTAACATTCATTCTCGTCGTGATATTAGGGCTTACTAAGAAAAAGAAAAGAATATATAGTGACAACAAATGTTTGAGCAAATAGAAATAAGAAAAACTAATCATCTGTTGCTAATGAGATATATTTTTTAAAATCAACTAAGTATGACAAGCAATATTTAAAACTAGAATTTACCTCTTTTACTCTTCCCACATAAATTGCACAAACTCCTCTGGCTAAAATTATAATATTTCATTTAGCATTAAAATAAACTCATAGCAATTATTATGTTTTAGTGGACGACCAAATCAGGGGAGAGTGAGTGAGTTAGAATCGCCATCTCGAGTGATCGAAGAGAAGAGAGGTAAGGTAAATGATTGATGGGAAAGCAATGGTTGAGTGTAATAATGATGTGATGTGAAACTTAGAATTAAGATTAAGTTGGTAAATTTATAAATAATTTATAAAATTATTTAAATGATATTATATATACTTATATAATAGTATGAATTAAAAAAGTTTAAATAGGCTAGGCCTTATGAAAGTAGGCCTGAGCCTGAGCCTGGCCTGTTTACTAAATAGGCTAGGTTAGGCTTTATATAGGTGACGCCGTAGGGCCTGACCTATTTCCACCCTAGGAGGGACTGAAAGGAGGTGAAGAGAGAGAAGAGGTGAGTTTTCTTTTTAATAATATTTTAGGAGTCCTAGTCATCTAAGTGAGTTCAAAAGATGGTCAACTGAGACAGTGGCTGACACATACGTGTAGAAAAATGTGGGGCCCACAATTTGAAACTGACGGGTGTTTGGCCCTATTGACAGCCTTAGCATTTTTATACCATTTTACAATGATGATAGGTAATTTTACACTCAAACATTATATATGGTGCCATGCGCACATATAAGATATGTGTATGGATAGTTTTTCCCCTTGGCCCTAAAAACAAGCTATACACACTCGTTAAAAATATTTAAAATCTTACTTTCGAATTTATAATCTAAAAATACTCATATATTTGTCACCAAACTGTGAGAACAACCAATTGAAATGTCTGCTAAACATAGCAAAAACAACCATCTACATAAAAGGAAGAAGAATGAAGCACAGTCATGTTGAATTAGAATAACAAAATTTCTAGAGAATGTTTACAAGGAAATTGCTATGCCCACAGCTAATTTATTATACCAATCCAAAGAGAAATATATCCTTCGCTTGGGGGAAAAAATTAACTCATTTGTTGTAACAGGTCTTAAAAGAAATAGTCCCTTAAATGAAAAAGTCAGCACTGATCGAATAGTGGCACATAAGCACTGCGCATGGTGCTGAATAGTCAAACACACATAAAAAGAATTCTTGATATTATTAATGTGAACATTAAACTATGACTAATTAAATTGCTTGCAATTCATTATGACTTTTGGTATTAATTCATTAGATAAGACACTGAGTTAAGCTACAAAGCTTGAAGTGAAAGATTTGTATCAGTGCTGTTTGGACTCTGGGATGGTTTCTCGTGCTGACATGGATTTTATTATAATTATATGGGTGGCTAGTTTCTTTAGCCCTAGAGTAGCTATAGACTGATTCAAGGATTTAAGCATGTATGAACCTGTTTTTTGTGTGTTTAATGTTATGTTTGTTTACTTAATCTACTTCTTGTCTGCTTAGTGCCTAATCAACATTAATCTGTATATGTGAAAATATACTAATTAAGTTTTAATCCAATTTTCTTTGGTTTTGTAATCCCCTCTTCTCTCGATCGGGCGCACACAGACTTTAGCTTTGTATTGTTGATTGAACCATATTTTTATATGATTTTTCATGATTAATTTGGGATTTTAAGTGTATTTTATAGAACATTGTTGCATGATTAAGCATTAATTTTGGTTACGAACGATTATTTTGAATTAATGGTAATTATGGGCAAAATGGTCAAAATTATTAATTATTTTTGCACAATTGTTTCTTGGACTTTTAATGCTACTTATGCTTAATTTTGCATTGTAGGTATTAAAGAAGGAAATTAAGGGTATTGGAGGTTCAAACTATTGGGGCAAGTGAAAAAAAAAAGGAAAAGGAAAGGAACCATAAGCCCAAATAGAGAAAGAGGGGCGCAGGCCCAACACGAAAGATGCAAAAGACACAAAAACGCAAGCCCAAGGACCCAGGGAGCAAAAGTGCAGATCAGAGAAGCAACAAAGGATCCTATAACTTGGGCCCAGCTTGATAGATATGGCCTGGTGAAATGGAGAACAGAAAAAAAAAACAAGAAGGACACAGCCCAACTGAAGCAACAGAAACGGATCTAATATTTGAAAAAATGGAGGATCCGATTGGGCCGGTGGATATGGCATCTAGACATGGTGAAGACCCGAGAAATGGGAAATAAAACGGAGCTGAGACGCGAGTGAAGGGGAGCGCCGCAAGCCATCGCATCATCACCTTCAGCTCCTCATCACGCGTACTACCTCTGCCCTCACTGGCGACCTTCACTTCCTTTCCTCCATTCTTTCCGTCGCAGGTGAGGTTCAGATTAAGAGAGCCACCGCCGCGAGCTCCGAAACAGAGGGGGGCCTGACATTGTAGCAGCTGGGATTTGGGGCTGACATGGGAGAGCTCATCGCCTTTGACCTTCTCTTTCACCATTATTGGTGACAGCAGCTTGAACTCAGACAAGCACTTAGTATAGCCGTTGACGAAGAGAGCTCCAACACCGGACCTCTGCCTCCGTCGTTCCCCATTTACCTTCACTGTGCTGCGACTTGGACCTGAGAGTGAGAGGCACTTTCGAAGAGAGAGAGAAGGGAAAAGATGAGCATGGCAACAACATCGTCATCATCCTCACTGCACCATCATCCTTGACCTTCCCCCACTGCGGACCATCAACCACCACCGACCTTCTTTTGCTTCTCTTTCCATCGTCCAACACCACAGTCCGTCCTCCGTTGTACTGCACTACACCACCATCATCTTCACAGCATCTTCGTCATCTTCACCTCTTCTACCATGGCCGAACTGTATAAGCTCGTTGGAGCTGGAGTTAAAGCCATGAGAGGCTGATTCATTTGTGCTACTTGGTGAAGAGTTGCTTGAGCTTATTGGACTACAAAGGGGAGTTTTGTTATCATTCCATTAATATAGAATTATATATATTTGGATTGCCTAGTTTTAGGAATTTTCATATGTGATTCTGGAATTGGGATTAATGTTAATTGTCTCTTTTGGTTTGATAATTGTAGTTGATATTTAATTTTGCAATGTGAAGATTATATATGTTTGAATTTCTTTGTGGTTGCAATGAGATTATGTTAATTAGCGTGTTATTGTCTAGTAAATGTGGTTGATTTGTATCCTTGAGGGGTTGTTTAGTATTCAAATTCAAGAAGACTTATGTTGCAATATTTCAATTTCAATTACACATTAAATGGTTTTAAACAATATCTCAAGAAGTAGTAGTTAGCTATGTTTGTAGGAGCTACTATTAATTGGGAATATTGAACTCAAGTGTTATCTTGGGGTTTTTCTTAAGACTTAATAAGTTTTAACTCCCATAATCTTTTTGAGCAAGGATTGCCACTTCTTCATTACCAAGAGCATTCTTTATTCATATTTTCCACTTCATACCACTCCATTCACTCATTCTCCATTTTTATAAGCAAAATACCAAAAATAGTAACTTAGCATTTGATTAAATTGCATCTTTCTTTTAGTCATTAATTTGAAAAATCCAAAACAAATTTTCCCCTTGTTTTTATTGCATTGCATGATAATTAGATTACTTAGGTAGTTCAATAAAAAGCTCCTCAAGTGAGACGACCCGAGTGTTGCATTGTACTGCAATTCTTGGATTAAAAATATTTTGCATTTGACCCCAAGGCGTAAAGACACGGTCAAATCAATTGTCAATCTCTCAATCTATGCACAAGTAAAAAAATATTTAGTATAATAAAAAATTATATTTAAGTGAGAGTTGCAAAGCATTTTTTGAGAAGTACTGTAACTGTAGGTGGTGTTATGGTTTAGAATTCATGTTTAGTAGCAACTGTACGTACTCCGTATGTATTATAAATCTAGGGTTTTGTATTCCTTTGGGATTACGAAATTCTCTCTAGGTTTTGATGTTTAATTATTTTCTGTCTATCCAAGGCAATAATGGATATGTCCCCAGGCCCCAGCTATGATTTCAGACAAATGTGTGTAGGTTTATTATTAAGCAAAAATATGTAGCCTTCGTTCATATAGGCATTCTTTTTACGTGCATTTTTTTAACCTAAACTTCAATTCTTTCAAACATGGGAAAATCACAATCAAGATCGCCTAAAGGAATTTTATAGCTAAAAATTATCACTACATCCTGATATGTGTGCTAATATACACCAGCTCCGACTTCACTCTCTGGATAGTCCTTTTTAGGGTTTTGTCTCGCGGCTTTCCTCTCATTCACTGTGACTGGTAAGAAGGATGGGAATTTTAAGATGTTAATGGCGCTTCATGGTCTACCACACTGTTATTGGCTAGTTTTTCCTGAAATGTGTTTGCTTTGTTTTCCATTTTTGGTCTTTCCAACGGTGAAATAATGCAATGCGGGTTCTTTTTCTGGAATTTCATGGCTGCTTTAGGTTTAGCATGTGACTATCATCTTTTACTCCAATAAAACGGTTTACATTTTAATAATAATATTTAATAATAATGATAATTAAATATTTAATAATAATTATCAAATATTTCATAATTATTATTAAAGATGATTCAATAAATGACATGAATATTTGAATATTATTTTTATTTTATAATTTTTATTTTTTAAAATAATTTAAAAATTCATGTAGTTATAGGCAAAATAATATTTAAAATAATACTATTTGAACTACTTTAGTTGAGAAATAATAGACAAGATATGTGGAGAGAATTTTGGAGAAGGGATTTGAGGCTAAATTGGAGAAATTATTGAATTGGAGAAGTTATTGTTGTTGAAGTTTCATTGGGATTTGCCAATAGTATAAGCAATCGCCTTGGTCACTTACTCACTTATGCTCAATGTGCCGTTGGAGGATGAAATCATAATTCATCAGGTTGATTGAGTTTTTTAAAAATTACCTAAACAAGATAAATGGGTTTTATATACTGAGATTTTTTTGATATTTTTTCTGTTCATTGGAAGTTGGGACTGTATTGTGATTTTCCCTATAATATACTCCCTCTCCATCCCTATTGATTTGACAAGAACTTTAGTCACCTTGGGGCCAAATTACTAATTTTACCACAAATTAAAATGTAATATAGTACAAATAACTCGGGATCATTCTCTTATCAATGAGCTTTTTATTTTGAATTCGCTAGGTAAAACTAAGTGCTAAAAACATGATTAGAAAAGGAGTTTTGAAATTAGTTTTCTCTAAACTAGAATTCATGAAAAGAAAGCTATTTCTAATCTTTTTGGTATTTTTGGAAAACAATGAAGAAATGTCTTGGATTAAAAAGGATTATATGATGAAATGAGTCTTGATAGCAAAGATGGTGGCTTTCCTAGCTTCTCAAAAATAATTTGGGAGTTAATTGTCATCAAGTCAAATTGAAAAACCTCAAGCAATTGTATTGAGTCCAATATATATAATTAATGACTAATTCTACAATCACATTTATAGTCATCTCCTAGATATATTATTAAAAATCACTTATGTGTGTGGAAATTATTTTAAAACACTTGTTTCCTCTTAAATGAGAGCACAATCGTAACACTTAATATGAATTAACTAACTACACACTATAGTAATCACATACAATGCATAATCTAATTAAAACATAAGGGAATATGTTCAATACAAAAAATCCAAGTGCTTCAATGACAAAATTTAACACGAACAATCCATCATAGATAAATAAACACTCATCTAAGTCTTCTACTCATGTATTAGCACAAAATCATCATCAGCATATCCAAATATACGATAAAAGTTAATGAAAAACTAATAAGCTCCTCTTTATAGTACATTGAAGCTCTAGCACATTCTTTATCACCAAAACTCAAGAGATTTAGCTAATTATGAGCTTAATAGAGATCAAAGCTTCTTCAGAAATCAAACAATCCATTGAAGAAGATTGGAAAGACTATGAAATTGAGATCAAAGAAGCTTGCTGGAATTTGGAAAAGCTTGCCGAAATATGAAGATCTCATCGGAAACTACAAATATTGGAGGAAAACTTAAAGAACTCCCCAGAGGATCGAAGTACTTTGCTGGAATTTTGGTTTCTCGCTGGAAATCACAATAGATGGCTGACGGTGGTGGTGGTGGTGTAACACCTTAATTTTATGTCCCATTATTATTTATCGGAAGCATGGACTTTATTGTTACAGCTTAGAGAAGATCAATTATTGAGCCACCAAATTAAAACTTGCAGATTTACCCTTCCATTTTCAACTTCTTAAATGTGCAAACTCGCACTCAACCATCCTTGTATACATACTTATATCATTCATGGCATGTTTATGCAACTAATGGAAACATGCAATAATTTATACATGACAAGCTATCATATATAATTCTTCAATTCGCCATCACCCTTCCTTCTTGCATATCTTCATACACTTCTCTTCCGTGCTCACATATCTATATGGTTGGTAAGGGGTGAGATTCGGGAGAATCGCAGTAGCAAACATTGCCAACTATGCATGTAAGATAAATGCTTGTTGGAAATTGTGCCCTAATGGCCAATCATTGTACTGTGAACATTATTAATTTAATGAATTTTCTCTATTATGTTATCATATTATTTCATGTTCATTGTGATGACTATATCCTTGGATAAATCGTAAAGATTGTCCTAAATGTCCCTAGTCGGTCATCTATGTAGGAGCAAAGATAAAACAAGACCAGTATGACTTTGATAAGATATGGAGATACGAATCAAAGTTTTAGGCACTTGTAAGAGTACAAGGTGTTGGACTGACCCACTATGAGAAAGCTATATGGATCAAGTCATAAGCTTATCTCATGTATAACCACAGCACAATGCCCTTTGACCTAAGGTCATCATGGATTCCTACATGAGAGTTTCTAAGCTTTAAACTGGTCAAAAGTGACTTTTGATATTCTTAGTCCATCGAAATATAATTTGACCAGGTAATGATAAAGGCTACGATCGGACTTGGTGGTTTTTCATGTAGAGGAATATGCATGGTCAAGATGGAATTTATCCCTCACATTAGTAGAGAGATATTATTGGGCCCCTCGATGAGTGAGTTTGAGAAATGTATGGCCATACTACGATGGAAAGGAGTTTCCATTTCTATTGTCAGACTACTCAGAAATCGAAAAAGTAATGGTCAAGAACAAGAGGATGACATTATCCATGCCTCATCCTTGACCGATATATCATGTGACAAAAGGTACTTGACATAGTTGTATGACAAGTTGTATTGTGTTAACAATCCTCATATGAATTGAGTAGTTGTAATGTCTTGCTAGAGGCCGTTTGTGACTTGTGGACGAGGAAGAGTACCCAAGGGGCTGACCAGTTACGAAGCACACTGATGCCCTCTTACGGACAAAAGTGACATCGAACACATTTGTCCCCAGCATTGAATTAACAACGGATGAGGCAAATGACCGGTCAAACAGACATTGTATAAGCTCAAATAACAATAAGAGAGGCCACCTATCGGTTGCCGACTTAAGGTCAATTGAGTATACAGTGACTTTTACCCCTTTCAAACGATCCAATGGAGTAGTTTGACAGAAGGTACCATCGGTCCTTAAACCTTTGAGTCTCTCTGCCAACCATGGGTGAATCGGGTACAAAAGACGTTGATTTATGTAGTTACCTACAGCAAATAAACGTCTCTTCCCGTCTCCTGAACACGAAGCACAAAGCCTCCCAGTATTCGCTGGTACGCCCAAATCATCCGGAGTAGGAAGAAGTGGGCCTTCCTATGTTCGAACCATTCTAACGAAGCATTTGTTATATGCTTGTTATAATAATCGAACGCGAATCTCACATATGATGGCCATAAGCAACCTTGAGAAAACTGTTCACCTTTCGCATGAACAAAGTTCAGTAGAAAGGCAAAAGCAGCTAGCTCATACAGAAAATAGGTGAAACTTCAAGGCAAACCTCTTTAGAGATTTACCTAAAGCATCACCTGATTTTCGTAGTAGGCTCGAAAACCATGCATGTGAGGGGACGGCTTTCCACATGGGCACAAAGGACATACCCTGGTGAAGGGGAATCCTAGTAACCCATGGTACATACCTAAGAATCAGCTGACGCAATAGTGGTCGCATTTCACCAGCGACGGATTCTATTGAATCAATAGACTTAGGAGGAGAAGTGATCAAAACAAACAGTGACTTTCGCACTCTCGCGGCCAAAGGTATTAACTTTGAAACCGACGAGAATAGCAACATGTACAACTGTATGATCAATACCTCCCCGCGTTAAATCTTCCCCCTATGAAAAGGAGGGATGATTTTAGGCAGTCCCTTACGTGTTAAGGAGACTGACGGCGTAATACCTGTTGGGATTTTATCCCTAGCAGTAAACTTTTAAAGTGTGACTTTACATTTCTTTAAATAAAGTGCAAGGTGAAGCCAACTAGATCGTTTCTGTATATGCCGTGCAGCAACCCAGAACAGGTGGGTGGCAATACACCACTCCTTGGTCAAACCATCAATGAGTGATAAAATCATTGAATTAAATAATGACTTTACCACTCGAGTATCTTCCAAGATACTCCGCCAAGAACAGACTGGGTTGGTCATTGCACGAGATGGAAACATTGTTACTGACTTAGTCATGATAATGTTAACAAATCGACAATACCAATCCAATCAATAATAAATATAGCAGTCTGTCCTTCTCGCCGTGATGGCACTTCACGAAGAAGGCCAGTGGTTGGCGCTGACTGTGTTAAAGTCAAGACAGTATGTGCGTGTCACCAAACACGTGCACCTGCACGGGAGGAAGTAACAATGAGTGAGCTGCTACACTCAAACCTGTTACTTTGCCCGCTGGGTTAGATTCAGCTCTCGACTCCTCTAACTGGGGTATCAGCCCCACATCAGAGAGTTTCCTCTCTTGATGCCACTTCATGCTCACTTCCAAAATGAAGCTAATAAGGCCTAAAGCTGAGCGATGAGTCCACTGGCATGAGAATCAAGCGAAGTAGAGCGATAAGCACATTATCAATTGATCAAAAGAAGCTCAACAACAACTTCCATTCCTGGCCCAGAAGGAAATAGACGCAAGCAATCCCTTGTTCCATCTTTGGAAGCTAATGGTAGTCGATGAGAGGAATAGGTGGTTTCAAAAGGATAGAGTAATTGTATATGACGCTCTATCTATATTGGATGGATGCCTTAGCTGTGGGATAGAAGGCTTTTCTTTCTTTTCTTTGATCGCCTAAGTCCTTGACTTGAACACTTCGCTGAAATCATGTATAAGAGGTCATCCCTTAGTGGACTGATTCAACCTTATAGCATATCTTGCAGCCCTTAGACCGGTCTCCCCTCATTCATGCCTTCCTTCAAGGCCTATTCTTTTGTATATCCTTGTTCCCTTCTTTCCTGGAACATCCTTTTCTTTTGATTGATGGGACTTCTGTCTGAAATCCCTTGACCTAACCTCTCCTTGACTTGCCGCAACCAAGTCTTCCCCAACCTCTCCTGATGTTCTTGGTGAGCTAGCCTGTCATCCACCGACCCAACTGTGATGGTCCCCTTCGGCTAGTTCTTTCACAAGTTACCCTATCTTCCATCTGCTTCTTTCTCCTAAAGGTTTGGTCCCCCTAGCCAAGTGGTTCTGTCTTTCTTCTAGTAGGTACTCTAGAGGTCTTCAGCCCCATGTTCCACAGATAGATAGCCGGGACAGGACCGGGTTCTATCTCATGATGCTGCTGCTACGTTCATTTGGTCGAGCAAGGTCTTCCCTTGTCTTCTATGTATGGCCAGCTCTTCTTGATCTTGAGGTCATGGGCTAACTCGACCGAACAAGCAACGGCTTGATAGCCTTAGCTTTTTCCGTTGCTTGTTCCCAGGGCTCACTTCACTCACCTAAGGTTCAATATGAAGGATTTTACACCTTCGATTTGATCGAGGAATAAATGAGACCTACGGGAGAGGAAGAGAAAGAGATAGCAAACTCATCGTCCTTTACAGGTACTAACAAAGTTGAATGAGACAAACAGCAGCCTGAGCTATTTCATACCTTACCGATAGACTAAGACTACTAAGACTTAGACTTCCTACTAACAGCTACTAACTGCCTACAGAATACTAAGAGTTGGGATCGGTCACCCCGACCATTCCTTACTTACTAGCAACTGACTTACTACCGTTCTTGCCCAAAGAAGCAAGGTTACTATGTACCTCGACTGGTAAGGAGAGGTCTTAAGAAGGAGCCTCTCCTTTACAGGTAAATCAATCTTCTTTCCCATCTTCCCCCTATCTGCTCTCACTTCTCTATCTCCCTTCCCTTCTCTATTGAAGTTGGTTTTTTTTCTATACGCGAGAGTAAAAGATCAGGAAAATGACATAGATGATCGGTGAACCTCGGGGGGAGGTTCTCAACACATTCTTTGGGGGAGCTTATCTACATCCCTTTTTTTAGGAAGTGAGTTCGAGTTCAAGGCTAAGAAGGACTGTAACAGCCCTAACGAGCAAGCAAGAAAAGTAAATAGCGTCCTTTAGCACAGGAACGTAGTCGCTCGAGAACAGCGTACCTATTTGACTTCGTTACAGGGCCTATTTGACTAAAGAGAATCTCCTTTTTTCACATTCCCTTCCATATGCTATGAATGGTTAACCTTGCTTTAGATGTAGCGAATATAGTAAGCTTGGGGGTGGGGGTAAATACCCTAAAGATGCTCAAAAGGGGGTGGGGGTCTTTTTTATCAATCAATTTAAATATTGATACTATATTATCGGTAGTTGAGTTCAGGCTTCTTTGAATTCGTTAAGAAGAAGGTTTGGTAAAGTGCTGTCTTCGTTTCCGGTGTGAGAGTAAGCGGTGTTGGAGTTATACCAGAAACTGGTGCTATAGAATCTACTGTGGTTGAGCTAGTGGGATTCAAGTATGAATTTGAATCTTCTTCGATCTATTTCTTTTCCATGTCCACATGTCCGGGAAGTCAGGCACTAGTCTCATATTCACTAGCTTAGAGCACTGGATCTCTTGTTTTGATTATAAAGGTAGGTCTTGAAGGAAGGAAATCAGGGAATGATTTTATTTCACTAGTCTCAAGTACATGCCCTTTCGAGGCAAGTCCGAGTGAAGCAGCTATATATACACCAACGTTCCCCTCGAATGAATTGAGCTCTGATGGCATGGGCTTGAGGAAAGATCGCATCTCACTTCCCGTGCAATATCGAATCCCTAAGAAAGCCCCCTTCCTCCAAGAATTGAATCAGGAAGAGCGGATCTTGTCATTTCTGAATTGCACCTCTCCCAAACGTCTGCAAACCTCTCCTCATATGGAGGAATCGAGTAAAGCACTTCTCTCCCGTACTGAATGCTTCCTTATTCACTATCTTTCTCTAATCCTACGCCTCGGTTCACGTCAAAGCCCGGAGAAAGCCCATCGCGGCAGCATAAGACACGACATATAAAAAAATACTGGAGCCTCATAATGCGTATTGGATTTTCGTTTATTCCACTTGTTCGAGCTAAAGCAAGAGCGAAAAGCCAGGAGCGAGTGCCACAACAAAAAAGAAGTGAAGCAAGGATTAGAGCATGGAATGGGGGACATGACAGCACTAGAAGGATCAGGCTTCACCGACCTGTCTCCTGTCAATCACTGTTCTGTCACTATTCCAAAGACAGATCTTAAAATATCTAAAGTGAAGAAGTAATTGATTCCTTAATCTTTAAATTGCGTAAAAAATAATAATGAAATGGCTATTTTATTGCCAACCCATCTCTTTCTTTCAATCGGATGCCATGTGTGAAGCATCTATCTCTCTCAGGACCTCACCTTCGTGACCCCCTGACGGAGGAAAGACTGATGTCATGGTTAGCAATCAAATCTGGAATCTGCGACAAAGTATCTGAGATCGGACAATTGTTTAGATGAGAGAGTGGGACAGACCTTGCTCTTAAGGGTCAAAAAAAGACCTGGTTGCTTTCTTTCCTGGGAAAGACCAGATCTACGGTCACACTTCAATGAGTGAGCCTCAACCTAGACATCAAACTCCTAGCTCTTGAGCTTATTTACTGTTGAAAAGGGTACTGTTCGTAGCTTGGCCTTTTTCGATTTCCTATTTAGCGCTTTGAATTCTTCTGCTGTTCCCACCTAGGGTTGAGGCCATAGGGCGGTGATCTGGGCAGTCAGCTCTACTCTTGCATTGCGCAAAAGACTCCCAAACTTGCTTGCTTACTTGGATTTTGACTACTTACTGGACTGGCTTGGAAAGCAGTTTTAATAGCCTTTTGTTTGAACTGGCACGAAACCTGGCTATAGTGAGTGGCTTCTTGGACTACGATACCACCAAGCAAATTAAACTTCCTTCCTGTCCCTGATGTGATGTCTTCTCCCTCAGAGCTTTCATTCGAGGTTCCCTTATGAAGATTTTATTCACCTTTGGTCAGATTATGCTAGTCTACAGGAGATCTTAGCCTTCAAGCTTTTGGTCTTCTTTCCAACTTTATTCAAACTTTTTTAGAGTATGTGAATAAAAGAGTTCAAACCAATCCATTCCGTGGCGAACAAAACTCAAGATAACAATACGATTTAGTCCGCCGTGGGCCTATGAGCTTCTGGGCTATGCCGTGCTTAACCTCAGTGGAACATTAGACCTTTACGGCTTAAAGAAATGAGGAAAACAAGGACCTGCTACGGATTCTCCTTCTTCAGATACTCAGATACCTTAGATCAACCAATCAGGAGCTCAGGAAAGACTCAATCAACTTGAAAATAGGAACTCGTAACATCTCCTATTAAGTTAAGTTAAGGGATTTCCTGTACAGCTTCAACTCCAGAAGCAGCACTAAGAGCTAGAAGGAACCTATAAGTGAGAAGAGGAGGAGAGTCTATAAAAGCAGCTGGCGATAAAGCCGATACTGTCCTACGTTCGTGAAGAGAAGAGATTTGCCCGGCAAGCGAATCGTAGAAAAAGCACTTCCCTAATTCTTGACGTGAGAAAGGAATAGAGTCTGGTATGTAGAGGTGAGTGGGGTGTCTTCCATAGAGGAGGAATGCTCCACCGATAGGGTACGAGTGTAATACTTGGAGCGAGAGAGTTAGAGGGAGTTGGCTGGTTCGATAGGACCAGTAGGGGTTGTCCAATCACTAATAGGTCTCTAAAGAGAGCCCCATCATTCTGTCTAGAGAAAATTGCTTTGGTCGATCCGTTTAGCTACCATAATTCTCTTTTACAGACTAAAGAGGTACGAAGTTACTCGTACGAAGTCACTCATATTGCTATATGAGGAGTGAAAACGAGAGGGACAACAAAATCTTGACTAGCATATCTGCCTCTCACTTCGCTCCTCTCCTATAACTCGAGCGGCTTAACGCTCGAGTGAGTACGCACCTGTAACTTCGCAACAAATCAATATGAATGAGGATTCCTAGTTCCTGTTGAGAATCTTGGATCATGGCCTAAACCTCTCTTTACTTGTTGATGAAGAAATCTATCAAGAAGGATGAATAGGACTAGCCTTTATTGGCTTTCTTTTCTTTCCCCTAACCCATAAACATACAACTCAAAGCAAGTGAGCAGCTCGGGATAAAAAGATTCCAAGAGCTTAGTGAAAAGGATAGTAGTCACTAGATATAAGCTATAGGACGGACTTTGGGATAGCCTATAAGGTCGGTTCCTGCACAATCCCTTGATGGAGGGGGTATACCGGTGCACCAACCGAGGTCTAATTTCTGCTACCCGGTTGATAGACCCTATCAAAGAAAGTTTGAAACAGGGCTAACTATTGGTGTAAATAAAGACCGATCCATCTTCTTAGCTACAAGGATGATCCTTGATAGCGAAAAGAACGATAGCCAACACTTAACCAACAAGTTAGCTGTCTCATCCTCATATCATAGCATAAAGTAAGTACTCCCCTTCTTGTACATCTTATGAAAAGAAAGAAGGGATGATCCGTGGAAGAAGGTAGCCAGATCAGGATAGCGAGATGGGGAAAGGCTAATGACCTTTAGGAAATCAATCGCCCTTTTGACTGCTAACGGGCTACTGCCTTTCTTGAACAGAACGAGAGGAATGCGGCTAGCTCAGCTAGTTTACTTACTTGCTCATTATAGGGGGAGGCTAAAGCAGGGAAGCGAAACTAGGTACGTAGTCACTCCTATAGCTATAGGAGGTACGTAGTCGCTAGACCTAGGAATGGAGTTGGCTTGTTAGGGCTAGGCTGTGCTGTTAACTTCCTTATTGGTGCGCTGCGTTATTGTCTGCTCATTCACCTATCTAATAGATAATGGAGATTCCTTCCTACGTTCCGGCTCAGTCCAGCCAGTCTTCTATTCCCTTCCTAATATCCATCTTTTAAGCTGGTCTAAGCCATCTGCGCTTTCCACTCCGTAAGCATTTCTTAAGGACGGTATATCTCATTCGACTCGGTAAGAAGATTCTCTCTTTACCTATAAGTAATTATTGACTGCATTATCCCTTCTCTTTCCCATTGCTCTCACTCATTTATAGCATACCAGCCATTGATCCTCTTCACTTCGCTCGAGTGACTACGCACCTCATGGCACATATATGACTTCGTACTCCCTAACTTTTTTTAGGGGGATCGACTTCTTTTCCATTTTCTGTCTGGTTTTGGTCCTCCTCCTACCTCCGTTTGCAACGGCTACAGATGCATGTTAACTTGAATTACGTGAATATAGAAACAAAATGAGCCACTGACTTTCTTTTTTATTCTCGGAGCTGGCCCATTCATTCCCTGCGGTTAAAACAATCGACCATCCACTCGGTCTAATAGAATATGCGAATGATGGATGGCTCAGATGACCTGCTGATAGGGAAGGCTTTGCCGGGTGCCATGTTCCATTATTTGATTGACATAGGACTGAGAGGTCCATGGCGTCATCAGCTCCCCCCGCGGGGAATGGAGATAGTGACAAATGTCACGGTACCTATCAAGAATAGAAAGGGGGTCAAACCTGTCCACTACCAACGCAGCTTCCACACGTCTTTCTACTACTAATTGATTATTCAGTATGGACACCATACGGTTCAACCCGTCATCCCCCCCAAGATTCTGGAGTCCGTAGCGAAAATAAAGAAATTGTCTTCTAATTGCGTCCGAGATTAGGGGAGGTTCTAATTCCGGGATAATAATGGGTTGAGGTAGGGGCGGCGCTGGGGCGGCTTGGGGCACTTCAAGAGGTGCTTCAGGATTTGCTATAACTGGCGGAGTTGGCGGCCCTTCCATCCCAGCGATCCCATCGCAATGGGTGAGAACTTGATCTTGAACGAGTAAAGGAATAGTTGTTCCCCCCAAAATAGAAAGAAGAAACATAATTATGTTCCAAGTTCAGTCCGATGTTCTCCACTCTTGAGAGACTTTCTCTTTTAAGAGTCTCATTTGAGATAATATAAGGAAAAAAACCTTATATAAAAGACAGACCAAGGCGGCTAACGTGGAAATTAGCTCTGGTTTATAAGTAGGGATATCTTTTATAGAGATCCTACCACTCACTGTTACTACTAGAATAGTAGTCTTTTTTCAGAATTGTCCGATCATAGCACGATGGAAGTGTCCGATTATAGCCCGATGCGCTGCTTCAATGGCTCGATATGAAAGACAACCAGCTCTACAACTTTTAGTGCCATATCTTCCAAAACCAAGTTGTGTTCCGTCTGGTTTGCAACCCCTACTACATCTGCCTTTACGATATTTACTATATTTCGTACGTTTCGGATTTCTGAAGATTTGCTACCACTTAAGTGGTGAGAACCTCATCAAAGAGGAAACAATGAGATAAACTTTCACATATTTTCGTGAAGTTTACACCCTCAGTTTTAGTGTACCGGTGTCCCTACTGGTTAGAGTGCGATGTCACACTCAGCGGTTGAGGATGCCCGCGGGCAGTGCCCTCCATTTAACGCACTATAACCCCATTCCTATTACCTTAACCCTAAAGCCAGAGAGTGCCTTTTTCAGCACCTTTAAAACTTTAGGAGAATAACAGAGAATGGGATTTTCCTTAGGATGCTTCCTAAGTGCCTCTACCCAGTATAAGTAGACGATTCTAGACTTTTGTATCCCTAACGTATAGAGACTATAGACCGAGACTGTTTTGACTCTAAAGCTATAGCTATATCTTTTAATTTAATTACTATTACTATGAAACCTGACTAAGATGATAGTGCTTTCCTCTTCTTTGTTTATTGTTGTATAGTAATGGTATCAGAAATACCTAATAAGAGGGATTCCGTGGTCCTTACCGAGGAAAGAAATGCTGCTTGCTTTTTGGGGATCTTCTGCCAGGATACAAGACGGAACCATCTCGCACCTTCTCTACCAGACCTGTTCCCATACTCACGGGCCTTCAACCTCTATTTCTGATATATTTCTTTCTTGTTAGCTTAACTGGCTAAATGGATTTCATTGTTTGGTCCGATTAGTCAGATTCATATGTTTTATAGGTCAGCCGAGAACTTCCTATTTTAGGAAATTGTTTAGGAATGGGATTGGCCCTTATTCTTAAGCTTAATAAATGGATATAATAGAATTGTCTTTAGCCGACCTGGCTATAGAATCGTGATTGAAAATTGAGCTCTTCCATGATTCGATCAAATCCTGACTAGGACACAGGGAAAATCAAAGTTCGACTAATAAGGATAAGGAGAGGACATCTGCCTGCTACCTTGCTTCCACACCAACCATCTCAATTTGATGGGCCTAAAGGGCCTACTATTGGTTGAATCTACCTGTTGCCCTTGGGGTCATATCACGCAACTGAAAGAAGGAAGTTTGGTAGGAAAGAAAGTTTGATGGGGAGCCCTGTTCTCTAACCATCCAATTGGTCATAGTCTGCCAATAGGGCTAAATAAAAAGGACAAAAGGATTTTCTGCCATAGTCTTTCATTAAGTTACATAGTTGTTTTAACATTAGGAGTCTCTTTAGGCAGTCCCGTGCATTCCACCAAAAGTCCCCCTCATTCTGTCCACCGTGATATAGCCTGAAAGTAGTAGAACCTGGAACGCCCCCTTTACATGTTCGATCAAGGAAGTCGAAAAGAAATTGATGGAAATTGCTTTAATTAAAAGAAGAGAAGGTGAAATTTCAGTCTTGACGTTCCTCTTTATAAAAGGACAAGAAAAGAGGAGTGGTACCCAAACGGCTGACAAGAAAGAAAGCACACCAACTGTTGTGACAGTCCATAATATAGAAAGTGTGCAGTGAGTGAGAGTTCAATCACTCTACGCTCTTCTTTCGAAATTGTCGAATATAAGAGTGCTGGAGGCTTCTTTTCAACTAGAAATATCATAAAGAGAAGAAAGCTGTTAACGTAGGTCAGATCAATGCGGCGATAAATGCTATCCGACTTAAAACTGTTGGAAAGATTTAATTTAAACTAAATTTATTTAATTAGCTCATCAAGATAATTAAAGGTTAATTAATTTCAAAATTAATAAAGATTAATTTTGAAATTCGAATGTAGCCCTAACGGGTTATAAAATTGATAGAGCAGAAAAACTTATACACGGATGAGAATTTAAAGCCGCAAGGGAAACCCTAAGAGACATTGGAGGCGCTAGCACGTAGTCTATGTTGGAGAGAATTCGTGTGGATATCGGTAGAGGGAGTGGGCCTGAGGTGTTGGCTCCTATAGATCGAAAACCCTAAATTGAAAAGGTACGAATCTTTCTAACTCGATTTAAACGCCGTTGATAGATTCACAATTGGGATTGGCAAAATTTTAAATTCTTCCACTGTGCCTACCAATCTTAACAATGCTTTCTTACATAAATTCATGCTAACATAATGATATATATTTGCATGCTCAATGCTTTATACATTACACTTATGACCATAGCATAAGTAAGAACAAAGTTTCAATCATTCAAATATGCTCCATACAATTCATCAAAGCAATCATACACATTAACACATAAGCATACATATCAAGTACATGCAAGTTAGGAAAGTTCACTACCTTTTGTCTTTATGTCCTCCTCTTGTTCCCTTTTCTTCCAACCATTGTAGTTTCTTGCACAACCTTTATTTAGTTCTTCCTTGACATCTCATGGCCCTAGACGCATAATTACATTGTGGTCAACTCATTAGATCTAGGGAAGTAAGTCATTACTCATGATTTGTCTTTCTTACATAATCTTTATAATTTTCCTCACTTTATGTCTAGCACATTATCTATTATAGTCTATTGTGAGTTGGGTCTTCATTGTGGTTACATTAGGTTTTAAGACATGTCTCTACACTTTGGACCCATACTTGTCATAATTTACCTCAAATGCCACAAATTCGTAGGTCCACCTAATCTGCCAGATTTGCTACCCCATTTTGCAAATTTATAACTTTGTCTAGGAGTCTCCAATTGGGGTGGTTCAAAGTCCTATGGGAAGCCTTTTAAGTCTATTTTAAAGGAAAATATCTCCTACTACCTATTATGAGCACAATTCCAGGAGCCTCATTCACAGAAATCATTCTAGATTCCATACCTAACTTTAATAATTCATATCTCACAATATATTAACCCAAATGGCACATATTGTATATCCAATTAAATCTTAAGATGTCTACTATCATTTTGGAAAATATCATGACCACTGGACAAGGTTTACCCATTCAAAAACACGTCAAAACAATATGTCTCTCAGAAAACGCAATTTGGAAGCAAATACCTCAAGTTTCAAAGTTTGGGTTTTCAATCCAACCCTCCTAAAATTATGCTCATCACAACCTATTCCTACAAAATTTCATGTGTACAATCCATTCGTGACCTCAAATTCATCAAAATCATGCTCTTTCACCATTCCCTGTTCTGACCAAACAAAACCCTCAAACCAATCAACAACTAATTTTGCAATTTCACTATCAAAGTAGTCTAGTATCATCATTAAACATCATATATCACCATATTTATTATTATAAGAACATCAAATCCAAATTTCCCATATTGACCAAAATTTAGGGCAGCTTACTCATATCATGAAAACTTAGTCAAACTTCAATCTATTAGGCTTAAATCATAACTTAAGCTTACCTCTTTCCTTTGCTTTAGTTCTTTCTTGGTTTCTCTAAGTTTCACACTTTTTTGGCAGCTAAAAAATTCTGTTATTGAGAAACAAAAACCATAGAAATGTAGCTCTTAGTGAGAGGATGATTGTACCATACTTTTATAGGACTTTTCATGACTAAACAGGGATTTTTAATGCATTTTCTAGGACATTATTGTATGATTAAGCACAAATTTTATTTAGGGGCATTTGTATTGAATTAATTATAAATAGGGGCCAAATGGTCATAAATTTGTTAATTATTCATACAAATGTTTTCTTGAACTTTTGATGCTACTTGTGCTTAAACTTGCATTGTAGGTGTGAAGGAAGAAATTTTGAGATCTAGAGGGTCAGAATTAATATTTTGAAGCTTGGGAAAAATTACAGAAAAGGGCCCAAGAATTTTTGAAAATTACAAAGTAAATGAAGAAAAGGACCAACAAAATTACAAGAAAGGACCCAAAATCTTTTTGGAAATTTTAGTTTAGCCTATAAATAGTTTTGAAAAGTTTCAGTGTAGTCCTCCTAAGAACTTTTTAGTTTTTCAAATTGAGTTTTGACTAGGTCCATTACTAGGTCAGAAAAAGCAGAAAGCTGAGGGGAGCCGAGATAAAGACGAGAGCTGAGGGAGAACATACAGAGTGGGCGCCACAGATCATCACCTTCAACTTGCTTTGATCTCTCACCTTTATCTTCTTCTTCATAGTCGTCAGTGGCCTTCACCCTCATCACCATCGCCGTCGGCAACCTCCCCCCATCCTCATTGTGGAAGAGTGGCATCTTTGGAGAGCAGTTGTGAGTTGTTTTTGGGAGGCAGCCACAGGTGAGAGCTGAGGAAGTAGAGGCACCATAGACCCGACGGGAGAGCTGGGAGAGTAGAGAGCTTGAGGAAGAGAAAGACAAGACCACCATATCTCACCTCACCTTTAACACACTACCTCTAGCTTCCTTCTCTGCTTGTCGCCGGATATCACAGAGTGCAGAGCTGAGCCAGAGAGAGTCGAGAGTAAAAGGAGAAAGGGATACTACTGCAACTTCCTTACCATAGTCACCTTCATCTTCGTTCTCCATCAAGCACCGCCATCGACATTAGTTGTGATCTCTGGGATAGTTTTGCAATTTCTGATGTTGTTTCCCAGATTCCGGCAACATTTCTCAGTTTCTAGCTGAGTGTTTAAGTTTTCCAGTGAGCTCTTCTTTCCTTCTTTTCACCAATCCATATTTAGTCTCCATCATTCCCTTCATTCCATATTCATCCTCTCCCCTCCTCTTCACCATTTCAGATTTAATCTTGAACCACCGTCCTATCCTTTGTTATTCTTCACTGCCATAATCACCACCATCTTCCACCTTGACCATGGCTGCTAAAAATTCAAGTTTGGTAGTGACAGTACCAAATTCAATGTGTGGCTAAACTTCCAACTCTTGAGGGTTGGGGATTTGTCTTGAGTTCAATATGCTATAAAGGGGAGTTAATCTTAGTTCCTTTATGAATTTCCTATTGTTATTATAATTCCTAGCTATGTTCTAAGGTATTTTTAGTAGGATTTTATTGAGTTATTTGGACTCCATATTGTTGAATTAAGATTGTTTATATTGAGTTTGGATTGGAATTATTGTGATTGGTTGATTTATGGTTATATATTTCCTATTAGTTCATTGAAATTATGCTTGCTATTTGTTCACTAGTTTGTGTAATTGATTTGAGTTAATTTGAGTGCGCATTTGTGCATACATATTAGAAGAAACAATTGCATTGATTTAATCCACTTCACATATCAAGTGGTTTTTAACAATTTATTTAAGAGATGACTATGAATGTGATTGTAGGATTAGTCATTAATTAGATAAATTGGACTCAACTCATTTACTTAAGGTTTTTACTTAAGACTTGATGAATTTCAAACTCCCATATCATTTAATGAGCTAGGATAACCAATGAACCAATTTCTCAAGAGAATTCACTTCATTCGTATTTTATTAATCATCCCATTTTTATCAAAATGCCAAAAATAATAGATTAGCATTTAATTAAATTGCATTTTCTTAACTATTAATTTGAAAAACCAAAACTGATTTCCCCTTGTTTCATTGCATTTGCATGGCATTTAGATTTCTTAGGATTCAATAAAAAGCTCATCGAGAAGAGAGAACGATTCTAAGTTTACCTATATGCAATCCTTGGTTAATTTTGATTATGGACCCCAAGGCTAATGTATGAAAATGTCCTTAATCAAAGGAACAATGTTTGTGAAGGAATCTAGAGCTAGAAAGGTGATTTGGAGGGTGAAAATGAGCAAGAATCACTTACCTTGCTTCTTTCTTCTTCAAGTTCACCACCTTTTCTCCTCTTTCATTTTCTCTTGATTTTCTCTCTATTTTTATGCTATTTTTCATGTGTTGGACGAAATAATAGGCCCCAAGAGGATATTGGATGCTCTAATCACAAATGCTTAAGTGCTAAAATCTTATGGTGCCATATGTCGCTTTGTAAAAGTGGATTAAATGTGGACCAACTCTCTCTCTCTCTCTCTCTCTCTCTCTCTCTATTCCTCATGCTTGGCTGTCCTTCTTGACTAAATGGGGAGGGAATATGTCAATTAAACTCTTCCTCTCTTGTTCCTCATGTCTTGGCTGAAATGAGTGTGAGAGAATAGGATGAAGTGATATGTCGAATTCTTATGGCTTCTTGCAAAAAAAGTGAGTTGAATAATTGTTTAAGTGTGTGTCGGGTAGTGTGGGTAGGTGTGTGTGTGTGTGGTGAGTCATGTGGCCTGAATGGGTTGGTGAATTTAAGTGTATGAGAATATTCTATGTATCATCCAATGGTGGAGGCTAATGATATCCAATGAAATATTCCACTAACTCTAATCAAATTTATATTCCACCAACCATTATTTGCCAAAATGGTACTCTTATCATGATTATCTTTATTATTATTTTTTACGGCAAATCTTGGCCCTACATTTTATTTCCCAATTCCATCCTTGAGATCAAATTCTAAATCCCATTGTTACCCTTACATATGACAATATTAATTAAATTGCCATTGGGTCTTCCATTTAATTCCCTTCAATCCCAAAAATGTGTTTTGGGTCCATGTTTGGATCCTTGTTAGCCTTTGTACAATATTTGACTTTAGATAAAAGAATTGGGAATTTTCCTTCAACTAATTGGAAATATATTCCATACTAAATGAAAATAAATTCCATACTTAATTCCTGAAAATCATCCTATTTTGGACATTCTTGGGACTCTTCTAAAATTGGGCTTAGCAGTCTGCTTGATTGAGGCTTGTTCTCAAGCTTCTAGGCCCAAAATTTGGGATATTATAGGTGGTTTCTCTTCTTCCTCTTTCGATAGTCTCTCTCTCTCTCTCTCCTGGAATCTTTGTTCCAGTTCGTTGGTGAAGAAGAAGCTATGAACTTCATGGCCTGCACTATTCTATCGGGTTGCTCTCTATGCAACTCCTTGTCGGAAATAAGGAAGAAGGTGACGGTAAAGAAGATGGTGATGGAGGTCAATGGTTCTCATCTCTCCGTTAATAGCTCTTGCTCCCTCAAACGTCACCTCTGGTTTGATGATTTTAAGGTCTCGTGGCAATGGTATAGTCTCAGCTATGGTTAAGGTGGAGGGAACGCGGGTGGTGTAACCCTCTACCTTAATAGCCCAATTTATAGTTTGAGAATGCGTCATTAAGTTGAAATAGAGGCCAGTAGTTAATTTAAAACATTTTCAAAACCTGTTTAGTATGGTCTCACGTTTGCATTTCGAATATAATTGGCATGTGCAGTTTGGCTTCATTCATACGTATCAGAGTGCAACAAAAAAATTCTCGACAACGCTCATGTTTCGTTACTTAATAAAGGGTTTACAACGCTTAGTTTCCCATACAGAGGATTACGCAACACTATTCAATATATACAACATGTGCAACTAATCTCCAACAAAATATGACAACCAACTACCAAAATTAAAACTCCTAGCTAGGAGCTCTAACCGCCCTTCGTCACTTGCTTTTCCTTCGAACCACTTGCCCTTACTGTAGGTTAGTCATTAGAAAGAATGAGATTCAAAAGAATCCCAGTAGTAACAATTCACTTATAACATGTACAATCACAAAGCATGTAAGTAAATTACAACAACAACAACAACAACACAACGGCATTTTTACGACAGGTTTTGCTGCATTCACAACGGCATGTTTCACAACAGCACAACAACGACATTTCACAACGGCAATGTTACATCACGGTATATTCAATGAAATGACATATATGCAAGGCATCAAACACAGAATAAGAGAAAGAGTTACTACCTTGTTCTTTCCGCTAGTGCTCTGGCACCGGTTTATCACGTGCAGGGCAAATGTCAAATCCTATAATTAGAATTACGGGCGACAGATTATTACTTAATCCAATTCTTCTTTAATTCAAACACTCAAGTTGGTTATCATTAGGGACATTTAATCAATTCAAATAAAAATATAAAGTTGTCAATCAACCTAAAAGACCATGGCTAATTCCTAACCTCAGAGTTCAACAATATTACCATGTGCCATTACCTTTGAATTTTCGCACACTTGAACCAAATCTGCCAGAATTTTCTCTAGACTTTGAAAAATCATAACTAATTCTAAAAAAAATCAAAATGAGGTGTTCCCAAGTCCTATGGAAAGCTATTGAAGTCCTCTATACATGAAAAATATGTATCAATGCTTTCCCTAACAACAAAAATACAGAATTATAAGAAATCCTATTCTGCTCCAGAATTGCTTCCAGTTTCAACCCGAAAATTTGGAAAATCATAAATCCCAGCACAAAAATCGAAATGACACCCATTATGTGTCCATTTTGAAGCTTGGTATCTGAACTATTATACTGGAAAGTTTTATATTTTTAGAGATCATTTGGTTATCCAAAAACACCACACAAGTAGAGTACCTCGCTGGAATTCTGTTCAGGCTGAAAATCCAGATTTACATTGAGTTTCAATCCACAACCCGAGGCTATTTCCACATAATTTTTCATGTAGAACACAATGGAAGCATCAAATTAAACAAATTCCCACTCATTCTCCATGTCCTGTTTTGGCAGAAAATTGAAAATAAATTGCAACAATTACCAACTTCCAATTTCAGCATCAAACTTATGTCAAATGGTTTCCAATCATCATAAACCACCAATAACACAACCAAAACATCATGAATTACCCAAAACCTTGTTTGGCCAAAATCAGGGCAGATTTACACATGCCAAAATACTCATTCAACCAACACAACCAATAGCTCAAATTGATGCTAATACTCACCTCTTGCTTCTCCTTAGCTCCTTTCTTTGGTTTTTCAGCTTTTGTTCTTGGATGATGGCTCAAAACACCTCCTATTGAAATTCTAAAACCATAGAAATGAAGTTCTCATCAAGAGGAACAAAGTTTGTGAAGGACACTTGAGCCATAGATGAGGTTAAGAAGGTGAAAATCCAAGATGAAACCCTTACCTTAAACTTGTTTCTTCACTTGTTCTGTTCGTGCTTCAGCTGGCCAACTAAGAGAATGAGAGAGAGAGAGTGAATAATAATAATTTTTTACCTTCCCTTATCACTTAACAACCTGACCTAAAAGTTGGACAAAAAGGAGAGAAAAATATGTGGTCCACATGTATTCTTGTTTTGGTGGAATCCAATGATAATTTCTAATATGTTTGATTTGTTTTTTTTCTCTTTCCTACCTCTTCCTCACTTGGCTGACTTTACCTTAGATATTTGACGAAGAATTAATTGCTTCAATTCATTCACTCTTGTTTCTTCTTAACCGTAATTATTGACAAAGAGGGAGGGGTTTGTTTGACTTATATTTTCTTCTTCCTTTTGGTGTTTCTTTGACCAACTTCCTTCTTTCTTTGTCCCAACGTACCACATGAGCAAAAGGTGAGGGAGTATATTGATTAAATGCTTACTCTATCTCTCTTAGCATTTCCTTGACCGAAATGAAGAAGAGGAACAGTGATAAAAGACTTAGCATGATATTTTTGACCAAGTCTTCATCTTCACTTGGTCATCTAATTGTTTTTCTTTCTTGCCTCATGATATACGAAAATAGCTTCTTGGAAGAGGATAATGAGCTCTCAAAAATATCCTATTACACCTCCTTAATTGATATTATTTCAATTGCCAATTTAACACATGTTTACTTTGACTTTTATGCCATCCTTTTTCAGGGGTACTTCTGTCGTTAACCCCACCATCTATTTGTACATTTAGTCCTTAATCATATTTTGGGATATTACAGGTGGTGGCGGTGCTATGGTGGGTGAGTGAAGGTGAGAGAGGAAGGAAAAGGTCAACCTAAGCTCCGAAGTTCTTGTGGTGCCACTCTCCTCTTTTTGTTTTGTTTTGAATGTCGAAGCCTCAAGAAGAAGCTCAGTCACTAGGGATTGAAGTGAAAAGATTCAAAAGTTTATGGAGGATTAAATTGTAAATTTTTGAAATTTTTTGTGGTCGAACTTTAATTTAAAAACTTATTATGTCCTTTTCTGTAAATTGCTCTAGCCCTTTTTCTGCATAGATTTGCAATTTCCAAAAATTCTGGGGACTTTTTTGTAATTTTCTCCTTTTCTAAAAGTTATTAATTTTGACCTCAATTGACATTCTCCAAATTCTCCAGTTTTCTTCCAAAACACTTATAATGCAATATTAAGCACAAGAAATCATTTGCATGAATAATTAATAAATTATGACCATTTTACCCCTAATTATATTTAATTCAATATAAATGTCCCTAGCTCAATTTAGTGCTTGATCATGCCATAATGTCGTAAAAAATGCATTAAAAATCCCACATTAATAATGAAAAAAAAACATATTAAAATATGGTTCAATCACCTATATATAAGGTCCTTTTAATCGAATTGTGAGATTTTAAAAACAGTTAAAATTAGTTAAAAATAATAAATATTGTATGAAGTTATAATTTTTTCTAGAGACTAATAATGAGAGAAGGATAAAAAAGAATGTATGGTCTGAAAGAGACTAATTAACGTAGTATGACATTAATTGAAGACAAACTAGGTAAAAGTGCATTTATTTCATAGACAAACTCAAAAAAGATCTTATAAGGGACAAGCCCATTCAAAAGAAAGGGACTTTATATATATAGGGACGAACGAAGTACTAGATAATAGAAAGATATTTCGAAACGTTACTTGTAATCATTTCATTAATCCATGTAGTGGTGTAAGAAGTACGCTACCATGTATACACGCATAAAAGGCTGATATTCCGGCAACGAGAATGTTCCCTATTAAAAGTTATATTATTTTGAATGTGAACTAATAGAAAATTGTTTTTTCAAAAAAAAAAAATAATGAAGGATAGTTCAATTATAAAAGCATTTACTTGAAGTGAAAGAATTATTTGCATTTCATTTCATTTCAAAAATTAGTTTTCAAATCTTATATTATGGATTAATAAGTAATAGAAAAATAAAATAAACTTGGTAGTAGCAGGTTAAGCTGTAGGTCTTGATAAGATCGTGGCCCATTTCCAATTCTCCATTCCTACTCTTGTGCGTGTGAAAATTGCAGTATCCAGGAATGGGCAGATGCCACTCCCGTATCTCTTTGTTCTCTTTCACGATCAATTTCGGATCTTGGCCCCTACTGATAATGCTTTACAAAAGGGAAAATTACAAAAAAGGACTGGAAGGGAATAATGTTTACAGGAGGGGATCTTAAAAAGGGTACATTGATTATCCATAGTATGTACTATGGCAATATAAGTGGCTACGTACATAGTTGGTAATGTTCATGGAACATGTTTAATTTGAAAGTGAGAATTTAAATTTGGTGTTAATGCATTGTGGGTAAACAGTAGCCATTGCCTAAACAAAAGACCCTAAGCATCATAGCAAGATTAAACACAAAAATATAACTATATGAGATATGCTAGCACATAAAGTTGTTGTTGAATAAAGTATTCCTATGCAAAGTCTCCTAACTAAGCCTAATGTCTGAGGACATGTATGAGAAACATGTTAGGTCATTTGGAATGCACAGGGTATGAAGTGATAGATACTTCACTTTTGCTTTAGATGTGTGTATAAGCATACAATATGTCATACATGTTGATAAGGTCGGCTTTCTCACATGAGCGACTGACTTTGACACTTAGGAGGAGTGTGTAAAGATGAAACTTTTGTGTTTACTAGCAAAACAATAAAGAGTACTGATATCATAGAGAAGAAATACAAACTAAATACCGCCTTGACTTAAAATTTTAGTAAGTCAAGATGAGTTCCACACGTATATAAATATGGATCGAATCAAGGAAACTCACATCCATGATACATGTAGCCGCATAACAAATTCTTTAAAATTGACATTATTTAATGTGAGTGGAGCTGAAGAATTTGGGTTTAGATACTGTAAGTATCTAAACTTAAGTTTGATGGTGTTTATGATAAAATTAAAATGACATACACTCTTAAAGTATAAAAGTAACATTGCAGCTATGATTCATACCATGTGTGGAAGAACCACAAATGGGAAGCAAGTGAATAGATTCCTTCTTCATTGCTGTGTGAGTCCTAGAAAGGTATGAACCTTTCATTGATATCCTTTGACTTTGACAATATTACAAAGATATGTTTCAATGATTGCTACTTTAGCTTTGTCCTATGGTCATGATTGATGTGGTCTAAAGGCATCATGTTAGGAAAATGGTTGATTCATATCGAAATGATATATGGGAGAAAGAAAGATTGCATGGAATATGCACACCTATGCTAGTGTTTAAAACTGATCCCTTATGAGTTTACTTGGTTAATTTCATAAGTGTAGATACTATGCATACGAGGAAGGCAGCTTGAGTTTAATACTGATTCAAGAGGGATTAGATTAGCAATGAGAAAATTGTATATTGGTATATGAAGGATCCCGAGGCACTATATCAATATCAAGTTGCACTAGAGGGTTGTCTTGAGCTGGTCTCTATAAAAAGGAATTTCCAAAACAAGCATATCCAAATGGAGACGTCATGCCCATTCCATTGAGGTAAAGCACCTAGTATGAAAGATAGAAGAGAGAGAGATTTAACATACCCATAACATCTAATCCACCAAGGGTGAGTGGGAGTTATTGGAATATACCTAATCCACCCTTGGTAGATTATGGCCCAAGCCCATTTGCATTAGGATTAAAACATAAATAATAGAAAGACTTGATAATTGTGATATTCCCTAACGAGTTTAATTTGTATCATTAAACTGATACAATATGTCTCCTGATGAAGAGGGGGCACATCGATTGAGGACGAGGCACGTGAGACCCTGTGTGTGTGTGTGTGTGTGTGTGTGTGTGTGTGTTGTGGGTGATTGAATAAGAGTTCAAGATTATGCAACATGATACACAAAAACCTGTCAATTCTGTTCCTCTAAAGCTTCTTCTCTCCTTTTCTTCTTCCCTCTTTGGTGTATTTGTTGTGTAATATAGCTAGGGTTCCAAATGGTGCTCTAGTTTCGTGTGATTACTTTAACAAGTCAGTCATATTCTAGGTATGCCCAAAATTCTTACATGTGTAAATATTCGTGTCCCATTTCAATTGCATTACATTATTATAACTGATTTTACCAAAAATTTCTTTAAAAAAATACTGTCCTGCCCAGGTATATATCTGAAAATTCATTAACAAAATTATTTAAATAATTGCTAATAGATTTCTACCTAAATTAATGCCTACAAACGATCAAGCTACACTCTATGGGAGACTCAAGCGGCTAAAATCCCTGATAGTAATTTAACGGTTCTCTTAATTTAACGATAAAGAAAAGTTAAAACATTGAGATGAGATTTTTATGCAAATTTGTTGAGATATATATAAAATCTAAATATGAATTATCAAACGTGAAAAGTTCCTTTTTAAAAAAATTCAAAGCACAGATACTTTTTCAAACATGTGAATAATAATTTGCTAATTAATTTCAACTTGAATTAATGCCTGCAAAGGTAATTAAACCCGGACCGGTCAGTGAACCGGTCGGGGTACTGGGTCAAGGGTCAGTGGGTCAGACCGGAGTCAAACCGGAGTTAAACCGGGACCAAACCGGTGAGAAATAGAATATTTTAGGTTTATAGTATGAAATTCTAAAGGAAAAATTTTTTAAAAAAAATAAAAAATTTTTTAAAAAATAAAAAAGTTGACCCGGACTGGGTCACCGAACCGGACTGGTTTAGTGCCCGGGTCGCCAGTTTCCGGGCTGGTTCGGCCGGTCCGGTCCGGGTCAGAGAACTATAACGATCAATCTATATTCCATACGAGACTCAAGCGGCTAAACTCTGAGATAGAAATTTAGTAATTCTTTCATTTTAAGACAATAATAAATAAAAGTTAAAATATTGAGATGAGATTTTTATGCTAGCTTGTTGAGATATATATGGCTTTATCTCTTATATATAGCTAAACCTACCTGCCTAATTCATCTCAGAAAATTGCCGTGGAAGCAAAAATGACGTTTGCAAAGCATTCCATTTTCTTCTTAGCATTCATTCTCTTTTCGTTCTTTCAATCACCCACTTTTGCAGCCGAAAAAGTACTATTTATTTAAAGTTTTTTCATTCTTTAATTTTACGTAATATATTTTTAATCTGATTATGATCTATTAATTTTTTTTTCATTTGATTGATGACTATATAGTCTTACATAGTGTACTTGGGATCTCATTCTCATGGTCGAGAAGCAACAAATGCTGATTGGGAGCGAATAACAGGATCTCATCATGAACTCCTTGGATCTTTTCTGGGAGGGTATTAATATTATTCTATTTTTTAATTGATTATTACCAATTACCATTAATTATCTAATACCTTGTCTTATTTCTTCGCTGATTATGTAGTTCAAGGGAAGCAGCAAAAGAAGCAATGATCTATTCTTATACCAGATTCATCAATGGTTTTTCTGCAGTTATGGATGAAAATGTAGCTGCCGAATTGGAAAGTAAGAATCAATGCAAAACATTTATACATATACATATATTGGAAATTTTCTTTTGAAAAATATTTATAAAGTGAACAGATTTAAAGGGTTTTAAATATCTGTTAATTAGTGTATATAAAAAATATTTGCCGTTGTATATTGGAACTTGTTTTGGTGTTCGACCATCCATATTTTTTTTCTTTTTTAAAAAATATTTTACTGTGTAAGAAATTTAATAATATTTCAACCCTTATATTTTTTTTTTTCAAAAAAAATTATTCAAACATAATCAAGTGAGAGTTGTAAATCTGAATATTCAAATTGTATTTGAATGGTGCAAATTTCACAGTAGTAATGAATACCTAGTAATGAATACCAAAATGGTTGCTTATATATGTACTATATTGAAATAGCAACGAAAGATTATGCTAATGGTGTAGTATTTAATTTATTGGTGTAATATTTGTGATGCACACAGGGCATCCTAAAGTGTTGAAGGTATATGAAAGCAGAACAAGAAAATTACAAACGACTCGTTCATGGGAATTCATGTCCCAGACTGATGCTAACGGTGTAGCCCTGCCACATTCCTCCTTCAAGAGGGCTAGATTTGGTGCTGACGTCATCATTGCAAATATCGATACTGGTAGATAAATAGACAATTCTATATATTTCACTGATTAATTAATTATTAATTATATTAAACAAACAGTAGATGATGTCATTTTTTCTCTGTCAATTAATTGATTAATGAAGTATGAATTTGTTATTAATCGCAGGTGTTTGGCCTGAATCCCAAAGCTTTTCTGATGAGGGAATGGGACCCATTCCTTCTAGTTGGAAAGGAGTTTGTGATGGTCCTAAAGATCCCATAGGGTTTCTCTGTAACAGGTATCACCAAATTTTCAACAATGCTTGATGTATTTTTATGCTTATATATTTATATATACATCAAGAGTGACATAAAAGATAAGGCATATATACCTGTCAATAGTTATTGTTATTATTATTGAAGCATTTGGATTAATTATGAATACAGGAAGTTGATCGGAGCAAGGTACTTCAACAAGGGTTTTATAAGAAACCTTAAAAGTTTCGGGATGAACTCAAGTGAAATACTGAACCTGGAGCCTGAACTGAACACTCCAAGAGACTACGCTGGCCATGGCACTCACACTCTCTCAACAGCCGGAGGCCGCTTCGTTCATGGAGCCAATATCTTTGGCCGCTTGGCCAATGGCACTGCCTCCGGAGGTTCGCCCATGGCAAGAGTTGCTGCCTACAAGGCCTGCTGGCTCGACCCGGCTTCATTCTACGAGGCCAACTGCTACGAAGCTGATGTACTTGCCGCATTTGATATGGCCATACACGACGGGGTCCATGTCATTTCCCTGTCTCTTATTGGTTTTGATAATTATGAGAGATACTCAGAAGATATTACTGCACTTGGATCTTTTCACGCTCACAAGAATGGCATTAACGTCGTCTACTGCGCTGGAAATGGGGGCCCCAAACCTCAATCTGTCATGAATCTGTCACCTTGGATTTTCACAGTTGCTGCTAGCACCATAGACAGAGACTTCCAAGCTCGAGTTCAACTTCAGAATGGAAAGATCTTCATGGTATATATTTTTCCTGTTCTTCTTTCCTTTTCTGATTCAACTATTTGGGCTAGGGGCTTCTAATGCGCCTTCTCTAATGTGCTCTCTAATGCTACTTAAAATTTTACAAATTCCCTAGTGTTTTGTACTAGTTTATTTTGATTATTAGATTTTGCATAAAATGAAATGAGTGATATTTTAATATCTTATAGGCAAAAAATAGTGAAGTTTTGAATTTTTTAAAGAAAACACCCTAAAATTGTGTAGTAATGAGAGTGTTTTCTTTGAAAAATCATAAAAAATTCAAAAATTCATCATTTTTTGCTATAAGATATCAAAATGTGACTTAGCTTATTTTATATAGAATTTAATGATGACAAAAAAAAAAAACACTTTTGAGAAGTTGGAGGCATCACAAGAAATATTAAAGAGATGGACATTAGAAGCCTTAAATTCCAACAATTCATTGAAAAAGTTCCTCATCGACTAATTGGAGAAGATACTTGGACTTAACTTTTAACATCAGGGATCAAGCCTTTCTAGAGCACTGCCACAAGGCAGGTTCTACCCGATCATTGCTGGTGCAGAGGCAAGGAGGGCTAATTCAACCATTGATGATGCGTGAGAACATATTTCTCTATTTGATTCTGCAATTAAAGACTTAAAGTTTTTCTCCACAAATTAATGATCACGTATCATTATTGAAACATCCTTGTTCTTGTATGTGCAGAAATTTGTGTAGATCAGACAGAATAGATCCCAAGAAGGTGAAGGACAAGATCTTGGTTTGCAAGTCAAGTGATATTGACGATGCTAATATAGCCAAGGGTTATGAGGCGAAGCAAGCTGGTGCAGCTGCAATGATTATTGTTGGACATTATAATGCCATAAAAGAAATTCCTGATATGCATTTGCTTCCAGCGGCGCACATTAGGGACCAAGACGCTCGTGCTTTGTTTGCTTACCTAAAATCAACAAAAAATCCTATGGCCACTATTCATCCACCTACTGACGTCTTCAACTTGAAGCCTTCACCTATAGTAGCAGATTTCTCCTCTAGAGGACCAAGCAAACACGTACCAGAGATCCTTAAGGTTTGGTTTTAATTTTCATAAGATGTGTTTGTTTCCACCTTTCGGTGAAATGTTGTTGTAACTTTTGGTTTTGCCCTTTTTCCTTTTGCAGCCTGATATTACTGCTCCAGGGGTGAACATTTTAGCTGCATATCCACCTGCTTCTCCCCCTACAAATTTTGATTCTGATGATCGAAACTTTTCTTACAGTCTTCTTTCTGGAACTTCTATGTCTTGTCCTCATGTTGCTGGAGTTGTAGGCCTTCTCAAAACTCTACATCCTGATTGGAGTCCTTCTGCTATTAAATCTGCTATAATGACAACAGGTAAAGTTCATCTCTTTGTTATGAATTTAAAACTACATAGTATGGGGTGATTTACTCTTTTTCTTTCTTCTTTATATAGTCCAAACTCCAAAGATAACTTACTCTTTTGATTGTATGGGGTGACTATTACATTAGGTCAATTTTCGTGAGTCTCACAAGAATAGTGAGTTTTATAAATGTGAGGGGTTTTCCCTCCAAACAAGCTAGTTTTTTTGAAATGGTTTCTCCCTCTAAACTTGAACTCATTACATTAATGCTTTCATTGAGAAGCAGATCTCATGAAGAGAAACTCCTATGGAGAGTCCTGACAGGCAAGTGGCAGATGCTGTGTGAAGTGTTGTGGCACATTGTTGTGAGTCACATAGAAAAGCGCTAGGATTTTTGTCATCTAACAGGCTGGCTAGTACTTTAGAATGTGCTCTTGGTTTTGGACTTGTATTCATAGCAGTAACCACCTCAAGATTTTTTTTTATAGTAATAAAACTGAAGCCTTACAAGTGAATAAGTATGATGAGATTTTCCTCCGAACAAACTAGGTTTTTGGGTTAGACTCCTTGAATATGTCCTCATCAAATTAACCATAGTGACCACCTCAAGAGCAAGACAGATTAGCTTTTTTTGGGTTGGACTCTCCCTTTAAGAAAACAGCAACCACCTCAAGATTATTTTACAATAATGAAACTGAAAAAAATAATATTATTATAGTTATTCATTATCTCTTTCTCTTCCAGCACTCTCCTCCAATTAATGTGTATAATAAATATGGCTTTTAATAACTTTGATTCTGCCGATGAATGTTGTTTTTACAGCGAAGACGAGGGACAACACTGGTCATCCAATGCTTGCTGCAAGTGATTTCGAGAGCACAACAAAGAAGGCAACCCCATTTGACTACGGGTCAGGCCACATTAGGCCAAACAAGGCCCTAGACCCGGGCTTGGTCTATGACTTAACCATAAACGACTACCTCGATCTTATGTGTGGCCTTAACTTCAACACCACAGAATTAAGATTATTCTATGATGCTCCTTACAAGTGTCCTCACTCCTACAGCACTCTCAACTTCAATTACCCTTCAATAACCATCCCTCTTTTCAATGCCTCAATCAATGTGACCAGAACCCTCAAGAACGTTGGCTCACCAGCCACCTACGTGGCTCGAGTCTTCTCACCTCCTGGTACCACTATTAATGTGGAACCTAAGACCTTGAAGTTTGACAAGCTTAATGAAGAGAGAAGTTTTACTCTGACAATTAATGCTACAAGGAATCGTACTGAGACAACATTCGGCAGGATAATTTGGTCTGATGGAAAGCATTTTGTCAGAAGTCCCATAACTGTTGGTGTTAAGGTTTAGAATTCATGTTTATTGAGTAGCAACTACATATTGCGTATGTATTATAAACTGTGTTTTAACTTGTATTCCTTTTGGATTATGAATGAACTTCTCTAGGTTCTTAAGTTAACAAGACGGATGATCTCGTGCAATGCACGGGGAAGAATTTAACCGGTTAAATAGAAATGATTTATTAAATAAATAAATATATCTGATTCAACCAATTTTTTTTTTCCAGATACTTGATTCAACCAAGTATCCTACCTGTAATAATTCAATCTCAAGTTGTTCAAATTTTAAATTTGAAAAAAATAAACTGAAGAAGCTTTTGATGCAAGGAAATTATTATGAAAAAAGAAAATTGAAGAAAATCTACCAATAATAATAATCATGTTGATGACGTGGACATTACACTCGGACCCATCAAGAAGAAGCTAGCACTATTGAATATATATATATATATATATATTCATATATTGATTCCCTTCTGGCTAGCTATTATCCTTCGGCCATGTATGTGTCCCCGGAGATCATACTTTCAAATAAATGTGCGCTGGGAAGGATTATGGGTGATAATACTCGTGAATAAGTGAGGGACTATAATTTGTACAGTCTTCGTCGAAGAATACAAAGACAAGAATACTTTAGCTTTTAACATAATAAAGAGGAAAACAAGACAAATAAATAAAATACTTTGAATGTTTACAAAACCCAACACAGTCCCCCAAAGGAGGCCAGTCAAAAAACAAGAGCTCCCATCTATATTGTCTGTTGCCGAAAGCCGACGCAGACATACAATTATTTGTAAAGATTAATCCAGTGGAATTGGATCCCACCGTCTTTTGATTTTCAAACATATTGACAACAATTTTAGTCACTCAGTGGTTGTTTTACTGATCGATATCAAGCTCTAAATAAGAGAAACTCTTTGCATGCACCAGGAGCACGAGCTCATTTATGACCTGGCCTGACCAATGAAATAATGACAGCTCAGGCATCATATATTCCATCTGTCAGCTTACATGTCATCCCTCTCTCAATATTTTTTAATTACTTTTCTAAAAATAAGTCCTTTAATCTCTCATACGGTGGAAATAGTGAGGGAGAGGGATGACATGTAAGCTGACAAATAGGATAAATGATGCTTGAGTATTCAACTTGTCATTATTTCATTGGTTGGAACAAAAATGAGTTGGTACTTCAAGTCCAGGCAAGATTTTTTCCTAAAAGAAAGGCAATAGTATATGCATGATGCAAGAAAGGCACTATACGCATGAAGCCCCTAATTTCATACAGCATACAAATATTGCAAACATCCAAGCAATGTTTTCATAATCAAGCCGGACCGGATGATCCAACTGGTTAGACGGGGACTTAGAGACGGTTCGGATTAATTAAGCCACAAAACTGTTTTCCTTATTAGACCGGATTGAGTCGGAAAAAGCCATTTTTTTGGCCGGAATCCAGTATTGAGCCGGAATCTGGGACCGATTTCTTAAAAAACAGACGGCTCCCAAGTATGCACAGAAACTCTCCAACATTTGAAAGCAGAGCTTAGATGTTTGAGGGGGGAAAAAAGAACAGAGAAGATGAAGGATATAGAAGATAAAAAAAATTCCAATAGATCCTGTTATTTTAGAGAAAGTCACTTCTGATTCTCACTAGCCAAATATGGGGTCAAGCCTTGAGGTACTCGTGGTGTCCTCCTTTGGAAGAAGAGATCGTCTAAGGAAAAAATGAAACTTAAATGAAAGAGAAGCTACAATGTCAAAGAAAGAAGAAAAGAGTATGCGTTGTGCGCCTGAGGTCTATGGGGTTGTGGACACGCGAGGGATGGTGAATGTCAAGAGAGAGGTCATATCATAGCCTTCACGCTTCCCAAACCATTATTTTACAAGGAAATATAAGATCTCTTTTTACAAGAATTTGAAATTTAAAATGATCTTTCCTTTATGGAGTGTAGAATTTATTTTTGATAACATTATTTTATTATTATAATATAATGATAACTCTTTTTTTATAAGACAAAAAGAAACTTGGGAAAATCCCTAAAAAAGAACTTTTAAAATAGCAAAAGACGGAAAGGTGTTCCGAAATTCCATATTTCCACAAAAGTGCGAGTACCTGATCTGGGATATTGAAATTGTAGACAAAATGACGTGCGTAACCCTGGAAGTTTTAAAATTGAAAAACGGCAAGGAAATAAGAAGGGCGAAATTGCGCGAAAACTCTGTGGAGACTCTTCATCTTCTTCCGGCGTCGTCGTTGTCGTTGGTGGAGCGTGGTTCCGTGGCGTTGATAGAGGATAGTAGCAGCGACATTGTGCGGCGAATTTGGGGTGGATTTGAGGAGGAGCGAAGGCAAGAAGAGGTTGTGGTGAAAGGCATTGGAGAGTTGCAGAGGCACCAATTTGCGGCTGCGAATTTGAGCTCCGGTGTTGAAGTTGGGTAAGTGGTTGTGTTTAAAATTGTATTTCATTTTAACTTATCCACTTGATTAGAATGGGGGTTCAAATTCGTTGGGTTAAAATTAGTTTGGTCCAATGTGGATAAAAGCTATGAAGTGGTACGAAGTTGGGAATCGTTGAGGGGAAGTTGTGAAAATAAGTTGCTAAGTTGGGAAGTTTGAATTGCAACTTTTGAAATTTGTAAACCATTGAAACAGCATATGAACGCGTCAATTTGTGAAGTTGTGACAGGGTGTTCAGACGTAGCGTATTGTGATTTTATTGTTGTGAAAATCTTATACATAAATTTGCGAATGGCTTAAGTGAAGTTGTGAAACAAAATCTCTGAAAACTGCATGTGAAGTTGTGAACACAAAAGAAGAATATGTGAAAACGGTAATGACACGTTGGTAACTTGTGAAACAGCATATGAAGTTGTGGATGTGAGTAGAAGTTGCGAAAGGGTTTGTAGATATAGGAATCGCCGATTTCACAGTATTGAAAATGTTATTGATAGTGTGGATTGTTTTAAGTGAAGTGCTGAATCCGTAAGATAACATTTGAAAATCGAATGTTATCCTGTGAAAACATTATCGGAGTTTGTGAAAGCGTAATGAAAAGTTGGTAAATATGTGTAGAGGTCAATTTAGGCGAGGAAATTGTGAAATTCGTAGACGAACTTGTGAATCCTTATGCAGAAGTTGTGAATTTTTCTCCATAAGTTGTGAGACCTCATTTAACTGTGGGGAAATAGATATTTCCAATAGTTGTGGTTGTGATGGGAAGGTTGCAAAATGGTATGAGAAGTTGCGATGACATAGCTTAGATGCGTTAACTTGTCATGTACGAATAAAAATGTTATTAAAATTGCTGAAATCCATAGTTGATGAGTGTAAACTGAATTTTTTGCAGGTAAAAGGAGATGGGGGGACACAAAGGTGAGACATCAAAGACAGAAAAAGTAAAGGCAACAAGTGTCAAAAGTAGAGAAGTAACGAAAGAAAGTGAAAAGTCGGAGGCAATAAAGGGCGATGGTGAACAGATTAAACCAGTGATGAGTGGGTTTATGCTGTTTAGAAACGAGTATGTGGCCAAGTTAGGGGAGAAGAAGAGAAGGATGGCAGATGAAAGTAGGTCGGCAGGGAAGGCATGGCGTGAGTTGCCAGAGGCGAAGAAGAAGGAGTACAATGATAAAGCTATGGAAGGACGGCCGAAAAGGGAGATGAGGAAAAAGGAACTGCCATTTCATACCCGCTGCTCACTGGGAGGATTTACATCGTTGGTGCAGTTTGTGAACGGTAAAGAACATTTGAAGGAGAGGGTTAACAAAATAGGATTTGGAAACCTATTGAAGGTGCAATTGGAGAGACTCCCCCGTGACCTGATTGTGTCCATGCTGAGAGCATATGACCCAGCAACACATCAATTCAGGATTAGGGGGAAGACAAAAGAAATAGAAGCATCAGATGTGCACAAGTTGCTGGGTATACCTCATTCAGGGGAGGAGGTGAAGGTGGATGTGGAGGATTCCAATAGAAGATATCAGTGGTTGAAGAGGGAGTATGGGAGGAAGAAATATACGGACATTCTGAAGCGCATAAAATCTGGGACAGCTGGCGATAAATTTGAGTTTATGTTTGTGCTCTACAGTTTAGGGACTTTGTTATGCCCTACCTCGAGTGGGCTGATAAGTGACCGGATGTTGAGGGTTATGTTCTGCACAATGGACGGTTTTGAACATTATGACTGGGCAACATACATGATGAAAGACTTGTGGAAGGAAATGAGTGATTATGTCAAAGAGTACAGGGAGAAGAAGAAAAGGGAAGGGAGCAGCAACGTGGGTGGTTGCTTGTACTTACTCCTGGTATGTCACTGTTTACATTAAATGTGTAGCTATCATTAAAGCCGAAAATAATGATCCATATATTTTCTATGGTGCAGTTGTTCTTTGGGGAAAATTTCCCTTTGAAACAAAGTGTTCGCGAACAGTCCACCACACCGATTGAATTCTGGACAAAGGAAAAGATCAACGAAATGGTGAAGACTGAGAGGACGAGCAATATGGGAATTTTGTATAAAGGAAAAGGCTCTGAAGTTAGGGCAGGGAATGAGGACACAGATAATGTGCCATATTTAGACCCGGTATGTGTCTGTGGAAGCTAATTTAAAATGCAAAAACGATTTAATCATGTAATTGACAAATTAAGTTGTGCTGTCACTGTAGGAATTGAAGGAGGTCTATGCGCGGTTGGTGAAAGTTATCGATGAAAACCGAAACAGACTTGTAAACGTGGTGGTGCAGGAGCTACTCAATGTCCAGCTCGCACGAGAGGCCAGGGACAAAGCACAACAAGACGGCCCTGGTGTGACAGTAGATGAGCAACATACAGATGAGGATGATGATGATGCGACAGATGCTTCTCACGACTCAGATTCTGATGCACCCCATCCCTTCATTCCAAAAACCATTGAAGGGTCAAACGAAAACATATATACAACATAAAAGATGAAGCATCAAAGATGATCATTAGAGTTCAACATGGGTTGGGATTTTTGCACGTCCTTCTTGTGTGTCCTGCTTCATGGCACCGTGTACAATGGTAGATCTTTCTATTTTGGAACTGTGATTCCTGCCTCCTTACTCTTGGTCTTCCAGGAGGTCGACTTGTGATTGGAGGGTGGAGGAACGTAGCTTCAGACATGTTTTCCATGTGATAATCCCTATAATCATTGACGTTCGGCATGTCTATTGTCACAACCGGAATCATGCTGTGCTGGTAGATCCGTTGCTGAGCTTCTATCTTATAACAATCCTCAACATAATCATAGATGTTGCCGTGCACAACCTTGACAGCTGCACACGCATGTGTGCATGGAATCCCACTCATCTGCCATGCCTCACAACTACATTGTCGTGATCGCAAGTTAACCCCATGGTCTCCACGTACTGTATGCACACTGAATCTACCCTGCCCATAATCTTCACACCACATATGCTCACATCCACTCACATTTTCCATAACCTTTGCATCTATATTTGGTCCAACACAATTCTTCCACTTGTTCATTGCCACATAAGAGGCATGCATCTTCTTTGCTACTTTCTCTCGATGTGCGTGAATTAATTGGGCTACATTATACTTTCTCGCCTTCACCATCCATGCATTGAATGACTCGGCGATATTGGTTGTTATGTTATCCCATCGTTTGTATGGGAACTTGCTAAGAGCCCACCTATCAACGTCACCATGATTGTTAATCCATTCATATAACTCTTGACAGTGCTCCCACATCTTTTCCATTGCTTTATCAAACTCATCAACACGCCTTGCATATGCAATCTTGTCAAGAAGCATCAGTCCATCCTCCTTTGCCCGGTTACTGGTCTTTCTCTTGCCCCTGTTTATTTTCAGTATCTCTGCACTGAAGTTCTCCTTCACATGTCTATAACAGAATGCATGACGATGCCCTCCAAATATTGCTGCCACAGCACCTATTATGGCATTGTGACGATCTGACACAATTGTCAAGTCCATGGAACCTACAATCCTTTTAATCATATGCATGAACCAAGTCCAATCGTCCAGTGTCTCTCCCTTCACAATTGCTATGGCAAACGGCAACAGCTCATTATCCGCATCATAGGCTGAAGCTGCAAGTAGAGTCCCCTTATAAGGCCCACTTAAATGAGTTCCATCAACATATAGTACATGCCTTGCACCCCCGATGAAACCCTGTACACATGACCCATATGCAATGAAAACTCTTTCAAACCTCCAACCATCTGCTACCCATTCAGCAACTGTATTAGCATCAGTTTCCTTCAACCTTTGGCATATCCATGGGATTAACATGTATGATTGTTCCGGTCTTCCATGTATGTCTTCCATTGCCTTTTTCTTTGCCCTATATGCCTGTTTATATGTTAGCTTCACACCATACTCCCTTTGCAGTGTCTTCATAATCTCAGTTGGACGCTTCTCGGTGTGATTCCTAATGTCGTCAATTATTATTGATGATGTCAAAGTAGATCTTGCACCATGGCCGCTCACTTGCAAATGATCTTGAGCTGAATGAACATGATCTTTGATGAATTTTGTCACACACAGTATTCCAGAAGTCCTGCCCACTGCAGACGCACATAATTTCCAAGGACAACCCTCTACTTTACACGTGACATACATCTTGTCCTTGCTATTCCTATCATATTTATACATGAACTTATGTGCAATGCTATACTTGTACAAGGCTTCTCTTAATGCATCGGCATGAGGAAAATGCTGCCCCACCCCGGAAATTAATCCTGACCATTTCAAATAGCTAGTGTCACTCAAATTTGTCTGATGTGTCTCATAAGTTATACACCCACCACCAATTTCAAATGACACAGCCTCAAGATCATTGCCATGTGTCATGGGAGATACCTCTGCTTCCGGTGACCGTTCCAATAATCTCTGGCTCCTGCATACAACAATTACAACACTTGATAACTTATTATCATACAACAATTACACCACTTTATAACTTATTATGAGCTTGGGAATGAACAAAATATTACTAACTTACACATGTGCATTATTCATTGGCAAGGATTCATTGCCATTCTCTATATTGGCTACAAACACATGCGCACTGCTTTCATTGAACCGAAAAAGGTTTTCAATTTCATTATCATTGTCAAGCTCAATTAATGTCTCATCAAACATTACTGTGTATTTAATGTCACAACTGCTCCCTTCATAACCTGTCAATGTTGATATAATTTCTCTTAAATCTTCCATTCTTATCCCATCTTTTAGTACCTTTACCCTCACACTACCTCCGAAATATTTAACTTCACCGTCATTATTATGTTCAAATTTCCCCCCTACGTGGAAATAACAAAACAACTCCTTTGCACAGCTTGAACCAATATTACCATCCATTTTTTTACGCTTCATGCAACAAATAAATAACACTTAGTTAGTTGACAAACACAAAACTACATGAGTACCTCAATCTTTCACAAATCTATATTAGGGTTTTTCAACTTCATATTAATCGTTTCTTAAAAAATCCACCCCATTTATTCTCTTCAACCACAACCCTGAAAGTAACCATCCCAACCTCCTCCCCGATTCAGGCAGCATCTGCATTTTTCGCCATACCACTCTTCAACATTCACGTCCTTCAAACCCAAATACCCCGCAAAGTTTCCCACCCAAATGAAGACGAAAATGGTTTTGCTTCAGCTCGACCACAGGGGGAAGAACATTGTCGACTAATGAAGTACATACCTCTGTTTGTATCGCCTCCCACGTACGTTCCCGCGCGATGACGCTCTCCCTGTTTCGCGTCACCTTCTTTTGTCATCAACTTCTTTTCTTTCATCATCAGAGGACAAATTTGTCATTTTACGTTCAATTCTAATATTCCAGTTAACGTACTCGCACTGATACGGGATATTATATTTCCGCGCACGTCTCCGTCTTTTAACAATTTAAAGGTTCTTTTTGAGGGATTTTCCCAAGAAACTTTTCTTTCCTTTATTTTTGGCCACAGTAAGTCCATAACTATAATTTTTCATCTAATTCATCATTATAATTATAAATGTATTAATTCTTTACACATATATTATTATATTTATTTATAATATTATTTTTAATTTAATTAGTACACAGGCTCAACCAGATTGCCCGACCGTTTCAACTGTGACCCGTTAGCCTTTCTGGTTCAACATTTAGTCCAACTTTTAAAACATTGCATATAAGGCTGCATATTCTGGCGAGTCACGAGCTGATCATGCTCATACATATAATATTATGTAAATGTATACTGTAATTTCAAACAATTATAGTCAGATAGCGAATTATATTCTGTGCAATGAAAATAGCAGCATGATCTTGTTGCTTAATTTCAACCATTGTAATGGTTCTGATGATCCAAAACTGCCAAGCTGATGTATGCAAAAAGAGATTCTTGTAGAGATCCAACAATGTGGGCCGTACCTGACTAACTAATCCATATCCAATTCCTGAAGTGAAGCATTCTCATCAATATTGTGAAGGCATCAAGGCCGTGCAACGGTTTCATGATTTGGTTCGTACATGCTATTGTCTCAGGAGAGCACTCTCTGATGTCCTTCGAGATCCTCAATCTTTCTTTAATAAATAATGAGTAAGACTAATCTATGATATCAGGAGGAAAAATGATCCATCGATTTAGCCTAATTTGATAATAATTTTATTACTATAGAACTATTATGAGAAGGGTTTTGGGAACTCTAGGAGAAAACGAGAGTTGTGGTCTAATGAGTCATCCTCTAATAATTCTTTTGAGTTACTCTAAATAACTTTGGGGGAGTTCTAGGGAGCTCTTGAGAATAGTGAGAAGCCTTTAAGAGATCCAGAGAGCCACAAGAAGTATAATTTGAGTAAATAAGTTATCTTTTGAGCCGCGAAAACTTTAATTAGAGTAAACAAATTATTTTTTGTGCCGCAAGCAGTTTAATTAGAGTAAGGAATAAGTTATTTTTTTGACTCTCTTAATTAAATGTTTTAATAAATTATAACCCAGACTGACTTCGGGACTCGTAGACATGATAGTAGTAACTTTTGGTAATCGTATTATTCAAGGTAACTAGATTCCTTCTTGAAGTATAGTTACTAGGTGTTTTTTGTCTTGTGAAATCATAGATTTTATTATGTTTAAATCTAGGACTTTATAAAAAAATTCCTAGTGTGACTCTAATATATATTTATATATTTTGCGATAACAAAAACATTATCAAACCTCTTAACATTTTGAATTTTGCAGAGTAATAAATGCATAGTTCAAAGGGCATGCAAAAATAGCGGAAATATACTGATAATTAGTGCTAGTTTATATTACAGGAAATCCTTATAGAGTTTGAAAAATATATACAGAGTCCAAAGAAATAAAAGTTACAACTAAGAATAATCAACTACACTCCCGCTTGCACTAGACCCTCAGTCACCGGTAATTACAATTCTGCCCTTAGAGCTGCTACCTTCTGCTGGAATATTTTTAAATTTGAAACAATTGTAACATGCAATCAATCATATAAAATCTGACAGATAAATATGCATATACCATGTAATGCAACATAACACAAACAACACAGTATGTGCACTTGAGTCGGGGCTACTTCCCCACTATTCGTAAACTTCTTTAAATGTGCCTATTCGCACAGTGCCTTACTCGGCAATACAGTGGTCATATTACAGAAGATAGCATACACAAAGCATATAAACATTCACATAGTTTATGAAAGATAGAGTTACCACCTGAGTTCTTTTTCAGTTCCAATATCCGTCCTATACTCTTGTTTCAGCTCGAGCTATTCCAGTTCTAATAAAAATTAGAATTACAAGTAACTGATTATTACTTATACTATTACTGCTTTTAATCATATTCTGATGGTTTTCTATAACAGTTTCAGCAATTTTTGCATAATACAATTCTACATAGTGTAGTTTCACAGTTCTTAAAGACTGACAGATTTTCAATCAACTTTGAAAATTCATAATTAATTCTAGAAAATTCCAAATTGATTTGTTCCAAAGCCTAAGTGAAACTCTTTAAGTTTATTTTTATAGAAAAATACTTAAGTATGCCCAGTTTAACCACATTGTTGCCAGAAATTCGCCAACCTTCCACTGTTCCATATTGCATTCCAGAAATAGAGTTCAACTTCAAAAATCCATATCTTTTAATCGGCTTTTTTACTGGTATCCTATGTACAATAAAAAAATATACTGAAGTGCTACAAGGTGGGAAGTATTTACCAATATACTGCACCTAAAGTTCACCACCCAAAGAACGAGTTTAAATTTGTATACAAACTCATCACCCAAAGAACGAGTTTCACTATTTGATGTGATGTGATGATTATTTTTAATTAAAAAGCAAACTTGTTCACTGCAAGAACGAGTTCACTTTTGCTGATTGGATTGAAAGAGAGAGAGTGGGAGCTGTGAGGGTTTGAGAAATTATTTTTAAGGCTTTATGAAGCTAATTAAAGAAGAGAATCCTTAAAAATTATTAAGGATTGATTTATGAAATTAGATAATAAGTCAAATTATGGAACCTACGAAATTTAAGGAATCTTAAATTTCACAAAGGGAAAAATTAGGATATAGTGTGTAATTAATAGGATAAAAATATACCTATATATATATAAACACACACCCAGACACCGACACATACACACACTAACACTACACATGTCACTTAATATAGTGCTATCATCATTAACTAGACACATGTTTTACACACACAATCCATCGTTCTTTTCATTAGCCTCACCAAAGGATGACATCTTATGCATTCTTTATCACTTATTAATGGACTCCCTCACTCTCCATTGCTTCAAGTTAGTAGAGAAGAGAGAGAGCAAGAGTAACAACGGAAAAAAACCATAATAGAGAACCAAAATAGAGAAAGAGAGGGAGATGTGAGTGAGGGAGGTGAACCGGAAGAAGTTGATGTTGGAGAAGAGGAAGAAGGAAGCTCTAAACTTCAGATGCAACACAATAAACATGTATGGGTGAGTCTCCTACACATTTATCCTTGTTTTCACATTGGATTTGAGTGGTTTTCTGTGATGGTTTTGGCTGGAGTTAAGAGAAAAATCACCGGAAAAAATGTCAACCAAAAAGTTTTAAGTCAGTGATTGTATGACAATTTTGGTGCGAAGTTTGGGGTTCCTTGTTTCTGAAATTTGATCATTAACCTCAGGTATATGTGCAGGAGAGTATAGAGTTAAAATTTGTGAGGTTTAGTGTATAAATTCATGGTTATATGTTAGTTTTCTTCACCCTATTTTGCTGGCTGAAAAACAAAGTACCTACCTGAAAGTTTCATAAGCTTAAACAGAAGCTATAGATGGATTTTTTGATTGGGTCTTTTTGTATAGAATGTTTATGATGTGTAGTTGATGATTGAATCAAGAAGAGTGCAATTTGGAGTGAAAATGAATGCGTTCTTAATTTTTAAACTCAGACTGTTAAAATTGACATTTTTGGAAGATAGTCATATTCCTGTTTTACAAGAATATAGTAGACATTCATAGCTTTAAAATGAGTCCAAGAATGCATCATTTGAATACTTTTAGAGAGAGTTATGATTTTTGAAATTTAAGTCAGAAACAGGGGAAATTCTGGATGTTCAGGTTCTAACAGCTTGGTTTTGTGATATTTTTTAGTAATAAAATCTCGTTCAATGACAACGGAACTTTCTAGATTTGAAGTAGATATCCTAAGCTTTAATTTGATATAAAATAGGTGTTATTTGGTTTGTAGATTGTGAGATATGAATTTTTGAAGTTTAGTTGCTGTCATATTATGTTTTAGGAAGCCAGATTGGTTGTGATGAAATTTTGAAAACCTAAAACTTGGTCAAGAATTATGAAACTTTCCAGATCTAAAGTAGACATTTAGAGTTTTAATTTGATGGGTAGAACATAATTTTTGGACAAGTAGATTAAAATATATGAATTTTTGAAGTTGAGTTCGGTTTCTGGAATGTAATTTGGAACAGTAGTGGTAGGGCGAATTTCTGGGAATAGTAGTGGTTGGGAATATTCGATTAAAAGATATAGAATTGAAGCTCATGATGAGGAGAAGAAGATTTGTGAAGGACTTTTCAGCCAAAAGCTACAATTCGGTAGTGAAATAGAAGAATTTTCAACAGAGTTTTCACCATTCATCACCTTCTTTTCTCTTTTGATGTTTTTCTGTTTTTTTACTGATTTTTCAGAGCTTCTGGACATTTTAATAGATAGAGGAGATAAATTTTTCTAATTTCCAAAATTGCACTTACATTTTGTGATTTTTATACTTTGCTGAAAATCCAGCAGAATTTTCATCAAATTTTAAAATTAATATCTTTATTTCTAGACATTCAATTGAGGTGATTCCAAAGGCTGCTTAACCCTAATTTATTCTAGTTTCAAGGAAAAATATAGACTTTAGCCAACCGAAAGCTCAACATTCCTAGAATTTAAATCTTTGAACGTTGTCCCAGAAAGTAGCCAGTTTCACTGGGTAAACTTCAGAAAGTCATAACTCTTAGTGTATCAGTCAAAAATAATTTATATGACCTATCAAATTAAAGTTTGGAATGTCTACTTTCATTCTAGAAAGACTTACTATCTTGCAGGAAATTTTCACTGGTAGCATAATCAATTCTCCCAAAATTCACTTTGATTCTATTTGTTGAATAAATATACATTGAATCTTTGGTGTATGAATTTTGGGATATTACAGTACTGATTCATTTTTCAGCAATAAAATTCTTTTAAAACGGTCTTGCAATTCAGACTTTCCCATGTTTATTGAAGTTTAGTTGGAAAAAAAATTAAATATCTACATGAAAAAAAGGCAGCTTTAATTTGCATGATAAGCAAACTGCACATTTATTTGAAATCATGGCCCGGGACCACATCCCATTATTGCCTTGGATAGACAGAAAGGAGTTGAACTTCAAAACCTATAGAGAAGTTCATAATCCGAAAGGAATACAAACCCTAGATTCATATTACATGCGTAGTACGTAGTTGCTACTAAAGTTCTACACAAAAACACCACCAACAGTTATAGGACTTCTCACAAAATGCTTTCCATCGGACCAAATTATCCTTCCAAATACAGTCCTATAACCTGGCCTCGTAACATTAACTGTTAAAGTAAAACTTTTCTCTTCACCAACCTTATCGAACTTTAAGGTCATAGGTTCCAAATTAATGGTGAGACCAGGAGGTGAGAAGACTCGAGAAGCGTATGTGGCTGGTGTGCCACGTTCTTGAGGGTCCTGGTCACATTGACTGAGGAATAGAGAAAAGGGACGGTTATTGAAGGGTAATTGAAGTTGAGAATACTGTAGGAGTGAGGACACTTGTAAGGAGCATGATAGAATAATCTAAACTCTGTGGCGTTTTTTGGAGTTAAAGCCACACAGAAGATCGAGGTAATCGTTTAAGCCTAAGTCATAGACCAAGCCAGGGTCAAGGGCTTTGTTTGGCCTAATGTGGCCTGACCCATACTCAAATGGGGTTGCATTCTTTGCTATTGTTGCGTCGTAGATATCAGTTCCAGCAAGCATTGGGTGACCAGTGCTGTCCCCTTGTCTTCGCTGTAAAAACAACATTCATAGGTAGAATCAAAGTTATTAAAAGCATATTTATTATACACATTAATTGGAGGAGAGTGCTGAAAAGAGAGAGATGGATAACTTTGATACTATTTATTTTTTCGGTTTCATAGTAGGCGTTCTTCATGAGATCTGCTTCCCAGTGAAAGCACTAATGTTATAAGTTTATAGGATGAACCCATTCCAAAAACTAGCTCGTTAGGAGGAAGAGATCCAAACATTTATAAACCTCACTTTACACAATCAGAAAAAGTGATTGGGGTATGTAGTTTTAAATTCATAACAAAGAGGTGAAATTTACCTGTTGTCATGATAGCAGATTTAATAGCAGAAGGACTCCAGTCAGGATGTAGAGTTTTGAGAAGGCCTACAACTCCAGCAACATGAGGACAAGACATAGAAGTTCCAGACATAATGGTATAATTAAAGTTTTGACGATCATCATTATAATATCCTGTAAGGGGGGCAGCAGGTGAATATGCAGCGAAAATATTCACCCCTGGAGCAGTAATATCCGGCTACAAAAGGAAAAAAAGGGCAAAACCAAAAGTTACAACAACTTTTCTCTAAGAGGAAAACAAACAAACACATTTTATGAAAATTAAAATCAACCTTGAGGATCTCTGGTACGACTGTGCTTGGTCCTCTAGAGGAGAAAGATGCTACTTCAGGTGAAGGTTTTAAGTTGAAGACGTCAGTAGGTGGATGAATAGTAGCCATAGGATTGTTGGTTGACTTAAGGTAAGCAAACAAAGCTACAGAGTCTTGATACTTAATGTGTACTGCTGGAAGCAATTGCATAACAGGATTTTCATCCATGACTTTATTGCCACCCAGAATCATTGCAGATGCACCGGTTTGGCTCGCCTCGAAGCCCTTGTTTACTCTATCTCCAGCATCTTCGTCATCACTTGTTCTGCAAACCAAGATCTTGTCCTTCACCTTATTGGGATCTATTGTACCTAATAAGCAAAAATTGCTGCACAAGAACAAGGATGTTTTGTTAATCATACAGAGAAACGTACATGCCTGATTATATTAAATATTTATTTTCCAGAACAATGTGTCATTATTCTCTCTTTCTGTAAATGATTCCCAGAGAGAAACAAGTGTTTAATTAGTTGCAGAATCAAATAGAGAAATATGTTCTCACGCATCATCGGTAGTTGAATTAGCCCTCCTTGCCTCTGCACCTGCAATGATCGGGTAGAACCTGCCTTGTGGCAATGCTCTAGAAAAGCTTGCTCCCTGATGTTACACGTTTATGAACACATGTATAAGATTTTTAGTGAAATAGGCATGTACTATGTTTGTAGATCTTACCTTAAGACTATATACCTTCGGTACGTTGTTCAATTAGCCATTATTATATATAATTTATTTATACATAACAAATAATATAATTAAGTAACTTATTTAGCTTCCTTAATCTCCAAAAAAGAAGTCAACTAGTCTTATATTTAGGATTGGAGGTATTATATTCTAATGGAATGCAGAGTTAAATCAGAAAAGGTAAGAAGAATAGCAGCGAGAAAAGAAAAATATATACCTCAAAGATCTTTCCATTCTGGAGTTGTACTCGAGCTTGGAAGTCTCTGTCTATGGTGCTAGCAGCTACTGTGAAAATCCAAGGTGCGACATTAACTATAGATTTGGGATCGGGGACCGAGAATTCCCACCAGAAAAGACGAACGTTAATGCCATTTCTTGTAGGCGTGAAAAGCTCCAACGGCATAAATATCATCTACGTAATCATGGGCGCCTGAACCTCCAATAGAGGCGGAAATGACATGGACGCCATCGTGTATGGCCATATCGAAGGCGGCGAGCACGTCATCATCAGTGCAGATGACTTTGGAAAAGTGATAAAAGAGGTCCGGCCAGCAGACCCTGTAGGCGGCAACTCTTGCTCTGGGTGAACCTCCGGAGGCAGTGCATTGGCCAAGCGGCCAAACATATTGGGCGCCGTGAACGAAGCCACCTCCGGCTGTTGAGAGGGTGTGAGTGCCATGGCCATCGTAGTCTCTTGGAGTGTTGAGTTCAGGTTGGTCCAGTACTTCACTTGAGTACCCCCAACTTTTAAGGCCACTTAGATATGCCTTGTTCAGGGTACCTCGCTCCTATCAACTTCCTGCATTAATAATTTATCCAAATGCTTCAATAGGGCTCCTATTATCAACCATACCGCTCATAATTATAACTGGGGTTAATTGAAGTTAGTTATTTCTTTAAAAAAATAAAATTATCCTCAGTTAGGAAGTTTTACAGTTAGTTAGGATAGTAGGCCATGTTAGGGGTACTTATAATAATAATGAGCAGCACCAAAGTGAGTAGTATTTTACTCTATCATTCTTTTAAACCAATGACAGTTGGTATGTATGCTTTATCTTTTATGTCACTCTTTATATATATATATATATATATATGAGTTTGTGATGTTTTAATTATGCTTGAACTAAACTATATGTAGGGCAGTATTTAAAATTTGGTGATACCTGTTACAACGAAACCCTAAGGGGTCTTTCCCAACATCACAAGCTCCTTTCCACCTAGAAGGAATGGATGCCATTCCTCATCAGAAAAGCTTTGAGATTCAGGCCAAACGCCTGCGATTAATAACAATTTCATAATTAATTAATTAATATAAGAAATGAAAACCACCAGTTTTTTTTTAAGATAATTAATTAATTTCTTGAAAGGTAAAATATAATGATTTATTTACCGGTGTCGATATTTGCAATGATGACATCAGCACCAAATCTAGCCCTCTTGAAAGTGGAATGTGGCAGGGCAACACCATTAGTATCAGTCTGGGTCAAGAATTCCCATGAACGAGTTGTGTGTAATTTTCTTTGTTTGCTTTCAAATACCTTCAACACTTTAGGATGTCCTGTGTGCATCACAAATGTAGCAACAAATTAAATATATCAAAAATCTTCTTTTGTTGCGATTTATATATAAGCAACTAGATTGGTAATCACTGCTGCTACGTTGAAATCAGCACTGTTCAAATACAATTTCGAAAGTTTAAATTTAAAAATTTGAGTAAAATACTCTAACCTCCCATCTGTTTTGCCTTAATTACACAGACCTCCCTTTTATTTTGGAAACTCATATAAACCTCCCTTAAAACTAAAATATATGTTACACAAACCTCCCTTATAGTTTGAGATTCTATTTCCATTCACCCAAACCGTTAGTTGACCGTTAAGTTTGACTTTTAAACCTTTTTTTAACCAAAATGCCCTTCTTCAGTATTAGAAATATATATATATATATAGGGGCTAATAAAAATTTATACAACTATAAATTTATTCTATTACATTCTCTAACTTTCTAATTTTTTTAAAAAATTATTAATTTTGACTTAAAATATATATTAAACACATATTTTTATCAAATATAATAAACTATATAAGTATGAGATTGTATGTGTCATTTAAATTTATAATTTAATATTTTTTTCCACAAATATTTATAAACACATTTGATCAAGCATATTTTTATTTAAAATTTTGCTTGAATATTCAACGTTTGTGATATTTACATTAACCAATGCTAAAATCATCAAACAGATAACTATTTGTAAAGATAAAAATAGAAATTAAGGAATAGATTAAAAAAAAACTCTTAAATTCTTTAAAACAACTTTAGTCAAAATGTGCAAGAAAAAATAAATTTAATTAAACAAATATATTTTTGGAATCTTTTTAGAATATTCTTAATGGAGTTAACTGTTTGGACTTAAGTGTATGTTTTTAAAATAGAGGAGAGGTCTGTGTAATTAAGGCAAAACTGGAGGGTGATCAGAGTATTTTACTCTAAAAATTTCAATTGATTATTTTTAAATAATTTTTTTAAAGATATATAATAGTTACAGTATTATCTTTATTTTAAATTCTGCACACAATAAAATAATTTAAGAAATTAAGTATGGATGATTGACCGTTCAAATTTCGGTGCCGCCAAAACCGGTCCCTATATATAAGGCCAAATGTTGTCATATACAACCAATCAGCACAGATTTAAAACCCTTTAAATTAGTGGGAAAATTGTTAGAAATTTATTTGCCAATTGGAGCTTGGGGTGCAAACAATATTGTATTCAAAAAATCTTTCTATGTGTTCAATATATCTTTCCTATTTGACCTTCCCTTGTGTTCGAACAATCTTCCCTTGTATGCAAAAGATCTTCCCTCATGTCCCATTTAGCAATAAAGTTTTCAATGAGGTATTTTGGGCAATACTCCCTAAATTAGTTCAATTTCTCTCCATTTTCCAAAAAAAAAAAAAAATTCCAATATATAATATGTCTATATATAAATTTTTTGCGTTAATTCTTACTTTCGATTTCAGCAGCGACATTTTCATTCATCACTGCAGAAAAAGCATTGATGACCCTTGTATAGGAGTAGGTCATTGCTTCTTTTGCTGCTTCCTTTGAACTGCATAATTAGTGAAGAAATAAGATAATTTATCTGATAATTAATGGCAATAATCAATCAAAATTATTAATACCCTCCCAGAAAAGATCCGAGGAGTTCATGATGAGATTCTGTAGCTCGCTCCCAATCAGCATTTGTTGCTTCTCGACCATGCAAATGAGATCCCAAATACACTATGTAAGACTATATATTTATCCAATCAAATGAAAAAAATATTAATTGATGATCGTAATCAGATTAAATATGTATTACATAAAATAAAAAGAATGAAGAAAACTTCAAATCAATATTACTTTTCTGGTTGCAGAAATGGGCGTTTGAAACAACGAAAAGAGAACGAATGCTAAGAAGAAAATGGAATGCTTTGCAAGTGTCATTTCCGCCTTGACGAGATAACTGAGATGAAATGAATTAAGCCGGGATGTCTATGTATATATAAGAGATTAAACCCGTACGTATCGCAACAAATTAACATAAAAATCTCATCTCCTATCACAACCTCGGAACTGGTTTCCTACGGAGCAAAAAGCTTAGTATGGAGAGCTAAACATATCTGAGCCATTTAGATATGATTTTGGATAGTTCGAATATGACTTTTTTTTAAATGACGATTCTTTAAATAGAAAAAATCATTTTTTTTTTCAAAAAATAAATTCTATACCCTTTAAAATAATATTTTTAAAATGTAGTTTTTAAAAACTTAGATCTAGACCGTACAGAGCATAACTGAATGACCCAACTTGCTTAATTTGCTCTCCCTACTAAGCTTGTTGCTCAAACCAGTTCCCCCAACAAACTAGCATTAAAATCTCATCCTGATATCTTAACTTTTCCATGAGAAAACGGCTAAATTATTATCAGAGATTTTCTCGTATGGAATTATATAGGTGCTTCAAAGATTTTAGCCATATAAATTTCGTATGGAATATAGCCTCGTTATATTGCTGGTAGGCATTAATTAGAAAATTATTATTGACGTATTTTAAAAGGCATTGTCCACCTATACCTTAATTTTTTTAAAAAAAAGAACATTTTCACATTTGATAATTTATATCTATAAATAATTTTGTTTACAAGGTTTTAGATTACCTTGGCAAGACGTTTTGTTAGGGAGAACTAGATGAAGGAGCTGGTGAAAATCATATCAATGGGAGATCTTAAGGACTTCACTTCTCTCCTTTTCTTTTCCCGTATGCACTTCCAGCCTCTACCCTCTTCATGACTATTGGATCAAGATCTTATGGTCCATATTTAATATTTCCTTCCCCATCCTTCTCTCCATTTCATTCCCATCCTTTTTTCCATTGTAATACTATTTTTATAAAATATTAAATATGGATCATTAGATCTTGATCCAATGGTCATATAGAGTAACGCATTGTTTGGTTTGAGGTTTTTCAAGGGGAGGGGTGGGGAGCGGAGGGGTGGAGTAGGGGTTAGCGTGTTTGGTTGGGAAAAATGGAGTGGAGGGGACGGGAGAAATTTTGTCTTTTAGTACTCGCCTCCCCTCCTTCTACGCCCCTCCAAATTTGGGGTTTTTTGGAGGGGTGAGAAATATTTTGTCTTATTCTATCTAAAATACCCATGCTAAATTTTTATTATCCCAAGTTTACCTAGTTGATTATACAACCCATATAATTGTTACTATGATTAGCCAAATAAATCAGAAATTCTATCTAATAAAAATATATCTAATAATCTATTTAATCAAATCCTATCTTACTAAAATATTAAAAATTAAATCTATCTAGTAAAATCTTATCTGACTTTAAACTTAATATCAAAACAAGAAAGAAAATTGCGACGACGACTCTCATTAGTTCTAACATCTCTAAGTTGTCTCTCAATTTTCCTCCCAACACCTCAAAACCTGGTTATGTTGAAAATTTAAGAGTGACCAATTAAGGTATGTTCTATTATTCTTAACTCTTCTGTCAGATCTTAAATCTATTTAACCTTTTTGTGTTTGCTATTTCTCATTCATTGTTGATCACATATTTTTGTACCGAAAGTTTTGGGAGAGTGATCGTCTCTCTTATCAGCACCTTTTGTGGTGGTGCTTTTCTGGCATCATTTGGATGCTTTACCGGCATTTGGTTGCTACTTTCTATTTAGGATTTATATTTACATTTGATGAGTTAACATATTAAATTAATAAAATTATCATTTCAAATATATATAAGGATCTTTTATCATATATAAGGTAACATGTTTTTTGTGATTTATAACTCAGAAAATAATAACTTTAATATCTAAATAAAGTACTAAGTGTAATATCCCAAAATTTAGTAAAAGGTTAAATTTTCCAAAAAGAAAATTTAAATGGTGTTAGAGATTGATTTTGGGAATTAAAGGCCTATTTTCCCAAAAATTTTGAGGAATAATAATTAGAGATCATAGTTTGACTTAGGAATTTTTAAGAAATTATTTTTAAGGCTTTATGAAGCTAATTAAAGAAGAGAATCCTTAAAAATTATCAAGGATTGATTTATGGAGTTAAATAATAAGTCAAATTATGAAACCTAAGAAATTTAAGGAATCTTCAATTTCACAGAGGGAAAAATTAGGGTCAAGTGTGTGTAATTAATAGGATAAAAATATGCCTATATATATATAAACACACACACCCAGACACCGACATACGCACTACACATGTCACTTAATATAGAGCTATCATCATTAACTAGACACATGTTTTACACACACACACACACACACACACACACACACAATCCATCGTTCTTTTCATTAGCATCACTAAAGTATGACACCTTATGCATTCTTTATCACTTATTAATGCACTCCCTCACTCTCGATTGCTTCAAGTCAGTAGAGAAAAGAGAGAGAACAAGAGTAACAACAGAAAAAAAAAATAATAGAAAACCAGAATAGAGAAGGAGAGAGAGATGTGAGTGAGGGAGGTGAACTGGAGGAAGTTGACGTTGGAGAAGTGGAAGAAGGAAGCTCCAAACAATACATGCAACACCATAAAAAATGTATAGGTGAGTCTCCTACACATTTATCCTTGTTTTCACATTGCATTTGAGTGGTTTTCTGTGGTGGTTTTGTCTGGAGTTAAGAGAAAAGTCACCAGAAAAATTCTATCAACCAAAAAGTTTTAAATAAGTGATTGTGTGACGATTTTGGGGTGACTTTTGGGGTTCTATGGTTCTGAAATTTGATCATTAACCTCAAGACATATGTGTAGGAGAGTATAGAGTTAAAATTCATAAGGTTTAGAGTATAAATTCATGGTTACATTTTAGTTTTCTTCACCCTATTTTGCTCTCTGAAAAATAGAGTACCTACTTGAAAGTTGCAGAAGCTTAAACAAAAGCTATAGATGGAGGTTTTGATTGGATCTTTTTGTATAGAAATTTTAGGATGTGTAGTTGATAATAGAATCAAGAAGAGTACAATTTGACGTGAAAATGAATGATTTCTTAATTTTTAAAATCAGACTATCAAAAATGATGTTTTTGGAAGACAGTTAGCTTCATGTTGAGTTTTGACCAGAAAAACCTTATTCAATATTTATGAAATTTTACATGAATATAGTAGACATTCATAGCTTTAAAATGAGTGCAAGAATGCATCATTTGAATACCTGTAGAGAGAGTTATGATTTTTAAAATGTAAGTCAAAAACAGAGGAAATTCGGGATGTTTAGGTTCTGGCAATTTGGTTGTGTGATGTTTTTGAGTGACCAACTCTTGTTCAATGGAAACAAAACTTTCTTGATTTGAAGTAGACATCCTAAGATTTAATTTGATATATAATAGGTGCCATTGAGGTTTGTAGATTGTGTGAGATATGAATTTTTCAATTCTAGTTGTTGTCAGATTATGTTTCTGGAAGTTAGATTAGTTTTGACGAAATGGTGAAAACCTAAACGTTGACCAAAAATTATGAAAATTTCCAGATTTAAATTAAATTATACATTTAGAGCTCTAATTTGATATGTAGAACATAATTTTTGGACAAGTTATGAACTTTCGAAGTTGAGCTTTGTTTCTGGAATGCAATCTGGAACAGTAGTGGTTGAGCTAATTTCTGGGAAAAATCTATTATCAGTGGCTAGCTTTGGGAATTTTTCCATGAAAATACATTTAAAGAGCTTCGCTTAGGCTTTGGAACCAGTCAATTTGGAATTTTCTAAAATTAGTTATGAATTTTCAAAGTTGACTGAAAATCTGTCAGTTTCTGAAAAACTGTGAAACTGTACTGTGCAGAAATTGCTGAAACTGTGATGGATAACTGATTTAACCATAATTTTATATATTTTTAATTAATTAAATAGGGACTCTTAATGTATTTTCCAGGGCATTATCGCATGATTAAGCACTCATTTTAATTAGAGGCATTTGTATTGAATTAATTGTAATAAAAGGGTAAAATGGCCATAATTATTAAATATTTATACATATGATCTCTTGAACTTTTAATACTACCATATGCTTAATTTTTGCATTGCAGGTGCTTTGGGTCACAATTGGTGATTTTTGGAGCCTGAATTAATATTTTGAATACAAGGAAAATTATAGAAAAGGACCAGAGCAAATTACAGAAAAGTACCCATCAACTTTTTCATGAGGAAAATTGATTGGTGAAAATTACAGAACAATACCCAAGCCACAAATTCAACATTCAAACCGATAGAAAAGCAAAATCTGGGGGGTTTTTCATTGAACTTCTGGAAGACGTAGAAATTATATGCACGCGCATATCACGGAAAGATTTGTGTTGCAGCTTGCTTTCAGACTGCACCTAACATGGTTGGTGAAGGGAAATGGACAGTGGCAATCTCTCTATATATACCTCCATCTTCACCACCAGGAGGCATCCCGACTGCAGCTCTTCTTCTTCAATTTTCCGCTTCCATTTTCTTTTGCCGAGGTACTACAGAACGGGGAGTTGAAGTAAGAACGAGGTCACGACTTACACCACCGACCTCTTCCCTTCATCACCACCATTCACCTTTACCAGCCTCTGCACCTTCCTTACCACCACGTTCTTCATTTTCATCACCACACCATCATCTTGCTCACAGTCCAGCAGCACCTTCATTCACACCACCATCACCTTCTGTTTTCTCCACCAAAAGCCATTGAAAACTACAAGTGCAGCACCCTCATCTCCTCTCTGTGATAGTTTAGAAAGTTTTGCATTTTCTGGCGAACTATTCTAGTTTTCCGGCCCCCACTTCCGGCGAAGCTTGATTTCTTGTGAAACATTTTCTCCTCCGTTGTGTCTTATTTTCTTCCTACCATCGTCCTTTCATCATGCAAATACCGCATCATCATTTTCCATCGGTTTTTCTGTGACTCCCGTGTTGTTTCCAATTTTCCGGTGAAGTTTTGTAGTTTTCCGGCCCCCATTTCCGGCGACCTCCCATCACTCTCTTCCTCAATTCCGGCGATCTCTTCATCATCAACCACCATTCCGAGTTGCAGAAATTGAGGCAGCTGAAATTTTGAGTTACACCACCTGGAGCCACGAGTTTGAGGATCTGCGAATGAGAAATACGTGTTGCAGTTCGTGTTGCAGTTGTTCATTGGATTAATGCATGATGACATCATCATACATATATGCTGACATCATCATACATATTGCAACTTTTGACTTCATGCATGCACGTGGAATCTGAATCAGGGGAGTGTTGTTTTTATTTTTCTTATTCAAATATTTTGTTTGATTATTGTTGGAACAATGTGTGATTAAATTTGTGTTGTGGGATTTATATATATACTTTGCCTATGATTTAAATTAATTTGAGTGGTGTGTTTATTTATATATTTAATTAAATTATATTTTATTTTATTTATTTTATTTTATTTTTTTAACAAGAAAAACCCAAAAAAATCAATTTTCCCTTGTTTTATTGAATTTGTTTTTTACATGACATTTAGTATTACCTAGGATTCAATTAAAGGCTCCTTGAGAAAAGAGAGACGACCCGAGTATTGCATTATACTACAATTCTTGGATTAAAAATCTTGTATTTGACCCCAAGACGCAAAGATACGGTCAAATCAATAACTAGTAGAATTTGATTGAAAGGCAGTAATAGTACAAGTAATAATTAGTTACTTGTAACTATAATTTTTATAGGAATTGGAAATAGCCCGAGTCGAAACAAGAGTATAGGATGGATATTGGAACTGAAAAAGGACTCAGGTAGTAACTCTATCTTCCATACATTATGTGAATAATTATATGCTTTGTTTATGCTATCTTATGTTGTAATATCCCAAAATTCATAAACCAAAGATTCAATGTATATTTATTCAATAAATAGAATCAAGGGTGAATTTTGGAGAATTTGATTATGTTGCCAGTAAAAATTTCTTGTGAGGTAGTGAGTTTGTCATGTGGTTTTGGATGATTAAATTATGTTCACAAATTGTGAAATTTTTCACAATGAAATTTGACATTTCAAGCTTTAATTTGATAGGTCATATGAATTATTTTGACCTATACACTAAGAGTTATGAATTTCTAAAGTTTACCTAGTGAAACTAGCTACTTTCTAGGACAGTGTCCAAAGATTGAAATTCAGGAAATGTTGAGATTTTGGTTGGCTAACAACTATATTTTTCCTTGAAACGAGACACAATAAGGGTTTTATAGCCTTAGGAATCACCTTAATCGCATGTCTACAAATAAAGATATGAATTTCCAAAGTTTGATAAAAATTCTGCGGATTTCAGCAAAGTGTAAAAATCACAAAATGTAAGGGCAATTTTGGAAATTTGCAAAATTTATCTTTCTTCTATCCACTAAAACGTCTAGAAGCTCAAAAAATCAAAGAAAAACTACAGAAAATTCAGAAATATTTGAAAGAGAAAAGAAGGTGATGAATAGTAAAAACTTTGGGGAAAATTTGCCAATTTTGCTACCGAATCGCAGCTTTCGTCCAAAGAGTCTTCACAAATCTTCTTCTCCTCATCATAAGCTTCAGATCTATGGTTTCAGATTTTGATTGGTGGAGTTTGGTGTCATTTACTCAGGGTAGGTAGTACCAGAATCAAGAACTGGTTGCAAAATCATGCTCAGGTAAACGTAAGCTTCGATTTGAGTTGAATATTATGATGTTTGAATAATTATTCATGGACTAGTGGTGCTGCCCTGATTTTCTAACACCATGAAAATGAAGCTTAATGGTATTGTAATCATGAGAAATGGGTTAAAGAAGGTTTAATGATGTTAGATTATAAGTCTTGAAGCTTAATTAGCAAAATTGGATTCTTAAGGATCGGGTTTTGTTCAGTTTTGCATAAAATCTTAGGAAGAAGATGGATTTCGATGTTTTTGAGTATTCCATTGGATTCTACATGAAAAATTATGGGAATTACATGTGGTTGTGATTTTTGGATGAGTATACATAATTCTAGAAGTTTTAGAAGATTGGAGTTGTTGCAGTCCAGATTTGTTTCTAGAAACCAGTATTGTTGTGGTGTGTTGTTCAGTAGTTAAAACTTATCCAAAATGCCTGATATTTTACAAAGTGAAAGTAGACATCCTGGGCTTCTATTTGGACGGTAACATAAGCCATTTGACCTAGTAGATTGGACATTATGATTTTTCAAAGTTTGACCATGTTTCTGTAGTACAATCTGGAACATCAAGGTTTCGGCAAATTTCTCAGAATCCTATGGTTGTAATGACTGGACTTGGGTGTTTTTCCATGAAAGACACTTAAAGAGCTTCACTTAGGCTTTGGAATCAGTCAATTTGGAATTTTCTATAATTAATTATGATATTTCAAAGTTGATTGAAATTCTGCTAGTTTTCTGGAAAACTATGAAATTGTATTGAGCAGAGTTGTGCTGAGTAGAAATTGTTGAAACTATGATGGATACTATGATTTAAAGGTAGTAATGGTACAAGTAATAACCATTTACTTGTTACGTTAAATTTTGATAGGAATTGGAAATTTTTTGAGCCGAAATCAAAGTTAGGACGACTAAAATTTGGGAAATGAGACAGGTAGTAACTCTATCTTTCATAAATTATATGAATGTTTTATATGTTTGTGTATGCCATCTTTTATGATATAATTGATGAACACTGTTTTGCCGAGCAGGGAAAATTTTGTGCGAGTAGGCACTTTTACCTAGTTGTTGAGTAAGAACCTAACTGAGGTGTACGGATGGTGGGGGATTAAGCCCCTAACTCATGTATAAATGCCATAACGATTGTTTGTGTTGTTAATATGTTGCATTATATGGAGCATGACAATTTAATTTTCACATATTATATGATTGATTATATGTTACTACTGAGATTCTTTTGAATCTCACCTTTTTTCAAAAATTAAAATATTCCAGCTGCAGGTAGCGGCTCAAAGAACAAATCTGAGGCTACCGGTAAGTGGAGTTCTAGTGCATATGTGGAAACTGTTATTAGTTATCTAGCTTGTAATTTAGTTCCTTTTTGAACACTTTGTACATGTATATGTATATATTTCAAACCCTACAGGGAATTTCCTGTTTGTAAACAAGTACTAAATGTCAGTATGTTTCCTCTATTTCTATATGCCTTACGAAACTGTGTGCTTATTACTCTGCGAATATCGAAATGTTAAGGGACTTGACATATGTGATATGTATGATGAACACTATTTTTGCCGAGTAAGTTAATTGTGTGAGGAGGCACATTTACCTGGTTGTAAGCAATAACCCAATCGAGGTTTACGGAGAGTGAGGAAGTAGCCTCGACTCATGTGCATATGCCGTATAGTTTGTGTTATTATTATATTGCATTATATGGTACATAGCATATTTATCTGTCATATTTTATATGATTTATTGCACGTTACTACTAAGATTCACTCGAATCTCACCCTTTTTCAACATTTAAAAATATTTCAGTAGAAAGTAGCGGCTCTAAGGGAAAAATCGTAATTACTAGTAACTGAGGCTCCGGTTCAAGTAGGAGCGCAGTTGATTATCCGTATTTATAATTTTATTTCTTTTGGACTTTGTATACATATTTTAAACTTTATAAGGATTCCTTGTAATGCAAATGAGGAATTATGTGTTAGACCTTACCTAATACCGTAACAGATTCTGGGTATGTTGACACAGTAGTAGGGCACAATGAATAAGATTTGGGAAGAGCTATGAGAAGTGCAATAGAGGCAGGAAATGGAGATGATCATCCTCCTGAGGGACCTTAACCAGAAGATTTTTTGCCTAATCTTGAGGCTAATATATAGATCTAGGTAGGAAGGTTTAGTAAATAGCAACCTCTTGTCTTTCGAGGGAAATTTGATCCTCAGCTAGCTGAAGACTGGCTCACACGATTAGAGAAAATTTTCAACATCCTGTATGCCTTGATGAAATTAAAGTTGTGCTAGCAATTTATAAGTTTAAGGGCGATACAGATAATGGTGAAGAATACCAAACTGATTCTTCGGGGGAGGAATATTCTAGTAACGTGGAAACTATTCCAAGAAAAATTCAATGAGAAATATTTTCCCCGTTCCGTTCAGTTGGAAAAGGAAAAAGAGTTCCTCGATATACAACAACAAGATAGAGGGAGCTTCGATAACTACTTACCTCATTACATCCGGTTGTCTTGATATTCTGCATACCTTAAACATCAGGATGACGAGGAGTGGAGTTCTGATATGATGATACAAGGGTTAAAGCTTGAGCTAAAGGAGAAACTTGTTTCCAAACACTTCACTGAGTTCAACAAGACAGTTGAAGAATGCCGTATCACTGAGAATAACTTGTTGAGCTTGTACTATGCTAAAACCAACATTAAAAAAGGTGCATCTGGTAGTGGGGGTTCATCCCAGAAATGTAAGGATTAGGGTGGACCTTCCAGAGGGGACAATAAAAGGCCAAACCAGGCAGGAAGTCGCGGAAGCCAGAGTTTTAAGGAAGTAGAACCTGCTAGTGTTGTCATAAGCCATTTCACCCTGGCAGAACTTGTAATAGCGCTCCATTGAGGCTGGATCCAGCTAGACAACGAGCTTGTTATGTATGCCATAAACCAGGGCGTTTTGCCAGAGATTGTCCCCATAAGCACCAGCAAGAAGAGATGAGGCCTAAAGTTCAAGGTAGGGTCTATACTATAATGCAGGAGGAAGCTAGGAAGTCTCTAGAACTGATACAAGGTATGGTTTCCCTTAATGGCAACTTAGTACATGTCATGTATGATTTGGGTTCTTGTCATTCATTCATTGCATACGATTGTGTGAGACAATTAGACTTAAGAGTATATAAATTCCCATATGACCTGGTCATATCTACACCCACGGGTGTTAGAGTTGTCACAGTCGATGTTTGTTTGAATTGCATAATAAAGGCTGAGGGACATGAGTCAACTGTGGTTTTGATCTGTCTACCATTGAAAGTCTTTAAAATAATCCTCGGTATTGGCTGGCAAGCAACAAATGGTGTGTTGCTAGACTACAGAAGTGAAAAGGTTATCTATCTTAATCTATAATCAAAGGCCAGTACGAAAATCAACCTTAACTTTCTTTCAGTAGCTAAGGCTAAGAGATGTCTACAAAAAGGTTGTCAGGAGTACATGGTATTTTTCTCTATGTAATCAGAAGCTGGAATAGCATTAGAGAGTATCCCTATAGTAAATGAGTTTCTAGATGTATTTCTGGAAGATATTAGTGGACTACCTCCGGATAGGGAAGTAGAGTTTGTAGTTGATCTCATACATAGAGCGGAACCAACATCTAAAGCCCTATACAGGATGACTCTAAATGAAATGGTAGAGTTGAAAAAGCAAATTGAGGAGTTGCTAGATAAGGGGTTTATTCGACCTAGTGTCTCATCGTGGGGAGCTCCAGTACTTTTTGTTAAAAAGAAAGATAGAAGCCTACGACTCTGCATTGATTATAGGGAGTTAATAAACAAGTTGACTGTAAAAAACAAATACCTACTTCCTAGAATCGATGATTTTCATGATTAGTTATCTGGTTCCTATGTATTTTCAAAGATTAACCTACGATCAGGGCATTATGTTAACATCATGAAATTCTTGTTAAATATGCACATTTCCCCTTAATTTCTCATACATTTTGGTGAAATAATGGATATGTGGGAGTACAAAAGCAATGGAAATGTGCTTGATGCATATCTGGTGTAAAAAGAGAATAAATGTGGTGATTTTGTATGAATATCTTGTTATGTTTATCAATTGTTAGATTTATGGAGTTCTCTGTGTTGATAGGACCATATTTTCATCACAGTTAGAGCCAGAGAAAGCTTAATTCAATGAAAAGAAGGTGAAATGAAGTTTAAGCAATCAATCATGCCATAGAAATGCAAGAAGGGATGAAAATAGACCTTGACAGGAGCAAAGTTGGAATTCAAAAGTTCACTGGCCATGGCCAGTAATCCACTAGCCGTGGCCACTACATGGTCAGAAACTTTCTGGCCGCGGCTAGTAATCCACTGGCCGCGCTACTATATGGTCAGTAACTTACTGGCCGTGGCTAGCGCCTGAAAATATAGTCGCACGTTTTGACATCAGAACAAATTTAGGGCTTTTAAATACTGAATCCTCAAACCAAAGCAGCATTCTGGACTTGGGAGGCTATATTGGAGGTCGGTTCTGCTAGGGTTTGGTGCTTGGAGGTTGTGATTAAGCTAGAAATTGAAGATTTGAAGAGATCTAAGCTTCTACTTTTGGTTTTTCCTCTCCATCTGCTATTCTTTCCTTATGTTTTGCTATGTTTTTGGTTTATCCCCATTTTCTCATGGGTTATATGAACATGTGTAGGTAGATAATTGATGTTGGGATTATTTTGAACCCTTGTATGGATTAAGCACTCAATTCCCCTTTATATTTATGATTAATGATTAGATTGTGTTGATTTTACTCTTTACTTAATGCTTCTTGTTGATTGGCCACCAATGAGACTGTTGGGTTCACCTGATTTATGCTTGAGAAGGCTAGATTGAGTGTAGAACTTGAGTTTAATCATGTGAGAACTTGAGATTCGTGATTGAATGGATAGTTTTGTTGATGAGTTAGAGAGACACTCATTGACGTTACATAACCACATAGGATTTGTAATGAAAACTGGGTTTAATTGATTAATTAAGAGATTAATGAATTTATTGAACTAAACACCTATTTGGAGACTCGAAAGAGCACTTATAGGTAATGTAGTATCCTTGGCTGGCATAATCTTTCATTAAGAAACACATATTGTAGGGATTCAATTGAGTACTTTCGAAATGCAAGGGGGATAAATAATCCTAACTCTCATTTTATCCTTGAAGTCCATGAATTACTTGTTTTTATGTTCTTTTTAACTTCAGAATTTGTTTCTGCCCACCATTGATAATTGTGTAACTCAAATTGGGCAAAAGCGCCATAATTGATACTTAATCGGGTTTTGGAATCAAATCCTCGTGGGAACGATACTTTACTTATCACTTTATCACTTGGTGTGACCTGTGCACTTGCGGTGGCGAACATATCACCAACTCAGGGTTAAAGTGGAAGATGTAGCAAAAATTGTTTTCCAGACCAGATATGGACATTATGAATTTCTGTAATGCTATTTGGGCTGATAAATGCACCTGTTGTGTTCATGGACTACATGAATCAAATTTTTCGTGTGTACTTAGACCTATTTATGGTAGTCTTTATTGATGATATTCTGGTGTATTACTATTCATAGAGCATAGCATAGCATGAACACTATCTAAGGACTGTGTTGAACACATTGAGGAACAACCAACTCTATGCCAAGCTGAGCAAATGTGAGTTTTGGCTTTTAGAAGTCAAATTTATGGCCTATGTAGTCTCACAGAAAAGGGACTCGGTCGATCCTAGCAAAGTGGAAGCAGTACTGAATTGGAAGAGGCCATAGACTGTACTAGATATGCAGTTTTCTGGGTCGTGCTTGTTATTATCGACGTTTTATATAGAATTTCTTGAGAATAGCTTTGCCTTTGACAAAGTTGTCGCAGAAAACTCAACATTTTGTGTGGGACGATAGTTGTGAGAAGAGCTTCATGGAGCTAAAACATAGATTAACGACAGCACCAGTGATGATGATCCCAGATCCATAATTTACCTTTGTTGTTTATGCTGATGCTAGTGGGCGTCGATTGGGATGTGTTTTGTTGCAACATGGTTGAGTAGTAGCATATGTATCTTGTCAGCTAAAGCCTCATGAATTGAATTTTCCCACTCATGATCTTGGGTTGGTAGCTATCATATTTTCCTTAAAAATCCAAAGACATTATCTCTATGGTGCAACCGTAGAGTTGTACTGCGACCGAAGAGCTTAAAGTATCTTTACGATAAAAAAGAGCTCAATATGAGATAATGCAAGTGGATGGAGTTGTTGAAGGATTACAACTTAGAGATTAAATACTATCCAGGGAAGGCCAATGTAGTTGCAAACGCATTAAGCTGTAAAACAGTGCAGGTTGCAGCTCTGATGATATATGAGGATAATTAAATTGATCCAGAATTTTAGAGATCTTAATTTTTTTTTAATCACATGTTGATTTGTGGCAATAATATTAGACGGGTTGAGAATGACTTGAGAGCCAAACTTGAAGAAGCTCAAATGCAGGATAAAAGAGCTCAATCCATTCGAGATATGATTAATAAAGGTGAAACTTAGGAATATGATTTGTCACCATGTGGATTGGTCAGATACAAGAAGCGATTATATGTTCCACCGCGATTAGAATTGAATCGGTAAATCCTGAAGGACGCTCACAAAAGTAGATATACTCTGCATTTAAGAGCCATTAAAATGAATTAGGACTTGTAGTCTACATATTGGTGGCCAGGTATGAAGAGAGATGTGACAAGGTTCCTTCCTCATTGTCTTACATGCCAGAAAATTAAGATTGAGCATCAGCGACCATCAAGACTTCTTCAAAATCCTGAGATTCATCAAGGGAAATGGGAAAGGATCACAATGGATTTCATGACGGGGTTGCCCAAGATCAGAAATCATGATGCTATATGGGTAATCCTTGATCGATTGACAAATTTGTGAGATTACTTACTCAATTGATTAGATTAAGAGCACAATTGAAACACATGCTATTGAGAACTGTTGGAATCATTTTACCTAAAGATAAATGACAATTTGTTCATATGTGATGTATTACTGACCTCAACGACACATGAGAAATCATGGGATTGTGGTATTTGTTTACAATTCAAGGTATGTCCACATGAATTCCCAATTATTTGTCACATCATGATTGACCCGGGATGCCCTAACTGGTCATGCCAAACATTAAACTTATTAGTAAACTTTCGGTTTATATTGGCAAACTGCTAGTTTGCTTTGGCAGACTTATAGTTTATATTGGTGAACTTCTGGTTCTCAATAGCATGTGTTTCAATTGTGCTCTTAATCTAATCAATTGAGCAAGTAATTTCGCAAATTCTAGGTTACGAGAAGATAATAAACAAACATGCCACCATTTAGTTAATGCATCAATTAAAGTCATATAGTACCTAAATGGTATGCATAGTAGGTGTATTGGCCCACAAATATCTCCATATATTTGTTCTAGAAATGTGAGAGACTCACTTTTTACTTTGCTTTGTGAAATTTCCAATCTTAGCCGTGAAACCTGATGTTTATAACAATCAGTAAAAGTATCTTTCTAGTTCCATATAATGTCTCAAATTATCCCAGATCTATCAAATAAAACAAGGGATATGAAATTGTTAAAGAAACAATAAGAGGATCATACCTTCATTAGAGCTTCGTGCTGATAACGTGTTATGAAAAAATCCATAGGGGCCAATCTTTTCTTTGTTAGCACTCGCTAATGGACTTTGGCTCATGATCCTCATTATCATTCATTACATCATATGCTATATGATAAGCAAGGGTGCACTATAAAAAAATTGTGATTTAGTAGCGGTTAAAAATGTGTATTTGTAGTGGTTTTAATCGCGACATGCGACATTAGTAGCGGTTGTAAAAACTGTTACAAAATCCACTGTTGCAAACAGATTTGTAGCGGTTTACAATAACCGCTACTCATGTAACAAAACCTCTACAAATTTAGTAGCGATTCATTTCAACCGCTACAAGAGTCGTATGTTGATAACACATTGTCTGTGATAATTGTAGTGGTTACTAAACCACTACAAATGTTGGGGCCACAATTTCACGTGGCGGGAAATGAAAAATGAAAATTTGGCACCAATTTTGTTGTGGTTGGAAAACCGCTGCTAAATTCAAATAGGAATTTGAAAAGTAGCATAAAAAATTTAATCCCATTTTGAGTTTAAATTTGTAGCGGTTGTAAAATGGCTACAAAATTTTGGGAAAATTTTTTAGAAACATTATTCAATTATCTGAGTCCATTGTTATAATATTGTGTTAAATAGTTTATTGTTTAAATAACTTAAATGATACTCCCTCCGGTCCTAAATATAGGACATTGTTTGTAGTACAAATTGCACTACAAACTATGTCATATATTTAGGACCGGAGGTAGTAGTAGTTATTATTTAAAAAGAATGATTAAATAAGTTAGATTAGTATAAACTTTATATAAGTAATATTATTGAGAATGTGCAGATAATAAGGACTTATTATGTTCTCTACTATATGTTGATCATTACGGAAGGAATATTGAAAATGTTGAGGGAAAGTTCTTACATTTCAAGACAAAAGAAATGAGTATAAATATTATGAGAGGGGAAAAATGTTGAAATCAAAGAATTAAATTTTTTTCTACCATATTTGATCACCTTTCTTAGCTCTTCTGCTCTTAAAACAAAATTTCAGATAAGAGAAAACGAAAGAGAAGAAGGGTTAAAAGACATGGAGGAGTGTTTGAAATGAGGTGGGGGTGGGGGTATTTATAGAGATCTATGTAGCACTTATAGCAGTTAATGAGATAGGTTTTGTAGCGGTTGATATTTGTAGTGGTTTTATTTGCTTTTGTAGCAGTTTCATAACCCCTACAACATATTGGTCTGAATTTTTTTTTATAAAAATATTTCAAATTTCAAATGTTCAATTTGTAGCAGTTGAGTTTGAAAAACCACTACAAATTGATTTTTTTTTTTATAAATATTTATTTCAAATGCATTATGTAGCGGTTCTACGATGTAACCGCTACAAATATGAGTTAAACTTTGTAGCAGTTCTTTGTAACCGCTACAAAAAGGCTCTCTGCATTCTGTAGTGGTTCCTGTCATAAAAACCACTAAAAATTTTCACGACTGTTGGCAGGATATGAAATTTAAATTTCTAATGTGCAACACTTTATAGCGATTATGTCAAAAAGCTGCTACAAATGTTCATGACCATTGGCAAGATTTTTTAAATGAACACTTATAGCGGTTAGTATTGAGAAACCGCTGCAAATATTCATGACCATTGGCAGAAATTAAAATTTTTTAAATTTCAAATGTTCACTTTGTAGTTGTTTTATTTGTAAAACCACTACAAAGTTATGCATCACTTTGTAGCAGTTTCATCCATTTAACCCCTACAAATATTTATGCATTGTAGCATTTTATATATAAAAACCGTTACAACTATTTTTTTATTTTTTTTATAAATATTTATTTCAAATGCATTATATAGCAGTTATACGCTGTAACTGCTACAAATATGAGTTAAAGTTTGTAGCGGTTCTATGTAACTGCTACAAAAAGGTGGCCCTCTGAATTTCGTAGTGGTTATTGTCGTAAAAACCACTACAAAAGAACTGCTACAATAGTCGCACCAGCTTCGCGCTAAGTTGGCACCACATTTGTAGTGATTAATATAGACTAACCGCTACAAAATAACCGCGACAAATTTTGCGCGACTTTGGCACCAAAGTTTGTAGCGGTCATATCTTATAAACTGCTACAAATCGCATTACCTAACCCCATACCACTTGGCACAAAGCATACCATTGCAAATTTGTAGCGGTGTTGCCTAAAACTACTACAAATCCAGATATTTGTAGCGGTTTATTTTAACCGCTATAAATGCACCCCTACGAATTGTCATTTTTTTATAGTGATGTCGTCAATGTTGACTTCATTTCAATCCCATCAGATTCCATTCATAACATAATTTATTGAGATCTCATTATTTTCACATATGTCAGGTATTTGGGTCTCTTCTGGGACTACAACATTCTCTTTTAAAGATATTGACTCTTCAGGAGATGGCTCTTCTGGAGCTACTAACTTTTCTTGATTATCCTCGACTTAACCATCTATATTCTTTGCTCATTTTCTCTTTCGAGGATTTTTATCTTTGGAACCGATGGGCTTGCCACGCTTCAGTCATGCTTTAAATTCATTTATAGTATGTTGTCCTTCAGGGACATCAATTTTAATAGGAGCATTAGCAGTTGGGACACATTTTCTACCAATTAGTATCCATTATTCTATCGATACGTTTGCGAAGATTTACATCAAAGAGATTGTGAGATTACATGGTATACCAAAGAATATCATATCATATACAGATCCTCGCTTCCCTTCCAATTTCTAGAAAGTGTTGCTTGAGGCCTTGGGTACTAAACTCAGGCTTAGCACAGTATACCATCCTCAGACAGATGGCCAGACAGAACAACTATTCAGACACTAGAGGATATGCTGAGGGCAAGTGTGCTAGATTTTAAAGGTGGTTGGGACCAATTCCTTCTACTTGCCAAGTTTGCATACAATAACAGCTATCACTCAAGTATACAAATGGCTCCCTATGAGGCATTATACGGAAGGAAGTATCAGTCACCCTTGTACTGGATAGAGTTATTCGAGAGACGTTTGTTTGGGCCAGATATTGTTGATCAAACAACAGACTAGATCAAGTTGATCAAACAAAGATTATTAACTACCCAAAGCAGACAGAAAAGTTATGATGATTAGAGAATAAAACCTCTAGAGTTTGAGGTCGGTGACCGTGTGTTTATGAAGGTTTCACCTGTCACAGGGATTGGAAGGTCATTGAAAGTGAAGAAGCTGAACCCTAGGTACATTGGTCTATTTGATATCTTATTAAAGATTGGGCCAGTAGCATGCCGTATAGCTTTACCCCCAAGCTTGAGCAAGTTGCATGATGTCTTTCATGTCTCACAACTGAAGAAGCATCAACCTGACCCTAAACATGTGATTGAATATCAAGAGCTAGATGTGTAGGATAATCTTACGTATGAGGTCACACCTGACCAAATCATTGATCGCCATGAGAAATAGCTTAGGCGCAGGAGTATGCCATTCATAAAAGTCTAGAGAAGCAACCTGGGAAGCTGAAGAAGACATGAAGAGACATTACCTAGAATTTATGTCTCCATAGATGTAACAAATTTCGAAGATGAAATTTATTTTTATAGGGGGAGAATTGTAATATTCCAAAATTTAGTAAAAGGTTAAATTTTACAAAAAGAAAACTTGAATGGTGTTAGAGATTAATTATGGGAATTAAAGGCCTATTTTCCATAAACTTTGAGGAATAATAATTAGACATCATAGTTTGACTTGGGAATTTTTGAGAAATTATTTTTAAGACTTTATGAAGCTAATTAAAGAAGAGAATCCTTAAAAATTATTAAGGATTGATTTATGAAATTAGATAATAAGTCAAATTATGGAACCTACAAAATTTAAGGAATCTTAAATTTCACAAAGGGAAAAATTAGGGTCTAGTGTCTGTAATTAATAGGATAAAAACATGCCTACATATATATAAACACACATACCCAGACACTGACACACACACTACACATGTCACTTAATATAGAGCTATCATTATTAACTAGACACATGTTTTACACACACACACACACACACACACACAATCCATCGTTCTTTTCATTAGCCTCACCAAAGGATGACACCTTATGCATTCTTTATCACTTAATAATGCACTCCCTCACTTTCCATTGCTTCAAGTCAGTAGAGAAGAGAGAGAGAGAGAGAGAAAGCAAGAGTAACAATAGAAAACAAATAATAGAGAACCATAATAGAGAAAGATAGAGAGATGTGAGTGAGAGAGGTGAACCGGAGGAAGTTGATGTTGGAGAAGAGGAAGAAGGAAGCTCCAAACTTCACATGCAACACCATAAACATGTATAGGTGAGTCTCCTACACATTTATCCTTGCTTTCACATTAGATTTGAGTGGTTTTATGCGGTGGTTTTGGCTGGAGCTAAGAGAAAAGTCACAAGAAAAATTCTATTAACTGAAAAGTTTAAAGTCAGTGATTGTGTGACAATTTTGAGGAAAATTTTAGGGTTCTCTATTTCTGAAATTTGATCTTTAACCTCAGGGCATATGTGTAGGAGAGTATGGAGTTAAAATTCGTGCTTACATGTTAGTTTTCTTCACCCTGTTTTGCTGGCCGAAAAACCGAGTACCTACCTGAAATTTTCAGAAGCTTAAACAAAAGATATAGATGGATTTTTTTGATTGTGTTGTTTAGTATAGAAAGTTTCGGATGTGTAGTTGATGATAGAATGAAGAAGAGTGCAATTTGGAGTGAAAATGAATAAGTTCTTAATTTTCAAACCCAGACTGTCAAAATTGACATTTTTGGAAGACAGTCAAATTCATGTTGAGTTTTGGCCAGACAAACCTTATTCAATATTTATGAAACTTTAGAAGAATATAGTAGACATTCATATCTTTAAAATGAGTCCAAGAATGCATCATTTGAATACTTGTAGGGATAGTTATGATTTTTGAAATTTAAGTCAGAAACAGGGAAAATTTTGGATGTTCAGGTTCTGATAGTTTGGTTCTGTGATGTTTTTGAGTAATAAAATCTTGTTCAATGGCAACAAAACTTTCTAGATTTGAAGTAGGCATCCTAAGATTTAATTTGATATATAATAGGTTTTATTTGGTTTGTAGATTGTGAGATATGAATTTTTGAAATTTAGTTGCTGTCAGATTATGTTTCGGGAAGTCAGATTGGTTGTGATGAAATTTTGGAAACCTAAACCTTGACCAAGAATTATGAAACTTTCCATATTTAAAATAGACATTTAGAGCTTTAATTTGATGGATAGAACAAAATTTTTGGACAAGTAGATTAAAATATATGGATTTTTGAATTTGAGCTCTGTTTCTAGAATGCAATCTGGAATAGTAGTGGTTGGGTGAATTTTTGGGAAAAATATTTCATCAGTGGATAGCTTTGGGTATTTTTCGATGAAAATACATTTAAAGAGCTTCGCTTAGGCTTTGGAACTAGTCAATTTGAAATTTTCTAGAATTAGTTATGAATTTTCAAAGTTGACTGAAAATCTGTTAGTTTCTGGAAAACTGTGAAACTACACTGTGCAGAATTGTACTGTGCAGAAATTGCTAGAAATGTGATGGATAACCAATAGTGAGGTAGTAATAGTACAAGTAATAATTAGTTAATTGTAAGTTTAATTTTTATAGGAATTGGAAATAGCCCAAGTTGAAACAAGAGTATAGGACGGATATTGGAACTGAAAAAGGACTCAGGTAATAACTCTATCTTTCATACATTAAGTGAATATTTATATGCTTTGTTTATGCTATCTTATGTAATATGTATAATGAACACAATTTTGCCAAGTAGGGCAATTGTGCGACGAGACACATTTACCTGATTGTGAGCAATAACCCAACCGAAGTTTATGGATAGTGGGGAAGTAGACTCGACTCATGTGCATATGCCGTATAGTTTGTGTTATTATTATATTGCATTACATAGTGCATAGCATATTTATCTGTCACATTTTATATGACTGATTGCATGTTACTACTGAGATTCGCTCGAATCTCACCCTTTTTCAACATTTAAAGTTATTCGAGCTGAAATTACCGGCTCTAAGGGCCTAGTTCAAGCGGGAGTGTAGTTGATTATCCTTAGTCATAATTTTATTTCTTTTGGACTCTGTATATGTATTTCAAACTCTATATGGATTCCTTATAATGTAAACCAGCACTCACTACAAAAAAATAGAAAATTAGTGACGGAATTTAGGGACGGAATTTTTCTATCACTAAATTAGGGATGGATTAACGATGAAATGCTAAATTACATCATTAATCCGTCTCTAATTTTGTCATTAAAAATTAGCGATGGAATATTTTTGTCACTAAATTAGCGACGGAATCACATTCTGTCACTAAATTCTGTTACTAACCCATCTCTAATTCCGTCATTAAAAATTAGCAAAGGAAATTAGTGACGGAAAAATTTCGTCATTAATTTCCATCACTAATAGTTAACTTTTTCAATAATTAGATTTTTTTATAATTATAAATTTGTTAAATAATTTAAATTTTAAATTATTATAAATTTATAATATAAATAAATAAAATTATTAATTCATATATATTTTTGAAATTGAAATTATAATATAATATATTTGAATTTTTAATAATATATTATATACAAATAAAAATACAAACTTTATAAATACAAAAAAAAAATTAAAACATATAATAACATGAATAAAAAAGATATTAATAATAAAAATTTAGGTAGAATATTTACATAAAATAAAATAAGAAAAATAAATTCAAATATTTAATAATATATGAAATTTTGTATTTCTAATTTTGTTTGCAAAGCAATATATATGATTTTGTATTGAAATTACACAGGTTCTTCTTAATTCAACTGGCAAAGGCACTGGCACTCGCGTGAGAGGTCAAGGCTTCAAATCCCAACTTGGTCACAAAATGCAACCAATTTGTGACTTGGACACGTGGCACACAATAGAGGGTGACATGTGCCGGTTGACCGGGACACATGGAGGCCGGAGGCGAGGTAGCTGTGGCTGACAGGGACACATGGCCGGCGGTGGGTACACATGGTGGCCGCTAGAGTCTCGTGGTAAGGACATGTAGTAGCAATTTAAACTATATAAAAAAAATATTTTGCAACGGATTAGAGACAGAAATTCTGTCACTAATTATTGAATTCCGAAAATTAGCGACGGAAATTTTCTATTGCTAATCCGTTCCAAATTAGCGACGGAATTTAAAATTCCATCACTAATTAATTAGTAACGGTCTTTTTATTGATGGAACAAATTCTGTCACTAATTCAGTCTCTAATCTGATTCCTTCGCTAATCAGTCGTTAATTTCTGTCACCAAATTCCTTCTTTAATTTGATGTTTTTTTGTAGTGACTAATTTTCAGTATATTTCTGCTATTTCTGATTGCCCTTTGAACTATGCATTTATAACTTGCAAAAGTTAAGGGGTTTGACACTAAGGGCATATTTGTCAACATTTAATTAACTCACCTCCCTTCCCCTCTTGAACAAAACAAGAAATTTTTCTTCTCCTTCCCTCTCATCTAACCAAACAAAGCTCATATTGCATGTGTGATTTGTAGCTCTTCTTGTTTCCTCCGTTGACACCTATCACCCTTGCTCTCTTAGCTCTCTCTTTTGTTCTCTCTTTCTCTATTCTATTTTCCTTGCTTTCACACTCTCTTTGACGTGTGAAATGATAAAATGAGAGTGAGTGTGGTGCTTAAATTAATGGCTGATTATGTGTGTGGGGTATTTGGGATGGCATGTGGCCAAATGAGAGAAGGATAAGATTTTGAGTGAAGTATGTGTGTGAGTAGTGTATTGGTGCTATGTGTCTAAAAGGAAAGAAGAATGAGTGATTAATGTTAGAGTGTGAATGTGTCATATGGTGGGTGTGTCGGCAAGTGTGTGTGTTGATCTAGGTATAATTTTATCCTATTAGTCACACACAGTAAGCTTTAATTTTCTCTTTTGTCTAACTTAAGATTCCATAAATTTCGTAGGTTCCATAATTTGACTTATTATCTAATTATTGTTCCTCAAATTTTTTTTTGGGAAAATAGGACTTTAATTCCCAAGATTAATCTCTAGCACCATTTAAATTTTATTTTAAAAAAATTTAACCTTTTACTAAATTTTGGGATATTACAATTTTCCCCCCGTAAAAATAAATTTCATCCTCGAAATTTGTTACATATCTTGATTCATAAATTCCGGGTACCGCTTATTGCGCATGTCTTCCTCTATTTCCCACATAGCTTCTCTAGGAGACAATCCCCTCCAGACAACTGTGATAAACATGATACTCCTGCGCCTGAGCTGTTTCTCCTACCGATCAATGATTTGATCAGGTGTGACCTCATACTTAAGATCATCTCGCATGTCTAACTCTTCATATTCAATCACATGTTCTAGGTCAAGTTGATACTTCTTCAACAGTGAGACATGGAAGACATCATGCAGCCTACTCAAGCTTAGGGGTAAAGCTATTTGGTATGCTACTAGCCCAATCTTTGATAAGATTTCAAATGGACCAATATACCTAGGGCTTAGTTTCTTCACCTTTAGCACCTTGCCAATACCAGTGGTAGGCAAAACCTTCATGAACACATGATCTTTGACCTCAAACTCTAGAGGTTTCTGCCTCTTGTCAGTGTAGTTCTTATGCCTGCACTAAGTAGCCAACAATCTCTACTTGATCAGTTTTATCTACTCCATGGTTTGATCGACTATATCCAGCAAATACATTTGTCTCTTAGACAGCTCTGTCCAATATAAGGGCGATTGACATTTCCTTCCATACAACGCTTCATAGGAGCCATTTTAATGCTCGAATGGTAATTATTGTTGTATGCAAATTCCACCAAGGGAAGGAATTGATCCCAACTACCTTAGAAATCTATTATGCATGCCCTGAGCATATCTTCTAGTGTCTAGATTGTTCTTTTCGTTTGTCTGTTTGTTTGAGGATGATAGGTCGTGCTAAATTGGAGCTTGGCACCCAAAGTCTCATGCACCGACTTCCAAAACTTGGAAGTAAATCGAGGGCCTCTGTTAGATATGATGTTCTTTGGTGTACCATGTAGATGCACAATTTACTTGATATAGATTTTTGCGAGTTTATCCAGAGAGTAGTGAATACTAATTAGGAGAAAATGGGCTGTCTTCATGAATCGATCCACTATTACCCAAATTGCATCATGATTTCGGACCTTGGGTAATCCTATCATGAAATTCAAGGTGACACTATCCCATTTCCACTCAGGAATTGTAGGATTTTGCAGAAGCCCTGATGGTTGTTGATGCTCGGCTTTGACTTTCTAGCAAGTAAGACAACGAGCAACGAACATTGTCACATCTTTCTTCATGCCTGACCACCAATATGGGGACTTTAGATTATGGTACATCTTGGTTGCTCCTGAGTATAGAGTATATTTACTCTTATGCGCCTCTTCTAGAATTTGCCGCTTCAACTCCATTTGCGGTGGAACGTATATTCGCTTCTTGTATCTAACTACCCCACTTGGTGTCAAGTCATGTTCCTGAGTCTCTCCTTTTGTGATCATATCTCTGATAGATATTGGGCACATCTATCCTACATCTAAGCTTCTTCTATATCTACTTTCAAATTATTCTTTGCTTGACTGATATTGATACTATTGATTATAATCTAATCCGACAAGTTGAGATCTCTGAAGTTCTCAATTAGCCTTTGCTCATGAATCATAAGGGCTGCTACCTACATTACTTTGTGACTCAATGTATCTGCCATTACATTAGCTTTGCTTGGATGATACTTGATCTCTAGATTGTAATCTTTGAGCAACTCCATCCACTGACGCTGTCTCATGTTGAGCTCTTTCTGATCGTATAGATATTTCAAACTCTTGTGGTCGCAGCACAACTCTATAGTTGCCCCATAGAGATAGTGTCTCCAGATTTTCAGTGCAAACATAATTGTTGCTAACTCAAGATCATGTATGGGATATCTTTGTTCATGAGGCTTCAGCTGACGAGATGCATACGCCAATACTCGGTCCTGCTACATTAGATCACATCCCAATCCATGCCCAATAGCATCTGTGTAGACCACAAAGGTTAATTGTGGATCTAGGATTGTCAACGCTGATGCTGTTGTTAATTTCTATTTCAGCTCTGTGAAGCTCCTCTTACAACTGCTATCCCACCCAAACTGTTGAGTTTTTCATGTTAACTTTGTCAACGGCAATGCTATTCTAGAGAAATTCTATATAAACCGCCTGTAATACCTGGCAAGACCTAGAAAACTATGTATCTCAAAAATAGTCTCTAGCCTCTTCCAATTCAGTACTGCTTCCACCTTGTTTGAATCCACCGGCCGTTCCAATCGAGCCTCCTACAAAAGAGGGAGATCAAAAGGATAATTCTTGATTACCATTAAACCAAGGCATAAAATTTCAATATAATACAATCCTAATAAATCACAAATATCAAATAGAAGAAAAAAAACTAGAAATTAATAAAGAAAAATCCAAAAAGAAAACTTTAAAAACAAATATAATGAAAAATCCAGAAAAATTTAAGAAAATAAAGAAAAATTTGAAAAGTAACAAAAACGATGGAATTTGGCTAAAATTCACTATACCTAATAGCATAGTTATTGGTCTTGCTTAAAATGGCCCTAAACCTTAGGAAACCAAAGATCATAATTTTCTAGGCAAAATTTTCCACAAAAAAAAAAATTCCAGCAAGATTCAACAGAAGGTGTAGCCGAATTTCAACCAAACTCCAAACAATTTCCAAGTGTGTAATACTTAGTTTCAGCTACAAATCAAGTTTATGCAAAAGTAAATGCTACAATTAACTTGGAGATATGGTGAATTCAAACAAGATCGAGCTCAAAATCATATCAAATTTGATGCAATAACACCATATAGAAGCTACTAAGTCAATATAATGCAAGAATGCTATGCAAGCTACCTAAATACACAAACAATAATGCAATTTTTTAAATATATATTTTCTTTAAATAAAGAAAACAATCACAATTTTTTTTGAAATATTATTTTTTAAAATTTTTTTTTTTTAGTGCAAAATAAGCAATCACCAACAGACTTGTACTAATGACAGCACCAAGTGCACATGCATCAGATTTTCACAGTCCTATACTAATGATATGTCAACCCAAGAAAACAAACAGTAGCAATCAAGAGATGAGCTAAAACAATAGCCAATCAAATCTGAAATTTCAAACAGAAGAACTCACGGTAGCAATTACTCAGACTAAGAATTCTCTCTCTGTTTTTTTTAAGTAAAGAAAATAAACAAAGCACAAATTCTAAAATTTATATAATAAAAATCAAGAAAAATGTAAACTAACAAGCTTCACATGAAAAACCCTTGTCAAAATTGCATATGACAATTAGATTACCTAGGAAGCCAATTACTTAGCTTCCCGGCAACGACGTCATTGATTTGACCATGTCTTTGTGTCTCGGGGTCAAATACAACATATTTAACCCAAGAATGGCAGTACTCGGGTCGTCTCACTTAAAAAGCCTTTTATTGAATCCTAGATAATCTAAATCTCATGCAAATAAAGCAAGGGGAAAATGGATTTTTGATTTTTTTTCTAATTAATAACTAAAAGAAAATGAAATTTAATTAAATAAATACTCAGATTAATTTAAATGATAAGAAAAGTATATAAATCTCACAAGTAAATTTAATCACACAAACTCAATCCACAATTTATACAAACAATTGTCAAGTTTCACACAAAACAAAAATATATATATAGGAAACAAAACTTAATCAAACAAGAAGAATAAAAAAATAAACTCCCCTATTGAGAATGGTCCACGTGCATGTGCCATGCAGTCACAGTAGATGCACAAATTGATTTACGTGAATGATGAGCTTGGTACATAGTTGCATGTCCACTTCTCTACTTTGTTTATTTATTGAATGGCCAAGCTCATCCACACTATCATCGATCTGCTTCAAGCAATCCTTTGTAGGGAACTCAAGCACAAATCATCATGAAATTGAGTTTGCCGGAATTGGGGGCCGGAAAACTCAAGCAATTGCCGGAAAAAGAAAAAAATCCACCGGAGAATTTCAAACACATCTGAACTCACAAAGAATGCCAATGGATGATGATGCTGTGATGTTCTAGTTAGAAAAGGCGCTGGAACTATGAGGAAAAAGCATCGCCGGAAAATGCCACTTGGCCGGAAATGGGCGCTGGAGCTTTCGGCATGCTTTGCATGAAGATGATGAAGACGGTGCTGAATGGTGATGCTGTGAAGAAGGCGATGAAGATGGAGACGAGGCAGAAAATAATGAAGGTTCACGCTCCCAGGTTAAAGCTCTTGCTCGACGATGATCTCTGCTGGTTCAAGAGTTCGCCGGAAATGATGATGTAGTGAGAGAAGGAGATCGCCGGTGGCCTGGTACAGAGGAAGCTGATGGTGTTGGTTCTGAAACTCAAAAGAAATAGAGAGTGGTGCTGGCGGTGATTCTATCCTCTCGCAACTGTGGGGCTAGTAGAGTGTTTCTGCCGTGGTGTCTCTTTCTACGGTGATCGTAATGAACGCTGTTGGCAGAGGACAGAAGTGACAGAGACTCTGCAGATGGTCTTGTCGGTGGAGAAGAAGGATGAAAACGCTGGTGGTGTTTCGGAGTAAAGGAAGGTCGTGGTGTTTTGAAGATGAAAGGGCTATTGGTGATAAAGGAAATGGTGGTGGTAGAGAAAGAGGATGATGTACTATGGTTATGAAGAAGAAGGAAGGAAGGAGAATAATGGAGTGATATGAAGATGAGGGTACAGTGATGAAAATGATGGAGAGGAAGATTCCGAGGGGGGCTTCAAAGTGAATGGTGGCGACGGAGGGAAGAGGTCGGTGGTGATAGTGATGACCTATTTCTTACTTTAACGTACTCCCCATTCTGTAGTACCTCGGCAAGGAAGATGAAAGCAGGTTGAAGGTATAAGGGAAGGCTCATGATGGAGGGGTGTCGCCGGCGGCTATGGTGGGGAAGAGAGTGCCGCTGGCGATCAGGAAAGAAGAAGGAAGGAGGAAGGAAAAAAAGAAGAAGGTCCGATCTCTTAAGCTGAAGGTGATCGGTTTTCATAAGGAAGGGAGTAGGTGAAAGTGATGATGATGATAAAGGTGATAAGGTCCAGCTCCTGATCTCCACAAGTCACGGTCTGCATATGGTTCAACCACAATGTCCCCCCACTCCATTATGAACAGCAGAAAGAAGGAAGAGATGAAGGTAATGATGATGCTATGTGCTTTCCGTCTCAGCTTCCATTTTGTGCTTTACATCTCATCTTCTATTTCTACCATGCTTTCACATGATGCATGTCTAATATTTGTGTCTGCATGTTGGGTCAAGGGACTTATATGAAATTTTTAAAAGTTTATGTAGGAATTGAAGTATATTTTGAAACATTGTACGGCGAACTGAAATTTCTGAAACGTCTGGGTCTCAGTGATTTTCTTCGGTCCCTTTTCTACATCAACTTGTAATTTTCACCCATTTTAGGGACCTTTTTTGTACTTTTCCTAGACCTCAAACTATTAATTGTGACCCTCCAAAATCTCCAGTTTTCTTCCAAAAACTTATAATACAAGATTAAGCACAATGTAGCATTAAAAGTCTAAGAAACAATTGCACAAATAAATAAATAAATTATGATCATTTTGCCTCTATTTGCAATATAATTAATTCAATACAATTGTCCCTAACTAAAAAGAGTGCTTAATCATGTAATAGTACTCCAGAAAATGCATCAAAAATCCCAATTGAATTATGAAATATCATATAAAAATATGGTTCAATAAATTGTTTAGGGAGAATCAGAGGGAAGGACTGATGAAAATGATATTTATAAGAAAAGATGTTAAAAATTGAAATTATTAAGATGGATCAAATATTAAAATTTAAATTTAATTTTAAAAAAAACATAATTTTCCCCAACATACATTCTCGTAGACAATATCCTCATAAGCTATATTTAGTTAATTCAATAATAAGGATGAAAATAGGTCAGGCCTCTAATAGGGGCCTATGGCCTAACCTACATAAAGTCTAACCTAACCTATTTAACAAATAGGCCAGGCTTGGCTCAGGCTTATTGCCAAACCTATTTAGATAAACAGGTTAGGTTTATTTTCATGAGGCCTAGCCTACAAGCCTATAGGCCTGGCCTATTTAACTTTTTTAATTTAGACTATAACATAAGAATATATAATATTATTTAAATAATTGTATAAATTATTTATAAATTTACTAACTTAACCTTAATTCTAAGTTTCACATTTCATCGTTATTACTTTCAACCCTTACTTTCACATCAATTATTAACCCCCACATCTCTTCTCTCCTATCGATGGAAAAAAAGGCAGCTTTAATTTGCATGATAAGCGAACTGCACATTTATTTGAAATCATGGCCCGGGACACATTCATTATTGCCTTGGATAGACAGAAAGGAGTTGAACTTCAAAACCTATAGAGAAGTTCATAATCCTAAAGGAATACAAACCCTAGATTCATATTACATGCGTAGTACGTAGTTGCTACTAACGTTCTAAACAAAAACACCACCAACAGTTATAGGACTTCTCACAAAATGCCTTCCATCGGACCAAATTATCCTTCCAAATGCAGTCCTATGACCTGGCCTCGCAACATCAACTGTTAAAGTAAAACTTTTCTCTTCACCAACCTTATCGAACTTTAAGGTCTTAGGTTCCAAATTAATGGTGAGACCAGGAGGTGAGAAGACTCGAGCAACGTATGTGGCTGGTGTGCCAACGTTCTTGAGGGTCCTGGTCACATTGACTGAGGAATAGAGAAAAGGGACGGTTATTGAAGGGTAATTGAAGTTGAGAATACTGTAGGAGTGAGGACACTTGTAAGGAGCATCACAGAATAATCTAAACTCTGTGGCGTTTTTGGAGTTAAAGCCACACAGAAG